>OX422217.1:319590341-320965341 GCA_949130495.1 Sambucus nigra
AAAAAAGTGCGATAAATGTCAAAGATTTGCCACAATCCCTCACCAGCCCCACCAGCCTCTTACCTCCATCACATGCCCATGGCCATTCACGGTATGAGGGATCGATCTAGTAGGATCTTTGCCTAGGGTTGTCAATAACTATCGATACTTGATCATGGCAATTGACTATTTTTCAAAATGGGTGGAGGCGGAGCCGATGGTAACGATCACAGAGCAGAAGACCTTCCAGTTTATTTGAAAAAACATTATATGCAAATATGGTCTCCCCAACACCGTCATCTCGGATAACGGGACTCAAGTCAGGAATACTTCTCTAGAAAGTACTGTGAGAGGGTGAGTATCAAATAATTATTCTCTACCCTGGGCCGACCTCAAGCTAACGGGCGAACGGAAGTTACAAATAGGACAATCCTAGACGGGATCAAGAAGCATCTTGAGGAGGCAAAAGGAAAATGGGTCGAGGAGTTGTACGGTGTATTATGGGCCTACAGGACGACGACAAAGACTCCTACCGGAGAAACCCCGTTCATGCTGGCGTATGGCTCAGAAGCCGTCATCCCCACCGAGATTGGGTTTCCTACTCATAGGGTCCAAATGTATGACCCCCAGAGGAATATGGAAGAAAGGATACTTGACTTAGACTTGATCCAGGAAAGGAGGTAGGACGCTGAGATAAGGCAAGCTGCCTACTAGCAGAGGACTGCCAAGTTTTACAACCAGAGGGTGAAGCAAAGGCCAATCGCAGTTGGGGACTTAGTCCTAAAAAAGACTTGGCAAAAGCCTAACAAGATCCACCCAAATTGGCATGGCCCATATAGGATCATTGATGAAGTCGTCCCTGGAACCTATAGATTAGAAAACCTTGAAGGGGAACCCTTTCCGAATCCCTGGAATGCAGATCATTTGAAGAAATACTATCAATAATGTTGTAATGTCCTATCAGACCACAGTTGTAATGAATGTGTTGCTCCAACAGAACACTTTAAATGTTAATGAGAATGTCATATTGGTCCCTCATATTGTGTTTATTAATTCTAGTATAATTGGGGTTATCCTTGGTGGCAACTCCCCTCGGTTATAATGAGGGTCAATGATGGGGACGACCCCCCATTCACCCTCAAGAAAGACGAGGGGAAACTTGATTGAAAACATCATTAAATGGGTGGTAACCACACTCGGCTATAATGAGGGTCAATGGTGAGGACGACCCCCCCATTCACCCTCAAGAAAGACGAGGGGGGACTTTATTGAAAACATCATTGATTGGTGGGAAACCACCCTCGGCTATAACGAGGCTCAATGGTGGGGATGACCCCCCATTCACCCCCAAGAAAGACGAGGGGGGATTTGATTTATAACATCATTAAATTGGTGGGAAACCACCCTCAGCTATAGTGAGGGTCAATGGTGGGGATGACCCCCCATTCACCCTACAGAAAGACGAGGGGAATTTGAAATTTAAAACCATTAAATTGGTGGGAAACCACCATCGGATATAATGAGGGTCAATGGTGGGGATGACCCCCCATTCACCCTCAAGAAAGACGAGGGGGACTTGTAAAATAAGTGAACACAACAGCTAAGTCAAATCAAATAGAAAGACAGGAAGAGAGAAATTCCATTATAATAGCAAATTTCAGGACAAAGTGCTACAATATTTGTCCAAAAGGAAGTCAAGTACAAAAGCTTTACATGCAGAGGGTATGGGCGACATACGACCACCCTATTGAGTAACATCAGAGCGAAGGGCTTCAAGATTAACAATGGGAGTCTCTTCGACGACCAAGACGGGCCGATCCTCAGAGGTGCCGATGCCTTCAGCGTTCACCTGTGACTCTATATGGGCCAGCGCCTCAGCAATCAGGGGGTCGCTCAACTCCACTGCTTTCAGAGAGGGGCGGACAGACGATACATCATCAACGAACTTTAGGATGACCCACCGATAAGCCGTCCTGATCCCCCTCTCCAAGTACTCAAGACCGAAGCCTTAAAACTCGTCTGAGAGTTTGTAAGCTTCCACTACATCAGCCTCGGCCTTCTTCACTGCCTCATCTAGTTCGCTCTTGAACTGAGCGTTCAGGGATTCTTCTTTCATCTTGAAGAGTTCATCCTTCGACTTCAGATCTGCATTGTGCTGCCTCTTAAGCTCATCCAGGACCCTAGCGTGCTCAGTCCTGGCACTCTCCAATGTCGCCCTGGCAGTCTCAAGCTCGGTTTGCAGCTCAGCCTCGTGTTGGATAGCTCTCTCAGCTTCATAAAATTTTTGTTGATTATCTGTCATCCATTTGGTGGCCGACGTGAAGGCACAAACAGTCTGCACAAAGGTAGGCACTTAGTAAGGGGCCGAGGGAACAGTTGGTGAAAAGTTGACTGAGGAAATGAAGTAAAAATAAGTACCTGGGCCAGAGTATGCAGACCGTAATCATACACCTTGGCAGGGGACATCTTTGATAAAAAGTTATAATCAGCGGCCGAGGGAGCAAAGAACATGGAAGCCTTGGCTGCCATCAGGTTGGCTATAAGGGAGGATGGCTCAGCCTTCAAAAATGTCAAATTTTGGGACCAATAAGCCCCCATACTGGAAGAGGAGTCAATCCCCTCAGACGTCTCCACCCTCGCCCTCGTCCTAGAAACCGACCGAGGATCAACAAGAACTTCTAGCTCTTTTCATTTATGACTGTCGACAGTCGGTTCAATATGTGTCGTCCCCACGGCCTTTGTCTTCCTCGAAGGTTGCTGAGGCTCTTTATCCCTTTTTCTTTCCCAGGCCAGATAATAAGCTTGGGGCAGTCATCTCCCAAAGTTGGTCAGAGATATTTGTAGGGCGACCTGAAAAGGAGACGACATATCAGAAAGATGCAGAGACAAAGACAAAACACTTGGAAAAAATTAAAAATTGCGCAAAAAACCACTCACATAGTTCTGTCAGGGGGCCAACCCTCAGACCAACTTCTTTGAGGAAACGAGGGGTCATTAAATCTTAAAACTTGGCAAGTTGGCCCTCGCTCCCTCAAGTAGTCAACAATGGCCCTCTCCTCCAAGCTGAGTCCGGGGTCTGATCGCGCTTTCATTGAAGGGTTGGACCATACCCTCGGTACCCTCAGACCATCTTCCATGGGCTCGCCCTCGGTGGGGAATTCCCAATCCCTGAAGATAAAGAAAAACCTTTTCTTCCAGTCATGATTGGAAGTTTGAGCCACGTGAAGAAGCTTATTGTCAGACTTCCTAGCCTTCAAATGGAAATACCCAGGCTATTTGGACGATGAGGTGATGTTGTAGCAGGCAAGGAATACATCGGCCGAGGGCTCATCGGTAAATGAATTCTTCCAAAGAGAGATGTAGCCAAGGATAGTCCTCCACGAGTTGGGAGGAAGTTGAGAAGGGGCAACCCCAAGGGCAGATAAGATGTCGATTATAGAGGGGTGTAGAGGGAACCTGACGCCTACCCTTAGCATCTGCTCATAAATAACAATCTCTCCCTCGTCCCCCTGGAAGACCCTCTCAGACTCAGTTGGAACCCTCATACTTATATTAGGTTGTATGCCAAAAAGATGCCTCCATACTAAGAGATCACGGTCCTTAACCGAAGATACATAAGTTGAGGCGCTTGAAGTATCAACTTGACCATCACCATCATCAGAAGAACCCCCATTATCGTCCTCAGCTCCCTCAGCCCCAGCCTCGTCGCCTATTGGGGGACTATCTGGAATGGCTACTTAAAATGCAAGAGGGGACGGTGCTGTCATAGGGATAGCCTCAGAAGGTGTTGTGCCCTCGTCCTGTCAGCTTGGGCTAAGAGTGGATGTCTCTCCCCTCTCGAAAGGACCAACACCCGTCGGCGATGATGCTCTCTGATCCATTTCCCCCTCGTACGATTGAATCTCGGCTGGACGACAAGACGACCCGCAGGACTCAGGTGGGATTATTGTGGCTAATGGAATGGGAAAATGGGTTGTACCCAATTAGGGTCGGCCCCTCGTCTTCTCTCGTCCTCTTCCTCTATTCGCCTAATCTCTACGAAAAACTTCTCCCTCAGGGATGCAAATTCCTCGGCTATGTCATAAAGCCTCCTAAGCATTAAGGGGAATACCCTACACTTAAAGGAGTTTGGCTAACCTAACCACAAATATGTTTGCAGTTGACTGAGTTGAACTTTTGGATTAAAACTAAAGAAATAAAGGGTTTTGATCAAGAACACTCAAGAACAAGAAGAACAACTCACCGGAGAAGAACGCCAAAAAAAGCAAAACAACCAAGGAAAAAGCGAAAAGAAACCCAAATGCAAAATGCAAATTATAATTGAAGGCTCAAGTAGGAATCTAAAGCAAAGAAAGGTTACCTGAGAATGAAGGCGAATACAGCGAGGCTTGATGCAGAAGAAATCGCAGAAATGGATATGGAGCTGTTGAGAATCTAGAGAGATAGTTGAGGCGCGAAGAAGAAGAAGAAAGGAAATAACTTCAAAAAATTATTTAAATATCTTGCTAATGAGTGGGCCCATTAATCAAGGCAAAACACGGCCCACGAGGAGGGTATCATTAGGGCATAAAGTCCCAAGCCAAGTGTGTAGCCGCCACATCTGGGAAACTGGAACGACGATGGATATCTGCCTAGGTGTCAAATCATCTTGATAAGTGTCACTCACCAAACTGATTATACACTTATCTCAAAAGCAGCACTATCCACCAGCCATCTCAACAACATCGATGGCTAAGGGCTGGGGGTGATTGATATACCCATATATACCCTTGGCCAGGACGAGGGCGTCCTCCACACGGACGAGGCCAAGATGATCTCTCGGCTAATATCAGATAACCCTTTAGTGGGCCGACCTCTCATCAGGCCCAGACGACCCTATGAGGGTACGACCCCTCATTAGACCCAGACAACCCTTCAGTGGGCCGACCTCTCATCGGGCCCAAACGACCCTATGAGGGTACGACCCCTCATTAGGCCCAGACGACCCTTCAGTGGGCCGACCCCTCATCATGTCTCGACCCTGCAAGGGGCCGACCCCTCATCAGGCCCAGACGACCCTTCAATGGGTCGACCCCTCATCATGTCTCGGACGACTCTGCAAGGGGCTGACCCCCCATCAGGCCCTGACGACCCTTCAGTAGGCAGACCCCTCATCATGCCTCGGACGACCCTATGAGGGTACGACAGTATGTGGCCCAGACTAGGCCTGGCTCGCTGCCAGTAGGAACTTTGCCCTCTGCCTCGCATCATAGGCTGAGGGTGATATCATCACAGCGCGTGATTTGGGAGACGCGTGGAACAGTGCGCGTGGGACTCATATGGCACGTGGAAGACCGTTATAACAATATCAACCCCTCACGTGAGAGAATATTATGTCATCATTAATCACAGGTGGCACCTCCAGGTGTCAGCAGGGGATTGGCTAGATCATAACTCACATGCACCATGCATGCTTGGGGGGTACACTACTCCCCCCAAGACCTATATATACTTGTCACCTACAACCCTGCAAAGGGATTGATAATTGTAACCCTAGCCAAAACTCTGCTTGTACACAGTAGAGAGAGAAAGTGAGCTTATGTGCATTGTATCCTAGGCCATTAGTGCCAATACTTAGTGGATCACACACTCACAGTGGATGTAGGCCTAATTGGCTGAACCACTATACATCATTATCTTATTCCTCTTATACTCATCCCCTTCTATACACTTACACACATACATTTCTATGGCTGCCATTGTTATTACTGTTTGAGCTCTCCATCTCTTATCTGGTGGTGTTGAATCTTAGCATCATCAGATCTAATGGCCAAAATAGTGACAGCGTAAAAGGTCAAGTCAGATTAAAAATTCAATCTACGTCATTTGAACGACAACCCTAAGTCGTTCGAACGAATTCTCAACGTCGTTCGATGTTTGGATTGCGCGATTGCCACTGTAAAACAATGGCATGTCATTCGATGTCCTATTTCTCGTGACTTGCATGTCATTTCTAACGACATGTAGATGTCATTAGAACGATCCCCCATAGTCGTTCGAACGACTCTATCTTCATAATTTAATTTTATTCAATTCTTGGTCCACCATTCTCTCCCAACCATCTATAACTCATGTTCATTTATAATTCTTATATAGTTTAATTGAATTGTTGGAACAGGGTATTACATTTCTCGTGCAATAGATATATATTATATTTTCATTTTTCTTTTGATAATTTATTTTACATTCACATTAAATATTTAATGTCATAATAAATATTTTGTTAATGTGTAAAGAAGTATTACAATAGATATTACTTATCAAATTGATAACTTCATAATATTTTTCTTTTATTATTCTCTCTCTATATTAATAACAAAGTGAACACTTGTAGTGATAGTAAACATTTTACCAACAATGTGAATATTTACTGTATTATAAAAGAAAATGGTTGCTTGGATATTTACTGTGATTTTTTTTTTCTCTATATCTTAATATAAAGTAAATATCTACTATGACAATTAATAATTTTACAATTAATGTAGGATATTTGCCATGAAAGCTTTTTTATAGTGTAGGTATTTACTCTCACAATTGTTAGTTTTTATTTATAAGTATTTAATTTTCAATTTAATTCATCTTCTTCTTCATCTCATTTTCTTCATTTTATATTTTAGTGCTAAGATTATGATGACACTAAATATTTACTATCTATATGAAAAAAATTCAAAATGATATAGTACTGGTGGATCTTATTTAATAGATATCAATGAGTAGGTTTAAAAAATATCAATTTTACAAAAAACGGATATGTTAATCAAAATTTATAAATTTTTGAAGTTAGAAAAGGAATTAAAATAAACTTTAACCGTTTGAATGGCAATTTCCCAAGACTTTCGGGCGAGTGGTTATAAAAAGTCTATATATGTTTAATTAAACTCCATAAAAGTCGGAATGTGAATTAGTTAATGGTTGAATAACCAATGAGAATTACATATGAAAAATCATTTCTTATAAAACCTACGTGTGAAAGCCCCATTTTTACCTTCTAGTGTAAAATTCATAGTGAAAATTATTGAGGGTTGACATATAAGTCCCATATGAATTTTTCTCACCACTTAGGGTCCCACTCTCAGTTTCACCATTAAATAAGTCCCATGGTAAGTATTTAAAAAGTAACTAGGATAATTTTCACAAAAAATAACTAAACCCACTTTCGTCATTTGCACCAGAATTGTTGCCCCTTTCTTCTCCACTTCTGTAGATTTTTAATCCATCCAAAACCCACTTGTCCCAACTGCTATGATCAAATCAGTGTGAGGGAACTAATCTACCATATGTGGTAAGGGAGCATAAGTCCCTCTCAATTGATCAACCATTCCCATCACGCAGATTAGGATCACTGAAGATAACGGATCTGCAAAAATCTAGGAAAAATATATAATTGATCAATTGGGAAAAAATACCAAAGCGATCGAAATCCCGATAACTCAGTCACTTCCTTTTATAAATCTAAACATATCTCGTAGGGAAGGGGTAATGTAACCATGAGTATTGAAACTCTATCAATAACAAAGTAGAACCTCCACTGGACGTAAGCACATTCTCAACCCACGTACATCTTGTTCTTACGTGTGTGTGCATATTCTATTTGACTGATTTACGTTGAGCCTTAATTGGTTGGATATTACTATCTACAATTATCATCATTTGTGGAAAACAAATTTGTTCTCACAACCTTACTAACCAATGGTGATTATGTATAATTCACAGAGTGAATACTCACCATGCCACAATGATCATCAAGATAACTGCAATGAATATTTCCCTCATAAGATCAAATCATGAGGAGAAGGTAGTAGAAAGCAACGAGCCATTATAATCCAATCAAATTGACTTGCTTATAGACACTTACGATCAATGCCTTCGCGAGCAAAAGGCAGTTACACACCATCAGTAGGAAGAAAAAGGCTGGCTTTAATGTCGTGTGGATAGTATGGAGTAGGAAATACATAGGGACAAATGAAAACACTAGAAAATAAACCCAATCCATATCCATCAGGAGAGTATAATTGGTAGGAGAGGAAGGAGTTAATGACGTGACCCGAACTTCTCGCATCAAAGGAGATCATGTGAAAGAATAGATTGACCTAGCAACTGCCACGATAAATAACACCTTCACAACCTCACACGAAAAGATATGGATGATCACCCAGATTACCGAGGACCTAAGACTAATAAAAAGATAGACAAAAGAGCCCTGTCATCTAGATAACATTATTATTTACTGGTTTGATTGAAGACTTTGAACTGTCAAAGAACTTCACCACGCTAAGGTTTATAATATATAATGGGAAAATATATCCCACTGACTATGTTAGCTAGTAACATCAAGTCATGACATTCTGGAACAGCAACAAACCTTTAATGTACCAGTTATTTCCATTAAGCTTGGGGGATGTGGCGCAAAAATGGTTTGAGAAGCTTCCTCATAGGTTCATCTCATATTTCAAGCAGCTCACGGAAGCCTTCACCGTGATATTCATCATAAGCAGTATCCATCCAAAGAGGATGGATTCACTCCTCGTGATGATGAAGAAGCCCTGGGATACCTTAGTTGAGTATGTCAGGCGATAGTGGGAGGTTTATAATAAGGTTTAAAACTGCATCGAACAAGTCGTAGTAGCCACATTCAAAACTGGCATGCCAAATAACTCCATACTGTACCACTCCCTTACTAGCCACTATCGACGATCTAACACCAAGTATTAAAAAATATGCCAACGTTGAAGATGTGGTCATATGAACAAACCATGACAACGATAAAACAAATGTGAGAAAGAACGGAGGCATTGATATTGCTCCCAAAAAGGGGGCAAGAAATAAAACGATAACTCAAATGGAGATGAGAAGTCAAACCCCAACAAATCTCATTACACCATCAAATCTTTAAGGAGACAATATACAAGATCTTGATTACTTCAAGTAGTAAAAAAAGATTGCACAAGAGACCCCTCTAAAAGGAATATTTCCCTTAGATGTTATTGTAATAAAGAGCACGAGCATGTGATAAATAATTCCATACTGTTAAAATTACACCTAGAGGAATTGGCCCAGGTAGGCTATCTGGATGATTTCATCAAGAAGAAGAATGACTATTTGGGGGGAATGTGTGGTGATTCATGGAGATCAAATACTAACCAGATCAAAGTAAATGTTGTAAGAATCAAGATGAATAAGATCACTATAGTGATAAAGGCTGTCCAAATTGATCCGACCAAGCCCACTGTTGGCAAACATCGTCGGCTATACCAAATATACCACGCCGAGCACATTATCTTCGCTGAGGATGACCTGGTTGGAGTTAGGACCCCACATCATGATGCACTGGTAATCATGCTTAGAATTTTTAACTAGGATGTATACAAGGTACTATACTAGGGAAGTTCCTCTAAGATCATGCACCTTAAGTTGTTCAACTAACTCAACTTCACGGCGTAATACCTAAAGGATAAGACAACCCATTTAGTAGGATTTGCAAGAAAAATGAAAATTCCATTGGGGGAGGTTGTGCTTCTAGGAAGAATTGGGTGTATATCAAAGTTGATTCAATTACTAGTTGTAAACATCAAATCTCAATACAATAAAATCCTTTGAAGAGGATGGTTGCATGCGATGAAGGCAGTCCCATCTACTTACCATCAAAAGCTCAAATGCATTACGTTTATAGGTAATTGAGACATGTGTAAATTAGGCTTTTGCTTGATAATGTTTTTTCGCAGCTATCGGACCCAAATAGGAGGAAAAAATAAAAGGTAGAGAACATAAAAAGAGCCATCTCCACCGAATAAAAACTAAAATATGAGCGATTGGGGGTAGAAAACATGAGAGTATTCCCCACCGATAGGTTCATAGAACCACACCAAGAGGTTTCATTCGAAAATTCTCACCCGAACAAAAGATTCCTTATCAGTAGCTCCTTCATAAATGATGAAAAAGTAATAATTGATCTCCTTCTTTGAAGAGAATCAAGATGCGTTCGCTTAGTAACAATTAGATATTCCAGATATAAATCCTAAAGTACTATATCACAAGCTTCATATTAATTTGACATTCTTGCCAGTGACACATAAAGGTCACCTAAAAATAACTGAGAAGGCAACGATAGTAAAATAAGCGGCGGGGAAACTTTTGGAGGCATAATCCATCAAATAAGTTCAATTCCCCAAATGACTTTTAAATTCAATCTTAGTCAATAAGAATAATGGGAAGTGTAAAATTTACATCGACTTCACCAATCTAAATAAAGCATGTCCCAAGGATAGTCCCTACTAAAGATTGAATAGTTAGTTAAAGCCATAAATAGCCATAAGCGAACGAGTTTTCTAGACATTTATTTTTATTACCATTTAATGCCTCTGTTTGGACCACAAAAAGACTTCTTTCACCACCACACTTCCTTATTAGTGATAGATAGTCATGTCTTTCGAACCCAAGAATGCAGGAGCAACCTACCAATGGTTGGTCACCAAAATGTTCAAATAATAATTGGGAGGTACCATGGAGGCATACATAAGCGAAATGATTGCAAAGACATTTAAAGTCCTTCGATATTACGAAATAAGGCTTAATGCGACTAAATGATCCTTTGGAGTACAATCTAGTAGATTCCTTAGCTACTTGGTTAGCCAGAGAGGAGTTGAAGAGAATCCTGATCAAATTGAAGTAATAAGGATAATTCAACCTTTAAAAATCGTTAGGGATGTTAAAAAACATGACAGTAATGCTCGTTGTACTCAATCATTCAATTTTTATATCTTTCAAGTGATGCCAACCTTTCTTTCAATCACTAATAAAGGAGAAAAAATAGAGCCTAGAATGATGAACTCTCAATGATGTTTAAGGAGATAAAGAATTACCTCCGTCGATCACCCCTGCTCGCGATCCTTAACCCAAAGGGTCCACTTTACTTATACCCATTATTGTCTGACCATGCCAATAGCTCGACTTTAGAATGTGAGAAGGAGGGATGCCAAACCCTAATTTACTGCGCCATTGAAAACTATTGTGTGCCAAGATGCGATATCTCCCTCCGAAAAAGTTGTCTTATTCATTAGTGATAGCTTTATGCATATGAAAACACTACTTTGATCATAGTCATAACTTTTTTTCGCTCAAAGTAGACCTCGAAACGGTCGACCTATCTAGACAAATGTGCAAATATTGATGGAATTAGGGAGGTTCGATATCCATTATCAACCTTGGACTGCATTGAAAGGATAAACAGAGCCTAAACCTACCCCGAACCCCGTCTGTGTTTAGTTTGTGCTTTTTATATTTTTTTTATATTTTTAGTTAGAGTCATTTTATTTTTAGGTTTGATTTACTATTTTTAGGTTTTATTTTTATTAGTATAATTTTATTTTATTTTGATTAGTTTTTAGTTTGTAGTATGATTAGGTTTTTTAGGATTTCATTTATTTCTTTTAGTTCTATTAGATTTTACTTTTTTTTTAGGATTTTTGTTTTTAGTTTAATAGATTTTTATTTTCATTTCTTTTTAGTCTCATTTTTAATTGAGTCTTTATTTTATTTTCAGAGTAGGAATTTATTTTTAGATTTTAATTTTTAATTTTATTAGTTTTTTTTTAGTTTGTTAGTATTTTTTTAGGTGTCCAAATTAAACACACACACATAACCTATAGCCCCCACACACCTACCTATCATCATCCTCACCTACACCATAACCCCATACACCCTCACACACACAAACCATCCCACTTCATCTTCTCCAACAAACCTATACCCTTTCTCTCTCTTCACCCAACCACCATTAACACACCCAAACCAACCATTTCAATTAAACCCATCTCATCTACCACCAAACCAAACACAACACTAACACCTCTCTCTTATTCCACCATTCTATCCCTACCTGAAATCCCCTTAATTGGAGACCATACCTGAAACCACACATTGTTACAGCCCCACTGCCATCTCCGTCGGACCTAGCCGATCCAGCAAACCCATGACCTGCCCCGACCGATTTACCCATCTCGACCCACCCACCAGAGACCCCTCCAGCAGTGACCCAACCACGCGGCCTTGGTCCGGCCACATCGACCAACCCGCCGGGTGCCCAGCTACTCGAAATCCGTCAGCGTTCGACCCGATCCACAGCTCGCAACCCACTTCTGCTTTCAACCCCATACCCGAGTGCCATGTCTGAAACCAACAATCCCTTGTCTAAATCAATTTTGCCACCTGCTCAAGTTAAATCCCAATACCAAAAGCCAAGTCAAAAGAAAACAAACCAAAATTCCTCATTTACCCCCTTACCCAAATTAGCCAAACCTCTTATTTCCAAAACCCAACCTTCTGAGCCTTTCACCCTAGCCAAAACTGACTTCTCATGTTGTGCCTAACTCAATTATTGCAAATTCATTACCTGCAAAACTCAAAGCTTCTGCCCAGTATCCAAAAATAAAAGTCACACGTGCTGATGACTTTTACCCCCAATTTTCCTCAATGACCCTCGTCCATTTTTTTTAACCTCAGAGACACCTTACAAAAGGAAGACAATCTCATTCATTTGGGATAGGTAAGAGTGGAGTCTAAAGAATAGAAAGCAAGCTGCAAATTAGAGTGCAAGGGAGAGGAAATTTGTTGTAGAGAGAAATTATTAGTTTAGTGAGAGAAAGAGTTAAACAAAAAATTATAGCATCAAAAGAGATTTTGAGTTATATATTAATTGGCTAAATTTCTTATCTCATATTGATATGAACTCGTTTATTCATTTTATGTCTTGGAGTCCCATTATGGAGGGCTAATCTTCCATTTCAAGGGATGAAATGAAGCCCCATGGAACCAAGTTATCTAGTTTGCTAATTTTTTTTTTGTTTAAATTTCTTTGATTAGTAACTTTAATTACTACACTTGTTTTTACATTGAAGAATGGAAAACCACCCTTGAGAAACCATCCTTGAAGAATGGAAAACCATCTTTGTTATAACTTTATTATTTTGATTCAAACTAGATATAGGCTTTTCAAAATAATTAAAATTATAATATAAGTTTCTTCAACTCTTGTTTCATTTTGTTTAATTAAAATTAGTTGGGTAAATTATTCCTAGCGAATGATTTGCTTAATTAATTTTAATTCTTTTGGAGTAGAGTTCTAGTAATTGAATATTACTTTTCTAAAATAATATTCATTTAATTCATGAGGATAATGAGAATTAACTTTTGAATTAGTTGAATATTTTTGAAATTAATCAAACTAAAATAGTTCAAATTAGATTGAATGTGTGAAATGGGGGTGGATTTACATCCCTTGATTATTCTTACTATTATTTCTCATTTAGACATCTTTCATTCACTTTTTCACACACTTTTTAGTTACTTATCTAGATTTTTCTTATAGTTTAGTTAATCTTTCTCAGTTAGTTTAGTTATCTCACCATTATATTAAATTGTTTTAATATAAAAAAAAGAGTAGAAAACAAAGGAAATAGCTAGAAAATTGGATTACATCTTTTCTCTTTGTGTTTCACCCCATTTAGTAGGATTTATACCCTTACTTACCTCCATACTAGTCTTGTGATATCTTTGTAGGTAATTGAAGGATTTTTTATCGGAAGCGAATTGTGACAACGACACAAACACTTAGAAGCAATTTTTCTTCTTATCAAATGGCGTCGTTGCCATTCTTGGGATCGTGAAGCACTCGGAACATATTCAATTTTGTAGTTCATTTATTTCCTATATTTAGTTGCATTTTAGTACCACTTTTCTTTATTTTATAGGCTTGTAGTAGGTTTATTTTATCGTCGCATGTATTACGGTGCATAGAGACACCTTTGATTTATTTTTCATTTAAAAAAATTGTAATAATCGAAGACAATCGTGATAGGGAAACCGGACAAGGTAGGGAGAGGGTGTCAAAGGCGAGGATTTAGAGCCTCTCTATCTTGGGTCGGTAGGACTCCCGGGGCCGACTGAGATAGGCGTGATCTCCCCCCGGTCGACTCAAACTTTTTAAGCACCCCACGGCCTAAAAATCGTGGGAGGTACATTTCTAAACCCTCACGCCTCTCTTGTTAGTGAGTCAATTTTTGTGTGTGATTACGTGCTCTTGTGTGATTTTATTCTTGCATTTATTTTCGAATGGTGCGATGAATTAAATTACTAAGACCTACACCCGGTCACTCACGAGAAGGAATTTCATCACCCGACTCATTTGCTTACCATTGTAAAGGTGCTACCCTAGCCATCACAAATTTAAAATCAATCAACTGTGTAGCCCACTAGGAGAATATTTTTGAAAAGGCGATCACAAAAATTTTTGTGATTTTTTTATCGCCCGCGGACTTAATTAAAATTTTACTACCCTTTCACTAATTTTGAAGATAAAAATTGACTATGTGCTAGTTAGGAATCTCCTTGTCTTGTGTGTGTCCAATTCCATTCAATTTTTTGGTAGTCAGTTTTTGTGAGTTCGTCAAATTCAGCGAGTCCATATTTTTCCACACCTTTTCTTCCTAAAAATCCAAAAATATTTTGTGCTATTATTTTTATAAAAAAATCCAAAAATATTTTCTTTATTTATTTTCTAAAAAAATCCAAAAATATTTTTCTTTCCTTCTGAAAAAATTAAAAATTCCAAAAAAATATTTTTCTCCTCATGCCCGAAGAACATCCTTTACGGGATTACTTTGGTCATTTTCCATTGACACACGACACGGGTGAGAGTGATCCCGAGCCGTCTCTTTATGGTATTTTTAGTGGTTTCACCTCTCTACCGAGTACTGTAGATACTGTTGACCCATTCATGCATGCACCTCATTTTCCATCACCCTCGATGTCAAGTGTTGACGTGTCTCATACTTTGTTGTGCACCCATTGTTATTATGCGATCACATGTCCCATGAGTGCCCTTACATTCCATATCCATCCGAAACCACCGTGGAACATGTGTATCCATATGACACTGTTTCGGAACCCACCTCGGCCTACTATCCTGATGTATCTAATCCCGATTTGTGTGAGTACCCTAGCTATTCACGGAGGCCTGATCTCCCTTTTACGCAATACGAATCCCACCCCGATGTTGTGGTTCCTCACACGTTCCAACAGTCATCATGGAAACCTTGTGCACTCATTCACGATCAGTACCCTCACTACGCACCCCATGAGTATCAACCATTTGTCCATCACGCAAGCGATCCTTTCGTGTATGATGAACTTGTCCCCACTCCACACACTTCATACGATTATTCTCCATATAGCCCTATCCATAGCGAGTTGTGTCCACCTCAACCACAACCACCACCCGTCACTCCACCATCATCCACCTCCGCCCTCGAGGCAATCTTGCAATAATTCATCATCGAGCAAGAGCAAGCCACTCAAATTCAAACTCAAGCTCTCCAAAGGATTGAACAACGATTAAATGAATTTGAGTGTGATCGAGAGTCCAACTTCACCCCAAGTCAACCCATTGTTGCCCCAACGTGTGATGATGATGTGTCCTCTTGTGACACGAATTTTGAGTGTGACCAACCCTACCACCCCGAGAATCTCAAAGTTGAGACCATTCCTTGGTCTGGGCCCCAAGTCGACAATTGTGTTGACTTACCTTTCATTAGTGAGCCTGATCAAATCCCGTCATATCCAAATGAACCCCACTTTGAGGTTCCTATTCCCTTTCTCGCCGAATAAAAAAAATGCCCGAGTCTACACCTATCGAGCTTTACCCTTGTGTTCCTGAGGAATTAATTTATCCTAGGTTAGCTCCAGCTACGAGTGCTCACTATTTTCCCGAGATAGAATCCGTGATAGTTCCTACCTATCTGGATATGGATGATGTCCCCCCATGCATGGCTCCCTTTGAGCACGATATTTTTCGTGAATCCTCTATCTTAGATCTTGGTGCTTCATCTTACCCACCCACCATATTCACTGATGCTCCTCTTGTGGAGAAGTTGATCACTCACTCATTTATTTCCACACTTCCTCCTGCAAGTGCCCTTAAGGATCACTCCGAGCCTCATGAGGAGTGTGTGTCTCCCACTCTTGAGTTGGATCATCTTCCTCCACCATTCATTCCACTCGATCCACCATTTATCCCACCTGACCCACCCATTGTCCATCCACCCCACCACCTGGTTTGGATCTTGATTTTACACATTTCATTTATCCATCCACATTTTTAGATCCTCACCTAAAATCATCATCCACTTTCCACGAGAGTTATGGTGATACCCTCCACTTCTGTGACATCGAGCTTGTTACCCCATGCCCGCCGCTCTCTCGTGGTGTTGATTTTTCTTCCCGTCAGCTCCATAGTGTGTCACGACATGACCATTATCATCGCCCATTCATAGAACGGTCGTGTGATTTCTATGAGCCCCACCCTATTCCAATTGCCAAACCATTTCGCCTCCCCATCCAGCTAGAGCACTATTCTTATAGGGCCCTTGTTGCTATCACCTTTATGCTCACTAAATCTCGAGACCGATGCCTTTTCTCCCTTACCCTAATACCCACCTGCCCATGGTCCACCTATGCTTTGCATAGTGTGAAGCACTTTGCCATACAGGTGCATTGACCATTTTATCCTTTATCCAACACGACTGACGCTTCAGTCTTGTTTGGGAGTGATTCTCATCACCCAATTTTTCTGCCACCCTGCACTTTCCCAGTTCTTATCCTTGGGGTGAGTACTCTTACGTATGGCTGAAGACGTTAAACTTAGCGCTACCGGGAGGCAGCCTGGAGTTTATAGTAAGAGTCTTATCCTCTTTGGGGGTGGTGTTTCACATCACCCTTTGCTTTACATACGGTATAGACTTGTACCCTTTTGTTATCTTACCATTTATTCAGGTTTCTTTTTGCATTCGTTTTTCCAATTCATTAGCGGTTCATTCTGGTTTTCTCTTTCCTCCTTTTGCTCTTAATTTAAAAATCATTTTACTTAACATCGAGGACGATGTTCCTTTTTGTTTGGGGGTGGGAAATTTTTTCAAAATCGTACCTCTTTTGATTTTTTTTTTCAAAACCTGATTTTTAAAATTTCCGTGCAGTCTCTTTCATCTCACTCATTGACGTGAATTTTCTATCATCCATCTTTTCAAGTCTAGGAATCAAGCTAGAATATATGATTTTTTCTAAATAGCTTATGTAATACATAACAAGGCATTTTGCACCATGAATTTCTAGACTCAACAAAATTTGTGCACTTATCACGCCACTGCGGTTTAGAGTTGAAGAGTATTATAATTCTCAAGAGAACCTTAAGGATCACTAGTAGAGACTTTTAGCTAGTGAGATTTGTGCGTTTCACTCTTTCAGAGTGTTTTACGCAATCTCCGAGTCACATGTTGATTCAACTTCCTTTTGGTCCGCACTTAAATATTTGTATGATGTTATTATTCTTCATTAAAATGCTGGCTTTATCACTGAGAATGACATCTTTTTTGAGTTGTAAGAAATGCGTGTCTTGAAGTTTGTCCCGATCACCAAACTTTCATCCATACACTCACCCCTTTTTCATACCATTTACCATTCATGTAACTCATTACGTTACCATATTCACATATTCCATACATCATCCATATACATACCCCATTCCATTCATATATCATCCATTATTTTGATAAAAAGAGTGTTGATTTCAAATATAAATGTCTTCATTGTTGGTTTGAAAAAAAAAGAAGCAAAAATAGAGAAAAATAAAAGAAAAATTGAAAAAAAAGAAAGAAAAGAAGAGAAAAGAAAGAGAGTTTGTAGTTAGTAGTTAGTTTTGAAATAAAGACATTTTGTTCTTCAAGTATAGATCACTCTTCTCACACATCCATCATATATTCATCCATCATCCTTCATATCACTATCACTATCACCATCCCATCTTATTTTTCATATCATAAACTCCTCATTTCATTTCCCCCTCACCCATATACATCCATATTTTTCCTAGGTGTTCGGGTAAATGATAGTCAACGTGGTGAATAACTCGACGTTCTCACTATAGTAATTAACATTCTTTCATGAGATCACTTTTTTTCAAAATGTTCGTTCCTTCGTATACATGTGTGAGACGTTTGAACTTGCTTACATTTACTCACATCCTCACACACAAGAGTGATACACTAACCCTAATCTCGAGAGTTCATTTGAGAGAGAGATATTCGTGAGATTTGAAGTTGAAGCGTTGATTCCAAGAGGTAATCTAGGAATTACTCTTATGATACTCGACCCGTTTTGACTTATTCACACCACACACGTTGAGTTTTATGAAGGATGTGCCTTGTGTATTTACTTAGCTAAACTCTTAACACATTCTAGCTTGTATTTCTCAAAACATTTACCTCGTGATGGATTGTGCGATTATTCTACGTCTAATAAGAGATTGATCGCCTTTCAATAATTTTTTGCAAATAAAGAATTTTGTGAGTATATTCCCAACAAATCCTCACGAGACACAACTCGTCCTGTAGGTAAACCTATAGGTTTAAAGGCTTGTTGCACCATTTAAGTTAAATCACAAGTGCCCACGAAAGTGGTACACTTTTGGTTACTTATCTTTCTCTTTCTCTTTCTCTTTCTCTTTCTCTCTATCTTATTGCTCGAGGACTACAACGCTCTGTTTGGGGGTGGTGTGATAAGCACCCAAAAGTGTAAATTTTAAACCCCGAATAGACGTATTTCAGTTTCTAATTCTCGGCAAATTGGGTCTTATGCTTGTAAATATTTAATGTGCAAGCTTGATTGCAATTGCGGTGTCAAAAGTTATATTTTGAGGCAATTTGTAATTCAAATGGAGCTAATTTCCCTCCCCCGTAACCTTACCCGAGCCTAAACCTTCCCCGAACCCCGTGTGTGTTTAGTTTGTGCCTTTTATATTTTTTTAGATTTTTAGTTTGAGTCATTTTATTTTTAGGTTTTATTTTAGATTTATTTAGAACTTTTAGGTTTGATTTACTATTTTTATATTTTATTTTTATTAGTATAATTTTATTTTATTTTGATTTTGATTAGTTTTTATTAGGATTAGATTTTTTAGGATTTCATTTATTTTTTTTAGTTTGATTAGATTTTACTTTTTTTTAGGATTTTAAGTTTTAGTTTAATAGATTTTTATTTTAATTTTCATTTCTTTTTAGTTTCATTTTTAATTGAGTCTTTATTTTATTTTTAGAGTAGGATTTTATTTTTAGATTTTAATTTTTTTAGTTTTTTTTAGTTAGTTAGTATAATTTTTTTAGGTGTACAAATTAAACACACACACACATAACCTATACCCCCCCTCCACACAGCTACCTATCATCATCCTCACCTACACCATAACCCCATACACCCTCACATACACAAACCATCCCACTTCATCTTCTCTAACAAACCTATACTCTTTCTCTCTCTTCACCCAACCACCATTAACTTTAACACACCCAAACCAACCATTTCAATTAAACCCATCTTTTACCACCATAACCAAACACCTCTCACCCACCTCTCACTCTCATCCCCCATTTTCAAAATCAACCCACCACCCACCATAAAATCCGTCAAAAAACTGGACCCACACTCGGCCCTAACCTGTCGGACCTGCCATCTCCGTCTCAACCGTCAGCCCCCATCCCCAGCCGCTGCCTGCCCTAGCGCCGGCAAGCTCCGGCGCACCTCCGCTCAATCTGGAATAGTGCCCTTACCAGAACGCCACCCCAACCGGACCACCTTAGACTCGGAAACCTGCGACCCCATTTCCAATCCTCTCCCCGACCCAATCCATATCCAGTCCAAACCCGATTCCGCCCATACCCATTTGCAACCACCTCCGTGCCAAACCCATATAATTTATTTCTCACAAATGCCAAAATCGTGTGTTTCTATTCTGCATAAAAGCCAACACCAAATGTCTCCACATGTCTTATTAAATCAACTAAGCCTTTTTTAACCCTTGTATCCCCAAGTCCTATTTTACCCCCAACTAACTTTTATTCCCCTCACCTAAATTACCTACCTTACCCCTCTTTTCCATAATCAGATTTAGTAACCCAATTCCCTCACCCATATACCTTCTTACCTCACACCTTTTCCATGCACATGTGCACTCCCAATTACCCAAATTAGCCCTTAGCTCCATGTTTGCCATGTATAAATAAAAGATCTCAAGTCCATTTGTAGAGCTATGTAAATAGAGAGAGAAAATTCTAGAGAAAGGTTAGATTAGAAAATAAATTAGGAAATTATTTTTGTAAATAGTTTTTATTTTTTTTAGAGATTTTGTGAGATTTAATTGTGAGTAATTGAATTGTATGGAAGAAGATAGAGTTCAAAATTTCCAACTTCAAGGAGACTTGTTGAAGATTTGTTCTCTTTCTCTACTCTTTTATTAAATATGCCTTTGATTATTTGTTCATCATGTTTAATATCATGTTAGGCTAGATACCCTTTCAAGGGGTGGGGGAACCCTTATTTGATGTTATTTTAATTTAATTAGTTTGATTACTTGAAAATTCCCTTTGAATATTAATTTTGAACCCTCACCCTTAAATTTACGCCTCGAGAGAGGGTAAATGATTTTCGAGAGAAAATCAAAATTCTAAGTTATAATACCCATTTTAGATTCAAACTAGAGATTTCTTAAGTGTGGTATTATTCCTTGAATTTCAACTATAATTTCATTTTCTATGATTTGTACAAATTTTAATCGATCGATCCTAGCGGGTGATTAATTAAAAGGAGTGTAGATCTATTTTCTAGAGTTGTAGGGAGTTAAACTTAATTTTTAAAAAGATTACTATTAAAATTACATTTGCAACGAGATTTGATTTGTAATTTTGGTATTAATTTGGGAAAACTCAAATAATTAAATTAATTAGTTAGAATAGCTAAAATTTGTGGTGTAATCCCACTCCTTGACTGTTCTCACATTTATTTACCTCACTTTGTCTCTTATTTTTTGTTAGACTTTATTTTTCATTTTAGTCACTTTGTAGTTTGTCATTTGATCTCTCATTTTAGTTTAGTGTTATTTCACTTCACCTCACCTCACAAAAATTGTTTTAATATTTGAAAAACTAAAAAAAATAGAAAAACCAAAAATCCCCCCCCAAAAAATAAAAAGTGAATTACGATTGAGTTTGTCTCTAGCTTACCCCCTTGATGTGAATTGGCATCCTTACTTACCGCTCTACACTTGGGTTTGATATTATTTTATAGGTATATTAAAGTTTTGATTAACTTGGCTTGCAACAATGACTACATAACAAAAACCAAAGTTATCAAATAACGTAACCATATTTATAATATGCCTATCCTAGCGACGTTATTCAAGTTCTGTACAAATTATACACTTGAATTTATATGAGGCATGCTGGTGGAAGGTCTTTAGCTTTCTGAGGGATTAAAGATGGATATTGGTTCCCATATATACAGAAAGACTTTGTATCCTGTGTGAAAAAAATATAATAAGTGCCAACTATTCTTACCCCTACTCCACTATCCAATGAATGAACTCAAGTCCCTGACCAACCCATGTTCGTTTGCATAGTGGGGGTTCGATATCATGGGATCATTGCCCCTACACTTGGAAATGGGAAATACCTCATTATCAACACAAATTACTTCACTAAATGGATTGAAATAGAACCTTTGGTGAACATCATAAATGTCAACTTTATCGGGTTCATTTGGTGAGATATCATAACCCATTTGTGTGTTAAAATTACTCATCACCTACAACGGGACGTAGTTTAAAAATAATCCCTTCTAATATTTCTACATCAATCATGCAATAAAACATTACTAATGCTTAGTATCTTATACTCAAAGCAATCGAAAAATGGAGGCTTCCAACAAAATGGTCCTTGAGGGAATGAATAAATGGTTAGAAAAAGGAAAAAAGCACTTATGTGGATATAAAACCCTATGTCCTCTAGTCATATTGGGCAGCTCCCAGGAGGCCGATTGGGGAAAATCCCTTCCCCTTAGCCTATGGGATGGAGGACATTATAACACTAGAGTTAGGACTGTCTACTATGAGAACAAATGTAACTTACCAATCCTTAACAAACGAAGTGATCAATGTAAAACTTGACCTGACATGTGAAACGAGGAAATAGTCCCAAATCAAGTTGGTAATTTAGTAATAGTAGTTAGCAAACAATACAACAAAGGCGTGTATCCGAGGAAGTTTTAGATCAGAGATTATGTCCTAAGAAATATCGTCGGTGGCGCGAAGAAGACGTCGAATAAAAAATATAATCAAATTAGGAGGGTCCATTCAGAGTCACCAGAGACAACCTGGAAGGAGCCTATCACCAGGTAATAATGGAGGGAAGGGAGATATTTCATGATTATAATGCATATAATTTAGTCAAATTTCAGTTTGTTCTTTCTAATTTTTAATTCTCTATATTTGGTAGTTAAGTATTTGCTTATTTCTTAATTCAATTAGCTTTTGTAACAGTATTCACATACTCATTTGTGAACTCAAAGGTAGTTGTTTTATTTCAATTTTCAAAAATGTTCTGGGTTCTTGACTCATTGCTTTGGAAAGCATCATTAACGTTCAAAATCTTGAAGCCCATTTTATCATCCATATATGTGTAAGACTTGTGTAAGCCGATTTTAGATGAAAGGTATATTAGATACGCATACACTCACGCCACGTATTTTTATAAATTTTTTACATCTTGGTATAAACATTGTTATGTGTGTAAGACTTGTGTTTTTACTACCTTAACTTTGATTATCTATAAAAATATTTTAAAATTCAAAATAATCAAGATTGAGTGATACCAACGAGATTTTTTATAGCGAAAGTCACCATTCGCTCGACGTGAGGTAATGTTTATCTTTTGGCAGTTTCCCTGGGAAAAAGAATGTGAAGCTTCACTAAAGCATTACCACAATGAAAGCCTTTGTCATAGCAATACTTTGCTTTGTTGGCCATCAACTCCTTAAAAGGTTTCACCGGACATCTACGAGGCACTGAAGCGACTTGCATCGAAGCAAGTTCACTACATCAAAGATTATCTTCGTTGTAGTGATCCCACCAGTGAAGCGTACATGTTTTGGGAATCTTATTTTTAGATCTTTGAAGATCTTCTTATTTTATGTGCAAAAAGTCACTTTTTAGTTGTTGATTGGACTTGTTATCCCCCAATAACTCTCTCACACATTCTTTGTATAAGATATGTGACTTTGTAGCTTGCATTGGTATTAGATAAAACCACTTGTGTGATTTTTCTTATTTAAACCATTATTGTTCTTCATTTCAAAATATCTCTCAAAAATATTTTAAGAACAAAAAATATACTAAGAGATCTTATTTGTCTTTTATATTCTTATTTTTTAACATGATGAGACACGTTTTTGAAAAAGAGGGAACCTATCTTTGGTATCTAGTTCATATTTTTCCTTCTTCTCTTCTTTGCATTTAATCACCTATTTTTCTTAAAGTTGATTAATATCAAAGAAGACGATGATTTAACCAAAAGAACATTTTCAAAAATAATCGTTCATACACTTTAGGGTCTTTCTCCCAAAAAGAGTATTGTGATCTCTGAAGCTCTTTTTTGGGTTCAAATAATTTGTGAACTCCAAGTTTGAAGACAAGGGCTTGTGCAACATTGTTGACATGTGTCAAGACATAAAATATGTTAACTACGTCTATAGGCGTATATGGATCTATGGCTTGCTATGAATTGGTGGGAAAATTGTGATATGTGAGTTAGCGCAGAAGGAGTGCTAGTCATTAGTTCCCTCGGTAAGTCTTTACCAAGTTTTTAGTAAGATTATTACATTTGCCCAAGTTTTTTTCTATTTACATTTTTTTCACATATTTTATCACACACATGCTTAAACAATATTAAAACTTGATTTGTTTGATAAAACTTACGTGAATAATTCAACATAAACTTTTAGGAGTGTTAAATTTTTTTATGGGTCTCCATTTTGGTCCGTAATATGCACTCTTAACTCATATCACAACTTGGTCCTCTTTTTCTAAGGTTAAAAAACATAGAGGAAGATTGTGCGTGTGTGGTAATATGGAGAACAATGTCATGTTTATAGGTATAGATATTTTTAGGACCTTGTTCAACCTACCCCTATTTTTGGCTCTTTTGACAGTGTTTCATCAAGTGATATAGAGCTATGCTAGTCTTTATCTATTAATGATAAATGTTCTACTAAGATTGATACTTTGATTATGCCGGCTATTCTAGTGATGATTCAATTAGTGAAGAAGAGAGTGACCTTCAACATGCTTATGATAAAAAAAATCTGAAAATTATGAACTTAATAAAATATTGTTGAAAGCATCCATTAAACTTAAGAATTGTGAAAAAGAAAATGTTTGTTTGAAAATAGAGAAGGCTCCTTTTTGAGCAGTGTGGAAGCTCAATGATCCTCTCTTAGTGTGAGTCTATTTTTAGTGGAGAATGAGAGTAAAGATTTACAAGAATGGTTAAATATATTACAAAGTGATTAAGAGGAATGTAGAAGCTCTAGTGGCTCTTTCAATGAGATATAAGCTCTTTTGAAAACGAGCTAATCTCAGCTAAAGATGTGAAGGTTACCATATAAGATAGATCAAGAAATCTGAAAAATGCTTTTATCTCATACTAAATCTTCTTTTGACAAATGTGATTTCGACTTTAAGAAACCTCATGTCCAATCTAAATCTGAGGACAAAGTCATTTTTTTTAAATATTCACAAAATACTTATGTGCCAAAAGAGTCTTCTTCATATATTGAGAAGAAAAATGTTCTAAAGCTTTTAAATAAGTTCCAATCATTGTTTTGTGTACTGATGCACTTTTTGTAATCGCGACGACCTTGAGAAAGATTTTTGCTATAGACTTAGGAAAAAATCCAAGGTGACTAAGAAAACCCACTTGGATGAAGTTTCTTCTTCAAGTCTTGATTTTAATTCCCTATTCGAAAAATGTAAAACTATTTTGTCACAAATTGAAGAGTTTTTAAAATTTAAATTTTCTGACGCTAGTTCGAAAGATTTGGGGAAAAGTATCAAGACTAAAGCTATTTAGACTAAGAAAGAAAAATATCTTATTATTCAAATTTCCTTTGTTTTCCATGATAACTCACAATGTTATTTTGATTGTGGGTTCTCTAGGCATATGATAAAAAATAAAGCTTTATTTTCTAAACGCATTAAGAAAAAATCAGGTTCGGTAACTTTTGGAGATGGAAACAAATGTAACTTCTTTAGGAAGGGTACCATAAAGATCGATGGTTTTCCTAGACTAGATAACGTTATTTTCATTGATGTCTCAAAGGCTAATTTGCTTAGCATAAGCCAAATGTGCAACAATCATCACAATGTGCTTTTACTAATAAAGAATGTCAAGTTCTTAATCCTAAGAGTAAATGCATTTTGAAGGGCACTGGAACTATGGATAATTGTTAATCATCAATGTATCTCCAAGTGTTGTTTGAAATATTGCTAAAGAAGACACGATAGATCTCTGGCATAAGAGGTTTGTTCATGTGAACTTTAGAGGTCTAGTAAAATTGGTAAGAATGAACATGTTTGTGATTTACTTCCCTTGGAATCAACTTATTCTCATGTGTGGGGCAAATATCAAATGGACAGATAAATTCAAAACCCACATAAGAAATTGAATGTTGTTATTACCTTTAGAGTTCTATAGATATTATACATAGTGTATAAGGGTGCCTCAAGTTTGGCTATTATATTTCGGGAAGAGGTTCCTTAAATTCACCCCCCTTTTAGCTACAACAAATATGAAGTTGAGGAACCCTCGAGGTCCCGATAGAAACTCATATTGAGAGGGAACCCCACTCAGGGTCCCGACAGAAACTCATATTGAGAGGGAACCACACCTAGGGTCCCGACAGAAACTCATACTGAGAAGGAACCCTCCCAGGGTCCTGAGAGGAAATGCATAATTGGTGAAAGTGCACCCAAAGTCCCTCGACCGCATAGAATTCATATTGGTGTGGGAACTTAGGACCCCTAGCCGTAGAAAATGAATTTTGATGAAAGTGAACCCAAGGTCCCTCTACCGTAGAGAATTCATATTGATGCGGGAACTTAGGCCCCCTAGCCGCATAAAATGACTTTTGATGAAAGTGCACCCAAGGTCCCTCGACTGTAAAAAGTCATATTGGTGCGGGAACCTTAGCCCCCTGGCTGCAGAAAATGCATAATTGGTGAAAGAGAATCCAAGGTCCTTTACCGCAGGGAATTCATATTGGTATGGGAACCTAGGCCCCCTGATCGCAGAAAATTAATAATTGGTGAAAGATCACCCAAGGTCCCTTATCGCGGGGAATTTATATTGGTACGGGAACCTAGGCCCCTGGACCGTAAAAAATGCATAATCGATGAAAGAGCACTCAGGTCCCTCAAATACAGAAAAGTCATATTGGTGAAGTAACCTCCAGGGTCCCTCAACCAAAAATCGGGACAAAGACCCCAGGATGAGGGAGTGGCTACCATAAGCAATCACTCATTAAGAAAAGCCATTATTTTAAAGAACAATAGTATTAACACTTTGCTTTCTTATACAGGTAGCCTGGTTGAGCAGGCAGGGCTCAAATAGGTTAGTTGGTATCTCTTGGAAGTCTTAGCTTGGCGGCTGAGGAATAAGGTTTGTTGGTCAAGATCAACCACTTAGAACTTTAGGATTAAGAGAATACTAGTAGAAAGACCCCACGAGTCACTAAAGACCACACACATCTCACACTTAGTCACAAGTGAAGTGAGCATCCAAAGGGCTGTCCACAAGAAATAAGCTTTTATAAAATGATACTCTTAGAAGAGAGGGCCCCCCAAGGACCTCTCAAGAAAAAATGATATTAGAGGAGAGGGGTCCTCAAGACCCTTCCCCTCAAGATTGACAATTTTAGAGAAGGAGGTCATCAAGTCCTCTTCTCTCAAGTTTACAAAGTTTATACCACAAGTTACCGTTTCAAAAGATATTTACAAAATAAGATATTTTGTGTAATACCCCGTATTTTTATAGCTTTTAAATTATGGGATTTATGTTATTTAATTGAGATAAATTAAATTAATTTTAATCCGGAATGTTGCTTTAAATATTTACTAGCGTGACGAGAATTAGTAATTATTGGAAATTTGTTATTTGTTGCATATTACTGGATGAGCATAGTAATATATTGTATTGGTTATATTGAATGTCATAAGTGAATTAAATGACTATTTCAGAAATTTAAGTAAGGACGTGCCCGTGTCACGTCGGGACTTATTTTGTTAAATAAAAGTGAATATTTTATAAGTTGTTCGTATGGTCGTTTTGAGTGCGCCAACGCGTCTGGAAGGGTCGAGATAGTCAGAAAAGTGTACCCGGGGGTTTAGTTTGGATCTCGGGATGTTTTTAGGCTTAATTAGTGACCCGGGAGGGCATTTTGGTCATTTTACAAAATAGGGTAATTAAACCCACGAATTTCAGCCAACCTATATCAGCCATTAGGTCAGACTCTTAGGGTTAGAACATTCACAAATCAAATGACGGCCATTGGAGAAGAGAGGAAAGAACTCCAAGGCAATCCAAGGCCAAAAGGCCACCGGTTTGCACCGCCACCACCACCATCGCGTAGATCAAGAGACGAGGAACGCAGCCATACGAAAATAAACCGTGAACCTGCATACCAAAATCCCAGGCAAGTGTTTAAACTTGCTATTTTCGTTGATGCAATATTCATGTTAGCTTAGGATTGAATTGTGACGAAAACTAAGGAAGAAAACCCCAATTTTTGATAGGGATTTGCATGTAGAAATCGTTATAACCATATTCTGAAAATAATATGTGAAGTAGATGATCAACCCACGAATTTGTGATGTTATGTTAGAAGGAAATTCTGGAGAAAACTGATTAGAACAAAAGTTAAGAAAACTTAGGGTTCTTGATGATTATATGAGATTTTAGGTTGTTTAATCATGTTTAATGATGGTTATATGCATGCTTAACGTTAGAAACATCTGGAAATATATTACCATGATTGTAGTATAAGTTTTGGGACGATTAGTGTTGGAAATTATGGATTTGAATGAAGAATATTAGTCAAACCCGTAACTGCACTTCTGCAGAAATCGAAATACCTGTTTGATCGATCGATCGAACCTAGAGCGTCGATCGATCGAAGGTTCGATCGATCGAGCCCCAGACGTCGATCGATCGACCCCTCCTGGCAAACTCTTTTTTTCCTTATTTAATTAGTTAAATTAATTTACCGTGGAATATTTCTTGGGCGTTATAAATAAAATGTTTTGGGATATAGAAGAGACCAGTAGGACATATGATTAAGTGTTGAGAACTTTATTATGAAATAATAATTGGGTCTAAGGGATAATTAATTAAGGAACGACGAACTGCGTATTTCAAGTGAGAGATTACAACGAATACCTACGATAGTGAATAGACGTCTACCTACTGA
This sequence comes from Sambucus nigra, assembly GCA_949130495.1. Taxonomy (NCBI): domain Eukaryota; kingdom Viridiplantae; phylum Streptophyta; class Magnoliopsida; order Dipsacales; family Adoxaceae; genus Sambucus; species Sambucus nigra. The sequence continues at coordinate 319,618,752 of OX422217.1, forward strand.
ATTTATTACTTGGATGGATAAAATCCATGAGTGTCATGTAATTAGTGAGAAAACCCTCCGAGTTAAGGTTAGAGACGAAACCTTATACGAAATCTTAAAAAATGTAAAATTTAGGATAAATGTTGTAATTATGGGTAAGGAGAGTGACCTATATTAATATGATAAAGTGGTATATTTATATGATTGTGTGTACATATATTATATACATGTGAAAAACGTACCCGCGCTACTTGCTATCCCTGAGGTTACCGCGCCGGGACGGTCTTATCCTGTGTTGCCTTATGGAGGATATTGATTCGTACCCTAGAAGATAGAGATCCTAGGTACGGGCTATCAAATTGATAGTCGGACGGTCCTAAGAGACGTGAGGGTATGTACTGACCTCTTGGACTTGGAAATCTATGCTTGGCCTCAATGTTGTTTTGTTTATGTTAATACAGTTCGAGAGTGATTCCGAACTTGTATTCCCCTTTGTGTGAGCGATACGGGGATTGGATAGCAGAGTATGCCCGCACCATAGTTTTAGTTTGGGTGCTGTTATATATATATATATATTATACGAGTAGTTAATATATATATGGGATTATGAACTTTAAACTGTCTACTGTGATTTGATAAGTAGGACATGGTTGTTGACTCAATAATAAATGCTTGTTTTGTGAAAGTATAATGTGTCACTGTAAAACTTTATTGCTTTTATAAAGTTAGAAATAGAGAAATTTGGTTACAAATTGGAACATCTCTTTTAAATGAAACCGTGAATTGCAAATCTTTCGCGTAAGTGATGTTAAGTCAAATATTTTAGAAAGACTAGTGCGTTAGATGATAAAACAAACCAATGGGAAGGATAATGCGATAGGGGTACACATTAGAAGAGAGGTGAGTATTTTCTCAAGAGAGCGACGCTCTAATATGTTATTGCATTGGCCTGTATCAATTTAAATACTTGCTAAACGTATTTTAAAATCAAACACACTTTCGGGCTCTGACCCGTTTCTTCTCCTCTCTCTCTCTTGTATATATATGTATATTTTCAGGTGCCCAGCCACAGGGGCGTCTTGCGTAAGATCCCTTGAGAAGAACGAGCTGCAGCTTAGGTGGGAGTTGCAGGTCACTTGAGTAGACGGCTTCTGTTATTGACTCCACTCCTAGTACTCTCATTTATTGGGCACGTGTCGCCCCTTTTCATTATTTCATTTGTTGTTGGGAGATTTATATTTCAGTCATTTCCAGTATTGTTTCTTTGGGATTTATTCAGTATGGACTTGTGTTTTAGTTTTAATTTGTTGCCATTCGATTGACATATGTATTATATTTTTTTGGCTTACTGTAGTGTGATTCTTAATTGTAAGTATGTTGTTTTTAATTAAATAAATATTTTTCTTTAAATTAAAATTTGGAAAGTATGTATGAAAATGGTTTTGACACTTAGCTTAATTATTTAGGGTGTTAAATTGGAAAATTTATTTTTATCGACAGTGATGCTGAGAATGAACCAACTGTATACCTTGATTTAATTTAATAAAGGAGTGATCGCCCGGTATTTAATTAGGCGGGGTGTCACATTTTGTCTCCATTAGGAGAAATATTTGCTTTTTGACTTTTGTTGGCATCAGGTGGCACTTGTTTGAGGGGAAAAACTACTACACACAGGTAGGGACAAATGGTACACTTCAGACCTTATCCCTCACCTACCCTTTCAATTTTTCGGCCCAAAGGTGCCAACTCAATCCTAGTTCCCAAGTATAAATAAGACCCCTGGGCAAGGTCAATAGAGATAGAAAAACTCAATAGCACTGTTAATCTGTCAAAATCACACCAGAACTTTCTATATTCTCTCCCTGCTCTCTCTCTAGTGCTAAGTGACTTATTCTTTCACTCCTCACGGACAACCATCATTCTTAGGAGATCTTCTTGAGAAAATTACTATTATTATTGTGTAAGTTCATATTCTTGTAGGAAGGGAGTTCCGGCTTGAGCTACATTTTTACCAAAAGGAGAAGGTTTCATTGGAAGCTGCTCTAGAAGTTCTTGAGAAACTTGCTGACATCGTCCATTGGAGTGGGTCACGCATCACCCTTTTCAGTTATTCATAGACCCTAGTCTCACTACCCTCCTAAACATAGACCTTATGGGTTCAATGCGTACGAAAATATTTCCTTATGATTATAAATGACTTCTCTAGATTCGCGTTTGTAGGATTTTTGCATATTAGGCCTAAACCAAGTGACTTATTTATTCCCAATTGCAAAAAAACTTCAAAATAAAAAGGAATGCGCTATTATTGGAATCCATAATGATCATGGGAAAGAATTTAAAGGAACGAGTATTGTGGAATAGTGTAGTGAAGTTGGAATATATGATGAGTTTTCGGTTACCAATGTACCTCCACAAAATGGTATAGTTGAAATGAAGAAGTAAACTATCCAAGAGATGGCTATTTGGAAAAAAATATCCCCAAGAGATTTTGGGTGGATGCTTTTAACAGGACTTGTCACACTATCAACCGTGTCCATATGAGTTATGATACCAAACAAACCCCTTATGTGATTTGGAAAGAGAAAAATCCCACTGTCAATCACTTTGGAGTTTTTAAAAGCAAATGCAGCATACCCAGGTATAAATAACATGCGACTAAGCTTGACTCTGGAAGTGGTGTAGGTATTTTTCTTGGTTAATTACACTAATAGTCATGTCCACCGTGTTTACCATTGCATTTCTAAAAAATTGATGAAGTCTATTAATGTTGTTATTGATGATAGTGAGTCATATGATTTGAATGAGGATGATTATGAGAACAGAACTTTCGTGCTTCCCAATATTGAGGAAGAGGGGGAAGTAGAAGCGAATGAGTGTGAAGACATGGTTCCACCACCTAGTAATGTTGTGAATGTATGATACATGCCTCCTTGTGTTAGGAAAGACCATGATGTTTCCAAAATAATTGGTAGTCCTAATGTTGAAGTCAAGAATAGAAATCAAATCTGAAGAAAAGTTAAATTTGTTTGTTACACTTCCACAATAAACCCCAATAATGTGAATGATGTCCTGTTAGACAAAATTTGGATCAATGCTATGAAAGAAGAATTGGATTGATTTGCTAAAAAAGAAGTTTGGACTCTTGTCTCCTTTGCCAAAATATGTTCGTGTTATCGGTATTGAGTGGTCTTAAAAAATAAGTGTGAAGAAAATTGTGCTGTTTTTAGAAACAATACAAGGTTAGTGGCTCAATGCTATACATAAGTTTATATTCGCTTCATTTACTCTTGGCTATAGAACGTGCATAAGACTTCAAGCTCCATAAAATTGATGTAAAGATTGATTTTCTTAATGGAAATATTCAAGTGGAAGTTTATGTGCCACACTACCTAAGGGATTTGAGGATCCTAAATTTTTGACACACGTTTATCGCCTAACAAATGATTTGTATGGCCTTAGACAAGCACTTAGAGCTTGGTATGATAAACTTACCTTATATATTATGTGGAAAGGCTTTAGACGAGAAAGTGTGGACAAGATCTTATTTTTATAATCTTGTGGGAAAGACATTATGGTAACCCAAGTATATGTTGATGATATTGTGTTTGGATACACAAATAATAAATATGCCCGAGACTTTACTTTGATGATGCAAAAAGTATTTGAGAAGATAATAATGGTGGATTAACTTTCTTTTTAGGTCTCCAAGTGCATCAAATGGATGGTGGAATTTATATTTCTCAATCTAAATATGCAAAAGGACCTTGTGAAGAAATTTAATTTTGAGTCTTCTAAGTCTAAACATACTCCAATGGGTGTTTTCATTAAGCTTGGAAAGGATGTCAGCAAGACGCTTTATCGTAACATGATAAGTAGTTTGTTTTATCTCACGGCTAGTCGTCCCAATATATATTTTAGCACAGGAGTTTGTGCTCGCTACCAATCTTTCCCTAAAGAGTCCCATTTAAAAACCAATAAGCATATTATCAAGTATGTTGATGGGACTACAGGCTTAGGTATTTGGTATCCTAGTAATTCCAATACATCCTTGTCGGCTTATTACGATGTCGATTGGGAGGGTGGTGATGATGGTAGGAAGACTACATTCGAAGCGTGCTTCCATCTTGGAGGTTTTTTGGTTTCCTCGTACGCCAAGAAGCAAAATTGTGTCTCGCTTTCCACGGCCAAAGCAGAATATATTAGGATGGGAAGTTGTTGTGGTGATTTTTTATGGATGAAACAAATGTTGTAAGACTATAGTATTGGTCGAGATTGCATGATTATTTATTATGATATTATTAGTCCTACTGATATATCTAAGAATTCCATTAAACATTCTATAACTAAGCATATAGACACACGACATCATTTCACTAGAGAACTCGCTGAAGAAAAAGTTATGTGTTTATTTCATGCTTCCACTAATCTTCAATTAGTGGATATTTTAACAAAACTTCTTGATAATATGTTTAGGATTTCTGCTTCTCTAGTTTGTTTCATTTTTGTGTTATGTTATTTTTTTATAAGAGTTGGTTATATTATTTGCCATAAATATACTTGTTAAATATAATCGTTTATATGATCTTTAGATGATATATACCTTGCCATATTTTTTATATCAAACGGTTAATTTTGATTACTTTTTCCTTTTGTTTGGATATAGTGCTCTTGTGCATCGTAAGGCAACTTTTTATTTTCTTTTAAAGTCTTATGAACTTTGAGGAATTTTATATAGGGAAAACATGTACTTATCTTATTGCACGTTACACCGCACTACACATTGTATAGACGTAACTTTATGGGGGATAATAAAGTTGTACAATCTTTAGAAACAGTTCAAAGATTCGAATATTTGTGAGAAAGAATCCATTATCTTAAAAATGTATATGTGTGAGATTTGTTAATTATTTTAAAGTGTTAAAGAAGATATATGCAATATAAAAATCATGAGAGACGATATGGTTAGGGCTCCACTTTGTTTGAACGATAATATCTTTGAAAATTAAAGATAATATCATATCTCAATAATGAAAGAATGAAAATCGCCACGTGCAAAAATAATTTTGAATAAAACGATGTTTCAAAGATATACACATCCATCCAAAACTGAATAACATTGAGGATGTGAAACCAAAAGTTTTAACCAAAATTGCTCTTCTAGGAATGAAAAAATTTTAGTTAAAAATATTTTATTTTTTTGGGGGAAGTTTTCACTGCTATAGAAGCATTGAGCCATTTGTTCTTGAATCGTTATTCTTAATTGAACCCAGGCTTGGTTTTAATATTTCAATGGTGTCATTTGTTTTTATTTTTTCGTGTATGAGATATGACCTTTATGTTCTCAGTTGATAAAACTCATCATGTTATTTGACATTGAGGTAATCTTTTCTTGGTTATGAACACTTTTCATATATCTCATAACATTTGGTAAGTAGGAAATCTCGATCTATATTTTTTCTTATCCAAACTAAGGTTTTGGAGTTTTGTTCACTATATATTGCATATCCATTTGTGAATGACAAAATATTTTATATAGAGGCCTACCTTGACTTTATGTTATTGACTTCATGTGTTTCTTAGTATTTTCATATTATTTTTTCTTTTTACTTTTCTTTGCCTACTTCCTTTACAAAAAGGAGGAGAATTTATGGGGATAATTTCTTGTAAATTGTGGGATTTTTCATATTTAGGGGGACTTGAATAGTGTTTTATATCCTAGTTAAAATAGAATGCATATCTATATCGCTTATTGTTAACTATTGCATCGATTGTGGATTTCTTCACATATTGGTATTTTGCTGAGTTTATTAGTGTGTTTCAAGAAATCATTCTACCAGTACTTTATATAAAGACCTTAAAGAAGTATCTTGTAGTTTTTTATTGTAAGCATTTGTAGTTTCTATCTTTTTATGCCTTTGGTCGGGCCTTATGTCGTAGTAGATAGCATTTCCATTTTGATTACTTGTAATCATTGGTTGTTATTTTTTGTCAATGAGATAGACAATGGGGGGGATCATAAGAGAATTTACATACTCATTTGTGCCCTCATAGGTAGGTGTCTTATTCCGATTTTTCGAAACATTTTGGATTTTTTATTTACCACTCCCAAAAGCTTCATCAATGTTCAACATCTTGAAGACGATTTTATCATCCACGTAGCTTATAAATCATATTTTGGATGAAATGTGTATTGGAGATGCTCTACATTCACATCACGTGTGTTTATAAACTTTGTATATCTTGGTAAAAACGTACCGTGTGTAAACACGTGTTTTTGCTAACCTAAGTTTGTTTATCTATAAATAACTTATAAAACTCAGAATAAGCAAAATTGAGTGATCCTAATGAGCTTCGCTATAACGAAGGTCACCCATTCACTGGACGCGAGGTAATGTTGATCTTTTAATAATGTCACTAGGAAAAGGCGTGTACAACTTTACCGTAACAAAAATTTTCACTAGAGTGATACTTTGCTTTGTCGGTCGTCGTCTCCTTTAAAGGTTCTGTTAGACATCTCCAAGGCACTGAAGTGACTTGCATCACTGCAAGTTTAATACAACGAATATTGTCTTCACTGCGACGATCCTAATAATGAATCGTACAAGCCTACGAATCTACTTTTTAGATCTTTGAGGATATTCTTATTTTATGTGTGAAAAGTCACTTTTGGCTGCTGATTGGACTTGGTGGCCCCCAAAAACTCTATCAAATGTGATTTGGATAATAAATGTGACCTTGTAGCTTGCATTGGTATTGGGTAAACCCATTTGTGTGGTTTTTCCTATTTAAACAATTATTTCTCTTCATTTAAAAATATCTTTAATAAATATTTCAAAAAGCAAAAAATATTTCAAGAGAGCTTGTGTGTCTTTTATCTTCTTCTTTTCTAAGAAGATGAGAACACATTTTTTATAATTATGGAGCCCATTTTCCAAATTTAGTTCATATTTTTCCTTATTCTCTTCTTTTTATATAATCACCTCTCTTTCTTGAGGTTGATTAATATCAGAGAAAACGAAGATTTTACCAAGAGCCTATTTTTTAAAAATCATATTTACATATACTTTAGGTTCCTTCTCCCAGCAAGAGTATTGTGATCGTTAAATTTCTTTTTCGGGTTCAAATTATTTATGAACTCGAAGTTTGAAGACAAAGGCTTATGAAACACTGTTGACGTGTATAAATACATAAGAGATGTCAAGAACTTATATCATTGCATAGGGATCTCCGTCTTGCTGTAAATTGGTGGAAATGGTGCGAGGTGTGAGTTGGCGTGGAAGGAGTGTTAGTCGTTAGTCCCCTCTACAAGTCTTTACGAAGTTTTTAATGAAATCGTTGCATTGGTCTCAAGTTTTTTTCGTTAGTGAATTTTCACCTCATACAAATCCGCTATTATATTTCTATTTACCTTTTTGCATCTTTTATTATGCATATGCTTAAACAAGATTAAAACTTTATTTTGTTGATAAAACTTTGGTGAATATTGCAACATAAAATTTTAGGCATGCTAAAATATTTTTTTGTGGGCCTCCATTTCAGTGCTCAATACGCACTCTCAACTTTGATTGTTTCAAGCTATAGACCAATAATAAAGTAAGTTATCTCATTATATGCATCTGACCAAACTTCATTTTTTCACTTATTTCGAATAATGCCTTATTAAATTGATTGTAGTCCCAGATATTGGCTATGTGTTTTGACAAAACAACACAAGGCATAAGGTATTGTCAATGGCAAGCAAAAGACTTATGAAGGATTCTTAGCACTTGGAAATCCGAATGCACTGGTCAGATAACTTCCCAAATAAGTGGATAGCCCTGTAAAAATGTGCATTCTCTCCAAAAATTGTACTATACCTAAGGTAGAGTGTGACGACGTCTCATAAAATGTAAGACCAGTGAAATGTACTAAGCAATGGGAAAGGGGAAATTCATTAACAAGTTGAAAAATATCATTTTCATTTCATATAAATATTTATTAAATACAAGTACAATGATCACATTATCTTTGAGGACCACTAGATGACCCACCCTTGTACGTCAAGTGGGCAGTCCCTGGACTGCGGTAGGGCATATCATCATCGATATCATGATTGACCATATACACATCAATCAACGATGAAGGAAATACATCAATCGTTACCTATGAGTCCTCGGTCCCAAATGGAGGAAAATTATTATAGGGGGAGTCCATGACATACCAATATGACAACTCGAAGTCATGAGGAACTTTGAGGACAACTAAGGTGTTTAACTAGACGTGATCGTGGGCTAGATTATTTGATTCATTCAGTTGGATTAGAGAATTTAACTGGCCTTCATCATATTCATTGACCCAAACTGCGTGGGACTACTTCCCGAGCTGATATATCGGCCTCACGGTCCTTTGGTTTAAGCCTCTCTTAATCGCTTCATTTTCCCGAAAAGCTTATTTAGCTTTGTTGAGCTCCTACCATAAGCCATCATTCTTATCGTGCAATAAATTGGCAATGTTCCTTATTTATTCGAGTTCGGCTTGAAGACTCATGAACTTCCCATTTTGGTAACCATAAAGTGATATTGTCCTATGAATTTCTCAGTAAAAAATTAATGAGTCCATCCTAGACCGACCAGAAGTGTCAATTCCAAGTATAAAATCCATGGCTTTATTGTCTTGGACCATTTGCATGAGATCCAATAAATGACCATTTGACAAAAATGGATAAAATCAGTTTATTGTTTAAGAAGAACAATGAGATATAAGACACGCACAAGAAATGTATAAAGTGAACAATCCATAAAAAGAGGAGCGAAAGGCAAACATTCTTTTTCATTTCAAAATTTTGTATGGGGAAAGGCCCTTACATGGAGGAAAGAAAAAATAAGAACATTAGAAATTACAAGAAGTCCCTAAAGAATACTAAACAATAAGAGTCTCGTATTTGAGATCTTCTACAACCTTTCCCTGATCGACCACTATTTATTTGTCCTTTTCTCATTCCTTCAGATTGGGAGGAGTGATGGGATTATGCTCGACGAATAACTCTGATTCCTCATCAACACCAGGCTTCGTAAAGGCCTCACCACTAACCATTTTGGGAAAAGGCCTCAGCATTGTCAAAAGATCTGTACCACAAGGTTCTAAGTGAGCTCCAAGTTTGATTTTTCCAATGTCGCCACCTTGAACTTTAAATGAAGTATTTCCTCATATTGGGTATATAAATTGGCCCAGATCTTGGTCACCTTGCCCTTAGCAACACCAAAGGCCTTATAGGCATCGTTTAAGGTGGCCCCCAGTCGAAAACCTATTTATCTTGATGAGAACCCTTGTTATGAAAATTAAGGTAGTCCCTGATGAACTTCCAAGTAAATGGAAAAACTACGAGGATAACATCAATCTGTAAATAAAACTTATAACAAATAAAAAAATAAAGGTCTTAGAACTTATAAGTGATAGAGCTTGAGAGGCGTGCATAACTAACCTCCTTGAGGTCAGAAAAAGTGACTTACTGAATTTCAAGCTCTGATACCACTTTGAAAATGGGGTGATGGTTCCTATAATTCAAAATTTTAAGCTTCTTCAAGTTAAAATTTCTATTCTTAAACAAAACTTCAATTCATGTTCAAATTAACACAAACCAAATTAAATATGAATTTTGCAAAATTAATTTTTTTCTTAAACTAACACAACCCAAATTAATTAAGTATCAATTAAACCATTATTGCGGTTAAACCAATTTTATCTTTTTATCCTAAGCATGCATTTACGTGTGAATTTGCAAGATAAAATAAACAATCACAATGTCGCGATGTACAAGGAAAACGAACAACGAAAAAAACCTCGAATAATCTAGCAAAAAATCCACTAAGTACGGAATTACAAAAGGACATGACATAATACTTACACAACGACTATATGCCCTCGCAAGCTTTGATGCTCTTCATTCCTTCAACCTCTGCACAGTGACAACGTTGGAGTCCACCGAGAGGGCACTGCTACCGTCAAGCATACAGAGTCCACCGTATGTACACCAACAAACACGAAAATTTTCGTAAGAAACAATCCTTAATAATGTAGAGAATTATTAACCCGGTGCCTAAATGTGATCTCAAAACATATATGTATGTTGAAACTTGGATCAGAATAATTGGATGTAAACTTGAGTTAGAGTTTGATAAAAATTAATCACAAATGGTTAATAAACATAGATGAACTTCTTTAGAGATAATTTTTGCTCTAAAGGTTTGAAAAGTTCATATGAAAAACTGCACTCTCGCACGATAAAAATGAATGGAAAAGGTAGTGGGAAGTTAAAGAAAAATTGCCAAGAGAGAACTGCAATTTTTTGAAAAACTACTCTGGTCGTTTGAATGAAAACCAGTCTCGTTCGAATGACATAGCCATTCCGTTTGAACGAGAAGTCAGCACAAACCAAGATGAGACCTCATTAGAAGTCATTCGAACGAACACTAAATCTCATTCGAACGACCTGGGAAAGTAGTTACAATGGCTTGGGAAAAATTTAAAAAAAAATCTTGAAAAAATGTAAAGTCATTTTAAAATAGCTTAGCAAAAATTGTAACACCCAATAAAAAAATTCCAAGGTTTAACATACAATATGAATTTATACCTGAGAGATCCTTGGACTGTTGATGACGAAAACGAGGCACAAAACACGGCATATGATGAGTTCACTTCGACTTGGCCGCTATGTCTTCAACAAAAAATGTCATAGGCTTGAAATATCACAACCATAACTAGTATCCGATGACTCAAAGAGTTTTGTAAGAAATTAAGCCAACACATACAAATTGATTCAATTGAAAATTTATCCTTACAAATCCCCCTCTTTGGCTATTCTGGGACAAATCAAAATAAAAACCCATGGGCCATCAAACTCATCTAAAAGATCTAGACGCATGACTGACACATATTTTGAGTAGATTTACTTGCATTATAACTTTGCTACATGATAGAAAACCTACACACTTATACAAACCATAAACACATAAAAAATCTGATAATATAAATTGCATAGTTAAATACTTCCTTTTGTCTAATGTTTACCTACCTAAGAAATGACGTCTCCCTCTAAGTAATTGATCTCTCGAAATAAAAGAGTTAGATACCATTTCTCTCCCTTTTTGTTCAGGATTAGACAAACACATAGGTGCATAAAATAAATAATTTCTCCCCAATTAATCAAATTCCCCCTAAATGAAACAAAGGCTAAGCATAACAAATAAAAAAGTATTTCATGCAATGTTGTAGAGTGATACAAGAAACAACTAAGCAATTTGGCAACACAAGAACAACTAATCAACATAAGGAATAATATATACCAACTATGATGCGATAGCAAAATGATATCAATTAAAATGAACTAAAACGAGCATGGAATACCAATGAAAGATCGTAACAAGATAGATATTGATATGAACAAATAGCATACAAGGACTAGATGAAAAAGTAAAGACTCAAAACAAACGATACCATATATATAAATATGAAAATATATCAATAAAGCATAAGAACGTATACATAAGTATAAACACCACACAAGACACTAAACAAGATAAGTTTTCCACTCTCATATGGCATATATGTGTCTAAAGTAAATATGGTAAAGAGAGTGAAAGGGTGTGAACTATATACAAAATAATTATGAACCAATCACTTAACCATGTTCAAGGGGTTCTATTTGATCGCCAAACTTTAACTTAGATTTATCATCATGTGACGAGATAAAGTGAACTCAAAGAACAAACAAGCATGATGTACAAAAACCAAGAATTTTGATGATTTTTCAAATCAATAGCGTCATGACAAAATAGACATAACTAGGATTCATTGTGCAAACCCGTTGATCTTCAACTAAACACCCTCAAAAGATAAACATATTATAATTTTCTTTCTTTTATTTTCTCAATTCTTTGGTAGCCATTTATTTTTAATGATTAAACAAACTAAACTATATTAGCCTTTGGCAAATTTTCTATTTTCATTGCCTTTAATCTTTTCATTGGCCTCTTGCCAACGCTGGCTTTCCCGCAAAGGAGATTTGCTCCTTTCGTAGCCCTTCTTTGTGCACCCTCATCTATTTTTTAATATAATTCAAATAAAGCTCACGGGCAACGGTTCTTACATTCACAAATTCCCATAGTCACAAAACATGTAGATGACAAAATTGATGGGAGAACATCTCACTAAGCTCAAATATATATGTAAAGTAAACGTTCAAAAGAGCTCGTGCATGTGTGTGTGGAGGCATATACAAAAAGAATCCATTAAGCAAATCAAAGTCAAACTACTCTATAAAAGCGTGATAAAGAACACTTTAAGAATTGAAATTAATTATCAAAAGTACTAGCCACATGGATACGGGTAATGATATAGGATTCAAATGCAAAAATATGCCATACAAAATGTGTAAAACTAAAATGAAATAAAAATCTTTCTGAGTTTTCAATTTTTTTTTTAAAAACAAATATAACTCAAGGGACAAACAAAATCCTTTTGTATTGTTCAATAAGACTCAATAAATGAGAAAACAAAATACAGAATATACACGCATTATGATTCTAGCAAAACATGTATGATGAAGCATAGACTAGAATATGACTAAAACCTTTAGTTCTCCCTCCCATGGATGTTAAGGGTTTTAAATTGGGTAATAAAAATGAATTTATCTCTCAATTAAAAGAGATTGAGAAAAATCTAAAAGGGTTAAAACTTAACACCTTATCCCATTTAGATTCTGATTCAGAATTAGACTTACCCGTGAAAGAAATTCATAATTTTGAAAGTTCTTTCAAATTACTTATAGTAATAATATTCGCTATGTTGGTCCCGTTATAAACTACTATGGCAGACCAACTCCTCAAGATCTTCTTTTCGAAGAAAACTCTGTGATGAACTCACAATCCACCTTTTACGGTAAATCCATTTACGATTGGAATATTAATGGAAACTCTGAAGCTCAGATCTATGAGATGATACATCAGATGTCCATGTATTCCACTATATGTAAGCAGAATGATAGTTCTGATCAAAGTATTGCTCAAATGATCATTGTCGGATTTACTTGAACTTTTTGAGGGTGGTGGGATAATATCCTCCTGGATCATCAAAGATATGAAGTTGTTAATGCCATAAAAAATTTCAAGGATGAACATATACAAGACAAGGGAATCCAGGATGTTGTTTATACCTTAATGCTTGCTATTATTCATCATTGTGTCAGCACTAGTGATTATATCGAGAACATAATAGAGAATTATTACAAAACCTAAGATGCCCTACCTTAAGCCAATTTAGATGGTACAAGGATGTCTTCCTTGCCAGGGTGACTCAGAGAGGTGATGGCAACTTTGAGCATTGGAAAGCCAAATTTATTGATGGCCTTCCTACTTTCTTCGCTGAGAAAGTTAGAAAGAAATTGAGAGAAGCTAATGATAGCATCTCTATCCCTTACCATGAATATACTTATGGTCAGCTAATCAACATCATCATCCAAATGGTCTTTCTCTTTGTAATGACCTTAAGCTATAGAGACCACTTAAGAAGCAAAATCTTTCTGGAAATAAAGAATTAGGGGAGTTTTGTGACAATTCGCTTACAATACTCATGAGACTTCCACTCGAAAAATCTCGAAAAGGAATAAGAAAGTTCTTAATAAACCCTCTTATAAATGTAAGAAGAAACATACTAACATTTTACATAACCAGGGTGATAATTCTAAAAGAAAATTTGTTAGGAAAAAGAAAACCTATAAATCTAAACCTAAATGTTTCAAATGTGGTAAATATGGCCACTTTGCTAATAAATGCAAAACGAAAACTAAAATTAATAATCTTCAAATTGATGACCATTTGAAGACTTAATTATGCAAACTTTTGCTTAATTGCAGTTCATATGAAGAAATAGAAGACTCCTCTCAGAGCAATGATGAGCTTCATTACATTCAAAGATTTAGTGACTCATAGATCTCCGTGAAAGGAGATTGTCAGTGTAATCAATTAACTTAGAAATGCAACCATCTCCAATCCATTATTCAAATGAATGGATTAAGTCTTAATGTTCTTTCCAGTCAGCAACAATCTATGATTGGTGTTATCAATCAAGTTACTGACACACACATTAAGCTTAAGTTAATTGAGTCTTGTTATGCCAAGGATAATGCTCCTAATTCTTCAGAATTCCTTTCTAAAACCCAGCAGTACAGCCTTAAGGAGGTACTCAACCGTTTAGAAAATAGTGAAGAATTTAGTAAACCGACTAGCATTGTGGACATTAAACATGAGGTCAATACCCTTAAAACTGAGCTAAGTCATATTAAGGATCAGCATAATAACATGAAAATTGAGATTAATAATCTCAATAATGCTTCAAAGCATTCTAATCCAGAAACTTCAAATCTTGAAGATTCAGTGGATTATTTAGGTGTTATTGACCATGTACCTAATTAAAAATGGTACATTACTGTCAACTTGGTTATCAACAATGAATTTACTTTATGTAACATCATTGCCCTCGTTGATAGCGGTGCTGATATGAATTGCATTCAAGAAGGACTAGTTCCCACTAAATACTTTGGGAAGATGACTCAATCCTTGTTTAATGCCAGTGGTAATAAAATGGGCATTAAATATAAATTAACTAAGGTTGCCATTTGTAACAATGGAATTTGTTTGGCCAATACCTTCTTGCTTATTAGCGATTTATCCCAGCAGATAATTTTAGGTACTCCTTTTTTATCTTTGCTTATGCCTATGGATAAAATTGATTATAGTGGAATATATACCACTATTAAAAATCAAAAGATTGTTTTTGAATTTATCATTCAACTAGATATTAAGAAAATTAACTCTTTGACAAATAATATTATTTTCAAAGAAAACCATTTAAATTTTCTTCAAAAAGAAATTTCTTTTTTAACTATTAAGCAGAAGCTAATTTTACCTAATGTACTGCAAAAAATTAATGTTGTTAAAAATCAATTAATAACTGAAGTTTGCAGTGATATCCCTAATGATTTTTAGGATAGAAAGAAACATATTGTTTCTCTTCCTTATGCAACTGGTTTTAATGAGAAATCCATCCCTACTAAGGCCAAACCCGGTCAAATAAAGACTGAATTTTTTGACCTTTGTAAGAATGAGATTCAGAGTCTTTTGGATAAAAAGCTTATAACTAAAAGTTATTCTCCTTGGAGTTGTACAACTTTTTATGTTAATACGGTTGCTGAGAAGGAACGAGGTGTTCCCATACTTGTAATTAATTACAAGCCCCTTAATAATGTTTTACAATTGATAAGATATCCAATTCCTAATAAAAAGGATTTACTTGACCGCCTTAACTCTGCCACCATATTTTCCAAATTTGATTTAAAATCTGGATATTGGAAAATCCAAGTAGCTCCACAAGATAGGTACAAAACTACTTTTATGGTACCATTTGGCCGTTATCAATGGAATGTTTTGCTTTTTAGGCTTAAGAATGCCCCGTCAGAATTTCAAAATATCATGAACGAAATATTTAATCCTTATTCTGATTTCTCTATTGTCTATATTGATGATATTCTCATCTTTTCATAATTGATTGATCAACACTTTAAATATCTAAATTTTTTTAAAGATGTTATTAAGACTAATGGCTTAGTTGTTTCTGCCCCTAAAATGAAAATCTTCCGAACTAATATCAGATTTTTAGGGCACAACATTAGGGAAGGGAAAATACTCCTTATTGATCGAAATATTGAGTTTGCTTCTAAATTCCCTGATGAATTAAAAGAAAAAACTCAACTCCAAAGATTTCTTGGTAGTCTCAATTATATTGGTGATTATTACAGGAATCTTGCACAAGACAATGCAATCCTTTATACCAGGTTGAAGAACCCTGCTCCTTGGACTTCAGAGCATACTAAAGCTGTTCAGAAAATTAAACTGAAAGTCAAGCAATTACCTTGTCTAGCTTAACTAATCCTTTATTTTTAAAAATTATTGCAACTGACGCCTCTGGTATTGGTTATGGTGGAATTTTAAAGCAAATCAGTTCTTTAACTAAAAAAGAAGAATTAGTTTGTTTTACTTCTGGATCTTGGAAAGATGCCCAGAAAAATTACTCTACCATTAAAAAGGATATCCTTTCGGTTGTTAAATGCATTACAAAATTTCAGGATGAATTGTTAAATAAGAAATTTTTACTACGCATTGATTGTAGCGCTGTAAACTAGGTTTTGCAAAAGAATGTAGAAAATATTGTTTCTAAACAATTTTTTGCCAGATGCCAAGAAAATTTATCTTCATTTGATTTTGATATTGAACACATCAAAGGTGAAAACAATTATCTTCCTGATTTTCTAACTAAAGAGTTTTTGCAGAACCAATGAGTGGCCCCTTTAAAGGGCGTGGTAGAGGCCGTGGGAAATCCCACCAAAGGCCTAGAAAAGAGAATATGGTGATCAATGAAGATTAATATCCTCCGATGTAGGATTATATGGAATTTCTTCACCTGAGTGCGCAGAACAGGGGAAAATTGAGTTCTCATCCTAACCCCTTTAGCAGTAAGAAATATGCTAAAGAAGTTTTGCAGATCATCAAGTATGATTTCATTCCTAACCAAAGGACTTTGGAATTTGTGATAATATTCAATGAAGAGGAGAGAAGCAGATGTCTTCTCCTTGGAAAATTAAGTCTCTTTACTTCGATACACATAATTATGATGTGCAAGAAGTCAAATACCAGACAATATATGAGGCTATCCTCGAAGAAACTGAGTTTGTGGTGTTTAGTCATATGAATAAACACCGAAAGAATTTCAAATCCCCTATTGCTTATAGCAAGTCGGTTTTGAAGAAATTCATCTCTCCCCGAGAATGGGAAATTCATCTGTTGAAATCGCAAAAATTGAGTTCACAAATTGGATCCTATAATTATTAGGATCACGTCCAGGCTTGGACTAAAGTTTTTTATTATCAAAATGTTGAGCACAAACATACTTGGTTTTTTAAACTGTGCCCAAACACTTTGAAAGATAGTTACCCAGGAAGGGTTATCAATTGGTGGGACAAATTTGGCCCAGGAATTGATATGTTTCCTGATAAAATTACCAAGGAAAACCTTTTTCTACCTTGGACTCAATTTCATCCAAAACTAAGAGGGAAAAATAATGTCCCAGTAGGGCTTAATATCATACTATTTTTTACTGAAATTAGCATTCCTTGGATCTTGAGATGGGATCTTCAATGTAAAGTTAACCATATTAAGGTTCCTCTACTTGGAAGGATCTTTTATTATAGATGGTGGGTTGGTATTGATATTAATAATACCATTTCTCTAATAAAAGATAGCCTTAAGCATTATATGTCCGTGGTCGAAGATTCACCCCCCCAGTTGAGAAGATGATGCCGGGATCCAATCCAATCAAGGATTTAAAGTTTGCACTCAATAAGCAATTTCCTAATGCAATGGAGGAGGAGCTACTGCAGAAGATGATGGATTGTACTCAAAGCTAATTCAGATCGGCTTTCACCTATCCTAGAGAAGATACAAACCCTATTCCTCAGCTCTCTGATGATGATGCATCCATGGATTTAGTCAAGAACGACAATCCTTTCTGCTGTCTAACCGGAGAATCCCAAAATCCAGAAGATGACGAATTTATTGGGAACATCTTTGATACCAGCATCCCTACTGAGCCAATGATGGAGGCTTTCTTCAACTCACTGAGTTCAACATTTCTAACTCGAAGGTTGAACGGTAGCCTTCCCAATCCTGGCCCAGATGGCCTAGAGGACTTGAGACAGCAGGCCTACCTGGCCCCAGTTGATCAGCTAACCGACGCATATGGAAAAATCTTTATCTATCTAGGCAACTCGATTATTGTGGTAGGACCCACTGGCCCAACAGTCGATGTCTCATGACGAATGGTAGGACCCATTGGCCCAGCAGCCGACGGTTCAGGACAAAAGACTTTGTCAGCCTCGAATATGGAGGGACCCATGGGTCATTTTCTAAGGAATTATTTATTCCTTTTCTGATTACATAAATTGAGGGTTTTGCTCCCTCATTTATCACCTCTTGCTTTACTCTCTCTCTCTCTCTCTCTCTAAATTTGTAATAAGCTTGTGGACTTTCCGACCTTATTTCGGAGGACTCTTATAAGTTTGTAAGTTTGTTTTAATTTTCGTCTGTAATAAAGTTTGAAATATATTTCAGCTATAATTCCGTTTATATATTGATTCTCTTTTTTACACTACAAGTCATTCGAATGAACACTAAATCTAGTTCGAACGACCTGGGAAATTTTTTAAAAAAATCTTGACAAAATATGAAGTCATTTTAAAATAGCGTAGAAAAAATTCTAACACCTAATAATAAAATTCCAAGGCTCAACATAAAATGTGCATTCATACCTAAGATATCTTTGGAGTGTTAATGATGAAAACGAGGCACGAAATACGACATATGAGGAGATCACTTCGACTTATCCGCTACGTCTTCAACAAAAAATGTCATAACCGTGAAAGGTCGCAACCACAACTTCTATCATATGACTCAAAGAGATTTGTCCGGCATTAAGCCAACACATACAAATTGACTCAATTCGAAATTTGTCCTTACAAGTCAAAATAGTGACCAAAGTTTGGTCGCCAGGGAGTCAGGCTCCCTTCATAAGTCCAAGAGACAATTTTGGCTGCTTAACGACAAAACCATTGGTAGGGGATTTTCCCATGCCAACGATAACATCCTCCAACTTAGAAGCTGGATGATGGATGACAATGTCGCTGGTCGACTTATTTTTCATAACAGGATTGACATGCATTTTATCCATAGAGTCCTCTACAATAATTGGATCTGAGGGCCCCCAGTCTCCTTTCTCTTTTCTAGGTGGGCTTAAGGGGAATTTGGTCAGATAACATCACCCATCTGATTGGGGATCTTCCTTCTTAGTGCCATATCATCTTCAAAAGAGGTTGAGAGGGATACCAGATATATCCAGAGACTTAAAGGAGCCAGAAGCTTTACCATAAGAAGGATTGTGGTCGATATATCCCTTTAGGATCTCAGGTCCCCTATCAACTGGTCGAGCAACAAATCATGTAGTTGACAAAGTGTGTAAGATCAAGAAAGCGGTGGACTCACTATTATTCGAATCCCCAAGTATCAATTCGATCGCCAAAACTCTCTTCAAGTCAGCAAAGTTAACTTCACCCTGCTTGGATTCCTTTTTCTTTCGAGGAACTTCACAATCTAAACCCAAAGATACGCATTAACCTATTTCATGCCCTCTACTGGGGTATCTAGGGTCGTTGTAGGGTTGACCGCCCTTGGCGATATAGAAATGCACCGAGTTCTTAATCGTGAAATTTGTGACCACTTTTCCAATTAGAATTTGGTATATTAATTACCAAGTCCATTTATGCCTTCCTTTATTTCCGGCAGGAAACATTCTTAGAGGTTAATACCCATATATAATAATAATAATAAATGTCTAGGATCTCTGAACGAGTCGATTAATTTTTATTTAGGAGATTAACGTCATTGACGATCCTATATATATATATATATATTATATGACCATTAAGCAAGGAAACTATTGATATATTCACAAAATTCTAAGAGGTGTCAGTTTGGGGGGAGGTAACCCCAACCTCAACCACAAATTAGGAAAAAAATATAGTGTCCTTTATCAATGTTAAATAGTTGGGGATATAACATTCCTCGAAAGCCTCTATGGTGTATTCGTTTATAACTTACGTCAAATATTCTAGTAGATTTGGACTAAAAGAATAAGAACAATTCACAAATAAATAAAGAACTTTGACACACGAAATTCTTAACAAAGTTAACGAAGATGACTTATAATTAGTGAGAAATCCCATTAAACTATGAGTTATTGAAGACAAACGAATGTTTTAAAAAATTAATCCCAATTGACAGTATGGAGTGGCTTAGCCTAGAATGAGTCCCAATACAAAATCTCATCATTAGACATGTACGCCCCTAGATGACGACTGAAAATCAAGCGTCCTTTCAGCATAAACACTCCAAATGACCAGCGTATGCCCAGATAAGGGGGGAAAACTATTGTGTCCCCATATCTAAATGGGAAAAATGAGTCTTTATTATCAAGATGAATTACCTTCGTACCCTTCAACCACAACAGGACTATGAGACCAAGACTATCTGTGACCATAACACTGATCATTTTAAAATTCAAAATAAACCACTGTGCCCTTGATCAACTATATAGATTTGGGGAAAATTATAAGGGAAATAATCTACTACACATGGTAAGGGACCATGATTCCCACTTACCCGATTAACCATTTCCATCATGTAGATAAGGATCACCAAAGATAACCGATCTATGAAATTCAAGGGAAGAGGTACGATTGATCAACTAGGGATAAATGTTAAAGTAATTGAGGTCTTAAGGACTCAATCACTTCCTCTTATACATATAAACGTATCCCCCAACGAAAAGGGGGAATGTAACCACGAGTATTGAAATTATATCAATAATAAAGTAAAACCTCCCATGGATGTGGGCACATAGTCGAACTATGTACATCTTATTCTTGTGTGTGCGCGTGATTTTTCTATCATGTAGGGATAATTTGTGTTGAACCCTAATCAACTAGATTTTACCACCTATAATCTGCAGAGCCAAAATCGAAACCTCACTGTGTTATATTCGAAATTTCACTTGAACCAATAAAAGAGTAATCATTTGCTGAATCAGAGAACAATAGAGTTTGTGTTAAGAAGGTAAAACTTCAAGAACCTCGTATTTTATTATGAATTTTTGACACAATAAGAAAAATATTGTTTTCTTTTTTAATATTCATTATTGATTGTATTTGACATTCTATTCATGATATTATTACTTAGATACTTTACATGCGATTAGGGTTTGTTACCATAATCATATTTTGATTGTAAAAGACATTTTATTAATGTTTATTACAATGCTTCATATTCTAGTCGATGTGTATTACAAATGCAATTTCAAAATATTATTTTCTTGAAATCATTGGTTAATCAATATAATGTATGACATATGATAAAGATGGGTTTGTTTTTCATGTTATATATATATTCACTGTATCGTAAATTTATCAAAATTTTTGTTATATATACACACGCCCACGTGCACACACACACACACATTTAATAGATAGTACATATAGTAAATATTTGCTATTCGATGTAGAATAAGTGTGTGTACACTTTTATTTTGACAATAGTGTGGCCATTCTGATCGGCGCGGCGTTTGTTCTGGGGGAAAAGGAGAAAGAGGACCCCCCGGGGAAGAAACTGCGTCGCGGTCTTGCACCCTTCTCTTCGAAAAGAGGGCTTCGACCGTCGTCGGCGTGGGGTGAATGTAAAGAGATAGAGTCGCCAGCCTATTTTGCTCAAAACAGACAAAACAATATATTGCCACTTCGAGAGAGCGGCATCAAGGACAAACTAATACATGCGGAACCAATAGATCGGAGGTCTGGGGGCTAAGTTATGGAATGGGAAGGTGTTAGGCACCCATACCGCCCTTTCAGTATCTCATGGGTAACTGTTAATATTTTCCTTTATCCCCCGTAAAGTGTGTGCATGCGTTTATATAATGGAGATCAGAATCGTTCAACCCATACCATGGAAAAGATAGGGTGAGGTCATCCATAAGAATATTCCCTAAGTAATAACAAATGTAAAAGATAGAATATGAGCATTCATCGATATATTGATCGTTATGGGGAAACGATAATATGTGTCGGATGAAGCGCGAACAAGCATATTATATGTATATGTATGATAAAAATGAGGGATTTGAGAAATTTGGAAAAAATACGAGAAGTTGGAAAATTGAAAAGTTGGACTCGGGTCTCAAATTTTAATCCGAGACGCCTACGTAGCCTATAAAGGCATCAAATTCCACGTAGTTTGAATGCAAAATAGGGTTGGGGTTTATCCCATAGGTTCGAATGGAATTTTATTTGGTGTGTGTGTAGAAAATGTGTTTCTAGTTTTGGAAAAAAGTGTGGTAGATAATTCCGTTCGAAAGTTACGGGGGTAACCTTCTTTTATTTGTTTTAGGTTTTTTTATGAAAAATAGAGTGTGTGAAATATAATAATAAAAGTGTAGATGTTAATATGTATGAACTATAATGAAACTAGATTATGAATCTAAAGTAATTTATGCAAAACAAGAGATTTGAAAGAGAGGGAGAAGGATTTGGACCTTCTTTTGGAGATCGAGCTTGGATCTTGGATGAACTCCTTTGAATGTTAATGGATGTTGATTACATAGAAGTATATTTGCCAAATTGGGTGTGAAAAGGATGGGTATTTAGCTTTGAATGAGATTTGTCATATGGAACTTCGCTGACTTCGAGAGAATCTTGTTGAGATCACTAATTCTGATGAGTTTTTTTTTATCTACTCGGAATGAGGTCATGGCCCTTATTTATAGGGAAAAAAGGGGTGCCAATAGGCCTACCCCAGGGGTTGCCTATCGACCGGTCCCTTTGACACTGTGCTGATAGGCAGGGTTCAGGACCTGCCAATTGACAGTGCCGTGCAGACTTTTCTGGAAAAATGACTGTAGACCACAAACCATTGATCCGAATCGTGCACATGACATATCGTTAGAAAGTTATTTTAGAGGCATTCGAGAGTCCCTTGGACCGCTCCAGGGTCTAGGAGTTGACTTTAGGTCAAATGTGGCTCAAAAGCGCACGTCGGTCCTTTGGACGGGAGCTCGTCGGACGCAAACGGATCGTTCATCCGCATGGTAAGTTAGAATCGCTCACGGGGCAAACCGTTGGAAATCTTAGGATATGTTCTTCGATATTACAAAGAGCTTCACTCGGTTTGGAAAATTTAACCTTGGTCAATCGGGGCCCGGAAGCGCCCGGTGACTTCTCGAAGTAAAATGGCTCATTTTTCCGCACCGTAGGTCAGAATCGTGCATGGGGTGGATCATTAGAAAGGGTATTCAGTGCCCTTCAAAGATTCGTCCTGTCTCGTTCAAGCTGAAGAGTTCACTTTGGTCAAACAGAGCCCGGGAGCGCTCGGTGGCCTCTGGATTAATTTTTAGGGGAAAACTTATCGTTCGTCCGAATTATTATGCTGTTTCATACATGGGGCAGACCGTTGGAAAGGGGTGTTATTGCCCTTCGAATATTCAAAGATCTTTCGCTCTGACGGTGGAGTTGATTGGGGTCAATTCGGGGCCTGGGAGCGCCTGATGGCCTATGAATCAGTTTTTGATAGTGAAAAGGTTCATTCGTCTAAATCGTTATGCTGATTCACACATGGGATGGACCATTGGAAAGGGGGTTAAGAGCCCTTCAAATATTCAAAGAGATTTTACTCTGATGAAAGAGTTAACCGGAGTCAAATGGGGCCCCGGGGCGCCCAATGGTCTCTATATTGGTACTCGGAGTGCGACCTAGGTTTGTGGTGGAAGGGGGAAGTGATAGGAGTCGAAGGATAGAATTAGGGGGTCCTAGAATGTGGTTTCTACAGATCCCCTCGACGGGTGAGATTGGAACAAGTGATAGCCGTCGAATAGACACCACATGATGGAAGGAGGTCAGTTTTATGGACCTAAGGGATGTGGATGACCGCTTCGAAGGGTCGAGGTTAATTCTGACCTAAAAGTAGGTGATGACCAAGGGTCGAGGTCAATTAAGACCTAAAATAGGTGACGATCAAGGAATGATGTCAATTCTAACCTAAGAGAGGTGACGATCGAGGTAAATTCTGACCTAACTAATGTGACGATCCAAGACCGAGGTCAATTCTGACCTAAGAGAGGTGACAACCGAGGACCGAGGTCAATTATGACCCAACTAAGGTGATGATCCAAGATCAAGGTCAATTATGATATAAGAGAGGTGACGATCGAGGATCGAGGTCAATTCTGACCCAACTAAGGTGATGATCCAAGATCGAGATCAATTCTGACCTAAAAGAGGTGACGACCGAGATCAATTCTGACCTAACTAAGGGGACGATCCAAGACTGAGGTCAATTATGACCTAAGAGAGGTGACGACCGAGGACCGAGGTCAATTCTGACCTAACTAAGGTGATTATCTAAGGCCGAGATCAATTATGACCTAAGAGAGGTGATGACTGAGGACCGAGGTTAATTTTGACCTAACTAAGGTGACGATCTAAGATCGAGGTCAATTCTGAAGTAAGAGAGGTAACGATCGAGGACCGAGATCAATTCTGACCGAACTAAGGTGACGATCCAAGACCGAGGTCAATTCTAACCAAAGAGAGGTGATGAATGAGGACCGAGGTCAATTCTGACCTAACTAAGGTGACGATCCAATACTGAGGTAAATTTTGACCTAAAAGAGGTGACGGCCTAGGACCGAGGTCAATTCTGACTAAAGAGAGGTGACGACCAAAGATCGAGGTCAATTCTGACCTAACTAAGGTGACGATCCAAGGCTGAGGTCAATTATGACCTAAAAGAGGTGACGACCGAGGTCAATTATGACCTAACTAAGGTGATGATACAAGATCGAGATCAATTCTGACCTAAAAGGGGTGACGACTGAGGACCGAGGTCAATTTTGACCCAACTAAGATGATTATCCAAGACCGAGGTTAATTTTGGCCTAAAAGAGGTGTACTTTTCCTTTGGGAAGTTTGGGGATTGCCTTGGGGATGAGGATTGGATTTTAGGTTTTGGTAGGGAATAGTGAATGATTCGAGGAGTTTGTAGCTGGGGAAAGTTTGGAATGTCCTTTGGAGATGTTTCTGGGGAGAATGATTCTCTGTAATTCCAATGGGGTTGTAAAATATGTTCTCAATGGTGAGCAAGGAGCTAAAACGAATTTATCAATTTTTTGAGAATTATTCAGAATTTTCTGGTATTTTTTTTGGATTTTTATATGAGATTTTAAGGGTGTGTACCGATCGGCATGGGTGTGGGTGTGCCAATAAACATTGTAATGGACTTTTGGGGTGCCTCGAGCAGGTGAAAGGCTCAGTGTTGATCAGTGGGTGGAGGGGGCTGCCAATCGGCATGACCCTTAGCCTCCTATAAAAAGGGGGCGGGTTCTCCTCATTTTGCCCAGCTTTTTGACTTCTTTTCTTCTGCTATAAACCTTCAGAAATCATCCTAACGTTCGAAATGGCTGACTTCTCAAGCAGTGCAACCCATATGGCGTGGCTAAATGCCGATGACTGGGCAGGGTTGGAGTGGAGGGCAAGGGTGCCCCTCGCATTGGGTAGTGAGGATTCTTTCGACTTGTTTGAGCCTATGGCGGATGATCAGACTCTTCTGCGTGAGCCTTCGCATCATCGCTCTTCAAGTGTAGTGAACCCTGGTGGTTATGTAAGTCTTTCATGACTCTTGGTATTCCTTTCTTCTTTTCTTGATGCGATTGCTTTATTTCCTGAATCTGATAAGGATTTTCTTCATTTATTGACAGTCCGACGTCCCTATGTCGACTATTCGTGCTCGTGGTACAACAGGGCTGAAGGATGTTTGGGAGAACCTTCCTGTCATGGTGCGGTAAATGGTGTCCTCTGCGAGTTTTGGGAGGCTAGCGTCGGTATTGGATGAGACGCACCGTTCCACTGTGGTTCTATGTGCTTTGGGAGAGAGGTGATGGGACACTACCCACACCTTCCATTTTAGCTTCGGGGAGATGACGATGACTCCCATTGATGTTCAGCAACTGCTGGGACTAGACTGTGAGGGTGATCAGATTGAGGTGGATAGGATGCTACGAGTGACGCGGAGACGGTGACGGCATATTTAGGTGACGTGGAGAGGGTAGTTTTCGAGGATTCCCTTCACTTGTCTTCTTTGAGGGAGCTTTTGCTGAGGATAAGGATTGGCGAGAACGACGAGCAGCAGGTGCGTCAGATGGCCTGTTTGTTTATCTTATTGGTGTTGGGAGATTTTCTGGTGGGGACGTCATTCACTTGTGGTTTCTGCCATTTCTGAGGGTGTTTTCGAACATTCGCTTCTATGACTGGGGGAGCCTGACCTTGTCGACTCTTTACTATTCTTTGGATGCATTCAGGCGGTGATGTCGGCCGAATTTTACTAGGGCCACGTATCTTCTGAAGGTAATCTTTATTATGCACATTTTCCTTTATGCCTTCGCATTTTCCATTAATACACTTCCTTTTGATTTCTTGAATGTTGATCCTTGTTCTTTATAGACGTGGTTCTATGAGGTGATTATGTTGAACACCCAATCGATTTCTTTGAAGGATGACTCCATTGGGGACTTTTATTGAATGTTTCGATGGAGGAGGTCTAATCAGCAATCGAAGAAGAACCTTTCTCTGGAGGCAGTGCGTTAGGTCTTGAATGACTTGACGAGCGAGCGGGTAAGCATTCTTTTGTCCTTGATACTATTCTTTTCCTTTGATACCATTTTATTGACACTGATCCTTCACTTATGCTGGGGATTTACAGGTGACCTTTTATCCCAGGGGATCGCTATTCAGCACACTGTGGTGATTGGGGACATGCGCAAATGCGGCGCTTGCTGGCGCATGAGTTCGGCTACTCCTAGTACCTTGGGGAGAGGGTAGTCAGTCAGATTATGGAGGATGAGGTTGCGGTGCCACCGACGAGGCCTCCTATTTTCATGAGGCGCATGCAGGAGATATCTGATGATGCCCGGGTGTCTGCAATGATGGGAGAGCCATACTCCCTGTATACTGACATAGCGATGATGTATAATTATCAGACTTCACCAGGAGTTGGCGGATGCCCCTTAGCATTTATGATGTGATGCCTCTCCCTAGAGAGGGATCAAGTCGGTATGTGGGGTCTTTTCATAGCGCGGGCGGTGCGACTATGTCAGGGCGGAGATGTCTTCAGGGCCTTCTTTCGTGTGGCTGCATTCCCCTAGTTACAACCTTCGACGAGCTGATGGTGGGTCCGTGCGTCTGCAACATCTCCCTCATGCCATGAAATCGAAGGAGTTAGGTCTGACGCAGGAGGTCCTTCGGCCTGCGATATGTATTTTTTATTTCCTTTATTTATTTTCTCTCCTCATGCTTGACTTATTTGATCTTTTCTATTCTTCCTTGCAGCATGATGATGCTAGAGACAACACCACCCGTCAAGGTGTTTGTAAGCTCAAATCAGTAATAACAATGGCATCACAAGAGTATACTAATTATAAGAGATTGAGATGAGGAAAAGAGGATGAACACCAATATATAAGTGGTTCAGCCAATAAGGCCTATGTCCACTGTGTGAGTGAGTGAGTAAGGTCACTAAAATAAGGCACTAATGGCCATGGATACAATCTCTCGAGCTTTCTCTCTCTACTGTATAATTTAACAGAGTTTTAGCTAGGGTTGTCCTTCCTCATGCTTTACAAGGTTAGGGTTGATCCCTATATATCGTGTTTGGGGGGTGTAATGTACCCCCCTCCCCAAGCATGCAATGAGCATATATGTGATGATCTAGCCAATCCGAAGAGGACATCTGTCACTGTCACATATAGAGAATGATGATGAAATATTCCCTCACGTGGAGGGAATGATTCAGTTACAACAGACCTATCCACGTGTTCCAAGGCATTCATGAGTGCAAATGCTCGGCCGTCCTTGAAGAGTACCCACCTCGACCCGGGTGAGTACGAGGATGGTGGAGTATGACCTTTGCCTTGGTGAGTTGAAGTATGATGAGGACCTCAGCCAAAAAGGGGACGGACGAGGTTGGCCTTGCATATGACGTCGGCCATGGCCGATGTTTAACATTGTTGGTGGTATTGGTAACGTCGGTTATGGCCGACCTGATTAAAGCTGAGCTTCAAGGTTCTAGATGATCTCAAATTATTCCATGCCTAGATGAGGTTTGTAATTGGGGGGGTGTCGGCTGTGGAAGATCCTTAGTAGGACGATGTTGCTGTCAGTTATTCTCGAACTTCTATTACCTCGGCTGTCATGGAGGCCGAAGTTGAGGTCTTTGGATCGTCCGGTATACTTTGGGCATATCAATCACCCCCTAGCCCTTAGTTACATATGTAAATAGGTGACTATGGGGTATGTAGCTCCGAGGCCTCTCTTCCTGGTGTGCCAGTGTTCCCTTAACAAGTGTTAGGTACTGCAGTAGGTAGCGTGTTGGGCAAGTGCGATGATGATTGCCTTTTAGGCTCCCAAGGTAATGATGGGCCTTGGGATTTGTGCCAGCGTGTCCAGGGGGTTTAAACCCCTTTTCTCTCTCCTTCCTTCTCACATTCCCACCTGAGTCTCCTGTGCTCTCTCTCTCTCTTAAAGAGTTCCTTCACTGCTGAGGTTTCTGAGTTTTCATTGTCCCTAATCCTCCTATTCCTCATCTCGCACTCCCTCAGGTACTATCTTCATCCCATCTTTCCATTTTCAGTCTTATTTCTCTATTTCTTGCATTTTTTGCTATCAGCTTGAGTTTTTCGGTGGTAGTTTAGGTTTTCTGGTGAGCTTATGAGTTTTTTGGTAGAAAGTTCTTGACTGTTCTTGGTTAGAAAATTTTCAAATAGCCACGTTTGATCTTTAGCTTAGGTTGTGTAAAGTTGTTTGTGGTTCAGAGTCCCAAGTGTAGTCTCGTCCTCCTATGCTCAGACCTCTTTACCAGCTCTTAGAAGAATTCCCTTTTCTTAGAGAGAAGACCTTAGAAAAGATTAGGCAAATAGAACGAGCCCAAGAGGAAGCTCGTAGGGCTGAGGCCTTCCCCCCTAGGCCAATCTTTCCACCCCTTTTGAGGGTGATATATCTTGAGCCAGCCGAGTCTGCAAGTGCTGAGAAAGCGGAGGCCCCATTGGAACCTACTCCAATGTTTGAGTCTGAGTCGTCCACCTCAGACCTTATGGCTGTGGATTCTTTTCAAGAGGCCATGGACTTCTCCATTAGGCAGGATCAGTCCATGATCAAGCTGAGGTCTCGAGCCGTGTCTCATACCACAATGAGTCTAGCTCTTCACGAACCTCTTTAGACATTGAAGTTATTGGTCAAAGTGTTGCCTTACCTCCACCCATTAGTGATGTCCCCCTGTCGTCTGCTACAGGGGCTGAGTTTGCTAAGAGGTTCCCTGATGGTGCTCCTACGCCTGCCCAGGCCGACGTTTCTATAGATGAGGATGATGGTCACGAAAGTGATGTTGACACCTCGGAGTCAGCCGAGATAGAGAGTCAACGAATTCGATATCCTAGACTTTAGGCAACTTTATTCCATAGGCCCCTCTGTCAAACTTAGGAGACCTCTGAGGGATGAGAGGGCCTTTGGCGGCCGAGATGGTGAAATTTGCCTATATGAGCAGATGTTTAAGTTAGGATTTTATCTCCCCATTCATCCAATAATTAGGGCCATATTGTCCCACATTAACTTGGCTCCCTCCTAATTTTCCCCCAATGCCTGGAGGGTGATGATTGGAGCTATCATCTTGTGGAGGGCAATCCATCATGCAGACCTTCCTGTCCAGGTCTTCACATGGTGCTACGTGCCCTCCTCTACTAAGAACCATCTGAGTTACTACCACTTCCTAGCTAGGAAGTCTAATAAGAAGATGTTGTTGGTTACCCAGACTTTAAACCATAACTGGAAACCACGATACTTCTTCACCTCAGGGGCATGGGAATTTGGTCCCTGTGCAACCTCTTCATCTTTAGAGCCGAGAACACCTCTGAGGTGGGGGAAGGTGTCAATGGCTACCAGGGCTGACCCTGGGTTAAGCCAGGATAACCTTCAGAAGGTCAAAGATCTTCAAGATCAGGGGTCCCTTGGTCAGCTGGTCAAGTACAAGCATTTGATGACCCCTTACTACCTCTCTGAGACTGGCCTTGGGGGGAGTCCCCCGACTGAGCTTCGTAAGTTACTTTACTTTTTTAACAAGTTATACTTCTGAATTTATTATGTCTCTAATCTTTTAACTCAGACCTTTCTTTTTACAGAATGCCCCGAAGGAATTTCGAACGACCTTTAGGAAATATCGGCCCCTAGTTTAGTCAGCCTGGTGAAGAAAGTAGGCCTAAATGCACCTCCTCCTCCCCCAACCTCTTCTAAGGCCGATGCTTCAAAGAAGAGAAAATCCACCGCTGCTACCCCTGAGGATCAGAGGAAGAGCAAAGCCTCTAAGGGAGATCGCGTCATCCCTATTTCAACTGATAACGCTCTAGCTGCTCGTATGGAGCAGTTGAAAATCGGTGATAGCCTCATAGGCCAAAGTATGAAGGCTATGGATTCCATCGGCTCTGTGATGATCGATGCTGACAAATGCTTCTGCCGTTCTTTGGATACTCCTCTATTGGTCGAGTTTTACCTCCATAGGTCAATCCAGGTAAGACTTTTTGCTTTTATACTCCAAGTGTAACATCAGCCTTGAATTTTATTAGCTCCTGACCTCATGTGTCTAATTCTATTTTGTAGGGTATTATCACCATGCACCAGTTTCTTGGCTAGACTCTGAGAAAGCTGCCCCTCATTGAGAAGGGGAAAGAGGCCCAGAAGGAGCATGCTTATTTGAACGCTGAGGTGGAACGTCTGAATGCTACTTTTGAAGGTTCTGAGACCAAGGCTAAGCATATGGAAAAAGGTATTGCCTAACTCAAGAAGGACCGCACCTCTGCTATGAAGGCCAATGATGATGCTCTTCAACAAAAGGTTGATGCTACAGTGAAGGTTGCAATTAAAGACACTTCAGAGAATATCTTTGCTGACTACAAGGTCTCTGACGAATTTATCACCTTTGGCTTTGAATACCTCGAAAGAGGTTTTAAGGCCACTGGTAAATGGGCGATCATGAAAGAGAAGGAGTCATGGAGCTTGGCAGCTTCGAATTTCATTAGTCTGGGCTATGCTGACCCTCAGTTTGTTCAAGCCCTACAAGAGGTGGAGGAGGAAGGAGGTGTTGATCTGCAGAGACTGCTCAGTCGGAAGTCACAAAGACTGAGGATGTCAACCCCCAAGATGACAGGGGCGAGGTTACTAATATTGGCCAAAATGATCAGGCTGATATTACCAACCCTATAGCTGCTGACCCTTAGGCAATAATTTGTGAAGCTTTATATTTTTTATTAATCTGTAACTTTATAACTTCTGATAACATTCTCTAGCATATTTTGACTTGTAATTCTTAACTTCTTCATGCTATATCATCCTCTGAAGAGGGCTTTGATTCTTTTTATGAATGTTCCTTGAATGGTTTTATATGTCATGCAATGGTGTTTGTATTAAGTTCTGAAGCCTCAATATAATGGTGTCTTCACCACTAAACTATGACATTACCCTTGTAACTTATCACCAAATTTATGATGTTTTAAGGTCTGAGGTCATCCAAATATGATGTTTCACCTCAAACCTTTTCACCAAATTATGATGTTTAATGTCTGAGGTCATCAGACTAAGATGTTACCCTCCAAAATTTCACCAAATTAATGATGTTGAAGGTCTGAGGTCATCCAAATATGATGTTTCACCTCAGACCTTGTCACCAAATTTTTTGTTTAAGGTCTGAGGTCATCAGACTAAGATGTTACCCTCCAAAATTTCACCAAATTAATGATGTTGAAGGTCTGAGGTCATCCAAATATGATGTTTCACCTCAGACCTTGTCACCAAATTATGATGTTTAAGGTCTGAGGTCATCAAACTAAGATGTTACCCTAAAAAAAACCACCAAATTAATGATGTTAATGGTCCGAGGTCATCCAAATATGATGTTTCACCTCAGACCTTGTCACCAAATTATGATGTTTTAAAGTCTGAGGTCATCAAACTAAGATGTTACCCCCAAAAATTTCACCAAATTAATGATGCTGAAGGTCTGAGGTCATCCAAATATGATGTTTCACCTCAAACCTTATCACCAAATTATAATGTTTAAGGTCTGAGGTCATCCAAATATGATGTTTCACCTCAGACCTTGTCACCAAAATAGGATGTTTAAGGTTCGAGGTCATCAGACTTAGATGTTACCCTCCAAAATTTCACTAAATTAATGATGTTGAAGGTCTGAGGTCATCCAAATATAATGTTTCACCTCAAACCTTGTCAACAAATTATGATGTTTTAAAGTCTGAGGTCATCAAACTAAGATGTTAACCCCCAAAATTTCACCAAATTAATGATGTTGAAGGTCTGAGGTCATCCAAATATGATGTTTCACCTCAGACCTTGTCACCAAATTATGATGTTTTAAAGTCTGAGGTCATCAAACTAAGATGTTACCCCCCAAAATTTCACCAAATTAATGATGTTGAAGGTTTGAGGTCATCTAAATATGTTGTTTCACCTCAAACATTGTCACCAAATTATGATATTTAAGGTTTGAGGTCATCCAAATATGATGTTTCACCTCAGACCTTGTCACCAAATTATGATGTTTAAGGTCAGAGGTCATCCAAATATGATGTTTCACCTCAGATCTTATCACCAAATTATAATGTTTAAGGTCCGAGGTCATCAAACTAAGATGTTACCCACAAAAATTTCACCAAATTAATGATGTTTAAGTCTGAGGTCATCCAAATATGATGTTTCACCTCAGACCTTGTCACCAAATTATGATGTTTAAGGTCTGAGGTCATCAGAGTAAGATGTTACCCTCTAAAATTTCACCAAATTAATGATGTTGAAGGTCTGAGGTCATCCAAATATGATGTTTTACCTCATACCTTGTCACCAAAGTATGATGTTTATGGTCTGAGGTCATTAAACTAAGATGTTACCCTAAAAAATTTCACCACTAAAGCATAATGAACAAAGAATTGACACATGAACTGATCTTCTCATTAATATTCTCTTCATAAAATGACACATTTACATAGAAATAATTGTAACATCATTCTTCAGATGATCAGCATTCCATGGATTGGAGAAAGGTTCCCCTTCAAGGTTTTCTAGCTTGTAGGTCCCGGGTACAACCTCATTAATTACCCTATAAGGACTATGCCAATTCGGGTGAAGCTTGTTTGACTTCTGCAATGTCTTTTTCAGCACTTAGTCTCCTATAACTATGGGTCTTGATTTCACCCTTCGATTATATAACTTTGTTGTTCTCTGCTGGTAGGCTGCCTGTCTCATCTCGGCGTCTTCCCTTCTTTCCTCAATAAAATCTAAGTCAAGTCTTCTCTCCTTACCATTCTTCTCGGGGTCATAGGTCTGAAGTCTGTGAGTAGGAAGTCCTACCTCTGTTGGTATGACGACTTTTGAGTTATGTGCTAACATAAATGGGGTTTCTCCCATTGATGTCCTGGCCGTTGTTCTGTAGGCCCATAACACAGTATAAACCTCTTCAGTCCATCTCCCCTTAGCTTCTTCCAACCTCTTCTTAATCCTGTTGAGGATTGTTCTGTTCGTGACTTTGGTCTGACCGTTTACCTGAGGCCGGCCTGGAGAAGAGAAAAATTACTTGATCCGAACTCTCTCGCAATACTTCTTCAAGGAAGAATTCTTTAATAGGGTTCCGTTGTCTGAGATGAGGGTGTTCGGGAGGCCATGTCTGCATATGATGCTCTTTCAGATAAATTTGAAGGTATTCTGCTCCGTAATCGTGATCATCGGCTCAGCCTCTACTCACTTAAAGAAGTAATCAATTGCTACTATCATAAATCTATAATTGTTCGCAGCTCTTGGCAAAGGACCCACCAAGTCAATCCCCCATACTGCGAATGGCCAAGGGGAACTGATTGATGTCATAGGTTGATGAGGTTGATGGGGAATAGTGGAGAATCTTTGGCATTTGTCACACCTCTTCACGTAGGCTGCAGCATCTTTGGCCAAGGTCGGCCACCAGTATCCCTACGTGATTATCCTCTTGGCCAAAGGTCTTCCTCCTATGTGGCTGGAGCAGGAACCCTCGTGTACCTCCTGTAGGATGCGGGGGACCTATGTGGGATGGACACATCTGAGGAGAGGTAACGGAAATCCCTTTTTATATAGGACATCTCATATTATTGAGAAATTTGCAACTCTGTATCTTAACTTTCTCCTCTCTAGCTTCGATTTTGGCACCTCTCCCTCAATGATATATCTGATGAGGGGTCCATGAGTCCCCTAAGTTCAAGTTGAGGCAGGAGCTGACAACATCTTCTTCCTCAATGGTCGGTTTGAGCACGATCTCGACTGGTACTGTCCTTCTGATGCCTGTCCTTGTTGCTAAAGCCAGCCTTGCTAATGCATCTGCATGACTGTTATTTTGTCGAGGTACCCTCTTCATCTTCACCTATTCGAAGCCTTCTAGCATCATTCTTACCTTCTTCAGGTATCTGGCCATTCTTTCATCCTTGGCCTCATAAACTCCAAACACTTGGTTAATAACAAACCTCGAGTCGTTGTGAAGTAAGAGTCGACCAACTCTAAAGGCTTTTGCTAAGGCGAGGTCTGCTACCATGGCCTCATATTTTGACTCATTGTTCGATGCTTTGAATTTGAACCTTAGTGTATATTCAACGTTGGTACTATACGGAGCTGACAGTATCATCCCTGCACCTCTTCCACTTTCGTAAGAAGACCCATCAATAAAGAGGTTCCAAACATCTTCTTTCGAAGAGAAGCTCCCCTCTGACAGGGTTCTTCGCTTGAAGAGGTACCTGTCATCCTCATTCTCAGCTATCCCATTTTTTGGCTCTGCTGGGTGCAACCTCTTCTGGGTGTCGGAAGACGTTACTGTTTGATCCCTCTGTGATCTCTGAATTATTCTCAACGTCAGCCTCTTCCCGTGTGAACTCAACAACAAAGTATGCGAGTGCCTGCCCTTTAATGGCCACCCTAGGTTGATAAATAAGGTCATACTCTCCCAACTCGATGGCCCAAGTCATCAATATGCCTGATTTCTCAGGCTTGTGGAGGACTTGCCTTAATGGGGAGTCAGTGAGGACGACCATAGAGTGGGCTTGGAAATAAGGTTTCATCTTCCTGGAAGCGTGTATCAAAGTGTAGGCCAACTTCTCCATCCGAGGATAGTTCTATTCAGACCCCTGAAGGGCCTTACTATTGAAGTATACAGGCCTTTGTACCCCAACATCTTCCCGTACTATGGTTGCACTTATAGTTGGCTCTGAGACTGCTAGATAATCATACAACTTCTCCCCCGGAATGGGCCGAAATAAGAGTAGTGGGGATTCGAGGTAGGACTTGAGCTATCTAAAGGCCTTATCACACTCCTCGTCCCATTCGAAGGTCTTTCTAAGCACCTTGAAAAATGGAAGGCACTTGTCCGTAGCTCTAAAAACAAATCTGTTGAGTGCAGCGACTCTTCCAGTGAGCCTTTGAATATTTTTTATACTTTTTGGTGTCTTCATATCAAGGAAAGCCTTAATTTTATCGGGGTTAGCCTCTATTCCTCTTTGATTGACTATGAATCCAAGAAACTTTCCAGCTCCTACTCTGAAGACACACTTGGCAAGATTGAGCTTCATCCTGTATAAGTCCATGGTGTCAAAAGTTCTCTCCAGGTCAGCTACATGAGTGCAGGCCTTCAAGATCTTCGTCAACATGTCATCTACATATACCTCCATGGTTTTGCCAATTTGATCTTCAAATATCTTATTTACAAGACGTTGATACGTGGCCCCTGCATTCTTCAAGCCGAAGGGCATAACCTTATAATAATAGGTACCCTTGTCTGTGATGAAGGTTGTCTTCTCTGAGTCTTCAACATCCATGAAGATCTGATTATAACCTGAATACGCGTCCATGAAGCTCATACGTTCATGCCCTGCCGTGGCATCTACCATCTGATTAATCCGAGGTAAGGGATAACTGTCTTTTGGACAAGATTTGTTCAGGTTGGTGAAGTCTACACACATCCTCCATTTTCCATTGGCTTTAGGCACAATGACGGTGTTTGATAACCACTCTGGGTATATGACATCCCTGATGAAATCAACCTCTTCCAACTTCTTGACCTCTTCCCTTATGACGTCATACTTTTTCCTGGAGTAAAATCTTCCTCTTTGCTTGATTGGCTTAGCATCTTCTGCAACATTAAGTTTGTAGCACATAACCTCCGGGTCAATGCCAGACATGTCTGCGTGGCTCCAAGCGAAGACACTCTGCCTCTTCTTTATGAATCTTATCAGCTCATCCTTGACTTCTGGTTTTAAGGCTTTGCCAATTTGGACGTTTTTTTCTGATTCGTCCTCATTAAGGATGACGGATTCTACCTCTTCCGCGGCCTCTCCTTTCTTTAACTTTGTTTCATTTCTAGGATCAAGTGTATCAATGTTATACATGCTAGTGGCCCTTTTATGGGC
Source organism: Sambucus nigra (assembly GCA_949130495.1). NCBI lineage: Eukaryota > Viridiplantae > Streptophyta > Magnoliopsida > Dipsacales > Adoxaceae > Sambucus > Sambucus nigra. The sequence goes on from OX422217.1 coordinate 319,654,938, forward strand.
CTCTCTCTCTTTCGCCGAGTTAAAATAGCATTCCCGCGTCGATGTCTGATCCCCATGTACTTCCGCTACCCCATAGGGGGGGGCGAATTTTAGCATTTGGTGGACCATTGACAGCACCGCCTCGAACTCCTTAAGGGTAACTCGTCCTATGATGAGGTGCCGAGAAGACATTTTCATCCATAACGAAAAAATTGATCTTCCGAGTCAACCTCTTAGGCCACTCGTCTCCCATTCGTACGCCCATCTCATACATGCCCAACGGATGGACCTTTTCACCGCTAAAGCCCATCAACGGATGATGATAGGGTACTAACCTTGCTTTACTAAGGCCTAGGCTCTTAAAACAGGGCCAGAACATCACATCTGCTAAACTTCCTCCATCTACGAGGATTCTTTGCATCTCACATCCATGAACTCTTATTTTAATTACCAAAGGGTCATCATGCGGAGCAAAGATGCTTTTGAAATCGAGTCGGGAGAACCCAACTATAAGAGTGTCCATATCCACCTTCTTTCTCTTCTGCTTAGCCTATGAAGATGCCAAATTCACAACCTCTACTTTGGTCACTGACTTAGCCTTTGCTATATTGGATTTACGGTCGGCTACTTCAGAGCCTCCCCCTGCAAGTCCTCCACATATGGTGTTAATACCAAAAGAGATCATTCCAACCCTCTTCACCGGGGCATTGTCGTCTTTTGGTGGGAGGTCTGGATCATCTTCACCATCTCCATCCGAGTCATCGTCTCTTCTTGCTGGGGTGTCATCTAGACATCTATCGTTTCTCTTCTTTTTAGGGTCATCTTTTCCCCTCTTAGGTACCTTACCATTGACATACTTCCTCAACTTTCTGGATTTCAACATCTTCTCGATCTCATCCTTTAAGGCAAAGCACTTGTCTATTACATAGCCGTGGTATTGGGTGAACTCACACCACAAGTTCTTATTCCTCTTATACGAAGGAGCCTTTAGCTTCTCCGGCCATCTCAGAGACCGGTCATTCTTGATCTCGTTGAGGATATGTTCGTAGCTCACAGTTAGAGGAGTATAGCGTGCAAACTTGTCGTTGGTTGACCTATTCTTTCCATCTTTCTTTCTTTGGAATTTACCACTGCCACTTCCATTCTCATCCTCATATTTCACTGCCATAGCCTCTTCGGCGTTCATGACCTTTCCTACAGTTGCCAATAGCTCTGTCATCGACTTGGGAGGGTCTTCCACAAGCTTCCATAGAAGCTTTTCCTTCTGAAGTCCCCCAATGAGGGTTGTCATGGCTATATTCTCTTCATAATCCTCAACCTCCAACTTTTCCTTGTTGAATCTAGGAATGTAGTCTCTTAGGCTCTCATTTTTGCCTTGCTTGACATACAACATATGGGTGGTTTTGTTTTGAGGTCTCACCCCAAAACAAAAATTGTGGATGAAACGTTCATCAAAGTGTGACACCCCGACTAATTAAATACCGGGTAGCTACTCCTTTATTCAAATTAATACAAAATGCCAAGTTGGTTCAGTTCATAGCATCACTGTCGAAAACATTTTAAACATTACTAGCCACCTAATATTTAAAAAGTGAGTTGTCAATTTTAATTAAATCCGATTAACATACAATAAGTAGATTATGAAATGCTAACACGACCACCACAACATAGTCACAATATAATAACCATAAAATAATAATGAATCTGGAGGAATACTCCTCACAACAATCCGAGTACTGAAATAAAAAAAATACCAAGTCCGCATCACTAAATTAATTACAAACCAAAATCTGAAATAACTTAATAGATAAAGTATCTCTAAAAGGAAATAGGGCGACATGCCCAATAGATGAGAGAATATGATAATATAGAGTCAAGATTGAAAATGGAGGTGTCTACTGTCAAGGTCCTGTAACTTCCACATCAGCTACAGTATGTCACCTGAATGGAACTCCTATGCTTGGTGTCCTTGTGGCTGGGCACCTAAAAGGTTTTTACAAGAAAAATATATTTGGAAGCAAATGGGTCAGAGCCCGATTGTGAAAACAGTTTAAAATATAGCAAGTGGTTTAATATAATTAAACAGTGAATATAAAGTACATGATAGTGCGTGCACTCACATGAGTTCCTCACCTCTCAACTAATTGTGCACTCCTATCGCACCCGTACCCGTTCTAGATATTCTCATATCTAACTAGTCCAATACCCAATCCAACCGTTACTATACAATTCACGATTTATTATCTGACACCTTAATTTACACAGAGAGTTTACTTTTCTTCTTAGTTCCCAATATTAGTAATGCTAATCACGAGCGATTTCCATTTTTAATTCTAATGAAATGTTACTATTTTTCACACTTACATTAATTCATGACAATTCATTTCAATTAGCAGTATATTATTCTCATCATAAATATACAATACTGGCACCCCGAGTCTAAGCTGCGGTGCACACATACTCTGCTATCCAAATCCCGATACATCACGTACATAAGGACCACGTATTCCGAATCTCTCAGGAATCGTTTTTAATAAACAACAATCACACAAAATGGAGGCGAACATAGTTCACATCACATGGGTTACGTACATACCTACGCTCCCATGATCAGCAGACTTATTTTATCAATAAGTCATTCTCTGACCTATGTCCTCGAGGTACCAATCTAAATCCCCCCCCCCCCCCCCGTAGGCACACAAAGATTAGATGGCCCTAATCGAACGCCGACCTCCCATGATAGAAAGTACGGTAGGTATGTTATACATAGATAACTACATATACTAAGCATTCGCATATCTTAGGTATCTCAATATATTAATAGAGGTATACTTCTCGTTCTTGTATCATCATTTAATATCATATGCTTATAAGTTCTCGATTTATATACATTAAAGTTGTCAACTCTTCTCACGTCGTAATTAGGTACTCGTTTCCTAATTCATAAAGGTCATTCGATTTACTACAAGATTCTAAGTTTTACTCCTCAACGTACTCCAATCTCCCAAATATACCCTCTAGTCAATAAGGGAGGGTTATTACTCCATTAAATAAGTCTACGGGACATTTGAAATAAAATCAGGCCTAAAAGGCCATTCTGTCAACTCGTTAGAAGTGTCGTTCGAACGAGTGTCATTCGAACGAGCTACCAACTCGTTAGAAGGGATACTGTCATCTCGTTAGAAACTCGTTCGAACGAGGTCGTTCGAACGACCTGGGCAGGTCTTCTAACGAGATGGCAGTTTGCGCCCAGAAATTTCCCAATTCTTTTTTCTCAATTTTTCTCTTCTCTAAATTCACCCTAAGATCATCCCAGTCGCATTTTAATGTTCTTAAACTTCTCTAAATCCTCTTAGGTCGTTTCTTAACATATTTGTGGGGTCAAATCCTCCAAATCAACATGTAATTAACATAAATCCCCAAATATTATCCCAAACCCTATGAACATGAACCCAGAATTTGATTGTGACCAATTACTCATCATAAATTCGTTTTTAAATCATTATATTTAAGTCTTCGAATACTAAATTCATCCATCGTCATTCTACATGCAATTCTTATCCCAAATTTAGAGTTTCTCCAATAATTTTATTAGTTTTCCTCAAAACTTTCAAAACAAAATAGTTTCTACACTAAACATGGAAGAAATATTCAATGCACTTAAAAATATCAAATCACTTACCTCAGATTTGTTCTTCAGATGTGTTGTCGATGATTCGGGGTTGATTCTCTCCTTTATCCGGTCACAAATCCTTTCCAATTTGATGGTGGTGAGTGTTTTTGGTTTGGAGCCCTAAGGAAACTCCCCTCTAACTCCCGTAGCCCACTTCTAAAGCTTTTTATCTGGTAATGGCCTTAGTGGCCCCTTTAATATAATAAATATTAACTCTAATTTTCGTGGGTTTAAATTCCCTAATTTATAAAATTACCAAAATACCCTTCTAGGCGGGTTTGGCCTAAAAATGCCCTGGGACCTAAACTAAACCCCCGACTAGTGTTTTCTGACTATTTATACCCTTACGGACACGTTGGCGCACTCAAAATGACCATTCGGTTGATAAAATTATAATTCACTTTTTAATTAAAATAATTTCGTTCCTGACGCGACTGACACGCGCGTCCCAACTAAATTTCCAAATTGTCGTATTTCAGTCTCGCGACAACTTTAATATTTTCAATACTCATGTATTACCATACATACTCTGAAATATTAAATTTTAACATCATAATTTAATACCAACTCACATCTCGCTAGTATTTATACCCGGATTAATTCCCAATTAATTCTCATTTAATTCAATTAATCCCTTAAATAAAATCAATAAAATTACGGGGTATTACACCAAGCCCTTAAAGTTCTCAATTGAGTTCTTCGGGAGAGAGGTAAACCAGATGTGTGCAGCTCCTGTCAAAGTCCCGGAGAAGGCCCAACACTTTATCTCATCTAGTATTAAATAAATGTCCGCGACCGACTGGTACATCTCAATATGATGTACATGGTTGGTTCTACCATCATACTTGGGAGACACCGTAGGTGGTTTGAACTTGGCAGGAGTTGGGAAGCTCACTATCTTATCCACGAATGGGGAGCCTTCTGAGAAACCTATTTGCAGTGGGTCTCGGCTTTTGATGAGGTCCCCTATCTTCTCTTCAAGATGTTAGATGGAGTCATTCCTTGAGTTTGCAACGTCAGCCTGGCTGAGGTTCCCCATCCGCAGTACAACGTCGTCTATTGACCTCCTCTCGATCCCTGTCTCGGCCTAAATGAGGTCGGCCATGATGAGGTCGATGTTCCCCACCTTCCCTTGGTGAGCCTGCAACACTTCTTGACCTGGATAACCTCTGCCTCAAGTCATTAACTGGGCCGAGCCTTTCAAGGGCCGACCCTCTGCTCAAGCGAACAAAAGTCGATCCTCTTTATTGGGCACCACCATATCTTCTACCCCACAACCTCGGCTTTGTTGGATATGACGTACAGTGTTGTTCGAAACCTCATATGACACTCAGCAGTCCTCTGGAGCATCTTCTGCCTCCATATCATCACACCTATCCTCATGGCAAGGATGTCCTTATCTCCCAATACGTAAACGCCTAGGGTCGACAACGTCCCTCCTCCACTGATGCGTAGGTTGGTATTTTCGCGGTGCCTGGGGTGGTCCCCTGGCTTCAGGAGGGGGCTGAGCAGCCGTCGGAGTAATCATCTCCGGTGAGACCCCAGGTGGCCTCATCACATTTTGACTGAGCTGTGCAAATTGCTCCTTCATCGTTTGCTGCGTTGCTGCCAAGGACTTCAAGGTTGCCGCCACCTCAGCCATTTCGAACTGGGGTGGTGCCTGACTGGAACTAGGCCCACCATCACTAGGTGGTGGAGGAGGTGGTAGTAACTTCGGTGACATATGTTAAAATAAAAGAACTTGTGAAGAAATGAGCGTAAACCTCAAAGGACCTCTTTCAATGGTGAAACAGCTCCACGCAAGGGGTAGGCCTGGTTCACCACCAGAGTCTTCGGTGAGGTTAAGCAAAAAAAGAGGAAGAGATAATTTCTCGATTCGTTAGGCGACTACTCATATTCGTTAGGCGGTTCTGGTTCCTTCTTGCTTGGTACCATCTGCCTCGTCTGGGGAAGGATCGAGCTCTGGCAGTAGGGGTACGTCGTCTCGTCGCAGGGGGCAGAGGGCGCGTAGCAGGGATGGGGGATCTTAGAGAGAGAGAGAGAGAGAGAGATTGGGTTCGGGCTGAGTCCCATTATTTTTTCTATTATTCCAGCAAAATGTTAATGTAACACAACAAAATACATGCAAATGAAGAATGAATTTTTTTGTTAATTTTCTTATTTAGTGATTAATGCACATGCTCTTTTTACTTTGCTGTTGAGATAGTAAAAAGAATTTTGGAAGATTGATTTAACAATAGAATTTTATTTAAAATGAGATTAGTAGAAGCATAAGTATAAAGGAAATTCGGAATTTCCTTAAGATAAAAATTATTTTTGTTGAGTTTTTTTATTTTGACAAAAGTGAAAAAAGGGAAGTTTCCCAAAATAGGGGTTGCCGATCGATGTGATCCTTGTCCTGCGTATCGGCATATCAGTCGAGTCCAATCAATCCAAGGCTTTGATTTCCCTTTCTTCAATTGCTTGGTACTTGGTGGGGCAAGTTTTACTCCGATTTCTACAGGGTTCCTTATCTAGGCTTGAGAGTTTCCAAGTATAAAAAGGGGGTGTGGATGGGGCTTTCTCCCTCACACTTTCACTTTCTTTCTTTTTACATTCTTACTTGATTACTATCTCTTCTTGCAATATGGATCTTCCTGGTAGCCTTGAGTTTTCTAACTACCTCGAGGTCTTGGAAGCAATGTGTTCTTATAATATTTATTATGATGCCTTTCTCATCCGACGAGTCTCTTTGTGGCCCAACTGGCCCATTAAGTGGAACATGCTGATGGCGGCTGTCGAGTTTTGGTATCCCGAGGATCATATCTTTTGCTATGGATTGGATGAGGTTTGTCCTACCTACAAGGAATTTTCTGCCATACTGGGGATAAATCTCAGCGTTACTGCATCTATGCTTGAGTTTTCCCGTTCTCCCAGAGAATTGTTGGTTGGGATTCTTCATATTTTGCCTTCGGCGACCAGGACCTTGGTTACGGGGGAAATGATTTCCCTCCTGACGGTGTTGCAGTCCGTGCATTTATAGGATGTGGGTGATGCCGGATGTGCCAGGGCCATCATCTTAGGCATTGTTTCAAAATTTATATTGGTGATTGGTGGACCCCCAACTGGCTGCTATTATTTCTTGGATGTCGTACCATCGCAATCCCACAACGATGATACTGGAGAAGACCTTGAATGGCCTGGATGCTTGGTGGGAGGGTTGTTCTGACTTTCTGAGAGGGAGTCATATAATATTGTTTATCTCTTTGTTAGAGAGGTTTCATATGGCGGTCCCACCTGAGTATCCTTTGTTGGCAATGCCAAACTTATTCTCGCGCTATTTCATTAGCGTTGGCCTAGACATTGAGAGTTAGGGGGCATGGTTTCTAGAGCATGGGCACGAGGTTTACACTGGTCTGTGCCTTGGTGGTGGGAGCTTCTGCCCATTCTGAAGTGTGGAGAGTACCAGTACGTCAGACTCGTTGGCCCAGGCAAACCTCTTTCTACCCTTCCCGGCGACTGCTGCGCCAATATGGTTAGAAGAAAATTATGCCACCGTGAATACCAAACGTCTTTCCTGTGGAGGAACTGACAGAACATATGCACATTCACATGCGTCTTGCTTCTCTATAGGAGAATCATCGTCCATTAACCCGTCCTTCTCAATCTACTGGGCGAGTCTGGCATGTCTTTGGAGACTATATGAAGTCATTGTTAAAGTAGGTAGTGTTCAGGATGATGGATGTGGAGACTGGTCAAAGGTGGTTTGCCCCATCTGACACCATGGAGGGGGCGTTGTGATCTACCCCAAGTTGGTTCAGGCTTATCGCTCCCTGGAGCATCTGCGATACTCCATTCATGCAAGGGAGGCTTAGGAAGTCCAGGATGCAGGTGATGATGGTGCTGGTTCTTCTGGCAGCTGTGGGTAGGGTTTTGTGAAGATTTTTGTAATAGGTGTTGTTTTTGTATTTTGTGGAAATAATTGGAGTGACTTTCAGGATTAGTGGGGCTTATTATTATTTGGGTTTTATGGTCAGGGAAGTCGTTTGATTCTTACACCGATATAATCGTACGATTTTTTTGATAATGAAATAAATAAGTTTTTAATCATCTAGTTATGCCTTTTGATGATTTTTTTCATTTTGAATTATTTATACCAATCGCTAAGGCATACAGAATCCTTTTGTTCATGTATATGTTAAAAATGAGTTGTCGTTCTCGGGGATCGGAAACGAATAGCATTTTGTGAAAAAGAAGGGGGCTGGGCTCATATGAAGCGAAATGAGCTGCCTACGTACCTCAGAGGGTTTTGAAAAATTTTGAAATTCATTTTTTTGAAAATGCTTTTAGAGGATCAGGCCCACGTAGTTCTGGATATGGGGAAAAGAAGAGTGATTTTTTTTCAGAATAGAAGGGAGATTAGAAGAGTCGTAGCGCGTCAAGATTTTGGACTAGGGGTAAAATTTCTTAAGATGGTCTATGTTGACTGGACGTGCCATTTCTTCCCTGTCGAGGTCGATGAGCACAACGACACCGCCCGATCGGATATTCTTCATAATGTAGGGTCCGCTCCAATTGGGCTTAAATTTTCCTCTCGGGTCCCAGATGGGCTCTACTATTTCTTTGAGGGCTAAGTCCCCCTCTCGGACACTGCGGTCCTTAACTCTCTTATTAAATGATCATGCTATACGACGATGGTACCCTTATATGTAATATAGAGCTTTCAATCTCCCTTTATCTAGAATGGTCAGCTCGTCAAGACGGCTTTGGTACCAGTCTTCTTCGCTGACCTTGTTTTCAAGCATGATGCGCAACAAGGGGATTTCCAACTCCATGAGTAGGACCACATCTATGTCGTAGACTAGAGAGTAAGGGGTAGACCTAGTATAGGTTCAAACTAACGTGCGGTAACCCCAAAGGGTGTAAGGGATCCTATCGGCCCAATCACGATAACTCTCGGACCTATTGATGATGATGGCTTTGAGATTCTTATTGACTGCTTCAATTGATCCGTTGGTTTGAAGTCGGTATGGAGAGGATTTATGTCTCTGGATTCTATACTTGTCGACCACTTTCATAACCTCTGCCTCAAAATGTAACCCATTATCTGTAACTAGTTCGTGTGGGACCCCATATCGGCAAATGATTTTTTTCTTGATGAACTTGGTCACTTTCTTGGCATTCAGAACTGCGTTTGACTCTGATTCGACCCATTTACTGAAGTAGTTAATAGCTAATAGGATGAACTCATGCCCATTGGATGCCTTCGGCGTGACTTTCCTTATAATATCGATGCCCTATGTGGAAAACGGCTAGGGAGAAGTCACATGAAGAATTCTCGCGAAGTCAAAAATTATAAGTTGGAGAACTGTTGACATTTGAGACATCTTCGAACGTAGGCTATGCAGCCCTACACCATGGTAGTCCAGTAGTATAGCTGTCGAATGATTTTTTAGGTGGGCATATGGCCGTTCATGTGGGGTTCGCATTCCCCGTTGTGGATTTTCTGCATCATTTCATCAATGTCATCCCCTGCGATGTAGTGTATATGGGTTCCATTGAAGTATCTCTTAAACAATTCTTTATCACAAACAATGTGCGACCAGTCTGTAGAGAGTTTTTCAGTCTTTCTTGTCGGCTCCTTGTGGATACTTACCGTGTCTGAGGAGGTGCCAAATATCACAGTACCAACAGTTGGCTATTTTGAATTCTTCCTCTGTGCAGAGCTCGATGTCATAGCAGTGGCTTGGTTTATGTTGGTTTTGGACAAGGAATGGAGCCATAGTTATTCCTCCGGGCATGTCAATCGTGGAGGCTAAGGTGGCAAAGGAATTAGCTAGGTTGTTCTTTACTTGGGGCAGGTAGTGGAAGGTGATTTCTTAGAATTAGGAAGCTAGTTCTTCAAGGTGGGCATGAAAGGGTAAGAGTTTCTCGTCCTAGACTTTCCATATCCTGATTACTTGACCGATGATGAGGGTTGAATCCTCGTAGATATAGAGGTATCAAATTCCTTTCTTGAGGGAAACCTTGAGGCCTACCGTGCATGCCTCGTATTCAGTCATCTTGTTAGTGCAAGGGAAATATAATTTGATGGCAATAGGAGTGTGGGAGTCATCCGGGGAAATTAGGAGGATTCCAATGCCATATCCTTTTTATTGCTAGTCGTCGTCAAAGAGCATTTACCATAGAAGATCTTCTTGAGAGGCACAAAGGGTATTATCGTCTGGGAATTCAAAAATCCAGACAGCGGCTTCTTCCGTAGGGTAGTCAGTAAGGTAGTCAGAGATGGATCTCCCTTTCATGGCTTTCTGTGTGACATAGGTGATATCAAACTCGTCTAGAAGCATTAACCAACGGGCCATTCGATCGGATAGGGCGGGCTTTTCGAGTAGGTATTTGATGGGATCCATTCGGGATACAATTCTAATGGGAAAAGCGAGCAAGTAGTGCCGTAACTTTTGGGTAACCCAGACAAGAGTGACACATGCCTTTTCCAAGGCGGTGTAGTTAACTTCGTAATCGACCATTTTTTATGGGCATAATATATGGCTTTTTCATTACGAGTTTCTTCAAGGTATTGAGCTAGTAAAGCCCCGACTGCAGTATGGGTCACGGTTAGGTATAGGAGTAAGGGAAAACCAGGTTGCGGTGGCATAAGCATCGAAGGTCGGGTTAGGTATTGCTTAATTCAGTTGAATTCTTCTTGAAAAGCATTGTTCCAGACCTTGGTCGAATATTTTCAGAGGAGTTTGAAGATGGGTTCACAGATAGAAGTCAATTAGCTGATGAATCGACTGATGTACTGTAATTTCCCAAGGAATCCTCGGACTTCTTTCTCCGTTTAGAGAGGTGGCATATCAAGTATGACTTTCAACTTGGCAGGATCTTCTTCTATCCCTTTTCTCACTGACCATGAATCCCAAAAGTTTCCCTTTGGTAACGCGAAAGACACATTTCTGTGGGCGAAGCCGCATTTGGTACTATCGCAGTCATTCAAAGAATTTTCGAAGAGCGGTAACATAACCTTATATAGTCTTGGACTTGATAATCATATCATCCATATAGACCTCCACTTCCTTGTGTATTAGATCATGCAAAATGGTTGTGGTAACCCTTTGGTAGGTGGGCCCTGTGTTTTTTAGACCAAATGGCATGACAGTATACTAAAAGGTTCCCCAACGGGTAATGAATGCAGTTTTCTCTTGATGATCAGGGTCCATCTTGATCTGGTTATCCGACAAATCCATCAACGAATGACTTAAGAGCATGACTGGCTATGTTGTCCATAATCATATTGATGTTGGGTAGTGGGTAATCATCTTTCGGAGTGGCCTTGTTCAAGTCTCGATAATTGACACACATGCGAACCTTTCCTCCTGATTTCGGCGCATGTATGATATTGGCTAGACGTGGGATGTTCAATCACACGAATGAGACCCGTGTTCATTTGCTTGACTACTTTTTCTTTTACTTTGAATGGCCATTCGATGCAGAGCTTTTGCAGCTTCTGTTTGACTGTTTACATTCTGGGAGAATTGGAATCTCATGTTGTGCTATCTCATGTTGTGCTATCGTAGGACCATGCAAAGACATCCACGAACTCCTTCAGTAGCTCTTCGAGTTGCATGCATTCGTGCTCATCAAGAGTAACCCCTATCCTAATCTCGTGCATTTGGCTACTAGAAACAAGATTAATAACAACCATTTTATCTCCATTAACTTGAACACAATTATGTTATTTGTTATTAATCTTGTTTAGATTAGTTAAGAATTGTTCATTTGCAAAGTCATTATCATCATCAAGAGTTTGATTACAATCAATACAATTAGTGTAAGGCACAACAAGATACTCAAAATCTTCATTTATTTCATTGATAGGAAAAACACCATTGAGAACCTCATCAAATGAGGTCTTGATTACATCAGAGTGAGAGGAAATAACTACAGGGGAAGGGGGGTAAACATCAGGGTTAGGTTAAATATCAGCAGGTGGCACAGGTGCAACATGCTAGTTGAGAAGAGGTGTATCAGCATCTTTGATGAGTTAGGATGGATTAGATGATGTAGTCCCTAAGTGGATTACGCAGAGTGTCATCCCCATCATCTGTAAGTTGAAAGAATCCATAAAGTCACTGTCCTCAGAATCCCCGATATCAGTTATGGTCTCCTCGATAAGTGGTTACACACAGTGTTGGGAACTTTCGACTCCTGGGTAGTTGTCTTGAATAAAGATCTCCATTCCTGGTTTCATCCTTTTGCCTACAGGGTCATACCAAGGTTCAGGGAAGCCGCAAAAGGGGGAATCTTCGCCCTCTCTGATGAATCTTCCATTTAGGTAATCTCTCGAGATGGTTCTGGCATATTCTAACTTTCTCTTCGGTCGAGGCTGATGGATAAATCTGAGTCCTTCTTCTGATGGTTGATAGAAAAGGCCACAAAGAGGAAATGCCTCCTTCAACACAATAGGTTAAGTTATCCCTTGTTGTCTTTTCCCTAGCCCTAGTTCGGGGATGAAGTGAATATTCTTAAACTTTGGATTGCATTTAAATTTCCATGAGGATCATATTCTGGACAAACCATATCTTTGAAGTCGTACCCTACTGGTAGTAGGAGTGGTTCGACCTGGAAGCCTGATAGCAGCATATTGTTCACCCTGGGTTGTATCTCGAGTACCGAGCAATAGATTAAAATAGGCTGGAAGCCTGATAGCAGCATATTGTTCGACCTGGAAGCCTGGTACTTGCATTCTCGGTGTTGTCACTATCTCCCCAGATGGTCATAACTTATCCATTGGCAAAGAACTTCAATTTCTGATGAAGGGAAGAAGACACCCCTTTGATGTTATGGAACCACGATCATCCGAGCAATAGATTAAAATAGGCTGGGATGCCGATGACTTAGAATTTAATAATAAGAGTTATAGGTCCAGCACCTATTGCAAGCGTGATAGATCCCATTACTTCTCGATGAGTGTTGTCATAGGCACGCATGACAACGGAGGTTGGAGCAAGGTCACTCATTTTCAATCCCAAATAATTTAGAGTTCTTAGTGGGCACACATCCAGAGTTATTCCATTATCGACAAGTGAGAGGGGATAGTTTTCCCCATAACTTCAACAAAAATATTGAGAGCGTGATTATGGTTGAGACCATTCTTAGGGATTTCCTTTTCGAAGAAGGAGAGCATTCGAGTAGAGGTTAGGGATCCAACTAGTTTCACTACTTCCTTTGGTGTGGTTGAAGGAAGAATTATGGGTCCTTTGAGTAGCTTGATTAGGGAATTTCGGTGTAGTTGGGAAGACTTGAAAAGTCCCCATAGAGTGATGTTAGCTTGAGTTTTCTTCAATTGATAAATGACCTTACTTTCTTCAAGTGTCATTTCTGGCATAGGGAGATTCTCGACACCTTTACCTTTATCGCTTACTGATGGTTGTAAGTTTGAATTTTGGTAATGTCTCCCTGACCTGTCATGTGGTTCACGAAAGAGGGGAAAAAAGAAACCCTATTTCTTTATCGATATCGAGTTGCTCAGCTACCTGGTTGATCTCTCTTAACAGTTCCTTGAATGATATCACTCCGCATAGGTGGGCTATGAGACTAATTTTTCTTAAATATGTCTCTTCGGAATCGTCCCCCTAACCAGTGGCAATGATATTATATTTCCATGTAAAGTTAATACACTCTACAACTTCTATGGCCTTTTTGTATAATTCCTCCCATTCAGAAGGGAAATGTGAGACTGAGGGGACCAGGTACCCTTAGTATTTCAAAGCGTTGAGCAGCTCAGATATGCTACAAATATCACCAGTCTATCAAAACAAATCTGCCAAGATCTGGACCAGGTCATCTAAACTGACTTTGTTGGCTGGCACTACCCAGTTGTCTGACTATCGGACCTGTTTTTGAGCTTCTAAGAATAACCCACTAAATCTCAAACAGTCAATGGTCATCTGGGAGGGCAATTTCAGCCCGAACTCTAGGAGTTAGTTTAGCACTTCTGATAATTCCATATCTTTACCTCTAGAACGGGTGCAGACAATGATGCGGGCTCTGGTGAGGAGTGATAAGGTTTGATCGGTAAGGTTGGTAGGGTGTAAGAGGAAATATGGGCATGTTTGGAGGGGTTTAAAAGAGTATATAAGCACGATTGGTGATTTACTTGGCATGATTTGTGTAGATGGGTCGAGTTATGAGTTTTCTTCTAGGAAGATGGCATTTGTATGACTTGGGAGTGGATTATAAGTAGTTTTTAGTTTAGGATTAGCTGGTGGGGCGATGATACCCCGATCAATCAGGCTTTGAATTATGTTTCAGAGGTGAAAACATTGATCGATGGTATGGCCAACAGTTTGGTAATAGTCACAATGGACATCATGTTTAAAATTCTTTAAAAGCAGATTTGGTAACGGATGAGGGTTCAAGGGTTTGATCATGTTTCGGTGTAAGAGAGCCTGGTAGACTTTGGAGAGAAGAGTGTGAAGCTCGATATATTCTTTCCGGATTGGGTTTGGGCGAATTTTTGGTGCCCATGAAGCGATAGGCTAAGAGATATTTTTGATAGTAGAGACTTCGGTACTAGCGGGCTTTTCAAATGTCCTAGGAGCAAACTATCCCGATTTTTCTTCGGTTCAATTTTTATCTTGGCAAGACCTTCTTATATTTCTACTCCTACTTCTCGGAGGGCTCGGAAGTAAGGGTAATATTATCCTCCCATTGTTGCTCGAACATGGGGTGGGAAGGTTTTCTTCACAATACTGACTTGTTCTTACTCAGAAGGTCGATTGGTCATGGTAGCTACTTTTGCTCTCCATCTTGCTATGAGGTTGCAAACTGATTCCCCAGGATTATGTTTGAGTAGCTCTAAGTCACAGCGGGTAACCTCTATCTCCTCGTTATACTTGTACTGTGACATAAACTCACGCGCAACGTCTTCCCAACTGTGTATTCTGGATTCTTCAAGGGATAAGAACCAATGAAGGGCGCTATCCTTCAGAGTCTGCCATAACATCTGAGCCATTATTTCTTCGAAAGCCCCGAGGAGAGTCATGGCTCGGTGATAGCTATGAAGATGAACGATCGGGGGTCCACTGCCTCCAAACTTCTCGATAATGGGCATCTTAAATTTTTCCAGTAACCTGGCTTTAGGATATGGAGACATGTGGGTGTAGTGCATGTAATTCCCAGAGATTATGACTTGGTCGAATTTCTTGGTTAGCATCTTGAGGTCTTCCTTGACCTTGTTCAGTTCTTCCTCTTTCGGATCAAAAGTTACGGGTAAAGTAGCCCCGGTTTAAGCAAGGTTTGGCATAGGAAGCTGGGCTGGTGGTGGCCCATTAACAGGAGGAGCACGCGGAGCATGATGGTATTCTTTAGGGATCTAAATAGGTTCGGGTGCACGCGGACCCATGGCACAAGGGAAAATAACCTCAGGATCTTCGGGGACAGGGACCCAGTTTCTTTGCATCTCATGAACCTCGATTTGAAGGTTGTCAATTTTGGTAGTGAGCTGAGCTAGAACCATCAATAAAGTCGGTTGTACTTTCGGAAGTCTCGGACTTGAAGGAAGTAAAGGGACTAACAGAAATTTAGGGCGATTTGACTAAAGACCGAAGCCAATAGGGAGTCAGGTTAAGGGTATGTAATCAACCTGAGAAGTAGAAAAATTGGAATTTATTTTTGGAAGAAAGAAAGGGAGATTCGTTATTTTGGGGAAAAAAGAATGTGGAAGATATTTTTAGAAAAGATGAGAACGGAAATGTTTTTGGAATTTTTAATAAAAGATGAAAAAAATGGTTTTGGACGCCTTTTGGAAACAAAAGAGAAAGTAAAAGACTAGAGACGGGTCTCAGCATCATTATTATGTTTATTAGGTTCTCACTTGTATTAAATTCTCCTAAATGTAAAATGAAATTCCGGACGGAACCCGAACCTGGGAAAATTGGGTTTGCAACATATGTAAAGCTATGGTTAGACTTGTAACCAGGCTCAAGAGTAGGGTCCCATTTAAAAAATGCGCAAAAATTTGGGCGGCAGGCCGACCCAAAATTTCGGCAGAGTTTTGAGTCAAAACCGACAATATAACATGTGTGTCCTAGGCTTGACACCTATATGCGGCTATGCAGTTGGTTGGGTGAATTGGAAAGGGCTCCCCCCTTTGGCGTGATTTCCACAATATATGTATTGATTTTGAGGGCAATCGATACATGTGGACAAGCCATTTGATATACCAGAGTGTACGTGAATTGCCTCACTATATACCTCGTGGGGACGCTACGTGTGAGAGCGAATTCGATATACTCGATGTACGTGAACAAGTTCCCTGCGATATACCTCCCGACATGACTTCGGTCAAGCGATACGATGCAGGGGAACCATTCGATATACGTCGAAGGTACTTGGCCAATGGAAGTTGAGATTCATATCGCTTAAGCTAACTGCGCCCTGCGGGACCTGCGCCCATAACGAAGCGGCTCTCCAGTTATGGGACAAAATTTGGTAAATTGCAATGCTCTTAGGTGATGTTGTGTGAATCATGCATGATTCTCTTATTAGTATCTTATAGTGAGAGTATCTTTATCGATCATGCAAAAGAAAGAGCAAAGTACAAGTACCAATAGTATACCAAGCATGGATAAGTGATGTGTGAAATACGTGGATATATGTGATCCTAGGTGCACGTGGTGTGAAGTGTGCATGAAGAATCTTCTACAAGTGTGTGAATAGTAGCATAAGCATGAGGTACACATGTATAATAAAAGGGGAACATGCAAATAGGGGAATATACAAGAAAATAAAACACCCATATGAATAAAGTCTAGCCCTCTTAAAAATAGTCCCCAGGGAGTCGCCAATGTGGCCTTCCCAGTAGGCGCAACGTTCGTTTCGGGGGGAAAAGGAGAAAGAGGATCCTCTGGGGAAGAAACTGCGTCGCGGTCTCGCACCCTTCTCTTCGAAAAGGGGGATTCGACCGTCGTCGGTGTGGGGTGAATGTAAAGAGATAGAGTCGCCATCCTATTTTTCTCAAAACAGACAAAAGAATATATTGCCACTTCGAGAGAGCGGCTTCAAGGACAAACTCATACATGCGAAACCATCCCGCCCTTTTGGTCTCTCGTGGGCAAATGTTAATATTTTCTTTTATCCCCGTGAAATGTGTGCATGTGTTTATATAATGGAGATTGGAATCGTTCGACCCATACCATGGAAAAGACAGGGTGAGGTCGTCCATAGGAATATTCCTAAAGTCATAACAAATGTAGAAGATAGAATATGAGCGTTCATTCAGATATTGATCGTTATGGGGGAACAATAATATGTGTGGGATGAAGCACGAGCAAGCATATTATATGTATATTTATGATAAAAATGAGGGATTTGAGAAATTTGGAAAAATAAGAGAAGTTGGAAAATTGAAAAGTTGGACTCGAGTCTCGGATTTTAATCCGAAATGACTATGTAGTCTATAAAGGCATCAAAGTCCATATAGTTCGAATGTAAAACAGGGGTGGGATTATCCCATAGATTCGTACGAAATTTTATTTGGTGTATGTGTGTAGAAAATGTGTTTCTCGTTTTAATAAAAAGTGTGATGGATAATTTCATTCGGAATTTATGGCTGTAGCTCTCTTTTATTTGTTTTTGTTTTTTATGAAAAATAGAGTATGTAAAATATACTAATAAAAGTGTAGATGTTAATATGTATGAACTATAATGAAACTAGATTATGAATCTAAAGTAATTTATGCAAAACAAGAGATTTGAAAGTGAGGGAGAAGGAATTGGACCTTCTTTTGGAGCTTGAGCTTAGATCTTGGATGAACTCCTTTGAATGTTGATGGATGTTGATGAGAGAGAAGGATATTTGCCAAATTGGGTGTGAAAAGGATGGGCATTTAGGCTTGAATGAGATTTCTCATATGGAACTTCGCTGACTTCGAGAGAATGTTGCTGAGATCACTGATGCTGATGTTTTTTTTTTGTCTATTGGGAATGAGGTCATGGCCTTTATTTATAGGGTAAAAAGGGGTGCCGATTGGCAGGTCACCCTTGACACTGTGTCGATAGGCAGGGTTCAGGACCTGCCAATTGGCAGTCCCGTGCGAACTTTTCTAGAAAAATGATTGTAGAGCGCAAATCGTTGATCCGAATCGTGTACGGGGTATACCGTTAGAAAGGTATTTCAGAGAACTTCGAGAGTCCTTTGGACCGCTCCCGAGTTTGAAGTTGAATTTTGGTCAAATGTGGCTCGAAAGAGCACGTCGGTCCTTTGGACCGGAGCTCGTCGGACGCAAATGGATTGTTTGTCCGCTTTGTAAGTCAGAATCACGCACGGGGTGGACCATTGAAAGATTAGGACCTGCAATTCGACATTCCAAAGAGTTTCGCTCGGTTTGGAAAGTTGACTTTGGTCAACCGGGGCCCGAAAGCGTCCGGTGACTTCTTGGAGTAAAATGACTCGTTCGTCCGCACTGTAGGTCGGAATTGTGCACGGGGTGGATCATTAGAAAGGGTATTTAGTTCACTTCAGAGATTCATTCAGTCTCGTTCGAGCTGAAGAGTTGAGTTTGGTCAAATGGAGTCCGAGAGCGCCCGGTGGACTCCGAGTCAGTTTTTTTTGGAAAACTGATCGTTCGTCCGAACGGTTATGTTATTTTGTGCATGGGGCGGACCGTTGGAAAGGGATTTCGGTTCCCTTTGAATATTTAAAGAGCTTTTTCTCTGCCGATGAAGTTGATTGGGGCCAATTCGGGGTCTGGGAGCGCCTGATGGCCTATGAAACAGTTTTCGATAGTGAAAAGGTCCATTCGTCTGAATCATTATGCCAATTCACGCACGGGACAGATCGTTGGAAAGGGGTTTTAGATCCCTTCAAAGATTCAAAGATCTTTCGCTCTGATGAAAGAGTTGACCAGAGTCAAATGTGGCCCGGGGGCGCCCGATGGTCTATAGATCGGTACTCAGAGTGCGACTTAGGTTTGCGGTGGAAGGGGGAAGTGCTAGGAATCTAAGGAGAGACTTAGGGGGTCCTAGAATGTGGTGTCTACAAATAGGTTTTTACTTGATTCAAACTTTACATTGTATTAATAGCTCTTACTTTCTTGCGTTAATTTTAATTCATAAAATATATAATTTATAACATACATTTGTTCGTAATATTCTTTATGTGTTGTATATTTTGAAGATCAATTAATATCAAATGTGTTTTGAGAAAAATATTAGTTATTATAGCTAATTGAAATTTTGTACGACGCAAAAAATTATGCGTCGATTTAGATAAACTACTACGGCATCGTTATGTTTTATTTGGGTGATTTTGTGTGTTTATTTGTAGTAGGCCTGTCAATTGAGCCGAGCAGGCCTGAAACTCGCTTGCTCGGGCCGAGCTTTTATTGAGTTTGAGCCGAGCCGAGCCGAGTTTGAGCCGAGATATTAAGCCCGAATTCAATTTGAGCCGAGCACGAGTGAACCACTTTCAATCCCGAACTAGGCTCGACCCGAAATAATATATCTAAATACAAAATTATTTTATTTTCTATGATATGTAAAAAATATTTTAAAACAAAATAATTTTTATAATTTTATCCTTAAGCAAATAAACTATTAGAAGTAAACTATTGGACTTAATATTAAAGAAACAAAAATAAGGTCGGTCGTTTATTAATTTACTTTACTTAATCTTATGGGACTTGTCAATATTATTGATAAAATTTGTT
Source organism: Sambucus nigra (assembly GCA_949130495.1). Taxonomy (NCBI): domain Eukaryota; kingdom Viridiplantae; phylum Streptophyta; class Magnoliopsida; order Dipsacales; family Adoxaceae; genus Sambucus; species Sambucus nigra. The sequence continues at coordinate 319,674,282 of OX422217.1, forward strand.
TTTTTTAGTGCTGAAATCTGTTATTTTAGTGTTGAAATGTGGTTTTTTAATGCTAAAATGTCAATATTAGTGCTGAAATGTGTTTTTTTAGTGTTGAAATGTGTTTTACTAATGCTGCAATGTCAATATATTAGTGCTGAATTCTATTTTGTTTAGTGCTGAAATCTGTTTTTTATTGCTAAAATATGTTTTTTTATTGCTGAAATATGAATATTTATTATTAAAATAATTAAATATGTATTGAAATATTCAATTCGGGTCGGCTCAAATTGGGCCCGAAGCCCGATTTACTTTGTGAACCGAGCTTGAGCCAAGCACTCTCAAGTTCGTTCGAGCCGAGCTTAAGCTTGAGCCAAGTAAATCAAAATCGGGCCGAGCTTGATCAACCAGAGGCTCGGCTCATAGAGCCCGATTGACAGGCCTAATTTGTAGTAATTAAGTATGAGAGACACAAACTAAAAAATCAAATTCAATATATGCATTATACTTATGATTTTTTGGATGTTACAATAAATATTTACTATGTATGAATCATAGTAATTACTATATGAATATATAGATGGAATTGTTATGCTATTTTAAATAGTAAGTGTTAACTAATTATGAAATTTGTACCTGATTTGCCAAAATTTGCATACTGTGTTTGATGTATGAACTATAATATATACATTATACATTTACCATCTGGTTTAATAGGGCTAGTCATGTTACTCGAGGAATATATACTGACTATGTAACCTATATTGTATCAATATTATCTAACATGGACAATAGAGGTTTAACGAATATGTGAATATTTTATTCATGATATTAAACATTGAATGAACTCCACATGATTTATGAAATATTTTTTTTGGTAAATTGTAAATATTATAAATAAAAAATAACATGAGGTACATTTGTCTAAAGACTTATAAAAACAGATCCAATAATAAGGCCCACAAAACAACTGGCCTTATCTAAGATAACATAACCAAATGAAAAACAAGCCTAACATACTAGGCCAATTGAAACACCATATAAATACCTAATCTTTTCTCTTAGCAACAAACAAACATAAACCATCTCTCTTTACCTCCACTAATAAAGATCAAAAATTAAAAAAGACAAAACCGTAGCAAACCACAAGCACATATCATCATCTTATTCAGTCAGACAAAGCAAGGAAATAAAGCAATGAAACATAACAAAAAGATGTCATTCATCCTAATCGATACTTAGCTTGGTGTGTTTCGCCTGGGAAGATCACCCACATCGCACAACCTCCACCGATAGCACTAGAGGGGTATATTTCACATAAATATAATACATACGGATATTATTCTGATTTGTATATATATTGTCTTAATACCCGTATATATATATATATATATATATATATATATATATATATATATATATATATATATATCCTCACAAATCCGATTAATCCATGCCTATCGCTCGAAGCACTAGCCTACTTATCCCGAGTCTATTCCTTGACTCTTAATTTATTTAAGTTCTCACCAATTAAATAAATAAAGTAGCGTCACCCTGTTAATTTGACCAGACTTACCCCAACTAGTCCATCGTATAAAATAATTAAGTTTATAAAGAACATCACTCCACAAAAATACTCAGACTTACCCAACTATCCCGTACCCCAAATATTTTTGAATTCATCTCATATAATTTGTTATTAAAAATACTCATAAATTATTGTTCTCATCATTTCTAATCCAAATTCAATAACCCCATCATCCCTGAGTGATATAACCCTTTTAAGTCAACCTAATAACAATCTCTTATACTTAAGGGTTTTCTAAATCTCTGAAATTAACCCAACGAATTAATAATCCAAATTGAGACTGCCAGAATTCCAAACTGACTCATCCTGGAGTGCGAATCGGTTCGCTGGCCCAATTCGACAAACTTTAACCCGAAATTTCTTCTCCAATTTCAACCCAAACACCTTTTACAGGATAATACACATCCATCAAAACGTGTATAACTTAAGGGAATTAATCCTAGATAATTCTAACATTAGGCTATCATCCATGTATAAAGATTAACTAATATCATCAACTAAATTCATTGAAATGGGTTTATACAAAGACCATCCCAATATAACCCTAGATTTGATTTCAAAATCCCAATTAATCATAGTCAGCCTATGAATCTATATTAAGGCTCTAATTCTTGAAATTTTAATTGGTATTACATCCTCAATTAATCATTTAATACTACAGATGGGATCAATTTCGCCAAACCCCTTTTTTCATGTGAAAAACCTTCCCAAAATAATTTTGTTCTACACGTACCATGATATGAACATGATTCACCATTATTCAATTTAAATCAAGTTAACTACTTGCCTAGGGATGACTGTAGAGGCTAATTTAATTCGCATGTGATGAGTTTGATGCTAGAAATCCCTTGAATCTCCTCCCGTATTAGCCTCCTTGAGCTTTCTCCTGGCTTTTTCCTCTCTTCCTCCTCTCTTATGGTTTAGAGATAATGATATGGTGCCTCTCCCACCTAATACTTTTGGTTTAAAATACTAATCCCAAAATTAGGTTATTATACTACATTAAAATGACCCAAATACCCCTCCACGAGGCCGAGTTAGTCTAAAAATCTCCCCAAACCCAAATACTATCCCCGAGTACTTAATTCTGACTATTTCGACCTATTCAGGACCAACCGTGAATTCAGAATTCCCATCTGAGTCACTATCCATAGATATCCCATCTCAATCTTAAATAGTCTACTTACAAGCCCCGATGGAGATATTGACAATTTATTATATTATATTTACTATACAAACTTAGTAAATTTATCACATAAATATTAATCTTAATATCTCCCAATTAATATTTAATTAATATAAAATATTCCATTTTAATTAAATTAATGCACACATGAAATTTAAAAATGCCAGAAATAATTAAATTCCAAATTATTCAAAAATACGGGGTGTTAGAGTTATGCTATTTTATATAGTAAATGTTAACTCATTATGAAATTTGAACCCGATCTACGAAAATTCACATATTGCATTTGATGTATGAACTGCAATATATATATTAAACATTTAGTGTCTGGTTTGATAGGGCCAATCTTTTTAGTGTGTTACTGAAACAGTGAATATATGCTGACTATGTAACCTGAATTGTAAGGTTAACTGAATTGGTGAATATTGCATTCTTGATGTTCAATAATCAATGAATTGTACATGATTTATTATGCATAAATATACATAATAAATATAATATAATGTCAAATATAATACTTGTTCTACATTTAACACACATTTGATGTCTATTTTTCGATCAAACATAATTACATTTCATATATTTCGTTGATACATTTTTATGATTTTAATTCTCATACAAATTAATTTAACACTTAATGTACATTCTAACACGAATAATAATAATACACATGGGTGAATATTAAGAAGTTACAAAAAAAATAGAAGGTGAAGAATCAAGTGAAGACATTGATGATGAATCAAAATATGTTAGTTGTGATACAAATATGTATGAAAGAACTCACACCCATGAAGACAACTCCTCGAGTAACATTAACATGGAGTTTGAAGGAACTAAACGGTTAAAATCCCCATAAAATGTGGTGCAAAGTTTAATGTCATAAAATCAATTGTAATAAAAGAATTTGTGAATGAAGTTCATCGACTCGAGAGTATGATAATGTAAATAGATATGATATGTAAGGAATTGTCTATTGAGTATGAGGGCATGATGAAGAACAAGGACACATAGGAAACTAGAAAAAAAAATTATTAAGATAAAGATTAAGATTAACTGCCTTCGAAGGACAATTAAGGTTATGCAAGAATGAAAGCAAATGAACAAATTGAACAAAATAATCACACGATGTGTTGAAGTAACAGAAGTTTACGAAAAGAAAGCACCAGTAACAACTGCGTCGTTTGAAACATCGCCTATTAAAAATGTTCGTTTTTCACCTAGTTTTGAAAACATAGTCAAATCGAGAAAATCCATTGTATTACCCACTCCCCAACCACATCTTCATCATAAGATAAGCATGTAAAATGTGGTGAATGTAAATTCCACCAATGCATTTTAAATAACTCCAGAGATCAATGAACTCAATGGTGAGATGAATCAAGGTCAAATAAGATCGTAAATGAAATAAGTAAAAAATATTTGTCTATGCATGACGAATGGTAGGTTGAAAATGAGCACAAATGATCATTCAAAAACAAAGTAGAAAAGAATGAGATTATTGATACTGAGAAGGAGGATAAACCAAAGAACAAAGTTTGCAAATATAAAATTGGGGTAGAATGTGTTGGCACAACGAGGCGTTGTTACCAAATATTTCAGTGAATCAACCCTAACGACGACATCGAGTAGTTTTTATTTTATATCTGGCATATTATATCACTGAGCATTATATAAAAGTTCATATTTTATTTTTTGGCTAGATAATAAATATTTACCGTGTACAAATGCAACATATTCTTATTATTCTTTAACCTCTATAATTATGTACTACTATAAATATTTAAAGTCTAAATGATATGACTGCGATATTATGTGTCTACACATATGCTGTTAGTATTATATTTACTTTACATTAAGCCCTATTAAGTACAAATTATTTTATTTATTTCATATATTTACAACTACATAATGGTCTAATATTCGTAGAAACTTTTTTACTGTCTACAAATAATATATATAGTTGATTAAGACAGTATATATATATATATATATATATATATATATATATATATATATATGTCCTCTTAATAACATATTAACATACTATGATGCATCCAAGTCAATAATGTTGTTATCATATATACAATGTATATAATGTGCCCTGACACAATGCATTTAAATAAGAATTACCATTTTTTAATATTTATCTATAAAGAATCATAATGCACATTTTTATCCCATTGTATAACATTTTGATATAGTGAAAATAATTTTGTAGTGCATCATGCGAGATGGGGGAGACCTTGGGTTCATATGTCTTTTGAAAAGACATACTCTCGATTATAAATGAGCAATGTCTTACAAACGTGAGGATTTTATATACACTTCAGTGTTTATTATCCACATAACATGATCCATATTATTTCAAAAAATATTGTTTCGGTATTAATAACATTGCAATAATATATTCCACATGTGATAGGCGGATACATGGATATTTTGGAAAAAAAATATGTGATGCGTACGTCTTGACACATCTAAAAGATCGTGTTTCTTAGTAACTTATGTTGGGTAATTAAATATTAACACATATGTTTCTAATTAATCTTTAAAAATATATTTGTCGATGGTTTGTGATAATACGAGTGGTTTCTAAAAAGCTTGATCACTTGAATGCAAACCGTAACTAATGCATTGGCATTTATTCCTTATAAAATCTCCTTCGTTGCAAGACCGAAAGAAGGATATCACTTCCATTGTTTGGGCCTTGGCACGCATGAAGGGATTGGAAGCATTATAACCAGTTGATACCAAGGTTCGAAATGGAAGATATATGATGCTAAAAAAATGGTAAGGAAACTATGTAATATGTAAACGGTGCATAATATTGTCTAATGTGAATCAAATAATAACAACTAGTAAATATAAATTTTCAAGTATTTTATAATTCACAAGTCAAGTAATGCATATTTACTATCTAGTGTGTTAAATGTATCAATAAATTTGATTGTTAAAAATCTATCACAACAGCATAAAGTACATAAACATAACTCTCATGATCATAATAAAAATTTTATTATACCAATTTAATTGTTTTCAAATGTCAATGATTATACATTTATGTAGAAGGATTATGAAGAGACGTCCTTTCATAAACATATGAAACAAATCTATATCGGATGGTGATATCAATGGGCAACGAAAGTTCCAACTTATTCCAGCAACCCAAGATATTATGCTTCCATTACATCAAGTTATTGATTGTCCCCAACAAGACATGGGTACGTAAGTATCTATTGATATCTCCTTCATTATACCAATACGATTCATAAAAAAGTTTCTCAATTATTTGATTCAATAAATTTTTTAGGGTTGATTGTGGAGTTGCAATTTGTTACTATATGACAACGTTGTCAAAATGTGATGCCATTCTTCCAAAAAATGAGTTTAACGCCCCAACCCGAATTTAAGGATCACCTATGGCTTAACCTGGTTTGGTTCGGTTGCGTTAAGCATCGTGTGATGTTAAATAACCTCGATAATATTTCTATTCCATTTTAATTAATTATATTTATCAAATAAGCATGCAATTCTCTTTTCCATACTTAAAATCATAATGATAACCCCGTTAGGCAATACTGTAGGGTTCAAGTGATTATAGTCATTAGCATAAATAGTAAGAATCATTTACCTATAGTGCTCTCAAAAGATTAAATATCGATTGACCTGCCAGAACAAAGGGAACGGGGGTGAGCCAATGCCTAATAGGGTTCCCAACAATAATATGATATAGTTGCTAATGACATAAAAAACGAATTCTATATCATACATAAAATCAAATGTACATACAATAACTACACACTATATGCATTGACTACGTTTTATTCAGTAAAAACATTTACTTTAACTTAGGTTAAGATCCATTAACTTTTACGTTTATTTTTGCCATTTTTTACAAAAATGTTATTGTAGGTGCAATTCTCCCATGATGAATAATCATAAACAATTAATACCAAATGGAATAAAATCGAGCTCACAATCACACACAACATAGATATTTACGTGGTTCGAAAATGGCCACGGGGTATTTTTACTTTCTTCTTATTTTTCTATTAATAACAACAACTACATGTCCCATTTCCCCAAGGTAAGGGTTACATTTAAAGGGGAAGAAAAGAGAGCGTTGTGCAAGGGCCAAGAACTCGCTAATGGAGTTGTGGTTGGACTGTACTAATCTATCTGTGAGGTCCTCGCCACTGGAGCCCTTCTTCATTGTTATATTGATCTACGATCCTTCATCCAATCGGGTCGGACCAGTATTTATCCGACCCGAGTTACTTAGGTCATTTAGATAATTCCACCACAATCGCTCCCAAAGCTCTGTGGCTTGAATGAGATAGAGAGGTTGAAAAATACATTAGTCGGGTAAGGTGATTCATTACAACTTAAGATTGAGTTTTTTAATCTTGTGAAAAATTCTTAGGTGAAGATTTTTCTTTATTCTTCATGTTGGGCCCTTAAGGGGCACACTCGTGGTTCCTCACATTAGTTAAGGGTACGCTGGTAAAAATCCCACTCAAAAATTAAAGGGCCTCTGCTAATTATGGCATTGGGTTTTGTTTTAAATGATGAGATACCTCAAAATTTGAACCAAGCTATCAGAGTTTCCAACCGCCATTGGTCTATCACTTCAATTATTCAAAGCATCGTAGGTTCTGCTAATTTCTTCACTTATAAGCTTCCTTCTCTCTCGTATATTTACTTTTTTTCTTGTAACAATCATCTAACTGTCCTCATTTATGTCGCTTTTCCCTTTTGTTCTTGAGAAAAATGGTTTATGCCGTGAATGATAGGATTTTAGGGGGAATTTATGAAAAGATACTCCATTATTGATTTGGTAACTATAGAGTGTCTCGGTATTCTAGAAGATTGTTATAATATTGAAGGTGGTCACTTGATTCACACCATCTTGGGAGATAAGGGGTATAACATTTCCCCTCCAATCAACTCTTCTTAAAGTTTTACGAATTATTTTATGTGGTTCCCACCATGTTCTCTCTAAATAAATAGAGGATCATGAATGGCGATTATAGAATGAAACAATTGAATGGAACTCAAGTAGGTATTCCAGAAATCAGATATTGTTATTTATGGTACAAGACAAATGAAATGTCTCCTATTTAAAGGTAGGGTTGGCAATTTTGGAAACGACACGACAGCACGAAACGACACAGAATGAAATCAACACAAAATTGACACGACTTATCGTGTTTAGGTCGTATTCAGGTCTGGTTTATCGGACTAGCTATTGTGTCCTGTCATGTTCGTGTTTAATTTTGAGCACGAAATTGACCCGAATTGTACCTATTAAATACACGATAGTGACCTCATTAAGATTCATTATGCACCCGATAAAAACCATAATAGACCCGTAATTGGACCCATTAAGTCCCATTAAAAAAATAAAAGGCTTTTTATTAAAAATCCCAACCCACGCTTAAAACTAAGACTTAAACAAAAAAAACACCAAAAAAAACCTAACCAAATAGATCAGTCTTCTCCCACCCATAAACTAACACTCACAAAAACATTAGCCTCCATCACTCTCACAAAAAAATCCTACCCAGTTACTCCATTCCATCCCCTTCGCCGCCCTCATTCCTCTCCCTTTGCCTTCCTCATACCTCTCTCCCTACTTCATCATCTTCCCTACCCGACTCCCCCTGCATCAACGCCTCCTGCATCTCCCTCACCCAACAGCCAACTCCCCCTCCCAACGGCAAGCACCTCTTGGAATCCACTCATTTCAATAACAAGGTTTTTTGGATGATATCATTTTAATAACAAGTTTTTTTCGATCTTCTTCTCACTCGTTTAAACAACAAGGTATGATATTTGACTCATTTTAACACCAACTTTTGATTGATTTTACCATTAATAAAAATCTTGAATGAACCTAATTATTTGACTTATTTATTTTTAGCCACTTCACTCAAAATGAACTCAAAATCAAGATCAACCTTGTGAATGAATTAAATTCTGATGTAATTATTTTTCGGTGTAGTTGGTAGTCATGAATTGGAAAATTCTGCTTTAAATCATGTCATGCCAATCGTGCCATGCCAAGCATGTCGTGTCAATCGTGTTATGTTAATCTCCGATCCAAATTACAAGTCGTGTCGTATTCGATGTGGGTTGTGTTCTGGTTATGAAAAAATAACCCGACATCGTGTCATGTCGTGCTCATGTCATTAAGATATTTTTTGTGTTGAGTCGGGTGGATCTTGAACCCGACCCCAGAGTTTTAGTTGTAAATCTTCCTGATTCCAATAAGGGATACTGGGGTCAAGGATTCATTGCCAGAAATTGGTAGTATCCACCCATCCTAAGAGTGTTGAACCATACAAAGTTTTTTGGGCACTATTGAGGGGAGGAAAGTAGGTTGATGATACTTTTTTTTTCAAACTACTTTGTTGGTAGTTGGATGAAATAGATACCGATATTTATTTTCATATTTATTTTGTTCAGTTGGGTAAAAGAAAAAGCCTTTTCAATTTAATCGTGAGGAGTTGACTAAGGTTTGGAATTTAAGGAGGCCTTTAGTTCCAGGTGCAGAGAACCCCAGGTCAGTATCCTTTTATTTCTATAGTATGTAAACTCCACATCCAGCTTCATAACTAGGCCGTTGGATGTTATTCCTGAGATACCAGTCCCCTCAACTAGTGAGGGTTCTTCCAGAGCTTCTACCCCCGTCCTCTTTTGAACATGTGGATAATAAAACCATTCCTGCCACTAAGGAGGATGATATGTCTAAAAGAAAGAACTTTACTCTTGTGGATGATTTCAACCTCCTTACCTACCCAAAGGCAAAAGTCGTCAAAAGGAATGAGGTCGAAGGTCCCTCTGAGCTCATTACTCGTATGGATTCTCCACTAAAGGAGAAGGTGAAGAAGGATAAATTCACTCCCTATTATTTTGTTGTTATTCCCATAATAAAGGTGGATTCCCCTATATAGGGAAGGGACACCAAATCATATCGGTGGCCAATAACTCGTATTTTTCCTCTGGTCTTCTAAGGGGAGCTGTTTTGCCGCTGGACCAAAAGTAGATCGACTGACTGACCTCTGATCATTTTTCTTCTCACGCCACGCATGTGTTATATCTAGTAAGTTTGATAACTTTTGGTCTGAATGCCTCTTTATTTTGATCTACGTGTTAACTTATGGTTGTTTTGTCTTTATAGTTTATGGTATAGACTTTGTTCATGCTTGACAGAGGTGCCAAATCGATCAATACTAATAATGACTTGATGATGGCCTTAGACAAATGCCAAGAGTCATTGGTCGCTGTCAAATAAGCATACGACGATGAGAAGAAGAAGTCCATCGACTTGGAAGTATCCTTATCGAAGATGGCGCTTGACAAGTTGAAGGCAGACCGTAACATACTGAGGAAGACAATTGAAGATCATCCTCGTGGCTTAGCAGCAACAAAAGAGGATACCTTCGATCAGGGGTAACTCTGGTCAAGACCAATGTTCCTTACGAATCCGAGCTTCTTAAAGAGCATGATCCAGGTTCTCCACCAAGGGATGAGAAATGAGATAAGGCCTCAGGCAGTGGTCAAGCAGAGGTTGTGGGTGATGAGGAGGTAGCGAATGCCGATTGAGGGAAATTCCTAAAGCCCCAAGAGCAGGTGGAGGAAAAAATGGGTTAAAGCTAGTTAGGATTAACTTAACTTCCTAAAATCCTTATATTTTTATGTTTTGAATGTTTATAAGGGTTTACCCCACTCTTTGATCTAATGAAAAATCCTCATTGTTTAAAATCATTTCTTTTACGCCTGGATGTTTTTCTCGTGATTTTTGTAGCTTGAAAATAGGATTATAGGGGTCCCACCTTCTTTAGAGACCGATGACCTGGATCTAATACTTGGTCGGGATGATATTATCCAGGCTTGTAGCATTTTTCTCACTATTTGGTAAGCGCTTTAAAAAATGACAAGTGCTTTTGACGAATAATCTCGTTTATCCATTGCTTTGAAGAGTGGGGTTAAGGATGTCAAAGTCATTACGGAGCTATTGCAGAACAAAAATATTTCTCTGAGGGAGAAGCTCATCAAAGTTAAAAAGGACTCTAAGAGAAATGGTATGATAAATATGGGCTTGGTCGTGAAATAATAAAGTTAAAGTATATTTTTATAAAGAGTTCTCGTGCAGTTTGGGCTGCTGATTATTATGACGGATGGGTGTATTGCCCCATTAAGTTGTATGAAGCGAAGATAGTGTCATATAAGTATGGTTACTAAATGCCCTAGCCATCATGAAGCTCCCTAAAGACTTTGACCTTTGGTACTAGCACTAAGTGGAGTGTTTTTTTTACTGTCACCCTCCATTTAGAAGTGATGAAAGTTAAATCCCTCTCGACGTTATTCCCCTTGAGTTGGCAAAAGATTACTTGTATACATATGATAGTGAGGCAAAACCCTGATGATAGACTAAGAGTTGTAGTTGCTAAGATGATAACTCACCGCTTTGTAATTCTGTTGGTATAATCTTTTTATAAAATGAATGCTCTATGAATTTTTTAGTTAATTCTATGTTTTGCATTTCCCATTTTTTATGTCAAGTGTGTTATTAATGTTTGCCTTAACTTTTAGATTGTGTCATCACACAACCATAGACCTAAGTTAAAATATGCCGAGAATTAACCTGGTCGCAGGGTTGTGAACTCGTTCAAGATTTGTAGTGGACCAAAGCATGGGTGCTTAGTGCCTAGGGATCCCCCTTAGGTATTTTGATTGGCTGGGCAATTTTTTATGCTTTCATGTTTTCTGTGATGAAAACATGTAATATTGAAGTTTTGACTGAGTGTAATCATACTAGGAATTCATCCGACATAATGGTAATTCATGAATAAAAAGAATTGGTCTGTAATTTGGAACAATAATGATGATTTGAAACGATAATGAAGTTAACTGCATTAATTGAACTTAAAGTATTCCAGGACACATAACCTCCTGAAATAAAGAGATGAAATTTGTGATAAATGAACTTGCTAGAAATAAAAATTCCTATGATTGGCTGCATTCTAAGCCCTTGGAATCTCTTTGTCCCCCGTTATTTCCAAATGGTAGGCTCCCTGGAGATCGTCCGTAACGATTTTAAACTGTCCTTCCCAGTTAGGACATTAATTGACATAAAAAAATTCTCAGTGTTATCGAGCACTATCCTGAGGATTTAGTCTATAGTCTTGAACCTTCTTGGGTGATTGCTATTGTTTTATTGCTTATCCAACCGTTACAGGTATGGAGTTAACTTGATTGAGACATTTTTCCCTTTCGTTCATCGATTAGTTCAAGCTCGGTCCTTATGAGTTCTCCATTCAAGTATGGGTAAAAAACTATAGTGTTTATGGTTGGCAAGCCAACTTCCAGAGGTATAATCCCATATTCTAAAATAAAGGGAATTTTCCCAATCGACCTTCTGGACAAAGTATGATATTCCCAAAGGATGTGCGGAAGCTTGTCCACCCAAACACCTTTCTCCCTTTCTAACCTCTTTTTCATGCCATCGAGCATTGACTTGTTAGAAGCCTTGGCCTACTCATTGCTCTGGGGTATGCCACTGAGTTGAAGTGGTGCTTGATGTTGTGGTTGTTGTAGAATCTTTGGAATGGCCTATTTTCAAATTGCTTTCCATTATTCGTGATGATCATTCTTGGCATGCCAAAACGAGTAACGATGTTACTCCTAATGAATCTAATCATATTAGTATCTCCGATGTTCCCCAATGGTTTCGTTTCAATCAACTTTATGAAATAGTCCATATCGACCAGGAGGTACTTATTATTTTATGGTGCTGTAAGTAGTAAGTCCACGATGTTCAAACCCCACTGAGCAAATGACCATGGGCTAGTCAATTATTCTAAGTCGTTGGGCGACTGGTGAAGTATGGGAGAGAATTTTTTATACTTCTCACATCATCTAACATAAGAGACTGCATCCTTTTACATGTACGGCTACCAGTATCCTTCTTTAATTACGTTGAAACCCAAGGATCTTCACCTCATGTGGCTCCCATACCTATTGTTATGAAGTTTGTATAGGTCTTGGTCGACGTCATTAGTGCACGTATTAGAGGTAGGGACCCATGAAATATTTCTTATCGAGCTTGCCTTCAGGTGACAGGTAAAAATAATAACTTTCATCCTGACCTGGCGCTCTTGTTTCTTATCGATTGGTAGGATGTCCCTTTGCAAATAAATTATAATCAGATCCATCCAATTAGGAGCTTACAGAATGGCGAGGACTTATTCGGCTATCTTTGGTTTTGCAATACTGGGCTCAGTGAGGAGCTCTACCTTGATGGTTATTTTTAGATTGGATTCCATTGTCGATCCTAAAGTGTCTAAGGCATCGACATGGATGTTGTTCCCCCGAGGAAATTATTAAATGTGGACCCTATCAAACTTAGCAATTATATTTTGGGCCACCTATAAATATGCTGACATCGCTTGTCTTTGGCATTGTACTATACTGACACTTGGTTCCACACCAACCATGAGTCAAAATAGATGTTAAGGTGACTTGCGCCCAAAGAGGAGGCTTTGCACAACCTGACAATGAGGGCTTCGTACTCGACTTCGTTATTGGATGCTTTAAAGCCAAGTTTGATCCCCTGTTCGATCATAGTGTTTTCGGGAGAAATGAATAAAACTCCCACTCCCACTCCTCTTGAATTAAAGGCTCCATATATACTGAGATTCCACCTTTTAAATTGGCCAAACTCTTGGCCGATTGGCTCGCCGACAAAGTTCTTGTCGCTAGGCCTTTTTTCCCTTGTGAACTCGACGATGAAGTCTGCTAATAGTTGGCCGTTTATTGCAGTCCTTAGTTGATAGTGACTATCAAACCTTCTAAGTCCACTAACCATTTATACATTTTTCGAGATATATCAAAATTTTAAAGGACTACTTTGAGCAAGAAAAGGTGATGACTATTGTGACACCCTGCCTTATTAAATACCGGGTGATCGGGCCTTTATTAAAATAAAATAGGATTTCCATTTAGTTCATTCTTAGCATCACTGTCGAAAACCTTATTAATTACTAACCACCCATTAGTTAATTAAGCCGATGTCAAAATTTTATCTTTTAATAACCAGGACAAAAATATCATACGGAACTAAAATAGAAAGTCACATAATAATAGAGTTAACATATCCCATCAAATAGCTAAAACATAGTCTCGTCGAGTAAATCATCAGCTACAGACCAAACCAAATAACTGACAAATAGTAAAAAATCTCATACAATCTGAAACAAATATATCTGAAATAAATGTTGTAAGCAACATGCTCGAGATGAAACTGAGATAGAATTCCTAAACTAGGAATAAATGGAAGAGGCGACTACTCAAGCCCCTGTAGTATCCACATATGTCGCAGTTGCGTAACCCTGGAATAGAGTCAAGCCTAGCGTCCCTGTGGCTGGACACTATAAAAGGTTTTTTAAAAAAATTAACAGCAAAGGTTAGAACCCAAAACATTTTGAAAATATTTAGCAAGTGATTAAATTTAAGTAATTTAAAACGCACGAATGCCCTTTATATTTAAGTTAGTGTAGCACTCCCTTGAGGACTCGCTCACCCCTCAACTATTGTGCCCGCCTAACGCTTTCTTTATAACCCACCTAGTCATTTATCCCGTAAAAATACATGAATGCCCTTCATATTTAAGTTAGTGTCGCACTCCCTTGAGGACCCGTTCACCCCTCAACTATTGTGCTCACCTAACGCTTTCTTTATAACCCACCTAGTCATTTATCTCGTAACTAGTTCTTGTTATATCTCCTTCCTATCACAGTACTTTAGTTCGAGTACGTTTAATATGATTCGTAAGTTATTTAACACATTAACTTAACTAATCAATTTTCATTTAAGACCGTATAATATTCTCACGAGTTATATATAATTAAAAATAATTCACTACATGTATTTTACCCGCATATAATTATTCACCCATTATATATGTAAAACCATATTACAACATTCACACCTATGTCGTATATATATAAATCCATCCTTCCGAGTAATACCTCATTGGATGCTTCTTTAAAGTGCTATCATCACAAGTCTACTCAGTCCCACCTAGATTTCGAGACAGCTAAATATCGCTAAGTCGGAACATAAAAATATAAACGTAATGGAGGCGATCATATTTCCCCGAGTATGAAGAAAAATCATCTCAATATCTCACCTCTATTTGGACGCTATGACATGTGGATTGTACTCTCCCTACTCCTCAAGCTGGGGGA
This sequence comes from Sambucus nigra, assembly GCA_949130495.1. NCBI lineage: Eukaryota > Viridiplantae > Streptophyta > Magnoliopsida > Dipsacales > Adoxaceae > Sambucus > Sambucus nigra. The sequence goes on from OX422217.1 coordinate 319,689,289, forward strand.
TTCACCCACATCGCGCAACCTCGTGATAGCACTAGAGGGTAGTTAATTATAAACACCCTAGTCACCGATATTTTATTACCACATAATATATATATATATATATATATATATATATATATATATATATATATATATATATATATATATATATATACTATTCCACTATCATACATATATATATAGCACTAGCCTAAATGTACCCGAGTCCATAACCCGACTTTAAATTTAATTAATTACTCATTAATTAATTTATTACCTTGGCGTCACTCAACCAATATACCCGGACTCACTCACTTGGCCCGTACTTTGCTATTCATAATTTATTATCCAGAATTCCCCTTAATAAGTTTGACACCCTTAATAATTTAATGTTCCTTAAGGTTTATTATCCCACAATAAGTTTAAACCTAACACTGTCGTGTTCCATAATAATCTCAATTAATACCAAGCTAAAAAAAACACTGCCGAGCTGTAGACATTTTCAACCCAACCCAAAGTATACTCCCCAGCTGAAAACACTTTCAATCCATTCCAAGCCAAACCGTAGGAGAAAGAAATAGTGGTCAAAATTAATCACGTCGTTCGAACAAGACTATATGTCATTCAAACGACAATGGATCTCATGCGAATGAAACCCAGGTCGTTCTCTCTCCTTTCTTCGATCAGTTCCAATCCGCCATTGATAAGTTTTGTTAACTCTCCACCCAGAATTCTTGGAATAAATCTTTAAAAACCCATACCCACCTAAGATTTCAAGATCCCCAATCTTAATAAAAATACCCACACAAATCGAAGGTTAATTAATCAAATTCTCAAATCCTTTACAGTTCACAAATCTAAATTATTTGAAACCCAATTTAGATATAAACCCAACCCAAAATCATTTGTGTTCATTACACTTACTATGATATGAATTGAAAACTGCAATTAATTTAAAAGCAATTTTAACCACTTGCCTTAGAGGACTTGTAGGGTCTGAATCATTTGGTGTAGATGAGTATTTGATGAAGAACACCCACACTTGTTCTTGCTTTTGGCTCCCAAGAGTTCTCCAAATTCTCCCTCTTTTCTCCTCTACTTAATTAGGGTTTCTTAAATGAGTTATGGTTGCCACACTCTCTCACTTTTAAGTTTTATTAAGTCAATCCTGTTTTCGGGCTTGTGTGCTTTATTAAAATGCCCCAAACATTCCCATGTGACCCTGGTTGGGCCTAAAAATGCCACGAGACCCATTTAATACACCCGGGTACTATTTTTCGACTATCTCGGCCTATCCGGACTCATCCGTGGACTCAGATTTGTCATCCAAATTAATTTACCAAAAGTCTTTATCTCGAACCCAATGAAGTCTATACCCGACTCTCAATTGAGATAAATAAATGACACGTGACGTAAATAAATTATTACTATTCATTTAGTAATTTAATTTCCATAAATACTAACCATTTACTCTCTTGATGAATATTTAAATAAATACTAATAATAATTAATACAATTAAATTACGACGCACAAGTAATTTAAAATTAGCCAAATTAATTAAATATTAAATGCCCAAAAAATACGAGGTGTTACAACTATGACTGAGTGAGATTCAAAGTAATACTTTAATTTTTACGAAGAAATAACTAGAGAATATGCCAAATTCTCAAGTGGAAGGAAGTGTTGCTCAATGTCGAGGAGTGTCTTGCTGACATAGTAGATAGGAGATTGGTGCCCTTCTTTCTTGCACATCAAGGCCGAGCTGACTGAATGATCGGACACTGCGAGATACAGGTAAATTGGATCCCCCGAATTTAGAATCGAGAGGAGAGGAGGTTGGCTTAGGTATGTTTTGATTTCATTGAGTGCCTTCGAACATTCCTAATTTGAGTTTAGATCTTTCTCCTTTTTCAACAGCTGAAAGAATGGTCGAAACTTCTCAAATAATTTCGAGATGAAGCGATTAAGAGCAGCCAACATTCTCGTTAATCTTTGAATATCACAAAGTGTCTTTGGTAGATGAATATTGTTAATTTCCATGATCTGGTCGGGGTGATCTTCAATCCACCTTTAGCTGACTAAGTAACTTCCTATATTGGACTCCTAAAGGGCATTTAGTTGCATTAATGTTCATTGAGTAGTATGTGAGGATCTTTAAAGTATTTTCTAAGTCCTATAGGTGGTGAGATTTATGCTTTTTTCGACAAGCATGTATTCTATATAAACCTCCATGGTGTCTCCTTGCTATTCCTTGAAAATTTTGGTGTATAACTGCTAATATCTAGGTCATGCATTTTTTAGACCAAATGGCATGTCTTTTTAACACTATAGCCCAAGAATGGTAATGAATGAGGTTTCATCTTGATCGGGCCAAATAATGGGATTTGAGCATATACTGAGTACGCATCCAAGAAACTCATTTATTCGTGGCTAGCCATGGCGTTGACTAATTGGTCGATCTTCGATAAGGAAAAGTTGTATTTGGGACAATGTTTGTTGAGGGAGGTTGATGAAGTCTGTGCACACTTTACATTGTCTATTACGTTTATTTACTATTATAGGTTTTAATAACCAATTGTAGAATCAAACTTCTTTAACGGACTTTGCCTCTTTAAGTTTTCCTATATGTTCCTCCATGGCCTTTTCTTTTTCTAGGGTCGTTCAATGAGCCATTTGCGTGATCGATGGGTATGTCGGGTCCATATGAAATCGGTGACACATGACTTCAGGATTTATCCCACGCATATCGTAAGGTTACCAAGCGACACATCTTTATTTTCTTTTAGCAAAGAAATCAATTATTTTTATAGTCGGTGAGCAAACTACTGATCATGAAATTCTTATCTGGATGTGAATCAACAAACACTACTTCTTGCAATGGTTCCATGAATCTATCTATAGGGGCTACCCTCGTCTCCTTTACCATTGGTCTTCCATACTTTAGTTTTCATTTATATCATGTAGCTTTGTCCTTCGTTGGATTGGAGTAACCTCTTTCTCCTTTTTCTTCTCATGTTTGGACTTAATAGCTCTAATGAAGCATTATCAAAACATTGTCTGGTTTCCCCTAACCTCCATTATTATACGATTGGTGATGTATTTGAGCTTCTGATGATAAGTAGAGGGGCAAAATTGAATATGGTGTAGCCATCATCTTACGAGGATAGCATTGTAAGGAGAATTAATGTCCAAAATTAGAAATTCAATAAATTTCAAGATATTCAGAGTTTGGATGAGCATGACCACCTTTTCCAGAGGCATAATTATATTTTGAGCAAAGTCGACTAAAGGAATGGTCACTTATTTTAAATACTACATCCTTAGATCATGTTTGTTGAATAACTCCAGCTACATGACCTCCGAGGAGCTTCCCTAATTAATTAATAACTTATCCACATCCTAGCTTACAATCTTGAGTGTGATAACTAGTACATCATGATGCGGATTCCTAACTCTGATCACGTCATCCTCCATGAAGACTACATTCTTATTGTAGTTTATGTATTTTAGATGTCGACACATGACTGTTGGACTCTTGAAGGCTTTTATCACCACGGTGACTTTCTTCGGTTCCATCCGAATAGCATTTCCCAAGATCTGATTGGGACTTGAGGCACCATAAACGATAACAAACATTCCCTGATTCATCTTTTAGGACATTATTTGGATTCTGGTTGGCATTAATAATGACTTTGGCCCCTTCTTATTCGCGTAGTCGCTCAAATTGCCGACTTAAGCAAATTCTGCTAGATGAAATTTGAGGGCCTTACAGTTCTCCGTTGTGTGTCCATACTCTTTGTGGTAAACTCACCTAGTAGCATTATTTCTTTTTGATGGATCTCATCTCATCTTCTTTGGCCACTTGAGGAACTATTGATCCTTGATTTTGCTCAAGATCTTGTAAATTAGCTTAAAAGGATTTTCCTCCTCTCCGTTATTTAATCCATCGTTATGATTTTTCCTACTCTCTTGGGAGCATTCTCTTTATCACCACTTTTTTTCGTATTAAAGCGCTCGTTATCATTTTAAGCACCGGTGATTGCATCCTCCACCTTTGCGTATTTATTTATGCTGGGCATTAGGTCATAAATTGTGTCATCCTCCTTCTTAGTGAGGGACTGATTTAACACATAGTTGTTAGGTATTCCTATATTTATTAAGGCCACGACGACTTATTCAGAGCAATCCTCAACCTCGTTGTAAGTTTACCACTACCGCATAGCATATTCCTGCAGGGTTTCCTAGGGTTTCTTCCTCACAGTGAGGAGAGAATCCATTATCTTTCAATAGGCGCCGCTGGTGATGAACCGAGCAGTGAAGGCTTCAGCGAGCTGCTTAAAATTATTGATCGACCTGTGTGGAAATTTCTCAAACCAATTTTGCATGATATGCCCCAAATTATAAGGGAATATGCGATTCATAAAAGCATTGTGGTGGTCCATAATGTCATGGCCTTCCTGTATTGACGTACGTGATCAATGGGGTTGGTTTTTCCATCATAGATCTTGAACCTGGGAGTTAAAAACTTCTTGGGAGGATCTAGCTCTTCGATTGCTCTTGAAAAAGGGGATCGCATTTAGGTAATGAGTGCCCTCCTGGACAGTTCTTTGATGGATCTAACCCCACGATTAGTAGGGTGTTTATCCATCTCTTTTTTAGTGAGATTGCAGATATTATGTACACGATGTCTATATCTTGATCTCGCCTCGTCGACTGACTTTCGTGATCAGAATTCTCCTCTCCACGATGTGAACTCCTTCCTCGACTGCGAGTTTTACTCGCCTAAAGGCTAGGTGTCGGTCTGTGGCATTTGCGCTTTTCTTCATGGAGCTCTCTCTTTATCTTTTCCAAACGTCATTGTCTACATATGTTTTCCTCCTCTTGAAAGCGTGTGGTTCCTCCTGCTGGCAGAGCCACTGTTCATATGAATCGACTAGTCGGGAGATTTGAGTGGATCTAGGTTACTCGTTGCTTTGCTCAGAGAATGATAATGTCCATGAGGAGCATCTTGACTTATGTCGAGGTAGATTTCTGATCATTCCATGTGCACTAGAAATTCATTTTGTTAGTTACCATTAAACGATAGAGGTGCACTATGCGTGTGTGACATGGCGGTTTGTTGGTTCTAACTCAAATAGGAAAAGAAAACTCGTTTACCACAAACGGTGCCAATATTAGCTGTAATTCTCCCATAATGAATAATAAAAAAACACAATTAATACAAAAATGAAATAAAGTCAATCCCATAGTCACACACAACACAAATATTTACGTGGTTTGGCAATGGCCTACGTCCACAGGGTGTTTTTCCTTTATTCTTATTTTTATGTTAATAACGAGAATTACATTCCCCATTTCCCTGGGGTAAGGTTTACATTTATAGGGGAAGAAGAGAAAGTGTCGTGCAAGGGTCCGGAACTCGCTAATGGAGTTTTAGTTGAACTTTATTGATCTATCTTAGATATCCTCGTCAGTGGAACTCTTATTCTTTGTTATCTTAAATTGTGATCCTTTATCCAATCGAGTTAAGCCAGTATTTTTCCGACCCGCGTTACTTGGACCTTTTGGATAATTCCTCCACAGTTATTTTAATCCGTTAACTCATATTAATATATGGGAAAATATATTCCTTTATGTTAATCCAGTTTCCTTTGAAATTTATCAATCTCATATTTCAACTGCCACATTCACGGCCTTTTCTAAAAAAAACACTTGACACGTGCATTCGGTGTATGAAAATGACTCATTTAACTCATATAAATCTAAGCTCGTTACAATTATAGGTTATTTCATTTCCCGTAGCCTTTACCAACACATCACCATGTTAACTCATTATATCCTTTAATCCACTAAACACGATTTTATCCCTATTATCAATTTCATGATTACCCATAATTCTACTATATGCCATTTACATGCAGAACATCAAGTCCATATAAAGTTATTATTTGTTTATCTTTCCCGAATTTACCAATTCCACATCTTTCCATTTATATCATTTCACATCCTGTAGTTAACCGTATCCCATTTATGTTTTCGGGCTTTCATCGCCTGCCACAAATACCACAATCGTTGTTTCCCTGTCTAGTGGTCCCGGTTCTAAGCATAAGGTGCACCCTAAGGCTCCGAACCTTCCTTAAATGTTCCCGCTACTCCTTTATGATAACTATTTCACATTTAGTCTATTTACTTGCACTCCAATCGTCATTTTTACTAAAAACACTCGGCTTGTCATTCTTTATTTAATTGCATAAATGCACCTTTTAGTTTCTTAATATTACTTTAAACGTTTTACCCTGCTCGAAGGCCAAAACCCAAGTTAAATACTACCTCGTCACCTTTGTTACACGTTTGAACACATTTTACCATCTAGTCCTTATTACTTAATTTCATAATTTAGCCAACATTTTACTTTCATCAAAGTAAGTTTATTCTTCCATTTTAATCTCAAGGACCATTATCATTGTATTTGTGTTCATTTTGAAACCATGTGTAACCAAGTGTTGTATTTATCAAAATAACGCATTAGGTGTAAAAGTCACAAGTTCATCCTTTTTAGGGTTCATTTTGTAAACTATCCATCTTCAAGTCTTATATACACTTTATCAACTTAAACATCAAATATTCAAAGGTTTACCATTTGAACCCAAATTTAACATATTTCAATTAATACCTCTTAGAAATGTCTAAGAACATTTGCATGTCTTCTTTCAACTGAAAGTCACCTAAACTAACATTTTGTACACAACTATACATATTCTTGGTGTTTAAACCCACGTCCATTTATATGTATCACGTGCACACAAATATGCCATTTTGGATTTTTACATGAACTATCTTTGAAAATATTTGGCAATATTTTTTTTGAAATCACACATTTAATGTCATGAATAATCTATCCTAAAATTATTTCAATTATTTAAATCAATTTTTCACATGAAGTAAGAACATATTTATCCATCACTTTCAAGAAACACAATTTCTAATATTTTGACTATTGATGAACACTATTCAAATACTGGAGTCCCATATTTTAATTTGTTCCCATGAAAATATTAGTACTAACACAATGGTAGGATGATTATGTAAATTTTTCATAATATATATATATATATATATATATAACTTTATAATATTGAACACATAAACCCCCACCTCAAATGAGACCGAAATGGTGAAAATAATGATTGATAATAAGGCAACCCCCACCTCTGAAAGTGGCCTTAAAGAAAAATTATAGAAAATAATACAAGAGTACTCCAAAAATACTCCCAATAATACTTTTAAAATCGTATGTTTACCACCAAAAATACTCATTCAAATAATAATGCTTAAACTAAAACACTCAAGGGAACTGGGTTGAATTGGTGAATAAACACGGTGGTTTTGGGTCAAAATAGCGAACCCTTCTTTGACAATAACATATAGATGGGTTTGGGTGTAGAGAAAGCGTAAGTTTTCTCCCAAAAATGAGAGGAAATCCACCTTCTAAAATATAGTATTTGCTGAAAATACTGTGGGTAGAGGATAAAAGGAGAAGATGTTAGATTCTTAACTAATAAAGAGTGGACAACACACTTAACCATCCAATGAAAAGTTGATCACAAAAGAACAAAAATAAGAAACAACATGTTGTCTCTTTTTCCCACCCCCGATATAGCGGTGTGTAGAGATGCTATGACAGTCCACCTCTCTCCAAATTCTTTTTTTCTTGCCTTACTCATAAAGTTCACGCTCCAAATAATTTCATTATATCTTATCTTCCTACAAGTGCCTTTTGGTCAGCTATAGAACTATTAATCCTTATAAAATTTTATTCCATTCCCAAATAATAGTTATAATCCTTATAGAATTATTAATCCCCTAAAGTATCATTACACTATTATCAATCATACTCTCCACACATTTTAAATTAATCACTTCCTTAAAATCACCCTATAAAATAGACATATAAATATATACTCATGCAATAATTTATATCCTATAAAAACAAGCCACCAAAATGTCACTTGCACCCCATAGCTAAATATCGTATGTCCCGAAATAAATCTTCACTCGAAATTATTCCTTTTCACAAATATCTTATCTTATTTTACAAACTTTGTAAAACTCGTCCATTAATTAGTATGCACTAATTATCATATATCACTGTATTTTTCGGTGTAAAACTTACATAAAAACATCATCGTCTTTCGCATGAAAAGCCATGTAAAAGCATGCGAGCGCTACGCAACAGTGTGCATGCCTATGAAACACGCACTTAAGGCTCGCCATACACGTACAAATTCATGCGAATAAACATCTCATATTATATTACGTAAAAATATCGCAATGTGCCATGTAATAATATATTTAAGGGCCGAGGTATCACAATGACCAAAGAGTTAGTGAGAGAATATTAGTCACACTTGGTTGAAAGCATTAGCATGATAATCGAACCAATCCAGATGCATAGACAATGTAGATCTACACTCTTTTTTTCTTCCACTTTTGTTTATGACTATTATAATACCTTTACTTTTAGACGATTTATAATTAATTAATTGAGAGTAATTTTAATTCATGAGATATAAACTCAGACAAATTACAATAAGAAATTGAAAATTTAAAATCATTAATGAGTTTAAAATTTTATCGCGCAATTTATTTATTTAATTAAGTTTTTAGGCCAAAGTTTAATTTAACTAAAGCTTGGGGTTAATTGATAGTTTTTTTAAACTCATGGGTAATTTTAGAAAGATTTGGGGGCATTTGGGTACATATGTATTCCTTAGGAAGCAAGTAGGGTCTCATCATATTGTAGTTTTCTAGGGTTTTTAACCGCCAGGAGGAAAAGGGGGTCGTGCCCTTGGTATGAATAACTCTGGCCTTTTTCACCGCATAGTGGACTTGGGGACCGCGACCGTGGTAGTTGTATCCACGATCGCGACATTGCCTAATCGCTGTTGGGTCGCGGCATGGTTGCAAGGTTTACTATTTTAAAGGTTGTTTTATTAGCCTCTTTTTTTTTAATCCTCATTTCTCTTATCACCCTCATTTTAACTTAGTTCCTTCACCAAGAAGTATTAAAATACTTTATTTTATCCCTCAATCAACCCCCCTCCTCAATCAAACCAAAAAGATTTTAAAATCTTTTAATCAATGGTTCAAAGTAGAATTTCAAGATAAACCAATCGAGTTTTTCAAGGGTTGTTAAAATGAATTCAAGACTAAATTTTAATCCAAATTCAAAGCAAGTTTTATTTCATCTTTTGAGGCAAGTTACTTTCTACTCCTCTCTTTCTATATATACCTAGGTTAAATTACACCTAAGCCCTGATTAAATAAAATGAGTAATAACTTTTAGGGATTTGAGACTTCCTACTTTATGAACTTAATTAGGTAAAATTGGTCATTTTTGCATGTTTTATTTAGAGATTTAATAGTAATTATTATGAGAAATTGAATATGAAACTCTTGTTACATAATTGACATATTAGTATTTTATGTTTGTCCTTAGAACTGTGATAATTGATATACATATTGAATAATCGAGACATAGTGAGGATTTATTAAATAATTGAAATGTGCACGCTAAGTAAGGTTGTACCTTTACCTCCATGGATAGTACTTGTAGTAATAAATGCTTGATTGGTAAGACTTTAAGCATGAGAATGTATAATTAGTGCCTAGTCATTTATAAGTATATTTTATTATTTTCAATTCCATGATATACTCTTGATAAGCTATTCGTGACTTCTTATTAAATTATAATTGAATGAGAATCCTACGTAAGCCCCTTTCATTATTTTATGTAGACGAATTAGAAGGAGTACGGGATAAACTTGTTGAATCATGGTTGTTATGGCTTGTGTTGTACGGGTTATGATTAGGTTGGAATTTGAATATTTATTTCATAACCTCTTAATTATTTTCATCCAATAAACCTTTAACAATTTAATTGTATTAACGACTACCTTATCGAAATGGAAATGTATTGTGTGTGTGTGTGGGGGGGGGGGGGGGGGTCCTTGTTTGGATTTTATTTTTATGAGACGTCCCACACGTGGAGTTTAAATACATGTAGGAATGGTGACGTAGTAAACCTTAATTAATATACAACTTTAGTTTACGAATAGTTCTATGTCAGACGCGTGATCCCTTAAATTTCTATTGCGATGGAATAATAATTAGTTAAGTAATCTAATCAAATAACCCAAGAGGTGGTGCAATTCGTTAATATTAATGTATACCTAAAAGGAACACCCTTATGTTGGCATACTTGAGGAGTACAGTTTGTTGTGGACTTTTTTTTAGTCACACGGTGTGGTGAATATTCGTCACTTCTTAGTAGGGTGGTGACAGTTTCTCTAGCACTATGAAGTAGGTGGCTACGGTTGTGTGATGGGTTTATATGGGTGTACCACATGTTTTTTAGATAGTTGGGGAGAAGTAGCGCTTGTCGGTTACCTTGTGAATAATTACAAAGTTAATTAATTAATGAAACTGATAAGTTAATAAAATGCAATGTGAGATATCATAGCATACATTGGGCTATTGTTACTGACTATATAATCTGTGAATTACCATTTGTATATATGTGAGATTTAAGTTGCGTAGCTTAGTGACTTGCTAGGGTTTTGATCCATCTTATTTGTGTTAACTTTCCAAGTGCTAAGAGTGGACCTCCTACTTAAATTTCTCTTCTATAACTAGTACACATTTTATATTCTCATACCTCTCGAGTCTTACGAATTCAGATACTGATGTAAGTCCTTATCTTATAGACTATCATTTACATTTTCAGTCATGCAAGTTAGACTTTTGAGTTTAGATGGCATGTATATTGGATGGCACGACGTGGCTTGTATTATTTTGAGACTGAATATTCGACATGTATATTTGAGAATTGGTGTTTAGTTGTAGATCTCTCTCACTCTATTATGGTTTTGATCCATCATTATGAGTTTTATCTTGGAGGACTTTCATATCATATTCTTATATTTATCACAAGTTTCATTTATTTCTTTTCATAATGAGAATGGTATTTGGATTGTTTAACACGATGTATAATTAAATAATTAGACTTGATCAACTTGAGTTTTAAAACATACGGGATGTCACGGTTGGTATAAGATCACGGTCTTAGGCCTTGAGGGTTAGGTTATCTTATATTTTTGCATACCATTCTTTAACACATTCCTTTCTTGTACTATTATTTATGTTTTGTTACTAATAGGATTTACATCTTAAATTTCAAATGCCACCTAGTAGAAGATCACAATAGGTGAGATCACTCATATATCACCCGCACCATAAACATCGGTTCTGTTAGGTATTTCGACACCCTATGCTCGGGGGCAATACCATTTTGGGCCCTAACAAACGTTCAGAGTTAATTATCGAGGTACTTTATGCATAATTAGCGACAGATAGACAAAAAATGCCTCCCGCATAACCTAAACCAGTAGCACCGACCATTATGGGATGGGTGAAGGTGTAGGGAGCCTTCATAAAGAATAACCAACCCATATTCTCAGGCTCTATATATCTAATAGTTGCGTAACTATGGCGCTTATACATCAAGAGGTATTAGTGGTTGTTGAACAGAACTAGGGTAGAGAAGAAGGTTTGGGATACATTCAATTTAATTGGGGGTGGTCTTTAGTAGTGGAAGAGTGTGACATTCGTTCACGACAGAGAGAGGTTGACTTAGAAGGTATTCATGGAACAATTTGATGCCAAGAATTTCCTAACATTAGTTTGGGACCAGAAGAAGATTGAGTTTCATCTCCTTCAGTAGGGATCCCACACAATGATAGAATATGAGTGAGAGTTCATTAGGTTGTCACTTTTTGCACGCGAGGTCTTACACTCGAAGGAGACAAATATGAGGTGTCTTATGAAGGGGATAACTTGGCACATTAGGAAGGTCATTATGGGAATTTTTTTTCTTACCACTTACTCTCATGTTGTGGACGCCGCACTTATGCATTGTCAAGACATACGTGAGCAAAAAAGGAATCTAGAGAAGATGGTCCAGTTTGGTGGGCTCAAGGCAGTTTGGGGGGATCAAGGCGGAGCTGAGTTTAAGAGGTAAAAGGGGTAGAGTGCAGGGCCCATGAGGCCAAGGTCAATGGAGCCATTTCAGACATATTCGAGAGATGCTCCAGCAAAAATTATAGGGACCCCTATAGGTCGAGAAAGGGAGCCATCAACAACACCCACAATAACAAAGACAATAGGAGGCACCTACCTCCATTTGAGTGTGTATGTTTTAGATGTGTAGGTAGGGGACATAAATATCGAGGTTGCCCAAGTGCAGAGACTTAAGGGCAGTAGAGACAAGGTCATTAGGGTGAGGTCCATCAGGTTCACTTCGTTTAGAAAGGCTTTTGGGCCCCACCAATAATATCAACTAGACCTGCCAAAATATGGCACGACATGATAAAATAACATGACATGACAAGGGATTATAAGTTAACGAGTTCAGGCTTAACGGGTTTGGGTTGATAACGAGTCAACGCGGTAGACCCGTTAAGATAACAGTTCATGTTTAACAGTTTATCTAGACACGATCAGACCCATTTTTACCTTTTAATACCTGTTGACATTAAATAATTATATAAGATGGGTCTTTACCAATTCACCTATATATGTCTAATAAAAGTTATCAGAAAAATATAATTTATGTAACTCACCCCAAACAATTAAGAAAAAGTTTTATTGAATATATTTAAATGCATAAATTCATTTTTACTATATAAATATATTTATATTTTTCAAACATATTACAACCACAGGCATATACATGTATTTTTTCAAAAAAAATCAAAATTTCTCATTATTCAATTTTGAGAAAAGATTTAACAGGTGTTAAGGGTTTGGGTCATGTAACACGTTAACATTTATGGATCGCATTTGGGTTTTATCTTTGGAACCATTAAGGTTAATGGGTCATGTACGGGTTACGGGAGTTTTGATATGAACCCAATATCACACAATGTGAACACGACTCGACACGACATGTTGACAAGTTTAGTAACAACAATTGTATCGCCCTGAGCGACTTCTAGCTCCAAAGCCACAACGGATAACGACACATACTTCTGTCACGGTCACTCAACAACAACCCTGACTTCAGTAAAACAAGGTGTACCGAGTTGTATAGCCCTATAAGGAGGGTTATAGGAGGTCCAGGCGGTGGACGATACATTTTTCGTTTATGGAACCTTAGCTAAAGTTTTATTTAACACCATCACCACACACACCTTCATATCACGTAGTTTTATAGACACTTATGGTTTATTTCCTAGACCTTTCGATAGGGCTTTATCGACAGCTACTTCGTGAGGTGTGTCTACTTGTATTTCAGGAGACTTGTGTTGATGTGGTGATAGACATGTAATACCCTATATTTTATCTGCATGATTTAATTTGCATAATTAATTATTTTGCTTGCATGACATGTGATATCACTTATTATATTCATTTATATGTTTTTATATAATTTAGATTACGTGTTATGTGAATTAACATCTTTCGAAAATCAAAATTAATACACGAAAACTAATAATTAAATATTTGAAGTGGCTTAGCATTATGGGAGACTATGGAATGATCAGGAACTTGGTGTCTAGGGTATCCGTCTTTGGATCATCCCCTCGATATCGGGTTTCAATGATCGTAAAGTAGTTTTTTATAATGTCGAGTTATGCATAATTAAGAAATTATTACATTGTGTTTTAATTGACACGTATCGAATTTTTAGATACACTAATGAGTTAATTGATTTATTATAATTTGTCATATATTGCGTTGACATTTTGGGACATTTAAATTTTCCATTTTTAATTAAAATGGTAGGATTTAAGTGCATTGTATTGGTACATGACTTGGGTAGAGTTTTGCACCATTTGGATTGTTATTTGGGCTCATTGGATTGGAGCTTATGTTGGTCCTGAGCCTAATTTCTTAGGAATATTGTTTATTGGGTTACTAAGACAACCTAGAGCACATATTTAGACAATTGGACAAATACTAAGGCTCTAGAGAGGATAGGAACTCGAGAATTGAAGAGATTTTGAATTGGAAGCTTGAATTCAAGGCATGGATTCACACCATTGTTTAAGGCAAGTTTACACAGATTAGGAATTTAATTTGGATTTATGTTATGATAATGAGAATCCATTGGAATAGGAATTGGACAATATATAATATGTATCTAATATTCTAGATCCTATTTTTTGAAATTTATTTAATTAATAAATTATACCTTAAACTCATGTTAATGTCTTGTTGTAATTTGATGTAGAAACATATTAATTAACCTTGATAATTATATGGAATTGATATATTCTAACTTGTGTTAAAGATTCACTTAAAAAACATGTTTAATTCAAAAATCAAATCTAAATCTGAGTTAAATTGAGTAGAAATGAGAAATTAGGGTTCCTAAACCATAATTTGAAATTCATCCTTAAAACTTGTTTAAATACATAATAAATTGCTAAACTAGCTTAATATTGTTGTTATACATCTTATACAAGAAGGAATGTTGGAATGTGTTCACTTGGAGGCTTCAGAATTATGATTTGTTATGTTTATGGATGTTTTTGGTCTATTGGAGAAGATGATTTGTGTTCATCTCGTTAAAATAATATTAGATTCTCATCTGAACGACATGTAGTATCCCATTAGAACAATTGAGAACGTCATTAGAATGACCTAGGGGTTTTCGTCCAAATGGCCTGTAAACTTTTATTGGAACAAATTAAGAGACTCGTTAGAACGACTTTCAACAGTTTTGACTATGAACTTCATAATGATTAGTGAAAATTAATGAGAGACTTGTAATACTTTTAGTAAATCCTTGTGTGGACTGGACTTCTATTATTTGACTTTATGTGCAAGCATACCACGAGTGAGTGCTCGTGGGGGACGTACAAGGAAGGATTCTTTGGGGGGGGGGGCACATACGATGACCATACTGGTACCCCAGTGATAGTGACGGACTTACCATGGTCATTTTACCTTTTTACTACATACGTACCCTTGTCCCGAGGGGGAATAAACGGGGGTGCTCTTCATATAGTATTTGGGTGTGGAGGTTTATACGAATAATGAAAAGGCGTAATGACTTATCCCTTGATGTGGATTTGAGGTTATTGGTATGAGACGACTTATAACTATACCTAGTACACATGAGTGATCCCCGAAGGCAATAGGGATAGACCTTTGTATTTTGTGTAAGGGCTTGTGTATATCCCAATTACCTGTATGTGTTGAAATCATACTTATTTGGATATTGGACTTTTGTGATTAGCCTTTCTTTTATTGTAGTTATACTAGAGATGTATATAGTGGAAATAGTCATGGAATCTTGTAATTATAATCAATTTTTATGAATTATAATTGTTAATTATTGGGCTCACTTGGGCGCCCAGGTATTGGACTGCATGCTATATTTAAGGTTGGGTTAACTTAAAAATAACTAAAATATAGAAGGAGGATGTATTGTTATTATTGTAGCCCAAACGCAGTAAATTTTTTATTATTTGTAGACTTCCTCAGTTTAATCCTCTTGTTGAAATCTAGTTTCAGGTCGTACACCGCAATTACCACCATAACCATAATCTTGTTTCATTTCATCTTCATATTCATCTTTAGGATGTATGTGTTGAGCCTGTGTTCTCCTTTTTATATCTTGCATTTACTTTTTAGAGTTAGTCAGCTTCGGATTACTGTATTTGAGATTACTTTATGCTGGAGTCAGCTTTTACATTCATGGTTGGATTTATGTTTGGACAATTTTATATTTCAGTGAGGAGACTTTTATTATGTTGGTTTTTGTATCAAAATTATGATGGTTTACTTATGTTATTATTACCACTTCTTGGTATTTCATTTTATTTTATTTCAGTCATGCTTAGACTTGTACTTACTATTTAAACTCCTGTATTATTTGTATTTGGACTTGATTAACCTAACCATGGATTTTATGGGGTGTCACAAGACATTGGTAGATTGAGTTTTATGGTAGAATTATTGGTTTTGGATACCCGTTCTTATGATGTGATCGTGGGTATAGATTGGTGGGTTAGATACGAGGTTCACATAAATTATAGGGATTGGGTTATTCTTTTCATGATATAGGATCAAGAAATGTATATTGTAGCTATGTATAGGCTGGAGGGTGGTCTCGTGACACATTTGCATTTTATCGAAGAGGATACACAGGAGGAGAGTACGAGTCTATTAGACTCGATACCGATTGTTTGGGACTTTGTCGAACGTATTTCAGGAGCTGCTAAGGTTTTTGTCATCCCGATATATTAATTTTGTGATTGTATCGGCTCCCAACTCTAAGCTGATTTCCAAGGAGCCATGTCATATGGATCCTTTGGAGATAAGGGAGTTGAGGGAACATATTAAACAGTTGTTAGAGTAGGGATTCATTTGGCATAAAACATCGGCATGGGGAGCTCCAGTTTACTTCGTGAATAAAATCTATGATTCACTATGGTTGTGTGATGACTATTGTGAGTTAAACAAGGTGACAGTGAGGAACAACTACCTTTGTTGATGATCGATGATTTGTTTGATCACTCAAATGGTTCTTCATTCTTCTAAAAGATAGATTTGCATTTGGGCTACCATCTGTTGAGTGTACGAGAGGAGGACGTATGGAATTCTGCCTTTTTTACTCGTTATGGTTCCTAAGAGTTTAGGGTCATGTCGTTTGGCTTGACTAACACCCCTGTCGTATTTATGGATTTAATGAATCGGGTATTGTGTACTTACTTGGTTTAATTTATTATCATCTTTATTTACGACGTCTTAATTTATTAACAGATTGAGGAGTAACATATCGAGAATTTGAGGATTACACTCGACATTACGAGAGCATAAGTTGTATACTAAATTCCCAAAGTGAGAGTTTTGGAGATATGAGTTGTAGTTTGGGGGTCATGTAGTTTCAAATTCGAGATTATCGATGGACTTGAAGAAGGTGTCGGCCATGTTGTATTAGGTTGATCGAGAGCATAGCATAAACGTTGACCGAGTTGACTTAAAAGGATATTGAGTTTGTTTAGGTTACAATGTGTCGATATGCCTTCGACACATTCAAGGAGAAGTTAACTTCGGCTCCAGATTTAGCTCTACCTAATAGTGGGGTTGATCATTTGGTATACATTTATGATTACCTACATGGATTAAATGGGGTGTTTATGTTCAGAATTTAAAACCTCAGGAGTTAACACTCCGACATTTGATTTGGAGTTAGTGGTTCACACTACATATTTGGAGACATTATTTATGGGGTGAGAAATTAAGGCTTTTCAGTGATTGTAAGAGTCTCTTTAATATTTATTCACAAAAAAAATTTTGAACATGTGTCAGCAATGGTGGTTCGAGTTCATTAAAGACTACTAGTTTACGACTCAGTATCACTTGGGGAAGGCTAATATAGTGGCAGATGCTTTAGGTTGAAGATTGATCATTAGTTCGTTTTCTCTTTAGTTAACCGATATGGGGTCCGTTTAAGTGATTTGCAAGTTTTCCAATACTTTTACGGGGATGATCACCATGACCCCCGATATCAGTATGTAAGTAGTTCGAGCACAGGCAGATAATGTGGCATGCAAGTAGAAAATGGGCTAGCATTTGGCCAATGGTGTACCTCTTTTCATCGTTTGTTCGATTGGTGGATTGAAATATAAAAGGAGGTTGGTTGTACGTACATATGAGGAGTTGCGTAAGATCATTATGCAAGAGGTCCAAGGATCGAAGTTTTTGATGCATCCCGATGGGGATAAGTTGTACCAGGATATAAGGATGAAATATTTGTGGACTATGATGAAATGAGATATTACTACGTTTGTGTTCCAGTTCAATACATGTAACATGGTGAAGACAGATCACCAGTGACCATTAGGTTCACTCCAACCTTTACCCATTCCTGAGTAGAAGTGGGACAGTATTTCAATGAACTTCATCATCGGGTTACCGTTGACTCCCATGCAAGACGACTCTATTTGGCTCATAGTAGAGTGTTTGATGAAGGTTGCCCATTTCTGACCCATTTTCACAGACTTCATGACATAAAAATATGTGCATTTGTACGTGTTAGAGATTGTTTTATCGCACGTGGTACCTTTGTCTATCATCTCATATAGGGATCTGACTTTTGTATTACAGTTTTGGGTCAATTTTCAGGAGATTATGGGGACTATGTTGCACTTGATTATGTCTTACCATCCTCGGAAAGATGGGCAGACAGAGTGAGTGGACCAAAATTTTAAGGATATGCTTCGGGCATGTGCATTGAATTTCAAGGGTAGTTGGGAGGTGAATATACCTTTGGTTGAATTCTCCTACAACATTATTTATCGAAAGTCAATCGATATAACCCCATATGAGGCATTGTATGGACGACAATATAGATCACTGGTATGTTGATTGGACCCATTCAAAAGTAGTTTATTGGGACCATAGTTTTTTCAGTAGATGACTAAGAAGATTAAGATGATTAGAGAGAGGATCATAACATTCCAGAATAGGCACAATAGTTATGCGAACTTAGAGAGGAAGGCAATTATGTTTTAATTGGGTGATCGGGTGATTCTCAAGGTGTCACACATAAAAGGGGTGATGCATTTTGGGAAGAAAGGGAATTTGGCCCCAAGGTATATTTGGTCGTTTATGATAATCGATCATATAGGGACACTCGCGTATCGTCTATCACATCCATACTAATTATATCGAGTACATTATGCGTTCCATATATCCATGCTTCGTCAATTCTTGCTCGGTACAGCCGCTTATCATCACATTAATTAATGAGATATATAGTTATAAGTCAATGCTTTGTATAGTGAGTATCGTGTGCGTATTTTAGACCATAGAGTTTAGATTTTAAGGTCTAAAGAGTTAACCCTAGTTTGCGTTTAGTTGAGTCATCATAGTGAGGACGAGTCCACATGCGAGAAAAAGGATACGATGAGGCTGCAGTATCCACAGTTGTTTTAAGACATGTATTTGTTATTTCCCGTGAATTCTTTGTAATGCCCCGAGAGGTGATACAAAAAAATATTGATAAATTAAAGATTTTTTTTATAAAACAATACCATTTGGATTGAGAATAAATTTGCGAAAGCATAAATAATAAATCGATTGAATAAAATTTCTCAATTTTATTAAATCTCAAATGTTCATTTACAAAACAATTTACAATAAACATAACGATACAAATAAAATTTGAAATTAAATATCCAGAGCCTCTAGTGACGGTCCCAATCCCAATGATACCATAGATATCATATCGCATCAACCCGAAATACAAAAAAACGTAGGGGGATCAGCGAAAAACTTAGTAGCTCGTATAAATGCTCCAAATGTAACTATACATACTCGTGTGTGCGTGCATCATATAGAAGAGTGTATGCAATATGAACACTCAAACTAAAATACCACTAATCTAATCATCATTTATGATCTTACCGCGGCGCTACACAACCCAATGTCCCATATCAAAATTTCTGACGCATTTCCCACAATACGTTATGGACTACCATCCACTATCATGTCAATTATCATCGGAACAATCCAATGCCCCCCCCCCCCTCAAAAAAATAAAACTAAAGAAATAAATAATATAACTCGGGCACACGACCCATCATAACCTGTCATCACCGCCATAAAATTTAACATCACTTCCATAATAACACTTGGCATACTCACCAACAGAGGTCCATGGCTTAGTTTTTGGAATGGTAGCCAACAGCACACCCCGTCCAGCGTGTGGTTTGGCTAAGGAATGCCTAAGAATTCTCTAATAATAATCGTAATAAAATTATTCTCCCACTTAAAATAAATTTCAGATTCAATTCCCATAAATCAAGTTTACATATTTACTACCCAATTTCTATAATTCAACATACTCGAAAAATCAACTAGTTTTGTTACCCCAAACAACACGGCATGAAAAAAACAGATACAAAATGGGTGCAAGAACGAATATAATATATGAGCATACAATAAATATAAATGCAATGCATAACATAAATATAACTGTACAATCAAGATTTAATAAGCGTAGCACACTAAATTAACCACGGGAGAACGAAACTACCTCAAGCGAGTCAAAATCCACAATCGTAGGCCTGTTTTGAAAACCCCAAAAAACAACTCTAAACGTATTCAAACTGCCAATCCGACTTCAGATTTGGATTCTACACGAAAAATTAGGCGAGATATGTATTTTGAGTTTTTCTCAAATCTCATCCGAAGGCACTCAAAATAAGATCTAAACACTCCAAATTGGCTCTTCTCATTCCACTCGTTTTTTACTCTTTTGATTTCATTTTTGTCATTTGTTTTTCATCTACCTTTCCTTATAATCAACCACAATATTCCTTATATAAACCCTCTCTCAAACCCTATCCTGGAGCCTAAGCAAATGCATATTATTATATTGTCCTTTAATTTAAAATTGCCTACTTTACATATTTAACTCGTCACAACATATCCAAAAGCCATTTAAATTTGAATTTAAATGTTTGATTCGATTTCAAAGCAAAATAATTTGTATTAAATGAAATATAAAACAATACTTTTTCATTTAAAATAAAATATACCGACTAAAATCTTATAGAATATTAATAAATATGCTCTCAAAATTACGGGGTATCACATTCTTAGAACAAAATTCTTTTTGTTTGAGGAGAAGAATATATTACCCCATATTTTTCACTGGATTTATAATTAATTAATTAATTAATTAAGAGAAATTTTAATTAATTAAATAGCAAATCAGATTATTATATAGTGGAATTGAAAATTTAATATTTTTAATGAGCAATTTGGAATCTTAGAGCTCAATTGATTTGTTTAATAACGTTTCTAGGGCCAAGTTTAATTTTACTAAATTTTGGGGCTTAAATTTGTAATTGTAAGAAGCTAGAAATGGTTATAAACTCATGGGTAGTTTTTTCATTTATTGAGGAGCAAGTAGGGTTTCACTATATTGGATTTTTCCAGGATTTTCAACCGACAAGGGGAAAAGGGGGCCACACCCTTGGTAGCCGCGACTGCGGCCTTTTTAGCCGCAACTGCAGACTTTGGGACCGTGAGAGTTGTAGCTGCGACTATGGCAGTGCCCAGTACGTGGTTTGGTCGTGGGATATACATGTTTAATGGTTATTTTATTAGCCTATTTATGTTTTCGAGCCTTATTTCACTTATAACCCTCATTTTAATCTCCCCTTTTCACCAATAAACTTTAAAACACTTTATTTTCTCCCTCAAGAAACCCTTATCCTCAATCAAACCAAAGAGATTTTAAAAGATTTCAATCAAGGATTCAAAGGATATTTTCAAAAGAAAACAAACCAAGTATTTCAATGGTTGTTGAAAAGGAATTCAAGACTAGATTTTAAATCGAATTCAAAGCAAGTTGGCAAGTGACTTTCTACTCCTCTACTTTTGTATATACCTTTGTTAAATTTCACTTAAACCCTAATTACATGATTCAAATGAGTAGAAACCTTTAGGTATCTGAGACTTCCTAGTGTATGAACTTAATTAGGTGAAATTGATTATCCCCACATGTTTTATTTTGAGATTTAGCCCTAATTATTATGAGAAACTGAATATGAAACACTCGTTACAGAATTGACATTTAGGGTTTTAGGTTTGTCTTAGGAATTATGACAATTGACATAAATATGGTCTACTGAAGAATTGAAATGTTTGTGCTAAGTAGTGTTGTCCCTTTATCTCCATAGATAGTACCTTTAGTAATAAATGCTTGATTAATGAAATTTTAAGCACAAGAATGTATAATTATTGCCTAGTAATTTATGAGGAGATTTTATTATTATTTATCACGTGTTATGATTTTAATAAGATATATGGGACTTCTTATTAAATTATGTTATTGAAATTAAGAAATTGACTAATTGAATGAGAATCCTACGTGAGGCCCTTTCATTTTTTAAAGGAATTAATTATGTAAACGAGTTAGAAGGAGTACGGGATAAACTTGTTGACTTGTTGTATCATGGTTGTTGTGGCTTGTGTTGTACGGATTACCGTTAGGTTGGAATTTGGATATATACTTCATAATCTCTTAATTAATTTCATCCCAACGAACCTTTAACTAATTTATCGTATTAACGACTACCTTATCTAAACGAAAGTGTATTGGGGGGGGGGGGGGGGGGGGGATACTTGTTTGGATTTTATTTTTATGAGACATCCCACGCATGGAGTTTAGAGATAGGTAGGGATAATGGCATTATAAACCTTAATAAATATACCCTTTTAGTTTAATATTTGGTCTACGAATAGTTTTTATGATAAACTTTTGATCCCTTAAATCCTTATTATGATGGAATAATGTTTAAGTAATCTAATTAAATTACCCGAGAGGTGGATTAATTGGGTAATATTAATGTAATGATGAGTGATAAGTTACGCTTGGAACTTGGAATGTTATTAATGAATGAATCGATGAACTTATATTGTGGGTCTGTGCCAAGAATGAACACCTTTATTTTGGTATACTTGAGGAGTACGATTTGATGTGGACTTTTTTTCACCACACAGTGTAGTGGATATCTGTTGCTTCATAGTAGGATGGCGACGGTATCTCCGGCACTATGAAGTAGGTGACTACGGTTGTGCGACAGTTTTTTATGGGTGCATAGATATTCTTGAGATGGTCGGGGAGAAGGGGAGCACGTTGACTGCCTTGTGAATAATTAAAAAGTTAATTAAATTATGAAACTAATGATTAAATCGAATGCATTCTCAGGTATTGTGACATATGTTTGGGTTGGGCTATTGTTATTAATTATATAAACTATGAATTTATCATTTGTATATATATCTGATTTGAGTTGCGTAACTTGGCGAGCTTTCTAGGATTTTAAACCATCTTGTACGTGGCAACTTTCCAAGTGCTAAGGTTGGACCTCCTATAATACCCCGTATTTTTACGCATATTTATTTTTATGAAATTATGGAAAATACGGATTAATTAAATTAAAGGGGAGAAAATTTAAATTGTAATTAATCCGATTCTATGGTAATAATTACTAGCGTGAGGAGAGTTGGTAGTTATTGAAATAATACTATGGTCGGGGATGAGATACACGACAGTTATGTCATAAATATTTGGGACGCGTATGAGTCACGTCACTAGTATGTATTTAGGGATTTAAATAGTAAATTATTTGTGTATAACTCGGATGACTATTTTGAGTAAGCCAGAGTGTCCGGAAGGGTCGAAATAGTCAGAAAACACTACTCGAGTATTTTATTTGGAGTCCAGGACATTTTGGCCCAAAACGACACCCCAGAGGGGTATTTTGGTCTTTTAAAATTTTTGGGTAATTAAATGGACGAAAATTGGGTTTAATTAAAAGCATTTAGGGTTAGTGGCCTGTTCGTTTCAACTTATGTGAGAAAGAGAGGAAAAGAGATAGAGAACCAAGGAAGAAGAAGAAGAAGAAGAAGAAGAAGAAGAAGAAGAAGAAGAAGAAGAAGAAGAAGAAGAAGAAGAAGAAGAAGAAGAAGAAGACTCCATTAGAGCCCTAAGCCAAGAACTCAAGCTTTCACACCAAAAAGTACACCAGTGCATAGATCGTGTCAAGAGGATTGTTCCCATACCAATTTCAACCCGCGAATCAGAAGTTCATTTTAAGGCAAGTTATTATCTTGCTCTTTCTCTTAGGATTTATTATTCTTGTTAAATATGTTGAAGTTTTAGAACTATTAATACCAAAATTGGTTTACCTATGATGAGATTGTGTAGGGATCTTAGAAATTTGATGAGGGTTTGCATGTAGAGGATTTTTCCCCTTAATAGGAATGTGAAATTTGGTGAATTAGATGTTAATCACAAAATAAAAATGGGATTTTTATAGATTAATACTTCCGGGTTTATGTCAATATGACTCATGGGAAAATTTAGGAATTTGTTAAATTTACTTGATGATTAGAAGGATTTGACCCCTAAACTATGCTAAGAAGTGTTCTAGGGTGAATTATAGTAGTTTGGAAACCTTGTACTTGGGTTGGAGTGGGTTTAGGTTGAGATTGTAGAGGAGAAAATCTGGAAAAATGAACTTTGAAGAAGAACTGGGAAACTGCGGAAATTTCGTTAGAAGTCCAGCCCAGGTCGTTCGAACGACCTCGTTCGAACGAGATTCCAGTGGCCCTTCTAACGAGTTTGTTAGTTCGTCCTAAGTGGGGGGGCTTCGTTCGAACGAGATTTTTTGGGTCTTCTAACGAGATTCCAGAATGACATTTAAGGCCCGATTTTTATTTCAAACTTCCCGTAGGCTTATTTAAATGAGTGTTAGACCTGTATGAATGTCGAGTGACTTAAAATTTATAATTATTAGTGAGCGGAGAATATGTTGACCCTCGGAAGGTATGAAAATTCATAGAATTAGAGAGATGCGAAAATACAAGGGAGAATACATACGAATAAGGTACGAGGTATAATAGGATATATATTATACGTACTACGAATACTAGGTTGCGGGAAAGCCAATGAATTTATATAAGTTGTGTGTATGCTTATTGCTCAAAATATTATGTGTATGACACACCTAGCTACTGGCTATCGAATGGAGGTTAACACGATGTGGACGATCGAATCTTATGTTCCTTTGGGGGATTTAAAGTCATACCACTAGAGCATGGAACCTTGGTACGGGCTATCCGTGAGAATGATAGTGATGACGGTCATATGGGTGCGTAGGTATGTGCGTAGCCCATCGGCTTGGGACTATGTTCGCCTCCAATAGGTGTTTATGTTTCTATTGGTTCTCGAGAGATTGAACCTGTTATCCCCTATGCGTGAGCGTTGCAATGGGACTAGATAGCCGAGTATGCGTAGCACTAAGGGTTCCTTAACTAGGGGTGCAATATTGCTACATATATATATATATATATATATATATACATAAATAGAATAATGTGTGTATACAAAATCCTATTTGGTATCTTATGATGATGACTTTATTTTTAAATGTGTACTTACGGTATTATCAGCTGGGCATTTAGAAGAATATGAGAATAAACTAAAGTAATTCTAAACCTATATCGAAATCTTAAGTACGCCGGCTTTGAGTTATTTAGGGAGTCTTTCCAACATAATAGTATGTATTTAGTAGCCAGTCAGGATATCATGACTAGTATGGGTAGCTAGGCTCGTTAGGCGTGCACACTAGATCGAGGGGTAAGCATCTCAAGTGAGTATGCTAAGTTAACTTGAATAATAATTGTGCTAATTGAATCATTTTAAGCACTTGCAATTTTAAACTATTTTCAACTCGGGCTCTGACCCGTTTTCTGTATATATTTCTTTGGTTCCATTGTTTTAGGTGCTCAGCCACAAGGACACCAACCTTAGGAGACTCTATTCAGTTGTCGTGATGTAGCTGCTGTGGAAGTTGCAGGATAATTGCTAGTAGACTACTCAGCCTATTCGCCTTTTTCAGTTATCTATTCTGTTGGACATGTCGTCCTTTCTTCTGTTCACATTAAGAGGTTTAGTTGTTTTAAATTCTCTCTTAGATTTGATATCCTTTTTTGGATTTATTGTATGGGATTGTATCTTGATGTGTTTTACTCCAGTCATTTATTTTACTTTAGTTAGACTTTATTTATATTACTGTGATGCATGGTATTTGTTGGTATTCTTTTGATATTGGTTAGTAACAAGATAAAATTTGGACATAACCCTTTTTATATACTAGGTGGTTAGTTTTTATTATATTAAAATTTGAGTTTTTGACAGTGATGCATTATCTATACCAACTTGATATTCTGAAATTAATTAATTTAGGACTGATCACCCGGTAATTAATTAGGCGGGGTGTCACACTTCCCACTTAAATTACTCTTCTATATCTAACACACGTTCTTTATTCTCACCTCTCTCGAGTCTTACAAATTCACATACCGGTGTAGGTCTTTCTCTTAGTAGACTATCTTTTGCATATAAATCGTGTTAGTTATACTTTTGAGATGAGATGGCATGTATATTGAATGGGGGAACATGACTTGTACTATTTTGAGACTCGATATGTGGCATGTATATTTGAGAGCTGGTGTTTTAATGTGTAATTTAATGAGCAAAAGAGAATTAATATTAACGACATAACAACAACAACAACAACAACAACGTAATGATAAGAAATGGAATTTCTCTTTCTATAGTATTATTCTCAATAAAAGGAGTGATTAAAAAGGAGGGGCATATGGCCTTATTTAAAGTAAAAGGTTAGCTTGATAGTCAATCTTAATATAAATGGGTTAAAGACTGAAAAATACAAAAATAACCAAATGACAAAAATGATAAAATGATCGTAAACTACTATGCTCTTGCATCACTCTCCCAGTGAGAGCTCACCAGGTTCTTCGTATATTGATGACAAACGTCTGAATCAAGGTGCCGCAATGTAGCCTCGGTGATCCTAGAATATTCTTAATCGGGTCATCCATGCCAACGAATGAAGAAGCAGGTATAATCCCCGGAATGAGAAGAAACTCCCTCGGATGTGGGGTTCCCCTCAATTAAGTAAACTCGGTATCGAACTAGGTGGACCTCGGCTGATGACAAGGGGATTGGTGGAACATGTGTTCCACAAAATAAATAAAGATCTACCACGTCGAATGTACGGTGTATGCGAAGGTCAGGTGGTAAGTCCACCTCATGTGCATTGTCCCGCAACAAATGGCAATGAAAAATGGACTGAAGTGGCATAGGTGGAATATGCCATGATGTTCATGCTTTTGAAGGTATATCATAATAGGTTCTCCCCACTTCAAGATGAAAATGCATCAGTGGGAATCCACATGCTCCTTGTAATACGCATAAATTAGCTAGAATTGATCACAGACGTCAACTTAAATAACGCCCATTCGGTTAAAGAACTTAAATGTAGTGGATTTGACTAGAGTGGAACAAGTTAACTTTTCTAAGTCGACTGGGATAGTAGGGGAGGTACCTAACATAATCTGGAACAGTGACAATTCCGTGGAGCGATTCACAAAATTACTAAAAGCAAATTTCGTATGATCGATGACAATATCCCATTTTCGGGGAATCTCATAGACCATGGAATGAAGGAGATCACCCATGCTCTCGTTGATAACCTCTGTCTGATCATCTATTTGAGGATAAAAGGCAGTTGAAAACTGGAGTGAACAACGGAGTAAGCCCCAAAAAGTGCGTAAAAATGTCCCATAAACTGAACATCATTGCATGAGGTGATATTAAGTGGGATTCTATGAAGGCGAACTATCTCTCAAAATTAAATATTAGTTATATTAGACGCATTGGTTGTTCGAGTGTAAGGAATGAAGTGATCCATTTTGGAGAATCGATCCACAATAATGAAAATGGAGTCATGTCCCCGAGCGGTATGAGGAAGTCTAACAATGAAGCCAAACGATTTTTTTGCCACAATTAGTCCGAGATAGGATGGGGAGTGTATAGCCTAACATCTGTATTTTATCATCTGGTGGTTTGACAAGTGTAACACTATCGTATATGGGTGTTTTTGTCCCGTCGCATCATAGACCATTAAAATCGACCGTGTAAAGTGGAGTGAGTACGTGCCTGTCTCATATGTCTGAATAACCCTTTGGAATGGATCTATACAATAATCTTTTCCTGTAAAGAGGAAGTCAGGATGCACAAATCGATGCCTATAAATAAAAATTCATTATGTATCAAATAGTCACCCGAAGTGTAGTTGTTCTGCTAAAAAGTGGCATATGTGGGGCCAAACTGAATATTCGACGGGAAGAGAGCCTAGACCTCATCAAACCCAAACACCTAATTGTATAAGGTAACCAAGGAATGTGTCCATTGACTGAAGGCATCACTAACCTGGTTCTTCTTTCCAAGTTTATAATAGAGGTGGAAGGTGTACCACCATAAGTAAGTCGTCCACTTGACGTGGTTGTCACCGATTTGACACGGACTATGTAAGTAACGGAGGGCCTCACAGTATGATTTGATGACAAACTCCTTGTGAAAAAAGGTAGGTCTGCTAAAACTTCACTGCTTTGATGACAACGTAAAACCTGATGTCGTAGGTCAAATAATCCAGAGAAGATGCTGACAACATCTAAATGAAGTACACAACTGGCTTCCCATTTTAGCTGAGAATAACACCCACGCGGGTCTTACAGGCATCACAAGACAACTCAAATAATTGGGTAAAATTAGAAAGGTCAAAGATCGGTGCCGAGGTCATCAATTCCTTGATGCAACTGAAGGCATTGTTTACCTTATTCGTCCATTTAAACTCGGTTCTAGAGGATACGGACATTAGGTCGGTAATGGGAGCCATGGTGGAACTAAAACCGGTAATAAATCTCCTATAAAACCCATTAAGTCTTTGAAAATGGCTAACCTAAGAGATAGAGGTAGGGGTGGGCCAGTCTATGATGATCTGAGTCTTAGCCTCATCAACATATATCCCATCACCGATGATCACATACCATAGGAAAATGAATGAAGGAATCATGCAGGAACATTTATCTAAGTTGAGGTAAAATGCTTTGCGTAAAGAACGATAATACTTGAGCCACATGGGCTAAGTACTCCTCCTCGGACCGGCTATAGATAAGGATATCATCAAAACGCCACTACAAACTTGATCATTAAAGGTTGTAGGATCATGGTCATAACGCGTATAAAGTGAAAAGGGCATTTAATAAGACAAACGATACAAGGGTCCACTCGTACAGGCCATTCTTTATTTTGAAGGCAGTCTTTCATTCATCATTGTCTACGGATCTAATGATATCCACTCTTCTGATCTAACTTGGAGAAAAATCATGCACCATGCAGCTGGTCTAACATATCCTCCAAACGAGTAATGGAAAATTGGTACGTGATCTTGATATAATTAATGACTCAACTATCTACACACATTCGCCAACTTTCATCCTTTTGGGGAGCCAGGAGGGTAGGAATGGCACATGAAGATATGTTGTCTAATAAGCACCCAAAAGTGTTTAAATAATACACCAAATAGGTGATTTTTAATTGATAATTCTCGTTAAAATGGGTATTTTGTGCGTATATGTTTATTTTGTAGGTCAAATGTCATTTGCGGGTTCAAACGCTTCAAATCAAGCCAAATACGATATTTATGT
Source organism: Sambucus nigra (assembly GCA_949130495.1). Taxonomy (NCBI): domain Eukaryota; kingdom Viridiplantae; phylum Streptophyta; class Magnoliopsida; order Dipsacales; family Adoxaceae; genus Sambucus; species Sambucus nigra. Next base: position 319,718,441 of record OX422217.1, read on the forward strand.
GGTTAAAAGAGAGTAAATCTAATCCCTGTACCTATTAACAAGTCCCCGAACCCGAACCTAAACCTACACCGAGCCCAGACCATACCTATGCTGTCCCGAGCCTCGTGTGTGTTTAGTTTGCACCTCTTATATATTTTAGATTTTTATTTGAGTCGTTTATAATTTTTATAATTTATTTTATATTTTATTTTGAGTAGTGTACATTTTTGGGATTTATTTGTGCCTCGGTTATTTTTATATCGGTGTGAGTTTTATTTTTTTATTTGTTGAGAACGTGAGAATTATGTGTGATAATTGATTAACTTCGCAAATTTCTAATTTGACACACTTATTTAATTTCAGCCCCTAATCATGCATCTAAAGTGAAAGTGTCAACCCATAAACAAATAAAGCAAGCAACACAAAGTTAAGAAAAAATCCCCGAAGGGCAAAACCTTTTATTTCTAGAACTTTGAAGAATTTACAAGACCATTGACTTACATACAACCTGATAATCTCCCACAAGTGTAACGCACAGTGTCTTCGTCAAACCTTCAAAGCAACGGCTAGAAACAATGTCGGCTGGAATCTCCCGCAGGAACTCCAGGTGGTCAGCAATGAAGAAGAGAGACGGCTTCTCCACAAGGGTTGAACAATAACAAAATCATGTTCTAGGGTTCCAAAAGATTCACAAAAGTAATTGAGATTTTTGTGTGTGAATCAAAAAGATGTTTGGCACATCAAAAATTGAAGTCTTGTTGTGTTTGAACTCTTAAAAACGTTTTCTCAAAGACTTGAAAAAATACACCACCGAAATAGTTATATATATAGGAAAAATAAGTTGGTGGTAAAACCAGTTACGGAACTGCTCGAGTTTATCCCAGGCGGATCGGTTCGGCCTGGAGTCGGATCGGTCCGACCTCGGATCGGTTCTTTTAAAAATTGGCTTCTTCGGTTCGCAATCGGTCCGGTATAGAGGCGGACCGGTCCGGCTTCCCAGAAAACTAAAAAACTTTTAAAAGCCTCATTTTGCTTGAAAAAACTTACTTCTTATTTTTATAAAAATTTCCCAATACTAAATATGAACTTTAAGGAACGCAAAAATAAAATTTTACCAAGTTCATTCTCGCAGAGGCTATGATGTTGAAGATGCTTTGATATTCGGATCCGTTGATGTAGATGCGATCTTGAATTTCTTCAACGGTGTAGCGGCGTACGACATACAAATTAATAATGGACAAAAATGTCCTTACATTTGTATTTGATTTTTTTAGTTTTTATTATTTTAGTTTTATTAATATTTTATTAGGATAAGTTTATTTTTGTCTTTTATTAGGAATTTAATTTTTTTAGCTTTAGTATTTAGTATTTTTTTGTTTTATTTTATTAAGCTAGGATTTTAATTTTTTTAGTTTTAGTATTTTAATAGATTTTATTTTTTTCGTTTTAGTTTTTTTTAGTCATTTCTTATAAAGTTTTATTTTTATTTTTAATTAGGTGCACATTTAACACACACACACACACATACACACACACTATCCTACACCTTATCCAAACACTCACACACACTAACTGTCATACCCCCTATCTCACCCAAACTACCTCCCATCATCTTCTCAAACTCACTAACCACATTCTCTCTCCTAACCTCCATTAACCCAAGACCACCATACCCACCTTATAACTCCACCATCTTTAACTACCCTTGAGAACTTGTTATCAAATCCTCCTACCCGACCTATTCAACATCTAACCCGAACCACCTCGGTCGAAACCCCTTACCCACCTGAACCCGCCACTTCTAAACCCAGCGGCCCAACGCTAGCATACCCGAACCAAAACCCAGTTCGACATCTCCATTTTCCACCCACTGGATCTGCCTCAAGTCCGACTGCCCTTAATTCCACTGACCCGTGACCTTCCAACCCAACTCCATACCCGGGAAAACCTAACACAAACTCATAACACTTACATATCCGGTCATCCTCTCCGACCACAACCTAAACCTCGCAGCCCGTGACTCAACCATCGTTGGCCATCACCACCCTTACTTCAGCCACCCATCTCCATTTAACCCGACCCATTCTTCTAGGCTCTAACCCAAAACCAATTTCCTTCCCACCAAAGTTTTATTCGATTAAACCAAATAATAAAATCCCCACATGTGTTTTAATACTTATATCTCATTTTTCAAAAATGTCCCTCATCACTTCTCCCACATGCTCTCATGCCCTTTTACCTAAACTACCCTCACAACCTCATACCCCACGTGCACACACTTGTCATTCTTAAACTACCTTCATCCTTGTAATACCAAAAAACCTCTTTAACCCACATTAATTTCCCATTCCTATATTGCTCCTAACACATCTTCACATAAAAGCAATTGAAGACCCATTTGGGAGCGTAGCATGTGGGGAAGAGTTCTAGAGAGAAAGTAGAGAGAGATTTTTAGGTAGAAATAATTTTCAGTTTTAGGTAGTTATTTTATTTATTTTTTATTTTCAGATTTAAAGTGAGGGAATTAAATTGTGGTGAGTTTCAAATTGAGTGTGAAATTCTCATTTATATTTTTTGTTGATCACTCAATTGGACGGGTGTTTGCTTCTCATTTAAAGATTGGAGTTCAATTGGATGCAAAGAGATTTGGTTTAATTGTTCTCTTCTCTACTCTTGTATTTTAATGCCTTTGATTATTTGTTTACCATATTTCATATTATATTAGGCTAAAAACCTCTTTCAAGGGGTTGGATGAAACCTTATATAATGTTATTTTTATTAATTAGTTTGTTTATTTGAAATTCCATTGGAATGTTAATTTTGATTCTTTACCTTTTAATTTACGCATTGGGAGAGGGTAAATGATTTTCTAGAGAAAATCGAAATGCGAGATATAATAACCATTTTAGAATCGAGCTAGAGATAGGGGTATCTCAAGTGTGGTATTATATCTTGCATTTCTACTCTAAATTTTATTTTCTATGATTTATATAAATTTTGATGAATCGATCATAGCGGGTGATTTATTAAAAGGAGTGTAAATCTATTTTCTATAGTTGTGGGGGCTTTAATATGAATTTCTAAAAGGTTAGTATTAAAATTGCATTTGTGAAGATAGTTGACTTGTAATTTCAATACTAACTTGGGAGATTTCAAATGAGTGAATGAATTAATTATATTAACTAGAATATGTGGTGCAGTCACATTTCTTGATTGTTCTCACATTTATTTACTTCACTTTATATCTAATTTTAGTGTTTGATTTTATTCATTTTTAGTCACTTGGCTTAGTTATTTCACCACCCCTTGAAAATTGTTTTAATATAAAAAAATTCATAAAAAAAATAGAAAACAAAGAAAAAGAAAAAAAGTAAGAAAAATAACTTGAAAATGGAATTACATGACTTTTCCTGTGTTTCACTCCTCAGAGTTGGATTGACATCCTCACTTACCATTATACTAGTTTGTGTGATTTATTCTTGTAGGTAAATGAAAGGAGTTGATTAGCTTGGACTTTGACAACAACGACTCGACACACAAAAAGTCCATGTTATCACTGTCTCTAATAAGGCCTTGATCACACAACCCAAACATCGGTTGCTATAACTCCTCATGATCGGTCGAAGACATATTGCAGTGAGGAAGGTTGGGGATAGATGCTCCTGGCATGAAATCAATCGTATGCTGAATGTCCGAGAGGGGTAGAAGCTCGTTTGGGGGTGTGAAAATATCGGCATGAATGTCGAGGAAGCCCAAAATCTTCGGAAGCACATCATCATGCTAATGAAGCTAATAAGGGCATGGTATAGGCTGATGACCGTTATCTTCATCGTTGAATCCTCATGGGATATGATAAGCACTTATGGGAAAATGGACGAAGCTCACACATCGGGCGTAGTTAGAACTGCTAGCCAAGGTGATGGAACGTTTTGGAGTTAGCATGACCAGCATACATACTCGAATGGTTATACTGACAAGGTTGCCCGAGGGGTAAATGGAACATCCACATATCCATAATAGTGCATAGGACCTCACCGAAGTAAGTGTCGATGGAAAAGAGAACTCAATAATGCCGGCTCGGGGAAGTTGCTTTATTGCTACCGAGCCATCTGATACTACATGGCCAAGAAAGTGGCTCTATGGGAAAGGATAATTTATCAACCATGCCTTGAGAGACCAGATTGTATCTAGATCCTAAGTCAATGATAACAGTTCATAAACGACCCTTAGTCGTGCAACATTTAAAAAATGAACTCGTACAAAGCTGGATGGAATCCTCCAGGGGGTCGATCGGTGAACAGAGGTTAAGGGATACCACTTACTTATGGACAAGGTCAGTAGAAAGTGGGGTGGAGGGAATATATGTGCATTTTCTGAAGAGATTGCAGAACATGGTCAGTCGGCAATAAGTTGAACGAGCATCTGGTAGCGCGATGGTGGGAGGAATTCATAAAATACCCAAAGAGGGGAACTCATAATAGAGTAAACAACCTCTATGGCACCTAAACTATACAAGTTTGGTTTATTTAGTCCCTAAACAAATAATTTGACCAATTTTGTCCCTGAACTAATATAATTTGGTTAATTTTGTCCATAAACAGTTTTTTAATATAAAAAACCTTTTATTAAATAGGAAAAAACTATTTTTTTTTATTTAAAAAGTTTTTAAATTTGATAAAAAAATAGGGAAAAACTTTTTTAAAAAATGTTTTAAAAACTTTTTTAAAATAGAGAGATAGTTTTCAAAATAAGGGGGAAAAACTTTTTTTATCCTACTTAAAAAACTGTTTTTATCCTATTTAAAAAACTTTTTTTATGAGAATCCGTTGTTATTTTCCTTTTGTTTTTTATCTCTATTTTCTATTTTTAGTTCTTTTAAATATTTTATTTCTTTAATTAGTCTTCGAGCATGTCTGGAACTAATTAGGCATTCTTTTGTTATTAGTCGGTCCTTTTAGTCATTTTAGCTAATTACTGGATTGACAAATAATTTTTTTCATATTAATACCCTATGTAATCTCATTTGTACTTACCTTTTTCATTTTTGAAATATAAGACAACTTTTGATTCTCTTTGTCAAATTAGGGTTTGGTATTTCTTTTAGTCATTGACGTGTAGTTTGCGTCACTTTTTTTCGATAAAAAAAAACTATTTTTTATCCTTTTTAAAAAAACTCACAGTTTTTATTTGGGTTATATTTCAAAGGTTTTAGCTCTTGTTTAACAATATAATGATTCTTCAACTTTGAAAAACAACATTTTTATCAAATTTAAAAACTGTTTTAAATCTTTTTTAAAAAAATTTAAAAACTATATTTTTTAAATAGAAAAAAAACCTATCTTTATTCCTATTTAAAAAACTGTTTTTTTCGCATTTAAAAAATCTTTTTTTTTAAATGCAATAAAAACTATTTTTTAAAGTTTAAATTGTTTTTATTTTTTCAAAGTTGAAGATTAACTCTATTTTCTTAACAAGAGTAAAAACCTTTGAAATGTACCCCAAATAATAAAAAAATTGTGAGTTTTTTTTAAATAAGATAAAAAACAGTTTTTTTAAATAAGAAGAAAAAACTGTTTTTAAATAAGATAAAAAAAAAGTGTTTTAAGTAGTATAAAAACAGTTTTTTATATAGGATAAACAAAATATTTTTTAATCTATTTTAAAAAGAAAGGATAAAAAAAGGGAGTTAAAACTGTTTTTAAAAATAGTTTTTAAATTTGATAAAAAAACTTTTTTTTCAAAGTTGAAGAATCACTTTATTTTTAACCAGAGTTAAAACTTTTGAAATGTATCTCAAATTAAAAAAATGTGAGTTTTTTTAAATAAAATAAAAAATATATTTTTTAAATAGGATAAAGCATATTTTTTTTCTATTTTAAAAAACGGTTTTAAAAAAAAAGGTTTTAAAGCAGTTCAAAAAAGATTTTAAAATATATTTTTTAAATAGTTTTTTTCCTGTTTGTTTTTATCAAATTATTTTTTTTAAATAGGAAAAAATTATTTTTTTCCTATTTATAAAACAGTTTTTTTATTTTAAAAAATGATTTTTTTATCTTATTATATTAATTTGGAGACTATAATGGCCAAAATATTAATTTATTAGGGATCATAGACATTGTTTACTCTTCATAATACAAGGGTAAAAGTTCAAGCCCTGATTGGGTCAATGGGGGGTAACAGCTTGTTTGAGAGTTTTATTTTGGAGAGAAAATAAATGAAATGAAGGGAAATTATGCTTCATTTCCGTCGTTTGAAAGTTTACTTAGGAGATAAAGTGTTGTTTTGCCATTTTTCGTTATTTGAGAGTTTAAAAGGAGAGAAAAAAAAGGAAATTTTTTAAAAAAATCCCATCATTTCTCTCCAAAACTTTTCTTCCAAATCGGAAAGAAATAGAGATAAAGAATTTTTTTATAAATAATGCATCTTATTTCCTTAAAAAATTATTTTCCATCCAACTTCAAAATACTATAATTTTTTTTATTTATATCTTCCTTCCTAAATCCTTTATCTTCTCTTCCTTTCTTTTATCTCTTATAAATTTTCCCTTATTTTCTTTTTTCTCCTAATTAAACTTTTCTTTCATTTCCTTTTTTTCTAAAAAACACCCAAACAAGATTGAATGTATGTTTTGGGGAGAAGTTGAGGGCTGTGAGGGTAGGGTTTGAGTGGTCTGGGATAGATTATGGTTAACGAGGTGTGTCGCGGTATTGCCAGAGGCAAAAAGGGACAGCGAGGGATGGTCGGAGGTGAAATCTGGGAATGAGAGTTGTTAGCACAGAGATGGGGCATAGATCTGGGATGTCATGTTAGTTATGAGATTGAGTTGGAGGTTTTTGGTACAAATTGGCACCGACGGATGGTTGAATAATTGGTCGGGGGGCAGGGTCGATTAGGATCTGCTCTGAATAGTCTCTCCATGATGTATAATAGGCTTTTATACCATAACCAGTGGTGGACCCAGGATTTTGTGTGAACTGGGGCGAAAGTTTCTATAGTTGCCGGGGTTTCGGGGGCGGGAGCCCCCGAGGCGATTTTTTTGGGGGTTATTTCAAGTTTTTTCGAGCATTTTTGGATTATTTTTACTTTTTTGGGCATAATATTCATTTTCAACACTAATTGGAGTGGGAGATGATTGAACCTCGCTTCGGATACGGTTGGTGCGTTGTATCCTCGTTTTCGTTTAAAATATTTCTCCATTGATTCCCTATATTTACAAATTTAATTTAATTTCACATATAAATTTAATTTCATATAGGTTTTTTTTTGGAGTGGGAGAAAATAGTTTTTTTTTTTATTTGGTACGGGAGAAGAGGGAGTAACAGACCTTTAAGTTTTTTTTTTTAGTTTATTACAAATTTTTCCCTGAACTTTGAATATAATTTCAAGTAACCTCCAGGTTTAATTTTTTACACAAAAACCCTAATTTTTTTTATTTTTTATTTTAAATGAACTGGGGCGGCCGCCCCACTTCGGCCTGGGGTGGATCCTCCCCTGACCATAACGATGCTTCTTCTACTCGAAATGGTTTTCGTCTATCATAGGGATGGTCGACTGGTGGTTTTCAAGGGATAACTTCTCATCCAGGTGGCAATTCGGTAGTGACGGCTACCAAGATTAGGGTTTTACTGAGTATAAAGTTGAGTCGCGCTTCATCCAGGTGGATCCACTCGAAATCCCAGTCATCTACACTCATATTTGGATACCTAAGAGCAAACATTCTTTTGATACCAATTTGATGTATAATTTAAGAGTGACGCTATGAGTACAAAGTGATCCTCCAAATCTCTCCCAAAAGTGATAAATTTGGGTGTTCTGGCGGGATCCATTCTACATGGTAATACTTAATGGGTATGTGAGTACATGAAGTGAAATTCACATCAGATTTGGAGGAGGTTTTGGGGTACATTTTTATACTCATATCATTATTCATAATTTAAAGAGCGAAAGCGAATTAGTATTAACTACGCAACACCAACAACGTATTGATAAGAGGTATAATTTCTCTCTCTCTCTCTCTCTCTCTCTCTCTCTCTCTCTCTCTCTCTCTCTCTCTCCATATTAGCGTTCTCAAAATAAGGAATGAGTACAAATGGGGTGTCTATGGACCTATTTAAAGGAAAATGTTATCTTACTAGTCAATCTAACTCTAAATGGATAAAAGATTAACAATGACAAAAAAAACTTAACTATCATACTCGTGCATCATGTTTTGTCATGTATCTCTCTCAATCTATCATGGTTTCGATATATCATTATGATTTTTTATCCTGGAGGACTTTCATATCGTATCGTCATATTTGTCACATGTTTCGTTTATTTATTTTCATGTTTAGAATGATATTCAAATTGTTTAACAACTTATTTAATTTAATAATTATAATTGTTCACTCTGAGTGTTAAATTACATGGGTTGTCACAACTATGATGTTTAAATATTTGAATTAGGTTTTTGTACATTCTATATTGATGGTAGTTTTAGCTAATTGTAATTAAATTTTGAAATGATGTTATTAATATCACATTATCCCTTCTTTTATGTGCCCAAATCAATTTGATATCATGTCAGAAAATATAATTTTTTAATGATATTGTTATTGTATGTTGTGATCGCTGATAATTATTATTACGATTTTGGTGTGTTGAATTATAATATAATTTTTTTCTTGGGTTGATGTTGAATAGTTAGTGAATAATGGAATGATATACTATCGTATTGCACATGTAGTAAATATTTACTGTTTGTTCTTTTTTTTAAGAGTAGGTTGGATCACTTGTTATGGTGCACATACAATAAATATTTATTATTATTTTATTTATGCTAAGATAAAAAAAAATTACACATACTATTGTTTACCATATGTCCATTTCTTCTAATAATTCTAATTAATTTCACGACAATCAAATGTGATTGTTTCGTATATATGATGTGATTACATCAAAGCGTAACACTTGATTTTTTCCAGAATTTCGTATATAGAAATAGTGGGATAGTGTTGAAGGTCATATTGGTGAGATGATTTGCAATATTTGTTTTTTTCTTGAGTTAGTGTTGTATAGTCACTAAGTAATGGAATGCTACACTCTTATGTTACATATACAGGAAACATTAATGTCTATGCTTTTTTCTCACAGTATTGTGTAGCACTTAATGCTTTTAACCGTGTCCTTTGGATATATAGTATAATAATATCAAAGGTAGTGGCTACGAATTTGGTGTGTTGTTTTGCAAAATATTTTGTTTTTTGTTTGATGTTGTATAATTAGTCAATAGTGGAATGCTTTAGTTTTCGGTTGAACACACAGTAAACGTGTATTGTTTTTTTCCTGCGCAATGGCTTGGTTTACTTGTATGTTGCTTGAACAGTAAATATATAATGCCTTTATATATTTGTTGTGAAAAACAAATAAAAAGACAACTCTTTATTGTATGTTCATTTTTTTCCAACCACTCTCAACAAACTTATTTCAACACAAGTTCACATATTATTTATATAATAATTGACATTTCAAAACGAAATGTTTATTAAGATTTCAAATTTGAACGAATAACATGAACAAATCACTACGTGAATGTCCAACATTTACAAACGAAATAACATAAATGAATAAGATGATTAGTCATTCAATGGCTTATGACACATCTTCTTATTGTGATTCCCCACTTTTTGCATCGACTACAAGTAATTGGCTTAGGTGAATCACCCCTTTAAGGTATTCGTTAATTCTCTGGTTGACGCTTAATATCTAACGGCTTGATAACTACATCCTCTGCAGAAACGTGAACTCGATCAAATGTAGGAATTGGTAATATTACAAATGAATATGCTTTCAAGTAATTATCTATTAAAAATGATCATTAATGTAATTCTTCAATTCATATCCACAACATGATCACACGGGAAGCCATCAGCTGCCATTGACAACACAAACACTTTGTGATTTGAAGATTAACCGTGAAAGATCCTTTCTACTTCACCTATAAAATGGACTCGTTGGACTTGTTAACACTCTAAGTATGACCCGTTTCCAATGAATTTCTAAATCGACGATGCATACATGGATAAAAAAATCCACTCCATGATTTTTATTCATCTCTCCGCTTAGCACTCAACTTTATGATCTGAGACCTGATTGAATTAACTATATCCTTAATGGGAAGGTGATGAGTATCTCGTATCTCGTATCCAAGAATTAAAATATTTTGTAACATTAGAATGTATCTCACTATACTACTGTGCGATAAAGTAAGTATCAATCTAATGTTCTTTCGATATAATGTATACAAGTTCTCGAATTCTTTCCCCGCCCCCAACCAATAATTTTAATAAGCACCGATTAAATCATTCCTCAGTTGGGGCGTATGTTCACAAAAAAATTCCTTATTATTTTATCTTTAACCCTTACTATTCATCCCAGATAAGTTGCCCCTCAAATTACATTTAAGATGCTGCAAATAGTAATCATGATGATATTGTGGGAAGAATTTTGGAACCAACTTGAATAAACCTTTATTATGGTCCGATATAAACGTGTACACCATTGAAGAAACCAGAATATTGGATAATTGAACCATGAACCATGAACCATTCCCATTTCTCATCATTCTATAAATCAATTATTGTGAATGCAATAGGAAACATGCCACAATTTATAAACATATAAAAAAGTTAGATTGTAACCTTGATGAAATCATTTTAACACTATACATTTCATATCAATTAGTTAATCCATGCTAAACCAATAATTAGTATATTCTCATTTTAATAAATTATAATAAATCATGATAATATTTGTGTTTTGGAGCAAATTGCATCTCAACAACTAGTAGGTTTTATATGCACACCCAATGTTCATAGCCAGACAGGTGTTACCTACATTGCACTTTTTGTTCTTCAGACAGTAAGCTTATATTGTCTACATCACACTGTATTTTCAAAGTCTTATAAAAAAATAATCTACTTCCTTAAAGGGAATGATGTTCAATGCATAAAATATCATAAACCGACAATAGATTTGTCACATTTTAATAAATAATGAAAATGAAGGCATCATGGAACACAAGAAGAAAATATTTCGCAACTCAAGTACAAGTAGTTTTATATCCGCACTGTACAATCATAATTACACATTAAACAAATATTGTTTACAATAAACTATATAGTATATATATTATTAGATTAATTACCAGTACACAAAACTGGAAACTTGTCACGGTAAAAAACCTTGACAAGCAAGACTAGTCGCGATAAAAAATGTGACAAGAATTTGGGTGACAACTCCTTTGTCATGGACTTGTTACGGTCAAAGTCTGTGACAAGATTTGAACTTGTCACGGACTTTGACTGTGACAAGTCCGGGATAAAGGAAAAATTATCAGACTTTGACCACTACAAGTTCGTGACAAGTTTGTAACTGTCACTGACTTGTTACGGTCAAATTTCATGACAATTCTAGGCAGATTTAAAAAAAAAAACTGTTAGGCAATATGGTCACTTCCACTGTCTAACAGTATATTTTAACCTCTTACCACATATCTGAACCCGTTCAAACAATATATATCTCAAGTAGCATTCATCAATTCATAAAAATGAAAGGCATACACATTAATTCAGTCATATTATCAAACAATAATAAAAAAATAATATCCAACATTCAAAATTCATAACCATCCAACAAATTAAAAGAAATTAAAACAAATAATTGTCAAGGGGTTGAGTTTTCAGCAAGTCTAAAGAGGAAGGTATGCCACACTACATATGAATTGAGACAAACTTCAATTTGTCGAGCGTCGCATTGTTCGTCTAACCATAAGGGTTCATTTTATTTTTTGGGCACAATATGTGTGACGCGAACCCTTAACTCAGTTGGATGCAACACACTTCCACGAATCAAACTACCCGGTCATGTGTCCGGGTCTTTCAACCCCCTAGCTATGGGCTTGGCACCTCGTGTGTCTATTATATACACACTCAGCCAACAAATTGTTGACATAGCTCGTTCAACGGGGGTAAATGTGGCAAATGGATCATATGCAGGCGACGAGGGGGTGCGTATCGGCGGTAAGAGTGAGAGAGATAGATGAGTGGCATCCTCGTCTATCGCTGGATCGTCGCCTCCAACTTTCTAACTTATTACCATGGGTGTTCACCTTACGAGCCAGCCCGGTGTTGCTCATCTCAATCTTGGAGAGCCTCGACTTCCCCACCCGAGAGCTCACCCCCTTGTGATTCGCCCTGAGCACTTGGCGTAGTGCGTCCGTAGCAAAAAATGCCTTGTCGACATCAAACTGGGAGTTGTGTGCTTCCTTAAGCTTTGCATGTGACGATAAAAAGTACACCATTAGTTAAGTTAATACAAAATTATAACGTAATTAAAAAAGTAAACAATTGTGAGATATTTTTATAACTTACAATTATGACTGCCACGCTCGGGGACACCTCCTTATCCTTGCCCTTCTTTATCTGAATTGCCACATATGCATCGAGCCTATGTGATCTACCCCCAAGGCCATTCCCTATCTCCTAAAATAAAATAATGCAAAATAATGCAAAATTAGAATAACATAAAACTAAAATGGAAAAAAAATAAAAAACTTACCATCTTATGCTCCACTTTGGTGTAAGACGTACGCCCGAAATAGTGCATGTTGACCTTTTTGGCCCGATTTTCCCTCCCCAATTGATGAAAGGACAATTGTCGATTCGAGATCTCATTGTCGACAAACTAGTGCCAGCTTGACAATGAGATAGGGTCCTTCAATGGTACCATGTCATGAACCCTCAATAAGGACTCCCGATCGTGGCCAAAGTATCGTGCCCACATATTTTTTCTTTAACGTTTTGTATTGATCTCTCAATTATTCGAACGTGGTGTCGTGACCTTGTGGGGACATGCCGAATTCCTGTCAAATAAATACAACCAAAAAGAAAGTAAGTATTAGTTGTATTTAAATTATAAAATATAATATAATATAAATATAAATATAAGTACAAAATAAAAATAAAGTGAGTAACTATCTGTAGTGCCCCCAGATGGCCATCTTGAGCTCGACGGGCACCTTCCACCAATCTGTGTACCCCAGGTTGACGATAGTTTTGAGAAACTCTAGGGCCCTAGCTTGTAAGGTCATCTTGTTCTCGATGAGGGACCCAATTTGCCCCATTTTGAGGGCCTAGTGGCAGACGAACCTTCCTCGCCTCCGCTACCCTGTCGTCCTCATGAAGACATTTTCTGCAAAAATTATTATTATTAGTACAAACATGTATATGAGAAAATGATCAAATACAAATGAATAAAAATATTAAACTGTCATCCAATAATAACAAAGCACTAGAAGAATACAAGTTCACGACATTATAAAAATATTATTTCAAATTCGAGTCATGTCACTAACTTTGAATTAATACTTAAATTGATTAAAATCCAAATTAACATATTCACTAACCAAAAAAATAATTTTGATTCAAACCCACATAAACTGATCAAATCCAAATGATTTAAAGCATTAAACCGTCGTCCGATAATAATAAAAAAACTAGAAGAATAGACGCTGCTGATTATTACAAATTTAAAAATTATTTCAAATAATTGGAATATTTATTACAAATCTAAAAATTGTTTCAAATTCGGGTTATCATCTAAAATGGATTGATATTATGTAGGAGAAGCCAAGCCTTCCACACTACCAGTTAAACACTTTAGCGTGTACACTACACCAAAATTGTCGACTTGTCACGGTCATTTACCGCAACAAGTCTAGGGGTGACAACTTTTTTTTTCCCACGGACTTGTCACGATCGAAAACCGTGACAAGTTCATTAGACTTGTCACAGTCTTTGACATTGACAAGTTTTATTATAATCAAATACCGTGACAAGCCCGTGCCAAAACCAAAAAAATTGTCATGGTTAAAGACTGTGAAAATTCTGGACAGAATTAAAAAAAATATGTTGGGCAGTATGGCCACTGCCCCTGCCCAGCAGTATACTTGTACTCGTTATAGCAAAATTGCACCTGTTCAAATAATATATATCCAAATAAAATAGAAAGAATGCACCAAATCATTGCATATATAATCCCATATCCAAATAAAACAGAAATACAATCCATATCCAAACTAAAATATAACAAATCAAAACAATGCAAATATAATCCAAATTTCCAAATAAAATAGATACAAATAATGTCAATGCATAGAGTCATTAGTAGGTCAAAGGAGGAAGGAAGGCCAAACGATATACCCATTGAGACATCCCTCAACATGAGTCACTCCGCATTGTGGTGCGCAACCACAATGCAGAGTTCTCCTTTCAGGGCATCACATGCTTGACGAGCACCCTCGCTTCAATCTCTTGAAGTGGACGTCCATGAACCAGCATACCTGGGAGGAATCTCAGGTCCCTCACCCCCTCGCTATCGCTGGACATCATATATGTCGAGTAAAAAATATGCTTGGCCAACCGATTGTTGACATAGGCCGCTCGACAGGAGTCAAGATGGGGACTGGATCATATAAGGGCGAGTCTGCACGTATCGACGATGAAGTAGTGACATTCACGTCCTCGTCCACCTCCATCGTCTTCTCCTTCGCCTTGCCCTTGCCCAAATGACGCTTCATGAAGGCGTACATATCTAGGACCGCCGCCACCAACCTTGATAGCTTCTCGTCATGCGTGTCTACCTGACGAGCTAATCCAGTATTACTCGTCTCCATTCCGATGATCCTAGCCTTTCCCATTTGCGAGCTCACCCCCTAGTCCTCCCCTTGAGATCAGCGTCGAGTACTTGGTTGAGTGTGTCCGTAGCCAAATATGCCTTGTCGGCATCAGCTTGCGACTCATGTACTTTATTAATCTTTGCTGAATTGACAAGAAGCACACGATTAGTTAATTAAATAAATAATAAAATTATAACTTAATTAACAAAAACTAAACATTTATAACCTAAAATTGTGTTCACGATGCAAGGGGACACCTCCTTGTCCTTGCCCTTTCCCTTCATCGTCCGAATTGCCCCATAGACATCGAGCCTATGGGGCCTACCCCTAGGGCCACTCCCCGTCTCCTAAAATAAAATAATACAAAATTAGTAAGTAACGCAAAATAAAATGATGCAAAATAACATAAAACTATAATTATTAAAAAAAAATAAAAACTTACCATCCTGTGCTCCACCTCAGTGTAAGACGTCCTCCCGGAGTAGTGCACGTCCGAATTTTTCACCGGGTTTTCCCTCCCCAATTGGCGAGATGCCAATTGTCGATAAACTTTTGCCACTGTGCCAATGCGATCGACTCCTTCGTCGGGACGATCTTACGCAGTCTGAGAATGGAGTCCCGGGTCTTCTCAAAGTACCGTGCTCGCAAATTCTTCTTCCACGTCCTATGTTGTTCCCTCGACTGCTCCAACATGGGATCGCGGTGTTGTGGGGGCAAGCCGAATTGTTCCTGTCAAACGGATACAAAACAAAAAGAAAGTAAGTGTTAGTTGCTAATAAATATAAATATAAATATAAATATAAATATAAATATAAATATAAATATAAATATAAATATAAATATAAATATAAATATAAATATAAATATAAATATAAATATAAATATAAATATAAATATAAATATAAATATAAATGTAAATACAAATATAAATATAAATATAAATTGAAATTGAAATTAAAATACATTACTTGTAGTGCCGCCCAAATAGCTAGCTTGAGATCATTTGGCACCTCCCACCAACTAGTGTACCTCAGGTCGATAATCGTCTTCACTAACTCGAGGGATCTAGTCAATAATCCCGTCTTGTTTTAAACGGTCGATCCCATTTTTTTCCATTTTGGGAGCCTAGGGACCGTGGAGCCCTCGTCGCCTCCGCTGCCGCCAAGCCCCGAAGAAGATATTTTCTGTAAAAAAAATATTGTTATTAGTACAAATCCAAATGAATTAGAAGAATACAAAAAAAATAACCATATTATAAGAAAACACTGGCAACTTTGAATTAATGCACTAAACTGATCAAGTAGAAATGAATTAAAAGTATTAAACTGAAATTCGATAATAATAAAACACTAGAATAATACACCCACTGGACATAAACTTTGAATCAATGGTTAAGAATTTAATATAAATATTACATGCAATAAACTTCTCAAGTACAAATGAATTAGAAGCATTAAACTAATGTCCGATAATTGGAATACTTATTACAAATTTAAAAATTGTTTCAAATTCTAATTATCGTAAAAAAAGGATGGATATTCGGTAGGAGCAGTCAAGTCATCCACACTATTGTTTAATGGCTTTGGCGCATGTAGGACGATTGACCACAACTCGTTATTGATATAAACTGAGTAAAACACTTGCTTGACCTTTTGAAAAACATAAACAAGCGGCTCATCGCTCACGTGTTCGTTGCTCTTCAACTTGGGCAAGTCAACCATGGTCAAATTGGTGCCAGGATCAACTTTACAAGCATTTTTATCCTCAAATCTTACCCAATCACATTAAAATATAACCTCTTTGAAGCTTACATAGTACAATTCAAAAATATTTCGAATTACACCATGGTAAGAAATTTCAGCTTCAACGAGGTTTTTATCTTTCACGCTCGCTCGAAAGAAAGTAAGAGCCTATTATGAAATGCTCGAGTTCTATACATTTGTAATTTCCTCGTACACCCTTGTATCGAATACGTAATCGTTAAATCAGTTCTTTTTGTACCCTTGTGCCGTGAACAAGGGTCCACTGGCTAGACGAGCAAGCCTTGATATTGCATCTCCCATCTTTAAGAGCTGAGAATATATATAAATTAATTAGGTTAATTGCAAAGTTTTATTGTAATGTAACCTTTAATAACAACCATTTTCATTATAATTACCTCGTGTGACAACGACAGCCTAAATTCGCTGTCTGATTGTGCCATTATTTTCCGTCTTTTATTGTTCTGACACGCTTCATATTTTCTGCATAAAATCAATGTGGCGAACGTATTACAAAATTAATCATGTATCAAATTATCTAAAATGATGTAAAACCTAAAATAATTTAAACTTACTTTTTCCATTATTCGACATCTTCATGTGTGTCAAATAGACAACGAGCAACTTGTTCATGTTGCGAACTCATTAATTTCACTTGTTTGCCCATCACATGACCACCCTCATCGACAAACTCATCCATGTCATCAACACTGGTCGAGTCAGGCATATATTCCCGAGTATAGAATGATGACTCCACGGTGATATATTCCTATGCAATTGATCCTGCAATGTATCGTGAATTCTTAACATAATCTTTGAAAACTTTCATCAATCTTTCAAATGGATACATCCACCGATATCTAACTAGATGGCAAAGAAGTTCCTCGTCGTATAAGTGAACACTTACGCCAAAGAATGATTTGGGAAAGTACTTCTCCAATACATAAATCGCTTTGGTAACCGCCAATTTTGCGGCCACTATATGTTCTCGATTGACTACATTCTCACATAAAAGTGAGAAGCAGCTACTAATTTGTATAATAGCCCTCCTCAAATCCTTGTGCTTGGAGAAACAATGCTTAAACAATAGAGAAACCAATTGCATTATCACATGCCAATCATGGGACTTATACTTATGTAAATCATGGGTAGCATAATTCACAATCCTTTATAAGTTGGACAAAAAATTAGATGGAACCTTCAAATTATATATTGTGTCCAAAAGCACCTTCCTTTCCTACCTCGCCAAAGTAAACGCACCAGGGGTAATTATTATCATTTCCCTACTATCTTCTTTCAGCCATAATTGTGGCTGAAGTTTTAACGATTTAAGGTCTTTTTATGCATTTTCTTCATCCTTCGAATGACTCCCCACAAGGCATGTGCCCACAATATGTTTAGCGATGTTCTTCTCTGCGTGCATCACATTCTATATATAGCGCACCGAGTTATTCTTCCAATAAGGTAAGTCAAATAAAATTGACCTCCTAGACCATGCCTTTCTTGTCTCCGTTTCATTCCCAGTTGGGATCTTCTTAAGTTTGACATTCTTATATTTAAGATTCTTACCTAGAATATTAGGGCCATAATTAGAAGATTTACTTTCAATTTCTGAACCTGAAAGTTTTCTCGACGGTAGCCTATGTTCAACCCCACACAATAAAAAATTGGAACCTTTCTTAAGTCTGAAACTATGAGCGGGGGGTAAAAAGCTCCTATAACATTGGTATATATTTTTTGAGATAGAGGGGAGACGAAGAGATTCAGTATCCTCTCCACAAATAGGACATCCCAAATAACCATGTACTACACAACTGGATAATGTCCCATAAGATGGAAAATCATGAATTGCCCACATCAACATAGCTTTCACCGTAAATTTTTCTTTTCTAAAAGATTCAAATGCTTGAACACCCTCTTCCGACAACTCATTTTATTCTTCTAACAAAGGAGCTAGGTAGACATCGATGTCATCACTTGGTGCCTTTGGCCCAAGTATCAACAAAGACAGCATTAAAAATTTATGTCTCATACACTGTGAATGAGGGAGGTTGAGTGGGGATAGGATCACTGGCCATAAACTCTAATTGGTGATTAGATTTCCAAATGGATTGAGACCATCGATCGATATTTCCAAACGAATGTTACGCTGTTCTCGAGAAAAATTGGGATACTCATAACTCATCCTCCTCCAAGCTATATAATCAATATGATGACGCATGAGATTATCCCCTGCTTCTGCCCTTACATGCCAAGTCATTGCCTCCGCTATCCATGGTACTGTAAAAAATCGCTTTAATCTAGGCCCAACAGGAAAATATTTCAACACTTTTTGAGGCACTTTTGAGTTTGTTCCTTCCTTTCCATTAGATTGGACATATCTAGGTCCATCGCATACCGAACACTGATCGAGATTGTCATACTCCTTTTGACATAGTATGCAATCATACCCACAAGCATGAATCAATTTATACTTCATTCCCAAACCTTTCAAACTGTTCTTCATCACAGGATAGCTATTTAAAATCGTATTCTCCTTGGGTATCAAGCCCTTCACCCAATTCATAATTCCTGTCATGCTATTGCTAGATAAACCATATTGGGTCTTCAAACTATGCAAACCGACCATGGCATGCAAAGTTATTTGATCTTTCTCACAGTCAGAGTATAACGGTTGGGTCGCCTTAAATTTTAAACTTTGGTAGTCATCGTCCAGGTTTATCCTAATATCTTCATGAGCACCTGAAACTTGTACATCGTCAGAAACCTCATTATTTTCCACTTCATGATCTCCATACGCATCATCAACTAAATTCCCTAACATATTATGATTTATATCATCCCCTTGTACATCTATATTACTTGTTGAAGGTTGCTGTGAAGGTTGCTCGAGAACAAAAGGAACTTTCGATTCCCCGCGAAAACTCCAAAATCGATAACTATCTTACATACCCCATCTTAGCAAATGTAGATCAACTGTTTTCCACTCAAACACCTTACCATTTTTACACCTAGCACATGGATACGAAAACTCTTCATCATTATGACACCTTTTTATGTATTTCACAAATTCATTAACACCTCTACGAAATACATCCTCTAATCTATTTGTCTCACCCATCTACTCTTTGTATTTAGGATATCCCATCACAACTACTACGAACAATCACCTATTGTAGGTAAAAAGCGTATATTCGTGGATTAGTATAAACAAAAGTGTGAACATTTAGTTCCTATTGGTATAAACAATCTCCTATTACTTGTTGTATAAAATTTATAGTATGTTTCATTAAATTATGTCTTATTTATATTCGATTTTTAAATTTCAAATTCAAATTCAATTTATAATATTAATTCATATTTCCTTCATCTCCTCTAAAGGGTGAGTGGTCCTATCCCATTCAAGACCGCATATTTATGTATTATACTTAACATTTCATGCCCATTGTTCCAATTTGAGGAAAATTCGACAGCATATCCCCATAATTCTCCAAGTACGCGACGTAGATTCGCAAGTGTGAGTGCTATTTCAATAGATAATTGAAATAGCACTTAACATTGCATCATCTAGTATGTACCCAGAGAACATTAAGGTACGACTGGAGAACTTCCTCCAAAAGTAACAAGTTTAAGCCACTAAGAATATTATTATACAGAAATTATGCAGTCCCAAACTGGCCAAATGGGACAATTCGAGAGATTTCATTATAGGGGTAATAACTCTAGAACGGGTCTAAGGACTATTGAATGCGTATGCATAAGAACTATGATGCTAGTATCTATGCGCACTATATGTAATTTCAAGTATGTTTCATTTAATTATCATAAGTCCGTGGTCGTGCCACTCTTGAACGGGCCGTGACAAAGTAATTTTAGAAAAAAGTTGAAAACTCCTCCCCCCCAATTTGGACAATAATCCAGTGGTCGTGTCACTTTCAAAATTAACCAACCCAACAAATTAAGACAATATAATTATTTAATGATTTATTAGTGTGAATTAAATTACGGATTTAACAAAAATAAACAACCAACTTCCATATCCAACCACATCCGTCCAATATAATTCAACGACAACAACAAACCAACAAATGTGTATCCCGTACTCCTTCTAATTCATCTACCTAATCAATTCATTTCCAGCAACATAAGAAATTAAATACACGTGACTAATTAGCTTCAAGCCCTAAATAATAACACCCAATCAACATTAACAATATATAACCAAATTCAAACCTAAATAAGAATATACAAACAATATTTATAATGTCAAATTAATTTTATCCTCTAAACAATAAGATTCGATAAATATTAACACTACATATATGTGGGTACCCGAAATTAAGATAATGGGCCTGGACGAGTAGCCCAATTCTGGCGGCCCAAAATCTAGACCTCTCATCTCTTATTTGATTATGATCCGGTCTCTTCCCACGTTCCCATTAAGGGAGGTTCTAGGGAGAGATGGAAGACGTGGGGGAATCCAACACCCCCACTTACCAAAATGTACATGTATATATTAAACCCTAGGTCCGGGGAAAATGACAGGTTATATTCTCTGTAACCACTCTCCGGAGTACATAGAAATTACACTAACTGCACCACCATGGACGTAGGGACATCTTTGCCGAACCACGTACATCCTTTGTTGTGTGATTGTCATTTTATATTCCTTACTCTTGCTTGGTGATTGCCTTTCTCCTATCTATTTGTGTTGCATAATAATTGTCACCACAATTAGCGCCGTCTGTGGGAAACGTTCATCTTCCCTGAGAAAATCCCATACCAAGAAAGGAGTTTAAGATGTATGGTCACAGTAGCAATGCTCCCCAGGCAGGGGATATTCAAGAACCACCTGTTCCTCGCAGAATTAGATCTGAAGTTCGACGTTCAGATCAGAGGGCTCGCTTAGAAAGGCCAGCCTCAAAAGAAAGCCAAGGACCAGCGAGGTCCACGCAGATATCCAGACTGATTGATGCATACGAGACCAGGCTGCACGAGCAGGGGGAGTCTTCTCGTAAATACGAGGCAGAGAATGCTCGCCTGAAAAGAAGACTAGAAAGACTGGAGAGAGAGTTTCATCATGACACCAGGAGACGTCCATACCACACTCCTAGCCCTCAGGCGAGCAAGTCTCGCAGCCGAGGGAGGAGCCCCAGGTGAGGATCCCAGAAGGTGGAGGGAGACGAATCAGACGACGACCTATGCGAGCAGCTGCGAAAAGTTCGCCGTTACCAGAGCCCTACTCGCAGCAACGAGAACATACGAGATTTGGTCCGCAGGGAGATGGACCAACATCCTACCCACCACGGTACCAGATCGACCCGAGAACTCGCTAGGCGAGCTCTCAAAATCCAGATGAAGTCGCCTTTCACGAGGGAAATTGAAGAAGAAGAAGCCCCAAAAAAATTTGCCATTCCAAGGTTCAAGATTTATGACAGTAAGACAGATCCCATTGATCACGTCAGGCAGTATCGGTAGGCCATCACCCTCTGGAACCATCGGGACGCACTAATGTGCCGAATTTTTCCCTCGAGCCTGCATGACGTAGCGCAGAAGTGGTTCTAAAGGCTTCCCCACCGATCCATCAGGAGTTTCAAATCCCTGGTCGAGCTCTTTACGACCCAAATCATTACCAGTAGCTCCAATCCCAAAAGGATGGATGCTTTGCTGACAATGAAGAAAACGCCTCAAGACACCCTCCGAGACTATGCAAAGAGGTACTGGGAGTTATTCAACGAGGTCGGGGATTGCTCAGAGCAAGTGTCAGTGGTCTCTTTCAAAATTGGGTTACCCAGCTCTTCCTTTCTGTACCAGTCACTGACGAAGAAGGAGGCTATGACTGTTGACGACCAAATGGCTCGCATCGAGAAGTACGCTAAGGTGGAAGATGTCACCTGCCTCAGTATAGGGGAAAACGGTCGAGCTAAACTCACTGCCAAGGGCAGTGACAAAACTGAGAACCAGAAGAAGGGAGGGAAGAACGGGGGCAAAAATGGCTCCAAAAATGGAGGTAACAATGATGCGTCGAAAGCATTTCAGGCGGTTAACACCGTCTTCAAAGAACCAATTTACAAAATTCTCACAAAAATCAAAGATGAGTCATTCATCAAGTGGCCCAGGAAAATGGGAGGAGATCCTTAGAAGAGGAATAATGCACTGAGATGCGCTTTTCACAAAGAGGGAGGACATAAGACTGAGCATTGCAAAGCTCTTAAGTCTCACCTCGAGGAGCTAGCCCAGTCCGGTCATTTGAACGAGTTTGTGGAGAAAAAGGCAGAAAAAGTAGCTGCCAATAGAGAGGAGAGACTAGACAACGTGCTCGAAGATGACCCTGGACATGAGTTCGCGGTAATTCACGGGGCATCTGATGCCAAGCAGATCCAAGAAAATTCAGCTCGAATGGAGATGAAGAAACTTACAGCAGTAATGCAAGCTTTTCAGATCGATCCAGCAAAGTCACAGTCAGGATAGCGTCGACGAGCAGATGATGTCAACTATAACAAGCATGTTGTTTTCACAGATGAAGATCTGGTGGGAGTGAGAACCCCGCATCATGATGCTCTGATCATTACCCTCAGGATAACTAACTTTGACGTTGACAAGTTGCTCGTCGACCAAGGAAGCTCGTCCGAAGTAATGTATCTCGACATGTTCAGAAAATTGAAGTTAAGCGTCGCCGACCTAAAGGAAGCTACTGTCCCTTTAGTTGGCTTCGCTAGAAAAATAACTATGCCCTTGGAAAGATTGTACTGCCAGTACGCACGGGAAAATTCTCCAAGATGATTGAGTTTTTGGTGGTGGACATCGACTCGCCATACCAAGCCATCCTCGGCAGGGGATGGCTCCACGCAATGAAAGCAGTCTCCTCGACCTACCATCAGAAACTCAAGTACGTAACTGAGCGAGGAGTAATGGAGATCCACGACGATCAAGCAATGGCAAGAAGGTGCTTCATAGCATCCATCAGACCAAAGCCAGAAAAGAAGGTCGATCAGCCCAGCGAGAAAGTTGAAGAAGGTCTGACACCTTCTAAATAACAATTAAAGTACGGAAGACCTGGAGTAGAGGAGACCAGGCTCCTCCCCTCTGAGCGGGTCATCGAGGACCTGGTAGAAGTTACGGTTGGAGATGGCGACAGTAATAGAGTCTTCTTGATTGGAGCATCTCTCACTGACCAGGAACAAAAGGAATTCACAACTCTGCTGAGACGCAACGTAGATGTTTTTGCATGGGAACCATACGAGCTGCCTGGAATCGATCCTAGTATGGTCTATCATCAGTTGCATGTCGACCCCACCTTCAAACCAATCACCCGAAAGGCACGACGATCCGCACCCCAGAAGGCAAAAGCGGTAGAAAAAGAAGTTGAAAAACTGCTGAAAGCAGGATCCATACGGGAAGTATAATTCCCCAAGTGGTTATCCAACCCAGTAGTGGTTCCAAAAAGCAACGAAAAGTGGAGAGTTTGCATCAACTTCACTGACCTCAACAGAGCGTGCCCTAAAGACAGTTTCCCCCTCCCAAAAATAGACCAATTAGTAGATGCCATTGCAGCTCACGAGCGAATGAGTTTTCTGAACGCATACTCAGGGTATCATCAGATCCCTTTATATGCCCCTGACCAGGACAAAACAACGTTCATCATGACAGTTGGATTATACTGCTACAAGGTCATGACCTTTGGGCTCAAGAATGCAGGGGCAACCTATCAGCGGCTGGTCACCAAGATGTTCAAGGACCAGATGGGAAACACCATGGAGGTCTACATCGATGACATGCTCTTTCAAAGCAAGAAGAAAGAAAACCACCTCTCAAACCTGTCAAACACCTTCGAAATCCTCAGGAAATACCGAATGAAACTTAATGCGAGCAAGTGTTCTTTCGGTGTCCAGTCAGGAAAATTTCTTGGGTACTTGGTCAGCAAGAGAGGCATAGAGGCTAACCCAGACCAGATCGATGTAATTAATAGGGTACAACCTCCTCGAACAATCCAGGACGTACAGAAGCTCACTGGTATGCTCGCTGCCTTAAATCGCTTCATCTCTAAATCTTTCGAGAAATGCAAGCCTTTCTTCCAGCTTCTAAAAGGGAACAAAATGGTAGAGTGGGGCCGAGATTGCTCGCGAGCATTGGTCGAGCTCAAGGCTTACTTAAGCTCTCCACCACTGCTCATCATACCACGACAAACGGATTCTTTGTACCTGTACCTCTCCGTTTCCAACCACACTGTCAGCTCTGCGTTAATATGCGAGGTCGCAGGAGTCCAGCACCCTGTTTATTACGCGAGCAAGACCCTACTAGACGCCGAGCAGAGGTACCTACCACTGGAGAAGCTCGCCTTTGCACTAGTAGTGGCTTCGAGGAAGCTGAAGCACTATTTCGAAGCCCACACTATCATTGTCCTAGCATCGCACCCCCTTAAGGCAATCCTAAGGAAAGCGGATTTGTCGGGGAGACTGTCTAAATGGTCAATCGAGCTCGAGCGATTTGACATCCAATTTCAACCAAGGAACGCAATCAAGGGGCAGATCCTTGCTGATTTCATAGCCGAATTCACGGGCGAGGAACCTTCCAACCAACCTCAGCTAACAAGGAAAAAGGAAACCTGGAAACTGTTTGTTGATGGAGCCTCCAACTCGAAGGGGGCAGGGATAGGCATTGTGCTCATTACTCCAGAGAATACAATCCTTGAATAAGGAATCAGGATTGGATTTGCAGCCTCCAACAACGAAGCAGAATACGAAGCCCTAATAGCCGGCCTCCAGAAGGCACACACTTTGGGGGCAAAGCATTTACAGGTGTTCGGCGATTCCCAATTAGTCTCTAATCAGATAAGTGGAGACTACAATACAAAAGATGAAAGAATGGCAGCTTACCTCGCCTTAGTGAAAAAACTAACGGCGAGCTTCGAAGCGATCAATGTCCAACAGTTTCCTAGATGGAAAAATAGCCATGCTGATGCTCTAGCAGCCCTGAGTTCGGCAGTCGACTCAGACCTAAAAAGGACCATCCCCATCGAGTTCCTCACTCATCCGATCATTAATCATGGTAGCAAGCCACCAGACGTGGAACAGGTACTCCAGGTGGGATCAGCTCCCAGCTGGATGGACCCCTTAAGGGATTATTTGAAGGATGACACACTCCCGGATGACAAGAAGACTGCCCAACAGATAAGAGTCAAAGCTGCTCGCTTTCACTTATCCCCAGAGGGCAACTTGTATAAGAAATCCTTCTCCGGACCCTACCTCCAATGCGTTCACCCAGGGAATATCGAGCAAGTTCTACATGAGCTTCACGAAGGAGTCTGTGGAAGCCATATCGGAGGAAGGTCTCTAGCTTTTCAATTAATAAAGGAGGGCTATTGGTGGCCATATATGTAAAGGGACTCTGCGATGTATGTCCGCAAGTGCCTGAAATGCCAACTTCACGCTCCTATGGTCCACCAACCAGCTAGCGACCTAAAATCACTGACCAGCCCATGGTCATTCGCCCAATGGGGAATTGACATCGTGGGACCACTGCCCATTGCCACCGGCAATCATAAATATCTATTGGTTGCAACTGACTACTTCACCAAATGGATCGAGGCGGAACCCCTGGCGAACATCTGAGATGCAGATATGATAAGATTCATATGGAGAAATAGAATCACTCATTTTGGTATCCCCAAAACCATCATCACCGACAATGGAACGCAGTTCGAAAGCGGCTCTTTTCAGAGTTTCTGTAATGAACACGAAATCAGACACCACTTCAGCTTGGTAGCCTACCCTCAGAGCAATGGCCAAGATGAGACTTCCAACATAACTGTGATCGACGAATTAAATAAGCGATTGGAGCGAGCCAAATGCGCATGGGTAAATGAATTACCACATATTCTATGAGCTTACCGAACCACTCCACGATGAGTAACAGGAGAAACCCCATTTTCACCGACATATGGGATGGAAGCAGTCGTCCCACTAAAAGCAGGTTTGTCGACAATGAGGTCCAACCTTATCGACCAGGGCCATAATGTTGCAGCATTGCTCACTGAGCTCGACCTAGCCGACGAGCGTCGAGAGCTAGTCCTAGTGAAACTAGCGAGCTATCAACAACATCTCGCAAGACATTACAACAAAAGGGTCAACCCAAGGACATTCCGAGTTGGGGACTACATCCTAAGAAAAGTCCTGGGCAGCGCAGTAAAACCATCAGATGGCAAGTTAGGACCAAACTAGGAAGGACACTTCAAGATAACAAGAGAAGATTTGCAGGGCGCCTATCACTTGGAAATGATGGAAGGCAAAGAAATACCACGAGCATGGAACGCAGCCAATCTCAAGAGATTCTATTTTTAGATCTTTCTTTTATTCATTTGTTATCGAACTAGAAGCTCATTTTCTTTGTCATTAATGAAAATTATTTAAACGGTTGCATTCTAATGAGTAACAGCTATATGAGCTTTATCGCACATCTTTTCCAAATGACAGGCACATTGATCATTACGCCATAGCAGGGGAGTGTCCCTCCTCAGGTCATCGTTATGAAACATGAAGGACCTCTTAGCATTGCCCCTGGAAATACATGAAGCCCTACAGGGGATCCTTAGGCAATATGGCCAAATTTATACTGGTCATAAAACCTTCTTTGGTTGAATAAAATCTTGATCAGATGAAGCATCCAACACTAGGTGTGTCCTCGCCAATTGTCACACTTAGGCCTAAGGGAGTGTGACGACACGACCTAAACGGTAAAGCGGTGCACAATGGTATCTCAATATTATACTGGACTGGGAGGACACTCACATGATAATACAAACATAGAAGATCATAAAGGAGCAAGAATATGAAAAATATACTACACTTGTTAGTCGGAAAATTCGCCCAAAACACAAATTTTATATTAATTCATCATATTTACAACAATAGTGATACATGTTTAGTCGACGAGCTCGCCCAAAACATTTACACTACAAAAACTATACAAAGCAGCTACTAGCGAAACCTTAATGAGGATGAGGCCTCTGATAAAGGTAATCATCCACTTGGGCCCTTCGGCCGTCATCGGGATGAGGGGCTAACCCCTCCTCAACCTCGTTAGCATCCGACTCCAGCAGCTGCCGAGGGATGGCATCAATGGGTATCCATTGATCATCTCTCCGAAAAGGATTGGGCATCCGAGTGGAAGGGGAGATTTCATGGCGATACCAGAGCATTGAATTCCTTGGAACTTGCATCTCCCTCAATGCACTCGACCACTCCCTGATGAAGGCGAGCTCCTCAAACTCTGTCAGCCTAGTCATAGCATCTTGACAACCTTGATCGTAACCGTCAACCCATACCCGCCGAGGCCCTTTTTCAAACAGGTGTCGCAGCCGAGTAACATCCCTTTGAAGCCCAACAGTGATCACATATGCTCGCTCGACATCACTGCAAAGCTCTTCCATTTCCCTATCTCGAAGCTCTTCCATTTCCCTACCTCGGCTCATGGTGCTCCTGCCAGTTCGCGGAACGGATGGACTAGTAGAACCCCGCAGCACAGGAGGAACGTCACTCAAGCCAGCCCTAGCTCGCGATGAAGATGAGCCTTGCATTACTTCAAGAGCGGTGCTCGGCGCATGCTCCCTAAGACGCGAGACCTCTCTCCTTAAAGCTTCATTTTCCTGCTGAAGCACTTCCCCGACCTGATTGATCTCAGAAGCCTCTAATAGCTTCGCTCTCAGCGCATTAACTTCCTCTTGGACTGAGGCACCAATGTCCTCCATTTCTTAAAGCTTGTCCTTCAGCTTGGCGACAAGCTCAGTTTGCTCTATAAAGCGCTTGTTCCTCAGTCGCAGAGATTTGCAGATCCTTACAAAAGTGTGACGAACTTTAGAGCTTATATTGGGCCCCAGTATCCTTCCCAATTGAGAAGTGGCAGGAATATAATCATCAATATCAGTCAACTACAAGCAATAAAAGGGCAAAGGAGAGAAAAAGACAAATCAGTGCACTGAGAAAAAGAAACCTTTTCATTACTAAGGGTTAAAAGTACATCGAGCGGCGAAAAGAAAATTTACAAATAGAAAAAGCAAAAGTACAAAGTGATCCTAGAAGATAACTAGTTAGCAACCTCAAGTTGCTCAGAGGTCGATGGCTGCTTCCCTTTATCAGCATCAGCAGGAACACCGCCTTTAGTAGGGGTAACCTCTGTCGCCACAACGAGGGAAACGTTAACAGGCAACGACTGAGAGACAGGCTCAACACCCTCAAGAGCAGGGGCAGGGGCATCTTCATCCACAGTCGGCTTCGGACCCGGGTCATGCTCGTCGAATAGAGGAGAGCCGATATCAACACCAGCAGTTAAGAGGGCCTTGTTCCAACCCTTCTTGAAGTTCAAACGGCTGATGTAGCCTATCTGAACCTCAGGGTCTTCATATGTAGCAGTCCACCCGGAGTTGTATGAATCCTCCTTGATGGTGGCTGCCTGGGACTCCTTCTCCTTTAACTGCTCGGTCAGCACCTTGTTCTCCTCTGTGACAGCCAACTTGCTCGAGCAAACCAGGTCGTAGGCTTATCGCAACTCTTTCAGCTCTTTAACTGCTGCGTCCTTATCCCGATTAGCTGTAGCAAGAGCCAGGTTGGATGATATCCGAGCAGCATCAACGTCTTTAAAACCAGCCTCGAGCTCTGTACCCTTCAACCTCAAGGCAGTATTTTCTTTTGCCAGCTCACCATTTTTCTTCACCAGCTCATCGCAAGAACGATAGAGCACGAAGAAGTCGGTCACAAACTGCAAGAAGAAGAAGACATTAGAAGAAGGAAATAATGAAATTCATTAAAACATTGGAGAAAAGAAATAGTCTTACCAGGGCTAGCCTCTGGCTAGCCTGTAGGGCCAGTTGATCAGACCCCAGCGCCCTTTGACGATCAGCAGGAAGAACTGCTCTCTCGAGCAGCGCGGGGGGCAACTGAGGAGAAATTGTGACAGAAGCCCCCTCGGGCAGTGCAGACACCGGGACTAAGGCTTGCCCAGCCTTCGTCCTAGCCTCCATCTTCCTCCTCTCTTCCTCATTATCCCTCTCCATTCTTCTCCTCTCCTCTATCTTCTTCTTCTTCTCCTCCACCTTCTTCTTCTCATCCCCCTTCTTTCTCTCCTCCTCCTTTTCTCTCTCTCTCTCTCTCACTTGCTCTTCTTCTTTCCTCTTCTTCTCCTGCACCTGAGAAGAAGGCCGAGAACCAGTAGCCACGACCCCAGAGCTAGACTTCTGCTTCTTCGACCTCTGGGCGAGGAGCACGTGATCATCATCATCATCATCCCGAATTAGATTCTTCCTTGGAGGAACCATCTCCTCGCTTGAACTGATGGATGTGCTCGACGACTCTCGAACTTTAAAAACTTCCCCACGTTCAGAAGAACTGCTACTACTGGAGCTCCCTTCACTCAAATTGCCTACAACACCACCTGCGATATCGCTTTCAGAACTGCTCCCCTCCTCGTACAACTGGATAGGATCCGCAGCAGTCTCTTCAGAAGTATCAAACTCAGAGATACTGTCCACCGGCCTTGCTATAAAACTGGAGCCAACGTTCTTGTATTTGAGCAGAAAAGCAGCAGACCGAGGATGCTTGCCGTCAGCTAAAGGCTCCCTGATATTCCAGGCCTTTACCAATTCGGAGATACGGACCTCGCTGAGAGCAGGTTCCAAATTCTTCGACCTCGCTGAAGAAAAAATAGAGAAAAGTTAGAAAGATCACAAGTCAACAAAAATTAAAAGAGCAGAGCAAAGTCTACCTATGTATTCTTCCCCATAAAATGGAATAGAGAACCTATCAGAACTCGACCCTTCAAACTGGGGAGAAAACTGTCAATTTCTAGCAAGGAAGCCCTCTTGCCAATAGTCCTTATGGGAATCAGGTAGGTTTACTACCAATACCCTATCAGGACTCCTGGCTTTGAGGTAAAGGACACCAGAACTAGTTCGAGAAAAAGAATAGCAAAAGCAGACCTCAGCAAGCCCTAGCTTGGTACCATATAGTTGATTTATTCTATGGATGCCATTAATTATCTTCCACACATTGGGCGAGCACTGTGCAGGAACAATATTGAAATAACCAAAGAAGTACAAGAACAGATCGTTGGGAGGAAAAGTGAGTCCCCCTTGGGATAGCAACAAAACATGGAGCCAATGGGCATCCTCTATCTCTCTAACGTTTCTAGGGGGGAAGCGCAGCACTCAATATCTACCCACTTTGGGATGTTATAAAACTTCCTAAATTCAGAGACCGACCTATTCCCAATCTTCGCCATTGGAAAACCCTCGGAAACTACAAATTCAAAGAGAAAGTACGAAGAAAAGGCACATGAGACTTACAAGATGGAAGTTCGACTCGAACGATGAAGAAGCACGAGCCCGAATAACAGGGAAGCAATGAGAATGGAGACTGAGAGAAGAAAGTACGAAGCGCTAGAGCTCACAGGCAATAGAAACATGTTGGGAAAGTTGAAACGACGGACGAAAAATGACTGTTCTAAAAAACCTTTAAGTGTTGCTAATCATAGTGCACAGACCACGAAGCGGGTACCGCCAGAATCAATTCCCCAACTTTTGAAGAGTTGCGCGATATACGAAACAGCCATTATGGCTAATCATTTAAATTTATTGAGCCCAAAACATGGCCCAACAAACTTAGGGGCAATTGTGGGTACCCGAAATTAAGATAATGGGCCTGGACGAGTATCCCAATTCTGGCGGTCCAAAATCTAGACCCCCCATCTCTTATTTGATTATGATCCGGTCTCTTCCCACGTTCCCATTAAGGGAGGTTCTAGGGAGAGATGGAAGACGTGGGGGAATTCAACACCCCCACTTACCAAAATGTACATGTATATATTAAACCCTAGGTCCGGGGCAAAGGACAGGTTGTATTCTTTGTAACCACTCTCCGGAGTACATAGAAATTACACTGACTGCACCACAGTGGACGTAGGCACATCTTTGTCGAACCACGTACATCCTTTGTTGTGTGATTATCATTTTATATTCCTTACTCTTGCTTGGTGATCGCCTTTCTCCTATCTATTTGTGTTGCATAATAATTGTCAATTTCAATATTAACAATACCTATTAGGTTTGTGTGGTCAAATATATAGAACCAAAAAGTTTTGTGCACTTAAGGAGCATATATTTTTATATAATTTATGTCGATAATTTAATAAATTTGTAATTATAACACACACACACACCACCACCACTTCCCCCCCCCCCTGTCCCCTGGCCCTCCACTGCCCCTCCGTCGCCCCCCACCTGCACATGCACCCACACGCACCCCCCCACACACACATGCACCCACCTGCACACACACACACACACACACACACATACACATAGGATATATATATATATATATATATATATATATATATATATATATATATAGAGAGAGAGAGAGAGAGAGAGAGGAAAATGGACCTGAAAGTAGAGAGAGAGACGCTGTTTAGAGAGTGAGAGATAATTTGGGGGGGGGGGGGAACAAATCGGTGGGAAAAGAGGCGTAAGGTTTTTTTTACTGAGAAAGTTGTCAAGGACCTGTCACGGTCTTTGACCGTGATAACTTTCTAATATTGTCATGGACTTGTCACGGTCAGTGACCGTGACAAGTCTGGCCGGCTGAAAGGTGAAAATTTAGCCTTTTTGGTGTAGTGGTAGGACGATTGACCACAAGTTGTTGTTGATATACTCTGGGTAGAACACTTGCTTGACCTTTTGAAAAGCATAAACAAATGGCTCATCGCTCACGTGCTTGTTGCTCTTCAATTTGGACAAGTCAACCATGATCAAATTGGTACCAGGATCAACTTTACAGGCATTTTTTATCCTCAACTCTTACCCAATCACAGTAAAACACAACCTCTTTGAAGCTTATATAGTCCAATTCATATATATTCTGAATAACACCATAGTAAGTCATTTAAGCTTTAATGAGGTTTTTATCTTCGTGCTCACTCAAAAATAAGTGAGAGCCTTGTATGAAATGCCCGAATTCTGCACATTTGTATTTTTCTCTTACACCCTTGCACCGAATACATAACCGTTCAAGCGATACTTTTTGTACTCGTGTGCCATGAATAAGGGACTAGTGGCTAGACGAGCAAGCCATGATGTCGCATCACCCGTATTTAAGAGATGATATTATAGATAAATTAATTAGGTTAGTTTTAAAGCTTTTTTTGTAATGTGACATTTAATAAGAGACATTATCATTATAATTACCTCACGTGACACCCCAACCTAAATTCACTATCTGATTTTGCCACCATTCTCCGTCTTTTATTGTTCCCACATTCATCATATTTTTTTCATTTATCGTGACGAACGTATTAGAAAATTGATCATGTATTAAAATTAACATAATGTAAAAGTCAAAATAATATATACTTAAGTTTTTCATTCTTCGACATCTTCATGTGTGTAAAGTAGATAAAGAGCTACTTGTTCATGTTGTAAACTTGTTAATTTCACTCGCTTTCCCCATCACCTGACCACTCTCATCGACGAACTCATCACTGCAATCTACGCTGCTTGGGTCAGGCATATATTTCTGAGTGTAGATTAATGATTCCACGGTGATGTAATCCTCCGCAATTGATCCTTAAATGTATAATGTATTCTTGACATAATCTTTGAAAACTTTCATCAATATTTCAAACGGATACATCCACCAATATTTCATCAATATTTCAAATGTATCTAATTGGGTCGCAAAGTGCCTCGTCGCATAGGTGTACCAATAAGTAAACACTTATGTCATAAAATAATGAGGGAAAATACTTCTCCGACACACAAATCGCTTCGGTTACCGCTACTTTTGCAAATACTATGTGATCTCGATTGACTACCTTCTCACATAAACTTGTGAAGCATAAGCCAATTTGCATAATAGCCCTCCGCAAATCCTTGTGATTGGAGAAACAGTGCTTAAACAACAGAGGAACCAATTGCATAATTACATGCCAATCGTGGGACTTAAACTTATGTAAATAATGAGTAGCATAATTCACAATCCTTTGCAAGTTGGATGAAAAATTATATGGAAACTTTAAATTATATGTTGTCTAAAAGCACATTCCTTTCCTCACTTGTCAAAGTAAACACACCAGAGGGAATTATTATCTTTTCACTACCATCTTTTTTCAACCATAGTTGTGGCTTAAGAGTCAACAATTTAAGGTCTTTTCGTGCTTTTTCTCAATCATTCAAATGAGTCCCCCAAGGCACATACCCATAATACATTCAGTGATGTTCTTCTCCACATGCATCACATCCAATACACGACACACCAGGTTATTCTTACAATAACGCAAGTCATATAAAATTGACCTCATATACCATGCCTTTCTTGTCTCAATTTTATTCCCAGTTTGAGTCTTCTTATGCTTAACATTATTCAATTTAGGATTCTTGCCTAGCACATTAGGGCCAAAATTAGAACATTTACTTTTAATTCATGAACCTGCAAGTTTTCTCGGAGGTAGCCAATGTTCAACCCCGCCCGATAAAAAATTGGAGCCTTTCTCAAATCTAAAACTATGAGCGGGTGGTAAAAACCTCCTATGGCAATGGTATATATTTTTACGCCAGCGGTGAGACGCAGAGATTCAGTCTCCTCTCTATAAATATGATACCCCAAATAACCATGTACTACACAGCATGATAATGTCCCATAAGCTGGAAAATCATGAATTTTCCACATTAATATAGCTTTCAGCCCAGGGCCAACCAACCCAATGACCGTCTAAATGTTCAAATCCACCAGTGAACAACAATTCAAGAATTCTAAACAACAATTCAAATAATAATACGAAATATTAGAAATGCTTAGGGCCAACCAACTTAATGGTCATCTAAATGTTCAAATCCACTAATCAACAACAATTCAAGAATCATAATAATGCAAAATATTCAATAAATGAGAAACATTTTAGCATAATAAGGTGACACCATTTTTAAATTAGCACAATAAATAATAAGGTGAAATCATTTTTAAATTTGCACAATAAATAAATAAGAAATTATCATAATAAATTATAAAAATTAAATAAGTGCATGTGTTTGAAATTATTTTTAAGGTTTCAAATTAATTTCATTTTAGGATTTTTTTTAGGGTTTTCAAATTAATTAGGGTTTTCTTTTGAAATTATTTTAGAGTTTTCATTATAGAGTGTATGTGCATGTGTGTGGTGTGTATTTCTGTGTGTGTGTGTGTGTTTGTATATGTGTTTTTGTGGTGTGTATGTGCATGTGCGGTGTGAAGGAGAGAGAGAGAGAGAGATGTATTGGAATGAATAAGGAGAGGGGTCGCTACTGTGGAGAGAGAGATAAAGAGAGTTGTGTTAGGGTAAACAGAAATGAGAACTGCATTTGGTTCTAATTGAAAACTTATCACGATCTTGTTACGGACTTCGATGGGACGATGATGCTTGAACCCTTCAATTCATGCATGAAAAGCAATGAACATCCGCTTATATCAAGCACTATTTGAATAATAATCCGTAGACAAATGACTACCCGGATTTGAGTTCATGGTTGCATCCACATACCATCTCAATTTATCAAATGACAACGACTGATTACCAAACATATGTCTCTTCTCTTTCTCCATGGACCACCACTCCCTATTGTAGTAAACATCATATTCGTATTTATTTGAAATAAATTCATGATATAAATGGGTCGGGTTAGAGGATTTTATCGTAAACGGTTTGTCAATTCATTTTCAATCAATCCCGGTGACAACTGACTGTGTTTACGAGCTTTGTATGTAACTCCACATGCGTGATCACCAATAAATTTCCTAACATTAAAAAATGTTTACAATATTGACAATACCATGCATAAACTATCCACAACATTTCGATAATTTGTATTTACGCTCAATGGTAACCCGTGTCAAATCATTTTTAATGTAATTGAATTCAAAACTGATTTCAGTTGCATATATATAAATCACATCATGTAACTAATCCACCCCACATTTGTATCGTTGTACAACCATATTAATGTCATTCAACCAAAAAGATGACAACAAATTTATAGTGGAAGAATAACGATCATTATATAATAATTCATCCAAACGATCCACATCAGCTCATTCGGTTAAACCATCATCATTAAAATCTTCAAACACAACTTCCCCGTCACTAAGAACAACTTCTCGAGACATGACATTGACATCAACTGCTTCAATTTCATGTGTTACGACAGTATGATAGTAAAATAATAATGTCCTCATCAAAATCCAATGCACATTATGGGGTTTCCCCAACTCGTACGATAATGAAATGAAGTCATTAGATATACCAATCCACCTAAAACGTATAATTATGACTAACTATGTAATCGTCGTTGTATCCCATAACACCTGTACAAGCCTGCTATCCATATACTTGCAAAACAAAGTCACAAACGATGCCATTGTCACTGTAACACACAAAGAAAAAGGCACACAATTTAAATAACTTAAGCAAAATATTGGATTATTAGTGAATCGCATAAAATTTAAATACCTTCATTCTAACTTAGTACTAAACAATACACGTTCAACAATAAGTATTTGCACATTTTTGTTTTATAAAACTGATGTGTCCATGCATAACAAGGCATTAATTCAATAGTTCATAAATGACTTTATGCATAAAAAACTAACATTGCTATTTAATAAACTGCAACTTACTACACAATAACCTATTACATTAAATCTAAAAAAATACAGAAAAACATAGACAATACACTCCCACAGTACACATGTTATGTCGGGTTAAAACCAAAAATATAAAATATATATAAAAACATTATCACATAAAAAATAAACATTATAATCCGAATACTAAATACTCATATAATAAATGTTTACTGTGAAAACGAAATTATTAGAAAATAATACCGACAATGCAAAACTATGTGGTAATTCGTTTGTTGTAAACACACATGTGAAGATAATGTTTGGAAAACCTAAATACATCATACAATTTCATGATCGACTAAGATAACTCGTAATTTAATCAACAATAATAAAATTCCGACCTAGTAGAAACATTCCTTCCGTAAAAAAATCATAATGCGAATAATAAAATATGGTAACATACCAAATTAGCTCCGATATTATCAACATAATTTTAAATCCATTTAGTCCTCCCATATACAGAATCGTCTTCAAAGTATAGATTTTCAAACTATACAAGAATTATCTTGGAACGATACGAAAATAAAGTATATCCACACACACACACACGCATAGAGACCGTCTCAGGTGCGAACCTCATATGGTGCAAACTTTGTACGGAACATTTTTTAAAAATATTAAAAAGATAATTTTTTGATGAAACTTTTTTGATATAATCTCCATAATGAGGAGATCATCTCCAATTTTTTTATCAAAAAATGGGTGAGATGATCATCAAAAGTTTGAACGGTCGAAAATGCAAATTTACACCTGTTTTGTATATCACCTAATCTCACCGTAATTTTGTATACCACCTCATCTCAAAAAAAATATTTTTTTACTATTTAAAAAAATGATATGTACCAAATCATGTAAATAAGAAGCCCTTTCAAGAGACTATACATACGATCCATATATATATACAGAGAGAGAGAGAGAGAGTCAGACTCCTATACATACCAAATGGTATCTATCAACGGTACATACCGTTGGTGCGAACCCATTGTATAAACGATTTTGAGTTGAGTTTTTTTACGTGGTATTTAAACATTTCGGGGGAGCTATATAAAAAAACCAGGACAATTTTTTTTTCATATATTAAAAAAATCAGTCAAACTTTTTCACCTTTTAAAGTGCTTTAAAATGCTGCAAAAAGTTTGACCCAACAAAAAACGTTATTTTGAGTTAATTTTTTTATATGGGTCTATCAAAATGTTTAAACACCATATAAAAAAATCTGTCGATTTTTTTTTCCTATTTTAAAAAATTGGTATGTACATTAGACTCTCACTATATATATATATATATATATATATAGAAAGAGAGAGAGAGAGAGAGAGAGAAAGACTCATGTGCACACTAAGTTTGCACATATGCTTCCGCACACCAATTTTTTTAAAATATTAAAAAAATATTTTTTAGTTGATTTTTTATGTTATATTTAAACATTTCAACAGACCCATATAAAAAATCTGTCACTTTTTTTTTAATTTTAAAAAAATCAGTCAAATTTTCGCAACTTTTAAAGTGCTTAAAAATAACGAAAGTTTGACCGATTTTTTAAAAATTGCAAAAAAATAATTTTTGAGTTTATTTTTTATATGGATCCCTTGAAATGTTTACATATCACATAAAAAAATCAACTCAATTTTTTTTACTATTTTAAAAAATGATGTGCAAATTTAGTGTGCACGGGAATCGCCATATATATATATATATACGGGAAATCTCTCCGACGGGCTTATTTAACGGGCTTAATCGGCGGGCTAATATCAACCACACGATTTTGGGACAGCGTTGTCTTTTCAGGACCACCTTGGGGGGACCGTTTTGTCTTTTTATGCCTATGTTTTTTTCTAATATTTTCGGAATAGAATTTTCTAGCCCACTAATTTCTATGGCATTTTAAGCCTATTTTAAAGCCTAATTAACCTGAAAGTCTAAGTGTAGAAGTTTCAGGGCTACTACTACTTCTTAAGCTTCTTCCGTCACTATCGTACTAGAGTTCGGAATAGCGAGGATTATCTATATAAATAGTTTCTTCAGGGAGTCTAGAAATTGCAAGCGGTTTTGCAGGGAAATATTCTAGTCTTACATACCTTATATGGTATTGCAATTTTAGCAGTCTAGTTTCTCTATATTTTTTATTAATAATATCAATTATATCGTCTTCTATAAATTTGTCTAATTCGTTATCTCTGTAAGATGACAAAAATCTTCTATATGTTCTGGGGGCAGTTGTCTCTACGTTTTTAAGGAGAGGGCGGATTCCTCCGGCTCTAATTAAAATAACTTTTGTTTCAGCTAACCTTTTTCGTCGAATATATTTTAATACGTCTATACTATATTCAAGTATTCTAGTGTATTCTTGATATTTTTCTGGTCTTGGAAGTTCTTCTGCGAATTCTACAGTTCTTATCTTTTGTCTTAAGAGATCTCGGATTCGAGTTCTAATTATTTCTATTCTAGGTACTTCACGTGTTAACCACTCAATAAGCTGGTCTATATATTTGAAAGTGCCTCCTGCGTATGTTAAAGCAGTAACTAAAAGTTTTTTATCTTTAAGGTCTGTAAGAGTCCAATCTTGGATTTCTTAAGTTAAGTCTAAATTTGTTTGATTAACAAATGTTAAAAAGTCTTCAGTGATTTGTAGGCTCATATAAGTTTCTTTTTAAAATAACAATATGTAAAATAGTTAAGGGTTTGATTCGAGTTATACCTTCCTCCTGGTCTATAATATATTTTGCTTCCTTCCTTATTATCTTCAGCTTTGTCACTATTCTTCTCCGGTCTCGGCCTCCTACAACTCTCTCTCTTTATGTGTCGCATCTCAATCCACTATTTTGGCATTGTACCCGTTTCCTGCCTATACGCCTTCACGCCTAAAGCCCATCTGGCTAACGACTCATGGCTAATTGGCACCTGACGGTAGTTCAATAGTATGACACCTCGTGTGCTACACCATAGGTTCCACACAATAGTCCTCTATGAACAGAAAGTTGGAGACAATTTGGAAAATAATAACAACTCAACATAAGAGATTTTTGGAAAAGAAAATACTTTTATTGCATTGCATAAGTAAATACAACTCTCCCCTCTACCCTAACTATGAGAGGTTTACCCACTCATATACATATTACTCACTACATGCTTACACACTCTTTCTCACTTCTAAACTTCGATGATCTAACTCAAACTGGACGCTCCCTTTTATAGCGTAAGGGCACTATATAAGACTTGCTACCGGAGGCTAAAAAGCTAACCGGTTAAAGAGATAAAAATTATTAAAGTTTATACTATTTGCTTTACATAAAGTAAATTTGTCATCTAGCAATAATTCTAACCTAACGTCTTTGTAAGGGTCTCTTTATTCTTTATGAAAAGAAGCTTTATAGGGGCCCGTGTGGGGCATGTCTGAGCTGTCTTCTTCTTCACACTGCAAGGGAATCTTGATAGAGTCTTCTTGTCATCTTGTAAAATGCATATGTTTATAGCAGGGCATCTTCTGTCTTCAATAATTCTTCTGCTAATGATGGGCTAGTCTTTATCCCGTCCATGTCTTCTTCTACCTTGTCTTGTCCTGGGAGGGCTTTATTATTGAAAAATTCATCAAGGAGGCCCACAATTCTAAGGCTAGCTGGCAAAACTATCTTTATCATTTATTTGGCTTCTTTCTTGAGTATTTCATTAAATGGCTCATCAACTTGGATTATTTGGTCTTCTTTGTGGTAGGCAGTATACCATCTATCTTCGCTTGTCAACAATTCCATGATTTCTATTGTCTTCATAACTTGAGCAATCTGGAGCTTGGACTTATCAACAGTTAGGTCTTTAGTTTTGTCTTCGGCTAGAATTTCCACATCTTCGAATGCGTAGTTGGAAAATCTAATAAGTCTGAATCCCTCAACCCTCATTCCTCCACAGGAACTTGGAGCAATCTAATATATCCTAGCAAACTGGGGAAAAAAGTCTTCTACCTTTTTAATGTACTCATGGACTATTTTTCCAAGAGCAATAGAGTCTTGAATATCCTTTATCTGAATGAGTCAATAAACTCGTGGTCTGCAAGAGTTATATGAGCCATGTCTGATTTCCCTAAAAAGATATATTTTTGGAACGTCTTTGAAGAAATCTCTAATCAGTAAAGCATCTCCATTTATTTCTAATGATAGCATATTAAAATGACCAATAATGTTATTAGTTTCTTTTTTAAAGTCTTCTGCTAATGGGAGATTATTATGACCAAACGGTATAACAATCTTAGTCTTACATGTCTTTTTCTGATAAAAAAATTATCAGTTGGTCTAATTTTGGAGGATTCTCCAAGGGTCTAAGCATAAGTTTGCATCTGTGATCTAGGAGTAGCAGCCCCACTAAGTTGGGTTAATGCAAGTCTTTGGAGTCTCATGAATCTAGCAACAGCTACCAGGTTCTGCTTGAATTCTATCCAAAGTCTATTTTTGACATTCCAACAAAGGGCGTCTATGAGAGTATTTTTATCTTTCGAAAATTCTTGTCTATATTTGATCAAGTCTGGATATCTTTGATCAGGTCTATATAGGGGGGAATATATTTTTTTGATGAGTCTATTTTGAGAAACAATCTCATGTCCAGATTTTCCTAGAGGGACTAAGATGTCATCAAAGTTCTCTAGGATTGGTCTTTCTTGAGAGTCTTGAATATGAGTCTCTCTTTGCATTACACCAGCATTTGGTCTTACACGTTTAAGATAGTCTGCAACGTCTTCTCTGTTTAGTCTATTTGTTCCAGAGGAACTCATGTTGTCTAGGTCTTCTGTTTGCAACATAAAATGTGAAATCATATTAGTGTTAGCAAACATTGGTTCTCTTGATATAATGTCTGGAATGGTATTTTTACTTCCCTTAATATGTATAACAGATAAGTCATAACCATTAAGCAATTGTTGCCATTTAATAAGTTTATTAGTCCTTGATTTGGACAAGTTTAAATCTTTGAATTTTACTGCATAAGAAGAGTCAGTATATACAGTAAAATATTTGGGTCTAAGAAAAAGCATATATTTTTCTATTGCCCTTACTATAGCTAAAACTTCTTTTTCATGGGCAGTGTGTCATATTCCTAGATTAATAAAGGTTCCAGAACTATATCTACAAAGTTTCTTCTTTTTAGTCTGATGATCAATGGCAAAGTATACTGCTCCCCATTATTTATCAGAAAGATCTGTTTTTACTATAAACTGGTCTTCTACATTAGGCAACTCAAGTAAAGGAATGTTCTTGACCTCATCTTTTATCTGTCTTATGATTTCAAAATCATCTTTGGTCCAATAAGAAGGATTAGTTTTGTCTATTCCTTTTAACTTGGATGTTAGGCTTTGTCTTTTTGAAGCAAGGTCTTTAATAAAGTCTGCAGCACAATTAAGCAATCCTAAAAGTGATTGTAATTATTTTCTATCTTTGAGTTGATCTGGAAACTCAATAATCTTTTTAGTTATGTGTTCTACTAAGGATAGTTTTCCTTTATTAATATGAATTCCCACAAAGTCCATCTTGCATTTTCCCTTCAAAAATAATATTACTATGTTTGTCTAATCCTAAAATAATCTTTTTAAGATGGTCTACATGCTCAATCTCATTCTTACTGGCTACAAGAATGTCATCTATTTAAACAAGACAAAATTTTGAATAAGGTATAAATATATTATCCATTCTTCTTTAGAATACTTGAGGACCATTCAAGTATCCAAATGGCATTACTATCCATTCGTATTTTTCTTGGGGCACACTAAAAGCTCTCAAAGTAATACTATCTGGATGCATCTTAATTTGCTAGAAGCCTGATTTGCAATCAAACTTACTGAATATTATTCTATCTTCAATCAAATTGATTAAATTATTCTTATCTGGTATCTTATAAGAATCAAATTCACAATTCTTATTTAATTGTCTATCCTCTATAACCATACGTCTTTTTCCTCTTTTACGTTCAGATTCAATTTAAACATATAAGGCAAGGCTATTATGTCTACTTTTACTTTCCCTAATAATACCTAACTTAAGCATTTCATCTATGTCTTTCTTGAATTCTTCCCGGTCTTCTTGTGAATATCCTTTCTTATAGGTTCCACCATTAATAGTGACGTTTGGGTTAATAGGGATAATTTCACAGTAACTTTGGTCTTTATCCCATTTAGCGATGGAATTATCTCCTAAATTAGGCTCTGCTAATTGCCTAATCTTTTTCTTTTCTACTTTTATATCCATTTTCTTCTGTTTGGATATAGCTTGAACCCGTAATAAGGTATGCTGGGCTTGTTCTAAAATATCTTGTTGTATAAACGCTATTTGCTTATAACACTTTTGGTCTGGACACTTACATTCTTTTTGTAAGGGTTTAGTAATTTCTAGGGCTTTTTGTTGGGTTGTAGGTCTAGGTCCACCATGCTCAGCAAAAGAACTCTGATGTTTTATGGGTCTATAGTTGGGTTTGACCTACATAAGGTCAATGACAGTCTTGTGATCAATTAGAGGGGCTTTAATATTAA
This sequence comes from Sambucus nigra, assembly GCA_949130495.1. Classification (NCBI taxonomy): domain Eukaryota; kingdom Viridiplantae; phylum Streptophyta; class Magnoliopsida; order Dipsacales; family Adoxaceae; genus Sambucus; species Sambucus nigra. The sequence goes on from OX422217.1 coordinate 319,761,104, forward strand.
ATTCCTCTTTGTCACTAATTAATATCTTATCGTTATACTGAGTATAAGGATGATATTTACTAATAAAGTCTTGTCCTAAAATAATGTTTCCTGTGAAACCAGGACGAGGATCCATCATCCAAAATCGATGATTAACAGTTTTGTTGGTTTGATTTCCTAATTTAAAATAAATAGAAATAATCTGGAAATATACGGTAAATGGATCTCCATTAGCCACTTTACCATAGATTTCTTGAGTACTTTCTAAAAATTAGTCTTCAGGGAAGGCATTAGCCTTGCAAATACTCTGAGAGCATCATGTATCTATAAAAGCTGAAAGTCTTTTAGGATAGTCTTTATGTTGAACGAATAATTCTACAAAACAAGCATGTGGTTTAGTAGAAATTCCTAAATTATTCTTTTCTATAATAGATATTCTTTTCTGAGGTTTATCTATAGGATCCAAAGGTATTAATTCATCTGAACTACTATCACAGTGGTATTCTTCTAAATCATAGGAAATTCCCTTTCCTTTGAGGTCTTCATTATCTTGCAATCTTTCGGATATATTTCTATCAATGTCTTGATAATATGTTTTAATATCTAAGTCTATTTGATCATCATACTGGTTAGTATAAATTGCTCTAAATCTATTTCTCCAGTAGTCTTCATGGTAGTGTAATTGACAAATAACACAAACCATAAACAATTATGTTTGTATAATCTCAAAGCATTCTACGCATCTAAAATCTTTCTTTCTACATTTCATTTCAAATGTGCAATAATGTCTTTCATTAAAATAACATCTAGGTATATACGTTAGTAATTCAGGATTACAAACTATTCATCTTTTCTTTTAAAATGGGCTTAATATACACTTATACCAAGCTTCTTTAAAGTCTATATATTCATTATCTAAATCGTCTTGATCAGTTTGCATCGTATATAAGTCTAGAGTATCCTGAGAGTCTTCATACTCATCAGTATCACTATAGTCTTTCGAATCATTGTCTGTGTATGCATTATAGATACTAGTATTATCATCATCTTTTATGTCTGATATTTCTATAGCATATATGACATCTAATTCTTCTTGATCTACATAATATAATATTGTATCAATAATCTTAATACCTTCTTTATCTTTCTTATTATGGTAATCTTTAAAAAAGTGTCCTTATTTACCGCAAGTCCAACATTCTTTGAGGGTAGTCTTAGACTGAGCTACTTCTTTTTCTTTCATGTAATTAGGAATCTTCTTATATTTACTAGTATTTTTCTTAAAATATCTTCTATGGTTAAATCTATTTTTCTTAGTCTTAGAGTTCTTTTCTCTAAAGGTAGTAGATGGTTTAAATTTATACTTTTTTGGAAATCCTAAAGGTCTAGTCTTAAACTTTCTATGTTTCCATTCTAATTTCTTTTTGAATTTCTTAGATTCACTACCACATCCCCATTGGATTGGAGCGATGTCTCTTTCGTCTTTAATTGGAGGGATCTGTTTGAAAGTTTCTTCTATCAACTTTCCATGAGTTATATCACGTCTCTTAGATATGATATAGTCTTTCGCGAAATTGATTCTTTCACCTAGGGAGTTATTCTTAACTCCAGCTACTCCTGGCCAATTCTTATATTCATTAATTAGGATTTATCCTATGGAAGGTATCTTTCTAAAGTATTTATCTTTTAAGGTCCCTCCAAATTCTTTAATTTGGTAATATAGCTGCTCATAATTATTTCAATATTCATTTATCTTATCTAGTTTACAAATGCTAAGGAGGACTAACTTAGTTTTTTCTAGGTCTTATTCATTGATTTGAGCTAAGTGTCCAGCTCCAATAAATTATGATGTAAGCAATTGAATATATTCTTCAATTGATCTTTCTTCTAGGTTTTCTTTCATCTTCTCAATCTTAGCTAAGGAGTCTTCATCTGTAGTTTTTCTTAAACTATCTAAATAGTCTTTTGCAATACCCTTAATGGATTGCTCAACGTATTGTTTACATGAACTTACATCCCATTGTTCATTAGATGCAAAACACATGTTCATCTGATTACGCCATTCATCTAAGGCCTTCTTTCTATCTTGGATATTGTCTAAGTTAAGGTATATCCCTACTGGATTTATGGCTTAGCTTGCCATAGTCTTAACTGGAGTAAAACTCTTGTCACTAGTTGGAAAGTCTTTTATATAATCTGGTTTGGTCTTCACTACAGTGCTTGAGTATATAGGAATATTTATTCCTATTAGTTTAGTAGAAAGTCTAGGAGCATCTTCTAGCCTACTACTACTTCCTATATCTTGTTTATTAGGTTCTACTTGTGTAGCTGGCATTAATCTTTCTTCTCCTTCTTCTATTAGTCTTAAGTTTCTAAGAAGTTCCTTTGTATTCTTAGGTTTTTTTAATTTTAATATGCGGTCTTGAGCTATCATATGAAATCTCTCTCTTTCTTTAAATATAACATAATGACTTCTCTTAAGGTGATCCTTAAATGTCTTTATGTCCAATTATGAGGGTTCATGTCCAAAGTTTTGAATCCTAGTTTTTTCTTTAACTAAGTCTTTGTTCTCAAATGATCTTCTAGGTATAATTATCGGGGCTTGTCTTAGTAAACTAAAACTAGTCTTACTACTACATTCTCCTTTTGAAGGATCATTAATTATGGCTTCTTTCATATTCCTAAATCTAATTTCTTCGGTCTGGATATTCTTATTGACAATCTTAGGAGGACCAAACTGGATGGTAATGTTTCCAGTGACATTGTCTTGATTAATAAACAAAGGTTTATTCTGTATAGTCTTAGTTTCTTGAAATTCTGGCAATTGCCAAAGGGTCTTAGCTTTTCCTTTCATAGGTCTAGTATTCCTAATACTGTAAGTATGTTTGTAGTCTGAAACATTGGTTCTAACTAAGATTTCTTCATTAAGTCTACCGCTAGGAATTTCCGATTGCATTCCTTCATAAGGAAATTGGGAGAACTTCACATAGCTTTGGAATTCTATATTTATATTAGCGTCTGGGATAATATAGTCTTCATAGCCACTAGCATATAAGATTAACTTAAAATGTTTGGTCGTGTCTACGGTTACTGTAAATGCCGAAATGACATTGTAGTATCCTATGTTGTCTGACATTTCTAATTGAGCTATCCCAATAAGGCTTTTCTCAAAATCTTTTCATCTTTTATCACTTAAACAACATAATATGTTAATATTATTCTGAGGTCTATGTAATCCTTGGATTCTTGCTTGAAAGAGTCCAAAGGTCAGGAATTGGAACTTCCTATCAGTTCCTCTAGATCTAAACCATTTTGAGTCAAATACTTGCAGCGCAGTATAGGATTTGTCTAACGCATGATTTCTACAATGGTAGGTCATGTTATAATTAGGAGTCTTAGGAGTGTCACCTTCTTTAAATAAGTCTATGTATCACTACACCAAAAACACCAATTTGGCACACCTTGTTATTAAAAATCTGGCACAGTGTAAAACAGTGCCAAATTCTGGCACGGTTTAATGACAATCTAGCACACTTTAAAACAGTGCCAAAATTTGGCACTGTTTAAAAGTGTGCCAAATTTGAGTACACTTGACCAAATTTGAGTACACTTGACCAAATCCACCAGGTGCTACCCTCCTCCACCAGGTGTCACCCTCCATTCACAGACCCTCCACTAGCAAGCCCTGTTCTCGCCGACCAAAGCTGGCCAAAGCCACCAATGACCAAAGCCAATGGCAGCTGCTGCCCTGCTCTCACTGATATTTTTATTTGGTATGATATCATTTTTCGTTGTTCCTTCAATCATCCATCTGTTAGATATAATTTTGACAATGAAGAACATCTTGATTTAGAAAGATGAATTTTTTTGTGAATTTTCCTAAATTTGCTGAATTTGTTGTGAGAACTTATGTTCTTAGAGTATTGTAATTGTTACTATGAATTTGATGTGAGAACACCTTGATTCAGCTTAGCCATAGGAAAACTCGAGCTTTTTGAAGGTAAGGAAACTATCATTGACCTAATACACATGGGTTAATATAATCCCCTTTGATTATGCTTTACTTTTTAAAATTTTGTACAATTGAATAATGTTAATTGAAGATGACACACCGCAATGTTCTGTATGTTTGCTATTGTGTCTGCAGAATTCCAATTGCTACCCAAATTATCCTCCTGGATATTATTACATTTCCACAGAGATCTCAAAAAAAAAAATTGGGCACGTTGGTTGGGCGGGGCACACCTCGAATATGATAATCTATCTAGTAATTTAGACAATTTACATGCACTACAAAAAAGATTGCTTTTTACTACGAAGGCTTTTGAGATGGCAAAAAACTAGGTCTCAAAAACTCACCTTTTGAGACGGCAAAAATTACCCGTCTTAAAAACTACTCTTTTTAAGACCGTTTTTATTACCCGTCTCAAAAGATACTATTAAAAGAGACAGCAAATTAATAGCCGTCTCAAAAAGTATACCTTATGAGACGGGTGAAAAATTTGGATTCCCCCCTTAGTGAATTTTAGTCTCCCGCTTCTTCTATCAGCAAAGTTTAAGAAAATAAAAATAGAATCCAAAAGAAGACCAAAAGAAACCCCCCTCTCCATCGTCTTTTCTAAGCCCCGCCCGCCCTAAGCCCGCTCTTCTCCTTCTTCACCCCCCAACCGCCCTAAGCCCCTTACGCCCTCCATCGCACACCCTCCCTAGACCTAGCACCAGACCTCTCCATCGCAATCGCCGCCGGTGAAGTTGAGTAGGTAGCATTATTTCTTCTCCCTTAATTACTTTTATGTTTTATGCCATTCTTACATGTTAAAGGGTTTATGTTCTTAATTGAATTGGTTGGATGATTGTATAGGAGGTGAAGAGTAGTGTCATACTGATTTAAGCAGTGGACCAATTACTAATTTATGAGATATTTTGAATCAGTGGATATACTATTGGTTTCAGCAATTTTATTTCGAATTTGTGTTTGATAGTTGGGATTTAGTTTATTCTATCTGTGTTTCAACTGCTGCAATCAGTGATACATGGTTGACCTTAAAATTTGTAATATGATTTTTGGATATAGGAAGATAATCTGATTGACTAAGCTAATCACATTCAAGTTATAGTATCGCCGAATTGATACGGATAAAAGGTAGTTTTAATTATTGGTTATTGATTAATATCATTAGTTTTTATACTAGATTTATTTGTAGTGGTGTTAGGAGGTTGAGGGTGAGCCAATTAAAAACCCGGATTGTCAATTGGTTGTTGTAGTATAGTTTTAGGATTAATTTATGAGAAAATATGTATACTTGTTTATATGAATTTTAGTTAAATTATTGATATGTTTGTTTGTGTTAATTAATTCATGTCCTTTGGGAGTATTTTGTGCCACTAATTTCATTTACTATTCGATTATGATTTTATTTTGTGATATATGTAACAAACCCAATCAATTTAAACATGTATAACCATTGAAAAAATCGACAATGTTATCCAAGTTTATCTCATGGGAATATCAAGCACGAACACGGATACGGGACGACACAGACACGGACACACCGACATAACAAACATAGAAAAAACAGGACATGCCACCGCAAAGACACGACGTATATATATATATATATATATATATATATATATATATATATATATATATATATATATGTACGGGTGTCGTGCCCGGCACGACACAGACACGGATACGCCGACATAACAAACATAGAAAAAATAGGACATGCCACCGCAAAGACACGATGTATATATATATATATATACACACTAGCGGAATGCCCGTGCCTGAAGGCACAGCAAAAAAATTTCAAAACGGCAAAAATTTTGTTCCCCAACAAAACATGCAAAATACATGTTAAGAAATACTCAGAATGGCTTATAATTCCAATGTATATTAAAGAAATGCCTAAAATAGTGTCCAAATTAACACAAAAACTCAAATTCAAATAATAGAAACAACTTTTATACATTTGAAACCAAAATAATACACATGAGTTAAATCGGAACATAAAAACACACTTACCCCATGAATATTTAATCTTTTCGAACAAATGAAATATACAACCTGTGACTATCAAGTATCCCCGGGGGGGGGATATGAATACAAATTTTCATTGTGAGGACCTATAAACACAACACCAGCAAGAGTTTATAGGTTGATTGTCCTTAGTAAAGCAGAATTGAGAACTTTCCTTAATACATAATAACTATAGTTCCCCCTACTCTACTAATATATTGTAACTAAAAAAGGTAAAATAACAGGGTAAATTTATAAGAGAGGACAAGACAAACATTTTGATTATGCCTTTAAGTCCTCCACTTCACATCATAAGGCCTATTTAAATTATATTTCTGAGGTGTTATGTTAAATTACATAAAAGCAAGGGATACCAATGTATTATATTTCAAAATGAATCTCTTATTTATAACAAGACTTGAGAAAATTTTCACTCTTAGGAGAATTTATGACATCACTTAGTCTACACTTAGCCTCGTCACTGCATGTATATCAGTGAATATGCAATTTATATGTACAAATAGTGTATATAATTATACCAACAAAACTATGATAATTTCACCACTTTTTAGTATACTTTCTTTAGTCTTGTTTTGTAGTTGTGTGTTACTTTTGTAATAATATAACCTGTAGTGTGATTTGTCGATATGATTTTGTGTCATGTTAAAGAGAAACTCAGCTGGATTTTCGATCTTGTCATTCTCAAGTCCATGAGTTCCTAAGATGTGTCAATTGAGCATTTAAAATTAAGAATTAATTTATTAAATTATGGACATGTCCAAGAAGTGTCAGGCATGTACCACATGTAGCACAGGTGTGGTTGCAGTGTCGCATCTCAACAGGGCCGAAGGCGGAGACCTTTAGGCTCAAAGACTCGAAAGTAGTCACAAATTGTCATAGACAGACATGTCGGTTGAAGTTGTGTCGTCGCCTCCGGCAAAACTGCCCAAACTGTATAGGTACCAAAAAGAATGAGGGACACTACTCGTGAACCTCCTGCCGGTAGTCTCTATCAATGCCGTGCAAGCCAATAGGGGAGGTAAGAGCAGAATGGGTGCCCAAAGGTATATGGTCCAACTTAATGGGGACACGACCTTCGATGGAGTGAAAGTCAATGTCAGATGTTTTGGGTTGGTTCAGTTTGGTTTGAGGCATAGGGAGTGAAGCCGCAAGCTGGTTGGGATCAGAGAGGATCGCTGTGAGTGGGAGAATACCGCTGCAAGTCGAGACTGAGATGGGCACGGCATAACGGTGATGAAATGCTAGATGGGATGGTACGTCCTCCTTCACAGGTTGTTTGTCTCCGCGACGAAGAGGAGGGTATCTGGGGTAACAATAGTTATTGAGGTGGGGCGGTAACCAGAGAGGGCTGGGAGTCAATTGCGAGCTTCCATATTGGTTGAACCAATTGCATCATGTCCCTATGCAAGTTTCAGGGTCAATCAATTTCTCTTACAGCTAGCTGCTAGTGACTGGATAAAATAGTGACAGTGAGACACCTGAATTTGTCCAAAAGGTGCATCGTTCTATCCCAGTTGGAGCGTTTCTCGTTAACGTCATTGTTGCTTTGTTTATGATTTTAGAACAACTTATTTTGAAGTAACAAGGAGTCCCAAACAAGTGTATGCACGACATTTGAAACCATAAATTAGTAATCTAATGTTTGATTCTTAGTAAAAATAGAACTTTTCCTAATCCCAATGAGAAAGACACATACTAGAGAGCATTTATTCAAATGAGAAGTAGTCCATGTAAATTTGAAACATACAACACTCAAACACATGCTATTATTTGAGCGAACAGGGGTCAGTCCTCTTTAAGAGGGTAATTAGGCTAAATCCAACAATTTTTTTACCTTTTGATCAAGTCTGTGCTTGGAAAAAAATTAGGGCGTAGTCCCCCAAAGTTTGAATAGTGTAACACATATATATAGGACTCCGTCTTTTTAAAACGTATCAGCCAAATTGGGAGTAAAATTCCCAGATATAGCGAACGTGTTGAAAATCCACTTCAGAGTCACTTTGGACAGAAGGGAGTCAATATCCCATAGATGATTAAATTCCCAAGATAAAGGATTAAAGAGCTGTAAATTGTGTGGGAGAGAAAAATAATGAAAATGTAGTGGTAGTGACTTTATTCCCAAGATAAAGGATCAACTTATTCCCTAACTATCCACTGGTAGTGAGTTTATTTATACTTAGCAGTTTAATCATTAGCTGTTAATTCAACATTATTTAAAGAAAATTTTGGATTACAGGGTTATACAGTATGTTAGTAGAGAGTTTGAACAATCCATTGTCAGGTAGCCTAAGCTTGAGAGACTATCTTTCGCAAAATCATTTTGGCAAGTAAAATTCGACATTGAGATTAGGCACACACTACGGTTATTTTCACTAGCCATCCACTAAGGCAGGTCCTTTACATGCTAGCGGTTTCATAAATTCCAATCAAGTTACCAGTTTAGGCCACTGAATTGGGCGTCAAGTATAAACAAATGATATATTTGAAATAAAAAGTTGTGACTAACTTCTTAGGCACGTAAATGTACACCAAAAATCTTATCAAAACAAAAGATGAACATTAGAACAAAATGGTATTGACTTCTCCATCTTAATCTAGATTCTTTATGATTGTGGCTCCGGATGGTTGTGATGGTGGATTTGTGGTGATTAAGGATGGTGGATGTGATGATATTGTAGGTGGTGGTGCACCAGAGATTGAACTTTCAAGGCAGCTAATAAGAATACAACTAAGGTAATCACTCTCTCCTACTCTCTTACATACACATACGCACACACTCACACATGCACACACCTCCCTCCATCGTTTGCCTCGACTTCTCCCTCTCACTGTCACGCATATTTGCCAAAAAACCATATATCTGAAGACTTTTGGGGTTTTTTCAAATTTCGATTCATTTTTTAGTTATATACATAGTCGATTTGATTTTTAGTTATAAACATAATTGGCTGATTAAAATGGAAATATTCTTTGGAGCTGGTTTATATAATTGGCTTATAAGTATTCTCCTTTGACACAAGACTTCCAACTAACATCACTGCTCTTGATCTTAAAATTGATTCAACATATTCATTATTGATTATAGAAGTAAATAGTTGAATAAGGGTAGTATGCGATAAAATTTTTGTACAATGTTGAACTTATGTCAACTCGTACAAAAGCTCCAAAACACTCAAAGTTACGAGTGTATCGTTCACATCACGGACATAGACTTAGACTTAAAAACAGCCCGTTAAAGGGTGAAAACCTAAACCAGCCACCAAACATCCTTGTAGGAGGCACAAACACCTCGCACGGGACCAATGTAACTTGTAGGAACTGACCGCGTAGTCCCGGGTCTCCCGATTTGAGAATACGATAATTTGTAAAAATCACATTTAGACATAAAAACAAGCCGTTAAAGGGTGAAAACCTAAACCAGCCCCCAAACGATCCCGTAGGAGGCACGAACACCTCGCACGGGACCAATGTAACTTGTAGGAACTGACTGCGTAGTTCCGGGTCTCCCGGTTTGAGAATATGACGATAATTTGCAAAAATCACAATTCGACTTAAAAACAAGCCGTTAAAGGGTGAAAACCCAAACCAGCCCCCAAATGATCCCGTAGGAGGCACGAACACCTCGCACGGGACCAATGTAACTTGTAGGAACTGGCTGCGTAGTCCCGGGTCTCCCGGTTTGAGAATATGATGATAATTTGTAAAAATCACACTTATACTTAAAAACAAGTCGTTAAAGGTTGAAAGCCCAAACCATCCCCCAAACGACCCCGTAGGAGGCACGAACACCTGGCACGGGACCAATGTAACTTGTAGGAACTGGCCGCGTAGTCCTGGGGCTCCCGGTTTGAGAATATAACTATAATTTGTAAAAATCACACTTATACTTAAAAACAAGCCGTTAAAGAGTGAAAACCTAAACCAGCCCCCAAACGACCCCGTATGAGGCATGAACACCTCGCACGGTAACTTGTAGGAACTGACTGCGTAGTCTCGGGTCTCCCGGTTTGAGAATATGACGATAATTTGCAAAAATCACAATTCGACTTAAAAACAAGCCGTTAAAGGGTGAAAACCCAAACCAGCCCCCAAACGATCCCGTAGGAGGCACGAAACCTCGCACGGGACCAATGTAACTTGTAGGAACAGACTGCGTAGTCTCGGGGCTCCCGGTTAGAGAATATGATGATAATTTGTAAAAATCACACTTAGACTTAAAAACAAGCCGTTAAAGGGTGAAAACCCAAATCAGCCCCCAAACGACCCTGTAGGAGGTACGAACACCTCGTACGGGACCAATATAACTTGTAGGAACTGACCACGTAGTCCCGGGGTTCCCGGTTTGAGAATATGACGATACTTTGTAAAAATCACACTTAGACTTAAAAACAAGTCGTTAAAGGGTGAAAACCCAAACCAACCCCCAAACGACCTCGTAGGAGGCACGAACACCTCGCACGGCATCAATGTAACTTGTAAGAACTGGCCACGAAGTCCCGGGGCTCCCGGTTTGTGAATATGACGATAATTTCCACTCCTATATGTAATTTTTTAGTTTTGAGTAAATTTTTTTTTGTAAATTATTGGGTTACTAATATCGTATCTTTTTTGTATCCTATTTTTTTTGCAGGATTACAGTTTATCGTTGGCATTTATTCACGTGGAACACACAGAGAACTCAATGGTTTACAACAAGGGATTTATTCATGATTCCATTTTTTGTGTCATGGCCGTGCGTTCTTTTGTTGTTTTATTGTTACTTTTATGGCCGTGGGGGATTTTGTAAGTTAATTGTTATATTTTGTAGCCGTGCGGGCTTTATGTTAAGCAGGTTTTGTATTAGCAGGTTTTGGAATATCCAGAAAATAGAGAAAATTCTGCCCAATTTTTTTTGGTCCTGTGAACTGTTAAAGACGTGTAATATTTTGAAGTTTGTATGTACATTAGTTTATTAATGTGCAATATTATTAATTTGTGAATTTTGTGCTTTCAAATAATTTTTTTTCTTTTTATAAAAAAATTGGCACAGTTCAAAACCGTGGCAAAAGTGTATCATATTTTGGCACGATTTTGAGCTGTGCCAAATTTTTTTAAACTGTGTTGAATCTGGCACACTTAAAAACTGTGCCAAAAGTGTGCCAGAAATATCAAATTCTGGCACGGTTTAAAAGTGTGCCAATTTTTCAAACTGTGTTGAATCTGGCACAGTTAAAAACTGTGCCAAAAATATCAAATTCTGACACGGTTTAAAAGTGTGCCAGAAGTATTCCTGTTTGGCCAAATCTGGCACACTTTTGAGCCGTGCCAGAAAAAAATTACCATTTTGGAACACCTGATTCTGACACAGTTCAAAACCGTGTCAGATTTTATCTGGCACAGTTTTAAACCGTGCCATATTCCTGTTTTTGGTGTAGTGTATCTAATGGTTGAAAGTTGTCCATTATTAATAGAATCTTCACCAATCTTCCAGTCAACTTCACCCCATTCTTTCCATTGGAGAGGATTGGTGAAATTTCTCTCTTTCCACCATGTCCTAACATTGGAGGATGAATCCTTAAGTCTTTGGAGCATACAATTACTCTGTCCAATATTTGGGATAGAGCTAACTATCTTACTAGTTTTATCTAATCCATTATTTATGACCCTTCTACATATGGTCTTCCTTTCTATAGTTTCTATAGGATGAGGTTCTCTAAATTTACAGGTGGTTACCTATTTTTGCTCAAGTCTTTTTTCAATTATTTCTAAGAAGTCTGAATAATCTTTTTATCTTTTTATCTGACTAAGGATTTCTTCTTTAAAATTCTTATTATCTTTTCCTGTCTTCTCATAAATTTCTTCACTATGTCTAGCTAGAGAATTAACAAGGGATTTTGCAACATTTGTAATGTAGTCTTTTACTTCATGATCTTTTTCTTGTTGTTGCGTAGATCTAATTTCTATAGTTTCTACAATTTTTTCTATTTTATCTAACCGAGTTAGAATAAAAGGAGAGTCTATTTCTGCTCGGGAAGGCTTATTATATACAACCTTAATTCCGTTTATAATTTCTTCGTATTTTTTTTCTACTTGGTCCATGTCTAGTCTAAGTTCATTAATAATACTATCCATTTTGGATAGGTTATGGCTTTTCATATTATTAAGATAATTTGCTAAATTTTGTTGGAATTTAGCAAATTCTGTGTAGAAGGTAGTTAATCCTTCTGTCTTAGCCTTTAAATCTAAATGTAAGTCTTTAATAAAGCTACTGCTATAGTCTTAAGTGGTTGCTATGGATGTAGAAATTAAATTTAATATTTCTAATATAAGTTTAGTTGCTTTAGCAGCGTTGACAATCTCATTTTCATTTATCTTATAATAAAATATATCACCATTTATCTTTTCTAAAATTCTTTGGTAAAATTCTGATAATGTCTGAATGGAGAGGTCTATTGGTACCTGATTCCAGTCTGATCTAACTATCTCCATTAGGAAGATAACTATCTAATCTAGGGATAAGCTTAGGTTGTTCTTTGGTAAGTTTAATTAACTCACTGCCTTGATTTTTAGTTAAAGTTTCAATTTCTAAAAGGTCTTTGTTAAGGGCTTCTATATGATTAGTCTTAATATTTATTTCTTGTAAAACCTGTACTAGGTCTATTGCAATTTGATTATCTATTTCTAGTAGTCTTTTAGAGATATTTTTTTATCTCTGTATCTAAAGTTTGGATGTCACTAAATAATTGTCTTAATATAAGGAGGATACAATTATTTTGATATAATATGCTATTAATAACACTAGCAGTAACTTGTCTAATGTCTGCGTGTTTAGCTGTGATATGTTCAACGTGTGAACAACCGTCTATGTGTGTGGTTAAACAACCTTCTTGGTCTAAATCGTTTATAGGTTGGTAGTTTGGGTTTGTTCCAAAAATATCTTTGTAAATGCGAGGGATAAATCCCAAGGGCATTAAAGTCTTTTTACTAAAAGTCTAAAAGGAGCGTCTTATGGCTCAGATACCACAATTAAGATTTTGGTCAAAATTTGGTGAGATTCTAAAGCTTTTAAGGTCTTGATACCAATTTGGGTCTAAACTACAAATCTTTTAATTATATAGTCTTAAAATAGTGTTATAGTATAAGACAAGAGAGGGGCCATCTAAATAAAATAACAAAATGTCTTAGGGACCACAGCCGGATAAGGACAAAAGTCCCTTAATCCGTTCTTTAAGGAATATATATATATATATATATATATATATATATATATATATATATAATACTAGTTTTGAAATTTGGAACCCATAAACAAAATTCAAATTATGAAGCCTGAGATTCAAAATAGAAAAAAAAAAGGGGAAATTTTGAATTGATTAGTTAGAGGGACATATGTATCTATAATTATGGTCGATTTTGAAAAGCAAAGGTACATGACGTGTATGCTTTAAATTTCTTTATAATGAGACTTAATAAGTTTTGTAAAAGTCAATAAAATCTAATTTTGGACACAAAATTATACACCACCCACAATTCCTCCCTGTGACATCCCGACTAATTAAATACCGGGTAGCTACTCCTTTATTCAAATTAATACAAAATGTCAAGTTGGTTCAGTTCATAGCATCACTATCAAAAAAAAAATTAAACAATTACTAGCCACCTAATAATTAAAAAGTGAGTTGCCAAATCTTATTAAATTAAATTAACATGCAATCCATCGAATATTTATCAATTAATGATCACATAATTACATCACAGTCATAACAGAATATAAATGGAATAATAAATGAGTCTGGAGTAACACTCCTCAGAATAGTCCCAAATACTGAATAAAACCAAATACAACGTCTGAATAATAAATGAATTTAACTCCAAAACTGAAAGGAAACTGAGTATGATAAAACTGTCTCTAAAAGAAATGGGGCGACATGCCCTAACAACTGAATAAGTCTGAAATGGAATCAATATAGAATGTGGAGGCGTCTATCATCAAGGTTCTGTAACTTCCACAGCAGCTACAACACGTCACTGGAATGGAACTCCAAAGCTTGGCGTCCCTGTGGCTGGACACCTAAAAGGTTTTTACAAAAAAAAAAATAGATTTGAAAGCAAACGGGTCAGAGCCCAATGTGAAAACAATTTAAAATATAACAAGTGTTTAATAACATTAAACAATGAATATTAAATACATGTTAGTTACGTGCACTCACGTGAGTTCCTCACCTCTCAATTAATGTGCACTCCTACCGTATCTGTAACCCGTCCTAGTTATGCCGCTAGCTAACTAGTATAAATCACAACCTGACTTCACTTTATAATACAAGGGTCTATTCTAATATAATATGTGCGTGTCTTCCTTTTATTTCTCATTCATTACTTATAATAATTACTGTATGAAATTCTCATTTTTATCTTTACTAAAAATGTCTCAACAATACACATTTACACTTTAATAAAGAGTCTATAGCAATTACGAGTATATTAATCCCAACATAAATATACAATTAGGGCACCCTTAGGCTAAGTTGCGGTGCACATGTACTCTGCTATCGAATTTCGGTACATCACGTATATAAGTACCACGTGTTCCGAATCTCTCAGGAACCGTTCTTAATAAGCAAAATCACACATAATGGAGGCGAACATAGTTCACATACCCATGGGTCACGCACATACCTACGCTCCCATGGTCAGCTGACTTATTAACTCACAAATAAGTCATTCACAGCCCTATATCCTTAAGGTACCAATCTAAATCCCCCCGTAGGCACACAAGGATTAGATGGCCCAGTTCGAAAGTCGACCTCCCGTGATAACAAGTATGGTAGGTATGTTATACACATATAAGTACATATACTAAGCATTTACACAACTTAGATATCTTATAATATTAATAAAGGTATATTTTACATCCCTATACCGTTATTCCAATTTTGTACATTTTTAAGTTTCCGGATAATATAAAATATAGACCGCCGACACATCTCACGTCGTAGTTTCAAGTACTTAAAACCTAACCTAAAAAGGTTACCAAGTCTCCTATTATCCCCACGTTTAAATCCACTATTCTTAAGGTCCTCACCTCTGCCACTAACTTTAAATTATCAAACTATATAGAAGTTAATAATTTACTTTCAGTCTCTAATAGTATCTCAGACGTCGAGCCTTGTGAGGTTTAATATAATTCCCAAATTGAATTCTAATCATAATCCGGGTCTTACACACATGCCTACTGGTCTTCTTTAAATCTAAGAGTGTTCACAAAGTCCCCACCAATAATTCTTTAGGGTTGAAATTGTTAAAATTCAACAAAGGAAGAAATATAACCGATTTTGGGAAGGTCGATTGATCGATATTCAAGGTCGATTGATCGATGGTGGTCGATCGATCGACCTATGAATGTCGATCGATTGACCGTACCAGATGGGCTACGGACTGCTTCATTTTTCAGTCTCGGACTTGTCCCAAAACTCCATTACAAGGTATGAAACTCTAATCTAAGGTTATAGGATCATTATACAACCAAAATACATTTTTGTAACGTTCCAAAACCTTTAAATCATCAACAATTGGTCTTATATGGATCAAAACTTCAATAAAACCCTAGTTTTCTATTTTCTTCTTCAAGAACAATGATAATTCTTCTCTTTAATCCATTTTTAATTCATCAAAGGTTATGTATTGGGTACTGAATTCGTCCAGAACAAATCTACATGCAATTCCTAACCAAGGTTTAGAGTTCTCCATCAATTTCATTGGGTTTTCATCATCTTTCAAGGCAAATATTAATTTCTACACTGATCATGGAGGAAATATTCGTTGAAACTAAGGAAATCAAATCACTTGCCTTAAGTTTGATGTTTAGAATCGTTGATGGTGTCCAGGGGATGGTTCTTTCCTTCTTTCCGGTCACAATTCCGTCAAGATTTGGTGGTGATGGTTGGTGGCTAGGTTTTGAAAACCTCCCGAAACTTCCCCTCTAACTCACGTAGCCCACTCTTCATTTTTGGCTGATCATGACCCTAATGGACTTTCCAATAATAAATAAACAAACACTAAAATTCGTAGGTCTTAATTCCTTAATTTTTAAAATGACCAAAATACCCTCTCGGGTCGCCGGTTTGGCCTAAAAATGTCCCGCGACCCAAACTAAACCCCCGGGTAGTGCTTTCTGACTATCTCGACCCCTACGAACACGTTGACGCACTCAAAATGACCATACAGATGATTAAATTATAATTTACTTTTTAATCTAATTAAATTGATTCCTGACGCGACTGACATGCGCGTCCCAACTTAATTTTCCAAATTGTCGTCTTTATGATTCTCGACAATTTTAATACTTCCAATACTCATATATTACCATATATATTGAGTAATATTTAATATTATCATCATAATCAAATACCAACTCACGTCTCGCTAGTATTTAAATTCGGATTAATTTCCAATTAATTCTCATTTAATTTAATTAATCCATTAAATAAAAATCAATAAAATTACGGAGTATTACACCCCCCCAAAAAAAGTTTTATTAAAAAATAATTATAATTATTAAGAGTTCTGCTATGAGTGTCAAATAAGTCCCCCAAAACCTCCTCTAAAAGCAATAATTTTTTGTGTCGTGGCGGAACTCATTACAAAATAACTTTTAATAGGTAAGTGAGAGAAAAAGTGATGCGGAAGTGAAATCCACGTCACTTCTGGAAAAAATTTGGAGGGGATTTTGGTACCCATATCATTATAATTTTGGAGTAGTGCTATGAGTACAAAGTAACTCTACAAAATCTCCACAAAAGGTAGTGCTATTAGTGTCCTGACGAGTCCCCATACCATGAGGGAATATATAATCGGTAGGTGAGATAATAAATAGAATAGGTTTTTACGGTCTAGTCCTTGAACTAATAATTTTGGATAAAAAAACCGGTGAACCAAATTTTAAACGATTAGGTCCAACATATAAATACCCCCAATTTAAGAAAATCATAAACCTAATCGGCTATTGGAGTTTTCTCTGCAACTAACGACTATTCTCCGAAATCGAAAATAACATCAATCTTATGCTTTGATCGTCTGTCCTATAATCGATTACAGTGTTCTTAATCGATTCGACCTGTATCACTTGGCTCTATCATTTGTAAGTTTATCTTTATCAGCAGTTGATTTTTCTATTTTCGATCGATTACAATAAGTATATGTCCTTTGTTTTAATTCAAGAGACTCATTGTAATATTCATTCATGTGATTGAATAGCTTTTTGTATGTTATATATGTATATGTTTTTAATTTGTGTTT
This sequence comes from Sambucus nigra, assembly GCA_949130495.1. Lineage (NCBI taxonomy): Eukaryota > Viridiplantae > Streptophyta > Magnoliopsida > Dipsacales > Adoxaceae > Sambucus > Sambucus nigra. Next base: position 319,778,403 of record OX422217.1, read on the forward strand.
TTTATGCATTTATGTTTGGATTCTTAATAAATAAGTTATATTTATCAATATTTGTAATTGTTAGTTGAATGTGCTGAATGAATATTATTGATGTTTCATTCTAATTTTAAGAATCCTTGATTTTGATTTGGTATTGAATCACTTATTGATATAGGTCCGCGCCAGCGGAAATAACCACTTCGATATCAGTTTTCAAAGTACACGCAGTGTTTATAAAGTACACGTGATTGATTATTTGATAATATGTGTGTGGTTTATTGCTTCATGTATAGGTTTTTAAAAAGTGCCTGTAAGTTTATATTAATTATAAATAAATATTTTGATATTTCATGCATTAAATTATTGCACACATTTTTAGAATTGTTGACCTTGAAGTAAATATTTTTCGTCTCTGTTTTACTGCAGGACATTATGGTAAGTAGTGTAATAACAAGGTGTTGTTATTTGGATAATATGGCTTGTATTGAAATATTTGAAGATAGCTCATTAGATTTCATATGCAATGAGTTGTGTATTAGGTTTACTAATTTGAGAAGTGGGAGTTTTTCATTGAGGTATTCATTTGGTGATGAATGTCGGTTCATGTTGGTTTGTGACAACGATGTTTGTTGTATGTTGCGGTCCCAATTGATCGTGAAAGCTAATTTCATTTGGATATATGTCATTGATTTATTACCATTTCCATGTAATACATGTCGTGAACGGGCTGACTGCTCTAATCGAATTTTTGAAGGGGTTGACTGCAGTAATACAAGTTCTGAGAGGGTTAACAGTGGTGATACAAATACACAGAGGATAGAGTCTTTATCATCAGGCACTAAAAATGATTTTAATAATTGCATTGAAAATGACTTTTATCTTGGAGGTGTGGAGTCAAGTAAGTCGAAAGTCTATCTTTCGAATAATTGGAAGACTTATATAAGTCATGAGAAGCAGTGTTTTGAAGGAGGTGTAGTGGAATTTCGGGATAAATTGCGAAAGTATGCCGTTGAGGTTGGGTTCAAGTATGTGTATTTGAAGAATGATAAAACTCGAGTGACGGCTGAATGCTCTAAAAAGACTACTGAGAATTGCATGTGGAGAATTCATGCTTCATTATCTACAATAAATGGATACTTTTACATACGTGCAATGAATAATGAGCATACAAGTAGAGGTGTCTTTCGTAGTCCGTCAGTCAAAATGATAGCCTCCAAGTTGGTTTCAACATTGGTAGCTGATGATCTTAGAGATAACTCGCTATTGAGACCAATTGATGTAGTTAGAGATATGAAGAAGAATTATGGTCTTGATATAGCTTATCAACATGCATGGCGTGCGAAAGAGATGGCTGCTGTTGATATACATGGTGATGAAAAGGTTTCTTATGCATTAATGAATAATTATCGTGAACTTCTATTGCAGTATAATCCTGGGTCGCATTGCATCCTTGACGTGGAACATGAGAGTAAAAAATTCAAGAGAATATTTGTAATGTTTAGAGGATGTATTTATGGATTTCAATACTGCAGACCTGTTTTATTTCTTGATGGTGCCTTTTTGAAGAGCCGTTACCGTGGAACAATACTATCAGCTACTGCAAGGAATGGGAACAATGGTAAATGAATTTTAAATATTTTATTTTGTGTATTGCATTGAAATTTTGTTTGTTCCATTCCATATCATCAAAATACAAGCATAAAAATATAAAAGACCTTTGAAGGTCTTTGTTTTAGTTCACGTGTACTTTTCATTTTTCTGCGTGTATTGTCATGATATGTCTTATTATGCGTGTACTTTGATGATGATGACGATTTTGTTTGTTCCATTCCATATCATCAAAATACAAGCATAAAAATATAAAATACCTTTGAAGGTCTTTGTTTTAGTTCACGTGTACTTTTCATTTTTCTGCGTGTATTGTCATGATATGTCTTATTATGTGTAATACTAAGTAAAGACACGCATAGTGCATGTAAAGTACACGTGAATATTTTTGTTAATGTCACGTGTACTTTTTATTTTTATGCGTGTACTTTGATGATGATGATTTTATGTGTAGTAATAAGTAAAGTACACGCATTTTACATGTCAAGTACACGTGAATGTTTTTGTTAATTTCACGTGTACTTTTCATTTTTATGCGTGTACTTTGATGATGATGTTATGTTGAATACAAACTAAAGTACACACATTTTACATGTCAAGTACACGTGAATGTTTTTCTTAATTTCACGTGTACTTTTCATTTTTATGCGTGTACTTTGATGATAGGTGTTGTTATTTAGAAATAATAAAGCAAAGTACATGTTAAAAATGTAAAGTACCTTTGAATGTTTTTGTTTAGTTCACCTGTACTTTACATTTTTATGCGTGTATGTTGATGTTAGTCTTGTTAATAATAAAGCCAAGCAAAAGATTGGAAAGTAAACGTGCATGTCTTTTTATCTTTATCATGTGTACGGTACATTTTTATGTTTTGTCTTGTTATTTACAAACAATTTAAATTAAACACAATATATTTCCCATGTGTTTTAGGGTCTGCGCCAGCAGCATCAATATACAAAGTGTTGTACATGGATATGTTATTTATTTTAATTTTAATATATTTTTATATTTCAGGACTTTTTCCTGTTGCATATGCTGTTGTTGATTCCGAAACCGAAGATAACTGGATGTGGTTTCTAGTCAATTTGCATAGTGCAGTAGTTGAGCAATATCGAAACATAACATTTATATCAGATCAAAACAATGGATTACTTAAAGCTGTTTCGAGGGTCTTCCCGTTGTCTACACGTTCCAACTGTATACATCATTTACAAGGGAATATAAAAAAGAAAATTCGTGGGAATTGTGATGGATTTCGAAAGAAAATTGTTAAAGATTTTTTGTCTTGTGCATATGCTGTCTCAGTAGATGTATTTCACAAGAATATTGAAGTATTGAAGAAGGAAGGAGGAGCTGCTATTGCCGATTTCATTGATAGGTTGCCTCCCGAGAATTGGTCCTGTGCATATTTTCCTGGTAAACGGTATGGTGACATGGCATCTAGTGTTGCGGAGTCATTCAATTCATGGATATTGGAGGAAAGGCATTTACCAGTAATGAATATGCTTGATAAATTGAGAGTGAAGATTATGAATTTCAATGCAAACAAACTTGTTGTGTCTGACACTTGGACAAATGAGTTATGTCCTTTTTTTCAAAAGTTACTGAATGAAAATTGGAATAAAAGCCGACATTGGACTATTAGTCGCTCAAGTCAAAATGTATTTGAAGTTCATTCAGAAGTACGAGCAACAGTTGACTTAGGAGAAAGGACTTGTTCTTATAAGAGTTGGCAGATTAGATGTTTTCCACGTTCTCATGCTGTTTGTGTTGTGCGGAGGAAAAGGACCAGTATTTATGATTATATTGAGGAGTACTATAAGGTATCTTTCTACAGAAAATCATACTCGATACCTATAGTTCCTCTTCCTGATTTGATTTCCTTAAATATTCCTATTCCTGAAAATCCATCTATCCTTCCACCAATGACTAAGAGACCGACAGGCAAGCCAAGAAATAAGAGAATAAAGTCTTCTGGTGAGATCACAGTAAGGGAAGTTACTTGCTCGAGGTGTAGTAAAACGGGTCATTACAGGTCTACTTGTAAGGAACCCATTTGACTATTTTTAAAATTATTGAATTCATTCATTTTAACCATTTGATTGAATAAATTAATTAATAAACCATTTGTTTCACATATATGAATTGTAATACCCCGTATTTTTTATGCTATATTAATTTGGGGATTTATTAAATTTAATGTGAATTAATTATTTAATAAAAAACCGAAAATTAATTATGTTATAATTATTAACGTGAAAAGAGTTAGTAATTATGGGAAATTTTTTTGAATATTACTAATGAGCAATGTAATATATAATAGTGGCCATATTAAATGTCACGAGTAAATAAAATGACAATTTTAGAAATTTGAGTCGGGACGCGCCCGTGTCGCGTCGGGACTAAATATTGATAAATAAAAGTAAATAATTTATAAGTTGTTCGTATGGTCATTTTGAGTGCGCCAACGCGTCCGGAAGGGTCGAGATAGTAAAAAAAGTATACCCGGGAGTTTGATTTGGGTCTCGGGGCATTTTTAGGCCTAATTAGTACCCCATGAGGGCATTTTAGTCATTTTGTATTTTTGGGTAATTAAACCCACGAAAATTAAAGGGGTTATATCAGATGTTTAGGTTATCCCCTAGGGTTAGATAACTCAAAACACTAGAACGGCCATTGGAGAGGAGAGGAGAGGAGAGAGCTCTCAAAGCATTCTAAGGCTCAAAACTCACCCGTTTGCACCGCCGCCACCGCCAACGCGTAGATCGCGAGACGGGGAACGCAACCACACCAAATTCAACACCAAACCAGATTTCTGAAAATCCCAGGCAAGTGTTTATCTTGCTTATTTCGTTGATGCATCATCCATATTAGTTTAGGAGTTATTAGGATGAGATTTATGGAAGAAAAACCCAATTTGAGATAGGAAATTTCATGTAATGATGATTTATATGATATTCTGGAAACCCTTTGTCATGTAAAGGATTAAGAGTTTGATTAAGAAAAGAGTTCTAATCAGATATAAACACTAAAAAAATTTTATTCCGGACGATCGGACCGTTGGAATTGGATGAAATTTTACAGAGAATTAGTTGAAGACGAGAGGAAGCTACAAAAAAAATTCAGCTCGATCGGACCGTTCAATATTTTTTAATATTTTTTTTTCTAGACAGTTTTATGTTTTGAGGACTCTTAGAGATAATAAAAAATTCAATTAAAACTCCATTTTAATTCCGATTTCGAAACCGTTTGAAATTCTCATCTTTGAAAATAAAATTCAAAATCCTTTAATGTAAGGCGAAATCTATATTTTTGGGATATTTTGCATAAGGGATAATGTAAGTATATATTAAAGGGGAGAGACACGTAAGGGAGAGTTACGTTGGAACATAAATGGATATCTACTGAATTGTACATTTGGAAGAATAGAGTCCATGAGGGTTACGTAGTAAGTTGGAAAAACCCTTCGAATTAAAGTTAGAAACGAACCATTATACTTGATAAATAATAATGGGAAAATAAGGATAAATGTTGTGAATGTGGGTTATTGGATAAACCTAAATTGATATAATAAAAGTGGTATATTTATGTAATTGTGTATGCATATATTATATACTTGTGAAAATCATGCCCGCGCTACTTGTTATCCCTGAGGTTTCCGCGCTGGAACGATCTTATCTCGTGTGCCTTATGGGGGATATTGACTCGTACCCTAGAAGATAGAAATCCTAGGTACAGGCTATCGAATCGGTAGTCACGGTCCTAAGAGATGTGAGGGTATGTACTGACCTCTTGTATTCCCTTTAGTACGATTGATACGGGGATTGGATAGCAGAGTATGCCCGCACCATAAAATTTTAAGTGGGGTGCTGTTAGAATATATATATTATACGAGTATTTAATATATATACGAACTTCTGAAATATGGGAAACTGCCTACTGTGTTATGGTAAGTAAGACATGTATAATGACTCAAATTTGAAATACTTGTTTTGAAAAGTATAATATGATATTGAAAAACTTTAAGAATCAATAAAGTTAAAATGAGCGTTTTGTACTAAATAAAATTATCCTTTTTAAACCATGATGTTGTTAAATATTAAATTTTGAGAGTCACCTAAGATAAGTTAAATCCTTGGGGAAGGATAGTGTGATATATGATGAGATAAACCATTGGGAAGGTTAGTGCGATAGGAGTGCACATTAGAAGAGAGTCGAGAATTTCTCAAGAGAGTGTCGCATTAATATGTTGTTGCATTGGCCTGTATCAATTTAAATACTTATTAAACGAATTTTTAAATCATATACACTATCGGGATCTGACCCGTTTCTATTCCTCTTTCTCTCTTGTATATATATGTATATATTACAGGTGCCCAGCCACAGGGGCGTCTTGTTTAGGATCCCTTGGAAGGAACGTGCTGCAGCTTAGGTGGGAGTTGCAGGCCACTTGCTTAGACGATTTCATTTACTTGATTCCACTTCTATCATTCTCCTTATTGGGCATGTGTCGCCCTTTCCATTATTTATCTGTTTTATTGGGACATTTGTATTTCAGTTATTTCTAGTACTGTTACTTTGGGATTTATTCAACATGTATGTTTTACTTTAAGTTTTAAATGCTGGGGTTTAGTTGTTGAATGTTTAAATTAATTGGATTATATGTTCCAGGATTATTGTGGTGTGATTCTTTAAATATTGAATTGTTGTAGATAATTAAATCTTTATTTTCAAAATAAAATTTGGAAAGTAATGTTAAAAAAAATGGTTTTGACACTTAGCTTAATTAAATAGGGTGTTAAATTTGGAAAAGTTATTTTTACGACAGTGATGATAAGAATGAACCAACTGTTCACCTTGATTTTAATTTAATAAAGAAGTGATCGCCCGGTATTTAATTAGGCGGGGTGTCACAGGTGGTATCAGAGCATCAGGTTCTAGTGTCCATAGGATCTGTACGGCTTATTTTCGCTTTCAGCTTAACGTTCTTGCTATAGAGCCCTATTTTTAGGATTGTCGTATTTCTACTTTTACGTTACATCTTCAGCTATTTGAGATTTGATAATGACTGGATACTAATAAACTACTTCACGTTTCAGATGCCTCTGAGACGTGCACCGAAGGATAGGCGTGCCCAGGCCGAGCAGCCAGCAGCTCCGGCACAAGGCACTATGAATGCTAATGAAGTAGCCGCCATTGTTGCTCAGGCGGTGAATGCCGCGCTAGCGGTGGTTCAGCAGGCTCCACCCCAGATTCAAGCAGTGGCGCCAGTACTAGCACAGCTTCCATCTGCATGGAGAGGGTTAGGGATGCTTTTCAGAAGGCGCATCCCCCTGAGTTCTCTGGTAGCTCAGATATCGTCACAGTCAGTCAATGGAAGAAAGACATCCAGCGGCATCTTCGTATGTATGAGTGCACCGACGTGCAAAGGCAGTTATTGGTTTCCTTTAAGCTGGTGGGGGACGCTTTGCAGTGGTGGGAGTCCACTACCACCTTGGAGGAGAGGGACACGGTCCCTATTCAGTCATTTTGGGAGCGGTTTGACCGCAAGTACTTTCCACCCGCCGTGCAGACTGAGATAAGGCAGAAATTACTGAATTTGAAACAGGAGAACTCTACCGTTGCTGAGTATGAGGAAGAGTTCACGAGACTTCTCACCATAGTGCCAGATGAGGCATCTACTGATAGTAAGAAGATAATGTTATTTGTGGACGGGTTAGCTTGGAGGATCCGTCAGCATCTTATAGGGAATCTATCTCTGAGTACTTTCACTAATGTACTCAATGTTGCGTTACTACATTGCCAGGATCACCGCTTCCATCTGCAGGGAAGCAGGAGAGCAGGAGAGTCCAGCCAGCAGGGCAGGACCGGGGGTAGTAGTGCTAATGTGGCACCATCTCATGGACAGACTCGTCAACACGAGCAGAGTTACCATCAGGGGGACCCTGCTAAGCGATTCCGTTCAGGTGATTCCAGGCAGGGATTTGGGGGTTATAGGCAGGGCCAGCCTAATCAACAGGGCCAACAACGTGCTAATCAGGGCCAACAGGGCCAGTAGCGGGGAGGTAACGGCCAGCAGGGTCGTGGTCAGCAGGGTCAGAGGGGAGGTAACTTCAGAGGCCGGTGTTTTGTATGCGGCAAGTATGGTCATAAGCGCCAGGATTGCCCAGAGGGTAATAGGGCCCCACAGCAGCAGGGTGCCCGTAATGAGCCATAAAGGCCAGTTTTTCCAGCTGCCCTCCCAGCTCCAGCCCAGGTGCCAGCCCTACCAGCCATTCCAACAGCTCCAGTGCAGTAGGGGCAGTTACAGTACGGACGTGTCTATAACGTCCACCAGGCAACAGCTCCACAGGCACCACCCGCGATTGAGGGTATGTTTCCTATCCATGGTACTATGGGTCGGGTTTTGTTTGATACTGGGGCGACGCATTGTTTTATAGCTACGCATTTTGCGAAGGCCTTAGGGTTGTTAGCCATAGCAGAGAGCACAGTGACGTGTGTAGACTCACCACTGGGGAGTGGGTCGCTTATCTTCTTTATATGCCGGGGAATGGGGGTAGAGATTGGTAGTTTAGTATTACCTGTAGACATGTTAGTCTTAGATATGCATGAGCATGATGTTATTATCAGTATGGATTGGCTCGTAGCTTATAGAGCCATGATTGATTGCTTCGGTGGGAGAATTGTTTTTGCCATTTCGGGGCAAGAGATGTTTGTAGTGGCGATGCCTCGCCCAGAGGGAGGTTCGACCACTCATTTATATTATATAGAGAAGGATGCCTCTAAGGAGTTTGCGATTCCTTTAGACTCGATCCCAGTTATTTGTGAGTATTCCGATGTATTCCAGGAGATACCAGGCCTACCCCCCAGTCGAGAGATAGACTTTGTCATAGATTTATTGCCAGATACGAGACCTATAGCATGTGCTCCATACCGTATGGCTCTGGCAGAGATGCGAGAGTTACGAGATCAGATAGAGCAGCTGTTAGGTCGGGTCTTCATTCGCAGGAGTACCTCACCCTGGGGCGCTCCAGTCTTGTTTGTGAAGAAGAGAGATGGTTCACTGAGGTTCACTGAGGTTACGTGTAATCCTAACGAATGAACATCAAAGGTATCCTTAAGTGTAAACGTTTGTTGAATTTAGATGACATCGTTTTATGCAAATCAACAAATCAAAGTCAAATGATTTCCACACCAATAACGTCCAAAACTATATAGCGCATTTTCAAAAATTTCAAGGACGTGTAAACCCGTTTTAATTCTCCAACCAAACTCCCTCATATATATATTCTTTTAGAGGTAATCTAAATTCTCAAACATTGGAGAATTGGTGCAAAAACCTAAATGGCCCCTTTTTGGCATGAATATCTTTTTATTGCCTTTCAATTTTTTCGGGCTCTTTTAACCTCTTTGGACCTCGGATAATAAAATTCCTCAATTTTTTAGGTCCTTTTTAACGGTGGCTTTTGCGCAAAGGATAGATAATTACCTTTCGCAGCCCCTCCCCGTTATTCAAACAAAACACACAAACACACAACACGGTTTTTATATGCACACTTTCCTTATAAAAATTATCGCGCTTGGTTCGTTTTAAATACAGGATTGAAGTGAAAACACCCAACCAACATGTGATAAGACAAGCACAATAATCAATCAAATCCGTGCATGTGTGCAATAAAGGAAATTATGAGTCAAACATGTAGGAAGTAACACTTAAATGCATCTTAATGACTCCAAACATTATAAAGCACATGGATGAATTGACCTATTGTCTCAAAACACTATCAAATAGTCACATGAAAATAATGGAATGATGTTGTGACTCGGTCATCCTAAGTGTTCATCCATAAACGGTGCAATACAAAAATCTTTTTGGATTTTCTCAAAATTTTATCAAAATAAAATCTTTTTGTATTTTTTCAAAAAAAATTCAAAAACAAGAATTTATACAAAAAGTACAAGTCATCACACTAGTAAAAATATATCATGAAACCACAACTAGTGTATGACAAACATGCAACCACAATCAACCAAAAGATTTCACATGGGGTGAATCACGTGCAAGCAAACGGGAATCGTGGACAAATAAACCATAAACCTTTAAATCCGATTTTCTAACCCAAATAGATGTGTAACGGAGTGTGGGTGTTTTGGGAATCGAATTTATTCTTCTATTAACCTTCCTAGGTTCATTTAACAGCTTGTAACAGAATCGCCTAATATGACCTTGCCTACCGCAATGTGTGCAAGTGTAAATCGGGCGGTGTGTGTTACCTAAAGGTGGCCCTCTCCTCAAATTTCTCGGTTGCTCTCTCCGAATTTGCCTAGGTGGGTCTCTCCTAATGATCCTAGGAGGCACTCTCACGATGTTCCTAGGGGGCTCTTTCCTAACAACCTTAGGTGTCTCTTTCTTAACAATCCTAGGGGGCTCTCTCACACGTGTGGGAATGGGTGCAACATATTTTTCAAGACCAATCCCACCCCTGTCCGTTTTGATCTCGACTGTGCCTAAAATCTTATCAAGTTTTTCAAACCAAGACTCCAAATCAAATTTCACCTTACTTGAATCTTTCAATTTCATCTCAAGTTCACCTATCCTAGATTCAAGTACTCGTCTAGAATCCTCACACTCTAAAAGATGCTTTTTCATAGTCTCCATCAACCCTCTAAGACTATCTCTCTCACCCTCGACGTACTCAAGCTTCTCTTTCAAAATTTTCACATGAGCCCTAAGTTCTTCAACTAAAAAATCATTATTTTTTATGGCACACTCTTTCAACTGAGCTTTCAATTTCAAATTTTCTTTCTTTGTTTTCAAAGTTTCAGCATAAAGTTCATTGAAAGCAGTTTGCAAGTCATGCTCATCTACATTTTCCTCCTCACTTTCATCCACACTCCCATCACCTTCACTATCATCACTAATCACACGGATGGGAAACTCTCGCCTAGAAGCATAAAAAACTTCTTCTTTTGAATCACAATCACTAAGGGTAGAAACATGAGAAATCGATTTATTCAATTTCTTCTTTAAATTTGTGGTACACTCATGTAACGTGTGACCAACACCCTCACAACAAGGGCACCTCTCAGATTCGTTTTCAACAGAAGATTTAAAATAAGAGTTCGTGTGAATTTTCCAATTAATTTTTTCAAAAATTTGACATCGAAGATCATCAAAACCATCAAAAGCCATTTTTGTGCAAAATCAGGATCAAAACACAATAGCTTAGTGCAACAGGCTCTGATACCAATTTGAAAGAGTAGCTACAGCGGAAATATTGCAACTTCTCAAATAAAAACCAATTTTAATTAATCCCAAATTTTAGTTAAACCCTAAGACATGCATCTAGATGATTTATCAAATAAAATATAGCATGCAGGATAAAAAACAATTTCAGGAAAAATCCCCCTCAGGGGCAAAACCTTTTATTTTCACTATAATTTGTAAGAAAACGGCTTACAATCGGATTACAATGAAAATACAGTGACTAAGAATTACCCTCAGGTATCGGATTCTGTAGTCGGCGGCTGGAAATATCCCTTTCCAGGAGGGCAGCAATGAATCCACACGCAGCGAACCCACATGAATCTCAGTCCAATCAACAAAGGAAGAACCGCAGCACTCCTCAATGACACGCAGCCATGAAACTTTGTAGAGACTCCCTCAGCAAAGACACGCAGCCCTCGGTTGCAAAGATCTCTCCACAAAGGTTTGAACAAACACAAGGTTGTGTTCTTGGGTTACCAAAAAGATTCACAAAGGTTTGGCAATTGTGTGAATCAAAACATGAGTCTTGGGACTCAAAAATATGAAGACTAGATGTATTTGGACTCTCAAAAACGTCTTCTAAAGTCTTGCAAAACAACTCCCCCGAAGTTGGTATTTATAGGAAAAAATATGAAGAGTTCCGCTTTTTTAAAACTCTAAAAATCTTATCAGCGTACAGGTACACCGAACCCCATCTGGGGTACACCGAACCGGTTCGGGTGTACCATCCTGGTATGGGGTTAAAAAACAACATTCTTCAAGGAATTTTCTCCAACTTTAAAAGGTCATAACTTCTTCATCGTAGCTCGGATTGAGGTGCCGTTTCTTCCAGTATCTTCGTTGCGGCGAGCTCTTCAACTTTCCAGTTGACCAGACCTCCGAACTATGGATGTGAAATTACGAAAATGTCCTTGAACTTCCCTATCAAGTCTTATTTCACTGTTTTGACTTCCCTTGCGTACCACTTGCATTAAGTCCCTAAAATCTTGGAACGTGAAGTCGTTGAGGAAGATGTGGGACACATTAATGGAGATGTTGAATGCTTGATTCCCAAAATTCGGATAGAGGCCGTCATGTGCGATATTGAGGTGACGTGCCAAATGTAGCGGCGTACGACATACATAAATGAAACATATTGGACATGTGAAAAATGTCCTTTCAGTGAAGGACTATCAGTTCGACATACAATATCATCCAGGGAAAGCCAACGTAGTTGCTGATGCGTTGAGCCGAAGACCGGTAAATGAGGTAGCGGACGTCTGGAAAGCGAATTGGAAGGAGTTGGGTCACCGGGACGCAGTAGCCCATTCCTTCATATCTATTATGACAGTCACACCCGAGATTGTTACGAGGGTAATACAAGCCCAAACCATAAACCCGTTTTGCCAGGAGCAGATTGTACGACTTTTAGCAGAGGGTGCTAAGTCCTATTCTGTTAGTTCTGATGGGGGTTTGAGGTTTAATGGGAGGTTAGTGGTTCCAGAAGGGGTAGAATTGCGTCATGCAGTGATGACCCAATCTCACGGGTCCCGATTTGCGGTACATCCTGGAGGAGATAAGATGTACCAGGATATGAGGAGGCAATACTGGTGAAGTGGGATGAAGAATGACATTGCTGAGTTCGTGTCCAAGTGTTTTACCTGCCAGGTGGTGAAGGTGGACCATCAGAAACCGTCAGGATTGCTTCAGATATTGGAAGTACCCGCGTGGAAGTGGGAGAGTATTTCCATGGATTTTATTACAGGGTTGCCTACATCACAGCGGGGCCACGACTCTATCTGGGTGATTGTAGACCGTTTGACCAAGGTGACTCATTTTCTGCCGGTGCGGACAGATTATACCACGGATGAGTATGCTCAGTTGTTCATTTCTGAGATTGTCAGATTACATGGGGTGCCCCTGAATATTGTGTCAGATAGAGACAAGATTTTCGTGTCACATTTCTGAGAAAGCTTTCAGGAGGCTATGGGTACTGAGTTGAGGCTGAGTTCAGCTTATCACCCACAGAGAGATGGACAGACAGAGTGTACTAATCAGATGTTAGAGGATATACTACGCATGTGTGTTCTTGATTTTGGAGGAGGTTGGGAACCACATCTTCCACTGGTAGAGTTTGCTTATAATAACTCTTATCAGTTTACGATTGGTATGGCTCCATTTGAGGCTTTGTATGGCCGGCCTTGTCGTTCTCCAACTTGTTGCCTCGAGGTGGGGGATAACAAATTGCTAGGACCAGAGGTAATTCAGGAAACCTCCGCGAGGATTGAGATGATTAGGAGTCGCATTCGAGTAGCCCAGGACAGGCAGAAGAGCTACACCGATGCAAAACGGTTCTTCCGGGAGATTAATGTGGGGGACCAAGTGTTACTGCGTGTATCTCCTATGAAAGGAGTGGTGAGGTTCGGGAAGAAAGGGAAATTGGCCCCGAGGTACGTAGGACCATTTCCCATTATCGAGAGGATTGGGCCAGTAGCATACAGATTGGGACTACCAGAGCATTTACATTGCATTCACGATGTATTCCACATCTCGTCGTTGAGACGGTATCTTCGGGATGATATGGCCCATACTCACATCGTGATAGATGAGATAGACTTACAGCCTGACAACTCTTACGAGGAGAGACCGGTGGCTATCCTAGACTATAGTGAGAGGAGATTGAGGTCGAAGATAGTTCCACTTGTACGGGTCCAGTGGGAGCATCATAACGTGGAGGAATCCACTTGGGAGCACGAGGTCGATATGCGCGAGAGATATCCAGATTTGTTCTTACCAGGTATGCCTTATTTTCCGAATTTCGGGACGAAATTCCGTTATTAGGGGGGAAGTATGTAATACCCCGTATTTTTTATGCTATATTAATTTGGGGATTTATTAAATTTAATGTGAATTAATTATTTAATAAAAATCCAGAAATTAATTATGTTATAATTATTAACGTGATGAGAGTTAGTAATTATGGGAAATTTTTTTGAATATTACTAATGAGCAAAGTAATATATAATAGTGGCCATATTAAATGTCACGAGTGAATAAAATGACAATTTTAGAAATTTGAGTCGGGACGCGCCCATGTCGCGTCGGGACTAAATATTGATAAATAAAAGTAGATATTTTATAAGTTGTTCGTATGGTCATTTTGAGTACTCCAACGTGTACGGAAGGGTCGAGATAGTCAGAAAAATATACCCGGGAGTTTGATTTGGGTCTCGGGGCATTTTTAGGCCTAATTAGTACCCCGGGAGGGCATTTTAGTCATTTTGTATTTTTGGGTAATTAAACCCACGAAAATTAAAGGGGGTTATATCAGATGTTTAGGTTATCTCCTAGGGTTAGATAACTCAAAACACTAGAACGGCCATTGGAGAGGAGAGGAGAGGAGAGAGCTCTCAAAGCATTTTAAGGCTCAAAACTCACCCGTTTGCACCGCCGCCACCGCCAACGCGTAGATCGCGAGATGGGGAACGCAACCACACCAAATTCAACACCAAACCAGATTTCTGAAAATCCCAGGCAAGTGTTTATCTTGCTTATTTCGTTGATGCATCATCCATATTAGTTTAGGAGTTATTAGGATGAGATTTATGGAAGAAAAACCCAATTTGAGATAGGAAATTTCATGTAATGATGATTTATATGATATTCTGGAAACCCTTTGTCATGTAAAGGATTAAGAGTTTGATTAAGAAAAGAGTTCTAATCAGATATAAACACTAAAAAAAATTTATTCCGGACGATCGGACCGTTGGAATTGGATGAAATTTTACAGAGAATTAGTTGAAGACGAGAGGAAGCTACAAAAAAAATTCAGCTCGATCGGACCGTTCAATATTTTTTAATATTTTTTTTTCTAGACAGTTTTATGTTTTGAGGACTCTTAGAGATAATAAAAAATTCAATTAAAACTCCATTTTAATTTCGATTTCGAAACCGTTTGAAATTCTCATCTTTGAAAATAAAATTCAAAATCCTTTAATGTAAGGAGAAATCTATATTTTTGGGATATTTTGCATAAGGGATAATGTAAGTATATATTAAAGGGGAGAGACACGTAAGAGAGAGTTACGTTGGAACATAAATGGATATCTACTGAATTGTACATTTGGAAGAATAGAGTCCATGAGGGTTACGTAGTAAGTTGGAAAAACCCTTTGAATTAAAGTTAGAAACGAACCATTATACTTGATAAATAATAATGGGAAAATAAGGATAAATGTTGTGAATGTGGGTTATTGGATAAACCTAAATTGATATAATAAAAGTGGTATATTTATATGATTGTGTATGCATATATTATATACTTGTGAAAATCATGTCCGCGCTACTTGCTATCCCCGAGATTTTCGCGCTGAGACTATCTTATCTCGTGTGCCTTATGGGGGATATTGACTCGTACCCTAGAAGATAGAAATCCTAGGTACAAGCTATCGAATCGGTAGTCACGGTCCTAAGAGACGTGAGGGTATGTACTGACCTCTTGGACTTGGAAATTATGCTTCGCCTCAATATTGTTTGTGTGTGTATTTATACAGTTCGAGAGTGATTCCGAACTTGTATTCCCTTTAGTACGATTGATACGGGGATTGGATAGCAGAGTATGCCCGCACCATAAAATTTTATATGGGGTGCTGTTAGAATATATATACTATACGAGTATTCAATATATATATGAACTTCTGAAATATGGGAAACTGCCTACTGTGTTATGGTAAGTAAGACATGTATAATGACTCAAATTGGAAATACTTGTTTTGAAAAGTATAATATGATATTGAAAAACTTTATGAATCAATAAAGTTAAAATGGGCGTTTTGTACTAAATGAAATTATCCTTTTTAAACCATGATGTTGTTAAATCTTAAATTTTGAGAGTCACCTAAGATAAGTTAAATCCTTGGGGAAGGATAGTGTGATATATGATGAGATAAACCATTGGGAAGGTTAGTGCGATAGGAGTGCACATTAGAAGAGAGGCGAGAATTTCTCAAGAGAGTGTCGCACTAATATGTTGTTGCATTGGCCTGTATCAATTTAAATACTTGCTAAACGAATTTTTAAATCATATACACTATCGGGATCTGACTCGTTTCTATTCCTCTTTCTCTCTTGTATATATATGTATATATTGCAGGTGCCCAGCCACAGGGGCGTCTTGTTTAGGATCCCTTGGAAGGAACGTGCTGCAGCTTAGGTGGGAGTTGCAGGCCATTTGCTTAGACGATTTCATTTACTTGATTCCACTTCTATCATTCTCCTTATTGGGCATGTGTCGCCCTTTCCACTATTTATCTGTTTTATTGGGACATTTGTATTTCAATTATTTCTAGTACTGTTACTTTGGGATTTATTCAACATGTATGTTTTACTTTAAGTTTTAAATGCTGGGGTTTAGTTGTTGAATGTTTAAATTAATTGGATTATATGTTCCAGGATTATTGTGGTGTGATTCTTTAAATATTGAATTGTTGTAGATAATTAAATCTTTATTTTCAAAATAAAATTTGGAAAGTAATGTTAAAAAAAATGGTTTTGACACTTAACTTAATTAAATAGGGTGTTAAATTTGGAAAAGTTATTTTTACGACAGTGATGCTAAGAATGAACCAACTGTTCACCTTGATTTTAATTTAATAAAGGAGTGATCGCCCGGTATTTAATTAGGCGGGGTGTCACATGAATGTAATTTATTTTTAAGTCTCATTCTTTAGTTTGTTTTTTGTGTTGCTGTACACATATTTTTCATAAAACATAAATGATCATTATTCCTTGTGTTCACGTGTACTTTACCTTTGTATACGCATGCTATGTACAGTACACGCGCATTTTGATGTCCAAAGAAATTTTAGGTATTTTAGCAATAGTCCCATTTGTGAAGGTTTTGTTTGTCCTAATCCCATTTGACTTTTATATTCATAATTAGTCCCATTTAGCAGTTGTGGATGGTTACAACTGCATTCCGAGAAAAGCGTGGACTGCTATATGGGGTGTGATTGTATTATTGTTCAGAGGCATTTTAATTTCCACATTCATTGAATAGGACTAACAACAACAAATGATATATCTAGGATCGGAGGCAAGATGATGATCAAAACTGGGACTAAATGCCAAAGTCCCCAAGAAATTTTATCAATGTGTGTCCTTGATTAAATATACGTGTACTTTATTAATTACACGTATATTAATAAAGTACACGCATTTAAAAATGGATTTGGTCAGTTCAATATGCGTGTACTTTATAAAAGCATGCGTGTACTTTTACTTAATGTACATGCATGAAGTACACGCATAATATAAATATAATATGCGTGTACTTGATGAAATGTGCGTGTACTTTATGAAGTATACGCATTGATAATTAAAGTACACGCATTTAAATATAATTGTACATGCATGTTTTAGCAAAGTACACGCATATTGATATGACAAAAATCTAATTCAATATACGTGTACTTTATGTATTATGCATGTAATTTTATCAAGTAGCGTATATAAATGCATGTACTATTTGGAAAGTGGTTTTTGACATTACAATGTGCTTGTACTTTATAAAAGACATTTGGGTCACTCATATTCTTAAACTCCTATGGGTATTATGGTCCGCGTCAGCGTCATTATTATACAAGTATTTCAATAGGCGTGTACTTTATAGACTATGCGTGTACTTTATAAAGTACACGTGTAATATATAGAGTACACGCATTTATATAATATTTTGGGACAATATCTTGAGTACACACATCATTATACAAGTATTTCAATAGGCGTGTACTTTATAGACTATGCGTGTACTTTATAAAGTACACGTGTAATATATAGAGTACACGCATTTATATAATATTTTTACATGAAATGTTATTAATGTTTAAATTTTTAACAAAACACGTGATCATGTTTATAAGGGTTCACGTGTACTTTACTATATTGGGTGTATGACATAACTCAGAACACATTCATGAAAGAAAGAAATTTTTTATTAAAAACAAAAAAATAAAGTACAATTTTTTCAAATAAAGAAAGCTGAAAAAACTAAACAAGGCTTCTAGTAGGGATGTTTGTCAAAGGCATCCAGGGTGTCAGGGAGAGAGTCAATTAAATTCGACCAGTGTCGAATTTCTTCTTCTATGATAGCTACAAGGCCTTCATGGAGAGCCTTCTTCTCCTTCAGCTTTGCGATTTTCATGGGAACTTCTTGTGTATAGAAGGACATGAGTTCTTCATGTGTTTGAAGAGGGTCCTCATCCACATCAAATAAATCTATGGGATTGGGTGGAAGTCCAAAATAGCCTTCCCTCACATATGTTTGAAACTGCTCAAAGGCATTTTCATATGAGGAAATATTTTCCTCAATTTGCCTTATTTTTTTTTATTTCTTTCATCTCTCTCAAGAGTTTCTCGCAAGTTTTCTGTTGGAATAGCCATTATGTTATCTTTACCCTAGATGTAATGGTTAAGAAAGGAACAAATATTACTCTTTTATAAGAAAAGTGAAAGTTATTTATTTCTTGACCAGAAGTAGTTGGGAAGTGAGTAGCTGAGCTTAATAAATTGATTTTGGTTATTGTGTCCTTAATGAATTCCTCAAAGTAGTTTTCAATTAAAATAATAAATAATTATTTTATTAACCAATGCGTGTACTTTAATAAAAATGCGTGTACTTTGAAGAATTCATTGGTGTACTTAGTAATTATGACTTGTATTTTTTGTGAAAACTGCTTGTACATTGTTTCATAACAATCAGATGCATTGTTTGTCTAAACCTTACGTGGATTGTGGTCCGCGTCAGCGGGAAAAAACCATTTTGGTGTAATAAATATTGTAAACAATAACCAATATAACACAAAACAAATTACAAATATATGTTTTGAATTTAAATCACAATTTATAGATATTTTTTCTCCTTTCGGGGGAAGAAATATTTTGACAGAAGAATTTCTCCGAGTACATATGCTCTTTGTTTTAGCATGTCAGGGTCTTGAAATAATTTTTGCATTCTCTTGTTTCTACTTATTTGTTCAATATAGTACATGCAGAACACCCCACAGTCAACCCTGAAATTACAATAAAATAAATATACAAATTAGTATGATGTGATGAAATTTTTTGAAAGGATATAAATTAGTAATTTTTAGAAATGAAGTTTTTCTTATCCATTATATTGTTTAGCGCATTCATGATCTCTTATTATGTCAAATTTGAGATCACTTTCCAGCAATAAATCTACAGTCCTTCTTTCTTGCTCTGTCAATGGATCATCATCCAATGTAAACTCATTTGGTGTACCTTCATCAAATTTCCTCTGAATTTTGAAACCATTGTTTTTCATTGTTTTTGCTTCAGTCTTCAATAGGCACAGTGTTTTTTGGAAGACAGAAAACTGTTAAGAAGACAAATATTTAGTGTATACAAATAAAAGAGTATATGAAGATTAAAGAGTGAAAAGTGCACGCATAATATAAAAGTACACGCATATTTTATTTTTTCATATCACGTGTATTTTAAAATATGATGTGTGTACTTTGCCTAATGAGTTAAAAGTACACGCATATTTTATTTTAAAATATCACGTGTATTTTAAAATATGATGCGTGTACTTTGCCTAATGAGTTAAAAGTACACGCATAATATTAAAGTACATGCATATTTTATTTTTTCTATCACGTGCATTTTAAAATATGATGCGTGTATTTTTCCTAAAGAGTTAAAAGTACACGCATAATATTAAAGTACACGTAACTTGTATTGTTTCATTTCACGTGTATTTTAAAATATGATGCGTGTACTTTGATAATCTGGGTAATTATGTACAACTAATACAAAGTACACGCATTATATAATGCACGTGTACACGTGTATAATATAAGTACAAGTAACATTACTAATTAAGTTTAGGCACTAACCAATTTTTTTGCATCATCGAAGAATGTTGTGTTTTTTTCCTTGTCGTTCGGTCGAAGGGAATCCATATGGACCACGTTATTTTCTTTTTTGTATATCACAAGTAATGTGAAATGTCCTACACTATGTCTTAGTACAATGAACAAATTATTACAAGTGCCTAAGTATTCAAATAAATCTCTGTATAACTCCCCCTTCTTATTGACTCCATTTGTGCTACAAGCTTCTATCTGAATAAAAATTATAGACATAGTGTTAATAAAAAAAACTAAAATTTTGTTTCTCAAAACTTTCGGTTTATTTGTACTTACCCAACAATAATCAGAAAAAGTGTGTGAGTAGGAGAGCACTTCCTCTGACAATTTTAATCTCGATACTTCACTAAAGGCAAGTATTATCTGTTTCACACAATATAAAATGGCGAGGAAATAATAATGTTGAAATTTAATGGATGTCTAATATTTGGACTACATACTTGGCTTGAAATTTCTTGATTGTTGAGGACTTCAAGTAAATCTTCCCGTGGGACATACGAAACCAGGCCTTGGAAAATAAATTCCCTGCATTTTATATAATCAATAAGAATTGTATAATAATAATAACCTTATTCTTTTGCACCAAAAAAAATATAAATTAGCGAAGTGATAAATCATAAAACAATAAACTTTACCCTGGCTCAGCAATTTTAATAAACTCTTCAATCTTTTTCTTCGAAGCTTCATCGAGATATTTGTATGCTTCGATTGCTTCAAGCTTGACGTGAGTTTCCTTCATTTGTTCAGCTATTGTTAGACGACCTTTTCTCAGCTTTGACTCTTTTTGTTTCTGAATTGGTTCATGCTTTTCGGTTTCGCCGTCAGCTTTTCTTTTCTTCTGCCCTCTAGTAAGAGGTCCTTTTGTTTTGGATATTTTGGGGCTGCCCTGAACTTTCTTTGAGGCTAGTTCAATCTTCAAACTCGAAATTTCGTCCATGAGTTGTTTATTAATGTTTTTCTGATATATTTAACAAGGAATGTTGGATTGTAAGCATTTTTTGAAACAATGATTCATTTTCTCTTACGTGTATTTTATATAATACACGCGTGTATTTTAATACATGCGTGTATTTTATAAAGTACACGCGTGTATTTTAATACATGCGTGTATTTTATAATATACACGCGTGTATTATAAAATACGTGTACTTTATAAAATTTATAATATACATAAAATTTATAATAAAATTAAGAAAGTGTAGCGTGTAATAAATATTTATTATATTTTATAGATACCTGATCAGTTTTTTTCAATTCTGATTTTTCAAACATTTTCTTCAACTCCGAAATTTCGTCATTAAGGATTTTATTATTGTTTTCCTGTAATACAAAAAAAATGTTACATTATAAACACTGCATTATTTTTAATAAAATAATGCATGTACTCTGCATTATATCTAATATCAAATAAAACTGCATTAAAAATACTATGAAATAAAACTGCAAAACTGCGTGTACTTTGGAAAAACTGCGTGTACTTTAGGAAAACTGTGTGTACTCTGCATTCAAAAGTACCTGTTGAGTTCTTTTACACTCTGACTCCTTAAGATTCTGCCTCAATGTCATCTTTTCTATGTCAGTATCTTTCCATTGTTGCAATGTATCATCATACTTTTTTTTGAGATCTTCATTAGTCAGAGACAAATGTCCATTCTTTTGTTCCAAAATTCGTGTTGATTCTGCCTGTTTTTTCAATGATTCATCCAATTCTTTAATTCTATCCGAGTCACTCATTGTGACTTGATCAAGCTTTTCTTTTAAAGAATTGTTTAACTCAACTAGTTGGGCATTTTCTACCTCCAACTTATTTAATAACTCTTTTTCCTTCAAAAGGTTGGAATTCTCCACCTTTAACTTCTTCATTTCCTCATGGGCTTCAAAAAGTGAATCACGATCTACCTGACTCTGTACATTTAAAATGGCAGTCTCGACCTCCAAAGAGGTCACCTTCTCAATTGCACCATTAATGTCTTCAGCTGCTTTAGATAGTTGGTTATTTTTTTCCAACAATTCCCTTTTCAAAACAGCAATTTGTTCCTCCAAATTAACCTTTGGTTGATCTTTTCCCTTCTTTTTCTTTGGAGTCACAATGTTTTTAAGGGGAATATTCCAACCATGTGAAAACTCATTGTCATTAATATCTTCAGCAACTTTTTTTGATGATGAATCAACATGTATAGGACTTTCTGTAGATATGTTCAAAGAGTAACTTAGCCCTTCAAACTGAGATTCCTTTTGTACAGGACAATCCTTACAAGCTGGTTTATTTGTAGCTTGCTTCAAAGTTGCTGTTGCGATGTCATTCTTCACAAAACATTGTTTCAAAGACGACCACTTCCACTTCAGAAATTTTGGAGTATTTTCTTTATATTCTTCAACAGGAGAAATAATTTCAAATTTCTCGCATGCCTAATACTGTGATCATACAAAAAACAAAATGAATTTAATACTTGAATTACCTAGGGATTCATAATGGAAAGTACAAGAGATTTGTTCAAAATACACGCAAAATTAAACATGTACTTTACAAATTTTACAATTGTATATTGAAAGTACACGTTACCATTTCAAATTACACTTATACTTTGTCAATATAAGTTCACGTGTACTTTCTAAAGTACATTTATAATATTGACAGAAGATATAACAAGAGTATTTTGAGAGTACACTGGTTATATTTACAAAACATAGTACACGTGTACTTTGTAAAATACAAGTGTACTTTCACATGATATAAGACGTGTATTTTCAAAACACACGTGATTAAGACGTGTATTTTCAAAATACACGTGATATAAGACGTGTATTTTCAAAATACACATTAAATATCAAGTGTATTTTGAAAGAACAAGAGAAAATATCACATGTATTTTGAAAATACACGTAATATTTTCAAAGTACAGGTAAGTATTGGTATGTAAATTTTGAAATATCAGGAATATCAAGTGTATTTTAAAAATACACGTGAAAATAAACGTGTACTTTCAAAATACACGTGAATTTATCACGGGTATTTTGAAAATACACGTTAAAATAAACGTGTATTTTCAACATAAACGTGAAAATATCACGTGTATTTTGAAAATACACGTGAGTATTGCTATGTAAATTTTGAAATATCAAAATATTTTTTTGCTCACCAGTAGGAAAATGACACATCCAGTAACTGTGCTAGGTTTTGAACTTGTTGATTTGTCAAGTGAATGTATGAGAAACTCTTGCACAGCAGATGCCCAATCATATTTATTCATTTCCTCAATATTTTCAATGTATTTCAACCAAAATTCTCCAAGGATGAAGTTTGAGTTGGAGAAAAAGAACGTGTTCAAGAAGTGGAGAAACACAATTTTAACAAAATCAACAATTCCTTCATCTGTCTCCAATTCAACTGATTTCTTCAAACCATTCAAAATTTCTGACTTTCCTATTCTTTTTGAGAAGTATCGTGCTTGTAATCCAGATTTTTGAGCAGTATTCGATCGCTTTTTCAGTTCTATTGATATTAAACCCTCAACCAGGGGTATGCCAAATATTTCACTTATATCTATTGGCATTATTGGAATACTAATCTTCATACGAAAACTTTTGGTTTCCGTGTTGTACAACTCGATAATTGATAAAATATTTTTATCCGTCTTCTTGTGGTCCACTTCTACTACTTTCTCACTGTAGTAGGCATTGAAAAGCTCCCAAAATGGAGTCTTCTTAAGAAGTTCAATATGGCTATTGTTTATTTTATCTTTAATCTGATGCAAATCATGGAGAAAGCTAACAATATTTGACCGATATTGGTCATTCTTCTTTGCAGGACATTTAGCTTTCAATGCCACACTAGAACTGGAACTGGATGAAGAACTATCATCAGAACTGCTCTTTTTTTGTTTCTTTCCTCTTCTTGCCTTCATCTTCATCCCCATTATATTGATCTATAAACAAAATTTAAATTACTAACCT
Source organism: Sambucus nigra (assembly GCA_949130495.1). Classification (NCBI taxonomy): domain Eukaryota; kingdom Viridiplantae; phylum Streptophyta; class Magnoliopsida; order Dipsacales; family Adoxaceae; genus Sambucus; species Sambucus nigra. The sequence goes on from OX422217.1 coordinate 319,802,142, forward strand.
ATAATGATATGTACAAAAAATAAATACATGTGAATTAGAATAAAACATGGATTAAAACAATAAAATACAACCGTTTTTAACAAAAGTACATGCAATATTCTCACAAATAATTTATACAAGTCTCATCAAAATACATGCTAAAGGCGATAATATATATCGTCAGTTTCATGGTAATACCTAATAGAGGTTGTTCGACAAGTCAAAAACCAAGATTCTCTACTCCTAACATATTCAATAAAGAAGTGATACAATAACTGAATGCTAAAAGCTCCAACATTATCAAAACCCCTTAAGCATTAAGCAATACTGCTCAATTCGTTTAGCTAAATCCTTCGCTTTCGATTCAGTTACTTGAAGCTGTTGCACATCAAAAGTGCAGTAAATGTCTTCATAGTAGTAGTAGAAACCAAGTAACCTTTTAGCTCTATCATTGATGCGAAGGAGAAAATGAATTTCGTCATCATTAGTACTATTCACTGTCAATATGAAAGGTTTTGTATTGTTAAGATCTTCGAACGTGCAAGCAGCAGTTTTGTAGTTGAACATGCTTGATCATACGATTCCTAAACAATAACACAACAATACAAAATAGTACACTCATAATACACATTAGTACATGGACATTGGATTGAACAAATTGAATTTCAATGTGCGTGTACTTTCTGAATTTTTTGGGTGTACTTTCAACAAAATACATGCAAAAAATGAAAAAGTACACGCAATAAAACTAATTATTACCTAATAACATATCATTCAAATGCAGCTGGCTATTGGACAAAAAGCACTCATAAATATTAACAAAATAATAATACTTCTTAAAAACTCATGGAATATCATTCAAATGCCGCTGACGCGGACCAAAATAACACATGATTGATCAAATATGGATTTGAAATTAATATTTTATAGAGTACACGTATAAAACATAAAAGTACACGCATAATGAATTGAGAAATACAATTTCAATGTGCGTGTACTCTGTGTATTTTGTGTGTACTTTTAAAAAGTACACGCAAAATACATATAGTACACGCAACACAGGGCTTGTACATGTACATATTCTATAGAGTACACGTATAAAACATAAAAGTAAACGCATAATGAATTGAGAAATTCATTTTCAATGTGCGTGTACTCTGTTTATTTTGCGTGTACTTTTAAAAAGTACACACAAAGTACACATAGTACACGCAACACAGAGCTCGTACATGTACATATTCCAATCATGTATATATTCCTAGTCCTTGATAAATCCTCGATAAATGATGTATACAGGAGGAAAAGTACAATGATGAAATACATATATCTAACATGGAAAAAGTGTGTGTTGCAATTAAAATGAGGGAAACAAATATATGATGATATACATATCATGAAAAAAAAGAATGTGATTTCATCGGTCCATATGTCTACAAATTTATACATATGAGAACACAAAATACACAAGGACAAAAAGGTGATAAGAGAATGTATACATACTTGTTAGTGCTGTTTGGAAGAATTTGATTTAGAATGTAAAATGTAGAACTTCAACGATTAGGGTTTGAAAGAAGAGAGCTAGGGTTTTGATTGAAGAGAGCTAGGGTTTTGATCGAAGAGAGTTAGGGTTTTGATCGAACAGAGTTTTTAGAGCTTCGATCACGAGTATTTATATGTTGTTGTTGACCAAAATTTGATTGAGAAATAGATTCGTTTTGGGGTTTTGATCGAAGAGATGATACGATTAAGGTTTTAATTCAAGAGAGAATACAGTGTTTTTGGCGCTTCGATTTCTGAATAGTGCGTGTTTGTTTTAATTTCGGGGTATTTATATGTTGGACCTAATCGTTTAAAATTTATTGGGCCTGATTTTTTTTTTCAAAATTACTAGTCCAAGGACTAGACCGTTAAAGCTCCTAAATAAAATTCACGTAAAATTTTGTAGAGATTTTTGTACTCGTATCGTTATTGTTATTCAATTAATAATTGTTAATGATGCGGAAGTGAACAGGGACTATTGTACGGCATATTCCGAAATCATACAACAACCAACTCGAAGGTCCCAATCGTCTCCAATGAAGGGCGTTGTAACTGCGCCTTTACTTCATAATCACTACTACTATTCTTCGCGGTGTATCACTCTATATAATACAAACCCCACCATTGACTCTGAGCAGTCAACTTCGCTTTGCTACCGACAATGGCAGCAGATCTCACCCCCAACTCCGAGATCTCCTTTGCCGGAACCTTCCTAATCAGCGCTTTCGCCGCTTGTTTTGCCGAGGTTATTTATTTATTTCTCTCTACGTTACCGTCCAATTCAACCTTTTATTTTTAACTTCCTATGATTTCAATTAGGAATTTAAGCTTTTTTGCTTGCAATTTGATGCACATTTTCAAAATTGGCAAATTAATATTAAAATGTAGTTCAACCTATGGTAGAGATTTAGATCCTTAAAACTTGTAGGGTTACTAACATTAATTTTAATTAACGTCGTTATACTGTTTTCAAAACTAACCACCGTTGAAAGTTGTTTTTTACATAAATTGGAGTTAATATTAACCATTAGTTATAAAACATATAGTTTATTTGATAATATTGCCATGAGGAGTTATGGTAAAAGTATTTTTAGATGATGTATCGTTAGTATGTTTAAACAATAATTACTCTCCTGTAGTGTTGATGTGAGTTTTCTGCATTACGCAATATTTATCTGTCTATTGTTTGGGATGGGCAGCAGCAAAAACAGTAAACATATAACAGAACATAGCTCAAATTCGTGATTGAATCCAAATGAATGTAGATCATGTAAGCCAACAGCCAATTTAATCCATACCTATTAAATTAGTTAAATGATAATCTAACTCGACACGATGAGTTAAAAATTTCAACTTTTGGCTAGGGTTATAATGCATGTGTTGTAATTCCCTCCCCCCCACCCACCAAATTGTGAATTGAATTGTCTTTCATTCCTTGATTTTGGGCAGCTATGTACTATTCCTCTAGATACTGCTAAAGTTAGGCTTCAACTCCAAAAGAGATCAGCCTCAGTGGAAGGAGCAGGTGTGTCTAAGTATAAAGGCATGCTTGGTACAGTTACTACTATCTATAAGGAAGAAGGGCTATTAGCACTATGGAATGGCATTATACCTGGATTACATCGCCAGTGTCTATATGGAGGTTTACGGATTGGTTTGTATGAGCTTGTAAGTATTGAATCTTCATTGTACTTTAATTGAACTTTTTTGTTCTCATGGTGATTCATATGGCTTGTTTGTATAAATTGTAAATTTTACAGGTCAAGGACTTTTATGTTGGCAGCAATTTTGTTGGAGATGCTACTTTATTCCAGAAAATACTTGCTGCTCTGACAACTGGTGAGTAAGCTTATTCACTGACACTTTCTTATATAGGTAATTAATTTAATGCGGATTCCGAATTTGGTCTCCCTAAGGTGGCGCACATCAACCAATTCATTGTTGTCACCTCGGTGAGTTCCATTTGGATGGTCTCATTTAGGAGTCTGCATAGAATTACTCTTATATAATATATAATTATATAATAAAGCATGTCAATAAATCAGGTTCATCATTCAGACTTAAAAGGTACCCAATAATGTTTGTTTTTTTAAATGATTAAGAGGTTAACGACATTTTTTCCTCTTAAGTCTGAATCAGTTTAATTACATTCATTCACATGGCATTCAGACATAAAAACAAACGTATTTTTAATATTCAGATTGATGAAAAATCATACGCAGCCTAAGAAAAATACTGGCTCGAATTATAGGTCAGATTATCAGTGCTCCAATCCATAGATACTATTAGGATTCTAATTGGATATTATCTAACCCTGCTAAATATGTGATATTTATTTATTAGTGTAACAATGAATGGCCTTGCCCTATTAGACCGTGGGGTTATTTCACTTGATCTCACACGACCATAATTTAAAATTTTTTAATTAGGGCAAACTTACTACGCCGTGGCTTTTAAGAGGCAATGGTCTTTGCCTTGAAAATTTGGAGATATTACTTGTATGGTGAGACTTGTGAAATCTTCACGGAACATAGCCTAACTTATGTTTTCACCCAAAGAGATTTGAATATAAGCAACAGAGATGGTTGGAATTGATAAAATATTATGATTGTTTAATCAAGTATTACCCCGGGAAGGCCAACATAGTGCCTGATGCCCTAAGTAGAAAGGGCTTCTGCCTCATTATCAAAGTTGGCAATATAACCATACATCGCAACAAGGAAGGTGTAAACTAAAAGGGTCATTCACCGATAGAAAATTGTTTCCAATACATGCATAGATAATTCTCTTGATTCCATACAATCAACCTTACAATATGTTTAAAACTAAACCAAGATTATACAATTGTTTTTCAAACGTAAATAAGATATCTAAAAATATACTGCTCCATCTCTATCCTCTATAATTCCGCGACCTTAAGTCCTAGTCGCGACCTCTGAACCGTCCGCGGAATCCTATCATGAGAAAATTAAGGAATATAAAGGAATGAGCTCAAATAGTCCAGTAAGGAGTAAATCAAATGTCCTCAGACTACCTGCCAGTGTTAGTATTCACATTCACAGAGGAACATATATACCAACAAAGCTATGTACCAATACAAATTAAGATAATCTATAACACGAATATATAAGAAGGAACAAGTATATTAAATTCTCAACCCCTTAATATACTCTGATGTCCCAAGACTCAATCTCTCCTGGTCCATAGTCCCTGGCTTCCCCCAAGGTTCAATCTCCCTTGGTTCGCCCTGTAGTCCACAACCTTTATTTTATGGCCTTAGACTTCTCAATCTCCGCAGCCTTATTCTGGGTATCTATTAGTCTAGTCATGTCACAGGTCGCGGCCTCCTCTCCTGCCCAATTCTAGGATGAGGGATCAACGATCTGCTGTTAACTCCTCATCCTTGGCCGAGCTCTGCTAAGGTGCAAGCCCCATAATTAGTTTAGGCTCAATCTCCCAAATACTAGCCGTTTTTACCTCAAACACAAAGCAAGAGGCCAGACATGGTGCCTGGGCCTCGTGTAATATTGCCGCAACCTTAACACCGAAACTCAACCCAAACACTCAAGCCACGCACAACAATCTTATACTGCCTATGTCCGCAACCTCAACGAAGGAGTTAGAACTCCTGATCTTCAAATAAGGGTAATTTAGTAAAATAGAGGTTTTAAACCTGAAATAACTCATAACCTAGATTTCCAAAAATAGAAGTAAAATCCCTAACAAAACCTCATAAGTCCAATATAAGTATTCTCAAAAGCTTTATTACAACGAGACACTCCATCACATAACAAACCCATAAAAGAAATCTCAATACTAAAGATACAGAATGAACAGTAGAAGTCCATGGCCATTAAACCAGAAAAATCAGAAAGCTATGAACAGTAAAACTCTATGGACTTTAAACCCAAAAAAACTCAGAAATACATCAAGGGGCTCATCTCATTCAAGTGAAAACATGGGAAACTAGGGTTTACTCAAGGCAAGGTTCTAAAAGGAGCGAGGTGTGGAGGTCAAGTCTCAAGCGTAAGGCGCCTAGCGCAAAAAGGTGTTTTCCCGTTTTTAAATATTTTTTAATTATACTAAGGTTAGTAAAACAATAATTACCTTGAAATTTGAAAATATATCTGTATATTTGGTAGCCCTTTTTCCCATATGTATGCTCCATAAGTCTATATCACCCTAATATATGCAATCAAAATTCAAAATAAGTTAGTAAATAATATATTTTAAATATAATGTAAATGCAATCAAAATTTTAAAGTAATGAACTAAAAATCTTCTAAATTAGGATCATAATATATATCTGATCATAAAAGATTCATAGGAACTTAGTATGTTCCAAGTTTCGAACCAAAAAACAAGTCTCAAAATCATAAATATTACAATAACTTAATAATTCATACTATTAGACAAATTCAATAAGCAGATACATCATCCCTCTCTAATAGAATAAGAGAAAAAAATATAAGCAGAACCAAAGAAAATTATAATAGGATAAGAAAAAAATATATAAGCAGGAACATCATGAAGTAGAACAAGAGAAAAATTATAAAGCAGAATCAATACTATTTTATGAAGCAGAATCAGGAAAAAAAAATATATAAACAGAACTAAAAGTGTAACATCATGAAGTAGATTCAGGAAAAAAAAAATATAAGTATTTTGGAGTTACTTAGGCTGAAAAAGAGAAAATATTTGTGGATTATCCATTTTAGAAGAGAAAAATACCATTTTGGAGTAGAATTCACTTCGTGCTATGAAAGTGATTAGCTATAAAACTATAAAAGAAAAAAAATGTGAAAATACAAATAGAGAGAGATTTACCAGAAAAAAAGTATTAGTAGGTGGAGCTTGGTTTGTTGTTTTGCGTATTTAGTCGGAGGCTGCTAGTGGTGCTGAGGGTGATCAGAGGCTGGTCGGTCGGTCGGAGATACCTAAGATTGGTCGGGGGGGGGGGGGGGGGGTGTGAGGTACGATTTTTTGTTTTTGATGAAAAAAGAGTGCGAGGTTTGAGGCTTTCTTTTTTGGTCGAAGGTTTTTGTTTTGTTTGTTTAAAGGTTTTTGATAAGCAAAAAAACACACTTAAGACTTCCTAAAACGGTGCCGTTCCAATTAACTTAAAAAAAGGCACGCCTAAGCACGCGTGAGTCGTTGACCGCGCCATACACATGCGTTGACCGCCTTTTGTCATGCCTATGCCTTATGCGAGGCGTTTTTCAAAAGTCTACCGCCTAGGCTCGTGATGTAAATCTAAGAATGTGGAAGCGTTTTAGTTACACTATACAACTACTAACTACACAACACCACCACCACCACCACCACCACCAACAAATAAAACTAAACTAAGAAAAAGGGTTTCTTTCTCTCTATATATTTTCTTTATCAATATTCAAGTTGTCTTTACAAATGATGGCCGAGAGCATTTTTATAGGAGATGTTAGCTTGATAGCCAAGCTAATACCCAAAAAGATAAAAAAGGACAACTAATAACTAAAAAAGACTAATTAGCCCCAAATATGCTTGGAGATCAATTAAAGACTAAAAATAAAGGAAAATGACAATATTACTCTAAACTAAAAATAGAAAATAAAAGAGAGTCTTCTCTCGGGAGCACAACCACGCGCCACGTATCTCAACGGATCACTATGCACATCATTCTCCCGTCTTTGAAAAAGCTTGTCCTCGAGCTTGGAGGATGACTCATCAATGCCACATGATATGAACCAAAAAAAATTTCGGACCTCAATCAAACTCAATCAAAAGTGGGCAGACCAACTGGGATTAGTTCCATTTGTATGAACCTCATCAATAATGGGCTAAATAAACCTAAATCCGAGCAATTTTTGATGACCATATTCGCCTTTTCGATACCATTAGTAGAGGATTGCTACTTAGTGTCTTGGACCCTTGAATCTGACCGGTCGGGAACTTTAGCGACCGCACCTTTGCGAGTCCGATGACGAAACAATCGCACCGATGACAGCGACATTCTGAAAATCCGGACCAAAAATGACAAATAGTCGAAAATGGGCCCCAAGTGGGACGCATATTTCACAGAAGTCATATGTTGTGTCACAAATAGGCCCTATGACCAATTTTGACAAAATTTGAGGTCAAATAGGGGTGGGGGATTGGATCGGAGTAGGGAAGCCCATTATTGTTGGGTTTGATAGTGGTTGGGCATAAATGAGTGGGGAAAAGGGGGAAAATAGGGTATAAATATGGGTAGGGGGCTAGGGTTTTGGTCGGAGGGGTTTTTGGATGTTTTTTTTTTTGAAGGTTAGGGTCTGGGGAAAGGTAGGAGACGGTGTTTCATTTGATGAGGTGGTGGTTGTGTGGTGGAGGGAGGTGATGGTGGAGTATGGAGGAGGCTAGAAGGGCTGTTACCCCCCATTTTAGCAGTGATGGAATTTAGGGTTTCCATCCACCCGATTCTCATCTGGACATTTATCAATCTAAAGATTGAAGGGTTACTGGAGTTGGAATCATAACTCGATACCCACTTCACGCACCGTGAAGAACACCAAGAACAAACGCATCTCTGATACCAATTTGATGTAAATCTAAGAATGCGGAAGCTTTATTGTTACACTACACAATAACTACTAATTACACACCACCACCACCACCACCACCACCACCACCAAATAAAACTAAACTAAGAAAAATGGTTTTTTTCTCTCTATATATTTTCTTTATCAATATTCAAGTTATCCTTACAAATGATGGCCACGGGCCTATTTATAGGAGGGGAGTTTAGTTTGCTAGCCAATCTAATACCCCAAAAGTCAAAAAATGACAACTAATAACTAAAAAAGACTAATTAGTCCCAAATATGATTTGAGATCAATTAAAGACTAAATGTAAAGGAAAATGACAATATTACCCTAAACTAAAAATAGGAAAATAAAAGATAGTCTTCTCTCGGGAGCACAATCACGCACCACGTGTCTCTACGGATCACCATACACATCAGTCTGCCTTTTAGAATACTGACTCAAGGAAAAGGGGAAGATGACGGATTCCTTACCAATTGGACTTAGTCCGATAAATAATAGAACTCCGCCGCCTTTGGTTATCATTTCCTTCTACGGTGAACAGTGCGCCTCCACGACCTTATCTCAGGCAGCACTTCCTTCTCTCCTCAAAATCTTACTCTCTCTTTCTAAAGTGTGAATTAGGGTTTCTAACAACTTCAGGAAGTGTGCCAAGGGTTGCTATTTATAGGAAATCCTAGGGTTTCCACTTATGTCCTTACTTTTCCACAAATACCGCTTCAAGAGGCTTCTAGAAGCTTTAAAACTTGGTTTGCAAGAAATGACCTAAATGGGCCACGTCATAACCCACGTGCTGGACCCTCCCTAAGTTCCTGAGATAACACTCCGTGGCCTTCTATTCTAGTATTGCCCCCAACTTTTCTCTATCTTCCGCGATAGTCACGTATGTCCGCGGTCCTTGGGTTAAGGCCGTGGCTCCTCCTACTAAGGCCGCGGCCTTCTAATAGTTATAGGGTTGTTGCAATGAGAGAAGATATAATGATGATTATAAATATCAAATACGTAATACTTATTTACACGTGTAATAAAAATCATCACATAATAAAATTTGAAGTATTGAATATATGATGTAATATATAGTATTTATATATCACATCGAATTGGATTCTTGGCGGGTCAGATTACTACACCCATATCCAATCCATTTACTAATTGGATAAACATATAATCAAATTATCGGGTTATTATATCACAAATATCACCCATATCTGTGATTGGATTCTTGGCGGGTCAGATTACTACACCCATATCCAATCCATTTACTAATTGGATAAACATATAATCAAATTATCGGGTTATTATATCACAAAATATCACCCATATCTGGAAAATAGCTCGGATCCAGATAAACCGATCCATTGACAAACCTATCAGTCAACATCGCACTCTGATTATCGCTTTTAAAATCTCGCATACGCTTGTAGGGAGTTCTTGAGGTCTCCAAAAGTCTAGCCTCCTGCTTTCGTTCTAAAGGTATGAAGAGAAAAACAAAGATTTACGATAACATAAACATATGTGTTACAAAGTTCTCTTTATTATTTGTATCACTAAAATGATACAAATAATAGTTCCAAGCGAATTGCGAACCAAAACAGCATCCTAACTCAGCATACTCTCAATGTGCTGCGTATGATGGTTGTGTACTATGTACCCATACCCTTACCATGCACCGGAGCGATCCACGTTCCAGGTATTGGTATGCCTACATACTTACATATAGAGATAGATAGGCAAGTGCTCAAGTTAAATTTCAATTTTCTGTGTAGGGACTAGGAGAGGAGCTAAATATAATCACTGCTCACTTCTGTGTATCTAAGTGTGTACTTTATCATCAAACAGGTGCGATAGCAATTGCAATAGCTAATCCAACTGATCTAGTTAAAGTTCGACTTCAAGTTGAAGGTAAATTGCCAGTGGGAGTACCCAAGAAATATGCCGGTGCTTTGAATGCTTACTACACCATAGCAAAACAGGCAAGTTCTCTTACAAGTATTAAGTAAATCTGATCGTCTCTAACTCTCTATATATTGAGTGCAATTCAACAAAATATAAAAATAGGAAGGATTGGCAGCTTTGTGGACTGGCCTTGGTCCCAATATTGCACGAAATGCGATTATAAATGCCGCAGAACTAGCTAGTTATGATCAAGTGAAACAGGTAACCATTATATTGAGCCTGTTGCTTGGAATTACTTTTGTTTTGTTGTGCATATTGTCAACCCTAACTCTGATCTAATTTGCATCTGCTATGCTATGCAGACGATATTGAGTATTCCAGGATTCTCGGACAATTTTTTAACTCATCTACTAGCTGGTTTAGGTGCAGGGTTCTTTGCAGTGTGTATCGGTTCTCCTATTGATGTGGTAAATTTTTGTTGTTTGTATTAGATCACTTCATAATTATCCTAATCACTGAACTCGGGATCATAACTTAAGTAGTCCTTACCGCCATAAAACTTTAAGCCTTTAAGTTTTTGTTTAGTTTATTTGTATTAATTTATTTATTGTCATTTAAGGACTGTAACTGTTTTGAAGGTGTACAGCCCAATGCGTATATACGGAAAGTACTACGAAATAATATATTAATGCACCTATAATGTTTATGTGTGTATAGAAAGGACTACAACGCCTCACAGAACTAAATTTGATTTGAATCCTTATGAAGTACTAAAAGAAGCATCATTTCCTGGTTGAGAAACTGGTTAGAATGTTATAAAGCGGAACCCAGTGCACTTCCTGTCATTGAGGAATAGTTAGATGTATGTAGTCTTACCCCATGTCGTGTTGCATCAACCTTAGGAAACTACAAAGGAAAGTGATGAGTATGATTCTATTACTTAGTTCTGATACGTTGCTAAACAGTGGACCATAGATGTGTTCTACTCTAATAAGATCATAACTATGCGTGGTTTTTGTCCTCAACTTGAGTATTACTAGTGCAGTCAAGTTATGAATGGTTTTTGTCCTCAACTTGAGGATTACTAGTGCGGTCAAGTTATTGGCTCAACTTTACAAAGCACAATAGCCAGTGATCTCCATTCGTTAAACAAATCCATCTTCTCCAGCTATCTCTACTCAGACCCTCTTCAGTTAAATCATAACTCAACTCAACAAAGACCTTTCCCAATTATTTAGGGTCGGCTACATGAATCCTATTTTTTCATTTCATTGTGTTCAGTGCAATATCTTCGGTTAAACCACATGATATCATCTCTTTTTTTTACAATATCCTAAACATTGTTCTAAAAAACCTGCCGAGGCTTGGGAAAAACGCTCCGCCTTAAGCTTTTTACGCCTTATTCTTGGTAAAACACTTAAGGCGCGCTTTTTTCTAAAAACAACAATGCTTTAGTGAAACGATATCGCCTTTTAAAGATTTTTTTTACAAACCAGACCATTATCTCATCCAAATTAATCAAATAGTATTTTAATTTGCAAATATTCAGACATATTTTTATGATATGTACAATTTTAATATTTTAATAGCCTTGTTATGGTTAAAAAATATTAAAATATATTAAGAAAGCCTAAACACCTTTTTACGCCTAAGACCCGCCTAGGGTTCTAAGGCTTAAGGCTTGGCCTCGACCATTATCTCATCCAAATTAATCAAATAGTATTTTAATTTGCAAATATTCAGACATATTTTTATGATATGTACAATTTTAATATTTTAATAGCCTTGTTATGGTTAAAAAATATTAAAATATATTAAGAAAGCCTAAACACCTTTTTACGCCTAAGGCCCGCCTAGGGTTCTAAGGCTTAAGGCTTGGCCTCCACGCCTCGATCATGCCCCGCGTTTTTTAGAGCCTTGATTCCTACCAAGTCAATATAGGCCTACCTCTTACCCCTTGGGTTACCATCAATACGAACTAAATCACTCTTCCTTACGGGGGCATCCATTGGTTTACCCTTGACATGTCCAAACCATCTAAGTCAATTTTCTCTCAATTAATCTTCTATATGAACTACTTTTACCGTTTCACGAATCTGTTCATTTCAAATTTTATCGTTTCGAGTTTTACCACAAATCCATCTTAGCATTTGCATCTCTGCCACACTCATTTTCAAGACATTTTATTTTTTAGTTATCCAACACTCTGTCCTGTATAACATTGTGGGTCTAATGGTTGTCCTATAAAATTTTCCTTTTAACTTCAAAGGTATACACCTATCACACAATACGTCGGCAGCACGTCTCCACTTAACCTAGCTTGCTTTAATCCTATTAGTAACATCATCATTAATTTCTCTATTTTTTTGGATAACCGAGCCTAAATAACGAAAATGGTCATTTTTAAGTATCTCTTGATCCTGCAATTTCATCACATCCCCGTTTGTCCTCCTATTATTACTAAAGTTGCACTCCACATATTATGTTTTAGTCCTGCTTATTTTAAATCCTCTTGTTTCCAGAGTTTCTTTCCACAATTCTTATCTAGCATTAATCCCCGTCTTAATCTCATTCACTAAAACAATATCATCTGCAAATAGCATACTCCACAGCACCTCATCTTGTATTTGTCCAGTCAACTCATCCATAACAAGAGCGAAGAGATAAAGATTTAGTGCTGAACCTTGGTGTAGACCTACAGTAATTGGAAATTCACTACTGTATCCAACTGATGTTCTTACTATAGTCTTGGTCCCATCATACATATCCTTGATCACATTAATATATCTACGAGTCACTCCTACTGAATGTAGAACCAATCATATTATATCTCTTGGTATCCTATTATACGCCTTCTCCGAATCTATAAAAATCATATGAAGGTCCTTTTTCTCCTTATACCTCTCCATTAAACTCTTCAATAAATAAATTGCTTCCATTGTTGACTTTCCAGGTATAAACCCAAATTGATTTTTAGATACTATTGTTTTCAATATCAATCCATATTCAATCACTCTCTCCCAAAGTTTCATTGTATGACTCATTAATTTAATACCACGATAATTTGAACAACTTTGTATGCTCCCTTTATTTTTATAAATAGGCACTAAAACACTATTTCTCCATTCATCGGGCATCCTATAGTCATAATAATTATAGTAAATAATTTTGTAAGCCATGATACTCCTTCATCCCTTAAGCACTTCCAAACCTCAATAGGGATACCATCCAGTACTAAAGCCCTCCCTTCTTTCATATTTTTTAGAGCAATCATAACCTCCGTTGTCCTAATTTTGCGAAAAAATATATTTTCTCGAGTCTCCCTATGTTCCCCCTATATCTAATCTACTCCCATTATCTCCGTTTAATAACCTCTCGAAGTAGTTTTGTCATCTTTCCATAATCGCATCATCATTGACAATGACTCTCGAATCATCACTTTTAATTTTTAATACACTTAACGTCATTAAAATCTTTTGTTTTTCTGTCCCTAAGTTTAGCAAGCTTATAAATACTTTTTTTCCCTTTTCATGTTTCTAATTTTATATAAAGATCATCATGCGCCTTTAACTTAGCATCTCTTACCATTTTCTTAACTTCCTTTTTAGCCCATTTATATTTCTCAAAATTTTCTTCGTTTCTAGTTGTTTGCCATGTTTTAAAGCACTCTCTTTTGATTTTACTATATTTTTTACTTCTGCATTCCATCATCAAGTTTCTTTAGATTGTGGCCCCCGCGTTTTGATTCTCCAAGATTTTTTTTGATATTCTCCTAATGCATGTGACCATCTTATCCCATATTATGTTAGTCTCCTCTTCCACATTCCATAACGCTTCATTTAATATTTAATTTTTAAATAGTTCTAATGTCTCTCCTTTTAAGTTCCACCACCTAGTTCGTGGGTTAAGCTTTTCATTTCGCACTCGTGATTGATTTTTAATACTTACATCCAACACCATCATCCTATATTACAAGGTTAAACACTCTCCCGAGATAATCTTACAGTCTTTATATGTTAATCGGTCTCCTTTCGTAGTAATGAAAAAGTTTATTTGACTCTTATGTGTTGCACTTTTATAAGTTATGAAGTGTTCAAGCCCCCTTTTAAAACATATATTTACCAGTATAAAATCACAAGCCATCGCAAAATCTAAGATAGACTCTCCACCGTCGTTCCTAACTCCAAAACCATATCCTCCATGCACTATCTCATATCTACACGATCTTCTCCTACGTGGCCATTAAAATCTCTCCATATATAGATTTTCTCATCTACGGATATTTCTTGAATGGATAAACATACACAGACACACTTTTGTACACGTTTTTCATACCCGATGCATTAAAATGCTATACCTTGTTGTTGTGGGTCCCGTCAGGGCACAGAGTACAACCCCTTACAGCCTTGTCTTATAAGGCGTGTATGAAAAACGGGTATGAAAGTGTGTATGTGTAGTGGTACTCTTCTTGAGTTAGTTCATCCATTTATTCCCAAAATTGTACTTTAGTGTGCTCATTTAATCCTACTTGGGGTGCATAAGCACTAGCAACAATGTTGTCAAATCATGAATCGTTTACCCCCCGAATCGCGAATCGTGAATCGAATCGGAACCAAATGATAAAAATGTAGTATAACATACGTAAATGGGATTTAATAATATAGAATTGGTAATTAAGCATAATATGACAAAAAGCTAATTGTAGCACGTGATAATATACCAAAATACATCACAAAAATTAACTGTAGGACATGTTCTCATTCATTTTAATTTATTTAATAAACAACCTAGAAATCAATATCAATGTATTCAATAAACAACTCAAACAATAATTATATATATATTATAATTTATACATACATAAACCAAAGTTTAATACAAAATTAAAACAATATTAATTTAAAACAACCTACATATTAATTTAAAACAATAAAACAAATACTAAGAATAATTTAAAACAGCAAACAAATACTTTTAAAGAATTAAAACAGCTTGCTAAGATTAAGAATATTAATATAAAACAACCTACAAAATTAAAATAAGATTAATTTAAAACAGTAAAACATATTAATTTAAAACAATAAAACAAATACTAAGATTAACAATAAAAAAATACTAAGATTTTTTAACAAAAAAAAAAAATCAGCAAAAAACAACAAAAACACAATAAAATCATTTTAAAAGCTATCTTACACCTGTAGAAAACTGGTTATCTTAAAAGAAAAAAAAAGGTTATGTTTTGTTTAAAAAAAAAAAAAAAATACATTAAGACACAAAAAAAGAGAGGACCGAAGGTTTAGAACAAAAAAAAGGGTTTGTTTTGTTTAAAGCAAACAAAAAAAATAATACTTACATTAAAAAAAAAACGAAGGTTTAAAACAAACCTTAGCAGCAAGAAAGAGAACGGAGCCGGTTTTAGGGTTTTCCGGCCAGAAAAGAGAACCGGAAAGGTTTTGATTAGGGCTCGTAAGTCGACTTAAAGAACATTTTAGTGAATCGTTTTGAGTTGCGGTTCACGATTCCAACTCGAATCGCCCGATTAATTAGCCATTTGCGATTCACCTCTTGATTCGAATCGTTCCACCCTTGAATCGAATTGAATCAAATTGGGCGATTCGAATCGCAAATCGGACGATTTTGACAACTATGACTAACAATATTAATTATATTTTCACCTAATACTAGTTTTCAAATATAAGTCTATCACATTTCCTAATAACGATTGCGATATCATCCTTAAGGTTCTTATCTACTACTATTCCGACTCCGTTCCTGTTTCTATGTTTTCTGTATAATATAATTTAAATCCTGTATTTTCTGTTTCTCCAGCTTTCTCACCGACCCATTTAGTTTCTTGTAAACAAACTATTTCTTCTTATCATGGTATCCACTAACTCTATCCCTTTCCCACTCATAGTCCTTATGTTCCAAATTGCTAACTTAAGTTTACTATCCTGGACTAGCTTCTTTACCCGCACACGTCCAGATTGTTGTAGGAACATTTGCCTATTTCTCATTGCACCCGGGCGCGACGCCCCTTGCCTATTTTGCGAGACACCCAGTGGCAGACGCAACTCCACATGCCTATTTTTCGAGACACTGGTGGCAGGCGCAACGCATCGCTTAAGAAGAAGGCCCTAGTATTAGTGCGTATATTCAAAGGATTCATGTTCATAAGGATCTGACAAAGTTTTATGCTTGCTGTCAGCTACTTAATGCAACCCTCCTCCGGCTTGGTTAAATCGTAGCTGCGCAAAGTTCCTTATTGATCTATATTTTTAGTGAAGTTGCATACAATATTTTTTTTGTTTTGGCTTTACAAATCCAGTTCTTGGATTTTTAAGGGATCTTATGCCATTAATTTTACGTCGTATACGTGTAAAATCTACTCTGCACTTCAAATGATAACCTGCTCTTTAGGAACATAATATACTCCCTCTGTCCCAAATTATTAAGAAGGGTCCATGTCTTTATTTTGTATAGATTAAGGATACACCCAATTAATGACCAAGATTAACTCTTATTCAGCATCATGGAACTTGGTTCGTTGATTATGTCCAAAAAAGGAAAGTGGACCCTTAATTTGGGACAGTTAGAAAATGAATAGGGGACTCTTAATTTGGGACGGAGGGAGTAAACATGTAAATAATGATTTTCATCTTTTGGTGTTTCCTTAAAATGCTACTTAATTGTGCGTGTCAAATAAGGTACTTGATCACTTTTATCTTTGTTTGCCTTAATAGGTGATATAAACATCTAGTTTTACCATTATTTTGTTTATGGGTATTTTATGTAACATAGTTTTCTTGATTCTATTAAAAGAAATTGTTTGAGAAACAGAACTGATATTAAAATGCAAAACATTGAGGTTTTATGCATAAAGGTAGAATGGGATATCCTATCCTGTGAAGTCTGTGAACACAGTGATGTTGAATTCCTAATGCTAATAAGTTTTCATGTAATATATTAGCAGCTAAGAATCTTTGAATATTTCTTCTCCTCCACTGTTTTCAATCTACACTAAATATATATTCTGATTTACAGAGTAGTTCATTGCAGGCTACAGTGAAGCTAACTAGACGACACTTGCACTGAGACTGTCTTCAGATGTTATGGAATTTTGAAAAATTTATATTCACTAAATACCCCTTCAATGTTCTGTTCATTACGTTCCAGGTAAAATCTAGAATGATGGGAGATTCAGTCTACAAAAGCACCGTTGACTGTTTCATCAAAACACTAAAAAACGAGGTATTTCTTTTGTTTTGTTTTTCATTTAGCATTCAATTGTGACAAGGTTACTTTTCGTTTGTCTAGAATCTCTGACGTGGGAGGTCAAAGTAAAAAAAATCACTTTAAAAACTTGTCTGACGGGAAATAATTTTGTATGTTATTGCCATTGGAGATAACGTCACTCCTGTAGGCCTTTTTTGTCTGTAGTGAACACTTACATTTCACATCGCTTGTTACCTTCTTAGTTGGTGCTTCTATGGAAATTTGGCCTTTTTTGACTGATGTGCATTCTGGCTTCTTTATTGTTTATTTTTTGGGTTTGTTGATAAGAGTTTGATGCGGGTTTCCATTGTTACCTGTAATGTTGGCGATAGGCTGTTAGCTGAGGAGCCATTGAAATCAGAGCCATCAAATCCATCTTGTACTTATGGTGGCTAATGCTTTGCAGGGACCTTACGCATTTTACAAGGGATTCCTCCCAAATTTTGGTCGGCTAGGATCATGGAATGTTATCATGTTTTTGACACTTGAGCACGTAAGATTTACATATCTTCCTTCTCTCCTCCGTCTCCTTTAACCTTTTATTTGGATATACAAATTTCCTTTTGTCCTTTTCTTAGTACAAAACTTTGTTCACACTCCCGCCCGTCCCAATACCTATTCACAAAACTTATTTTCCTGATTATCAGCTATGAGAATATAACTTGTGAATTTCTGACATTGTCACTGGTGATAACTAGACATGTCGATGGACGGGATTTCAGTCTAAATATAATCCAAATATCCGGATATGACAAAGGAAACCCCTTGTCTATCAATACGAATCCGTTGAACTTTTTACCTAATGAATTAGGATAGATTTAATGTGCAAGCCTGGCCCAATGTACCTTAGGAAGGTCACTTGACGATCCAATCTGATTGCTTAAACCACCAATTTAGAATTTAACTTACATGCATGCAGTTCTAATTTGTTTAATGCTCCATTAGGTTTGCGGATTTGCCGTGTGAAAGGAAAAATAAAAATATAACAAAAGAAATGTTTCCCTTAAATTTTTATCTTCTCCATAATAAAATTGGAAGCAGCAAATTTTCAAATTTCTAAAAGGAAAAAGGAAGTCCTTCATGAAGTAAAAAAAAAATGTTCTTTTTTTCTTATATTTTTCATGGCAACCAAACAAGGAAAATGAAGTTCCTCTTCATTTTTAAATCGTTTCTTTTTGCTCACCAAGCGCAGTGTAAAACTTCTTATATGGTTTTCAAATATTGGGGAGTAGATGCGGTATCTCATACTTGCAGGACTCGTGAGTTCTGTTGAATGAAATTAGCAAAATTGCCCCTATCTTGTTAATTTACCGTGTCCAATTCAAGCAGCTTGTTTTAGGAGGTGGCGCGGCAATTGTGGGAAACTGGATCAGTTTTTGCTTTGAAAGGCTGCCTTAATCTATCCTTGAATTATACATGACAAATTCAAGCACATTATATAGTATACAGTAATTATTTTTTCCCTTCTGATCACACCCCTTACACCCTTCTCTCCCGACCTTTCATTTATATGGTGTGATTTTTCTAGCGTGGTTGTTTGGCAATGATGTTTAAGCGAATGGTAATGAGTACTACTTGTTTGTTTAAAAAAACCATAATGATTATCTTTATTGTTCATCACCACAACAGGTCAAGAAATTCTTTACATGGGAAGTTTAAACCACATCACCAGAATTGATTTTTGGCAAGCAGGAAGACTGCTTTAAATTCACGTCGATTGTTGAAGATTTTCTTGACAGGAAAGTAAAAGGGATGCCATTAATTCTTCTCATATAAATTTTGTTGTTGAGTCACTTCATTGAATATTAACTTATGAACTTGATTTATTAAAAGACACAAGTTGCTTTTTTCTTTTCTTTCTCGTCCATTCTTGCGATTGACACATTGTGGATGCTGCTAAACATGATAGATGGTAATATTTCATGACGATCAAGAGATGCAGCCATATGTTTAGCTCCCACAGATGATCTAGGGAGTAGTTCATTAGGCGAGCCACACAAAGATGAATACAGGTACCATATTGTTTCATATTCTTGAGATATCCGTGGATGGATCGCCACGTGTACTATAATGTACTTATCATTTGTGAGTCAATGACATCAATGTACCCCGTGGAATGCTTTATTTGTAAACATTGTGCTCTGCTTCGACATTTGAGCATTGTTGTTGAGCTCCAAGCAAGGACTGCAAAATTTATGCTACTCAGCCTATATATTCTTTTTACTTATCTGTGTTTTGTTCGTCTCTTTTAAATAAATTCCGTTGTCCATTATTATCATTAGCCTCCTGCTATTATTCAAACATGATTCCATAGTGGTCATGGTAGACGGAGAGATGAGATTGCAAAAATGAATGTGTACATATTTTTGTTATCTTCCACTACTTTGGTTTATAATTAATTTCAAAATCTTTTTTCATTATTCTTTGACATGGAGATGTGTTTCTTTAGCATTCTTGGAATTCATTTGTTCTCCACTCTTATTCTCTTACATTGCGTCCTCAAAATTAGAGATTCATTGATTTCTTTTTTCCTTCAAGTATTTCTTCCATTTACCAAAATTTATCTTATGTTTTTAAAATTTATAATTTTAAACTTTTTACAATAAATTGCCCATGCATTGTGTGGGTTGCATACTAATTTATGTTATTTGGCACCACATAGATTGCACGGGCTTCTTCCATTAGAATTATATATGCAACCCCCCCCCCCCCCCCCCCCCCCCCCCCCCCCCCCCACACACACACCACCGCCACCCACACAAGCACACACCCCTTAATGATAAGGAAAACATCTTTAATATTTGAAACAAGATGGAATATGCAGTAATTACGAAAGAAAAGATACGGTGATATAGCTAATAAGAAAGAAGATTATTTGTATATCTCATTATTATATCCAAATCAAACAGGGAAGATTGGTAAAATATACCATTTGTTATTCAGGGTCCGTTTGGTTTTGCATTCAGAAAACTCTATTTAAACGTTGTTTTTAAATATAGTTTTAAAATTCAATATTTTGTGTTTATAATTATTGGTGTGCGTTTGGTAAACTTGTTTTTAAATAGAGTTTTTTGAAAATTTGACTAAATTGGCAAACATGTATATTTATATTATACGTGTGTGTGTGTCTGTGTATATATATATATATATATATATATATATATATATATATATATATATATATATATATATATATATATATATACATAAAACTTTAATACATACATGAATGCATACATACATCATAAATTATATATATGTACATTTAATATCATGTATGTTTATGTATATTTTACATTATTTCATACATTAATAATACTTGTATAAAATTATATATAAGTGTCATTTATCTATTGATAATATTATTTAACTTTATATCATTCCATACATAATTTTGTGTACATGTACATATATTTTTTTTTAATAAGAATTACACACATTAATGTATTATGTATGTATATTATATATTAATATATAAATGAATTAAAATATTAAAAATGAATAATTCTGAGTTGAAAAATAAAAAAACAGAAGTTATAAAGCACCCTTAAATTATTTTCTGAAAAATTTGATTATAACACATAAATAATATTATAATTCAGTGTTTAAAAACAGATTGTCAAACATAGATTTTTATCAGAATTGTATTTAAACACAGAAAATAAAATTATAATTGCAATCTAAACAGGCCATCAGTTTGCCTACAAGGGAGATCTGAAAATTCATAAAATCAAGACCAGTGCAATTTCTTCTAAAAGTTATTTCTGGAAAACAAGGTTTAGAATAATAACACGTACATGAATGTTGTTTCCTATTCTTCATGTACTCCCGATATTTGGGGAGTTTGGAGTGAAAAAGAAAAAATCGAGTTTTCTAAATATATAACCAAACGGGCTGTAACTGTCTCAACTTTATACTATCATTACATCATTTTAGGGGTGTGTTTCGGCCGGATCGGAAAAACATGTTTCGAAAAAATTTCGGAAAAAATCGGCAAAAAATTTGGCGTTCCGAAGCCGAATCCGATTTTTTCGGAATTATATTTTTTTTCCGATTTCGAAATTTTCGGCAAAATCGGAATTTTCGGAAAAATCGGAAATATTTTAAATTTCGGAAAAAATCGGAAATTCGGCAAATTTTCAAAAAAATAATAATTATGGTAAAAAAAAAAATCTAAAAAAATAATACCTGTATTGAATTTAACGCTAAAATACCTATTTTAAATTATTATTCTATAAAAAATATTTATACCTATTTTGAATTTTATGCTGATATTTACCTGTTTTGAATTTTGCCCTACTTATTTTTAAAAACAGTCCTAAATTGACATTAAATATACTGATATTGACATTAAATATGCCGATATTTCATAAATTACAAAAACGGTCCTAAATTGCATAAATTATGAAAACAGTCCTAAATTTTATAAATTAGAAAAACTGTAGTAAATTACATAAACTACGAAAACAGTCCTAAATTACATAAATTACAAAAACAGTCCTAAATTTTATAAATCACAAAAACAGTGCATATAGTCCAAATTACAAAGTTAGTCCAAATTATGAAAACAGTCATAATATAGTCCAAAACATCCATGTTATATAGTCCGAAGTAGTCATTAAAAAAAAGTCCAAAACAGCTACAAAACAATCCAAAATTTTCCAAGCATCATCCTCTCCGCACATCATTGAACATCCTCTTCCAAGCATCATCCTCTCCGCACATCATTGAACATCCTCATCTCATTTCACTGTTTTACCAAAAAAAAAAAAAATTAGTAACCAACCAAATAAATATATGAATTGAATAATAAATGTTCATTGTAAAATGTAAAGTAAATGTCAACAATACCAAAATTCAACTAGTCGATTCGAGCGATAAACCTTTCATCTCCTCTTGCACAACTAACATGACAATGAGTAAGACGAATTATTATTTTGTTTCTTATATAAAATGAATGTATATATTGAAACAAAATTGAATTTTTTTTTACCATTTTCAATTGCTTCAAGAGCCTCAATTGTATCTTCCACACAAGACGTAAGTAAAGGATTCCTAAGCCAATCTTGTGTGCATAGCAAACATTCTACAATAGAAGGAGTTAATGAACTTCGGAATTGATCAAGGACACGACCGACCATACTAAAAGCCGACTCGGAAGCAACCGATATCACGGGAATGGATAATACATCACGGGCCATTATAGCAAGTGCGCTATATGTTGTAACTTTACCTTTCCACCAAGCAACAACATCAAAATGTCGCTCATCATTCTCTACAACGCCATCACTCAAATACCTTTCCAAGTCATTGGAAACATCCGCATGGTCCTTTCTCTTCAAAATACCTCTAAACAAGTCTTTTGCCTTAGGTCTTTTGGCTACTTTTTCAATAAGAATGGAGTCTTCGGGCACATTATCTTTATCTTGGGGGGAACCAAGACCCACATAAGGTGTCTCTCCCGCTTTGTAGTAATTATAAAGTCGAATCATTAAATCTTTCAATTTTTCCACAAACACCTCCAATTTGTAAGACCTTTCAACTTCAGAAAAATTGACACATTTCTCCAAATATGAAGAATACCAAAACTCAACAAATTGCAATTTGTATCGAGGATCCAATACTATTGCAACAACCAATATCGGATTAAGAGAATCAAAATTGCAATACCTGTCAAACTTTGCATCCATTTTAATGGCCATGGCACTAAACAATGCATCATCACTATCTAAATGCTCCATGAGAAGGTCTTTAACTTGTGTTAGTTCATCAAAGTATGTATTGGAAGTGACATATTGTGAACCCGACACACGCTTTGTTAATTCATAGAATTCTTCTAAAAAAGTGTGCAAAGATTTTAATTTTCTCCAATCACTCTCATCCAATATACCCACGCCTCCCACATTACACTCAATCTTATAATTGGGGTCTACCTCATCTAAACGATCAAATACCCTCTCAAACTCCAACGCCGCATTTATCATTAGGTAGGTTGAATTCCATCTCGTCTTAACATCTAAACACACCACCCTCTTTGTTTCTGACATTTCATCTGCAACACACTTCTTAAAGAGTTGCATACGTGAGGGACTACTTCACACATATTTGACACTTCGCCTAAGGCGCTTGATTGTGTCCTTAGCCTCCTCAACTCCATCTCTGACAACAAGATTTATGACATGTGCAAAACACCTAACATGAAAGAACTCACCCCCCAGTAACAAAGCGTTTCTTTTATTTAATCTTTTTTTCAAATCTACAATACATGTGTCATTGTTTTTTGCATTGTCAAGTGTGATAGTCATTACTTTTTCTAAACCCCATTCCAACAAACAACTCTCAACTGCCTTGGCAATTACCTCACCCTTGTGTGGATGTGGAAGCACTCGAAAATTGATAATTTTCTTATGAACAACCCAATCTCTATCAATAAAGTGAGCGGTTAAAGCCATATAACCAAGATTTTGTAACGAAGTCCACATATCAGTGGTGAGGCATATTCGTGTATTTTTAAAATACTTGAAATAGTTTTTCAACTTGGTTTTTTCCTCGTGATACATGATCAAGCAATCCTTAGTTAGTGTTGTTCTACAAACCACATGAAATTTAGGTTGCAAATCCGCACAAAACATTCTAAACCCTTCCTTTTCCACGTGATTAAAAGGGAGTTGATCAATAATTACCATTCTTGTTAAAGATTTGCGACATCTCTCTTGGTCAAATCTCCAATTAGAAGGCTGAGATCCTATCACGGAAATAATGGTTTGGGTCGTTTTATCTCCTTCGTAACCGGTAAAATCTTTACATTTGTTTAAAATGATTCCACAATTTGTTAGTTCCCCCAGAAGATGGTGCATGTATTGTTACATTGCAATACTTGCATTCACAAGTGCCTGAATATTTTTTTATGCCCTCAATCAAGTGTTTTTCAAAATATTCCCATACTCCCGACGCTCCGTGATGCCCGGCTAAACCAGATTTTGAACCTGACTTTGTTTTTCTCTTATTATTATTAGGGTTGGGTTTGCTAGTTACTCCACCACTTTCATCCATTGTTGACATGCAATCAAATTAAATAGAAAAAATGTACCTATTTTGAGGTTGTTTTATTGTGTTGCAAGCAACTCTCTATTGTGTAAGTTTATACCCCTACTATACAATTAAACAAACAATGAAATATACATGTATTAGTTTATGAAGAAAAAAAATAAAGAAAAATAGCAGAAAAAATACTTCTGATTTAAAAAAATACGTTTACTGAGAAGTGAAAAAAATGGTTCAGTGTTTGTTGAGTTTCAAAACAGAAACAGAATAAAATAGGGCATGAATAAAATAAACAACATAATGCCATGAGTATAGAAAATCAAGACCATTTGATCCTCTGCTACTACCAAAACACAGATATCTGATTATATATATCAGATCTCTTTGCAAAATGTATAGCAAAAACACTTTGTAAACAAATATATATATATATATATATATATATATGTTACATCTGTTACATCTGAAAAATAGAGATCGACGCTTTATATATATGTAACGATCTCTGTTACATCTGAAAAACGACGCTTTATATATCCGTTACATCTGAAAAACGACGTTTTATAAGAGGATGCGTTCTCTCAGAATCTATCTGTTACATCTGAAAAACGACGCTTTATAAGAGGATGCGTTCTCTCAGCAGAATCTAAGCAATTTTTCTGTTAAAATCAAATATGTTGATTGCGAACAGAGATCGTTACATATATATCAAATCTGTTGATTGCGCCTTAGGCAGATTTATATATATATATATATATATATACTTCGCCCCTCGCCCCTAAAATGGCTTTATATATATGTAACAGATCATCAGATGCTACAAACGATCTATAAAATGATAAATGAAATGATAAATGAGAGAGGCATAAACGATTTACCTTGCAATAGAGAGAGAGGGAGAGTGACAACCGTTTTTGGAGAGAGAGAACTGAAATGATAAATGAGCTTATCCAAGTTATCTCCTAACTTTTAACCCTAAAAAGCTAATCTAACAGTTGTGTTGTGCCAAGACAGATCTAAGGGTATATATTAGTTGAGGTGAAATGAATGAAACTAAAAATAAGATACATGTATTTCGGAAATTATAATCGAAAAAATATTCGGAAATTCGGATCGGAAAATTTTTCGAAAATTCGGATCGGCAAAAATCGGAAATTGAAAAAATTTCCGATTTCCGATCCGATTTTTTTCGAAAAATTCGGAAATCGGATTACAAAATTTTGTTCCAAAATCGGAAAAAAAATCGGATCAGAATTCGGAAAAATCGAAAGTTCGGAAAAAAAACACACCCCTACATCATTTAATTTGACTTTTACCCCTCTGCTAAGAGTCGAGCATGAGAAAGTCATATTTTCGCTCAATCTCCTTTTATCTCGGCTTCTCTCCATCCAAACAAAGTGGCAAGATTTCCATTTTTTCTTACAAGAAAAAATACTCAGCCAATTTATTCATTATAAATGAGTATTATGATGAATCAAATATTTTGAGATAAAATGATTATCTAACTAAAATGCTATGTTGTGTATTGTATTTTAAACCAAAACTCCATATTTTAAACCATGTTGTGTATTGTATAACCAAAACTCCATACTGCAGAAGATCAATTGCACACACTTTAATCAGTCTAGCATCATTCTATATCAAACAACACCCATATATTAGATTCTAAACTAGCCCATTCATAATCATGTTCATGCTACACTCAAAACATGGGAACCCTACTCAACACATACCACGAACTAGAATCCATTCTTGGGTACAAGATAAACCCTAGCTTTGATGAGTGAACCATTCCCAAGCTTGAACCCGGGACTCACAGGAAACCCCACCAACTGACTTACACCCACCCTTCCCTCGGGGTACCTAACCACACTCTCCATGTACTCCAGGTGAAACTCTGCGCCCCTACTAGCCTCAAAATGGCTCGGTGGAGGGTCCATAGAGAATGCCAACAAGTGAAGGAGCCAAACTGCCTTGGCCAGATTCGAGAATTCTCCATAAAACCGGCTTCTCGGGTGGTTTCCAGCCAACACCTGACGGCGCTGCTCCAAGTCACCGAACAAAGACTCCTCCATCTTGGGGTGGACGACGGATAGGAACTTCTTGGAACAGAACATGCCAAAGTGGCAAGTGGGGAGGATCCCGAGGAGCTCAGTGGGGTCCATGGCCTTCATGTCGCGGTACTGGGTGAAGCAATCGCGGCGGAACTGGTCTGGGTGGAGGAGGGAGGAGAGGCTGCCGTCCATGTAGAAGGTCTCGTGGTCAAACCCTTGGAAAAGTTTACGATTCACGTACGACTCTAGGGCGTACTTGGCATGGTTGGGCCCCACGATTGCATCCACTGTGGCCGTGGTGTTTGCGGTGGCAGTGGCGGCTTCAATGGATCGCACGGCAGCAGCTATGTCCCAGTGGGCGGATCGCATGAGCGAGAGGAGAAGGGATGTGAATGACTTTGATGCTTCCTTTACTGAACTCATTGTGGCCTCATATAGATCTGGCATCGGCGCTGCCGTAACTGTAGATGGTCAAATTCCGATGTTAAATTAACTAATAGTAATGTCGGACGTAAAATAATTCACAAAAAGTTAATTATATAAATAATTTAAGTAAATAAATATTTTTAAAGGTATTATGATTCATAATTAATTATTCCGATAGATAAAGCGTATAATGATACAATGGATCAGCTTCATTGGTTTATACAATTTTTAAAAAGTTAGTTTTATGTATGAAATATTAAATAAAACTCCCTTACAACGAATCCAAATAATAAGAAAAAACACAAAGCTTACTTAAAGGATGTAAAAAAATGTCCCCGCCTTTGAGGCACAATTTTACCATGGGTTGTTAAAATACTTTATCAACATTTTAACTGTTTTTACGAAGAATACAAACAGTAAAAGGAGACAAAAGCTGTCAGTAAAACCAGTCGATCCTCTTAAAAAAATTCAGCAACAAAAGTTAAGAACGTATCGTTTGAAAAATGTGGTTAAAGTGTACTTTCGATATTTCAGTAAAAACTTTAAAGATTGGTTTGACAACTCAGGTGGAGTTTTTTTTCATTGCATACCAAAATATGCACTAACATGACATGATAAAATTACTTTGTGGTTAGATAAAGTTAATTGAACGTTTTTCCGTACTAACGTTAGGGAGTTTGACTTGCCTTGTCTTCAGTCTTCACTGAGACTTTGACCCCAACTTGTAATTTGAGGAATAATTGAGTCACTTTATGAGCTTGGTGATAATAATAGCCAACTAGGTTAAATTGGTATAATTAGAAAACGTATAAAGTCAAGTGCAAGCGGGCTTAAATAAATTGTGGGAATGGAGTTACCTTGAAGTTGAGTAGCACTGCCGCTGAGTTTTCTGTTGGAGTAATGCGGCCTACTCTTCTTTCCTCCACCGCTAAGACTGGTGGCTGTCTTGAGTTTGTCCCTCAAGTTGTCAACTTCCGTTTGTTTGTACTTGAGCTCTCTCTTGATGTCCTCTACTGCCGCCTCATACGGCGCCACAACCTCCCTGAGAGTGGCCCCAACCCCAACCCCAACCCCACCACGAACAGTCCTCCGAAACCTCTCCCTCAATATCCCGATCCTCTTGAGCTCAGCCACCACGGCGGCATCAGCTCCTCTCATCTTATCCGGATCCCAGGGACAATGAGCCTCCTGAAGACTAACGTACGCTCTCTTCATACACGACACCGCATCGAATACCTCTCCCATTACCATCTCCATTTCCGTTTCCTTATTTATCGTTGCCTCCTCCCAACCGCTAAATTTCTCTTCTCTCTCTTCCTCTACTACTACTACTACTTCTTCTTCTTCTTCTTCTTCAGCGTCGGTATCATGTTGGGGTGAGATCTCTCCAGATCCGTGACGACCGGCGGCCAGCGGGTGAAGCAAGCACGAAGCAGTGACGCGTTGAATCAGATCGGAGAAATTGGAAGCTTTGTTCGCCATCTTCTTCAACCTTCCCTCCGCTTCTGTTCAACTTATTAAATTACCTCACATGGCTCTGCATTTTTTGGGACACACAACGGGCTACACAAATAACGTGTCTTCAGGATAACATCATTCTTATACGATAATAATAATAATAATAATAATAATAATAATAATAATAATAATAATAATAATAATAAATAATAAAAATTGAGTTTACCTAACATGTGTTTTCCAATTCAATAATCACACACTGAATATACATAATCTTATTCACGTTAGGGGAGATAATAACTTTGTTGCATATCTTCACAATTTAAGGATAATTGGCTTTTCATCTTACCTTTTAGGGTTAATTGTAGAATAGCGAAATATTTTTTACATATTTAAAATTAAATTTGTAATAATTTGTAATTGTAAATAAATACACAAGTTTAAACAAAAATATTGAACAAAATTTTACTTTAAATAAATGAAAATATATTTACTAATTTAATTTTAAATTAAATATCAAAAAGTCCTTCAAATAATTTTTAATATATATTTAAAGTCACTCAAATACTTATTCAAATAATATTTTTTTTATTTTTAAAATCTGCGTTAATAGCATGTTGAGAGACTTTTTGAAAAAAATAAAAAGATTTGGACTAAATATGTATTAAAAAATATTAAAAAATTACTTTATATATATCCCTTCATTTTACTGTAATAAAAAATATTTTATCACAAATCAAATGGATTCAAGGAAAATAATATCATTAATTACTTATGTGCCATATAAAGTGGATATTTATGCAATAAAATAAAATTCTTTGCGTGTGCATTGAGTGGTGTGTTAGAAAACAAAAAAATAGGTTGACATTCATAGTTGAAAAATTATGGAAGTGTTGAAATTAAAAGATGGCAATGGTATGGTACATTATATCTCTAGAAAAATGTATCACCAATAGTACCGCTCTAACCCTCAAATTCTTACATGAAATATAAACAAAATATTCTTTTTTAAAGAGTCTAATTTTGTTAATTTAATAAAATAATAAAAGTGCTATTTAAATATTGATTTTTGAAAGATTTTCCATTTTTTTTTTGAAATTATACTATCACAATTTTTTAATATGACAATTAGGAATTGTGATTTTTTTTGAAACGTTTCCATTTTTTTCTTATGATTTTTGATTTATTAATTTTTTGCAATTTTCGACATAAGATTAAAATACATTTTGGTAGACATACAAACATGCTGTATCTGTATTGGTTGGTGCTTTGAATGATAATGAGTGGATCCCAAATACTAACCAATGCGAAGATGAATTTTGTGCCCAATACACAATGCGAATACAAGTGTGAGTGCGTCAGCGCGTCAATTTAAAAAAAAATAGGATTTGAGGTCATTTGTCCACATATATTTATATAAAAATATATTTTCCAAGATATATTTTAATTTATCTAAATAAAGGTGTCAAATTAGGACATTTACGATATGACTCGTTAGTGTGTCTACTAAAATGTATTCGAATCCTTTGTTGATCTAAAATCACTAAGGAAAATTATGATCATCCTACGGGAATAGTTGTGCTGATGCATATACATGGAGTGCTAAACAATAATTAACTGGTGTGCGCAGACACAAAAAATAACATAATAATATTACAACCACATTATAAACACAAATTACAAGTTACAGCCATTGCTAGTACCATAAAACCTCGATAAATGAATACTCTTGGGACCGGAAAGAATTATTATCTTAGCGAAATTATGTATTTATCGATAAATGAATAATTTATTAATTTATAAAGAATTTTCTATTTTCAAAGCAAACCGCAAGTGCATGTATCTTATAAAAAAATCATCGCCATAGATTCATGTACTGGTCAAACATTCCAATGAACATTAAGAATAAGAAGATATACGGATTATAAAGATATACGTATAATACATACGTATTCCTACTGAAAATGATGCAGTAATGGAATCCTCTACTAATGAAGAGATCATTGAAGTGATTAAGGCCGATCCCGAGATTCATAAAAATTGACAAGATTCCGTGCAAAAATTATAAAATAGGCTTCTTTTATATGTATTAATATAAAAAAATGGGTCATTAACATATAAGTAATAACAAATAGATCAACGAAAAACTCTTTGCGATCGTTCACTTAACAAATGCTCAAGACCGCCCGTGGACGTAATAACGAATACGACTACCAATGAGGACCATGATGATCCACGTGATAGTTGTGTTCTATAAACTTTTTTTTTTCAAAAGAGACCTTTCAAGCAATAGTAACATTGAATAACAACTTCTACAAAATGGAAAAGATATACCAAATGTGGTGTCTCAATTGGAAAAAATAAGGATAGGATTGAGTTCGGTTAAGGTGCAAAGAAAAAACAAGCGACCTCTAAGTCATTTTAAAAATAGAATTGAAATTGTTAAGTAAAAAGTGAGTCATATGCATTATAAAATTTATATATTCGATGAGTTTTATAGAAAGTTAAAAAAAAATTATCATCTGAAATTATTATTTTAATATAAAGTTTCGAGTCGGGACTATTATTATATAAGATATATTATTGCTTTATCCGACAATCATTTACGAAGGTTTTTGTGAATGTATATGAACAACAAGCAGTAAAAAGAATAAAAGATAGTAACAAGGGAATCGCAAGTGTTAATCGAGGAAAGTGGTCTGACTGACCTGCTGTTGGGATTGTGGGACCGGTTTTATCTTCATCGAAACGGAATAAGGAAAGTTTTGTTCCGTCTCCACGTATATCTGGTGGCTTCTCCTCTTCCTCGTCCTACAAATATCTCATGCTCTTATAGGTTTGCTGACAAATGATACTATAACGACAGTATTGAAATTTGTCCATTAAATGACATGTTAATGGGTGTAGTATGAAATTGTATATAACATCCTCTTCAATATATAAATCCTCAACTAAAAATAGAGTAACTATTGTTTTAAGCTTTAGCCTAATTTTGTACTTCGTCAAAATGATGACATGTTTTAAGCTTTAGCCTAATATAGCCTAATAATGACATGTTATTGGGATTTTTTTTAGGGTATCTTTGTGATGCTCTCAAAATTTGAGGGTAACTTGTGTATATAAGCTAAAGCTTCTTTCATTTGAGACACGCTGCACACACACACACTTCATCCTTCAGCTTTTTAGACAATTTTTCTTTCATTTGAGACATGCTTGGAGAGAGAGAAAATGAGAAAAGCAAAAAAGAAATAAACTCCCCATAAACGACATTTATTCTGCCTATAGACTTTTTCTTGCACTCAAATGCCTTTGTCTCTCACTTGAGGTAATTTTTCTTTTTAAATATGGGTTGAATGTTTTTTTTTTTAGTTAGGGTTTGATTTGATTTTTATTTGGGGTGTGATTTATTTATTATGTTGTTTAGTATAGTGTTTGATATGGTTTAATCTTATAATTTGATATAGTTTGACTTAGTTGTTGTTGCGGTGTGATTATTATTTTGTGGATTGCTATTGGTATGTTGTGTATTTGTGCTTGTTACTAGATTTTATTAAGTTATTTTTCTTAAATCTCATAGTATTTTAGTTGCAATATTAAATTGTTAAAGTTAGTTATTGTTTAGGGTTTTTCAATATGCCTTTCTTTTTTTTACCAAATTGATGCCCTAAAAATTTGAGTTATAATTGTCTAGAAATACAAATTATTAATTAAATATTTATAAAAAGGAAAAATAACCCTAATTTTTTTCGAGGAATACCGCCCTCGAGCCCTCGTCAATGATTTGTGCCCCCACTCAGATTCAATTCTTGGCTCCACCACTGCTCAAATATCTTAACCAAGATATTTTGAAAAAATTATGTGATAAAAGGAAAACAAAGAATTTAATTGACTGTAAAGCCTTGAATATTGCTTCTCATGGATGTGTATTTATATACAATAATATGAGATATTTGATGTTCAAGATATACGCAAAAAAGGAAGAAAACTACAATTTGAATTTAAAATAAAACAACCAATTCTCTCTCATGGGACAACCGAAGCCTAAATTATATGGGCATTATTAATGAAGTTGTTGGAGCAACTTTTGAAATGGTTAATGTTGAATTCGTTCAATACTCCCCCTCATGTTGGAGTTGGAGTTGGAGTTGGAATTGAAATATCAAGGACACCCAACTTGCAAAGTTTTCAGCGGTAGGCGTCATTATAAGTGGTTTGCTAAAAAGGTCCGCCAATTGATCGCTAGATCGTAGGTATGGGGGAGTGATGGGGCTAGATTGGATTTTATCTCGAATAAAATAATAGTCCATTTCGATATGTTTGGTGCGTTCGTAGAATACAAGGTTATTGGCAATGTGAATAGCAGCTTGGCTATCACAATGAACTGAAATTGGTTGTGGATGAGCAAAACCAAGATCTGAGAAAAGAGATTTTAGCCATTGTAATTCAGAAGTGAGAGCGGCGAGTGAGCGATATTCAACTTCTGCGAAAGAAAGGGAAACTATTGGTTGTTTCTTGGTTTTCCATGAGATAGGGATGAAACCTAACATAATGAGATAACCAGTAGTAGAGCGATGAGTAGTAGGACAACTAGCCCAATCAGAGTTGGCATATCCAACTAAAGTAGAAGAACTACATGTCGAAAGAAATAAGCCTTTACCAATAAAACCTTTAAGATAATGAAGGACTCGATTGACATCATCAAGGTGGGAAGAATGTGGAGATTGCATGAATTGACTAAGGGTGTTTACAGCATACTGGATATCAGGTCGGGTTATAGTAAAATAGAGAAGACGATCTATGAGGCGACGATAAAGTGTCGGATCATAAAGAGGAGTGTCATCTGTCGGACGTAGGTAAAGATGTTGTTCTATAGGAAACTCATATGGTCATAACCCAGTCATAACCCAGTCATACCACAATCAGATAATATTTTAAGAAGATATTTCCGCTGGCAAAGAAATATTCCTTGTTTGGAACGAGACACTTAAATGCTAAGAAAATATTGAAGCTTTCCAAGATCTTTCAAGGAGAAAGATTGAACAAGAATATGTTTAAGATTATATATGCCTTCATTATCGTTGTCAGTGATGATAATATCATCGACATAGAGAAGAACAAAAATAAAAGTTTGTCCACAAATATAAGTAAACAAACTATAATCTGAAACAAATTGATGAGAAGCTCGTTGAATGAGAGCGATAGAAAATTTTGAGAACCACTAGCGAGAAGCCTGTTTAAGACCATAAATAGATTTATTTAATTTACATACATGAGTCTCCCCCTTACTAGAAAATCCAGGTGTAAGTTTAATATAAAATTCTTCATTGAGATCACATTGGAGGAAAGCATTGTTGACATCAAGTTTGTGCATAGTCAAATTTTTAATGGTAACAATGGATATAAGGAGACAGACGGTAACTAGTTTGGCTACGGGTAAAAACGTATCGTGATAATCAATGCCTTAAACTTGAGTATAACCTTTGACAACTAAACGAGCTTTATATATTTCAATAGAACCAAACAGACGATATTTAATTTTACAGACCCATTTACATCAAATTGGCAATTTTCCATTGGGAAGTGGGCATGACGACCAAGTGTTATTGGATTCAAGGGCTTGAATTTCTTTGGCCATCTCATCACGCCATTGGATAGATTTCATATCTTAAGAATAAGAACGCGACTCTTGATTGGTGATGATATCTGTTAAAAAAGTACAGCGAGAATGGCTTAAATGAGACAAAGAAAAATGATTGACAATCGAGAAATTAGTTGGAAAAGAGGTATGATTGAAAACATAATTTGTGAGGTGGCTCGATGGATGACGAACAAGATAGGGGCGATTATTAATGATTAGTGTAGGTTCCAGAGAGGGATTGCTAGTAGAGGGATTAACCAATGGACTATGAGATTGGGAAGTGGTGGGAATGGCCACGAGAACATCACTGGGGTGATGAACTGGAATATGAATTAGAGAATTACTCGGAGGATTAATGAGAGAATTAATCGGAGGATTAATGGAAGGAATGATTGGTGGTGTGGTAGGGTAATTAAATGTTTCATCATCATTTATGGGAGTAATTGTAATTGAATTATTGGATGATGATGATGAAGGAAGATCATGATATAGAAAAGTGGATTCATGAAATATAACATCATGAGAAATATAGATTTGACGAGTTTTAACATCGTATATATGATATCCCTTTTGACCATACGAGTAACCAACAAAAATACCCGGTTTGGCTCGATCATCAAATTTATGTTAAATATTCATATTTTTAACAAAACATAAACATTCAAAACTCCCTGAGATGAGTATGATCGAATACTGACAAGTAAAACTTGATGATGTGATTTATGTTGGAGGATCGGGGTTGGAAGTTTATTGATAAGGAAATAAGCAGTCAGAATACATTCACCCCAAAAGGAAAGAGGCAAGTTTGACTGGAATCGTAGATCTCTGGCAACATCGAGTAAATGTCGATTCTTACGCTCAACAACTCCATTTTATTGGGATGTCGCAACGCAACTACGTTGATGGATAATACCATTATCATAAAATCACGTTTGAATTGGTTTAGAGAGAAATTCAAAACCATTGTCTGAGCGAGTGATTTGGAGTTGAGGAAGGAAAATTTCCCCACTTCCAGAATTGATACGAGCGATTTTCATATTGAATCGACGATTGACTAGATTAAAAAATGAATTACCATATTAAAAGTTTCAAATTTGTGTTTCATTAAATCAATCCATGTACACCTTGAAAAATTATCGACTATAGTTGAAAAAATGTGATCCATTTTTAGAGGGGATAGAGAAAAGACCCCAGATGTTAATGTGAATTAATTCAAAACAATGAAAAGAGCAAGATGTACTTTTAGGAAAAGAAAGATGCGACTGTTTAGCACACGGACATACAAACAAAATCTTTATTGGCAATAATATTTGGAGAGTTCTTAACAATGAAATCAAAATAAGTCTTAGATGGATGACAAAGGCAGGAATGCCATAGATTAAATTTATTACAATGCTTGAAAGAAAAGGCAGGATTAAAATCTAAGTCTGAATATAGATAAAAAAAAAAGACCATTTCAAGCACTACCCTGACCAATCTTCTTCTTTGTTGCTAAAACCTGAAATATAGATTCAGAAGATGACGAATTCACATAACAATTTGTTGACTTTATTAATTGTGAGATAGATAATAAATTGAATTTAAATGATCGAATGTGAAAAACATTCGTGAGAGTGAGTGATGATGAACATTAAATGGTGCCTATGTGTGTCACAGACGCCTGAGAACCATTAAGCAATTGAACAATTATATTTTTATGAATGGTAGAATATGAACTAAACAATAAAAGAGATGTAAATATATGATTAAAAGCATCTGAATCAATAATCCAACAAGCGGGTAAACAAGTAAGAGTTGTATCCGCCAAATGAGCTGATGATCCACCAGATTCCTCTTTGGCCAAAATTGAAAGGAGCTTGTTATATAATGCTGATGTTGGCTGAGCAGTAGAAGTAGATGATGATGGGGCTGATTTCTTCACTTGTTTATATGGGAAGTCGTGGATTTGATAACATGTGGCAAATGTATAGACATGCTTATTATAGTGCTTATAGAAAGGACGTTGATGCTTTTTGAAAGGCCAAGATGATGGTTTAAATGCTTGAAGCACCGTTGAGTCGATAGTTGGAATCCTTCGAATGTGAATCTCTTATTGTCTTTTTTCTTGACGCACTAGATTGTAGATACGCTGAATCGAAAGGAATGATTCCATCGAGAGGATTTGGCTGCGAATAGCGGAAAAATGATCATGGAGTCCTCGAAGAAACTCCACGGCACGATCTTAATATTGTTGATCAATAATTCCTTTGGCATTACCACAAATCTAATTATCTTTAAGATTAACTAATACTATATACGTAAATTCTCTTTTAGTGAAGTTCCATTTCATATATTCCGTTTTAGACTTTGATATTTAAAGCCTCTTAATTTCAGAGCTTCGCTCCATACTTCCAATTTTTGTATAAATATGTCTTACTTTCTTTAAAGGGGGTTAAATGAATTAACCACCAACGCTCCAGTAATTAAGCCCACAGATTTTATTCATGATTTATTGAGTTTACTACAATCCATACCCTATACGGGTTGAGATATTATTGCGCGCGATTTAATATATCGCGTATACTCTGCATGTGATTAATTACACTAGACAATACTCTAGTAATGATTTAATTAATTATTTGAGATGCCACCACATATATTGTGACGAGTAGCATCCTAAATATTGGACACTTGGCTCCATAGAAAAGATGACACATGTCAAGCTCACTTGGACATTTTTATTATATAAAGAGGGCTTCCCCCTCATTTTGATGGATGATGGTCTTAGGGGCAAAAGTAAGGAGAGGAAATATAGCTCTCCTCCCCCACGCAACTTTGGAGCTCCGTCACGGGTTTAATAGTGACAAGAATATTTTTATAGTTTCATTATACGGTATATGGGCGTTTGAGAGGTGGCTCATCGGATTTGGCACCCCTCACGCACCAAAACTACCATAGATGGGCGTTGGAGAGGCGGTTCGCCGGAATTGACACCCCCCACGCACCAAAACCACCAAAAACCAATCTCTCTCCGGCGTATCGTACGGACCCACGAACTATGCAGACTTTGATTCCGCAAAGATGGATACGTAGGCACAACCACGCTACTCAAGTCTAAAACGAGCTTGACGCGGTGCCTCCTCAAATCTGCACTCACATCTTACATTTGGTGACTCTGCTGGGGAGGTATTCTTGATTTCGGTTGCATAACTCCTCGTGCACACACACGGAGAACTCGGTGGCGGTGGAACACTTTTCTTTAACAAAGATAAGTATTATTACTTTTATTCTATCGTTTTCTTTGTTGAGATATCTCATATATCCTTTCTATGATGAATATACAAATCATATTTGTTAGAATACAGATAAAATCTGTTGGAATTTATCTTCAATCAGAATATTTGAAATATTCAGATGAAAAAATATATGCACGATGATACTGTTGAATTTTTTTTATTATTGTTGATTTTTAGCATTAATTTGGCTAAAAAAATTTATTAGCCATAATTTTGACCACATGAATAAATATATTATTTGTTTGTGTGTAGTCCATGAATAAAGATTGAATAGATTTTAATAGTTTGCGTGTGTCAGTTATATTTACTTGACTTCACTCTATCAGAGCTAAAAGTAAAAAAAATATCTATTGCAAATTGATTTTGAGCCGCACAATACTGCCAAGGTCACACTTTTACAACTGTACTTATGTACTGAATAATAGTTTAAAAGAGGTTAGAAATATTCTGAAAGATCTCATTCAACAATAGTGAGTACAACACATCATCTTATTAAGTCAACCAGTCAAATCAGTTAACGTTATTGAGTACAACACAGACTCAATTGGAAATTCTGTCCCAATCTCTGATGAAAATTCGTCGAGGGTATATCCACATAAACGATCTTTACTCAGCCTCCAAAGGCATATACGATTAAACCATGGAATCAAATTTTGAGTTTCAAATGACTCACAAGAAAATAATATATGCATGGGAGTGAGTAAACCATCTTTACAGGGACTTTTACCCATACACAACAAACCCACGTCCCACCAAGTTTCATAGTCGTAACCGCCCGAAAATATGAAATAAAACCCATATCCGAGAAACCTCGTGATCCCCGAGGAACTTGACCTTCGAGCAATCTTAATCTTCGAACAACTACCTCCGAGAAACTTTGGACCTCGACTTCCGAGCTATTTGACACCCGAGGTATCTCGAGTAAAACCAAAACAACTCACCCCACCCATTTTGAGAACTGCCAAACTCCGAATAGCCTCTTCCGAGGACCTTGAACCTCTGAGCCACTTTTCGGCTAAATCAGAACAATGAGACCGAGGCACCTCAAACGCGATCCCCTCCGAACAACTTCCTCCGAGGAGGTTGACCTCCGATGAGGCTGAACCGCTGAGCTACCTCGAAATACGATGAATCCGAGCTCTTTGAACCTCTAACACATCCTCTACAGTCTCATACTCTTGAGGAGGCGAGGCAGGTTTTGAGGGAGAAACCATCCTCCTCACCCTACGCCGTCGCACCATTACAGTTTCTTCTTCTTCTTTTTCCTCTTCTCCCTCTTCTTCGGCTTCCTCCTCTTTTTCCTCCTCCTCCTCCTCCTCCTCCTCCTCATCATCATCATGAACATCACCACCAGACACATGTTCCTCAGGAAACTCCTCCTCACTGGACTCACTCGACTACTCCATCACAAGTTTGAGGGGGCTAATCGTTTTCATCTTTTTACTACCCCCAGCAGATTGGGGGTCATAAGATAACCCACGAGTAGACATCTCGGCTGACATAAAAGCTTTGCCTTCTTCACCAAAATGTTCCCAAGTCTGGCGAAGATGATCCACCATCTAGCTCACCACTTCGGAAATCTTTGGGTCAGGAGTAGAGGCTAATGGAGGCTGTTGAATGGTTTTAAGCTTCTTCAAAGGCGCCTTCTGAGTGGCCCTAACTACTGTACCCGTGGAGGCAACACGAGGAGACTCGGTCCTTCCAACTGGCCTCGTAGGACCAGGGGTATCATCGATCGGAAGAATAGAAGGTTGAGTGGTTTTCTTTCTCTTCACAACTGCCTGATCCACATGCACTAGGGGAGGCAGCTCGAGAGGGCATTGGTGTTGGCTGTACCGAGGGGAAAAATAGAAGATTGAGTGGTGCAGTTTCTCAAACCCAACTCAGTGGGTGAAAATCTCTCAACTTCGGGATAATGGGGTTCCTTAAGAAGGTTGGTTTGAAAGTGAACCAATCGGTTCTGCCAGAACACATTGATGTACATCGCTGATCTCCCTCCTCGAGCTCTCTTGCTCGGGATCACAGGTTAGTAGGATAATGGGCACATAGAATGGCTATAGTGGATGTGAGGAAGTTCGAATAAGCAAATGGAAAATTAATGTGCTTTTCTCTGGTGAAATTGCTTAACAGGGGGCCCCTTGATCATAGCCAAACTGCATGGCTACCCGATGGGGGCTATATACAGAGTAAAATAATGACCATTCGGTATGCGAAGGCAAATATGAAGGGATCAACAACAGGGGAACACTGTTCTTGGTGAAATTTCTAGCAATGGCTTCTTCAATAGGAGCAATGGGATGCTCCTCTTCACCAAAGATATTATTTGTAAAAAATTAGCTTACCCCAACATAAGGGCGAGGATTGAATCGCTCAACTCGATCAATCAGAGCTATCAGAGGTTTCTTCACACTCTTATTCTTCCAACAGTAAATAAGGGGGACTCTCACATCCTGGAATCGGGGAAGTGGCCAGCGAGGGCATAATCCGAGAAATGAGCACTGGGGAATGCCGTCAAAAAAATATTGCTTGCATTGTTAGACACATCGAACCTACCAATGCTTCGAGCGGAGTCTGCAGACACACGATCTAACCAAGTGTATAGAGACCCAAAAATAATGGTAGTGAGGGGGATCTTTACACCCCAGGCCATTCGAACGACCATATTGATCAGGTCCTTACGAGGACAGTCGTGGGGCTTACCCAGAAGGTATACTTTCGACAACATTACCCATATGTACCCCGCCATCTCAATTTTGGATTCATAGCCTTCCCTAGTTGGATGCTGCTAAAAAACTTCTTTCCCTCGAGGGTTCTCCTTAGCAGCCTCACGGGCTCTGATGACAGCCTTCTCTTCAATGAAGTAAAAGTAGCGTATGACCTTATAGTAGGTGCACTTGTTATAAGTGACCATACGATCCTTCACTACGGCTTCTAACTCGCTCCTCAGAGTTTTCTCTTCACTAGAGACAACCTCATCGAAGAAGATGTCAAATCCAGCAGCTTCCAGTCTCAACAGTTCGCACACATCCTCCAGGGTATCAGTAAACTCCCCCGAGGCGGCCACAAAGGTGTGTGACCTATGGCTCCACCTGGACACTTGCAGTTGAAAAGCGGTGTTATTCATAGCCAAGGTAAGATCATCGAACCACATGGAATAGGATAAGCCAACAAGGGCCAGTTGAACAAAGTACTTTGCATGGATATACTCCGTCCAAAGGCCCAACCCTTCACTGGCACCAAAGGACGCTTCAAATTCCACCCTAGAATAGGGGAAATAACCACTCTCTATATGGAAAATAGGTAACAATAGCGGTAGGGATATAAGCAAAGTCTTCAGCGTCTTCACCTTCGTCCATCAGCAAGTTTGGCTCCTCAATTGGCACCAAAGCACCGGGAAACCGTTCTGCCATCGCCCAGAAATGATCGTTCTCTCCAAAGTAAGGGGCATGACGGTATCGTGCCCACTGAGCCTGGCGTGCCTGGGTGGCAGGATAAGTGCCCCTGATGGAAAGAGTTCTCTTTATTGGTTCCATAACATATGAGAGAAAGGAGCATAGAAGATAATGGAAAAAAGGGGGTCAAGAAGTTGAAGAAGGCAAGAATTTATTTGATAAACTCTCGCAAAAAAGCTTGAACTCAGAAAGTTAAAGCCAAAGGTGAGTTTGAACTAAAGGTGCGTCCCCCTTTATAGGGGAAACATGAATTCCAAAAGACGGCAACAAAAAATGACATTTGGAAAAGTGTAATGATGGAGTTTCAGAGTTATGTGGCTGGGGTGTTGGCCAAACGCGCGTGGTCATGGAAGACCAAAGGTTGTTATGATGATGATTCGGGGAACGATACGTCAAATGGTTCCGTCATCTTCACGCGCTCGCCCTGGCACTGCCACATGTGATGCACTGAAACACAAACGACAGCTGCATTCAATGAGGCATACCTGGGGGTCTTGTCTACCTTGGGGAACGAAGCGCTTTGGAGGAAGTTTGAATAAATCTCTTTATTTTCCCCAAGAAGGAAAATCATAGATAAATGATAGTTTCGTACATATATTTCTTCATGTAATAAACAAATATCTCTACGAAGGGGCAAATGTGGGGGGGGGGGGGGGGGTGGCCCTCCTCCCCACATGGATGATTAACTTAGCCAAGAGAGTTGATTGTTTATAAAGAAAGATGTCCCATAAACACACTTCAAAGATTCTCCATGCAAGTGGTTCGTAGGACCCACCTCGAGGACTCTTCACAAAAAAGTAGTTCGCAACGCTCTACCTCGAAGAGCCTCCAACGGACCTGGCTCGAAGGACCCAGTTCTAAGAACAAAGGTCACCCGGATGACAATAGTTTGTAATAAAAAATAGAATGTTATATTATGTATTTTTATCTTATGAATGTATATGTTGAGTGAGGTCGCTTGGTACCCATGAGGGACCATGCCTGGCAGGTCTTTCATGCTCTATCAAGCAACCTCCTCTTGGGAACTTTGCAGTGACATGGTTTGGAGGATTGAGAACAAGGCAATGTTAGAAATTATAACCAACCCTCTTGGAACACTTGGACAAAAACTTCACCCAGGACAAATGTCACTCGAGCCTTCTCATTGCTTACCTATTCGAGTGAACCTCCTCGAGTCATTTGATCTCCCTCAATACTTGCCCCCTCGAGGTCACCTCCTCGAGGTACATTGGGCACTAGACTGTTTGATCGATGTGACTAAATACCAAATAATAGCCACTATTTGAACCACTTCCTGACGTCACGACGTCTAACGTTTAGAGACTCGAGAATATAGCACTCAAGTGCCTTTATCCTTAGGATGACATGTCTTATTCACCAAATCTGACCATATAGCCATCCTAGAGTAAGCCTCAAGCTGACAAGTCATATCCCTCATTCATGCCCTCAATACTTCCAACCAATAGAATGGTTTTTCGCCAAAACTACCATATCCCATGCATTAAATGCAATATCTCATGCATTTTATGCACCGGACCAGAGGTATCGAAGGCATGCTGACTCGAGCAACCTCTTCCCCATATAAATAAGACCAAATAAACAAATCAGAGACAATCCAGAGCCCATAATTGCTGCCCAAATTCCCTTATACCAGAGAACTCTCGTGAGAGAATTAACTCCCGCACACATTCAATGCACCCATCATTAGGCATTAATTGAGTGCCTTGTCTTTATTGTGCCTAGAGTGCTTGTTCCTTCCCCCTCCGGCCACGCTACCCGCTGGTCCCATTCATTTATTGTATTTGCACTATGCTGCTCACGTCAATATGTTTTTTAATGAAACTTTGAATATTGAATCTCTCTATCTCTGATTCGCCCGTGGCTCTGACCTATACTTTATATCTAACGGTGTTACTCCCGATCTTGATAAGGGGTTACGCCTCACTTAATACTAACGGTATTTGAAGAACCACATCTTAAATTTGCCGACTCTACTGGAGCATCCACGACCCTCGAGCTAAAAACATGATGTGACTAAGATTGTGTCTCTAAAGTGCGTTCTCTCTAGGCTCAAGTTCAAGCCTGTCGCATTAGTAATAAACCCGATAAGTCGAGATCGTCTCCACAGGGAAATAGGACGAAAAATCGTGACGACGGAAGGACAGACGGTCAACCTAAATTCAACTCTAAGAAGAACGAAAAGATGATTGGTTTGCAATTAATCCTACTCAGTAAAAGGAAACTAGATTAAGACTATGGAACTAGCGAATGGAGCAAGGATTAATACTGAGAATGAAGTGATAAGTATGAAGAGAAAAACAGGTCAGGAATACAATCCCTCAACCTTAGTGTATTGCTAGTATAAAACTATTCGAAAATTTAAGTGATTAATTGGACCAAGTCTTTAGTACTACCAAGCATTACGTATATGAGGTTCAAGCCCGCACCATACGTAATCATAGGTCGAGTAAAGCGGTAGCGCAATAGCTACACTCGTATTGCATTCTAAAGCATCTCGGTTACCCTGAAGCAAACGAGATCCAAAGATCTACAATGCTTGTGTTCGCTACGCAATATGGTCTCATAAATCCTTAAGTTTAGAGGATTAATTTTATACACATGCAACTCTCACATCGGGTTGAGTTCATGCATCCCAACCATAAAGAATCTAGTTGGACATATTGAACCTAACTATGCATACATTAACTACGTTGCATGTGAAATAAATCATGATGAAAGTATATTGAAACATGCAAGAATAATAATAGAGAGAATAAAAATTAAATTAAAACTTGCAATCAAACCCGAAAATATTTGATCTTGAAGCACCAAATCAAAACTATCTTCCTAGGGTATTCTCCTACTTGTCTCTCTATCAAAAACTATTCAAAACTACATTTTCTAAGTCAATACAAAGACACAAATACTTTTTAGAAGAGTTTGTAACATAATATGACTCTTTGGACCAATCAACATTTAAGGAGAATTCTGCGCATCAGGCACCTCAAACCGGTTCGCCCTCGAATCGGTTCACATTGTGGTTCGGTAAATCTTGCTGGTTTGGCCCTTCTTTCCTTCCTTTCTTCTTTTCTTTCTTTGATTTTTCTTCAACTTCAAGGGATCATAACTCTTTCACCGTAGCTCGGATTTGGGTGCCGTTCTTTCTAGTATTGTCGTTTTTTCGAGCTCTTCAACCTTACAGTTGTCCCCACCTCCGGGATCAGGCTGCAAAATTAGGAAAATTCCCTTAAACTTGTCTTCCAAGCCTTTCTTTCATTGTTTCGATTTCTCTTTCGCACCGTTTGCATAATTTACCTGTAAACACATAAGAGAAACACAAAACACAAAATACTTGCCAACGAAGGCTAGTAGCATAATTATGAGTTAAATCCATATCAATTGCACCACTCGGGTTCACAAATGCATCGAAATTAAGGGGATAAATATACAATATTTATGCTCGATCAAACCCCCTAACTTAGAACTTTGCGCATCCCGAGCAATGTAAAAGAAAAAGAATAA
The DNA here is from genome assembly GCA_949130495.1 of Sambucus nigra. Lineage (NCBI taxonomy): Eukaryota > Viridiplantae > Streptophyta > Magnoliopsida > Dipsacales > Adoxaceae > Sambucus > Sambucus nigra. Next base: position 319,846,260 of record OX422217.1, read on the forward strand.
CATCCCAACTCTTTTAAACACTTTATTGGGATAGGATACCTTTGCCGAGGGCAAGCGATTGCATTTAGCGTATGCAACAAGCCGTTAAACCCCTAGGTTATCCTAGTAGGACGAGTGTTGTCTCGTGAGGCTTTGCGGTGAATATACCCACAAAATTCGACTTAGACTAAATGAAAAATCAAAATACTTAAAAATTGTACAATTTAAACTTTTTGAAAAATATAGTCACCATAAATTCATATTCAAAAGAGTCTCAATTTGTCTTGTGTGTGTGAAAAGCCAAAAATTGAACCGCTAATTTTCACCGATTGATCATTGCGTTACTTTTCGAAAATTCACTTTGATTTCAAACGAATCACTCAGAAGTGTGTCTATTCTCTCGGTATGCATGATATAAAGATTAAATGTAATGGATGCAATTCACACATACAAAATTGAAAAGACGAAAATATATAGTGAATAGATCTCATCACCGGAATACGATTATTAGAAAATGGTAAACATCGCCTCTTATTCACACCATTTAATATCTTTTATTATCTTTTTGTGTTTTAGCTCTCTGCGCGGTAACCAATTTCGCAATTCGAACTCGGTAGGACTTTTAAGGTTAAAGGTGTATTGGGTAACGTGGAAATTGTTGAGAACTTCGGAATTGGAATTTTTTTCTTATGATGTTCCTTAATGTTTTTTTGGGCTTTTGCTCATTTTCTATTATTTTTCTTGCGATTTTTGTTGAGCATTTTTCTACTATTTTTTTCTTGCCCCCTTTTAAGTAGACTTTTGATGAATATTAGCAATTTTTACAATTCCGGGCTACTTGGTTTTTTTCAAGTTATCAAATGAGAAGGAAAAATTTTATTCGGCTCAATTGTGTTATCAAAAGGATAATTTTTCACATTTTTTTATGGCTAATATTTTTGGGTAACAAACGATGGCCTACTTCATTGTCCGAATTACTTATTAATTTACCATATGCATCTCGAGATCAATTTAATTTAGGGACTTGTAGCGCGCTTTTCGAAACAACATTCCATTTCCCATAACCGATCAAAACAAAGAATTGAGATCATCAATGACTTATTTAAAATGCTGAATTAGAACCATGAGTTAACCATTAACTCGGATTGATTTAAAAACTCAAAAAGATCGATAGGCTCGAAATCTCACCGGGTTTTGTTGTCGTCAACTTTCGCACAATTTCTATCTTTGTCAATTTCGGCTTAGTGCAATAGATATTTAACAATTTGAGACTTCAAATAGAATAAATGTGATATTTTTGAAAAATTTAAATTCCAATTTTTATTTATTTTGAAGCAAAATATTTTTGGATTTTTCAAAATTTTATGATTTTTATTTGGAAAATTTTGGGCATTTTTGAAGTTTTAGAAAGGCGCACTTGTGACCCCCCAACTTAGACTTTTGCATTGTCCTCAAGCGAAAATGACTAAAATATAACTCAAAGCGAATTAAAAGTGCGAGAAAATGAAATGAACAAATAAAACAGAAATGCAGGATTTCTTTATAGATACTGAGAGCCTGTGTTACACGGGTGATGGGATAATTACACAATCAATAATTCTGGGTTCCACCTCCCACACCTCCATACTCAATTGCAAGTAACACTCCGACATCCCTCTTAGGACACACCATGGAGCACGCTCCGAGTATACTAAGTGAGGATACAGAGTCATCAAGTGAGAGAGCCATGTCACAACACGGTACTGTAGCCGCAAGTGAGGAAGAGGTCCCATACAACCCTTTGAGAGAAATCTTATATCCCGAGCGAACTGTCACTCCGGGATGCATTTTACTCCCGTATAATGAAGAGAAATTTTGCTTTAGGAATGTGATGATCCAGATACTTCCCAACTACCATGGAATGGAATCAGAAAAGCCATATCTCCACATCCGGGAATTTGAGGAGGCGTGCGAGACCCTCAGTGATCAAACTTGCACAAAAGATGTGATCCACCTCAAACTCTTCCCATTATCACTAAAGGATAAGGCTAAGACCTGGCTATGGTCTTTACCTCCAAACTTGATTGCATCATGGAACGACTTGCAATCTAAATTCCTTTAGAAATTCTTTCCTCCACATCGAACGAACTCCATCAAGGCTCAAATTCAAACCTTCCGACCATTAGAAATGAGTTGTTTGATCTATGTTACGAGCGTTTTAACGAGTTAATCACTTCATGCCCTCATCATGAATTTGATAAATTGAAAATCATTTCCTTCTTCCATAATGGGCTGAATATAAATTCCAAACAACTCGTTGAAACGATGTGTGATGCTCCCTTTGTCGACCTAGACGCCAACGATGCTGAACTTCACCTGAGGTATATCGCCGAGACTACCCAAGCATGGGATACATCTAACCCTAGTGCTCATAATCGAACGCGTCAAACGACCACCACTCCATCGGCGACCGACCTATTTCACATAGAAAACGATACTATGACTGCCAACCAACTCGATCTTCTTGAGAAAAGAATGCGAGAAGTACTTGAGATATGTGCAAGAGGACCAACTGGCTCCATTCCAAATCCCATCGAGAAGGTGTGTGATATTTGTGAGGCGGGACATTGAACAGAGGAATGTTCGACGATACCCGCCTACAAAGTTATGCTTCAAGAGCAAGTGAGTGGTGTAGGAGGATTTAAGGGTAATTTCGGTGCACCGCACGAGAATTCTTACAACCGTTCATGGAAAAACCATCCTGGTTTTATCTATGGGCAACAAAATGCTGCGATGAATCCTAATTCACATGCTGCCCCTCCCCCACCATCACACTTTCAACAAGTACCACACATGCAAGGACATGTGCAAGCACCACCACCTCCAGGACCATATATCACTCCACCGTAGAGAAGTCTCGAGGATACGATAAACCAATTCATCACTGCCCAGAATACAACCACTGCTAGACATGAGAGCATGATCAACGATATAAATGAGACTATTTCAAAGATGCAATTATCGTTGAGTATCCAAGAGAAGGGCAAGTTTCCTGCCCAGGGCCAAAGACCTCCCCAAGGTCAAACTAGTGTTAGCTCCACCGCTATAGAACATCAGGAGCAATGTCAAGATGTGAACACTCTTCGTAGTGGGATAGTTGTTGATTTATCATCTCCTCCACACGACGCAACCAAAGACAAGGAGATTTCGCCCGACACGAAAGAGGCCGAAGATGTCCCCTTGAAAGAGAGTGATAAATAAGACACTAGTGAGACCGAGGTAGTAGTGAAACCACCCTCCGTGGCACCGTTTCCTCAAAGGCTAGTTCCTTCCCACAAAGGAAACCCCCGTGATAAAGTGCTAGACGTACTAAAACAAGTGAAGTTAAATTTACATTTCCTCGATGCCATTAAGCAGATTCCATTTGATGCAAAAGTCATCAAGGACTTGTTAACAGTGAAGAGGAAGATGAAGGTAAAGAAAAACGTATTTCTAGCGCAGAACGTGAGCTCCATTCTACTTAATGATCTTTCGCCAAAATTCAAAGATCCCCGTGCACCCACTATTTCCTATATCATTGGAGAAAATAAAATTGAAAAGACCTGACTTGACTTGGGAGCAAGTCTCAATATCCTCCCTTACGCCATCGATAGGCAACTTGATCTGGGCGACCTCAAACCCACAAAGATCACTCTCTAATTGGAGGATCGAACCGCGAAGATCCCAAGAGGTATAGTTGAGGACGTGATCACCCAAGTTGACACTTTTTACTTCCCGATAGATTTTGTCATTTGGGACACGAAACCCTCCTTCGCATCGAACAATCATGTTTCCATTATTCTCGGGCACCCATTATTAGCTACGACTAACAAAATAATCAATACTCGAAATGGGCAGATGCAACTCACCTTTGGGAATATGTCCTTAGAGACTAACATCTTCCATATCGCCCAACATACAGGGGAAGAAGATGATCTTCATACGGTGAGCTTAATCGACGAGATCGTAGAGGAGTACTTTGAGGAAAACTATTGTGGAGATGCTTTAGGGACTTGCTTAGTGTAGAGCCACGAGAATGAGGGGGCGTATACTGAATTCGAGAAGGAAGTTGGGGAGTTGAGAGATTTACTTGATGAGAGAGCGTCAGACGAGGACGCGAGAGATGTAAGTTAGGTTTCTCGATTCGAGGAGTTACCGCTGAGGGAGGCACGCTTGGTCCCCTCCAGCGATAAATTTCCAACCCTCGAATTGAAGAAACTACCCTCCCATGTTAAATATGCATATCTAGGAAAAGACTAGACATTTCCTGTTGTTGTCTCCTCTAGCTTAGACGAATAGCAGGAGGGTAAGCTATTAAAGATTTTGAGGAAGCACCAAAGTTCTTTTGGTTGGTGTATTGCTGATTTAAAGGGGATAAGTCCTTTGATTTGCACCCACAAGATCCATCTCGAGGAGGATGTAAAGCCCTCGAGAGAAATGCAAAGAAGGCTAAACCCCAATATGAAAGAAGTGGTGAGGGCCGAAATCATTAATTTATTGGATGCCGGGATCATCTACCCAATCTTGGATAGTAAGTGGGTGAGCCCTATTTAAGTTGTCCCGAAAAAATCAGGCATGACAGTGATTGAAAATGCTAAGGGAGAGCTAGTTCCGCAACGTACCACCACCGGGTGGCGCGTTTGCATTGATTATCGAAAACTCAATGCCAGAACTAGGAAAGACCACTTCCCCTTGCCATTTATTGATCAGATGCTTGAGAGAGTATCCGGCCACCCTTACTACTGCTTCCTTGATGGTTACTCCATATATAACCAAATTGAGGTAGATATACTTGATCAAGAAAAAACAACCTTCACTTACCCCTTTGGTACGTTTGTCTACAAACGTATGCCATTCGGTTTGTATAATGCACCCGCGACCTTTCAAAGGTGCATGTTGGGTCTATTTAGTGACATGAATCAAGAGGACTTGAAATGTTCATGGTCGACTTTAGCATTTTTGGCACCTCTTTCGATCTTTGTCTGGCGAATTTGGAAAAAGTACTTACCCAGTGTGTGGAGAAGAACTTAGTGCTAAATTGGAAGAAATGCCATTTTAAGGTCACTGAGGGAATAGTTCTTGGCCACATAATTTCATCCAAAGGGATTGAAGTTGATAGAGCTAAGATAGATGTCATAGCCGATCTACCCACACCAAAATTTCTCAAAGACGTGCGCTCCTTCTTGGGCCACGTGGGGTTTTATCGAAGGTTCATTAAGGATTTTAGCGCCATCGCTAGGCCCTTAAGCAACCTCCTTATGAAGAATACCCCATTTGAGTGGAATGAAGCATGCCAAAGTGCTTTTGAAAAATTGAAAAGCATGCTTGTTTCTGCTCCCATCATGCAAGCGCCGGATTGGTCCTTACCATTTAAGCTCATGTGTGATGCAAGTGATTTTGCAATAGGGGCTGTTTTGGGCCAACGAAAGGATGAAAAGGCTCATGTCATCTACTACGCTAGCCAGACTCTTATCGAACCACAACTCAATTACTCCACTGCGGGGAAGGAATTTGTAGCAGTAGTATTTTCTCTAGACAAATTTTGCTCCGATCTCGTTGGGTCACCCATTACTTGTTTCACCGACCACGTGACTTTAAAATACCTCCTTGCGAAGAAAGACGCAAAGCCGCGCCTCATTAGGTGGATCCTACTCCTACAAGAATTTAATCTTTCCATTAGAGATAAAAAAGGAGTAGAATACGTCATCGCCGATCATATATCTCGGCTTTCGTCCGACGTACCTAGCAATTTGATACCCATAGGCGAATATTTTCTAAATGAGCAACTCTTTGCTACCTCTTTTTTTCCCTAGTTTACGAATATAGTGAATTATCTTGTCACGGGAGCCGTCCCTCCCGAGTGGACACCGCAAGATAAGAAGAGGTTCATTACTTGGTCGCACATGTTTTTTTATGACGATCCCTTCCTTTTTAAATATTTTGTTCACCAAATCATCCGACGGTGCGTACCGGATGACAAGATACCGCAAGTCATCCAATTCTGTCATTCGAAAGCTTATGGAGGTCACTTTTTGACGAAAAAGATGGCCGCTAGGATTCTTCAAAGCAGTTTCTATTGGCCCACAATATTTCGACATGTGACCAATTGTTGCAAATCTTGCAATAGGTGTCAAAGGACGGGAGCGATAACCCGATGAGACATGATGCCATTAACCTCGATACTCATTATTGAGATATTTGACTGCTGGGGTATTGACTTCATGGGCTCTTTTCCCCCATCTTTTGGTTTCCTATACATCCTTATCGCGGTAGACTACGTTTCTAAATGGGTGGAAGACAAAGCTGCCAAGAGAAATGACAACAAAGTGGTGATTAGGTTCCTACAGGAACACATACTTTCTCGCTTTGGTACTCCGAAAGTGATAATTAGTGATAATGGTACGCACTTTTGCAACAGGCCATTCAAGAAGCTCATGGGAAAGTATGGCATCGTTCACAAGGTTGGAAAGACCTATCACCCACAGATGAATGGGTAGGCCGAATTAGAGAATCAAGAAATCAAGCACATCCCCGAGAAGATCGTCAATCCCGATCGAAAAGATTGGTCACTTCGATTGAATGATTCACTATGGGCTTATCGTACCACATATAAAAATCCACTCGATATGTCCCCATTCCGCTTTGTGTATGGAAAACCTTGCCATCTTCTCGTTGAATTAGAGCACAAAGCGTATTGGGCGATTAAGAAGGTGAATTACGAAATGGATAAAGCCGATGAAGCTCGCAAGCTTTAACTAAATGAGTTAGAAGAGATACGCAATGACGCGTATGAGAATGCAAAAATTTCCAAAGAAAGGATGAAACTCGCCCACAATAAGATTATTCAACGCAAAGAGTTTCTTCCCGGGGAAAAAGTGTTTCTCTATAACTCTCGGCTTCATCTATTTCCGAGAAAGTTACGGTCTCGATGGATTGGCCCGTTCGTTGTGAAGAATGTATTCCCTCACGGAGTTGTGGAATTAGACGATTTAAAAAGGGGGAATACATTCAAGGTGAATGGACAACGCCTAAATCCATATCTATAGGCGTGTGTGGAAGAAGTCGACACCATTTGGTTATGAACCATGTTTACGGGGTAGATTCAACTGAAAATGAGAGGTCGTCACACCCCCGACGCGTATGGGGTGAATTATTGTTTACATTAGTAGTGTTTGAGTTAGGATATTTATGAGTCCGGAAGCATGGGTCATGATAGGGATCGAAGTAGAACACTTTTTGAGAGCTTGCATGCATTTCGAGGGTTTGGTAGAGGATTTTCAGGGAGCCCGAGGGTCTAGGATATCTTAAGGGGCCATAAACAAGTGATGAGGCATGGGAGAACAGTTAGATTTTGAGAAATGAGAGAAACCAAGTTTCCAAGACAACAATTTCCCCCGAACTATAGGGTGAACCGGTTCAGGGTACAAGGCGAATCGGTTCGGGGATCCTGGCAGATTCTTCCCCCTTTACTTTCCAAATTCATTCTTTTTTCCTCCTTCCCTCCATTCATTTTCCCTAGGAAATTTTACCCTCTAAAACTTCCCCCTTATCACTTTCCACTCCAAATTCATTCCCACCTCCATCTCCCTCCATACCTATTCCCAATTCCCACCAAAAGTCACCCCCCACACCTATAAATTCACCCTCAATCCCTCTCTATTTCTCACACTTCATTTCACTACCCCTCTCTTCTACACCATATCACCTCTATATCTATCTCTCTCACCATGCCGCGCCCCGCTAAGCAAACTTCCATCCTCGCAAATATAACAACACCACCATCCTCGATGATGAGGGTGCGGGAGTATTTCGGTCCGTCCAAGAACATTATTGGGCCGAGCACTATTTCTCGGTCACTCGCACCATTCATATCGAGTGGTTTGTTAATTGGGAGCAGCTGGCCGGTGAAGTCACCACCCTTTTCCATTGCCGGGGGTGGTGCTCATTTCTCTCTCCTACGAGCAACAAAGTTTTCGATTCTAAAATTCGCCATTTCGACGCGACGCTCGTGCGCAAATCCTCCACTCTTCATGAGGCGTATCTTGGCGGCATTCAGATTCCTTTCTTCACCGCCATCATTGTGCGAAAAATGCAAGAAAATGGGGTTATCCTCCTCGTGCCTTTCATGTATCCCACCAATGGTCCCACCCGCACCAAAACTGAATGTGTCGCCCTAATAGCACCCGGGGAGGAATGGTTGCACGATTCATTTCCAATAGGAAGTCTTTCGGACACGGTGCGATTCACGCACCTCATTGCATGTGGAGAAATCCACCAAACCACCAATGATTCGGTGGTCAGGCTGCGTCACGCCAACTTATTATACCATTTCCTCGACCTCGAGAGCACAATTAATCTGGCCCAACTTTTCTACGCAGACATCCTCCATGCAGCCTATGACGAGTGGGGAAAAGCAGCGCTCCCCTACGCCCGCCTTATCACTGAAATTCTGATTGATGCCGGGGTGGATGATCCGGGATGCCAAGTCCGACTCCCCCGTCCAATTGGAGGCACTTCCACCACCCGTAGTGAACGCCAAATGAGGGTGGCCCACCCCAACCGTCCTATTCTTGATGAGGGTGCGGGGGAGGAAGGACATGTCGCCCCAATGATGGATGTGGGGGAAGAAGAAGAGTATGATGAAGACGAGGATGGCGACTCAGATTTTGAGCCCCCTGGTGCAGATTTTGATAGGCGCCTTTCGACGGTGGAAACCCGTTTGGACGGTTTCCTCACCCAATACAATCGAGACCAAGAGGCCTATCAATGAGATCAATAGGCCTACCGAAGGGATACGAGCATCACGCATCGTCTCCAAGCCCATTTACAAGAGCTGAACTTCGGTGGACCCTCCCCAACTTTCTTCTATGATCCGTATGATCCCAACGCACCTGGCCCTTCCAATCCACCTCTCCAGCGAAGCCCTTGTCTGCTGTTGGTGTTTATTTTTGTTGGTTGAGATGTGATTAGCTGTTTAAAAATGTTGATTGTGTAATTCTCCCATCACCTGTGTAACACAAACTCTCAGTATCTATAAAAAAATCCTACATTTCTGTTTTATTTGTTCGTTTTATTTTCTCGCACTTTTCATTCGCTTTGATTTAGATTTTAGTCATTTTTGCTTGAGGACAATGCAAAAGTCTAAGTTGGGGGGGGGGGGGGGGTCACAAGTGCGACTTTCTAAAACTTCACAATTTTTCAAAAATGCCCAAAAATTTCCAAATAAAAATGATAAAATTTTGTAAAATCCAAAAATATTTTGCCTCAAAATAAATAAAAATTGGAATTTAGAATTTTTAAAAATATCACCTTTATTCTATTTGAAGTCTCAAATTGTTAAATCTCTATTGCACGAAGCCGAAATTGATCAAAGATGGAAATTATGTGAAAATTGACGACTTAACGAATAAGTGTGGAGATTAACAAAACCTGGTGAGATTTTGAGCCTATCGATCTTTTTGAGTTTTTAAATCAATCTGAGTTAATGGTTAACTCAAGGTTCTAATTCATCCTTTTAAATAAGTCATTGATGATCTCTATTCTTTGTTTTGATCGGTTATGGGAAATGGAATGTTGCCTCGAAAAGCGCGCTACAAATATTTAAATTAAATTAATCTCGAGACGCATATGGTAAATTACTAAGTAATTCGATCAATGAAGTAGGCCATCGTTTGTTACCCAAAAACATTAGCCATAAAAAAATGTGAAAAATTATCCTTTTGATAACCCAATTGAGCCGAATAAAATTTTTCCTTCTCATTTGGTAACCCGAAAAAAATCAAGTAGCTCGGAATTGTGAAAATTGGTAATATTCATCAAATAAAGTCCGAAAAGTACTTAAAAAGGGGCAAGAAAAAACTAGTAGAAAAATGCTCAACAAAAATTGCAAGAAAAGGAATAGAAAATGAGCAAAAGCCCGAAAAAGCACTAAGGGACATCATAAGAAATTTTTTCCAATTCTGAAGTTCCTAACCATTTCCACGTTACCCAATATACCTTTAACCTGAAAATTCCTACCGAGTTCGAATTGCGAAATTGGTTATCGCGTGGAGAGCTAAAACACAAAAAGATATTACATGGTGTGAATAAGAGGCGATGTTTCTCGTTTTCTAATTATCATATTCCAATGACGAGATCTATTCACTCTATAATTTCGTCTTTTCAATTTTGTATGTGTGAATTTGCACCCATTACAATTACTCTTTATATCACACATACCAAGACAATAACCACACTTCCGAGTGATTCGTTTGTGAGTGTATTCGGTGAGATTTTGAAATCAAAGCGAATTTTCGGAAAGTAACATGATGATCAATCGGTGAAAATTAGCGGTTCAATTTTTGGCTTTGCACACACACACGACAAATTGAGACTCTTTTGAATATGAATTTATGGTGATTATTTTTCGAAAAGTTTAAATTGTATAATTTTTAAGTATTTTGATTTTTCATCGAGTCTAAGTCGAATTTTGTGGGTATATTCACTCCAAACCCTCACGAGACAACACTCGTCCTACTAGGGTAACCTAGGGGTTTAACGGCTTGTTGCATACACTAAATGCAATCGCTTTCCCGTGACAAAGGTATCCTATCCCAATAAAGTGTTTAGAAGAGTTGTGACGTTATTCTTTTTCTTTTACATTGCTCGGGACGCGCAAAGTTCTAAGTTAGGGGGGTTTGATCGGGCATAAATATTGTATATTTATCCCCTTAATTTCGGTACCTTTGTGAACCCAAGTGGTGCAATTGATATGGATTTAACTCATAATTATGATACTAACCTTCGTTGGCAAGTATTTCGTGTTTCTCTTATGTGTTTTACAGGTAAATTATGCAAGCGGTGCGAAAGAGAAATTGAAACAATGAAATAAAGGCTAGGAAGAAAAGTTCAAGGGAATTTTTATAATTCTTCATCCTAATCCCGGAGGTGGGGCCAACTGAGAAGTTGAAGATCTCGGAACAACGACAACACTGGAAAAAATGGCACCCAAATCCGAGCTACGGTGAAAGAGTTATGATCCCTTGAAGTTGAAGAAAAATCCAAGAAAGAAAAGAAGGAAGCAGGAAAATTTTCTAAGTGTGTGAAAGGAAGGAAAGAAGGGCCAAACCAGCAAGATTTCCCGAACCACAGTGTGAACCAGTTCGGGGTACCTGCGAACCGGTTCGAGGTGCCTGATGTGCGAAATTCTCCTTAAATGCTGATTGGTCCAAAAAGTCCTATTATGTTACAAACTCTTCTAAAACTTATTTGTGTCTTTGTATTGACTTAGAAAACATAGTTTTGAATAGTTTTTGATAGAGATACAAGTAGGAGAATACCCTAGGAACATAGTTTTTATTTGGTGCTTCAAGATCAATTGTTTTCGAGTTTGATTGCAAGTTTTAATTTAATTTTCATTCTCTCTATTATTGTTCTTGCATGTTTCAATATACTTTCATCATGATTTCTTTCACATGCAACGTAGTTAATGTATGCATAGTTAGGTTCAATATGTCCTGCTAGATTCTTTATGGTTGGGATGCATGAACTCAACCGATGTGAGAGTTTCATGTGTATAAAATTAATCCTCTAAACTTAAGGACTTATGAGACCGTATTGCGTAGCTAACACAAATATCGTAGATCTTTGGATCTCGTTTGTTTCAGGGTAACCGGGATGCTTAAGAATGCAATGCGAGTGTAGCTATCGCGTTACCTCTTTACTCGTCCTATGATTACGTGTGGTGCAGGCTTGAACCTCATATACGTAATACTTGGGAGTACTAAAGACTGGGTCCAATTAATCACTTAAATTTACGATTAGTTTTGTACTAGCAATACACTAGGGTTGAGGGATTTTATGAAGAGAAAAACAGGTCGGGGATACAATCGCTCAACCTTAGTGTCACACTATAGTTCGAGAAATCTTGCTGGTTTGGCCCTTCTTTCCTTCCTTTCCAACACTTAGAAAATTTTCCTGCTTTTTTTTTCTTGGATTGTTCTTCAATTTCATGGGATCATAACTCTTTCACCGTAGCTCGGATTTGGGTGCTGTTTTTCCAGTGTTGTCGTTGTTCCGAGATCTTCAACTTTCCAGTTGGCCCCATCTCCGGGATCAGGCTGCAGAATTACGAAAATTCCCTTGAACTTGCCTTCCTAGCCTTTTTTTTATTGTTTCGATTTCTCTTTCGCACCGTTTGCATAATTTACCTGTAAAACACATAAGAGAAACACTAAACACGAAATACTTGCCAACTAAGGTTAGTAGCATAATTACGAGTTAAATCCATATCAATTGCACCACTCGGGTTCACAAAGGTACCGAAATTAAGGGGATAAATATACAATATTTATGCTCGATCAAGCGTCCTACCACTGAAACATGTGAGCTGCCACGAAATGGGTTTCAAATTTGGGAATAATTTTCTTTGTTATTATTGTTGTTTAGCTGTGATTTTATTCGGACCATTTGGAGCTCTAAAAACCCAAGTTACGGGTTCTTGTTTAAAAATTAATAAAGGCCTTAAGGTCCTCGAGGTACTATATTCATTCGAGCAAGTTGACGATAAACAATGGATAAAATTATTATTTTATTAAATTTGTTTGATATGGAATTTAATTCGGGCGTGTTTTATTTACATCGCCCGGAAAATATTATTCGAAAATATTTGTAGCCTCTCACGAATTTAAGTTGCTCGAGTAAAAAAGTATTTGTTTCTGAAAAAAGTTATACCCCTCGAAATTGTGAATATTTTATGTTATTCCACGAGGGACCATTTTAAAGACCTAGTACGAGCACGTACTCGAATAACCATGTCAAAAATGACATCCTTCGAACAACTATATTAAAAAAGATATTTTTTGAGTGACCTTGATAAAATAATATTTTTGTGAAAAATTTGCTCAAGTCGTAGTACCTCGAGCAAGTGCTTCGGAGGGACCTCTTCGAGCAGCCTCAGGAGAACCTCTTCGAGCAACCTTGGAGGGACCTCCTCGAGCAGCCTCGGGGGAACCTCCTCGAGCGGCTCACAAAATAAAAAATAATTTTTGAAACTTAGCATTTTTCTCAAATCATGATACCTCGAGTAGGTACCTCGAGCGACCTCACCCACGGTTCCTCGAGTAGGTGCCTCGATCGACCTTCTCCTAGTGGCTCGAGTTGCTTCGCCCTAGTGGCTCAAGTAGCCTCGTCCTAGTTACTCGAGCTGCCTCATTCATGGTTGCTCGGAGGAACCTCCTGAGCAACTGCATCCATGGTCGTCTGGAATAACTTTTTGTGTTATCTTGCATTCGATTTATGCGAAACTATGATTTATTCACATGATGATGTTAGCTACATGAAATTTGAAATTGATATTTCTTACTTACCTCGAGATGACCGAGTGTTGATACCAAATTTAACCTGCTGACGTGGACCAATTATGTGGAAATACGTGTCAATCTGCATGGCACCCGAGAATATTTTTGACAACACTTTGACTCCGAGGAACTCAGCCTCCCTGACCAACTCAGGCGCTCCGAGCAACAAGTGTTCTCCGAGGAAATTTATTGTACCGAGCTACTTAGGCGGTCCGAGCAGCTTAGGCGGTCCGAGATGCACCTCGTACAGAGCATTTATAACCTAATAATTAAGAGGATTGAATGCGCATTAAATGCTGATTATTATCATATAGATGTACACACCTATTGGACAGCTATGTAATATTCTCTCGCATGTACAACCTCAAGGCTATAAATACATTCTAACCTCCTCATTACCAGGGGACTCAGAATTTCTTGGTAAACCCATTATCAAGAATTCTGCAAACAGTCAGTAATAATACAAATAGTGGACGTTGGCCATTCTTTCAAGGCTGAACCACTTTAAAAATCTCTTGTCTTATTTATTTTTTATCTGTGATTAAATAATTAGAGATAATCTAATTTTTTACATCAACAAATTGGCGTCGTTTGTGGGAAAACGACTGAAACTATCATTTTTCACCAAAATAATTCATCCCCAATGGCTGATAATCCTGAATCGAGTAATCGAAACGCTGGAAACCCCCCAAATCCGTCCACTCCTCCAAGTGTCCAAAATCTGGCTGGAATAATGGCTAATTTAGCTCAAGGCCAGACCGCCATGCAAGAAACCATGCGACAACTCATGCAAACACTCTAGGGTGGAGCACCTGCCCAGTCAGGACAACGAAGCATTCAGAGGAATACCCAATTGTCTTCCTCACGAACTAGACGAACATTACTCCCAGAGGAATCTCGATCTAGACATTTCGATTCATATCGCACTCATAAATCTAATGATTTTTCTTATCAACCTGGCCGAACTTCATCAGTACGAGCCACAGATACTGAACAAAACGTCACTTTATCTCCAGAAAGGACCAGTGCTCTTTAAAGATTGAGTAGAGTTTCTTCCTTTGATCGTTTGGGTCCTAGGAGGAATAAAAGTCCCCCTAGGATGGTGTCGAGGAACTTTCAACGATTCTCTGATTTAAAGGAAGGTTCTGCCCAATCCCGACCAGCTGCTTGTCGTGAAAGATCCCAAGAGGCAAATTCAACACGATCAGTTGCTCGGACCAACAGGCCCGAGGAGGCAAATGACGCATGGAAAGGCTCTATTCAGAGGTTGGAGGATAGACTAGGGGAAATGGCTAAGGCCAAAAATCCTCTACAAAGAACTTTTGTCCAAGGGACACCTTTTATCCAGGCAATTGTGGATTTTCCCACACCATCAAAGTCCAAAGCCCTAGTGGTAACACCAAAATATGATGGAAAAACTGATCCTGTTCTACATATAGAACAATATCAAGCAGCTGCTGATATCTATGCTGTTCCAGACGAGATGCGATGTAGGGCGTTTTCAGGAACTCTCACTAGATCTGCTCAAATATGGTACAACAATCTTCCTCGGGGGAAGATTGCAACTTTCTTTCAACTGGTCGAGCTCTTTATTGGAAACTTCTATTTTGGAGCAAAACCAGTTAAGCGAGTAGCACACTTGCTAAGCATTAGACAAAAAGCAGGTGAGATCACCAGGGATTATATTACTCGTTTCAATAACGAGAAGCTCGAAATTATTGACTACGAGGAAAAGACAATAATCACTTATCTGATGAGTGGATTGTTGCCAAATAAATTGTACTATACTTTGGCCAAAGATCCACCTAGGACCATGTCAGAATTAATGGCAAAAGCAACCAAAATCATGAATGCCGAGGAAGCTATGGCTGCAAAGAAGAGCATGGATACTAAGGAAACCAAAGTTGAGGCCGAGAAGATTGAGAAGAGGGATTAGAAGAATAATGGTGGTAACAAGCAGTCAAAAGCAAGGCAAGCGTTGGAACAGTTGAAGAAATTTGGAAACTATACTCCTTTGAAGGTAGATATAAACCATGTTCTGGAAGAGATCAAGAACAACGAGGAGTTAAACTGGCCTGAGAAAATGAAGACAAATCCTGACAAAAGGAATAAGGCCAAATATTGCGAGTTCCATAAAGACCATGGTCACACGACCAAAAATTGCATAGCTCTTCAGAATGAAATTGAAGCGCTCATCAGACGAGGAAAGCTGGCCAAGTATGTTAATCGTAGAAATGAAGGAAAAAATAACGACCGAGCAAGACAGAGATCTAGATCTCCTCGTCGAGCAGAAGAAAATAAGAAAAGAGATCATGAAGATGATCTAGATGATGACCCCAATCTCCCTAAAAGACCAAGACAACCAGAACATGAGGTATTTTCTATCCGTTTTGGGTCATTTGATTGCAATGTTATTACTGGTGGAGATGAAGGAGGTGGAGACCTTACTGCAGAAAGGAAATCTTACCTCAACGAGGCTCAAGCCTGTTCGTATATTCAACGGATAAATCTAGCTGAAGAAGATCGCCTGAGGAAGGTTAACAAAGATAAACTGATCATCTATTTCTCTAAGAATGACCTCCCAGGTGTGCTATACCCTCATGATGACCCATTGGTGATCAAAATGAGGATGAAGGAAGTAGTGATTTCGCGAGTCTTGGTGGATAATGGCAGCTCGGCAGATATTATGTTCTACCCATTTTTTGATAGTTTGAACCTAAAGCTATCCCAATTGGAGCCATATCATCGGCCACTCCTCGGTTTTACTGGCGAGAAAGTTTTTCCACTTGGGACGATCAAGTTGGATATGTTCATCGGTACATGGCTGCTTGTCGAACAGAAATAGTGCGCTTTTTTGTGATGGACAAGATTGTTCAATCAGCTTAAAATATCATCATGGGAAGGGTAGGATTGAAGAAGTTTGAAGCAGTACCATCTATTGTACATCAATGCCTAAAATTTCCAACCAACTTTGGAGTAGGAATTGTGAAGGGTGACCAAAAAGTAGCTCGGGAATGCTATTATTCATCGGTCGAGCAAGAAGAACTGGAAGAATCTAGGAAAAAGACTACCACCTATTAAGTGAATGAAGGTGCAGAAATTGAAACGTTGAATCCTAGAGATGAGTTGAAGCTCGTAAAAGGTCAGGTGGTGGAAGCTACTAAAAACGTCATTCTGGACGACGAACACCCAGAACGAACAACTCAAATCGGTTCATCATTGGACACCCCACTAAAACAGGAATTGATTGCCTTCCTAAAAAGCAGAAAACAAACTTTCGCATGGAGCCACGAAGATATGCCAGGAATAGACCCAAATTTCTTGTGTTATGAACTTAATGTGAACAAGGAAATCAAACCTGTGAAGCAGCGAAGAAGAGTGTTCAGCCCCGAGAAGAACCAAGCTATATAAGAGGAGGTCGAGAAGCTCCAAAAAGCTTGCTTTATTGAAGATGTCAAATATCCAGACTGGTTAGCTAATGTGGTGATGGTAAAGAAGAAGAACAACAAGTGGAGGATGTGTGTAGACTTCACCGACCTCAATAAGGCATGCCCAAAGGATCATTTTCCTTTACCCCGAATTGATCAATTAGTGGACGCTACCTCAGGACACGAGCTATTGAGCTTCATGGATGCTTATTCTGGTTATAACCAGATTAAAATGAAACCTGAAGACAGGAAGAGTACCTCTTTTATTACCCCAAGGGGAACTTACTGTTATAATGTTATGCCTTTTGGTTTGAAAAATGCAGGTGCAACATATCAGCGGCTGATGAACAAGGTGTTTGCAGAGCAAATCAGTCACAATATGGAGGTTTATGTTGATGATATGCTAACAAAGAGCAAGAGAGCTGCTGACCATCTAATTGATCTAGGTCAAACCTTTGATCAATTAGATAAATATCAAATGAAGTTGAACCCTACCAAGTGCATATTCGGAGTACGAGAAGGCATGTTCCTCGAGTATATTATCAACCAACGAGGTATTGAAGCAAATTTAGAAAAGATCAAGGCTTTATTGGGGCTACGATCTCCAACGACTAAGAAGGAAGTGCAAAGTCTCACAGGACGAGTTGCAGCACTTGATAGATTTGTATCACGAGCAACTGATAGATGCCTCCCATTCTTCAAAACACTCCAAAAAATGTTTGAATGGAATGATAAATGCGAGAAGGCCTTTCAAGAGTTAAAGAAATACTTGGGAGCACCCGCACTGTTGTCCAGGCCAGTGATGGGAGAAAGATTGTACTTGTATCTGGAAGTTTCGGAGAATGCAGTTAGCTCGGAATTGATAAGAATGGAGGATGGAGTGCAAAAACCAATTTATTACACTAGCAAGGCCTTCCGAGGAGCAGAGATCAGATATCCAAGACTAGAAAAGTTAGCACTGACGTTGATCGAAGCAAGTAGAAGAATGAGGCCGTACTTCCAAGCTCATTCCATAGTAGTGTATATCGATATGCCACTAAGACAAGCTCTTCATAAACCAGAAAAATCTGAGAGATTGATGTACTGGGCAGTAAAACTTGGTGAATATGATATAATTTATGAGCCTAGGTCGTCACTTAGAGGGCAAGCAGTAACCGATTTTATCGCATAATTCACTTATACTGACACCTCCGAGGAGCAAAAGCTGAATACCGACCAACCTGTGGATGTTACAGGATCATCAAATTTAAACCCCGATCAACTTAAGTCAGTTGACGATCAGGGGGAGATAGTCGACGAGCAGCAAGAAGTACTAGAGGAGGATAAAAGGAAGTAACAAATATTCCACCGAAGAACTTTATTCGATATAAAATTTGAGGATGAGGTACCTATATGGAATCTATATGTGGATGGTTCATCTTGCATTACAGCCTGTGGAGCAGGGATTATTTTGAACAGCCCGAATGAGGTCGATGTGGAGTATGCTTTGCGTTTTCAATTCAAGGCTTCTAATAATGAGGCTGAATATGAAGCTATGATTGCAGGACTTGGCTTGGCAAAAACCATGGGGGCGGAGCAGGTTATCGTATTTAGTGACTCGCAATTGATCGTAAATCAAATGCTGGGATTATATGTAGCCAAAGGAGAATTAATGATTAGGTATCATGCAAAAGCAATGGAAGTTTTATCAAGCCTGATCGCAGTACAGATAATTAGAATACCAAGATTAGAGAATGCAAGAGCGGATGCCTTAGCTCGGTTAGCTTCAGCCACACGCATCGAGCTACGAAGAATAATCCCAATAGAAGTCTTGGCTAGTCAAAGCATAGACGAAGATCTAATGATGAACTTTATTACCCTTGAGTTAGGACCATCTTGGATGGATCCCATCAGGGCATATATTGAAGAAGGGAAATTACCAACCGACAAACTCGCAGCCAAGAAACTAAAGTTTAAAGCTTCTCACTATGTATTGACTAATGGTATTCTATATAGACGAGGAATTATAGTAGGTCTGCAAAGATGTGTGCACCCTTCCGAGGTGAAAGATTTGGTTGAAGAGGTCCATGAAGGGTCCTGTGGAGCTCATGTAGCAGGTCGGATGTTTTTGTAAAGAATAATAACGCAGGGATATTATTGGCCGACGAAGAGGGCTGATTGCATAACGTATGCCAAGAAATGTGACAAATGTCAGCGCTTCTCGTCCCTTCGAAGAACTCCGCAGGCATTGCTAACACCCATAACATCCCCTTGGCTATTTGCCATGTGGGGAATGGACTTGGTCGAGCCACTCCCGACGATAAGAGGAAGGTTCAAATACCTCGTCGTTGCTGTGGATTATTTTACTAAATGGGTGGAAGCTGAACCTCTTATTGATATGACTTATGAGAAGGTGTATCAATTTATATGGAAGAACATCATTTGTAGATATGGTCTTCCTCATGCATTCATCACAGACCATGGAACTCAATTTGATAACGAGGAGTTCGTTGCATATTGTCATCAGTCAAATATATTGAAAATCCACTCGGCACCAGGCCATCCCCAGAGCAATGGAGAAACTGAGGTGACGAACAGAACACTGCTGAATGATTTGAAGAAAAGACTGGATGATGCGAAGGCAAATTGGATCAACGAGATACATTCTGTACTATGGGCTTATCGTAGTACACCACGAGCAGCAACAGAAGAATCTCCATACATGCTGGCATTTGGAAGTGAAGCTATTATACCTACCGAGCTGGGCCTCCCAACACACAGAGTGCTGAATTTTAATTCTCCTGTCAACGATTTGATGAGAAGATTAGATTTGGATATGCTCGAGGAAGTTAGAGAAGAAACAACAATCAGGAATGCTGCTTACCGGCAACGAACAGCTTTGTTCTACAACAAGAGAGTAAAGAAATGTGATTTGAAAGAAGGGGACTATGTGCTAAAGAAAGTGATTAAAAAACACAACAAATTGGAAGATAACTGGCATGGACCCTACAGAGTAACATAATTTGTTCGCCCAGGAACTTACAGGATTGAAACCTTGAAAGGGGAAGAATTTAAGAATGCATGGAATGCAGAGCATCTACGCAAGTATTATCAGTAGTAGGGATTCCTATGTAAATGAATAAATGAAGTTTTCTTCAGTATGAATAAAGTGTTGAAGTTTTTATCCAATTCTTTCATTTTGATGAATTTTTTTTGGAGTATTAGTGCTACACACTATGCATCAAGTTCAAAATAAAAATCCCACCAACTACGGTTGGTCGGTCTACCAACTACGGTTGGTCGATAAATATAAAACCCTACCAACTACAGTTGGTCGATAAATAAAAATCCCACCAACTACGGTTGGTCTGTCTACCAACTACGGTTGGTCGATAAATATAAAACCCTACCAACTACGATTGGTCGGTCTACCAACTACGGCTGGTCGATAAATAAAAATCCCACCAACTACGGTTGGTCGGTCTACCAACTACGATTGGTCGATAAATATAAAACCCTACCAACTACGGTTGGTCGGTCTCCCAACTACGGTTGGTCGATAAATAAAAATCCCACCAACTACGATTGGTCGGTCTACCAACTACGGTCGGTCGATAAATAAAAATCCCACCAACTACGGTTGGTCGAACTAGAATTACGGTTGGTCGATAAATATAAAACCCTACCAACTATGGTTGGTCGGTCTACCAACTACGGTTGGTCGGTCTACCAACTACGGTTGGTCGGTCTACCAACTATGGTTGACAAATAAAAACCCCCTAACTACGGTTGGTCGGGGAATAAAAGTTCACCAACTCCGGATGGTCAGAAATAAATATCTTAATAAACTCTAGTTGGTCGGTAAGCCAATTACAATCATCTCCGGTTGTTTAAATTGAACAGGATCATGAGATAAAGGATATTTTATCACATAAAGATCAAAGATTGATAAATCACTGCAATGAAATAAGAAACCAACAAGCAAAAGCATTATACAAATTATTTAGAAGAAAAATGAAATGATAATTTTTCATTCAAATGAAATAGAATTACAAAAGTGGTGAAAAGTACAAGTCATTACATAAAATCCTATTCTTTGGGTTTCTTTCCCTCCGCCTTTGAGGCAGGTTCCATTCCGGTAGGAGGATAATCTAAGGCATAGGGGGAGTTTATGAAGTTTATGTCTTTCAACATTCGAATATTCATCACAGAAGGACGAGAAAGCAGGTGCTCTGGTCGAGATATCTCAAAATTAGAGTGAAGACTGTAGCCGCTGAGATACTTTGAAATCAGGCATTGAGGAATGGCCCGAGCAGAAATCCAACTCATATCAAGTTTGAAAGGTGGCACTGTCAACTCGAGCAACCCAGGGTCATAGTAATCCCACAAATAGTGACCCTATTCCAACTGCAGCACACCCAAAGCATTCAGCCATCCTTGCTTGTACCCCTCGTTATTCGATTGCTAGATTCGGTCATCAAGGTGATAGAGGGCTTCATTATAACCAGCCATCCAGAATTCTCTGGGTTGCTTGTGGAATTGGTAGATCAACCTCTCTAACTTCTCGTGAAGATTCTTCACCAAATTTGTTTTGTTCTTCAAGGCAGAATTTTGGGCAGCAAGTTGCTCGTCGAAGGTCTGAATCTTCTTGGACATCTCAGCTAATGCTTAATTCTCCGCCATCAACTGGAAGGCCTGATTCTCCAAAGCTGATTGAGTTCTTTGTTCCGCAATTGAAATACAAGCAGCCCTTGCTCGTCCCCGAGAAGCTCTTGCTCGCACGCGAGCAGAGGTAGAAGGTCCAATCCTTTTTAAGGTTTCCAGTTCATCTCTCAAGTTGGCATTTTCGACCTCCAAGAAAGATAAACCCTCGTCGTTGACAGGGACCAAAGCGCTCGAGGTAGATGCTACAGATTTCAGCTGAGATATCTCTCCTTGCAAGTTATTTTTTTTCTGTTCCAGCAACTTCGCGATCTGCCTATGCTCTTCGACCTCGGTCTTCAAAGTCCTCTCCTTAAAATCATAAGCAGCAACTAACTTATCATATCCTTTGTCAGCATTTAGTTGCTGATACTTTTTCTCATACCCCTGATGCAAAAGGGCAGAAGATTCCTTGTATTATTGCTGAAGTTCCTCGATGATACCCTGGAGATCTTCAATCATCTCGTAATAAGCCACGTTATTGGCAACAGCTCGGTCGAGTAAGCATTTCAGATATTGATAAGCTGCCACTACTCGCTCAGAGGCATCTGAACCCAAGATATCAAAAATTTGTGATGCATCCAAATATGTATGATCAGCTTTGAAATATTCATTACATTTTTTCATCAGCTCAGTATCGTGAGCTGACAAGAGTTCCATCCTGGCCATAAACTAGCAAAGAAAAACCATAAACAGGATTAATAAATAATAAAGGCAGAGCTAGACAAAGAAGGTCAACATGAACACCAAAAACTCGAATTTTTATTCATCAAAAGACAGGTACAAGGTTCAGGGTTACATTCAAAAGAAATAATAAAATTAAAGCCCGAGCAACTTTACACCTTCTCCTTGTGTTTTGCGACTTCCTCGGAAGGCTGAGATGAGGAGGCTGGTTGCTCGGAGGATATTGGCAGTTGCTCGATAAAATTACTGGTAGATTGAAGCTACTCAGTAGGAGTAATAGTTGGTTGGGGCTGCTCGTAGCGAAGTTCAACTATAGGGACCTGATCTCCAACTATCATTGAAGATTCTTTAGAGGCAGCTTCGTCCTCTTCTTCGCCAGGGGAAGGAGGAGGACTGTGAACATGACGATGAAATAACTCAGAACTCTCTGAGACCTTTAACTCCTGCAGAGTAGCAATCCATCCGTCCCTGAAGAATTTGAGGCTAGCAAAATCCAATTGAGAGGACATGACAGATAATCCTTTGTTCTAACCTTTGTCCCAGCCAGCACTGAAGGACTTTTTAACAGCCAGTTTCCTCTTTACCTTTTTCGAGGAAAGCTTCTCAGATAGAAGTTCCTCGACAGCTTTCAATTTCTTTTCTGCCTCTTCCTTCTGACGACCAGCTTCACGGAGTTTGCCCAGTTCTTCTTCAGCAGTTTTAAGCTTGGTCTCAAGCTCTCCAGCATTTTTGATCTTTTTCTCAAGCTCAGTATTCTTCTTCTCACATTCTTTCATTTTCCTCTCCAACTCTTGAGAGGCCTCCACAGCTTTCTCTCTCTCTTGCTCGATGGCTTTTAATTGCTTTTCCCAAGCAGTTTTATCTTTGTTATACTTCTGACGAGAATCCTTTAATGACCGTGTCAGACCTACAAGAGCTTCCTCCACACCTGACGAGGAGCTCGAAGCTTTAATAGCTTCATCCTTTTTCAAAATGGTGTTGAAATATGTTACCAGCTGATAAGAAAAATAATTGTAAGTCAGTGCAAGTACATAATATTGAAAAGTGAAAGTTTAGATTATTAATACTTACCGATGCAATATGTTGAGCTGCCAAGGTGGTAACCCTATCCCGAGAAAGAGTGTCTTCAAGACCTTGGATTTCAGGGATAATCCAAGACTTCACAGAGCTCATGGCAGAGCTCGGAGCAACGAAAGTGGGAACACCACTTCCAGCAGTTAGAGGCTGAGAAATGGATTCAACCACTTTATCTGAGGAGCTTTTCTTCAACTTCCTCGTGGGAGCAGGAACATTTTCGACCAAGGATGTGGTCTTGGTCGGTGATATAAATATAACCTCGCTTGGAGGAAAGACAGCAACAACCTTGCCCGGAGCCATAGGGGCTTCTCGACAACCTTTTTAGCAACAGCAGGAGGGGGTGCATCAACTTTTATTGTCCCTTCCTCTGGGACATCCTGCTTATTTCTCTTTGCCTCTATATTGACAGAGTCTGATTTGTCAAAGTATGAGGGAGCTCTTATTCTCTTCATTTTGTCACTGAGAGGAATATTTGATTCAGGAGAGGAACCTTCAGAAACTGGTGCTAGTTCTATGTCACTTATTATTGGACGAGCAGTAAAAGATGAAGTGTAACTCTTATACTGCAACAAGTACGAGGTTGATCTGATATGTTTGTTAGCAAAAGTTTGATGCAAACTCCAGATAAGTTTCAAATGCCTCAAATTGACATCAGTTTCTTTAGGCGATTTCTTTTTGCTATCAACTGCAAATAAACAAAAATTAAAATGTCAATGACGCATTTTATCAAACACAAAGAAAATATAATTTCAAAAATAAAATAAAATAAAATAAAAACAACCTATCCCATTGCCATAGGGGGGTATCTAGGACCCTGATACACATCATCTCCACTTAATAGAGCATGTTGCTAATTTTTCATAACAACCCCGTGCTCGAAGTAATCCCTATTGGCATTGGGGAGATTGACAACTAAAGCCCTATTTAAAAACCTAGTTTTTAAATAAAAAGTGCTATCACTAACAACCCATCTATAGCAAAACATAATTTCTGGAATTCCTAAACGGGTTCCATGAATCTGATTTAACCTATGGACTCCATTAACTATTCTCCAGGTATTGGGAGCTATTTTTGCAGGTACCACGTCAAAATATTGACAGAATTCCAAACATAAGGGGTTTGGAGGAAAAGAAAAGCCACATTCAGCTACAAAGAAACTGGGGAACCAATGTCCCTCAGTCAAACGAAAATAGTCAGAAGGCTCAGAAAGCTTTTCCAATATAATTGAGGAAGGAATAGAAAAATCGGAGCGAAATTTGTCAAGAGATTCAATGATGTAAACCATGATGAACAAAAGAAATAAAAGAGAAGGAAGAAGATCTTACAGGAAAAAGATGAATCAGGCGACAACGAACAATGGAAGAAACGAACGCACAAGATAGAGAAGAAGTGAAAAAATTCTAAAGATGAAGATTTGAAAAAGTAAAAGACAATCGAGTTTTCTAAAGCGTTTAAATACTTTACCTCGAGAATGGAGAAAAGTAATGATTACCAAGATGAACGATTGCGTATCCGGCGACTAAAAAGAAGAAAAAGGCACGAAACACGAAGTAGTTATTGAAATTCGAAACACTCTAAAAGCCTGGTACTATGTACTCTGAAAAGGGGTTATGTACAACGAACGATTGTCTAAAATTCATAAAGTTTAGGCGGCATAAATTTTCCATACTTTTCTTCAACATCAAACCACGAAACATTGGGGGCTTCTGTTGATACCAAATTTAACCTGCTGACGTGGACCAATTATGTGGAAATACGTGTCAATCTACATGGCACTCGAGAAATTTTTTGACAACACCTTGACTCCGAGGAACTCAACCTCCCAGACCAACTCAGGTGCTCTGAGAAGCAAGTGTTCTTCGAGGAACTTTATTGTACCGAGATACTTAGGCGGTCCGAGTTGCACCTCGTACAGAGCATTTATATCCGAATAATTAAGAGGATTGAATGCGCATTAAATGCTGATTATTATCATACAAATGTACACACCGATTAGACAACTATGTAATATTCTCTCGCATGTACAACCTCAAGGCTATAAATACATTGTAACCTCCTCATTAGCAGAGTACTCGGAATTTCTTGGTAAACCCATTATCGAGAATTCTACAAACAGTCAGCAATAATACAAATAGTGGATGTAGGACATTCTTTCAAGGCTTAACCAATTTAAAAATCTCTTGTCTTATTTATTTTTTATCTGCGATTAAATAATTAGAGATAATCTAATTTTTTACATCAACACCGAGCATGCTTATTGAATAAATTATCCTATAAATGAGTTAATGGACCATTTCAGAGTTTTCTCAACTTTGATAAAATAGCGGGGGCATGAGATAAATAGCTCACCACATGATATATTCACACTCTATCAATCGCATATTGTAACATATCAAATTCGTATCATAAAGTTGCACAGAATAATATGTTTACGATTCCTCGAAGTATGGTTCCGAGTTTATTTTATTCTATTGACATAAAATAAATAAAGGGAGAAAATTTACCACGCATGATTATATATGGCACTTTAATATGCTTTATGAGTTACTAATGATTTTTTGTGCCAGAATCCGAGTTGATATCTTATCCTTGCAGATATTGAATGCACATGATCAAATCGAGCTAGAGCAATTACATCAGGTCTCACAGATGTCAAGGCCATACGCTTAAGAGATTTATTTTTAACTGGGGGCACACACCCTGTGAAATGTATTTAAATGCTTTCAACTCTTAGATGGTTCTGTAACCAATTGTTTATTTTTCTTTACTTTACTTTATCGTGAGATAAAAGACAGAAAAGTAAAGAAGGAGAAAGTATTGTATGTTGTACCACTTGTAGTTAGGCATAAACACAGGTGACGAGCATGCTCGGATTCGATCCCAGAATGACCATCATTGATGAATCATCCCCAAAAGTGATACCAGAATTGTTCAGCATAGCCACCGAATGGCTCATATATGGAACTAACTATATGACATTACTTCAGCAAAGCGACAGGGGGTAAGCAAGATCTCCCGCAAAACCTGGAGCATGGATATAAAGTTTACATACAAACCTTACCAGTATCGTGGTAAGTCGCCCACAGAGGTGCATTATAGATTTCATAAACCTTACCAGTATCGTGGTAAGTCGCCCATAGAGGCGTATTATATATTTCACAAACCTTATAAGTATTGTGGTAAGTCGCCCACAGAGGTGCATTACACTTTTCACAAAATCTTACCAGTTTCGAGGTAAGTCGCCCACATAAGTGCATTATATATTTCATAAAATCTTACCAGTTTCAAGGTAAGTCGCCCACAGAGGTGCATTATAGATCTCACAAACCTTACCAGCATTGTGGTAATTTGCACACAGAGGTGCATTAAAGATTTCACAAACCTTACCAGTTCGAGGTAAGCCTCTCATGGAGGTGCATTATAGATTTCACAAATCTTACCAGTTTCGAGGTAAGTCGCCCACAGAGGTGCATCACATTTTTCACAAATCTTACGAGTTTCGAGGTATGTCGCCCACAGAGGTGCATTATAGTTTTCAAAAAAACCTTGCAAGTATTATGGTGAGTCGCCCAAAGCGGTGCATTATAGTTCTCAGAAAGTCCTACATTACTAGGCACGCCTCACCCTCGGATATGGAAGATTTTGTTTTTTAAGACCAATATGACTTGGCTCGCGTGACCCTCGGTTATGGGAGATTTTATTTTTAAGTCCAATATAACTTGGCGTGCCCGACCCTCGCTCATGGGAGATTCAAAGTCCTATACTACTAGGCACGCATGATCCTCTTAAGGGAGACTTAAAGCCATACATTACGAGGCATAAATTTGATTTACGGTAAACTAAAGTCCTATATTACTAGGCAAGCTTAAAAATTTTCAGTTCACTCGAAGCACTAATAGTTGCTCGACCGAGTACTCTCGACCGGTTTTGATCTTATGATTTCAAAAGATCCACTATACTTATATAAGCACCAATTAGTTGCTCGGGCCAGTACATCTCACAGGTTTGTCGTTCAAAATATTTGAAACCACAATAAAATTGTAGAAACATGCTCATTCGAGAGGAATGGGGGCAACCCCCAAAACACTCCTCTAAAATGAAAAGTAGAGGAAACAGTGATATCCCTCAAAACTACATACAAATGATATTCGCATATGCACGCATAATAACAAATGGAATATGGTTATGTGATAATTTTCTAATCAAACAAGCTAAGCTATTTATTTCGTACACATAGTTGATATGTCTCGGCCAAAGCATCAACACACTAACTATGTCTACGAGGGGGAAAATGTAGAGGGGGGTTAAATGAATTAACCACCAACGCTCCAGTAATTTACCCCACATATTTTATTCATGATTTATTGAGTTTTACTACAATCCATACCCTACACGGGTTGAGATACTATTGCGCGCGATTTAATATATCTCGTATACTCCGCATTTGATTAATTACACTAGACAATGCTCTAATAATGATTTAATTAATTATTTGAGATGCCACCACATATATTGTGACGAGTAGAACTATAAATATTAGACACTTGGCTCCACAGAAAAGATGACACATCTCATGCCCACTTGGGCACTTTTACTATATAAAGAGGGCTTCCCCCTCATTTTGATGGATGATGGTCTTTGGGGTAAAGTAAGGAGAGGAAATATATCTCTCCTCCCCCATGCACCTTTGGAGCTCCGTCACGGGTCTAATAGTGACGAGCATATTTTATAGTTTCATTATACGGTATATGGGAGTTTGAGAGGCAGCTCACCAGATTTGACACCCGTCACGCACCAAAACTACCAAAGATGGGCGTTGGAGAGGCGGTTCGCCGGAATTGGCACCCCCCACGCACCAAAACCACCAAAAACCATGCTCTCTCTGGCGTATCGTACGGACCCACGAACTATACAGACTTTGATTCCGAAAAAACGAATATGTAGGCGCAACCACGTTGCTCAAGTCTAAAACGAGCTCGACGCGGTGACTCCTCAAATCTGCACTCACATCTTACAGTGTCATCTATCAAAACAATATCATTTGCCAATATATATATATATATATTAGAAAAAAATTAAATGCATCTTGTATATATCTAGTTAATTCATTCGTAATAAGGACAGAAGGATAAAAATTAGAAGTTAAAATTGATATTTGATGCGAGCGTCGAATTATTGAGATTGACACAAAAAAGAAACTAATCGTTTATTGGTGGCTATTAGTACCACAAGCTTCACTAATATCCCACTAATGATAAATTGCCATGCTGAACCTATTAAAACACATGGCCTCTATTGCGATTTAAATACTAGATATATGAATTTAAATAATTATTTGAATTTGAATTTCAATACCATTTTTGATTAAATTTGAATTGAGTTGAAATTTGTAATTATTTTGTTTGAATAACACAAAATCATTGAAAAATAAATATTGTCACCTAGTTTTGAACAGAGTATTATCATGTTGTGGCTTAATATTCCTAATATGCTATCTAATGCAAGCAATTTTCTCATAGTGCTCGAGTTCGAAAGCTTAAATACATAGTTGAGCGGGAAAGGAATGTACAATCTTTACAGACAAGTAATACATAAACTAAGGCCCTGTTTAAGCCGGGGGAAAATCTTTTCTTGAAAAGAAAAATGGTGAAAATTATTGTTCACCTGTTCCTTATTTTGTCCAAAATGACATAGTTATAGCATGTGCACTAATTCATAATTTTATATAAGAAATAAATTGATGTTTGGATAGATGAGAACACCCTTGAACCAAACGCGGTGTGAAATAAACTTTTAGATGTATGTCAAAATTTGCTTAGGTGCTATTACGTATGGATTTTGACTCTTTGGTCCGAAAAAATGCATTTGATTTATCACATTTCATTACAAAAAGCTAAGCTGAAATTGTAAAAACAAAGGTAATTCATAATCCCTATTTGTAGTCATGTATTTCATTAGTCCTAAAGGAGAGGAAAATTTCATAAACATGGACGTTAGTTATGCTGTGGACAGTAATAATATGAAATTTTTCTTTAGTATTTTTCTTATGAAATATGTTTTAGTTCAATATTTTGTTATTTTATGTTTCTCTCTATCTTTTATAGGGTGAATTTAATGTATTCTCCCGAGATGTACATAGATTTGGAGATTTCTGTAAAAATCCACAGTGGCACAATCTGGGTCATTTCTTTTCGAGGTAAGTAGTATAATCTATATGCTATAATAACCAACCCATTGATGTTCTATAATATTAGAATTAATGCCTTTTTGAAATCATTATAACATGTCAGACTGGATTTGGATCCTCCAAACCACAAACAACTTAGACAAGATGCTGAAGTAAAAATAAGTTCTTTTATTCAGCCCAACTATGGAAGGTTTCGAAACAATTGTTATGTTCACTACATTATGGACGGGTTATGCTGACGCGGTCGATGAGGGTTTAGGGAGTTTTAAATATTAATCATGGTGGTAACGTTGGTATTAGAGATAAATCCGGGCTTGTTGGCCTGTACAAGGGGGAGAACATCTATCTTGTCATTAATAAAGTTAGTGGGATTGAGATTTATAAAGTGTCCTACAATATGAATAACTCCTACAATGTCAGTATTAGGCAGTCATGCCTTAATTTTTTTAAAGGGTTTCAATACTAGATCTGTTAGGTACAAATTGACTTCAACACTTCGCTCTGAAAATGATGCTCATGTTGCTTTTCAGAAAAGGGAAGTGTTGTGGAGTGAGAGCTAAAAGTTTTTAATGGTATTTTGTCGGAGGAATGTCTTGTTCATAATAAGCATGGTTTTAGAGCTAATAATTTATTGGGGGTAAACATTGGGAAGTGGCATACTTAATGGAAGGTGTCATGGGAACTCTTTAACGAGGTTAAAAATTTTAAGATCTCCATTAATTGTAGTAAAACTGTTAAAAAGAGTTCGACTTTGGGTAAGAATAAATGAAGGGTTAAATGTGTTCGAGCACATCGTGGTTTTAGTTTGTTTTGTAGGGAGGGAGAAGTCAGGGGGCCCAATGTGCAATAATTTGGCTATAATAGGTATGAGCGATAATCTCTCGAATTTTGGCACGGGGTACCCCCTCGTGTTTTTCTCGTGCGCCTCTAGTATGGTAGGAGAAAGGGGTGCAAGAGTGAACTTTACATTTTTTTTAACAAATTGGACCCTTGGCTGTAATTGGATATTCTTTGTCAGGAGAAGGATATAAGGGATAAAGAGGAAGTGGGGTGAGTAGAGGATCCTGAGGGAATGATGGAAAACATGATAGGAGGTATCAGTAAGTATGCAGGGGTGGTGTGCAGGTGTACGAGTATTGTTGTTGATGTGGCGAATTAGATTGGAATTATAGGCCTGGGCGTTATCTGGAGTTGCAACTGTCTCCTTAACCGAACCTTTTGAAGGCCATCCCATCTCAGTGACCATTATTTTAATTGTTAAAAAATTTAGAGACATCAGAGCGAAATAAATAGCATCAATTTGGGCATCAAACATATTACTGTAGAGCAAATAAGTATTTTGGTCAATAACTTTGGATGATGAGTCGAATAAAGCGTACTCTAATGATAAATTGCTATGGGAATCCTTATAAGCAAATTAAGGATATGTGTTGACTATAAAAGTGACTTTTTCAGCAAGAAATTTTAGCAGAGGTTTTAAAAAATGAGCATGGCTACTATTAAAGGCACCTGCAGAAAGTGGGAAAAATCGAGACAAAACACCTAGATAATGGGTACTAGAGACTTTAATCTTATTATGAAGGCCAAGTTTTCAAAGTGCTATGAAGACGTTTCGAAGGCTAGCGATGTTGGAGTCGTATATCCTCAAGTATTTAATATTATTCATGCTTTGAATGCTTGAGATAGCTGCCAGAGGACAGTGAACAATAGGATCTCTGCCATTTTATGAAACTACATTTTGTTGATATGGGTGTTGTTCGGTTAATATCTGGGTGTATATGGCTGTGTGAGATATATCCATGTAAATCATTTCAATTTTGTAAAGTTTCATTTATAGATGAAATTATTGTTCTTAATTAGTGCTAAGTTTAGGTGACTCACCATCGATTCTAATTCACAGCTTGAGCTGAGTTGAATTATGAAAACAAATGGTTGACAATGTTTGAACAGTTTCATTAATAATTTTATTGCAATGTCATGGTTCATTAAATACTGATACAAGATGAGTTGAATGGATGTAGTGTATGAAATGATTATATTTTAAACTCCTCAGTAAGGCATGGGTGCCTTTTAATGTTGCAATATTCAGATCCTGAATTGCAATCATTTGAATAATTCTTATATGATATGCAACTAACATATTTATTACTATGTAACAGTTTTTTTTATTTTTATGATTCAATTTCATGAATGTTATGCAGGCATGGACCAAGGAACCAAAAACTCTTCATGAAAATTATACACATGGCATTCAAGAGAAAATGCATCAAGTGAAGAAGGTGTAATTACGTGAATTATTTTTTGGTATGATTCGACATTACATACCTAAAAGTTATATTTTACTAGGAGTTCAAAAAGTTATCAACTAAGTTTTGTGTTTGGTTGTATTAAAGCTAATTGATATTGGGGATTTTTCTTTCGATTCTACCATATGTTTGTAAAACAGGCGCGCATGGTGGAAGAATAAATAACTAGAGAGATTATTATGGGTTTGGAAGTTGATAGGATTGATAAGAAGGTAATTTTTTTATTCAATTTTTTATGAACACATGATTCTTTATGTTCCAAAATTATTGGCTTTGAATAATTTATGAAGTTGATAATTTAATGAATTAGATAGGTTCCAAATTTGGAGTAAGAGATTTTTAGTGGAAAATTGAGAAGTTTATAGAGACACACACACACACACACACACACACATGGGTCTCATTGAATATTGTTGTTGGAGTTTTTGTTATTTCTTAAAACGAGCAAATAGTCCTATAAATAGGGAAAATTTTGCTCAATTTTTTAAAATTATTTATAAATATGTGTTATATAAAAAATCTTTTCGACTTAAATAATACACGACTTAACACTTTGAAAAAACTAAAATTCATATGTTGCATTTTACATTGCACTATAAATTTATATATGATGTTTTGAACTTTTGCATGAGCATCTACTTAGAGGCATGTGAAAGCTGCATCGCTATCTAAATTTAAGCTGGAAGAGGATTTCGACGTATTAAGAGATTATTACTACGGAGGAATACTAAATTTTGATAAAAGAATTTAACTTGGTTGATGTGTTAGCCCAATTGACTTAATGTACTTTTATTTTATGTGAGAAAAAAATATATATTGGTGGGAGTGTTATTGTAAGGACATAGTCTGTCACAATTAAGTATGTCGTATACCGCTACAACCGTCGAAAAGGTTCAAGATCAAATGCACAGTGAGACGGGTCTGAATATCAAGTTTCGTCAACAATCAAGCTTGCGCGAAATGAATATGTTAAGGTTGTGCTTTTAATTTCTTAATAATTCACTTAGAATTTAGGGATATTTTTAACAAAATATTTTCTAAGTGTTGGAGCGGAGCTCTAAATGTTTTTCATAGAAAAATATATTTTTCGGAGTGTTTGAGGCGGTGAAATTAACGAGGTAAAGAAAAAGAAAAATATTTAATATTAGTCTCGTTTGAACGACACCGTATATCGTTCAAACGACATCGTGTGTCGCGCGATACTTCAGACGACAGCGTGTCCCGCTCGAACGACATATCACCTTAAGTTTTCTATTTAAAGGACTCTTCAACTTTATTTTCCATAAGAAGTCTGTACGTTTTTCGTTCTGCAAAACAGTGCAAAATCGGCAGAAATATTTTGGCTTCTTCTTTTAGAGTTTAATCTCTTATTTTCAACTCACAAGACATCCCAATTTTTTAGTGAATTGTTTTGAAGTTTGAGAACACATCTTGCTGGTGTTCATACTTTTGTGGAGAAGATTTCATCATCATATGGCTGCGTGTCATTGAGGTTCGCTGTGCGTGGATCTTTTTCGAAGTTAGGACTGCGGCTCTTTTGGCGTCACTGTGTGTGATCCATTGTTGATTATAGGCTGCGTGCCTATGTAGGGTTTCTGAGGTAATCTTATTGCTGATTTCATTGTAATTGTAAATTGTGGTTTAAGTTATAGTGAAATAGAGGTTTTGCCCTGAGGGGATTTTTCCTGAATTTTGTGCGTCAGCAATTTTTGTGTCGCATGATTTAATTATGATGGTTTGATTTCTGCACACACATAATGAGTTGAGTTTAGGGGCTAAATAAATTTGATTCATAAATTGACAGTTATTATATAAGTTTGTGATTTGAAATTGCGTATCCATTTGAATCGGTATCACACATACGAGGCATTTACAGTTATTGTATTTCTTGGCTAAATAATAAAATCTGTAATGTATCAATTATAAGATTGAATGTGGAATAAATGATTTTATGAATTTTTATTTGTGTTTAGATTTATTTATCAACTATGACACTAATATTCATTATTATTTTTTTATCATATGTTTAGTTTATGACTGTTTATGTTAAACCTTCATGTGATGAAATATTTTATATGACTTTTTTTTAATATTTGAAAATTTTCTGTTATGACGCTCTTTATATCAAATATGACAGCTTGTAAAGTATATTATGACTATTTTGGTAGCAGACACGACTGTTTTGAAAAAACAGACATATGTAACCGTTAACCTAATACGACACTTATGACACCTAAACTCATGATGGTTTCGATTTTAAAAATAAACGGTTATAAAAGGCGTCTTATGACACTAAAAAAAAGTCATAAAAATGCCCTTTTCTTGTAGTGACAAATTTTATCGCCCAAAAGCAACCTCATTTATCCGATTTACTGATTACATACCAGACGAGACAGATGGTTGACCAAGAAAGGGGAATGAAGACAATATGGTCATCGACTTCTCCAAGAATGACTTATCAGGAGTGTTTTACCCTCATGGCGACCCTCTTGTCGTCACCTTCTGGGTTCACGAGGCAAGGGTTGCAAGAGTTCTCGTGGATAATGGTAGTTCAACAGATGTTATGTTCTATAATTGCTTTCTTATCCTGGGGTTACGAGATAGCAAACTAGAACCCTATCATGGGCCTTTAATCGGTTTCTCCGAAGAAAAGGTTTATCCTTTGGGAACTGTCAAGTTATAAGTTTTGTTTGGCACTTGCCTAGCAAGCAGAATTGAGAATATCTGCTTCTTCGTCTAAGATAAGAATGTCCCCTCAGCCTATAATATGATCCTAGGCAGAGTCGGATTGAAAAAATTCAAAGCAGTATCATTTATAATTCATCAGTGTCTGAAGTTCCGCACTCATTATAGGGTCAACATGATAAAAAGCAACCAAGTGGAGACCAGAGAGTGTTACCATACTTCAGCTGACCAACAAGAAGTGAAGAATAACACTATAACTTACCAGACTGACACTCTAGACCCTTAGAAGGAAGCTGATTTAGTCAAAGGACAGTTTGTGGAAGCGACATAAACCATCATACTAGACGATGAAAAGCTAGAGAGGACCACCCAGATTGGCTCAACACTGGCATCATCCCTCATATAGGAATTAATTACATTCCATAGAGAGCGAAAAAATGTGTTTGCCTGGAGCCGTGAAGATATGCTTGGAATCGACCCAAACTTCATATGCTATGAACTTAACATCATAAAAAATGCTGAGCCGATCAAGCAGAAGCATTGGGTATTTGGTCCCGACAAAAATGTGGCTATCTAGGAAGAGGTAGAAAAATTACAGAAAGATCAATTCATTAAAGATGTCAAATACCCTGACTGGTTGGGCAATGTAGTGATATTCAAGAAGAAGAATGACAAATGGCGAATGTGTGTGAAGTTCACTGTCCTTAACAAAGCATGCCCAAAATATCACTTTTCTTTACTAACGATTGACCAGTTGGTAGATGCCATAACAAGTCATGAGCTTTTAAGATTCATGGATGCCTATTCTGGGTTTAATCAGATCAAAATAAATCTCGAAGATAAAGAAAGTACATCATTTATCACTAGCTGAGGTACTTACTGCTATAATATTATGCCTTGCGAACTTAAAACCGTTGGAGCAATATACGAAAGGCTAGTAAATAGGGTTTTTAAAGAGCAAATTGAAAAGAATATAGAGGTCTGTGTGGATGAAATGCTCATAAACAATAAGAAGGCAACCGATCACATCCAAAAACTCAACCAGATATTTGACCAACTTGAAAAATATCAAATGAAGCTCACCCCGACCAAATGTGTATTCGACATAAAAGAAGGGATGTTTTTGGGTTTCACTGCGAATAAGATAGGAATTGAAGCCAATTTAGATTAAAATAAAGGCATTACTTGATATGAAATCTCCAACATGCAAAAAGTATGTACATAAATTAACTAGAAGAGTGGTTGCCCTTAATCAAAATGTGTCCCGATCTACTGACAAGTGCTTACAATTCTCCAAAGTGCTCACAAAAACCTTCAAATGGAATAAGGAATGTAAAAGTGCCTTTCATGAGCTGAAGAAGTATTTGGAATCTCCACCAATACTCACCCAACAAATTCTAGGGGAGTAGTTATATTTATATTTGGCTGTCTTAGAATTCGTTGTTAGCTCAACATTAGTTAGATTAGCAAATGGAGTTAAAAAGTCGGTGTATTACACTAGCAAAGCATTTAGAGGATTAGAAATCAAGTATCCACGCCTAGAAAACTATCCCTTTCTCTTACTGAATCTTCAAGGAGGATGAGGCCATACTTCCAAGCACATACCATCGTGGTTTACACAGATTTACCTTTACGCCAAGCAATTCAGAAACCAAAAAAATCAAGAAGATTGATGGCACGGGTAATAGAGTTAGGAGAATACGAAATCAATTACGAGTTGAGAACCGCATTGAAGGGATAGGCTGTAGTCGATTACATCGCCAAATTCACATATCTAAAAATGGTCAAAAACTCAAGTTTTCTTGCTAAGCATACTTCTTTGGAAGAGATCTCCTCTCCAAAGCAAGTTGAAGTTGTCGCTGACCAACTTAAAACATCAGCTGCACAAGTATTGGGTCAACGGTATAACAAGCATAGTAATAAACTATTCAAGCTAGGAGTATTATTTGAAGGGAACTTTAACAATGATGTTCCAGTTTGGAAGTTGTATGTAGACGGATCCTTATGTGCCACTGATAGTGGATCATGCCTTATCATCAATACACCGGACGACATAGATGTGGAATATGCACTTTATTTTCAATTTTAGGCCCTAAATAATGAAGCAGAGTATGAAGAAGTAATCACAGACTTGGAGTTAGCCTTTATCATTGGGAGCCGAGCAACTTGTGGTACATAATGATTCTCAGCTAATTATTAACCAAGTGCTTCAAATATATGGGGTTAATGGAGATCTCATAATCAAGTATCTGTCTACAATTATTGAAGTCGTTTCCAAGTTTTCAGAAGTCAAAATGAAAATGATCGAGCAGATTCACTTACTCAATTAGCCTCAACGATTCAGATAGATCTCAGAAGAACTATCCCGGTGGAAATTCTTGAACATAGAAGTATATATATATGGAAGTTGTCAATTTCACTACGGTAGACTTAGGACCCTCATGGATGGATCCTATCAAAAGTTACATTGACAAAAGTGTATTGCTTGCTAACCTAAAATACACCAGGAAGTTAAGGTACAAAGAAACTAATTATGTACTAGAGCGATGAGTCTTATACAAAAGGGGATATACTTTTTCACTACTTCGATGTGTACACCCCATTGAGGTACCAAATTTGATCAGAGATGTTCATGATGGTTTCTGTGGAGCTCATTCAGTTGACCGATCGTTAGTGCGAAGGATAGCTATGCAGGGATACTATTAGCCAACTACGAAAGCAAACTGTATTTACTTTGCCAATAAATGTGATAAGTGTCAGAAGTTTTTCTACAATCCATAGAAGACGAAGGGCTTTTTAACTCCAATTACTTCTCGATGACCTTTTACTTTATGGGGAATTGATTTGGTCCGCTCATTATCGAGGACCATATGAAGATTCAAGTACTTGGTGGTGGTATGGACTC
The DNA here is from genome assembly GCA_949130495.1 of Sambucus nigra. Taxonomy (NCBI): domain Eukaryota; kingdom Viridiplantae; phylum Streptophyta; class Magnoliopsida; order Dipsacales; family Adoxaceae; genus Sambucus; species Sambucus nigra. The sequence goes on from OX422217.1 coordinate 319,883,546, forward strand.
CTTTACAAAATGGGTGGAGGCTGAGACATTAGTTGAAATGCCTTATGAAAGAGTTTTCCAATTCATCTGGAAATAAATCATATGCAGGTATGGAATGCCATATGCATTCATCATCGATCACTGCACTAGTTCCACAACGAGGAGTTTGAAGAGTACTGTATTTAGTCCAAAATTTAAACACTTCAATCTGTACTTAGACACCCATTGTGCAATGGAAAAACAGAGGTCACCAACAAAATAATACTTGATGAGTTGAAAAAGAGGTTAGATGATACTAAGGGAAATTGGATAAATGAGTTGCACAATATTCTTTGGGTATATAGGACTACGTCGAGAATAGTCACAGGGAAAACTCCTTATATACTTGTTTTTAAAACTAAGGCAATAGTACCATCCGAGATAGGTTTACCGACTCACAGGGTGTTGAACTTTGATTCCCTTAAAAGTGATCTAATGTGAGGATTGAATCTAGACTTAATTAAGAAGGTGAGGGAGGATTTTGCACTTCGAGTATCTACCTATAAACAAAGAACCACTAGATTTTACCATAGGAGGGTCAAGCCGACCAACTTGAAATAGGGAGACTATGTCTTTAAGAAGGTTATCAAGAAAGGAAACAAGTTAAAAGAAAACTGGAATGGTACTTATCATACCTCGTCCAACCCAGAACTTATCGCTTTGAAACACTTGAAGGGGAATCATTCAAGAATCCGTTGAACTCCGATCATCTCAAAAAATATTATCAGTAGCTCTGTTTAGAATTTGATGTAATTGTTTTATACTATTTAATAAAGTTGTAATTTCCAATCAATTATGTTTCCTTTCTATGTTTTTTTTAGTAAGGCGATGACACATCTCCAACAAACTTTTCTGACTCAAATAAAAATTGGACTTCATGTATGACTTTGTCTTTGGCAAGTCATAAATAAAAGGTCCCTAAAATTTCATGTATGACCTAAAGTCAAGAACAAGAAGCTTTACCAAACCATGTTAAATTCACGAAACCCTACATTCCTAAAATATTTGGTTACCAATGGTAACTAATGCAAACACTTAGCTCTAAAAATGACAAATATTCATTTTACCTAAATACATTAGACAAACTTAAGGCCCAATAACTCAAGTTCACACTTAACCAAACATAGATCAATCAAGCTAGTTAATGGGCTGCATAGCTCATTAACTAATTAGAAGCTTAATTATTGAACTATGGTTGAATTGCATAGACAAACGCGTATGCCAAAGGAAGTATTTTTCATTTCACCAAACTTCAAGAGAAAATAAACACATAGATAATACTGAAACAGAAACATGTGGTCACAAGAAAAATAATTTCATTCCATTGAACGTTTCCCATCAGCTTTGTCCATCCCAACTGGAGGAACATCAAGAGTATTGGACAGAGTAGTAGTCCTGAAATCCCCCAACCTATTGCAACCACTGGTGCTCGATCGATCCAACGAATAAAGAGGACGAATGTAGGAATCTTCACCATTAAGGCCATAATCGCCTAAGTACTTTCTCACAAAGTTTTAGGGAATTGCATAAGTTAGAATCCACTTGGCACTAATGCTGAATATATGGTCAGGATAGTCGAGCATGCCTGGATTATTCCATTGCCATAATTCACTTTTTTATATTCCTTTAACATTGTTATTACATTCTTTTATACCCACTTATATAACCTTTTCGGGAAGCCTGCTCCAATTAATCCTCCGTACGATTTACTGCTTCATCATAGCCATTAATCCAAATAACTTTGGGTTATTTATGAAACTGAAAGGTTAATTGATCCAATTAGTCTTAACGATTTTTGATAACTTTATCTTTATCCTTAAACAGAGCTGCATCCTTCAACAGAGCTACCTAGTTGACCAAGGTTTTCTTGGTCCTTTCTTCATCTTCAGTAGGCCGAACAACTATCACCTACTTATACGATTGACCATATTTACCATTCTTTAAACTTTCTAAATCCTCTATTATCCAAGAATTCTCCATCTCTAAAAATAATTCTCCTTCACTAGGGACAATGACTGCAGACTTCTTCAAGCTTTCTAGTTCGTTCCCAAGATTATTATTTTCCTACTCCAATAGCTTAGTAACTTTTTGAGCACTCTCCACTTCTCGATTTAATAAGAACTCTTTCCCCCTGAAGGTTTAAGAAATGTCTTTGAGTTACTTATCAATTCGAGAGCTAGTGCTCAATGAATTACGCTTGGTTTCATAATCATAGAGCAAATAAACTGCCCTATTAAACAGACCCCCATAAATGGAGGTAAGCTTCCTTAACTTGGTTGGAGGCATCAATGCCGATCAATTCTTCCAACTCAGCATCGGTGAAATATGTATGCCCAGTTCTGAAGTATCTAAGGCTTAGCAAATATTAAAGTAATTTTCCTGGGGTTGAACTGAAATGTAGTATTGTAAGAACAACAACATATTAGAAGCAAAATCAAGCAGCTTAAAAAATAGTGGTCCAACCAAATAACTATCCCATTGATTATATAAAACAGTCATTACAAAATCCTTGTCATTACAACCCAAAAAGGAAAAAAAGAAAAATTCAACAACATCATCAATAATAGAGAAACACATAAGAAAAAGAACTGGTCGGTAGCCTATATGAGTTACACCTTCTCTTTATTCTTGATAACTTATTCTGGGGGAGGGACATTAACTTCAACCACATGCATAATTAAGGACTTCCCATAGCCTTCTTTATCATTAATTTCTTCCTCAATATTAAGGGGAGTGCCAGGGTCATGCCTTTTGAATAGATTAAAACTTTCTGCTGTGCTGACCCTCCACTATATTTAGGTGTTGAGCAACTTTCTAGAGCTAATAATCCATAGTTTCACTAACCCATCAAGCATGGAGCATTATGGGCTTTTATTGTAGGTTAAATTATTCATATCACGTAGACTAAGATGATATGGACACCTATCCTCGTAAGCATACACCTCAGGGTTTCGTTTATACTTGGTTAGTTCTAAAAATACTTGGTCGGCATACCAGACGACCATGTTAAGAAGATGAACGATCGAGAAGAGAAAATGTCATTTACATGGGAATTATAAACAGTCATTCCACATGTGCCTTAGAAGGTTAATAGTCTCATTTATTATATATGGGTGTATAAGCTTTAATATATGAAGGCATTCCATGCCTTAGTTTCCAAACCACTATAAATATATCATTTTCCTTAGCTCAAGGGATAAGACAACTGCACACAAGTAAGATTGAGCAAAGTTATATGTAAGTTCATAAGCTAGATTGCACAAAGTTCTATGTAACTACCCTTGGCGGTAATGCTATAATCGTGGATATAAGCTTTTCCTTAGCGGAACTACGTTAAAAAATTTTGTTGTCTTATTTATGTTCTTCCTTTTTAGTTACATAATTATCTGTGATTATGAAATTTGTAATTTATCACTAAGATATTATCTATACCAATTTTAGACATCAACAGTTCCATTCTGAATTATACTTTGAGAAACTGCAGTAAAGAAAACACAAAAGCATGAATTATGAAAGGACCCCAGCAGTACGTGGAGAGTGTTATGGTGTTACATCGAACTGTCAGGCTGGAATGACCGTTGTAGCATGTTTTGCAACATACTATATCAATTATCTGATGAGAGCGAGCGAGAGAGAGCGCGCGCGCGCGCGCGAGAGAGAGAGAGAGAGAGAGAGAGAGAGAGAGAGAGAGATAGTTGATTAAATGTGCCTTAGTAGCCTTGGATATTTACATATGTATAAAAGTGGGTGCTGGAGGTAGAAATATATAGGCTTGTACAAAGCCAAGATGAAAGGGGTTAGTAATAATACAGATACACAAAATATCATGCGATAATTATACTGCTTTCGTCCTAAATTAAAGTTCATGTCTTTATTATATGTAAATTAAGGATATGCTTAATCAACAACCAATATAAACTCTTGTTCATCATCATGAAACTTTGTTCGTTGATTATGTTAAAAAAAAAATTTAAACCTTTATTTTGGAACAATCCTAAAAAAATAATGGACTCTTAATTTGAGATAAAGAGATGTGGCTAAAAATATTATTTGTCATACCTGACTGATGATCCCGTTGTCAGACAAGATTAAATAATACTAGAAGCAAAGAATACAATCTATTGACATACCTGGATTCGTCATTGCAAACAGATGATGAAAATAGCGTGCGTGTTTATTGAGAGAGGAAAGAGGACCTAACCTTGACATACAAACAAAAGCAATTAGGGCTCCATCACAGACCAACAAACCCAAATGAAATAGGGTTTACTAACCACGTCATTATAATCCATATTCCATATAATTAAGGTGCTCCTGCATATCCATTTAAGCCAAAGGCTTTAACCCGTTTTTATAAAATTGAAAAAAATTGTGGGTGAGTCCAAAATATTACATTCTCCCACATGGGCGAATATATATGTGTGCAAAAAAAATCGACCGACCCAAAAATTGAACCGACCTAGCCCAAACCGAATCGAAATCGATATTTTTTTAGCCCGGTTCGATCTACGATTTAAGGATTTAAAAAATCGACCATGTCGGTTCGGTTATAGGTTTAAACAAGGAAAAACTCGATTTGAACCGAATCGAGCCCGACATTAATATTTATATTTAAAAACCCTTAAATAAATTCTATTTTTTTATCCCAAAACCATTAACCGACCTCCAAAACCGACCTAAAAAAAATGACCAAAACTGAAAACCGAACAAAATCGAAATCGATGTGAACTGAAACTGGCTGGTTTTTTTCATCATGGGTTAGGTTTTGCTTTGACTTTTTCTAAAACCAAACCGATCGGTCCGGTTTGAATTACGGTCCAAAAGCGAACTGAACCGACCCGTGCACACCCCTTGCCGAACATTTACAGGAAACATTTATTTTAAAATAGTTTTAATAAAGTCGACTCACTGGTTACTATTCAATGTGGCCACATCATACCCATAGTTCAATGAATAGCCTTAATTAACCCACCACACTTAATGATAATGTCAATACTGAATTGTGGAAGTATTATGTTATTAATCAACATAGCACCTTTCTATGGTTACAAATACCAACAATAGGCATTAATATGAACTACGAATATGACAAAAGTGGTATACAATAATGACACTTGAAACCATCCCGGAATGTGTCGAACCACAATCGGTATGGGCTTTTAGTAGAGGATTGGTCATCCGTTATTAGAATAGGCGTGGTGTCACATAACTAGGGGTGCGACCAGTACGGGCTTTTACCGTACCGTAATGTTTTGGTCCGACAAAAAATGGTTTGGGTTTCATATTATGAAATACTGAAAATCAATTTTACCGAAACCAAAAATACCATAAAAAATTTGGTTGGTTCTGATTTTTAGATATAAAAATCCGATTTACCGCACCGACTTATTGTACCGAATTTACCGTACCAAAATTACTGCATTACCGTACCGAAATACCGTATGAAACTTACCGCATATTACCATATCAATACCGCCACCTAGGTTTTTTGGACCTTTGTGTAATATTTCATAATAGAAGGTATTAAGGTTGTGGGAACAAATATAAATAAATCTTATTCTAATTTCTACACACGTTATCCTATATACAATACACACACATGGTTTTATAACTTTTAACCTAACCGATTCTCTCTCTCTCCTTCCTCATGCAAAATTCCTTTCTCCCTCTTGATCTCTTTCCTCTCCTCTCTTCGCCACACAAATCTACCAGTAACAAAAGCTCCATCTGGCTCTGAGCAACTCCACTCCTTCTCTCCGTCTCCGCCCTCTCCTCCTCTCCGTCGGCATCTCAGCCGCCTGCACCCCAAGTTCCCCAACCACATTTGAGTAGGATCAAAGTAGCGATTCATTCAACTTCGTTCCAAGTTCCAAGATATAAGCAAATAGCAGAGCATCTGAGTCTTCCGAGAGAGAGACAAAGGCGTAAGAAGGTAATTTTTTTTATTTTTTATTTTTTATAATTTTTGCATAAGTTATACATCTATTCTATATGGTTGAAATTAGTTTATTGTAAAAACTAATTTTTAACATTCTTAGTTTATTGTAAACCAGATTTACAGAATGAATAAACCGATTTAAAATTTTGGTATTTATCGGGAAAACACCCGAATTGAAATCGAAATTACCCAAAAAAACTAAAAAATATCGAAAAATCGAAAAATCGATCGGTTTAGTTTTGTTTTTTGTTTTGGTGTACTGGCCTGTAAATTGGTACGGTACGATTTTACCATTTAGATTGTGATTTTGGTATTGGTAATGGGTCATTATCGACCATACTGTACCGGTTAAACCCCTACACACAACAATATCATTATGAATTTGGAATGTGAGAATTCCCATTTCCCTAATTTCTTGAGTAATAACATTCTTAACTTCATCACTCCCACTAATTTCACGATTCTCAATGAATTTAGCATTATTAATTTCAACTTTTTGAGTGTTGTGGTTAGAAGGGTAAAACTCATACCGTTTTGATGTCTCTGGATACCCAATAAAGAAACTACTAATGGTTTTAGGATCCAACTTCTTTTCGTGTAGATTATAAATTCTTGCTTTCACTCATTATCTCCAAATGTGCAAGTGTTTTAAACTAAGTTTCCTTCTAGGCCCTGTTCAAAAGAAGTCTTTGGAAGTGCCTTATTAGGAATCCTATTTAAGATTTACATGACCATTTTAAGAGAATATAACCACAATGATTTAGGTAAATTATTTGTACTTATCATAATCCTAACCATATCCAATAGGTTACAGTTACTCCTTTCGGCTACACCTTTCTGCTGGGGCATACCCAATATTGTGTATTGCACACAAATACCCAAACGCTTTGAGAGTTTATCCGAAGGACTGGGATGATGTCCCATTTCATCATATCTATTGTAGCATTCACCAACCTTATCATACTTAATGATTTTGACCTTCTTTCTTATTTGTCTTTCGACTTCAGTTATGTATATATCAACAAGATCTACAAATTGAGATTTATCTTTTAAAGTATAAAGGTAATAATAATGGGAAAAATAATCTATACGGGTGATGAAATACTATTCTCCACCAAATGATGGAACATCATAAGGTCCAATAATATCAGTATGAATAATTTTAAGAAGCTTTTTACTTCTTGCGGCTCTTTTTTTTTGGATTGTTTGGTTTGCTTTCCTTTAATGCAATCCAAATAAATTCCAAACTCATTAACATCCAAAGTAGGGATAATCCATTCTTTCACAAATTCCAAAGTCATTAATGCTCGAAAAACGATGCACATCACAATTGAAGGTGGTGAGTTTTGATCGTTGGGTAGTTTCCCAACCTTCCACAAAATTTTATTGCATTTTGAGAGCAAAAGTATGTTTCCATTTTTTTGATTTCTACTAGTGCTTATTAGTGACAAAAGAAAAAAACTATGGCTAGAAAGGACAAAATTGTAGTTTTACATATTTTTAGCAATAAGCAATATTTAGGGACAAAATTTTAAAAAACGTCACATATTCTAAATTTCAACAAGGTAGGATAACTTCAATGACATATATGAAAGTGTCAAAAAAAAATTCATATACATAATTCCAACAGATCCTCAACAACATAAAATATAAAAACGTCACAGTAAATATTAAATCAAGCAAATTCAACGACATGTATGTAACAGAGAAAATATTCATAAAGCAAAACAAATTTGTTATAAAATTTAGATTTAAGGCATAAGACTATACGGACATTTTTTTTGTTACAATAACCTAAAATCCAAAAGGCAAAACATGTTCTAATAAAATAGTTTTAATATATAATTACATAGGATAATTAAGTGGTCTAAACCATTCTCTGATACCACAAGTTAACTTAAATTTAAGAAATCATTCAATAGTTTTATGGATTAATAATATAACACATGAACTTGTAATCTATAAATATGTGATTAATGATTTTACACCCATTTAAATTATTATATTTGTTTAGAATCATGATCAACATAATTATCACTTCGCTAATAAAATGACATAAATCCTACCTATGTTAGCAATAGGTTTGGAGTTAATGGAAATGCCATCACTCGTTTTTGAAACAGAAAATCTAGAAAGGTTAGGGACTTGAGATGTCTCTCCCTTAGCGTAAAATGTTTCTTGTGTTCTTGTTACTAGTGCCTAACTGATGGAGGTTAGACCTCAATTCCAATAGATAAATGCTTTGGACCGTTCATCACAGTTAGATTAATAAATTTATTTTGGCTGATACAGTGATTAATAATTAACCAAAAATGTTTTTAACCATTAGTTATCTTGGTAGGCCTTTTATTTAACTAATATGACTTCATTTTTAATGTAATTATGAACTATTTAGAGACTCATGAATTATTTAAATGAGATACAATATTTCTAACACTATGATATATAGTTTTCTTCTTCACCTTCATGCTAAAAAAATTAAATGAGCTGCTTTTGAGATTCCATGTCTTTAGAAATATACACTAATTTGTACTCTATAATGTAACTTTAGGCCGCTTATGCCCCTTAATTAAATTATGGCCATAATTTTTTTCTTTTACCTTGTAACTTTATAAAATCCAATTATAGTACCTCATCTTTTTTATTTTATTTTATACAAATTTGAATTTATATGTGTGGGTATTATAAAGTATATTCTCACATGGTTATTTAAATGGGTCAAATACCAAAAAGTCTCTCAAATATTTTTTAATACACCTATAGTCGAAGCCTTTTATTTTATACCGAAAAGTCACTCAAACACCCATTTAACTAATATTCTCTTGTTTTTAACGCTCCTCGCCAGCGGCATGGTAAAAGAATTTTTGGAGCAAAATAAAAACGCTTGGATTAAACGTGTATTAAAAAATGTTCGAGGGACTATTTGGTATATGCCTCTATTTAAATACATTTCTCAGAAAATTATTTACATATATGCATCTATAAACGATAAATAACAAATTATAGTTATAATTTACACCAATAGGAAAAATAAATTATTAATTAAACCAATAAAATAATAGGATATTTCTCTATTAATATATATTATGTTTATATGTATATGTTTCAACGCGAAAATCTTAAGGTCCGTTTGGTTCGGGGTAAAATATATTTCAACGCGGTGAAAAGTAATATGATAAAATACGTGTTCATTTTTTTGAAGTTAATTTTTTTTTCTTATTTAAAGTTTCATAATTATAAAATGTGCACTTATTTATAATACAATTCAATAAAGAATTAATTTAATAAAGTGGTGAAATATTTTTTCATATATTTAAAATTAATTTTTTATTGAATTGACATTATAAATAAGTGCATAATTTATAGGGTCAATTATTAAATAGTCCCTACTATAAATATATATTTTTTAAAAAGGACACATATTTTTAGTTTAACCCATTTAATCCCTCAAGCACTCAATATCCTCTTATTTTTAGAGGTCCGCGCCAGCGGCACTCCCTCTCCAAAATATGTGGCAAAGGACTTTTTGAGGCAAAATAAAAAAATTTGGACTAAATGGGTATTAAAAAATGTCCGAGGGACTATTTGGTATATGTCCCTAATTTATAATTATAAAACTTTAAATAAAAATAAAAAAACATTAAATAAGTAAAAATAAATTTCATCGCATTATTTTTTATCGCGTTAAAATATATTCACCCGGATCCTAACAGAGCCTAAGGTCAAAAGCGTTCCCGGAGCAGCATAGTGACATTTGTTAAAGTTAAAAATGCAGAGTGACATAGAGTAGTTGGGGTGGCCCCGAACTCATGTGAATTATGTAAACCAGAGCAGTATTGATAGAGACTTTGGCCCACTTAACCTACCATTCTCATCAAAAGGATAAGGGTGTTGAGATATTTTCTCCAGCTAGACAATGTGAAACACAAAAGTGAAGCATAAATGTCAAACACAAGTATATAATCAGTGAATATTGGTTGAGGAAAATAGAGGAGAAAGAAATGGAGTGTTGTGGGAGGCCAAACCGCAGCGACGTTCATATGTCCAAGGAGGAAGAGGCAAAGATAGAGGATGCTACGAGAGAGCACTTTGAGAGTTTAGCACCAAAGCGTCATGCTAAGCCTCAACGCAGCGACTACTCCTCTCTCTATACGGATCCTCTCTCCCAAGCTCATGACATCCCAGAATTTGTTCAATTCCAACATCTGGAAAATGATTCCCAGGTTTCTTTTCTCTTCCTTCTTACTCCTAATCTCCTAGGTTATGCTGTATAACTTTTTTCAACCAATATACTACACTAAATTACTGTATGGTACCATTCCAAATTTGTTCAACCATTGTAAAAATGAATCTTGAGATCCTTTCACATAATTAATTAAAATATTATTATAATAATAGCTTGCAGACCATGCGTAGTTATAGAAATGATCGATGTAAACAAACACTGTAGCAAAAAGAAAACTTGTAACAACGAGTAAGAGGCGGATCCAGAATTTTTGTTCAATTGGGCGAAAGCTTCGAATGGTGCGGGGGTTCGGGGGCGGGAGCCCTGGGGGCGATTTTTTTTTGGGTTATTTTAAGTTTTATACAAATTATAGCGTTATAATGCCCAAACAACTATAAATTATGACTTTATTTCAAGTTTTATATAAATTATAGTTCATCCAAATTGACCTAAATATTAGGTGAGTGTTGGGATTGTGCGGTTTGTGCCACAATTTGGGGTTGAACTTCTTGATGGAGAAGATTATCAAACTCCGCATTGGGAGATGATTGAATATCAGCTTTGGATACAGTTTGTGTATTGTCTTCTCTTTTACATTTAAATTTTTTTTCCATGACTTCCTATTTTAAAAAATCTATATATTTCAAACCATAGTTGTCAGAGGCGAAAGGCGCAGCAAGGCGCCAAGGTCCTTGTGGAGCCTAGGCGCAAGGCGCAAGGCGAGACGCGCCCCTGATCGAAGTGAGGCGCAAAGTTTATAGAACGTGCAAAAGTTGTATATTTATAAATAATATCGTTAGTGATCTAAAATTAGAAATATATAGCATAAATTATTATTATACACGCTAATGAAGAGACAAGTCAAAAGGAGATAGAGCTTATACCACTATATGAAAAAAATATATATTTAAATATCAAATTTATGTAACAATTTGACTATCCAATAATCAACAAAAGAAAATATATTGACATATTCATATAATAAATACTCCTGTGTGTGAAAAGAAGAAATCAAAATCAACATATAAATTTTCCAAAGATGCAACATTATTGGAGTTAAATTTTGTTTGTTTCTTTTGAGCAAGGTTCTTAAAAACGCGAGGGGTGATCGACGCATGGAGGGCAAGCCTTAAGCCTTAGGCGTAAAAAAGCGTGAAAAGAAGTGAAAAGACGTTTAACCTTCTTAATATATTTTAATATTTTTTAACAATAACAATAAAATACTAAAATTGTACATATCATAAAAATATGTCTGAATATTTGCAAATTAAAATACTATTTGATTATTTTGGATGAGATAATGGTCCGGTTTGTAAAAAAAATCTTCAAAAGGCGATATCGTTTCACTAAAGCATTGTTGTTTTTAGAAAAAAATGCGCCTTAAGGGTTTTACCAAGAATAAGGCTTAAAGCGCTTAAGGCAAGGCGTTTCTCCCAAGCCTCAAGCCTAGGCGTGCCGAGGTTTTTTAGAACAGTGCTTTTGAGAAAGATTAAGTTTCCTTAGGATTCTCAAGGACTTACTTTGCTTAGTTTTGGGGTGGGGAATCATGTAATCTTCTTTATTCCATTGAAAAATATGTAAAATAAGCATATCAATTGATCCATTCTTGTATTGGGGGCGTTATCCAAAAAAAATTCCACAAGGCGCACCTGAGCTGCGCTTTGAGCCTGGAGCCTAAGCGCACAAGGCGCGCGCCTTATTGAAGGAGCCGAGCCTGAGTGTGGCAAGGCACTGATGCTGAGCCTAGGTGAGCCTGGAGCCTAGGCGCGCCTTTAACAATAGTGTTTCAAACTACATATATCACCACATATTAAAAAAAAACTACATATTACACATTAAGGGCACATAAAAAAATTTACAGATTACAACAAATTGGGCTGATTGTTATTAAGGGCATAAAAAAAAAAATTCAGACTACAAAAATTACAAGTTATAGAAATTTGAGACTACACATACAAGTACAAAAAATTCAGATTAAACTAATGTTTTTTAAATAATTTGAGGTATACCTTGAAGTTTTACCAAAAAATCCTTTTTTTTTATAAATTGAACTGGGGCCGCCGCCCCTCTTGGGCCCTATGTCCATCCGCCCCTGCCTCAAGCCATGTGTTCCATAAATTATGTTATCTTGAGCCATGTACTCTATATATGTTATTTAGGCCGAGAGATATAAGGTGAGGTAAAAATGATAATCTCAAAAATTCTGAAAAATGACAATCTTAACCCATTAGTAATTGAACAACAAAAATATACACAATTTAATACCTCAAGTGAAATAAAAGGTAGAAAAAACACCTTAATTTTGTAGAAACAATCAATGTTTTAAAAGGCGAACTGAGGCGTCGCCTCATGGCGAGTCACTAGGAGGCTGGACCGTGGCTTACGCCTCTGGGGTTTTATATGAGGCTTCGACCTTTTGCTGTTGAGGCGTACGCCTTGAGGCTTTGCGCCTCAAGGCTGTTGAGGCTTACGCCTATTTTTTTCTCCTCATTAAGGCTAAAAGTGGTCACAAATGTTTAAAAAAAAAATCACTTGTCGATTCCAACATAGAAGAAGTCGTTTGCTACTCAAATCCCAATACCCTAGCCGTTTGTTCTCTTTTCCAACATAAAATCTCCGATTGTCCTTTCCAACACAAAACCGACCTCCGATCGTCTCTTTTACGCTAAACAGAAGGTAATTTCCATGTCTTCTTTATATTATGTCCTCCGATTTGTCTTTTTTTTTATGTTTTTTCAGCTATATATATATAAATATATATATTGACTTTATTTTACTTGTATATATATATATTTTACAGATTATTATTTGTATTGTGTTGTAGAATCGAGTTTGCATCGTTTGTTTTCATGATAGATGTGATACATATTTTGTTCGTCATTTAATTATTATTTTTATATCATTTTTAGTGATTTTTGTGAAAAAAAGTTGAGGCTTAAGCCTCGCCTCACAGAGGCAAAACGTCTCAACTACGCCTCGCGCCTTTTAAAACATTGCAAACAACTTGCATCATAATGAAGGACCAAAATCTAATGGATACAAGTAAAAGTCCTAATGATTCAAGTACTATCAATTAACACAATTGATAATGAATAGAGTTTGTACCAACAATAACAAAATTTAAACAAAACAAAAGACCTTCTAAAATAACAAAATTTAAACAAAACAAAAGACCTTCTAAAATCATATATTTATCTTTTTAACAGATATAGGTAAACCAAAGATGAAATGCTTTAACTATGATGCTATAATGAAGTACTTTCCCACAACAATATCAATCTGCTAATGCATTTATGATTTTTTAACCCTCTTTCAAGTCTCCATTTTTTTAACATGATCCTAGCTCTAGTAACTTTTTATATGGGGATTTAATAATAGATGGTAAGAAGAATCTTAATTTGAAGAATATTGCTAAAATGGTCATTGGAAACGTTTTCTCCTTTTTGAAGTAGTAATAGATGCAATAGTTTTCAGGCCACCTATATAATATTAAAAAAAGTGGCACCTTACTTTTAAGAAAGGGTGTTCTTAATTGAACCCACTGTACCTTTCTATACTCCCCGATATTTATTAAGCCCCACAAATGGGATTAACTACTTTTAACCCACCCCACCCATTAGGGTGTAAAAATTGAAAAAATAATCTACACTTAAGTAACTGTTACTATATCCAAAATTTTTTTAAAGGCTTTCAGACATCCAAATGTTGGCGTTAAAACCATAAAACAATTGTATATGATCACAAGACCATTTTGGGGTGTAAATAAAATATGAAAACACTCTATACGATTCTTCAATTAAAGACAGATTGAGATAAAAAACAGTTGCTTGATAGATGAACATGCATTGTACTATATATCCTTTTCTCTAAACATCAAATCCATCCAATTGTTTAAGAATGACGAAGGAACTGTATGAATTTTGTAGTCCAATGTTTGACAGTCATCGTCATCATCAACATCCCCATTGCCTTAAACCCATCACATGGGGTTGGCCACATGGATTCTTCTTTTCCATTCTAATATATTATGAGCTATATTATCATTCAAGTTTAATGCCTTAAGATCTCTCTTAATAATTTCCTCCCACGATAGCTTAGGGCGACTCCTTTCTCGTTTACCCTCAATTTACGATATTCTTCCTCTTGTTATATGTGAATCTAGTGGTCTACGCAATACATGTCCGTACCATCTAAGTCTTATTTCTCTTAATTTATCGCTAATGGGAGCTAGTCCTAATTTTTCTCACATAATGATTTTTAATCCTGTCCTTTCTAGTAATTCCTATCCTCCATATAAGTATCCTCATCTCACTAACATGGAGACTTTGTTCATGTTTTTTCTTTAAAGCCTAACACTCCGCTCCATATAAGGTCGCTAGCCTAACAACTGTTCTATAGAATTTTATAGTTATCCTCTTGTCGCATAATACCCCACTTGCTTGCCTCAATTTCATCCAACCAGTTGATATTCTACTCGTAACATCCTCATAAATATCCCCATTACTTTGTAACAAATACCGAAATTTATTAGTTTGATTTATCACTTTTTTTTTCAAGTTTTATTCCTACTAATTTTTAGTCCCTTAGACTCTAAGGCATTTCCCCAAGTATCTACTTTCATCGCTAAGGCATCCTTTAAAGTGTCTACTAAAACTATATAATCAGCTAACAACATACACCATGGGACATCTTCTTGTATGTTTTTAATAATTTTGTCCATTACTACGGCAAATAAGGACTTAAGGCCGATCCTTTATGTAGACCCACTTTAATTGTAAAATCATTAGTTTTTTTACAAATAGTTCTTACTCTAGTCTGTGTTATCATATATATCTTCAATGACTTTAATATAACTCAGAGGGATTCTTTTTCTCCTTATAGCCTACCATATAATATCCCTAGGTGTTCTAGCCTTTTCTATGTCTATAAAGACCATGTGTAAATTTTTATTCTCAGTTATACATTTCTTCATTAAATGACTTAATAAATAAATAGCTTCCGTGGTGGATCGCTCCGACATAAATCCAAATTGATTGTCCGAAATAGTTGACTCACCCTCTGATGTCCAAAGGGACTGAAGATTTAAAAAGGAATAGGAGACGAAGAGTTATGCCCATCACCACTTTCAACATCGTTTTATGTACTTTAAGAAAGCCAATATTTAGGATTTATGTAGATTGAAGAAGGGGAATAGGTCTGATGTAATGGTTTTTAGACTCTTGTTCTTACGATATTTGTTCTTCTCTCAAAGACGACTCTTTGACTGCTAAACTGTAGCCTTTTCGGCTGATGCACGAATCAAGCCTACTGCTAATTAAGACAATAGCAACGAATCCTGCCTACTACTAATTAAGGCAAAAGCCACGTGTTAGTTCAAAACAATTTGGGGCTACTATTTTATATATATACATAGATATATATAATTACACCGGATCCAATAGTTTTTAATGTTTCAATCAATAATGTTAAAGTATCATTCAAAATCACTTTTAAAGTGGATGTGATGCATCTGGATATTTACAAAAAAAATTATTATTATTAATTTACTTATTTAGATATTAAATATTTATTTAGATTATTATTAGGATTTATTTTTTAATTAGTTATCTATTTTAATTAGGTTATTTAGTTTCCTAGTTTAATTCGGAGACTTGTTCTTAAGTTAGAATTAGTACAAATAAGGCCATTGTTCCTCTCTTGTAATGAGAATTATTACTAATGAGATTTGAGGGAAAGCATGGTTCGATTATTATTTTTATTCATGTGTATTCATGTTTGTGTTAATTCCGTTGCGTTTCACATCATGATAAACTATTCTGGACTTGTGTTGCTAATTTTATTCGTTCATTATTTTAACCCTCAAAACATATGCTTTGAAGACTAGTGTTATCAATTTCCATGGTAGTTTCTTATTCTATGGAGAACTTGAAAAGACCTTAAGTTGAAGGATGTTTTAAGGTGCGGTGCTTGAGTTTTTAAGTGATTGTGTGCGGTCCTTGGTTGTTATATAAATGGATATTGTAGCTAATGTTATAAACACCAAGATCGCACACCAAAACTATTAAAAATTAGGGAGTAAAGATTTGTTTATAATTTACATTTTATTTAGTGAATTACGCTTCTTCCCTTCTCCTTCATTGAGTCCCTCACGTGTATCAAGTTGGACCGAGTCAAAACGTATTTGTCAAACATAAGCAATTTATGAATTCTAATATCATGTTAAATCATATCACACAATGCAAAATCAACTTCTACTAATTGAGAAAGGCCTTAAAATTTGTACATTTAGAGTCTGATTGATTGGCGTTGAATTGTTTTTCATGTAAAATACTTAATTTGGTTCATTTTATACTTGTGTGGTGGTTGATTTAAATGCATTATATGAAACCACTACTCATTTGTGAAAAATGCTTCATAATTGTATCATTTTTCATGGGAAATATTTCTTACCCAATTACTAAATAACTGATTTTTATCGAAAAGTCTATAGTAAGACCAAGTCACTCTTATTTTTTCATTCATTTCCCAACATTTATAAAGATGAATTATATTTCAGTTATTTTCCAATTCTGTAATCAAACAGTCTTAGATTATGTTTGATGTACATGATAAGGATGTGGGATATGATCATTTTATGGCATCTCATATTTAGTTTACTTCTCAGTGATTTATGATGGGATGACTTATCCTACAGCATGTGAGTTGTGGGATAAAATTATCTTACATAGAATGTGAGATTATTTTATTTTCTTAGGATGGGAAGATCTTTTCAATTCAATAATAAAACACTTGGCCTCAAAGGTGAGATTATTTATGACTGTGATGTCTTTTATTCAATCCATGCATCTTATTAGGCAAATCGGGCAGGTCTAGGTGGAAGCCTCAAAATGTCTTATTATTTATTTTCTCAAAATAACTCCTATTATATATTGCAGAAACTGGTGTACAACGAAAGTGAAGTGAGAGAAGAATTTGTGGAGACAGAATATTACAAGGATTTGAATTGCATTGACAAGCAACATCACACGGTATAACGCTAAACATTGTATACACTAATAATTGAGCTTTCCCTCTAAGGACTTCTAAGGATACTGAAGGGATCATCATTGGCTTCTTATAGATACCAATCACTTTATAAGTTTACTTATAGAACTTGATGTCTACTAATACTTGGCATCATATTAAATTTGGCAAACTACCATTACATTCTAAACTAAAATGTTTATTTTGTGTTGTGTTTCTTTATATATATTTTCTTAATCCAGACAGGAACTGGGTTCATCAAAGTGGACAACACAAAAGGAAAATCTTTCCACCTAGGACCAGACGATGCAACTGATTGTCGCGCCTCATGCAAGGGGAACCCTGCTACTAATGAATGGGTACCAGCTGATGCTAATATGGTACGCTAGAAGGCTAAAACATCTCGACTTTTTCACTCTCGTAATAGATAAGAGAGAGACTCATTTACATAAAGAGATGTTATTATTATTGCATTGAATATTTTCTCATTCGTTCGCCATTTAACCTCAAATCTACTATGCTAACTCAATTCCTTGATTGTTCTATTTCAGGAAACTTTTGTATCGGACAAGCCGAGTAGGAGCGACAACTGAAATGAAGTGTGTGTCGCTTAAACTAATACAGAGATGTCGGAAATTTACTCTGTTCAATTCTCGTGAAGTAATTATAGAGGCGGGAGTTTGTTTTCCATGAGCAGTGTTGTATTTGGAACTTGTGATGTGAATATTAAGACGTTGATGCTCAATATTAATTATTTTTATATTTCTTATTTTGATTTCTTCAGGGGTCATATAAGCCGTATAAATTTGCCAGCTTCACGTATTCTATGGAGATTTAGTAAAATTTTTATGATATGAAATTAAGATATACTTGGAGACTTGAAAATAGCATGATGCCACTTGTGGTTTAAAGACGAGGTGTTCCGACTAAGATTTTGTCATCACTTTTCTACTCTTTATCCTTGTTTTTTTCACAACTAAATTTTACTAAGCAAATGGGAAAAAGAGCCTTTCTCTGGCGGTGCACATATGAAGAAGAAAATGCAAATTGAGGCTAAAAAAATTTGTGCCTTTGATTTAGACCTTGGAGTCCTGTGATTATATTTATTTCATTGTGATTCCTCCTTAATGCCTGAAAATCTTAAGAGTAATTTGGACTTCTGAACACTTAACTATATCAATCTTAGTGGCCCTTGATTATATGATCCAGAATATATATAGTTAAAGAGGAAGAAAATTCAGTGTCCCTTTTTCCCTTAAAACCACTCATCTCATTTATAATCAACCTATCTGTTGAATCATCTCCCTCAACCGTAACAACTTTGTCTACCATTTGAAATGCAACATCACTTGAACATTGACCAAAACCAATTGTAGGATTAGCTATATCTCAGTTAGTGGGGGAATTATTACAAACATCTTGGTGGGATCTACTACAATAACTTCCAGACCCATAGAGCCATACCATGCTTGATCTCATCCTGATCCACACATTTATGATTAGCGTCTAGCGTGGGAGAAGTCGGGTGGCAAGAAATTTTGGTTATTCATCATGATGCAATGTAGTAACCGTTAGTCCCCGTTAGCATGGGAGTCTTCATACCCTTAGTGGCCTGTGATCCACCTTGTTGAATCTCGTTTCTATTTTCCAAAATGATTGCAGCCTTTGATTTAATAAACTGTGGCCGACCTTCTTTTAATCCTCCAGAATCTCAGTTTCAAAGCTCACTGAGAATAAATTTTGATTATTTAGCCTTTCACAAAATGCTTATGTGATAGTATTTCTTGTTACCCCTACAAACTCCTTTAGAGGAGGATTGCTCTTGGGTCCAACGCGACCTTGCATATCATGCCCCCTTTGCATGCAAATCGAAGAATACTACATCGTGAGGTTTCCATATAATATTTGTTGCCAAAAAAGTCCTAGCACCACAACCCTTCCAGACCTGTTTAGCACGCTTTGTCATCAAATCAACAACGACACAAACCCAAGCCATGCTAAGGCGAATCACTGTGGCTATTGATGCATCGATCTTTATTGAGAATATGGAGTTTTTTCAAAAAATGAACCGAGTGCGATGGCATTTATATCTTCACTGGTGCGTTCAAATTGTAACATTGATCATGTACAAAAACCATGAAAGATTTCCTCACAATTTAGGCGAATGAAAATATGTTAATCATCCAAGAGACTGACTGATAGAGAAAGAAACCTTTAGAGAGAATTTTGGCAAGTACTTACAAGTGTAAATCCTAAAATTCTCCCAAACCTTCTACAACATCCTTGTTATTTTAATGCGAGCTGTTGGTAATATATACGCTATTAGAAATTAATAATGTAATTGAAACCATTCAAACCACTTTCAAGATATATCATCAAAGCTATAGAGGAAAATTTTGTATTCGTACTCCACAAGGCCAAAGCTCTTTGATAGTAAAAAACATGATAGGTGGGATTCTTGAATCGTGGTGGGGATAACTTGAAAGGTTTGACATTCCCAGTTTCTAGCAAAAATAGTGAATTATCAAGTTGACTAAATCCTTCTTAACAAGTTCTTCAATGGTCCACACTCCTACTCATAATCTTCTACCATCTACCTCCATACAAATGAAATTTTTAAGGTTGTCTTGAGCCACTAATGTGTTTGTCGCAAGGTACCCCTTCTTGATAATGGGGGTTCCTACCGCAGAATAAGCTGACCTATGATCACTCGTGGTGCGGGGATCACTAAAGTATTCAAAATTGCATCAAAAAAATGTTAACGCGCTTTCCACTTCAAGCTTCCCTTCAATAGCACCATCTATGCAGTCACAATGAGACCCATCACTTTTGCTTTTTCAACGAAAATATCTCAATTTTGGATCCGTCCTCCAAGCATTGATCAATATAGACAACAATGCGTGCACATGTGGATCATACTATTGACCTTTATTTACGTCTATCACCCTAGGAGTATGGGTTTCCATTCTTGTTCTCCTTGACACTCGATTTCACAAAATTTCTCCTTGTAATTGCTCCTCGTAATTTTGACTTCAAGGTTACGTTTGTTTTTTTCATTTATATCTGAAGTATGAATCTAAAATCTTAAGTCTAAAATCTGAATCTGAAAAATATGTTGGTTTTTAAGTCTGAATGGACCTTCGAATGAATGTATATAGATTGATTCAAACTTCAGATTCAGACTTCAGAGGTAACTCTACCTCTTAATCACTCAGAGGCAAATATAGCCAGTAACCTCTTAATAATTTTAAAAAATAAGCACTATTTAGTATCTCTTAAATCTAAATGATTCAAATTCAGACTTAAGAGGTAAAATTAAATAACACCTAAGTTTGGCCTCGAGTTTGACTGTGATTTTCAGCCATGGATGACAATAAAAAGTAAAACTCTCTCTCAATTGAGTTTGTGAAGAAACTAGATTATATTGTAATCAAGGAGACCTCGATGAATTATAGAGATAACTCAACCAACAAAGAAAAATCATGTAAATATGAGACAAAATTAATGTGGTTCGATAATTTGCATTTCTCGTATTACTTAAATCTCATATTAAAATCTACATAGTTTATATGGTCTAAGGATATATTTATTAGGGTCTTATGATTTATATTTTCATTAAAGAACTACAATTCTTATTGGAGAAGGTAACACGATTAAGGTTAGAACTCTAATATGGTGAGCCCTGATAATTGGAGACAATTAATATTAGGAGTGGAGTTGACTCCGTTGTGACACCCCGAATAATTAAATACCGGGTAGCTACTCCTTTATTAAATTAATACAAAATTCCAAGTTGGTTCAGTTCATAGCATCACTGTCGAAACCATTTTAATATTACTAACCACCTAGTATTTAAAAAGTAGGTTGACCATTTTAATTAAAACCGATTAACATGTAATAGATGAATTATGAAACGTTAACATTACCAACAATATAGTCACAATAGAATAATCATCCATTAAATAGTGAGTCTGGAGGAAAACTCCTCACAACAAACCGAATTCCGAAATAATTAAATACAAAGTCCACATCACTAAAATTAATTACAACCCAAAGTCTGAAATAACTGAATAAGTAAATTGTCTCTAAAAGGAATGGGCGGCATGCCCAACAAATGATAAAAACTGATAATGGAGTCAAGATTAGAAATGGAGGCGTCTACTGTCAAGGTCCTGTAACTTCCACAACAGCTACAGCACGTCACCTGAATAGAACTCCTATGCATGGTGTCCTTGTGGATGGGCACCTAAAAAGGTTTTTACAAAAATAGATTTGAAAGAAAACGGGTCAGAGCCCGAATGTGAAAATGAATTTTAAAAATGCAAGTGTTTAATATCATTAAACAGTGAATATAAAGTACATGATAGTGGGTGCACTCACATGAGTTCCTCACCTCTCAACTAAGTGTGCACTCCTATCGTACCCGTGCCCATTTCTAGTTGCTCTCATATCTATCTAGTCCAATGCTAAATCTAACATTTCTATATGACATCCAACTCAAATCCCAACATCTTCTATTTAATAGAGTAGTGTAGCCTATCACACAATTTTCCCACTTTAGTATTTCAATATTATAAATCTTTCATTTTCACTTTACAAACCGTTGCTATTACTTATACCCACGATTATTCACGACTATTCATTTCAATCAACAGTATATTATTCTCACCATAAATATACAATACTAGCACCCCAAGGCTAAGCTACGGTGCTCACATACTTTGCTATCAAATCCAGGTACATCACGTACATGAGGACCACGTATTCCGAATCTCTCAGGAAACGTTTCATTAACAACAATCACAAATAGTGGAGGCGAACATAGTTCACATCACATGGGTCACGCACATACCTACGCTCCCATGATCAGCAGACTTATTTACTTCTCAATAAACCCTTCTCTGACCTATGTCCTCGAGGTACCAATCTAAATCCCCCCGTTGGCACACAAAGATTAGATGGCCCTAAACGAACGCCAACCTCCCATGATAGCAAGTACGATAGGTATGTCATACACACATAACTACATATACTAAGCATTCACACATCTTAGATATTAAAATATTTGATTAGTGGTATACTTCTCGTTCTTATACCAACACTTAGTGTTATACAAATCACATGTCCCCGATTTATATGTATTTAAGTTATCAATTATTCTCACTTCGTGATTAGTTACTCGCTTCCCAATCCACAAATGTCATTCGGCTCAAGACACTATTCTAAGTTTTACTCCTCAATGTACTCCAATCTCCCAACTATACCCACTAGTTAATAAGGGAAGGTTATCTCATCATTTAAATAAGTCTACGGGATACTAGAAATCAATTCTGGCCAAAAGGCCTTTCTGCCAACTCGTTAGAAATATCGTTCGAACGAAGGGCTTAGAACGAAATACCAACTTGTTAGAAGTCATACTGTCATCTCGTTAGAAGTTCGTTCGAACGAGGTCGTTCGAACGACCTGGGCAGGTCTTCTAATGAGATGACAGTTTCAGCCCAGAAAATTCCCAAATTTGTTTTTCTCAATTATTCTCTCCTTTAAATCCACCCTAAGGCCATCCAAATTATGTTTTAACGTACATAAACCATTTATAATCACCCTAGATCATTCCTTAACACATTTAAGGGGTCAAATCTTACAAATTATCATGGAATTACTATGAATCTTCAAATATATATCCAAACCCTCTGAACATGAACTCCTAATTTTATTATGTCTAATTACTCATCATAAATCCGTTTTTAAATCATCATATGTAACTATTCAAGTATTAGATCAGTCCATTATCATACTACATGCAAATCCTAACCCAAATTCAAAGTTTCTCCAACAAATTTCATGGGTTTTCTTCCAAAAGTTCAATAAAAGATAATTCTTACACTAAGCATGGAAGACATATTCAATGCATTAAAAATACTAAATCACTTGCCTTAGATTGCTCTTCAGAATTTGATGTTGAAAGTTGAGGGTTGATCTCTCCCCTTTCTCTACAGATTTTCTCCCAAGGTTGAAGATGGTGGTTATTGGGTTTCTCTTGGGAACCTCTTCCAACTCTTCCTATAACTCCCGTATCCCTCTAACTTGTCAAATGCTGGTAATGGGATTAGTGGGTTACTAATAATGTATAATTAACTCTTAAAATTCATAGGCTTTAATTTCCAAAATTTCAAAATTAGCAAAATACCCTTTTAAGTTGACGGTATGGCCCAAAAATGCCCCGAGACCCAAACTAAACCCCCGACTAGTGTTTTCTGACTATTTCGACCCTTTCGAACCCGTTGGTGCACTCAAAATGACCATTCGGTTGATAAACGTAAAATTCACTTTTTAATTAAAAAATTTCATTTCTGACGCGACTGATACACGCGTCCCAACTAAATTTCCCAAATTGTCGTATTTCAGTCTCGCGACAATTTTTATATTTTCAATATTCATATATTGCCATATATACACAACATAATCAAATACCAACTCACATCTCGTTAGTATTTATATCCGGATTAATTCTCAATTAATTCACATTTAATTTAATTAATCCCTTTAATAAATATCAATAAAAATACGGGGTATTACATACTTCCCCCTAGTAACAGAATTTCATCCCGAAATTCGGAACTAAAAAGTACCTGATAAAAACAACTCTGGATAACGTTCGCGCATCTCATCCTCGCGCTCCCATGTGGACTCCTCAGCATTATGATTCCGCCACTGAACACGTACTAACGGTACTATCTTCGACCTCAGTTTTCGCTCGCTTCGGTCCAAAATAGCAATCGGCCCCTCCTCGTAGGAACTATCGGGCTGGAGATCGATGTCCTCCAAAGAAATGTGAGTATGTGCCAAATCATCTCTAAGATATTTCCTTAGCGAGGAAATATGGAACACCTCATGAATCCTATGCAAGTGCTCCGGTAACCCAAGTCTATATGCAACTGGCCCAATCCGCTCGATGATAGGAAATGGCCCCACATATCTCGGTGCCAGTTTCCCCTTTTTCCAAAAACGCATAATCCCCTTCATAGGAGATACTCTGAGTAAAACCTGGTCCCCCACTTTGAATTCTCTGAAGAACCTCTTCGCATTAGCGTAGCTCTTCTGCCGATCCTGAGCTACCCGAATGGGACTCCGTATCAATTCTATCCTTGCCGAAGTGTCCTGAATCACTTTCGGCCCAAGGAGTTTGTTATACCCCACCTCTAACCAACATGCTGGAGAACGACAAGGTCTACCGTACAACGCCTCAAATGGAGCCACGCCAATGGTGAACTGGTAGGAGTTATTATAAGCAAACTCCACCAGTGGAAGTTACTGCTCCCATCCACCCCCAAAGTCTATGATGCACATACGCAACATGTCCTCCAACATCTGATTTGTACGCTCGATCTGCCCATCAGTCTGCGGGTGATAAGCCGTACTCAACCACAATTCAGTGCCCATGGCCTCCTGGAAACTCTCCCAAAATCGTGAAACAAATATTTTGTCTCGGTCAGACACGATATTTAGAGGCACACTATGAAGTCTCACTATTTCCGCAATAAAAATCTGGGCATACTGTCCCGTAGTGTAGTCTGTCCTTATGGGTAGAAAATGAGCAACTTTGGTCAACCTATCCACAATTACCCAAATGGAGTCGTGACCCCTCTGTGACGTAGGTAACCAAGTGATAAAGTCCATGGATATGCTCTCCCATATCCACGTCGGGACCTCTAATAGCCGTAGAAGTCCTGCAGATCTCTGATGATCCACCTTCACTAACTGACAAGTGGCGCATTTAGAAACAAACACGATAATATCTCTCTTCATCCCGCTCCACCAATACTGACGTCTCATGTCTTGGTACATTTTGTCCCCACCAGGGTGTACCGCGAACCGTGAGCCGTGCGATTCTGCCATCACCTCGTGTCGTAAATCTTCCCCTTTCGGAACGACTAGTCTTCCATTGAAGCGTAATCCCCCGTCTGAGCTAACGGTATGGGACTCGGTTCCCTCTGCTAATTATCGAACTATCTGCTCTTAACAGAACGAGTCATTTGCCTGGGCCTTTACCACTCTCGTGACAATCTGCGGTGTAACAGTCATCGCAGACATGAACGATCGGGCCACTGCATCCTGGTGTCCCAACTCCTTCTACTTTGTTTCCACACCGCGGCCACCTCATTTACTGGCCTACGGCTCAACGCGTCTGCTACCACGTTAGCCTTCCCCGGGTGATATTGGATATCAAACTGATAATCCTTCACAAACTCAAGCCACCGTCGTTGACGCATATTCAACTCTTTCTGCGTAAAGAGATACTGTAGAGACTTGTGGTCTGTGAACAACCGAAACTTCTCCCCCATGAGATAATGTCTCCAAATCAAAAGGGCAAATACAACTGCCGCTAACTCCAAGTCATGGGTGGGGTAATTCCTCTCGTGAGGCTTAAGATTACAGGAAGCATAAGCTATGGCCTGATTCTCCTACTGCAGCACACCTCCGAGTCCTTGTAAGGACGCATCGGTGTAGACTAGATACTCAACTCCCAGCCTCGGTAATGCTAACACAGGTGCTGAGGTCAACTTATCCTTCAACTCATCGAATGACATATGACAGGCATCGCTCCAGATAAATTGCACACCTTTGCGAGTCAGATGTGTCAAAGGACCTGCTATCTTCGAGAAACCACGAATAAACCTCCTGTAGTATCCTGCTAGGCCCAAGAAACTATGGATCTCAGTCGACGTCGTGGGCTGTCCCCACTCCCTCACTGCGTATACCTTCCCCGGATCTACCGATATCCCCCGATCTGAAATGATATGCCCCAAAAACTGAACCTCCTTCATCTAAAACCCGCACTTCTCATACTTTGCATAAAGCTCGTTCTGACGTAGCGTCTGTAAAACCTATCTCAAATGCTCGGCGTGCTCCTCTTCTGTCTGGGAGTAAACCAGAATGTCAGCAATAAAGATAATGACGAACTGGTCTAGGAACTCTCTGAACACCATATTCATCAAGTCCATAAACACGGCTGGAGCGTTGGTCAAGACAAAAGGCATAACTCGAAACTCATAGGAACCATATCTCGTCAAGAAAGCAGTCTTCGAGACGTCCTGTTCCCTGATACGTAACTGATGGTATCCTGATCGCAAATTAATCTTTGAGAAGAAAGAAGCTCCTCTCAGCTGATCGAATAAGTCATCGATTCGGGGCAACGGATACTTATTCCGTAACGTGACCTTATTCAACTCTCGATAATCTACACATAACCTCAACGATCGATCCCTCTTCTTTACGAACAACACAGGGGCACCCCACGGTGAAGTACTCCTCTGGATAAACCCCTGACCCAACAACTACTCAATCTGATCCCGTAACTCTCTCATCTCTGCTAGAGCCATACGGTAAGGTACGCGGGCAATAGGCCGAGTGCCCAGCGTCAAGTCATTCACAAAATCTATCTCTCTACTCGGAGGTAGTCCATGTATATCATGAAATACATTGGCAAACTCCCTAACAACTGAAATCACATCAAGTGGTATCACCATTTCCTTAGAGGTCTCCTCCTCTATATAGTACAAGTGAGTGGACGATCCTCCCTCAGGGTGAGGCATCGCCACTAAAAACATCTCCTATCCGGTAATGGCAAAGATAATACTCCTACTGAAACAGTCAATCATGGCTCGGTACGCAACTAGCCAATCCATACCAATAATGGCATCATACTCAGTCATCTCTAACACTAACATATCCGCGGGTAAAGTAAACCTCCCGATCTCTATACCCACACCTCTATAAATAAGAGAAATCACGGAACCCCTACTCAACGGCGAATCTACACAAGTAACCGTGCTCTCGGCGGTGTCTAATAACCCAATAGTGCGTGTAAATCTCATGGCAATGAAATAATGTGTGGCCCCCGTATCAAATAGAATACGCCCCATAGTCCCCTGAATAGAGAACATACCCTCAATGGCCGGTGGATCCTGTGGGGCTGCGGCATGCTGAAGCTGATATACTCTCCCATACTGACGCTGTCCCTGCTGAACTGGGACTGCTGGAATGGGTGGTAATGCTGCCATCTGTGGTGGTGCTGGGAGGGCGGCGAGAAACATAGGCCTCTGTGGCTCGTGTCGAGCACCCTGCTGCTGCTGCGGTGGGGACCTGCCCCTGTCAGGACAATCCTGGCATTTGTGGACAGTCTTGCCACAAACGAAACACTTCCCTGGAAAGTTTCCCCCTCGCTGTCCCTGCTGTCCTCGGCCCTGGTGGCCGTTACCATTCCTCCCTTGGCCATGCTGGCCCTGCTGAAACTGCTGCTGCTGACCATTCTGACCCTCCTAGTTCTGATGGCCCCGTCTAAAACCTCCTTGTCCACTTCTGAAACCCCCAGATCTGAATCTCTTAGAATCCCCCTGTTGGGAACCCTGGTCACCCTGCCTGTGCTGTCCCTGAGCAGATTGTGCCCCACTGGCACCATTTCCCCCGGTCCTGCCCTGATGGCTGGACTCCCTTGATCTCTTGCTCTCATACATGTGGAAGCGATGATCCTGGCAGTGAAGTAATGCAGCGTTATCCACATCAGAATAAGTGTCCAATGAGAGATTACCCAACAAGTGTTGACGGATCCTCAAAGTTAATCCATCCATAAACTTCTGAATCTTCTTCTCCTCAGTCGGTATCTCATCGGGAAGAATGTTCAAGAGGTTAGTGAATTCAGCCTCATACTCGGCCACGGTCCTCCCCTCCTGCTTGAGGTTCATCAATTTCCTTCTCATCTCCGTGTGAACAGCTGACGAAAAATATTTGCGGTCGAACCGCACCCAGAACTCCTGTATAGTGAGGGTGTCCCTCTCCTCTGCGGTGGTAATGGACTCCCACCACTGCAATGCAGATCCTACTAGCTTGAAAGTATCCAGTATCTGCTTCTGAACATTTGTGCACTCGTACATCCTTAAGTGCCTCTGAATATCCTTCCTCCACTGACTGGATACCACAACATCGGAGCTACCTGCAAACTCCGGAGGGTGTGCTTTCTGAAAAGCATCACGGACGCGTTCCTAAGCAGACGGGAATGCATGAGCCTGAACTGGGGAAACTATCGGCGCTTGGGGTGGTGCCTGCTGTACAACAGCTAGGGCAGCATTTACCGCTTGGGCTACAATAGCTGCAACCTCTGCGGCATTCATAGTGCCCTGAACTGGTGCAGGCTGTGGCTCTGGTTGTGCATCCCTAGAAACTCGTTGCGCACGTCGTGGAGGCATCTGAAATGAGAGTAAAGTCTTATAAGTTCGCATTTGTTATCTCAAAATAGCTGAAGAGCGATACATACATAAAAGATTACAACAATCCTAAAATATAGGTCTCTACATCAAAGAAAGCTCAACGGAAACATAACAAGCCGTACAGATCCTAAGGACACTAGAACCTGATGCTCTGATACCACCTGTGACACCCCGACTAATTAAATACTGGGTAGCTACTCCTTTATTAAATTAATACAAAATGCCAAGTTGGTTCAGTTCATAGCATCACTGTCGAAACCATTTTAATATTACTAACCACCTAGTATTTAAAAAGTAGGTTGTACATTTTAATTAAAACCGATTAACATGCAATAGATGAATTATGAAAAGTTAATATAACCAACAATATAGTCACAATAGAATAATCATCCATTAAATAATGAGTCTGGAGGAAAACTCCTCTCAACAAACCGAATCCGAAATAATTAAATACAAAGTCCACATCACTAAAATTAATTACAACCCTAAATCAGAAATAACTGAATAAGTAAAATGTCTCTAAAAGGAATGGGCGGCATGCCCAACAAATGATAAAAACTGATAATGGAGTCAAGATCAGAAATGGAGGCGTCTACTGTCAAGGTCCTGTAACTTCCACAGCAGCTATAGCACGTCACCTGAATAGAACTCCTATGCATGGTGTCCTTGTGGCTGGGCACCTAAAAGGGTTTTTACAAAATAGATTTGAAAGAAAACGGGTCAGAGCCCGAATGTGAAAATGAATTTTAAAAATGCAAGTGTTTAATATCAGTAAATAGTGAATATAAAGTACATGATAGTGGGTGCACTCACATGAGTTCGTCACCTCTCAACTAAGTGTGCACTCCTATCGTACCCGTGCCCATTTCTAGTTGCTCTCATATCTATCTAGTCCAATTTTAAATCTAACATTTCTATATGACATCCAACTCAAATACCAACATCTTCTATTTAATAGAGTATTGTACCTTATTACACAGTTTCCCCACTTTAGTATTTCAATATTATAAATCTTACATTTTCACTTTTCAAACCGTTGCTATTACTTATACCCACGATTATTCACGACTATTCATTTCAATCAAAAGTATATTATTCTCACCATAAATATACAATACTAGCACCCCGAGACTAAGCTGCGGTGCTCACATACTCTGCTATCAAATCTCGGTACATCACGTACATGAGGACCACGTATTCCGAATCTCTCAGGAAACGTTTCATTAACACCAATCACAAATAGTGGAGGCGAACATAGTTCACATCACATGGGTCACGCACATACCTACGCTCCCATGATCAGCAGACTTATTTACTTCTCAATAATCCATTCTCTGACCTATGTCCTCGAGGTACCAATCTAAATCTCCCCCGTAGGCACACAAAGATTAGATGGACATAAACGAACGCCAACCTCCCATGATAGCAAGTACGATAGGTATGTCATACACACATAACTACATATAATAAGCATTCACACATCTTAGATATTAAAATATTTGACTAGTGGTATACTTTTCGTTCTTATACCAACACTTAGTGTTATACAAATCACATGTCCCCGATTTATATGTATTTAAGTTATCAATTATTCTCACTTCGTGATTAGTTACTCGCTTCCCAATCCACAAATGTCATCTGGATCAAGGCACTATTCTAAGTTTTACTCCTCAATGTACCCCAATCTCCCAACTATACCCACTAGTTAATAAGGGATGGTTATCTCATCATTTAAATAAGTCTATGGGATACTAGAAATTAATTCAGGCCAAAAAGGCCATTCTGTCAACTCGTTAGAAATCTCGTTCGAACGAGGTCGTTCGAACGAAGGGCTTAGAATGAAATACCAACTCGTTTGAAGTCATACTGTCATCTCGTTAGAAGTTCGTTCGAACGAGGTCGTTCGAACGACCTGGGCAGGTCTTCTAACGAGATGGCAGTTTCAGCCCAGAAAATTCCCAAATCCGTTTTTCTCAATTCGTCTCTCCTCTAAATCGTCCCTAAGGCCATCCAAATTATGTTTTAACGTACATAAACCATTTATAATCACCCTAGATCATTCCTGAACACATTTAAGGGGTCAAATCTTACAAATTATCATGGAATTACTATGAATCTTCAAATATATATCCAAACCCTCTGAACATGAACTCCTAATTTTATTATGTCTAATTACTCATCATAAATCCGTTTTTAAATCATCATATGTAACTATTCAAGTATTAGATCAGTCCATTATCATACTACATGCAAATCCTAACCCAAATTCAAAGTTTCTCCAACAAATTTCATGGGTTTTCTTCCAAAAGTTCAATAAAAGATAATTCTTACACTAAGCATGGAAGACATATTCAATGCATTAAAAATACTAAATCACTTGCCTTAGATTGCTCTTCAGAATTTGATGTTGAAAGTTGAGGGTTGATCTCTCCCCTTTCTCTACAGATTTTCTCCCAAGGTTGAAGATGGTGGTTATTGGGTTTCTCTTGGGAACCTCTTCCAACTCTTCCTATAACTCCCGTATCCCTCTAACTTGTCAAATGCTGGTAATGGGATTAGTGGGTTACTAATAATGTATAATTAACTCTTAAAATTCATAGGCTTTAATTTCCAAAATTTCAAAATTAGCAAAATACCCTTTTAAGTTGACGGTATGGCCCAAAAATGCCCCGAGACCCAAACTAAACCCCCGACTAGTGTTTTCTGACTATTTCGACCCTTTCGAACCCGTTGGTGCACTCAAAATGACCATTCGGTTGATAAACGTAAAATTCACTTTTTAATTAAAAAATTTCATTTCTGACGCGACTGATACACGCGTCCCAACTAAATTTCCCAAATTGTCGTATTTCAGTCTCGCGACAATTTTTATATTTTCAATATTCATATATTGCCATATATACACAACATAATCAAATACCAACTCACATCTCGTTAGTATTTATATCCGGATTAATTCTCAATTAATTCACATTTAATTTAATTAATCCCTTTAATAAATATCAATAAAAATACGGGGTATTACATCCGTTATCTTTCCCTTCAAGTTATTTCAACTGCATTAGTCTTTTAGTAGCTTCCACGATTTGGGTTGAATCCAAGTTATGTTTGGTAATAATGGGTCCAAAACCCACTAAAACATACCTCCAATAACTTACATTTATAATTTACTGAGGATGAAAAACTCAAGGAACAAAACACACAATTTGTGAAGCAAAATTAGAAAAAATACTCGGTCTATAGACATGAACATATGTAACATATACAATTGAACTAACCACAAATTACTTCTCGCGGAACACAAATAAAATTTAATGTTCCTGAACAAGAAAAAATGTTATTTAAAATATGTGCTTTTTGTGTTTTATCAAATTGGATGATGAAACAAATTATATTTGTGCAATATAAAATTGGATTAATAGAAAAATTACAAACGAAGAGGATGATCGAGTCGAGTGTTGGACACTCTCCCCTTAAGACAAAACGCGCTCCTGCTATGGTGCTTACCACAATGAACAGTAAACGTCTACCTCCAGGATGAAAAAATCTCGACAAACGCAAGAAGTACTTCAATTTGCGTGTCCTACAAACCAATTATGTTTGATACTCTCTCCGACTCGATTAGGAATGAAAAGTATTGAAAAACATTTTTTTTCTCTCTTTTTTAAAATGAAGGCAAGTCTTATATTTATAGAAAATAAAGGGTTATTTCATGAAAAATGTGTATTTTTTCTTAACACTCACTTTAGGGACGTTTTTCATGAACAGTCACGACCTTTAGTGATGGTTCTAAAAACTAGTCACTATATAGACAACAGTCACAACCTTTAGATACAGTTCGAAAAATTCGTCCAAGAAAATTAAATAAAAATCCCAATAATTTTCATAGATAAATGGGGGAACTTTGAAACAAAAATTTCTATTCACCATTTGTCCATTTTTAACAAATGAATATATCACGTGGCTCGTCTTACCACAAGGAACAGATACGTACTTGGTTCTATCATGTTTGAACTGTGGGTCCTATTTTTTTAATGGTTAAAATTTGACCAATATATAATTTGGTCAAAATATGAATTTATGTAAAAACACAATATTTTTCAACAATCCCCCACATGAATGAAATTTGGTTGAGGAATCAAATGAACATGAAGACAAATTAGAGAGAGTATCAATGGAAAAGAGTCGAATCGGTAATGATAGATTTTGGCCTTGAATCCTTCCTAGTGAAAGACTATCGGGTTTACTTCGATCAATGAACGCGATGTCGTGAATTGATCAAGCTTTTCGTGTAAAGTGAGACAATAGAATTCACACAGTCCTTCTCCGAACATGATTCTCATTGTTGTGTCCATTTTGGCCTTGGACATCTCTTGATTTCATGAGTGTGTTAGAGAATTTAGCAGTGTGGTTGTTGGTTATTCTCATAGAAGTAGCCCATTCTCACTTACATAGATGATTTCTATAAAGATTATCCTGCTAATACCCCATTTGACCCATACGTTCAAGATATATAAATCATTAGAATAAAATGTATCATGTTACACATGATATATAGTGCACTAACTTATCCTAGGGGAATGGGATGGAGAATTTATTTTCTTCATAGTGCTAACTGAATTGCACATAATGAGGTTGTTCCGTTGAACATAATTCTTGGAATCTCCCATCATTTAGGTTGGATTTCCATAAGGACAATTCTTTTAGGTTTTAACAGGCTTTAAGCCCATTCCCTTGATGAACTTCTCTAACTCTCTCGTTAGCGGATTCATAGTTATTTTAATAGGCCTAATGTTGTCACTAAAAGAGAGCAATTTCTTTATGGTCTTATGTCATGACTAATAGGTTGCGTCTTTCCAGATTATTCTATACTTTTTCAAACAATGATTGTCAATCGCAACAACATGCATTAGAATTGTTATCTAGGATCATTCTCTTTAAAATTGTCAACTTGTTTTCCAAGAAATAAATTCACATTCCATCATTAATTTCCTATTTTGGGTAGGAATCGTTGCCTTAGATAAATACCCCCACATTTATCTAATAAATTTTTCGTGGGTCAATATGTTGAAAACATATCTAATAAAATATAATACTTCCCCCACAATTTTTATCATAGATTTGAAATTTTAAGAAAAATGAAATTTTATTTAATACATTTATTCTCAACCTCTAAAGTCTTTTTTCCCTTTAAAGTGCAATAACTTTGGCACATAAAACCATGTGATGCTACATTAACATTTATCTGGACCAATACATATGTCCATTTAGAAGGTAACCCATTCTTTTCATTCTAAAGAAACGTTAGCTGAGATACGTTTCTCTACTTTTTTGACATTTAATGGTACATTTCTTATCATTTCATAGGCCTAGAAATTCACTTATGACAACCCTTAGCAGTAAACTCAAGTTGTATCACACATATTACATATGCCTCAAAACCGTGACTACACCTAAGCCTAAAATGATATCATAATTTGATTCTAACTTCTCTAAAGAAGTTGTGTAACTGCTCGTTTCTGAATCCCTCGATCATTTCTATGGATTTATGATTTGATTCTACCATCTTTAAAGCAGTCGTTAAATCGCTCGGTTCTGAATCTTAGACCATAAATCTAATGATTAGATCTGTAATCACACCACACTAATTTTTCATCATTGAAGAGTACATTTAGGAATCACATTGGCAAATGAATTAATTGGAAGTTAGAATTCTTTTGAAATGATTTTGAACCTGACGAAAGGCATATTTCACCTTTTATCTATTATAGACTCTCATATCTTTTGCAATCTCCATCTAATTTTATATTATTTAATGTATTATCAACTCAATGAGGATTCAATAATTGAAAAAATAATTGTGTATTCACATGTCCGAGAAATGAAGAAATCAATATGCATATTCTCATGCATTCTAAAATATTTTGAGAAAATATTTGAAATCATGAAACTAAAATAATAATATCACATAGACATATGACCATTATATCATCACATATACACTTATAGTGCCCCGTATAAGATATGTCAATGGAGATGTTACTAACAACTTGCAATCAAATTTATATCATCACATATACACTTATAGTGCCTCGTATAAGACATGTCAACAGAGATGTTACTAACAACTTGAAATCGAATCACTATATACCAAAAGTTCCTTCAAAAAAATATCAAAGGTCTACTATTCATTTCATAGTTCCATATTTAAATACATTGCAAAGTTTTAATTGTGAAAAATTATCATCTTATCATAAAAAAATGGTTGTAACTCGTGATAGGCATAACGAAAGTCTCCATTAACAAACAATAGTTAATGAAAATATTCAAACTGACATTATTTACTATTCATAAATTTCAATAGTTACAAACTATTTCATGGTGACCCAAGCCTCTCCATTTACAATCTTTACATTTTAGACCGTCTTAAATGTAAAGATTGTAAATTAACAAAGTGTCTTCCACTAATAAATGAACCCACTATAATTAATGACACTAAATATTTTTACCCTCAATTGAAAGGGAAAACACACTGAATGTAATATTTGGATCAGCAAATACAAAATGTAATGGCAAAACCTATAACCATTTTTAATATGATCATCAGATAAATAAAATGTGAACCAATTTGATTCTTCAAATGGGCAACTTTTAAAATGATATCTAAAACGGTCAAATAATATAACTTGATAGACAACTCACATATTAAGGCATTAAATGCCAATAATATCAACTATATCTAAAGATGTATGTATCACATAACTCATTGTTTGATGCAATATCAAAACATGTGCATGTCATGTTTACTAATGCAATAATCAACCATGCATATTCTTCATATTAATATATTTTTATACATGATACCAAAGTAAATATGACTAAATTTTTTTTAATCGCACATGTTAATTCTATAATAATACAAAATTATTTAAATAGGTCACTCAAATTTAAATCATTTAGACAAATGTGTGTTTTTGGTCCTACTATATATGACAAGAAAATGTCATTAGTCAATCAGTTACCAGGACTTATATCAAAATAATATATCCATGAACTTTAAATAAATAATTTTTCGTAATTGTCTTGTTTTTAAAATTTCCTCTAGTTCCATCCAAATCATTTTGTTGCAAAAAATCATGTTATTCAATGGTTACAAACTATGACATTGACAAACCAAATTTTAGAGTTTGATTTTGTAAGGGCAAAATTTATAATTTCTCATAGCTTAAGCACATTAATAGTTTGGTGTATCCTGTTATGAACCAGAGTTTCAAACCGAGCATTACATCTGCATTGCCTCCATGATCATTCGGAAATATGTTAGTGACCGAGCATCGTTTTTGAATTTATCATCAACACTTTATGGATGTATATAATTTTTGATTTTGATTTCTTATATAAACTATATTCTGGGATGTTTACATATATATCGAGGCTTTTTAATAAAACAAATCTTAAAACTATATTTTTTTGAATCTCGTTCGAACGAAAGCGCCTTTTCATTTGAACAGGCTTTGAACGACCTTGAAAAAAATCCTTTGTTTAAGAGACCCAATGTCGTTGGAAGGTCGTTACAAGATTGATCGAACGAGAATATGTTGTCATTCGAACGGGAGTTGATCTCATTAGAATGAAAGTGACATTTTCATTCGAACCATATCTCATTTTCGTTCAAACGAGATCGCCGCCTCGAAATTCATGTTTTTTCTATAAAAATCTATTTTATTAAGTTTTTCTCAAGACTTTTGGCAAAAATGGATTCCCAATATCTGAACCAAAAGTTCTCATCTTTATGTCTTAGAAAAATACTTTTATTTTCTAAATCATTCGTCCCATATCTGATTTGTTGAGTTTGTTCAAACCTAAGTCTTCATACACTTGCACTAAACCCTTATAGAGTTATACTCTAGTGCTAATTTGTAGCATCGAGGCTCTATGATTGAAGAAGATATGATTATACAATCCTGAGGCTTATCGGTGGATACTGAGGAAAAATTTCTTCCAGTAGGTGGTGCTAGACTGCATCACAATCTGTAGAAGAATTGAAGACCTCGTGCATTATACTTAGTGGATTTACGTAGTTCTTAAGTCGATTAGAGTTGTCAAACTCTTTACAGTGGTGAATACTAGGTTTTGCCCGAAAGATATTTTTCCTTATCTTCTTCAAATGTTTGGTTTGCTTGTGTGATTGGAGAGTATAATTAGGACATTATATGGCATGCACAATTAATATCTAATTGAGATAAATTTTTGTTAAATTTTGAATTTGTGTGTGTAACCTAATATACGGACTATTCATACGAACCCTTCATTATTAAATTGATATCAAAGCCGGTTACACTAAGTTTTTGTGTGATCCTTTAAAATTTGAGTGTTATGGATAATTTGTATAATAGGCTAGCCATTTTTGATGGGACTAGTTATGCGTATTGGAAATATCGAATGAGGTCGAATTTGAAAACGATCGCTTGTTTGTCAAAGTCGTCAGTAGTGGGGATGTCATAAGTCCTAAACACGTCACCTCTTGGATGGAGGATAAACTAAAATGGATTGATTTTAACTCATACGATTTAAGTGCTATTTCTGAAGCCGTCACCCCTGATGAGTTCTGTCGCATCATGAAACGCACCACGTCTAAGGAAGCATGGGATACTCTCTCACTAACTCACGAGGGTAACACCGTTATGAAATCTTATAAGCTACAAAATCTCACCACACAATTTGAGACCATTACTATGCTAGAGTGTGAGTCATTTGATGAATTTTATGCATGCTTGTCTCATATTATTAACTCTCTCCATGAGATGTGCGTTGAGAGAAATATTTTGAAATCCCTTTCATCCCTATTTATTCCCAAAGTCACTTTTCTTAACTCGTTGGGAATTTTAGATACGCTTAGGTTAGAAGAGCTCGTAGGAGACCTTCAAACTTTTGAAATTGATATGTTTCCCAAAACTTTTAGACCTAAAGAAAAGGGAATTGCTTTAAAATCTCAATCTAAAAGGAAATAGGAGGC
The DNA here is from genome assembly GCA_949130495.1 of Sambucus nigra. Taxonomy (NCBI): domain Eukaryota; kingdom Viridiplantae; phylum Streptophyta; class Magnoliopsida; order Dipsacales; family Adoxaceae; genus Sambucus; species Sambucus nigra. The sequence continues at coordinate 319,921,030 of OX422217.1, forward strand.
TTCTTCTGACTCTGAGTATGATTTTAATCTCGATGATCTTGCCATTTTTACAAAAAAATTAAAAAAATTTCTCAAGATAAGAAAATAAAATACTTTTAAAGAAAACAAAAGTTTTAAGAAAGATAAAAAGAATAAATTGGGTAATAAAAATTTGAAAAGGAAGAGGAGAGTAGCCTAAGAAAGATGAGGATATATGTTGTGAGTACGAGGGTAAGGGTCACAAAGCTCATGAGTGTTCTACGAGGTCAAAAAGATAAGGGGAAGCCAAAGCATCCTTCAATGCCACACTTAGGGATATTGAAGTCGAGTCGGTGGATTCCGTGAATGAATCACCATATGGACATAACTTCACTGCGTTCATAACTAGTTGTATATATGAAACATACCTACTCTAGGGGATGATATAGGTGGAGGTTGCGTGCGATAGGCGGTCTATCCTGGAGAATCCCAACAGGTTTTGTATTGATCCTCAGGGTCATAGGTTTTGTGCACGACCTCCCTATATGAGTTTGGAATCCAAGTGGAGTAATGTGGTATGGTTTTGATCCACCGACTCAGGACTATGATCGCCTCCCGTTTAAATTTACGCTTTGGGTTCGCTGGCATGATTTCAACCTAGTTGCCCAGGTTGAGGTGTATGTCCCTGGAGCCTAATAACATACTAGAGACTTTCACCTAGAGAGGTAATGCTCAGAGGGAATGCGATTATACGCATCTAACGAGCGATTTATATATATATATATATATATATACTTTATGTCAAAGTGTGAATAAAATATATATGGGTATATGACATTAATGTGTGAATGCTGAACTAATAACTAGCGTAAAGTTATGAAAAGAATTGATAAATTATAATTAAGAATTACAATTATAAGGCAGATGTGAAAGAAAACTAAGAAGTTAAAGGGAAATAAAGTATGCATGTGATACAAGGTAGTGTATAGGGCTAAGATTAGTCTTGAGGTATTAGTTAGGATGGGTAGCATAGCTAGGGTGTTTAAAATACATGCGTTATGTGTGCACGATAGATGAAGGGTATCTCATGGGGGTGCAAAACCGATTTAAATATGAAATATTGCAGGACATATTTATTAATTTATTTTAAACACTTGCAAAATATTTTCAATAAGTTTTGGGCTCTGACTCGTATCAAAATATTTTTAAAACTTTTAGGTTCTTAACCCAGGGATGCTTGGATTAACTATCCTTCTAGTCAAATGATGCCGAAGCAGTTGTGGATGCCTGCAGGGATTGTTTAAATTCTTTTATCCTTGAGATCTAGATAGGAGGTAGTTCAGGCATGTCGCCAAGTTAGTTGGTATTTATTTTATTCAGATGCTTTCCTTTCCGTTAGTTGGATTATTGTATTGTGACTTTTATCAAGAGTTATCGGTTAAGTTATTTATGCCATTGAGTGATGGTTTCATTATTTATATGATTGGTTATGTGAATAAAAATTTTGTGTAAGTAAGTTAAAAACTTTTAAATTTGACACTAGGCATAACAGGTTATTAGTAATTAAGATGTTTTTTTTACAGTGATGCTAAGAATGAACCAGATGAGATTCTTGTATTATTTTAGTGTCCTGTTTTGTAAGGCAAAATTTCAATTGAGTCAATTTGTTAGTGTTGCCTTAATTCCATACAAAAATATTTGAGTCATAGGATAGATGTTTGTTGTGTCTTTCAAGCCTATGACATTTGAGTTGAAGTCGTAGTGGCCAAGCCTAAATTAAAGATATCATCTTTGCCGATTTTTGTGCCATGTTTATCGTCATCAACATTTCAATTTTTTAAAAGTCTCTAAAGGTATGAATGCATTTATTATGCATAGAGACTTGGATATTTTTATGGGTGTCTTTTTATAAAACTGTTGTTAAAATGACATTATATTTTTCTAAGAAAAAAATTTTAAATCTTAACATAAGAGTTTTGGGTTTTAAAAGCAAATTTCATTTTTTAGAAAAGTTGTTCAAACGAATCTGGGATCTTGTTCGAACGAGATTCTCAGGTCGTCCGAACGAACATTCTATTGAGATTCATTTTTATTTCTCTATTTTCTCGTTAGAAATATCATTACAATGACATCGTTCAAACGAACTGGTTTGAACGAGATTCTATGAATTTTATCTGTTTTCTTGTTAATAAGTCGTTTGAACAAAGTCGTTCGAACGGCCGAGTAGTTTTTCTTCAGTTTTTATTAACTTCCCATTTACCCACTTTCTTTTTACCAGACTTCAATAGTGCGGGAACACAAGTTTTTGAGTAGACTTTTACCTAATTTCCAAGTACTTGTGAGAGCATAATCCTTAACCAAAAGTCTTTTTGTTTTTCTGAAACCATATGATTTAATCTCTACACAAAAACATGTTTACACTCATTTAGTTTACTTTGATCCAAGTCCCAATATATATATATATATATATATATATATATATATATATATATATATATATATATATATATATATATATATATATATATATATATATATATATATTTGAGATCATTTTGGCACCGGGTATCATCTCTACCCCAAAAGGAGACAGTTTTTACAGTGGATTCTGTTCTTTTGATTCGTGGTGTGCAAACGGAGAAAGGCTTCATGTGTAGTTAACGGTAGCTATGACCTATCGGTGGATTCCGAGGCGATGGTGAATTCCGGAGTTGTCAACTAGGCAGAGTTTGAAAAACGAATAAGCATCAAGGCTTGAGAGGGAGTCGAGTTGTTACTGTAAGTCTTTTGTCGCGTCTTTCGTAAATTCATACCTAGTGGACTTGTTGGCTGGACTATACGAGGTTTTTCCTATTGTGTTTTTTTCTCGTACATGACGGTCTTGTGGTTGTGTGTTTTTATTTTTATCTTGCGAAAATCACATAGATGCTTGATTAGGTTAACAAGATAAAAATTGGTGTAAATCACAACTAACTTGGTGCTTATTTAATTTTGGCTAATTTTAATTTAATTCAACTCAACTAATTTAATTTGGAAATATTCTTGCTTGGTTTGTTTGGCAAAGTTAGAACTTGAATTAATTCTTGTTTAAGTGGGAATTTAAATATTTGCTTTGTTTAATTTGTTTATCTCATCTTAATTTTGAAGAAATTAAAATTTAAGTATTTTTGAAAGAATTTAAAAGTTGGTGTATTGTGTGAACCATCACAATTTGAATATAAGAATTTGAACACATAATTGCTAACAAGTGGTATTAGAGCGTTTTTAACGTAATAAGTGGTATCAAAGCGTTTTTTAACATAACAAGTGATATCAGAGCAGGAACGCTAAATTATTGTGTTAAGATCCTTTTATTTGTTGGTTTAAAATATGGAAAATTTACATTTTTATTCATTTCCTATTTTTGATGGTTCCAATTATTCATATGGGAACGCCCGTATGAGGTCGGCACTTAAATATTTGGATGAGCGGGTTTGGTAATTGGTAGTTAAAGGGTGGTCCCCACCAACATGTCTATAAAGAGACGTTCATGTACCTAAACTCATAGAAAGATGGAGTGAGACTGAGCTTAAGTTAGCAAACTTTAATTCCCGAGGTTTAAATTCTCTATTTAGTGTGGTCACATCGAAGGAATTTCACCAAATTATGACGTGTAAACCATCTAAGGAGGCATGGGATATTCTTCAACTCACCCATAAAGATACAAGTGTCATTAAAGATTCTAAACTCCAAAACCTCACCACTTAATTTGAAACCATAAAGATGTTAGAAAGTGAGAATATCGATGAGTTTTATGCGAGATTGTCCGATATAGTGAATTCATATTTTAATTTGGGAGAAAAGGTACCTGACAACCGTGTCGTATAGAAAATTTTAAGGTCTTTACCCAATAGATTTATTCCAAAGGTGATCGTTTTAAATTATTTGATCACTTTAGAGTCTACGAAAATTGAAGAGCATGTAGGTGACTTACAAACCTATGAACTTGACATATTTCCCTCTAAGGATGAGAAGAAAAAAGGTAAGGGCATAGCTTTGAAAGCTCGAAAGGAGGAAAAATCGATTTCGAATGATGAGTTTGGGATTGACTCGGAAGATATGACTTTGTTTGCTAGGAAGTTTAGAAAACTTCTCAATACTAATAAAGAGAAACTTAAAAATGATTATAAGAAGTTTGAGAAGTCTAAGCATAATAAAGCCAAGAAATTCCTTAAAAATAGTAATGAAGACCTTAATAGGGACGAGTCTAATAGATGTTATGGTCATGAGGGTTATTGCCATAGTGTCCCACTAAATTGAGGAAGGGGGGAAAGAGACCTATTTCATATAATGCCACCGTTAGTAATAGTGAACGGGAAGAGGGACCCAATTCCCCAATTGAGCGCAATTTTATCGCGTTCATGGCTCGTAATGTGAGCGATAGTGAAAAGTCTTTCATTGAGGATAAATTAATACATGACACTTCCGAGGCCATTGTTTGTGAATCCCATGAGTTTAATGTTAAAGAGAGTGGAGAAGAGTGTGAGAATGAAGAATAGGAGGAGGAGAGTGAACTTTAAGTGGCCTTTCGTTCTTTGTATGCGGATTCATTGAAATTAAAAAGGGAAAACTTGAAGTTAGAAGCAAAAATGAGAGATCATGCCATAACTAATGATGGAAGTGTTTTAATCGATGATCTTAAGGCACACGAGAGAACTCTTCGGGAGAATCTACTGTACCTTGAAGGTGAAAGAGATAGCCTTAAAGGTTTAATGAAGGCTATGAAGAAAGAGCTTCTTGAGTTTAAAGAGAGTAGCAGTTTACTTGAGTATCGAATAGTGGAGCTTGAAGAGAAATTAAAAGACTCAAGTCGGGTTAAATTTGATTTGGAGTGTAGGTCAAAACAAATAGATAAAATCCTAGGCACCGTACAAATCAAAGATGACATGCGTGGTATTTGCTTCGATACTCAAAATGCTTTCGCTAATAAAGCTAAGACCATGTTTTTGAGAGAATTGTCTAAGAACACTAGAAAAGATCAATCCTTAGGTTATCACGCCGTGTTTTTACTTGCACACATTGTGTTTGGAAGGGTAACCTTAGGAAGTTTTATTTTGATCTTAGAAATGGTCCTAGAAAGTCAAAGGGTAGAGTCACCAAGGTCACCAAATCTCGAGAGCGTCGTGTTTTACGCATGTTTGTTAGGAGATCCGATTTGGAGGCTTTACATGATAGGGTTTATGATTCTCATTTACTTGCACATGATTCCCCTCTTTCTAAATCAAAAGGTTGATTGTGTTAGTCTTGTTTACATACCCTAGCATTTTTGTTTCATGACAGATTTTTGCTAGTTGTATGTTTGTTTATTATATTCTAGTTCATGCTTCATTATATAGATTTTTTAGAATTATGATGTGTGTATCTTTTGTATTTTTTTTGTGTCTTATTGAAAAATACAAAAATATTTTATTTTTCTTTTGAGTTGAATATTTTTTGTTTGTTTAAAATTTTTTCAAAAACTTAAAAAGATTTTTTTGTGTAGTTTAGTTTTACACATTTTATGTGGTATATACTTGTGTTTGAATCCAATATCATTCCCCCGCTTCCATGTGGCTATAACTCTTGGTTATGAATTTCAATTCTTAAATTGTTCTTTATCATTCTTACATGGTGAAGTTTGATTTTGAGTTGTGTTATGTAAATTTTGTATACATCTCTCACACATGCATAAGATTTTTGAACTTTAACTTCACATGTATTTTTGAGCTAAATGAGATGTTCTCCTATCAATTTTGTCATCTACATGTTGGTATAACTATGGAGGATTTGTGCATGTAAGAACCGTTGCACGTGAGATTTCGTTGTATCGTATAAAAAAAATTATATATGAGGGTGCACAGAAAGGGTCTAAAAAAATGTGGCAATGTAAAAAATAGTCAAGACCCATGTAGTTTGAAAAGGGCCTAAAAAGTGTGGCATTGTAAAAAGTATCCAAGGCCTACTTATTTTAGTTGGTATGTTCATTCAAAAGAAAAGAAAAAGAATTGTTATGTATGAGGCTTGTATGCATTATGCTTGTTTGTTCTTTGAGTTCACTTTATCCTGTCACATGAGGGTAGATCTATGTTTGATAAAGTTTTTGCAATCAAATAGAACTCCTTGAATATTTTTAAGTGATTGGGTCATAATTCTTTTGTCTTTTTTTCACACCCCTTCACTCCGTTTATCACGTGGTTATTTAGACACATTTTTTCCACATGACTGTGGAAAACTCAATGTACTTTTTTGCGTCTAGTGTGGTGTTTATACTTATATATATGTTCTTGTACGTTATTGGTATCTTTTGAGTATATATATATATATGGTATTGTTCATTTTTGAGTCTTTAGTTTGTCATATAGTCCATGCATGCTTCTTGTTGATATATGTATCTATATTTGGATCAGTTGCTCTTTTGTTTCCATGTTGCTTTATTATTCTTGTACCTCTATGCATCATTGCATGATTTACTTATTTTTCCATTAAGATTATCCCTGTTTCATTTAGGGGGGATAATTTGTTTTAATTGGGGAGAAATGATTTATTCTATGTATTTTATCCTTTGTCTATTCTTGAACAAAATGGGGGAAAAATGGTATCTAAACCTTTTAATTTGGGGAGATCTAACTTAGGGGGAGACGTTTTTCTTAGGTAGATCATGTTTGACGAAGGGAGATAATTCATTTAGGGAGAATTTAATTATGCAATTTATATTGTTATATTCCATATGCGTTTGATGGTGTGTTTAAGTGTGCAGGCTTTTCATCTTAGCGACAACATTTTAAAGCAAGCAAAGCTTCTCATCTCATGTGTCAGTCAAGCGTTGGTAATTTTTTATTTTTGGGTGGGTTTGTGTCCTTTTATATAAGCTTGACGACCCATAGGATTTTTATTTTGGGTTTTGTCCTAGAATAACCAAAGGAGGAGATTTGTAAGGACAAGTTTCCAATTGAGTCAATTTTTTAGTGCTGGTTTAGTTCCAGGCAAAACTATTTAAGTCATAAGATACACATTTGTTGTGTCTTTGAAGCCTATGACGTTTGAATTGAAGACGTAGAGGCCAAGCCTAAATTGAAGATATTATCTTTATCGGTTGTCGTGCCATGTTTATCGTCATCAACATTTCAATTTTTCCAAAGTCTCTAATGGTGTGAATGCATTTAATATATATAAAGACTTGGATATTTTTGTGGGTATCTTTTTATAATAATATTGTCAAAACGACTCTATATTTTTCTCAGAAAAACATTTTAAATCTTAACATAAAATTTTTGGGCTTTAAAAGAAAAAGTTATTTTTCTGAAAAGTCGTTCGAACGAATCTTGGATGTCATTCGAACGAAATTCTCGGGTCGTTAGTACGAACATTCTAACAAGATTCATTTCAATTTCTCAGTTTTCTCGTTAGAAATGTTGTTAGAACGACATCATTCGAACGAACTGGTTTGAACGAGATTCTACAAATTTTATCTGTTTTCTCGCTAATAAGTCGTTTGAACAAAGTCGTTCGAACGACCGGGCAGTTTTTCGTCAGTTTTTGTATTTACTTCCCTTTTCCTCACATTCTTTTTGCCAGACCTTAATAGTGTGGGAACATAGGTTTTTGAGTAGACTTTTTCATAATTCCAAGTGCTTTTGAGAGCATAATCCTTAACTCAAAAGTCTTTTTATTTTTGTGAAACCATATGATTTAATCTTTTAAACGAAAACATATTTATACCCATTTAGTTTACTTCGATCCAAGTTCCAATATATATATATATATATATATATATATATATATATATATATATATATATATATATATATATATAGAGAGAGAGAGAGAGAGAGAGAGAGAGGCCCTCTCCTGTAAGGAATCCTTATGTTGCAGACCCCGATACATACCATTTTTTTAAATTAATAGAAAAATGAATTTTTTGCTGAAACTTCATGGATATGATCTCAATGGTGAGAAAATCATCTCCAATTTTTTCACTAAAAAATTCAATAAAAAAACCGTTGAGATGAGGTGATATGTAAAAAAATGGTATAAATATGCATTTTCGACCGTTGAAATGTTGGTGATCATATCACCCACTTATTGCTTGAATTTTTTGATGAAACTTCATGGATATGATTTCGATAGTGAGAATATCATATCCATAAAGTTTCATAAAAAAATTCAATCAATAAAGCGGCTGGCACCGACCCAACATTTTAACGGTTGAAAATGAATATTTATACCATTTTTTTACATATCACCTCATCTCAACGGTTTTTTTATTGAATTTTTTGAAGAAAAAAAATTGGTGGTGATTTTCTCACTGTGGATATCATATCCATAAAATTTCATCAAAAAATTCACTTTTTTACTATTTTAAAAAAATGGTATGTTTCGAGGTCTGCACCATAAGAAGTCCTTACAGGAGACTCTGTGTGTGTGTGTGTGTGTATATATATATATATATATATATATATATATATTTATATTTGAGATCATCTTGGCATCGTGTATCATCTTTACCCCAAAAGGAGACAATTTCTATGTTGGATTCCGTTCGGTGTGCATGCAGAGAAAGGCTTCGTGTGTAGTTGACAGTAACTGTGCCCCATCAGTGGATTGCGGAGTTGTCGACTAGGCGGAGGTTGAAGAACGAAGAAGCATCAAAGCTTGAGAGGGATTTGAGTTATTGCTGTATGTCTTTTATCGTGTCTTTTGAAAATCCATACCTAGTGGACTTGTTGGTCGGGCCGTCCAAGCTTTTTGTCGTTGTGGATTTTCCTCTTACATTTCGATCTTGTGGTTGTGTGTTTTTATTTTTATCTTGCGAAAATCACATGGATACATGATTAGGTTAACAAGATAAAAATTCGTGTAAATCACAACTAAATTGGTGCTTGTTTTAATTTGGGTAACTTTAATTTAATTCAACTCAACTAAGTTAAGTTGGAAATATTCTTTCTTGGTTTGTTTGGCAAAGTTAGAACTTGAATTAATTCTTGTTTAAGTCGGAATTTAAATATTTGCTTAGTTTAATTTCTTTATCTCATCTTAATTTTGAAGAAATTAAAATTTAAGTATTTTGAAAGAATTTTAAAAGTTGGTGTATTGTGTGAATCATCCTAATTTGAATAAAAAAAATTTGAACACATAGTTGCGGGGTATTAGAGCATTTTTAACGTAACAAGTGGTATTTAAGCATTTTTAAACGTAACATGTTTCTACAATGATCACCTATTATTGAAATAGATGGGGTGTCACAGATGGTATCAGAGCATCAGGTTCTAGTGTCCTTAGGATCTGTATAGACTTTCTACGCTCTTAGGGTTTCTTTTCTTTGATGTAGATACCTATACTGGGGACTATCAATTCCTATTTCGATTTACGTTCTCTTGATATTATGTACAATTGAAGTGAATCTTATACGAGCTCGATTGGGTTTCGTATGCTGAGACACAGAGGACGACCAGTGAGGGGCGTTAGGAGGAACGCAGGATGAGAAGATCAACGTTAGGAGGAACCGGTGACCGTAGTAGGGGTCGCCACTACTGTTGCTTAGGCAGTTAATGCTGTGATGACCACAAGGGTAAAACAATTTACCCCAAGCACTTCCACAACAGATGGTAGCAGCAATTCAGACTCACCTAGAGCAGTCAAAATAGGAGAGAGTCAGAGGGGGCTTCAAAAGATCCGTCCATTAGAGTTTTCCAAAACTACGAACGTTGTATTAGCTAACCACTGGAAGGAGGACATCCAGAGGTATTTTCATATGGTGGAGTGAAGTGACACTCAAAAATAAATTTTGGAGACTTTTAAGACCGTAAGAACTGTGCTGCTGTGGTGGGAGTCAGTCACTATATCTAAGGGAGCAAGATACTATAAAAGTGAGGAATTTCTACTACGGTCTGACTGTAAGTCCTTTCATCTACTATTCAAACAGATATGTAAAAGAAATTTCTAGACTTATCATCAGAGGGCCGGACAGTGGCGGAGTATGAGTAAAAATTTACTTCTTTGGAGAACTTCATGGACGACGAGGTGGATACGGAGGAGAAAAGAGTCCTTCAGTGTGATGATGAACTCATGAATCGAATTCACCAGTACTTATGGGGAAATTAGACTTGTGTGAGTTATGCCAATGTCGTCAATGCCGTACTTTCACAATGTCAATATCATCACTTCCATGTCAAGGGAGCCAAGACATTTAGAGAGTCTAACTAGCAGGGAAAGACAATGTATCGGTGCTAGTGAGGCACCAAAAGGGGATACCCAACAATGGAACCTGTTTAAATAATTAAAATCAAGGGAATTTTGACTGAGATACGGTGGATTCTGATAAGGCCATCAGGTCCAGCAACGTGTGCCTCAAGGCCAGGAGCCAAGGTAACAACGGGGGTAGCCGTCAAGGTCGAGGCTACCAGGGTCAGAGACTAGGGCAACCCCGACATGGATAGCGGGACTAGAGATATGGGGATTACACAGGGAGGTGTTTTATATGTGGAAATAAGGACCACATACGTCGATCTTGTCTGCAGTGAGTTAGGGGACGGGAGTAGGATGCCCAACAGAGGCAACAATTACCACAATTTTTGGTTCATTTTAGACATTAGTATTATGTCCGGGAACCATTTAAACAACCAATTCTATTGGCAATTGAATGTATGAGTTTTATCCATGGGAAAATGGGGTAAGTTTTACGTGACAAGGGTGAGACAATATTTTATTAGGACAATATTCGAGTGTGAGATGAGTTTAGTGGATGTATTGTTAGTATTACTACTGAGTGTATACGTTTACCATTGGCTAGCGGGGCTCTCTTTAGTCATACTTACACGGGAACGGGTGTGGACACTGAGAGGATATGTTTGAGTGGATTTCCTCATTTTAGAGAGATATGTGATGCGAGTATGAAGTTATCCTAGGTATGGACTGGGTAGCAATGGTGGACTATTATAGTAAGACTATCGTGTTCGTTGTTCCAGGACAGGATGTGTTGTTTGTGCGATGTCTCGTTCTAAAATAGGATCGAACCCACAGATATATTATATTATAGAGGATACTTACAAGAGTATAGTTGTCTCTTTATATTCGATCACAGTGCGTAGGGACATTACTAATGTGATTCAGGGATATCGGGTTTACCGTCTAGTGGAGTGATTCCACTCACTATTGATTTAGCGTTGAGGACTTAACGATAGTGCGAGCGCAATATTGTATGACTCCTTTAGAGAGGTGATAGTTGAAGATTAGACTTTTACGTCTGGGGATAGGATTTTGAGTGTCCCAGTTATGTGCTTTGGGCCAAAGGATCTCAATGACTAGTGATGCTCGGTTATAGTTCATTGGTGGAGTTCCTTATTGGGAGACATTTTTGGATGCTAGGGCATCGATTTTTGAACGTTATTCATTATACATGTGGTGAAAACACTTGGAGCTAAAAGCTATTATACTATATAAGGCCAGTGGAGTCGGGTAGTGCTGTGTAGGAAGCAGTGGAGAAACTTTTGCACCAGTAATTGATAGGTGGGATAATCTCGAGAAGAATTAAATCGCGATTAGTGGGGTAATCAGGCATACCTTTATTGTCTAGCCACACTGAGCTTGAGGGGACGAGTTTGAGATAATTACATTGTTTCTGTGATGTTTGTGCAAATATGCACGGGATAGAGAGTGTATGGGCGCCCCATTTAGTTTGATTTTCGGAATCGTCCAAGATAAGGGGTCGTGATAATAAATGTTGAACCGTATGCCCATGGAGCAGGTATAAGCAGAATTGGAAAAGTGAGATGGAATGAACCTCATGGAGGAAGAATATCGTTCGGATATGTGTACAATAAGAAGAGCTATCACACCCAAGAGGGGTTAAAAGACTGTGAAGACACAAGCGAAGGATATCTGTGGTTAAGGGAAGATCCAATAGTTTTGGGTAGAAAGGAGAAGTTCTCAGTCAAATTTTAAGCGTAGCTTGTGCATAATAGGATACTGATGTCTACTAGGCAAAAAGGACCCAGGAAGTGCATAGTTTTAGGAGTAGATGCATGGGTCACGGTTTTTGGCGTACCCCAGGAAGGGGAGTAAGATGTACCACGTGGCATGGGATATAGAGCGTGTGGATAGGTGTGGAGTGAGACATAACAAATATCGCCTCCAGGTTCACCACTGATAGATGGTAAGAGGTTAGTCCATGGCGATCAATAAGAGTTTTGTATTAATTGGTGATTCCAGTGATGGAATGGATAGGTGGACTGATGGAGTTCAGTGTTGGGTTATCAACATGATGGGAAGGTCAAGATTCCCTTTGGGTTTGTGGAAATGGGTTGATCGATACATGACAATTATTATTAATTGGGGTGAGTTATACTATCAGACAGCGTGCCCAACATTTTATTACAGAAAGGGTAATGACACAAAACGAGGTGATGACCAACATGATTATGGAGAAAAGTAGCATCCTTGAGTCCCAACTCTGATAGGGTTTATCAGGAGGAAATGGGGATAGAGTTGCATTTTGAGCAAGACGTATCACCCGTAGACCGAGGAGTAAATGGAAGGGGAGACTAAGATGTTAGAGAATACGAATGATACATATTATGGATTCTAGGGTAATTGGGTGGAATAATTACCGTTGGTAGTGTTACATATAATAAATCATACCAGTTTATTATTGGCGAGACGCATTTTTGAGGTTTAGTATGTGAGACCTTGTCGTCAGCCTTCTCGTTAATTAGAGGTGGGAGGTAATAAATTTTATAGGCTGATCACGATTTAGAGTTCGTTGGCATGGATTGGGTTAATTGAAGTTAATTTTATATAGTTCAGGAGCATCTTAAGAGTTACGTTGTCACCGACTAAAGATTTTAAAGACTGACGTAAGTGGTCAGGCACTCTGTCAGGTATATTCCATGGAAGGAGATATTTGATTTGGAAGTAGGGAAGTTAGAACCTAGGGAAGTGCGGCCTTTCCCAAGTATTGTGATAATAGAGCCAGTGGTGTATAGGCTCGTCTTACTAGTGTATTTTTAGCAACTTCTTGATGGTTTTGAGTATCTTCATTAAGGAGATACCTTAAGAATGATGGAGTATATTAGTATAAAATATTTTGAACAAACTTGTCACTATACTTGACCTGTACTGAGTAGGCATTTAAACATGATGGTACCACTAGCAGGTGGATAGTGGAGGCACCATAATGCTACCATGATCTGATTTTGGGTATGTAACAATGTTGTGCGAGTAAGTATTCGATGTTTTTGGTACCAAGTATATCCGAATTTCGGGGAAAAAACTCCTTTGTAAGGGGGGAAGTATGTAGCACCCTGTATTTTTGGGAATATTTAAATTATATGTGTACTAGTAATTTAATTAATTTGAGAAATAAAGTGATTTAATTATATATTAATTAGCAAATATTGGATTAATATTCATGAGTTTTTATATTTACTTGCGTGACAAGTAAATGAAATTGTATTATTTTATATTACATCATATGTAGGTAAAAGCGATGGGTCGACATAATCTTATTCGGGATGCTTGTATGGGTCCGTGTTGGGAATAAGATGGTAAATTGATGATAGGTGACTCGGATGGTGATTTCGAGTGCACGAATGATTTGAGATGCGTCGAGATATTAGAATTAGGTACCCGGAGTTTGTAATCGGGGTTTGGGGACTTTTTAAGCTATACATGAACCGTACAGGGTATTCGGGTCATTTTAATATTATAAGTCAACCTAATTTCGAAATTAGGGGAATATTAAGGGATATTAGATGGGGGAGGCACCCATACCCTAATTCTAAATCACCTAGGCTTGAGAGAGAGGCAAAAAGAGATGGGGAGTTCAAGAGAACAGTCAAGAACACCATATTGGGAGGAGATTAAACAATTTCGTGGCTTGGATCATTGCGTGTAGAGGATCACATGAAGCAAGATTAGAATATTCTACAAATAGAGGCAAGTATTTAACTTGCTTTGATATTATATGCGTGTTTTTAGTTCATATAATGGTTGGAGAAATTAAACATGATTTTGGGTCGGATTCACATGTCAAAATGGGTTTTTGAGAAAAGGATTTCATTGAATTTGATTAGTGATTATTCTATATGAAATTGGTGAATTGAACCCTATATAATAGATAGATTCTTGATAAATAAATCTAAGTTTGATTCAATTAAATATGTGTTCTTGAATTAAAAATCTGAGAATTGGGTAATTTAACTATTGAATTAAGGTGGGATATAATCTTGGATAATTTGATGTTAAACCTATGATTTAGTAAAATTTGAATCCATAAAACATGCACCCTTATGATTGGGATTGATAGGGTAGTATTATGTTATGTTGCGATGATTATTAGGACTAATCTTCAGGGACAGATTAGGTGAAACTTCATAATAGGTAAAACATACCCGTTTAGGCCATTCACAAGGCCAAACCGATTCGCCCCATAGCCGAACCGGTTCAGCTGCCCTGTTTGACCGAATTTAGTTCTTAAAATGGTTTTGTTGATTGGGTTAGTTCTGAGTTGTTTTGGGATGCCCGTAAATGATATTGAGACTTATGAAAATATTTAATTTTTTTATTAAATACCTGGGGCTAGTTGGGATAAATCCAAGGTGTAAAATTAAGCGTGTTTTGGCCGAACAACACTCGTAAAATGAAGTAATGGATTCGGTTGGAAATTCGGTTAGGATTGAGATACATGATGATTTTGAATGGCTTAATTTTGGATTTACTATTTGATGAGTTAATTAATTAAATAAGCGATTATTTAAACATTCGGGAGTTGGGATTAGACTTGGGGAGTTATAGGCTAGTACTACGAGTGACATGCATAGTTAGCCAGGTATGTATATGTGTGTGTGTGTGTGTGTATATATACCTACTCTTGGGGACGTTGTCGGTGGAGGTTGCGCGCGGTGGACGATCTATCCTGGAAAATCCTTGTTGGTGTAGTATCGATCCCCAGGGTCATAGGTTTTGTGCACGACGACCCTATGTGAGTCTGGTGTCCAGGTGGAGTAATGTGGTATGGTTATGATCCACTGACTCAAGTCTATGACCGCCTCCGACTTACGTTTACACTTTGGGTTTAGTGGCATGATTCCGATCCGGTGGCCCAGGTTGAGGTGTATATCCCTGGAACCTAATAGCTTACTAGAGATTTGCATCCAGCGAGGTAATGCTCAAAGGGATTGAAATTATACCTATATATCAAGCGATACATATGTATATATACTTGATATCATATGAAAATATGTAAATAAATGTGAATAAAATATATATGGGTATATGATACTAAGGTGTGAATGTTGAACTAATAACTAGCGTAAAGTTGTGAAATGAATTGATAAATTATAATTGAGAATTACAATTATAAAGCAGATGTGAAAGCTAACTAAGAAGTTAAAGGGAAATAAAGTATACACATGATACAAGGTAGTGTATTGGACTAAGATTAGTCTTGAGGTATTAGATAGGATGGGTAGCTTAGCTAGGGTGTTTAAAATACATGCGTTAGGTGGGCACTATAGATGAGGGGCGAGGGGTATCTCATAGGAGTGAGACAATAGTTTAAATATGAAATATTGTACGACATATTTATTAATTTATTTTAAACACTTGAAAAATATTTTCAAAAGGTTTTAGGCTCTGATCCGTATCAAAATATTTTCAAAACTTTTAGGTGCTCAATCACAAAGACGCCTGACTTAATGACCCTTTTAGTCAGATAATGCTGCAGCAGCTGTGGATGCCTGTAGGGATTGTTTAGATGATTATATCCTTTAGATATAGATAAGAGGTACTTCAGAGTTACTTAGGGCATGTTTCCCAATTAGTTGGTATTTATTTTATTCAAATTATTTCCTTTTAGTTAGTTGGATTATTATATTGTGAGTTTTTATCGAGAGTTATCCGTTAATTTATTTATGGCAGTGAGTGTGGGTTTCATTATTTGCATGATTGGTTATGTGAATGGAAAATTTGTATAAATAAGTTTAGAAGTTTTAAATTTTACACCAGGATTAATAGGTTATTAGTAATTAAAATGTTTTTGACAGTGATTCTAAGAACGAACCTAATGAGATTCCTATTTTATATTAGAAGTGAACAAATCACCCAGTATTAAAATAGGCGGGGTGTCACAGTTCCTCGATTCCGCTTTAAGTTTTAGGGAGAAGCAAGGAATAGGTTACGACTGTGCATCCATTTCCCATGCCACATTAGAACCGTTTCATAAGTTTGTAGTGGATCCATATGGGCCTATCCTAACCCACTAAAGAAAGTTTAACCTAAATTAGCGAACCGAGGTAGACCCAAACAAGTCTATGTTTGCACCTATTGTAAGAGGAGAGGCCACCTTAGGGAATTTTGCTACAAGTTAAGTTGAACTAATATACACATACTCCCCCACACCATTATAGCGACTTTGCTAGTCTTAAAGAACAAGTTGAGTTCATAGTCGTGACTTCACAAAGCGTACTGGAAGAATTTCAGCGGATGTTTTCACCATTTGAGGACACTTAAAACGCCATGACTAGAGCCAATAATGACAGGGGAAAACAAAAGGTTTCCACCACTTGGGTACCTTAGCAAGACATCAAAGCCGCCATTGTTCACATCGCTTTCAAGGTTCAAAATACTTCCCATTGGTTTTTTTGATATTGGGTGCTCTAGGCTAATGATTGGTGATAAGTCGTATTTTACCAACCTTGTGGATCGCAAGGAAGGCAAAGTCATCTTTGGAGATAGGAGTAGGTATAGTATTTTAGGATGTGGTTGTGTTGAGATATTCTAATTTCCTAAACTAGACAATGTTTTGAACATTAAGGGTTGAAAGTGAACTTGATTAGCATAATTTTACTTTGCTACCAAACTTTGTGAAAAATTTCGACTGGTCCGAGTGTAATGTATATGATCAATCAAGTGAACTATTAGTTTACGGAGTGAGGACCGACAATAATTGCCATGTGATCATCCCCAAATCCTCCTTTGTATGCAATAATGACACAATTTCCTCTATGAACCTTTGGCATCAATGATTAGGTCATGCGAACTTTAGAGACATTGGGATATTAGTGAAGAAAGACCTAGTATGTGACTTACCATCGCTTGGGAAACCAACTTCCTCGATTTGCGATCCTTGCCAATATGGAAAATAAATTCAAAGTCACCATCGGAAGTTGAATACCATTCTTCTCGTGTGTTGGATTTGATACATGATCTTATGGGTCCTACTCGTACGGTGAGCTTATGTTGTAAGGGATACATTCTTGTGAGGGTAGGTTACTTTTCGAGATACTTTATCATGGGATTTCTTAGAGAAAAGTTCGATGCGGTTAAGTTCCTAACAACCAAGTGTCGTGTCCTATTAAACCAACACGATGTTACTATTAATTGGATGGGTAGTGACAACGACACTGAATTTAAAAAAAGGTGGAGTGGATTGTTATTGTGATGGAGTGGGCATCAAACAAGAGTTTTCGTTCGTTGGTACTCCTCAATAAAATGGGATAGTTAAGAAGAAGAACCGGATGATTCAAAATATGTCTATATCCATGCTTATTAGGAGCAAAGGTTCTAGACGTTTTTGGGTAGAGGTGTTGAGTACCCCATGCCATACGGTGAATAAGGTATATCTTTGTCCACATATATTACACATGACTTATGATTTGTGCATAGGAAGAAAACCAACCTTTCATATTTTTGTGTCTTTAGGAGTAATTTCTACATCTTGAGAGGTAGAGAGTAATTAGAAAAGTTCAACTCTCTGAGCAACGAGGGGATATTCTTAGGTTATTAGTCGTCGAATAGGGGTTATAGGGTGTTTAGCCTTGCAAGATCTAAGGTCATGGATTCAATAAACTTCATGATTAGAGATGATGAGGCATCGATGTCTATTGACCCTGATGAAAAGCTGTCACTTAAGTTGTTTAATTCAAGATTAAACTATCTAAGTAACTCCGAACTATTTTTTGGGGAAACTCTTTTCTTTAAATCAAACAGATTAACCCCGTGATGTGTTTAATAAAAATATGTACGAGATATGTTCAAGATTATGTAACTAGTTTTGAAAAACAAAACTAAAACAATTTAAATCAGTTAAATCAGCACACCAACAAGAATGAGATGAGGAGATGTAGAAAGATTAAGTACACACAGTTTTTGACGTTGTAAAACCTCACCCAACTAAGGAAACATCCACGGTGTCTTCTAAGTCACAAACCAAAAATCCACTAAAACAAAATATACAAGTTACAAGCTATTTAACACACATGCAAACAAAACAGACCTATAAAGTTTAGAATATGTACCCACTGGTTTGATTCTAACTTCTCTGCAGTTCTGATGTTGATGTGGCTTTCTCAGCTTGCTAACTTCTCCACACCTTGTTCCAGCTTTACGTCGACTCTTGACGTTTGAAGATGTTTATGCCAACACTTCTTGTGTTGTAGTGTGTCAAGTGTTTGTGACAGTGTTCTAACACATGCATGCACACACACACACACACACACAGACACACACACACATACACACACACACACACACACACACACACTTATTTATACAAACAACTCCTATCAAATTACAGAAAGATCTAAATGATATGGTTTTCAGTTTCTCTCTTCTTTAGAAACCACAGACTTTCTTGATCTTTCAAATTAACCCAGAATCCAAGGTTATCTTGCTCGGAAGATGGTCAAGGTCTTAAACAATTTCAGAGGGTTTTGAAAATGTTTTTAAAATTGTAAACCACCGTTTGTGATTCCAACTAGATCAGAAGTCTTGTTTCATAAGAACTAGAAACCGAAAAAAAAATTGTTGATTCTTGAGTTGTGAAAAACATTTACAGAAAAAAATAATCAACAAATATGATTTCTCAAGATGAGAAACGAAATAATGCAGATCTAAGTGTAATATGACATAAGATAGCAAGATCTACAGTTTCTATAAAAAGAAATAAAGATCAAACTTAAAATGTCTAAGTTGGTTAAAAGATGTCAAACTTAGAGGATTCAAACCACGAACAGGCTTCAAACTATCTCCAAAATAACTCTCAAACACTCAGGTTTGGGTTTGGATCTAAAATGAGTTTTGGGTTTAAAATGAGATTAAGGTTTGTTTTCTCTCTCTGGTTTCTCTCTCTTCTCCCTCTCTCAGTTTGACGAACTGGCAAAAGTTTTTGAAATGCATAGGCTCAACCTCCTTTTATACTAAGCAAGGAAGGTTCAAGAATATCAGCTCAAATCTAATGGCTGAGATTTGGTCATTGGCATTTGACTTTCATCCAACGGTTTAACATCAGTGGTGGATTAAAAATTTTCTGATTGGTTTAAAGAGGGTTCACATGGATTGGGATAAAACTCATGCAGAACGTTGATAAAAAGATCCAAGGGCTGAGATTGCGTACAGGTTCTGAGTCTAACAACAAACACAAATCAAGCCATCATAACGTTGGCATGTGTAAAGATGAGATCAACTAAATGCAAACTTAATTACACACACACCCTCAAGTCTCAAGCGCTTTCGAATTCTACCCAACCAAATATTCAGGTAAGAAATTATAAAATCAGTATTAGCATAATGACCCCAAATGTTTTAAAACCCGGCTTTTAATTTCTTAAAAATCATTTAAAAATAGTTTAAAAAAATCTCAAAATTAGTAAAAACTTATTTAAAAAAGAATTAATTCACACACAAGCAAATGATGCAATATATAATATGTATGCAATCCTAGTGTGTGTGATGGTTGAGAATTTACCTTTGAATGAATTAATTGTGGCATCATGAGAAGAATCTGAGGTTCTTTGGTATCTTGGGGATGGGACTCAAATTTTGTCATAATTTCCAAACTAGATGAGCACTTATACAATGTAGACTCAAGTAAGTCAAGAGTATAAGGTGATTCACCTGCCCCCCAGTGTGGGGATGATGCACCCTCTTGTGACAATCCCATCACATCTCGTACTATCCCAGTGGACCCCACTCTTGATTTAGAGTATCTACGCTCTTAGGTTCAAAATATCTATTACCCTTTTGATATACATAGTAATCCCACACTAGGTGTCAAGACTCGTGCTCAACTTGAGAATGTAGTTAGCTACCTTTGCTACACCTCCATAGTCGAGCCCAAGATTGTGAAAGAAGCACTCAAGGACGAGCATTGGATATCCACTATGCAAGATGAGTTTCTTTAGAGTTACAACAATAATGTGTGGGAGTTAGTCCCCCGACCTAACGAGATAAATCTTATAGGTACCAAGTGTATTTACAAGAATAAGATGGATGATAATGGTAACATAGTTTGCAATAAGGCTAAGTTGGTTGCTGAAGGATACACATAGATTGAGGGTGTAGACTTTGACGAGACATTTCCTCCTATTTCTAGGCTTGAGTCTCCCCGCTTACTACTTGCCATAGCATGTCATCTATGCTTCCAGTTTTAACAAGTGGGTGTCAAGAGTGCCTTACTTAATGGTATTCTACATGAGGAAGTTTACATGGAACTACTAAAGGGGTTTGAAAACCCAAATCAATCGAGACACTATAAGGACACAAGTCTCCGAATGAGTCTTAATGTAGTGTTGGCTCAATTTCGGACAAAAACATTTGAGTCATTGGATAGTGTTCAAGTGTATACATCCAAGCCTATGACGTGTTATTTGAAGACGTATCGGCCAAGAGTATGAAGCTTCATCATATGCCGGGTTTATTGTGCCTCGTTTCTATGTTAACAACATTGGTTCCAATGCTCCTAAGGTATGCATGCATTTTATATATATATAGGAGCTTGAAAATTTATTGGGTGTAATTTATAATTTTTTATAAATAATTTTAACGACTTTATTTTACTCAGAAAATATTTTTTAAGAACTTTTCATAAAAGTTTTGGTCTTAAATAGAATATTCAATTTTCTCGTAAGTCGTTCGAACGAACTGGAATCTCGTTCGAACGAGATTCCCAGGTCGTTCGAACGAGACTTCTAACGAGATTCCTTTTTTTTCTCTGGAACATCGTTAGTAAATTCGTTCGAACGAGAATGTCGTTCGAATGAAAATGTCGTTCGAATGAAAATGTCGTTCGAACGACTTTGGCGGGAACAGTTTTTTGGCAGTTTTCTCCATGTTCCCACTACATTTTCCCCACTACTTTTTGACAGAATTACTAAGTGCGGGAACCAACCTTTCCAAAGTAACTTTTTCACATTCTAAGAGATTCTAGAGAGAGAAAAACTTTTAAGAAAAAGTTCCATGTTTTGTGTCTAATTTTTATGGATTAATTTCACCAAAAACACATGCACACCCAATAGTTTGTTTATTCCAAGTTCCTTAATATATATCCATTCTTGGAGTGTTAGACACCGGGTTTTTCTCTACACCTCAAAGAAGAGAAGTTTGGGTTTACTTCTACATCCCACAAAGAAGAAGTTTATTTACTGTGACATACCCACTTGGATAAAGGCTCCGTGTTCGGGTGACAATGACCAGAAAAAGTCCGATCGGTGGATTTCGAGACCGCAGTGGACCTCCGTGGTTATTCACTAGGCAGAGGTGTGTAAAAGAAGAAGCGTCGGGGCTTGGACGGAGTCAAGTCGGGTGTTGTAAGTCTTTTTGTCTTGTATTTATAAAACCGTACTTAGTGGATTTGAGGCTAGGGTCGTCCAAGATTTTTTCCCGTTGTGGGTTTTTCCTCGTACATCGTGGCGTAGTGGTTGTTTATTTTTTTTATCTTTAGAAAAATTCACCTTAGATGCATGCTTAGGTAAAAAGAAAAAATTTGGTGTAAATCACTACTTGTTTAATTTGGTGCTAATTAATGTTTTGAGTTAAATTGAAATTAATTTAATTCAAGTCGGGAATTTAATTTGTTAAATTTGGTTTGGCCTAAGTTGATAATATTGAAAATATTGTGTAGGCAAATTCTTGGACATGTGTTGAATTAATTGGGTTTAAGTGAGAAAATGCATTTGTTTGTTAATTTAAATGTCAGTTCTAGTTTAGTTTAATTTTAATTTGAAAGAAATTAACATTTGTTGTTTGTGTGTGTTGTGTTGAGCCATCTTCATTCCGCATTTAAAGGAAATTCTATTTTGTAAAATTTAAAATTGGGGGTCATCATTTCCAATAAGTGGTATCAGAGCGGGATCGCTAAATTATTGCGTTTAAGATCCTTTTAAATATTTTTGACTAAAATGGAATTTTCCCCAATTTCAAAATTTCCTATTTTCGATGGTTCTAATTACGCATATTGGAAAGCACGTATGCGTTCGGCACTTAGGTCTCTAGATGAGACGGTTTGGTTGTCAGTCGTTAACGGGTGGTCCCCACCTACATATTTAGTAGAAAATGAGTGTGTTCCCAAACCCACTGATAGATGGAGTGAGAATGAATTTAAACTTGCAAACTTTAAATTTTGAGGTTTAAATGCCTTGTTTAGCGCGGTCACACCGGATGAATTCTGACGCATTATGACGTGTGAAATCGCTAAATAAGTTTGGGATATTTTACAACTCACTCATGAAGGAACTAGTGTCGTAAAATCTTCTAAACTCCAAAACCTCACCACTCAATTTGAAACCATCAAAATTAATGAAAAAGAAACATTTGATGAATTTATGCTAGACTTTTCGATATAGTCAATTCATCTTTTAATTTGGGAGAGAAAATAACCGACAACCGAGTAGTAAAGAAAATTTTAAGGTCCCTACCAGATAGATTTATTCCTAAGGTGACTGTGTTAAATTCTTTACCCACTTTAGCCTCTACGAAATTACAAGAGCTCGTAGGTGATTTAAAAACCTATGAACTAGACATGTTTCCCTCTAAAACTGAAAAGAAAATAGATAAGGGCGTTGCTTTGAAATCCCGAAAGGAGGAAAAATAAGTAGTAGATAGTGAAAGTGAGAGTGACTCGGAAGATATGGCTATGGTTGCTAGGAAGTTTAAAAAATTTCTTAAATTTAATAAATATAAATTTAAAAATGATTTTAAGAAATTTGAAAATTCTAAGCATGACAAAGCCTAGAAGATCCCTAAAACTTTTAAAGAAAATTTAAATAGGGACGAGTCAAATAGGTGTTATGGTTGTGAAGGGTATGGCCATAGGGCGAAAGAGTGCCCCACTAAACTAAGGAGAGAGGGTAAGCAACCAATTTCCTACAATGCAACCCTTAGTGATAGTGAGAAGGAAGAGGGACTCGATTCCCCCACTAAGCCCAACTTTGTGGATTTTATGGCAAGTCATATGAGTGAAAGTGAGCACTCCTTTAGTGATGAAATTTTAACACATGACACTTCCAAGGTCATAATTTGTGAATCCCAAAGAGATGATGGTAGTGAGAGTGGAGAAGAAAGAGAGAGTGAAAATGATGAGGCGGTTGATGTGAGTGAACTTCAATTTGCTTTTCAAGAATTATATGACGAATCTATTAAATTAAAAAGAATAAATTTGAAGTTAGAAGCTAGTTTGAAAGAGCGTGTTGAGGTCATTAATGAGAGTGTTTTGGTGGAAGACCTTAGGACATATGAGAGAGCTATTCGAGAGAAGCTTGAGTATGTAGAAGGCGAGAGAGATAGCCTTAGAGGTTTGATGGAATCCTTGAAAAAGGAGCTTCTCGAGTTTGAAGAAAGAAATGGTTTGCTTGAGTCTAGGATTGTAGAGCTTGAAAAGAAAGTGAGAGACTCAAGTATAGTCAAATTTTATTTGGAGTGTCTTTCGGAGAAATTAGATAAAATATTAGGAATGGTTCAAATAAAAAATGACACTTGTGGTTTAGGCTTCGTTACTTGTAAAGAGTCAACTCTTAAAGCCAAAATCAATTTTTTAGGACAATCCTCTAGGAACAATGTTATAGATCATTCCTTAGGAAAGACTTTTCGTCGAGTCTTTAGGTGCTCACATTGTGGTCGATAAGGTCATCTTAGGAAGTTTTTCGTTGATCTTAAACGAGGTACTAGAAAGTCCCTACGTAAGGCAACCGAGGTAGCCAAGATTCCTACACCCCGTGATCGTCATTCTTTATTTGTTTGGGTTAGGAGATCCGACTTGGTAGCTTTACAAGATATGATTTTTGATTCTCATTTACTTTCACTTGCTTCCTCCCTTGGAAAAATCTAAAGGTTGAATGTGTTAGTTTTTTGCATACTTTAGCTTTTGTACTTCATGCTAAATTATCATGCTAATTGTATGCTTCTTAATAATTGTTCTAGTCTATCCTTCATGCTTTATCACATGCTAGAATTATGATTTATGTTTATCTTTTTTATTATATTTCATTCATTTTAGTTTGCATTAAATGAAAAATACAAAAAGATTTTTGTTTATCATTTGTATTTCACCTTTTAGATATCTAGGCTTAATGAAAAATACAAATGATTTTTGTTTGTCTTTTGGAGTAAATATTTCTATTTGTTGGGTTTAAAAATTTCAAAAACTCAAAAATATTTTTTTTTGTATTTTAGTTTGACACACTTTATGTGGCATATACTTGTGTTTGAATCCCTCCTTTGTAGCTTCCATGTGGCTAGAACTTTTGGTTAAGATTGTCAATCCTTAAAATGTTCTTTACCATGCTTACATGGAGTTTAATTGAACCATCACATGAATTTTAAAAACTCAAAATTTGGGCGCTTTTGGATTTTCAAAGTGGTATTAAAGCTATATGCTAGAAATATACCCCTTTCAGTTTGGTATAAGAGTGGGTTACACTAAAATATTGCGTGATCCTAATTTTTAGGAAATTTTTCTGGCTAATATGCATTTTTCAAAATTTTCAGTTTTTAATGTTTCTAGCATGCTTGCTCACGACTCTTCGCTTGATATATCCTATGAGTAATGGCTTGCATGTTTGCATACTCTAGATTTTATGCTTCATGTCATATATTCTCGCTAGTTGTATGCTTGTTTGTCATTTTCTAGTCCATGCTATATTAAATTTTGCTTTTCTATAATTATTGCCGGTTTAGCTTTTGTATTTTATCCTTTACATTATTGGCTATTAAATGAAAAATACAAAATGATTTTTGTTTGTCTTTTGAGTTAAATTTTGTGTTTGGTGGAAAACTTTATAAAACTGATAAGATTTTTTTTTTGTGTGTGTTTTAGTTTGACACACTTTTTGTGAGGGTCTTTTGAGTTAAACTTTAAGCCTTCCCAGTGAGGGTCTAAGAGAACTCTCTCAACCTCAGGTTTTTGTCACCAGCATGTATTCCCAAGTACTCGATAAACCTCTTCAAGTGTTCTCTAGGGTTCTCCCCCCTGCCGACGAACTTGATAAATTTTGGTGGGATATACCCCTCAGGGTATGACTTCTCACTTACCTCCTACGGATAGAGGTCTTGTAACTCCTCGTATAGGTGGGAACCCTCCCTCTGAGAGGAGGAGATGAGCTTCCTCACTTCCTCCATAGTAACAGCCTTAGAGGGTGACTCCTCCAAACACATGCTTTTAGCAGCTGGAGAACCTGTTTGTGCCATAGCCTGCTCCGATGCCGCCTTCCGGGATGAAATCGTCTCTGCTCGAATCATAACAGGGGTGTCTACCCCTCCAGAAGGGGAAGCAGAAGGTGTCACACAACCTTGAACCAAGCTTGATAGGTCCACGCTATTTACTTTAAAAAGTCAAAAAACATTGCCATAAGATTCATACCTGCCATTGGAGCCACTGCCGGAGAACTGGTCTGCCCTCCCTGAGGCGCAGGCGCCTTAGCTCCGATCACCACCACTTCTTCCTGGGTAGTCTGGTCACTGTGGGCTCCATTACTAGATGGAGTGTTGATACCAAATTTAATCTGCTGACTTGGACTAATCATATGAAGACACGTGGCTATCTACATGGCAACGACAAGCACTTTCGAGATGATCACACGCTCCGAGGAACTAGATCTCTCCGAGGAACTCATATGCTCCGAGGAACAGACCTCTCCGAGGAACTCTTGAGTACTAAGAATCTTAGGCGGTCCGAGCAACTCAGGCGGTCTGAGCTGCATCTCGAACAAAGCATTAAAAGCTGGATAACCAATAGTTCAACTGACTCATTAAATGCTTATCATTCAGACGCACACGCAAAGAGGGCATTAAATGTTTTACCCTTTCATATGTATATCATTTAATGTATTACCCTTTCACATTACAGTCTCAGGGATATAAATACATTGTACAACCCTCATTGTAAAAGGATCGAATCCAGAACGGAATTTCTTGTAATCGAGAATTCCCAAACACTCAGCAATAAAACAACAGTGGACGTAGGCCATTCTTATAAGGCTGAACCTCTTTAAAATCTTTTGTCTCATTTATTTATCTGTGATTGAAGTATTAGAGTGATCTAATTTTTTACATCAACAGATTGGCGCCGTCTGTGGGAAACGACTGGTAATATCGTTTTCTCATCAAATACAATCAATTACCAATGGCTGATATTCCTGAATCCAGCAATCGAAACGTTGGAACCCCTCCAAATCTATCTGCTCCACCAATTGTTACAGATCTGACTGGAATAATGGAAAATCTGGCTCAGGGCCAGACCGCCATGCAAGAAACGATGCGATAACTCATCGAAACCCTCCATGGCGGTGCATCAGCCCATTTCGAACCACAAAGCATTCAAAGAAATACCCGTGTGCCTTCTTCGCGTACTAGGCATACTAATTCATATCACAATGAGGAGTCTGAAGATTTTTCTTATCAACCTGGACGAACTTCGTCAGTACGGGCCACAGATACTGGACAACGTGTCACTCTCTCCCCAGAAAGGACCAGCGCATTGGAAAGGGTAAGTAGGGCTTCTCTTTTCGACCGATTAGGCCCTAGGAGGAACAAAAGTCCTCTTAATGCAGCGTTGAGGAGATTTCGATGACCATCAGATTTAAGGGAAGGATCTGCCCAGTCGCGACCAGCTGCTCGTCAAGATGGATCTTATGACCGACCAGCTGCTCGTCGAGTTAAATCCAAGGAAGCCACTTCAACGAGATCAGTTTCTCGAACCAATAGGCCCGAGGAAGGAAATAATGCATGGAAAGGATCTATTCAGTGGCTGGAGGATAGATTAGGGGAGATGGCTAGGGCCAAGAACCCTCTACAACGAACCTTTGTTCGAGGAACACCTTTTGTCCAGGATATTGTTGATTTTCCAACACCATCAAAGTTCAAAGCACCTGTTGTGACTCCCAAGTATGATGGGAAGACTGACCCTGTCCTTCATATAGAACAATATCAAGCTGCTGCCGACATCTATGCTATCCCAGACGAGATGAGATGCAGGGCATTCTCGGGAACTCTTACCGGATCTGCTCAGATATGGTATAATAATCTTCCTCGGGGTAAGATTTTAACTTTTCTTCAACTGGCCGAGTTGTTCATTGGGAATTTCTGCTTTGGAGCAAAGCCAGTTAAACGAGTAGCACATTTGTTAAGTGTTAGACAAAAAGCTGGTGAAAGTATCAGAGATTATATAACTCGTTTTAATAATGAGAAACTCGAAGTCATTGATTACGAGGAGAAGACAGCGATTACCGCTTTGATGAGTGGACTACTGCCAAAAAAGTTGTACTACACTTTGGCCAAAGATCCACCTCGAACCATGTTGGACCTAATGGGAAAAGTGTTCAAGATTATGAACGCCGAGTAGGCTATGTCTGCGAAGAAGAATATGGACGCCAAAGAAACCAAGATGGAAGGTAATAAAGCTAAGAAGATAGAACATAAGAACAATGGTGGTGACAAACAATCCAAAAATAGGTCGTCATGGGAGGTCTTGAGGAAATTTGATAATTACACACCTTTGAAGGTAAATATCAACCACGTCCTGGAAGAAATTAAGAACAGCGAGGAGTTAAACTGGCCAAAGAAAATGAAGGCAGACCCTGATATGAGGAATAGGGAAAAATATTGTGAGTTCCACAAGGATCATGGCCATATGACCAAAAATTGCATAGCTCTTCAGAATGAGATTGAAACACTCATACGACGAGGAAAGCTAGCGAAGTATGTTGATCGAGGAGGCGAAAGAAGAAACAACTACCGAACTAGAGATAGATCCAGATCTCCTCGTCGAGTAGAGGAGAATAAGAAGAGAAACCATGAAGTTGATCCAGAGGACGACCCCGATCTTCCCAAGAAACCGAGGCAGCCAGAACGAGAGGTATTTTCAATACGCTTTGGGTCATTTGATTGTAATGTTATTACAGGAGGAGATGCAGGAGGAGGAGACCTTACTGCAGAGAGAAAAGCTTACCTCGGTGAGGCTCAAGCTTGCTCGTACATTCAACAAATCAATTTAGCTGAGGAAGATCGCCCGAGAAAGATGAACAAGGAGAAATTGGTCATCGGTTTTTCAAAGAATGACCTTGCAGGTGTTTTATCTCCTCATGATGATCCACTGGTGATCAAAATGAGGATGAAAGAGGTTATGATTTCAAGGGTACTGGTCGACAATGGTAGCTCGACAGACATCATGTTCTACTCATGCTTCGATAGTTTAAATCTAAAGTTATCTCAACTGGAGCCTTATCACAGACCCCTCATCGGTTTTGCTGGCGAGAAAGTATTTCCACTTGGGACGATCAAGTTGGATATATTCATTGGTACGTGGCCTGCTTGTCGGACAGAAAGAATACGTTTTTTCGTGATGGATAAGAATGGTCAATCATCGTACAATATCATCATGGAAAGAGTAGGATTGAAGAAGTTCGAGGCTGTACCATCTACAGTACATCAGTGCCTAAAATTTCCAATAAAATTTGGAGTAAGCGTTGTGAAAGGTGATCAGAAAGTAGCTCGAGAATGCTATTATTCATCCGCCGAGCAAGAAGAACTGGAAGAATCAAAGAAAATAACTACTAATTACCAAGTCGATGAAGGTGCAGAGATTGAAACATTGGATCCTCGAGATGAGTCGCAACTCATGAAGGGTCAAGTGGTAGAAGTTACTGAAAACATCATTCTGGACGAAGAGCACCCTGAACGAACTACTCAAATAGGTTCATCGTTGGAAGCCTCATTAAAATAGGAATTGATAACTTTCCTCAGAAGCAGACGACAAACTTTTGCGTGGAGTCATGAAGATATGCCTGGGATAGACCCAAACTTCTTATGTCACGAGCTCAATGTGAATAAGGGGATCAAGCCTGTGAAGCAGAGAAGAAGAGTATTCAGTCCCGAGAAGAATCAAGCTATATAGGAGGAAGTCGAGAAGCTCCAGAAAGCTTGTTTCATTGAAGATGTTAAATATCCAGACTGGCTAGCAAATGTGGTGATGGTAAAAAAGAAAAACAACAAGTGAAGGATGTGTGTAGACTTCACCGATCTCAACAAAGCATGCCCAAAGGATCACTTTCCATTGTCCCAAATTGATCAACTGGTGGATGCTACTTCGGGACACGAGTTGCTGAGCTTCATGGATGCTTATTCTGGATACAATCAGATCAAAATGAAACTTGAAGACAGGGAAAGTACTCCTTTCATTACCCCTAGGGGAACTTATTGTTATAATGTTATGCCTTTTGGTTTGAAAAATGCAGGTGCGACATATTAGAGGATGATGAACAAGGTCTTTGCCGAACAAATCAGTGACAATATGGAAGTCTATGTTGACGACATGCTGACAAAGAGCAAGAAAGTTGCCGATCATCTAGTTGACTTAAGTCAGACTTTTGATCAACTAGATAAATATCAAAAGAAGCTGAGCCCGACGAAGTACATATATGGAGTACAAGAAGGCATGTTCCTCGGGTACATTGTCAATCAACGAGGCATTTAAGCAAATCCTGAAAAGATCAAAGCTCTATTAGGGTTACGATCTCCAACGACGAAGAAGGAAGTACAGAGTCTTACAGGACGAGTAGCGGCACTCAACAAATTTGTGTCTCGAGCAACTGATCGATGTCTCCCATTCTTCAAGACACTCAGAAAGACTTTTGAGTGGAATGATGAATGTGAGAAGGCTTTTCAAGACTTGAAGAAATACTTGGGAGCACCTCCACTGTTATCCAGGCCAGTTATGGGAGAAAAATTGTATTTGTACCTTGTAGTGTCTGAGAATGCAGTTAGCTCGGCGTTGATCAGAGTGGAGAATGGAGTGAAAAAACCAATTTACTACACAAGTAAGGCCTTCCAAGGAGCAGAGATCAGATATCCAAGGCTAGAAAAATTAGCACTGGCGCTAATTGAGGCGAGTAGGAGAATGAGGCCATACTTGCAAGCTCATACTATAGTAGAATATACCGATATGCCATTGAGGCAAGCCCTTCATAAACCAAAAAAAATCAGGGAGATTGATGTACTGGGCAGTAGAGCTCGGTGAATATGATATAATTTATGAACCCAGATCATCATTAAAAAGGAAGGCTGTAACAGAATTCATAGCGGAGTTCACATATCCTGATACCCCCAAGGAGCAAGAGTTGCTCGCTGATCAACCTGTGGATGTTACAGGACCAACAAACACAAGTTCAGACCAATTCCGATTGGTAAAAGGGCGTGTGGATGTTACAGGATGCGATGCAGATATAGTTGTGAGGACTCCGGACGAGGAACAAGATTTGCTCGCTCATCAACCTACGGATGTTATAGGATCAACAGACACAAGCTCAGACCAACTTCGGTTGGTAAAAGGGCGAGTGGATGTTACAGGATCATCAATTTCGAGCTCAGACCAACTCCGGTTGGTAAAAGGGCAAGAAAAAATGATCGATGAGGAGCGAGAAAAATTCGGGGAGGATGAAAGGAAGCAACAAATATTTCATCGAGGAACTCTGACTGATTCGAAATTTGAAGACGAGTTACCTATATGGAGGCTATATGTAGATGGATCATCTTGCACTGTAGGATGTGGCGCGGGGATAGTTTTGAGCACTCCAGACGAGGTCGACATGGAATACGCCTTGCGTTTCCAATTCAAAGCTTCCAAGAATGAGGCTGAATATGAGGCCATGATTGCAGGGCTTAACTTGGCAAAAATTATGGAGGCTCAGGTTGTGATTTTCAGTGACTCTCAATTGATAGTAAACCAAACGATGGGAGTATATGCAGTTAGAGAAGAATTAATGATCAGATATCATGCAAAGGCAAAGGAGCTGGTGTCAGAATTTGCCGCTATTCAGCTGGTCAGAATAGCAAGAATGGAGAATGCGAGAGCAGACGCTCTAGCTCGACTAGCATCAGCTACTCGCACTGAGCTACGATGAACAATCCCAATTGAAGTGTTAGCTGGTCGGAGTATAGATGAAGATCTGACGATGAACTTTATCACCCTTGAGTTAGGACCATCTTGGATGGATCCCATCAGGGCGTATATCGAGGAGGGAGAATTGCCAATTGACAAATTTGCAGCCAAGAAATTGAAGTTTAAAGCAGATCGGTATGTATTAACTAATGGTGTTTTATATAGACGAGGAATTATGGAAGGTTTGCAGAGATGCGTACATCCCTCCGAGGTGAAAGAATTAATTGAAGAAATCCATGAAGGGTCTTGTGGAGAACATGTAGCAGGTCGGACGCTTTTGCAAAGGGTAATGACACAGGGATACTACTGGCCGACGATGAGGGCTGATTGTATAGCCTACGCCAAGAAGTGTGACAAGTGCCCGTGCTTTTCCTCCATCCGAAGAACTCCACAAGCATTGTTGACACCCATAACTTCCCCTTGGCCATTTTCCATGTGGAGAATTGATTTGGTTGGACCACTGCTAACGACCCGAGGAAGGTTCAAGTACCTCGTCGTCGCAGTGGATTATTTTACTAAGTGGGTAGAAGCTGAGCCACTCATTGACATGACGTACGAGAAGGTGTACCAATTTGTTTGGAATAACATCATTTGTCGATATGGTCTCCCGCATGCTTTCATCACGGACCATGGAACACAATTTGATAACGAGGAGTTTGCCGCCTATTGTCATCAGTCAAACATTTTGAAGGTTCATTCAGCACCAGGCCATCCTCAAAGAAATGGACAAACTGAAGTGACAAACAGAACGCTACTGAACGGTTTGAAGAAAAAAATTGGATGATGCGAAAGCAAACTGGATCAACGAGTTACAATCAGTACTCTGGGCTTACCGAACTACTCCCCGAGTAACAACTGGAGAATCACCATACATGCTGGCGTTTGGAAGTGAAGCCGTCATACCTGGCGAGTTGGGTCTCCCAACACACAGGGTACTGAATTTCAATTCCCCTGTCAGTGACTTAATGAGAAGACTAGATTTAAACATGCTAGAGGAAGTTAGAGAAGAAGCAGCCATTAGAAATGCTGCTTACCAGCAGCGAACAACTTTGTTTTACAATAAGAGGGTGAAGAAGTGCGACCTGAAAGAAGGAGACTATGTGCTGAAGAAATTAATTCAAAAGCATAACAAACTGGAGGCACACTGGCATGGACCATACCGAGTTACAAAAGTTGTTCGACAAGGAACTTATCGAATAACAACTTTAGAAGGCGAGGAGTTTAAAAATGCCTGGAATGCAGAGCACCTGTGCAAGTATTATCAGTGATGTATATGTAACGCAGTTCCATCAGTATGAATAAAATGAAAATATTCGGCAAGTCTCTCTGTTTATTGAAATTTTTTTAGGGAATACTAGTGCTACGCACTACTCGGCAAAGCTCGGCAGACTACTCAACGAAATATTCCAAACTGCACCAAGTATGGTTGGTCGGGGATAAAAACCCACTAACTGTAGTTGGTCGACGAGGAGAAATATTCCTAAAAATGCCAACCTGTTTGGATAGGAAACGAAATATTCCAAACTGCACCAAGTATGGTTGGTCGGGGATAAAAACCCACTAACTGTAGTTGGTCGACGAGGAGAAATATTCCTAAAAATGCCAACCTGTTTGGCTAGGAAACGAAATATTCCAAACTGTACCAAGAATGGTTGGTCGGGGATAAAAACCCACTAACTGTAGTTGGTCGATGAGGAGAAATATTCCAAACTGTACCAAGTATGGTTGGTCGGGGATAAAAACCCACTAACTGTAGTTGGTCGACGAGGAGAAATATTCCTAAAAATGTCAACCTGTTTGGCTAGGAAACGAAATATTCCAAACTGTACCAAGTATGGTTTGTCGTGGATAAAAACCCACTAACTGTAGTTGGTCGACGAGGAGAAATATTCCTAAAAATGCCAACTTGTTTGGCTAGGAAACGAAATATTCCAAACTGTACCAAGTATGGTTGGTCGGGGATAAAAACCCACTAACTGTAGTTGGTCGACGAGGAGAAATATTCCTAAAAATGCCAACCTGTTTGGCAAGGAAACGAAATATTCCAAACTGCACCAAGTATGGTTGGTCGGGGATAAAAACCCACTAACTGTAGTTGGTAGACGAGGAGAATTTATCGACCTTGGTTGGTCGGACACATTTTATGAAAAAGACAAAAATTTACCAAGTATGGTTAGTCGGGGATAAACTCTCACTAACCGTAGTTGGTCGACAAGCATAATTTAACAACCTTGATTGGTTGATACTCGTAACTTTATTATTAAGTGATCGAGCAATATTATTGAAACTTGGAACTTTTTAAATATTACTGAATTGGTCGACGAACATCACAATATTGTTATTTTTTAACAGATATGCATAAATGTAAAGTGTTGATATTTACAAGACAATAGCAATTAAGATTTGCAAACAGAAATGAAAGTTTTTCATTAAATTCGAAATAAATTACATTGATGATAAAATGAAAGTTACATTGATATGTATGCTAACCATTACATCAAAATTTCTATTCTACTGGTTTTTTCCCCTCATCTTTTGATGCAGGTTCCTCGCCAGCAGGCAGATCATTTAAAGACTGAGGAGAATTGATGAAGTTCAAATCCTTCAGCATCCTGACGTTCATCACAGAAGGTCGATCTAAAAGATGCTCGGTTCGAGATAACTCAATTTGAGAATGTAAATTGTAGTCACCGAGGTATTTTGAAATCAAGCTCCGAGGAATGGCACGAGCTGGGATCCATTCCATATCCAAATTGTACGGTGGCACAGGCAAGTCGAGCAACCCGGGATCATGGTAGTCCCACAGATAGTGTCCTTGTTCGAGCTTCATCACACCTAAGGCATTCAGCCAGCCTTGTTTGTAGCCCTCATTGTTGGCATTCTGGATACGATCGTCCAAGTGGAATAGTGCTTCGTTGTATCCAGCCATCCAGAATTCCCTGGGCTGCTTGTGGAATTGATATGTTAGCTTTTCCAGCTGCTCGTGGAGATTCTTGATGAAAAGCTCCTTGTTCTCCAAGACTGACTTCTATGCGGAGAGCTATTTTTCCAGGTCCCTAATTTTTTTTTGACATATAAGATAACACCTGGTTCTTCGCCATTAGTTGGAAGGCCTGGTTCTCTAAGGTAGACGCTGTCCTCTGTTCCTCGACAAGAACCCGAGCTGCTCTTGCTCATCCCCGAGGAGACGTGGAAGGGCCTGACCTCCTCAAGGTATCCAATTCGTCCCTTAATTTTTCATTCTCAACCTCTAAGAATGAAAATCCCTCGTCAGTCACTGGGATTAGGTCTGTTGAAGAAGAGGCTGCAGACTTCAACTGTGATAGCTCTTTCTGCAAGTTGTTGTTTTCCTTTTCCAGCAGCTCGGCAATCTGTCTGCATTCCTCAACCTCGTCCTTCAGGGTTCGCTCCCTGATATCGTACCCAACAAAGAGCTTCTCGTATCCCTTCTCGACAATAATCTGCTGGTACTTCTTCTCATACCCCTCATGCAACAGAGCAGTGGATTCCTTGTATTGAAGTTGAAGGTCTTCGAGGGTGATTTAAAGATCCTCGATCATTTCATAATAGGCAACGTTATTAGCTACAGCCCGATCAAGCAGACACTTCAGGTACTGATATGCCTCCACTGCCTGTTCTGAAGCATCCTGACCGAGGATGTCGACAACTTGTGCAGCACTCAGGTCTGTGTGACCAGCTTTGAAGTACTCATTATATTGCCGCAACAACTTTGTATCATGGGCAGATAACAGTTCTATCCTGGCCAAAAACTAGCAGAGAAAGAAAGAGCAATCATCAATAAGAAGAACAAACAGAGTATGAATAGAAGATGAACAATAGTATGCAAGAAAATTCAAGTTTTATTAGATCATAAAATTCAGAATTACAAGTTCTGCGTTACATTTGATAAAAAGAAAAATATAAAGATAAGCCCGAA
The DNA here is from genome assembly GCA_949130495.1 of Sambucus nigra. Taxonomy (NCBI): domain Eukaryota; kingdom Viridiplantae; phylum Streptophyta; class Magnoliopsida; order Dipsacales; family Adoxaceae; genus Sambucus; species Sambucus nigra. Next base: position 319,956,144 of record OX422217.1, read on the forward strand.
CAACATTACACCTTTTCCTTATCTCCCAACACCTTCTCGGGAGGCTGGGAAGAGGAAACATATTGCTCGAAGGGAACTGCGGGTTGTTCGGAAAGCACCAGCTGTTGCTCGGAAGAAGAAACGACTTGCTCGACAGTAGACTGGATGACTAAGGGGTAATCTCCCATCACCATCGAAGACTCTTCAGAGGTAGCTTCGTCCTCTTCTAATTCTTCTGGAGTTGGAGGGGGACCGGGGATATGTCTCTGGAACAGCTCGGATGACTCGTCGACCTTCATTTCCTGAAGGGAAGCAACCCATCCGTCCCTAAAGTACTTTAGGCTGCCATAGTCCACTTGAGATACCATGGCAGCACATCCCTTATTCCACCCCTTGTCCCAGCTAGAGCTGAAGGACTTCTTCACAGCCATTTTCCTTTTAGTCTTCTCCAGGGCAAGCTTCTCGGACAGCAGGTTCTCGGCAGCCTTCAATTTAATTTTTGCCTCCTCCTTCTGTCGACCTACTTCCTGAAGATTGGCCAACTCTTCCTCGGCAGCCTTGAGTTTATTTTCAAACTCCCCATCAGTCTTGAGCTTCACTTCAAGCTCTTTATTGGCCTTCTCCAAGGCATTCACTTTCCTCTCCAACTCCCTGGAGGCATCAGCAGCCCAAGCTTTCTCCTGCTCGGAGGAAGCAAGCCTCTTCTCCCAAACCGCCTTATCAGTAGCATAATTCTGGCGAGATTCTTCCAAGGACTTGGTAGCTTCTTCCAGAGCTCCCTCCACACTGGACGAGGAGCAAGAAACTTTGATTTCTTCATCCTTCTTCAAGATTATGTTGAAGCAGCTCGTCAACTGTGAACAGAAAAAGAAAGCAAGTTAGAAATTAAAGCAAAAAAAGAAATATGAAAAGTTTAAAGTAAAGAGACTTACTGAAGCAAGGTGACGAGCAGCTAAAGAAGTAACCATGTCCCGAGTAAGGTTATCTTAAGTACATTGGACCTCGGGAATGGTCAAAGACTTTACCGAGATCATGGCAGAGCTCGGGGGAACAAAAGTGGGAACTCTAGTCCCAGCAGCTGGGGGCTGATTAATGGTGTCAGCCAAATGTACCGAGGATCTTTTCTTCAGCCTCCTCTGGGGAACATTTACGAATTCAACCAAGGATGAATCCTTGGTCGGTGATATCACAATCACCTCTCCAGGAGCAATAGAGCTGCTCAGAGCCACTGTGGGCTTCTCGGCAACTTTAGCAGGAGCAGTTGGAGGAGCTGCATCAGTCTTCTTTGTCCCCTCCCTTAGGACATCAATCTTAATCCTTTTTACCTCCCCAGAACCGGAGGCAGTTTTCTCAAACAGAGCAGGAGTTCTTCTTTTCTTCATCCTTTCGCTTAATGGAATATGGGATTCAGGCGATGAACTTATTGAAGCTGGAACTGGCTCTGATTCACTAATCACAGGACAAGCAGTGAAGGAGGTGATGTAGCTCTTGTCCTGGAGCAGATACGAAGACGACCTGATGTGCTCGTCGGCAACCCTTTGATGCAGACCCCAGATAAGTCCCAAATGCCTTATATTGACATCTGTTTCTTTTGGGCACTTTCTCTTACTATCAACTGCAAATAAACAAACATTGTTATCAGTGACACATTTTATCAAACACAAAACATACATGATTTCAAAATAAATAAAATAAAATAAAAATAACCTATCCCATTGCCATAAGGAGGGCATCTGGGACCCTGGTAAACCTCATCTCTAGTTAATGGAGGGTGTTGCCAATTTTTTACAACAACCCTGTGTTCAAAATAATCCCTATTGGCATCAGGGAGATTGACTACTAAGGCTCTATTTATAAACCTAGTTTTTAAATAATAAATATTATCATTAACTGCCCATCTATAGCAGTACATGATTTCTGGAATTCCTATACGAGTTCCATGCACTTGATTTAATTTATGCACCCCATTAACTATTCTCCATGTGTTGGGGGCTATTCGTGCTGGAACAACATCAAAGTAATGACAGAATTCCAGACACAGAGGATTTGGTGGAAAAGAAAATCCACACTCAGCAAAAAAGAGACTGGGGAACCAATGTCCCTCAGCCAAATTGAAATAATTAGAAGGCTCAGAAAGCTCTTCCAAGATAACCCAAGAGGGAATGGAAAAATCAGATCGAAATTTGTCAAGAGATTCAACAGGGTAAACCATGGTGATTAAAAGAAATGAAGAAGATCTTACATGAAAAGAGTAGAGCTGATGACGACAGACGATGGAAGAGATGAATACACAAGAGAGTAGAAGACAATGAAAAACTCGAAGATGAAAATTTGAAATGATAGAAGACAATGGGAGTGTCTGTGAAGTTTAAATACCTTACCTTGGGAACTGGCGAAGTAATGATTACAAAAAGGATGATTACGTTACCGGCGGCTAAAAAGATGAAAAGTGGCGCGGGAACCAAAGCGGGCAACAACGGCCAAAAAGACGAAAAGTAACGCGGGAATCGAAGCACGCAGAAAAGTCCAAAAAAGCATGATTCTACGAATTTGGACGGAGAAATAAATACAAGGGAAATGCTCCTAAAAATCAGGAAGACTATTTAAAGCCACCATATTCCGAGAAAGAATGTTCCATACTCCTCAAATTTCGAACTATGAAACATTGGGGGCTTCTGTTGATACAAAATTTAATCTGCTGACTTGGACTAATCATATGAAGACACGTGGCTATCTATATGGCAACAACAAGCACTTCCGAGATGATCACACGCTCCGAGGAACCAGATCTCTCCGAGGAACTCATACGCTCCGAGGAACAGTCCTCTCCGAGGAACTCTTGAGTACCGAGAAGCTCAGGCGGTTCGAGCAACTCATGCGGTCCGAGCTGCATCTCGAACAAAGCATTAAAAGCTGGATAACCAACAGTTCAACTGATTCATTAAATGCTTATCATTCAGACGCACACGCAAAGAGGGCATTAAATGTATTACCCTTTCATATGTATATCATTTAATGTGTTACCCTTTCACATTACAGCCTCAGGGCTATAAATACATTGTACAACCCTCATTGTAAAAGGATCGAATCCAGAACGGAATTTCTTGTAATCGAGAATTCCCAAACACTCAGCAATAAAACAACAGTGGACGTAGGCCATTCTTATAAGGCTGAACCACTTTAAAATCTTTTGTCTCATTTATTTATCTGTGATTGAAGTATTAGAGTGATCTAATTTTTTACATCAACATGGAGTTTCCTAAAAAACCAACTGCTTAGAGACATTGAAACCTTCTTTGTCCATTAAAGCAAGAATACCTTTCTAGCAGAGTCGCCAAATATAGGAGGGTAGTGAGACTGGGGTCTATGAATAACTGGAAAGGGTGAGGCGTGACCCACTCCAATGGACACTGCCTGTAAGGTCTTCAAGGTCTTCTGGAGCAACTTGTTAAGAAAACTTCTCCTTTTGGTAACAATGGAACTCAAGCTTCAACTCACTCCTTGCAAGAAGATGAACTTTCATAGCAAAAATAGTAATTTTCTCAAGGGAAGCACCTGAGAATGATGAATGTCAGTGTGGAGTGAAAGAAAAAGGCACTCAACAGTAAGAGAATGAGCAGGGAGAGAATACTAGGTAGGTCTGGTGTGGTTTTGGTAGAGTAATAGTGCAATTTCAATTGTCTGTCTATTGACCTTGCCCAGAGGTCTATTTATACTTGGGCATTAGGGTTGAATTGGCATTTTAGGTGCCAAAACTGAGAGGGTTTGTGGGGAATAATGTCTGAAGTGCACCATTTGTCCCTACCTGTAGGCAACCCTGCCTTTCCCCTCCTGCAGGCGCCACTTGGCACCAACCAAAGTCAAAAAGTACACATGTCTCCTAATGAAGACAAGATATCTGATTTTGTAAATATCTTTTGAAACGGTAACTTGTGGTGCAATTTTTGCAAATCTTGATAGAGGAGGCCTTAAGGACCCCTCTCTTCTAAAATTATTGTTTTTTCTTGAGAGGGACCTCGAGGACCCCCTCTTCTGGAAAAGTCATTTTTTATAAAGAGTTTATTCCTTATGAGTAGCCAGCTCTTTGGCTGCTCAGTTCACTTGTGACCAAGTGTGAAGTGTGTGTAGTCGAGTGACTTTTGGGTCTTCCTATAAGTATTCTATAAATCCTATAGTGCTAAGTGGTTGAGCTTGCTCAACATACCTTATCCCTCAGCCGCCAAGCCAAAACTCCCAGGAGGTCCCAACTGGACTATTTGAGCCCTGCCGACTCAACTAGACTACCTGTATAAGAAAGCAAAGTGTTAATACTGTTGTTCTTTTAAAGAATGACGTGCCTATTTTCTGGAAGCTGAGGGGGAGGACCTTGACTGCTCCTCGCCCTGACATTTTCTGTTGTTAAGGGACCTTGAGGGTTCCTTCTCAATATGATTCTCTGTTGGGACCTTGGGGTGGTTCCTTCTCAATATGAGTTTCTACCGGGACCCTGGAGGGTTCCTGCTCAATACGAGTTTCTGTCGGGACCCTGGGTGGGTTCCTTCTCAATATCAGTGTCTTTCGGGACCCTGGGGTGGTTCCTTCTTAATATGAGTTTCTGTCGGGACCCTGGGGGTTCCTGCTCAACAGGAGTTTTTTCCGGGACCCTGGGGTGGTTAATTCTCAATATGAGTTTCTACCGAGACCCTGGGGGGTTCCTTCTCAATGAGTTTCTATCGGGACCCTTGCGGTGGCCCTTCTCAATCTTGAACTTTTGCAGTGGCCCTTACGCGGTACTTCTCAAATGTCATTTCCGCAGTGATCCTTATAGTGACACTTCACGAATGCCATTTCTACAGTGACCCTTGTGGCGGCCCTTCTCAATCTTGGACTTCTTCAGTGGCTCTTACGCGGTACATCTCAAATGTCATTTTCGTGGTGACCCTTACGGTGGAGCTTCACGATTATCATTTTTGCAGTGACCCTTGCGGCGGCCCTTCTCAATCTTGGACTTTTGCAGTGGCTCTTACCCGGTACTTCTCAAATGTCATTTCCGCGGTGACCCTTGCGATGGCGCTTCACGAATTTCATTTTTGCATTGAACCTTCCGACGGCCCTTCTCATTCTTAGACTTTTACAGTGGCCCTTATGCTGTACTTCTCAGGTGTCATTTCCGCAGTCACCGTTGCGGTGGCGCTGCCCGAATGTCATTTTTGCAGTGACCCTTGCGGTGACCCTTATCCATCTTGGACTTCTGCAGTGGACCTTATGCGGTACTTCTCAATTGTCATTTCTGCGGTGACCCTTGCGGTTGCGCTTCACGAATGTCATTTCTACAGTGACCCTAGGCGGAGGCCCTAGGTGGGGTCCCCTCAATATCTTCAAAAAAGTATTTTAATTAATTTTTTGTATGTAGACACCCTTCTACATTAGCCCCTCATGCAAAGTTTTTTGGGTTGGGTATACTAAAAAACCTTTGTACGCCGTAAATTCAATTTCGACAGCCTTTTTTATTATTATTATTTTTTTAGAGGGATCCCAAGATCATTAAATGCAGTGTCCCGTCATTCGAGGTTTTTATTTTTGGAGAAACCCACGTGTCAGTATGGGAACTATCTTCTCATCATTTGGGAAAATAATGTCATAACCTTTTTGCCTTCCTGCACGTTTTCCCTCTTTAGTGTAAAAACAATAATGCTCATTGTTTTTTTAAACTCTTTCATCTTCTTCAAAACCCTCATAGTGAGTCTTTGAATTTGTAGTGAGAGAAAGTGAGAGGAAAACACCATAGCTCCCCAATTTTTTTTTACATTTGAACCAAGTCCACCATTAATGGACTCTACATCTTCAGATGTTTCTTCCCATGTCACCGACGGCTTGCTTCCTATGATGATAGGGTCGATCCCCACTTCCCCTTTTCTGTCTTCCCCATCACCATCTAATACCGTTTCCATGGCTACCACTCATGATGGTTCTGTCTCCGAGGCATCCGTTAATCTTCTTTCCGAGTTGAGGATTTTCGCTGGAAATGATTGCAAGCGTGGGGGTAAAGATGATTGTGGTCCCTCGCCATTTATGATAGGAGACGAGGGTTCCTCACGTGCTGTTTACATGTTTGAGCACAACTTACCGTGCACCATTCAAAGCCCCTCGCGCGTGAAGTCCAAACCCCGGGGTTCCTCGCATGCTGTTTCTGTGCACGAGGGTCTCTCGTAAGTGATCCATTTTTCTGGAGATTCCTCATACAACGATTTCCCCTCTAAGGGTGTCTCCACACATAACAGCGTTGGCAGTGGCTCCTCGCGCGTTGCCCTAAATATGGGGGGTTCCTCGCCGAATCAATCATTTATGGCTGGGGGTGTCTCGGCGATTGCGAGTATTATTAGGGGTTCCTTTCTCTTTGATTTTTTTGCGTCGGGTGTCTCGAGACCTATCAATGGGGGGTCTGCCGCCAGCTATGATGAGGGGGATTTGTTGCAGATGGTCAATTCTTCTTTGGGCTCTTCGCACGTCGTTTTGACCTTTAAGGGTGTCTCGACCCCACTTATGCTAGTATTGGTTCCTTGTGTCACATAATCAAGGGTCCCTCGCCAAATCCACTGTTGGGGTCTGGTGGTATCTTGACTCAAGGTGTTGTTGACAGTTCCTTGAGTGTTGGACCTGAACCCGAGGGTCCCTCACCGAATCAATCATTTATGGGTGGGGGTGTCTCGATGGTTGCAACTATTATGAGGGGTTCCTTGCCATTTGATTATTCTGCCTTGGGTGTCTTGACATTTACCACTGAGGAGCCTGCTGCCAGCTGTCATAGGGAAGGTTCCTCGCACGCCGACACCACCTCTAAGGGTGTCTCGACATCCACTTCTGTTACTATTGGTCCCTCGCACTTTGCGCTAAACATGGGGGGTTCCTTGCGTTACACATCCAAGGGTTCCTCGTCGAACCAGCTAGCAATGGCTGGGGGTGTCTCGACCCCTTGTGTTGTTGACGGTTCCTTGGCTGGTCGTGTTGCATTCGGGGAAATGCGCAATTCACAATTTGTTTCAGGTGGGGGCATATCGACCTCTTATCGCGTCGAGGGTTTCACGACCCAGGGTGTCTCGCCAATTGTTGGCGTTATGGGGAGTATGCCGCTGACCAGGGGTTCTTCTACTAAGATGAGTTCTTTTCTTGATCCAATGGCTCTTGGTAGTTCATCATCTACGTCATCCTCTTCTCAGGCATGGAAGGATTATATGCGCATTCGCCCAGGATGGGATTTTGGTATTTATCGCTGTGCTCCTTTTCTTGGTCCCGCTGACAACTTCATGGTGTCTCTTTTCGAATTTGAGGAAAATTTTTTGACACTGCTTTCGAGCGCCCTCACGTGGGGTTAAGTGATTCTGCCGATCCTCCTACTGTTTTGCCAGACTCTATTCTTAGATTTCGAGTCAATCGCGGTGATTTTCCCTTCCAATATTTAAGTTAAATTGCGGGGGGTGCCATGGAGGAGTGGGCTAGCTGGGTCGACTATGTTCTGAGCTTTCCTGCATATGTGGCTATTCTTAGGGAAGTGGGTCTTTTTACTGCCATCAGTAGCCCGAAGTCCTGCACAGTGTCTAAGAATTTTTCTTCATTCAATCTTTTACTGTCTCGGTGGAGTATGGAGTCTCACACCTTCGTCACAGGCTGGGGCGAATTTACCGTCACCCTAGAGGATGTATGTGAATTGTACGCTCTTCCTTTCTTTAGGCAACATGTCTTTTCTGATGACTACGAGGATCCTTTAGAGAAGGAGATGGTGGCAAAGCTACAGTCAGCTCTCGGGGAGTGCTCGAAATATGTAGCTATAAATATAACTGGTCATTCCAACCATTCCTTTGCCAAGTGGCAAAGGTATTGGTTCAGAGATTTCGAACAGTTGCATAAGGGGGAGACTTCCCGCGCAGCCCCCAGGTCCCAGGATGGCCCCAATCTCCATTCTCCCTCACATCTAGCTTCTTTCTTTGTTATATTTCTGACTTGGTTCCTTCTGCCAGGTAAGCCCGAAGATTCTCCTCACGAACTTCTTTTTAAATTGGATGTACGATTATCTCGCGGCAGGTCAATACCTATGGCCGCCTTGACTTTGGGTTCTCTTTACACTTGTATGGACCGAGCACATATAGATGTAGAAAGGTCTTGTGGTCGGTATGATGTTGCTAATTATGCAAATGCCTCTCTCTTAATGGCCTTTTTATTTGAGCATTTCCCCCACTTTACTTCAGGGGCTCATGCCGGTCATAGCGATGCTGCGCGACTTCTCCGATGGCACAAGAAAATTCTCGAGAAATCTTTAGGAATATTGATTGATGATATTGAGGAGTTTGAGTTTCGGCCTTATACCAAGAACCCTGGGGGAACTTTCAGCTGTCTTTCTTTCTCTGGTGATGACGGGACTTTCTATTGCCCTTCAGCAGTGGGGTCTGTTTCTACCTCTCCTCATATTAATGTGGTGATAATTCTTTTACCATGCCACCTCCCTTCTTGGACCGAGTTGGGTCTGCACACTGAGTTCTATCATTCTCACAGGGCAAGAGGACAGTTTGGTTATGATCAGGGCGTTCATTCCCCTCCTCTTCCTACCTACAGGGATTCTTCAGAGGCATTTTTAGAGGCGTGCGCCAACTTCACTCTCCAGGGACTGTTCCGTAGAGTCAGTGGTCTAGGGGGTCTCTATGTACCTCCCTGCGATTATCATCCTTTGTTTACTTTGTCATGGTTCCTACTTTGGCAGTAACAAGTCCATCTTATCCAAAAATGTGTAGTTGACCCCCTTCATGAGACCAACCCAGTTAAATATATCACAGCTCAGTTTTTGGTCAGGCGAATGCATAAAGATCCTTGGTATCTCAGCACCACTCCCAGGCCACCCTTGGAGCAGGGCATTCCCATTTTTGTGAGGCTTCTTCTCGATGAGTCACTTCAGCCTCTGCTGACTGAGCTTCCCTCTGTGACGTCTAGGAGCCGATCAAAGAGCAGAGGGAAAGTGATCACCTCTACTACAAACAGAAGGAAGCACCCTGACACGGATTTATTTAATTTCATTCCTGCTACTGCCGCTTCTCCTCCCTCTTCTCCTGTGAGGGCCCAGGCTGCAAAGAAGAGGAAAAGAAATGGTACTGGCATGACTGCCTCCTCCATGGTGGACCGAGGGCCCGATACTGATGATCTTGGGGTGGAGTAGACCTACCAAGTTGTGAAAAAGAAAGGTTACGGAGCATTGGGCCTTTCTTCCCAAGAGGCACGAGTCGCATCTATTCCCATCACAGAAGGTACTATATCCCAATATTCTTTACTTAGTGGAACTAGTTTTCTCGGAGTTTCACCTCCTGGATCTACCTCCCCTTCATTGAAAGAGGAACTAATTGATTATAGAAGCACCCCTTCCTATGATGACCATAGTTATTCTTTGGGTGATATGGGCGACCCGGGTTTCCATAGCAAAAGCACTACTAACACTTATGCTTTGTTATCAGTCTCGAGAGAGTCTTCTAGTGAATGTGAGGCATCCCATTCTTATGGGGGAGTTATCCCCACCACCCGACATCTCCCTTATGGCCAGACCATGAGCCCTACTGCTGTAAGTGTCCCCTTTGTTGGAAATTTTATGTATATGGTTTTCTTTCTTCCCCCTCATTATTTTATTTGTTAATGAAAGTATTATGTCGCATTTTGCAAGTCATTTCCATAGAGGCAAGTAGTTCTCCTCTTCCCCCACTGCGACTGACGCCTTTTCAACGGGAGGGGAACTCCATGCTCATTTCTTCTCGAGGACTTTTTAGAGAGGTTTGTCATCTTCTTATTTCTTTTACCATCTAATGTAATTTGTTAATCTGCCAATTACATTTTGGTTGTGTAAGCTGGATTTTCTCTACAGCTTTCATCTGTGCACCTTACCAGCACCAGGACCACTTGCGTGACTTATCCTTCTGCTCAGGTATGCCTCGCCATTTTCAAAATTTTCGTTGTGCCCTTTTCCTCTTTACTTCTTCCTTTTACTTACCCATTTACAATGTGTAGGGGGTTGTGCCTTCCGGCGTTGTCATTTCATCTTCTCTTATTTCGGCGGTGAGCACTTCTACAGTTGATCCCCTGGGCACCTCCTTATCTCAGGTATGTATTTTTTTTGAATGTTTGTTTCCTTTCAGAAGCAGGTCCTAACGGCTTTTGGATTTTCTTCTGAGGGAGGGACTCTTCCCTTACCTGATGTTACTATCCCCGGTTTATCCCATCCGGGGAGGATTTCTATCCCCCGGGTCCACATATCTATGGACGACAAACCCTTGGTTCAGGAAATTTCATGTGGCCCAATATTTACTGTGGCCTCAACTAGTGAGCCCACACTTCAGGTTAGACCTTTTCCACTCGAGTAATGAAATCTCTTTTCCCTGGAATATGTGATGAATAATATGTTTCTATTCTTTGCAGGCTATCAGCACTGCCCCTGCTGCGCCGACCGTCCTTTTCCGCTCTTCCCCTCTAGATGGGGCCCAGGTATTTTCATATTTTCTTAGTTATATATTTCTTCTCTATCTAATTTTCACTTATCATAGCCCTCTTTCTCTTTTATTACAGTTATCCCTTGGTGCTCTTTCGATGGCAGCTCCTGCTATTCTCTCTTCAGCGGTCCCTATACACGGGTCCGCTTGCCCTGTTATCGCGCCCTTTCAGGTAGCTATCTTTGCTGTGCCAAAGTGGAATTTCCCTCTCCCATTTTTTATTGAGATATTTTTTATTCATGAGATAGGTGATTTATTAGCTCTTGCCCCTTCTTCTCCTCCGCAGCCTCGCCTGTCCATTGCGACTGCCATTGCTGAGGTTGTTCTTTCGGAAGCGCCCGAGGTTGAGGTTGCCTCTTTAGGAGCATGGGTTACTGAGATAGCCCATTTAGGAGCACCCCCTACAACTACCGTCCTTGGGGTATCTCGTTTAGGAGCACCCAAGACTGAGGCCGCCTCTTCAGAAGCACTGGTCGCTGAGACAGCCCCTACGGGAGCATCGGCCAGTGTGGCGGCCCATGTGGGAGCCTCCGCACCTCCTCCCTTGACCGTTCTGGGGAGCGTTATTCAGGTACAGTGTATAAGGGTATCCATTTCCCTTATGTCATTTTTATCCCTTTATTATTTTGTTTAAATTGTGCAAGCATTCCCATCTTCGCTCTTGTTGCATTGTTTCTAGGTGAGTGAGGTTGCTCCGATGACTATGGAGTCTGATGAAGTTGCTCTGATATTTGTGGAGTCTGAGAGTGGGATGGATGCGAGAGAGGTATTAAACTAGAATACTCCCTCTTTTTACTATTCCCCTCTTTTCTTCTTGCGTATACTGTGCAAGCATTCTCATTTCACCCTTGTCTCATTATTTCCAGGTGCATGAGAGTACTTCGATAACTGTGGAGTCTGGAAGTGGGATGGCTGCGAGAGAGGTATTAAACTAGCATACTCCCTCTTTTTACTATTCCCCTCTTTTCTTCTTGCGTATACTGTGCAAGCTTTCTCATTTCACCCTTGTCTCATTATTTCCAGGTGCATGAGAGTACTCCGATGACTGTAGAGTCTGGAAGTGGGGCAACTGCGAGAGAGGTATTAAACTAGCATACCCCTTCTTTTTACTACTCCCCTCTTTTCTTCTTGCGTATACTGTGCAAGCGTTCTCATTTCACCTTTGTCTCATTATTTCCAAGTTCATGAGAGTACTCCGATGACTGTGGAGTCTGGAAGTGGGGCAACCGCAAGAGAGGTGTTAAACTAGCATACCCCCTATTTTTATTATTCCCCTCTTTTCTTCTTGCGTATACTGTGCAAGCGTTCTCATTTCACCTTTGTCTCATTGTTTCCAGGTGCATGAGAGTACTCCGATGACTGTGGAGTTTGGTAGTGGGGCAACTGCGATAGAGGTATTAAACTAACATGCCCCCTCTTTTTACTATTCCCCTCTTTTCTTCTTGCGTATACTGTGCAAGAGTTCTCATTTCACCTTCGTCTCATTGTTTCTAGGTGCATGAGAGTACTCCGATGATTGCGGAGTCTGGCAGTGGGGCAAGTGCGAGAGAGGTATTAAACTAACATACCCCCTCTTTTTACTATTCCCCTCTTTTCTTCTTGCGTATACTGTGCGAGCGTTCTCATTTCACCTTTGTCACATTCTTTCCAGGTTAATGAAAGTATTCCGATGACTGTGGAGTCTGGCAGTGGGATGACTGTGGAGAGATATCATAATTATGAGGCCACTCCCCTCGTCGGTGACACTGATTCTGGTGGAGAGTTTTCTTTCCTCCCTTCTGAGGTAGGATCTCACCACTCCGACGGCGATGGTGAAGTGGAGGATGCTGCGACTATTGCGGGTAGACTATGGTGTGAGGAGTTACTAGGAATATTAATGACATATGAGCATCAGCTCTTGGATCTCATCTTAGAGAACCATCCCGAGACATTCACTTCTCAGAGTATACTTCAGATTGACAGTCTCACGGCCTTCAACCTGAAGGCTCTTGCCAGCCATGTTCACGAGTTCTTAGCTACCTCCCCTGCTAAGCTGACTAGCTCTTCTATTTCATTATTCTTGGATGCTCTCCGTGACTTGCAGCAGTTCTATCATTTTCATTTGGATTGGCTTGATACGGGAGTTCGCCCCTTTCTGAGTGTTGCTTTTCGAAAGATAGTGAGATTTCACAATTCCCGACAGTCTAGAGTTGAGCAACGGCAGGCTGAGGCCACGAGAATCCAGAATCAGATCGCATTACTTCAGGTGAAGCTTGCCAGACTCGAGTCTGGCGATGAGGAGGATGAGGCTAAATTCGTCAGGTTGGAGGACGAGTTTTTACGGGAGGCTGGTCCGTCGTATGCCGTTGCCATCGCTCGTGATGATTTGTTTTTTTGTAGTTTCTAGCGGATAGGCTACTTCTTGCTTTATAGTGCTCAGAATTCTATGTGTACATCATCGATCATTCATGGATGAGACACTTTGTTTCTTCTGCACTTTTCTTTTCCCTTATTCTCCATTTATATTGTGGGTGTTTGTTTTATATGACTTGCTCTAATTTCTGTGAGCATTTAGTCTACTGATGGTTGCCCCATATACTGCGGGGTACTTGCATTAATATGAGAAGTTATGTATATATATATATTGTATATATTTTTCGAAAATGCACCTCTTGTAACTGTGAGATATTTTCATGTTACTGTCTTGGATTGCCCCTCCTGTCTGTGGGGGTATTCCTGCACACTACTACTTGTATTCGTAAAGGCCAGGTTGGAGAGGGGGTGACCCCTGTCCCCTTCCAGAAAGTTTGGTTTCATTGAAAACTATTTGAATTAGCTAGCCCCTAGTCTTTGGGGTCCTTGCTCTATATTCTCTTTAAGAGTTTCACCGTTCTTTGAAATATTAAAGAGGAGGAATTTGACCCCTCCTCTATATTTTCTATTAATTTATGTCTGGGGGACTTTGCTCAATATACTTTCTCTTAGGATGGATTTACCTCCCAAGTGTAGTGAACAGAGTTCCTGATTTTTGTGTACTCTCTTCTACCTTAGTAGGGAGTGTATATATATTTATGTATATACATATAAATGAGGTAAACAAATCAAGCATCAATAATGATAAAAAGTGTTGCTATTTCATTTATTTACTTTTGTATGCTGTTTACAATGTGGTATTGCTCTAAAAAAATTTTTACAAAAAAACTTTTCTGGTATAGGAGCAATCCTCAAAATTCATTACAGACATGACAAACACAAAAAATTTATTAGCTGTTACTAAGCATAGTACCTCTTCAGCCACTTGTAGTTGATGGACTGGAGGCAATCACTCTCTAATTATGATATTTGACAGTAGCCCGACTTCCCCACTCCTCTGATGACAAAGGGGTCTTCCCAATTGGGTTTGAATTTTGATGCCGACATACTACGGAGATGGTGAGTTGATGCTCGCAGGACTAAATCTCCCACCTGGAACTCTCTAGGCTTGACTAAGTTCTCGTAGGACCTGGACAGTTACTGAGTGTAGACTTTGAAATTCTTTCCCGCCTTGTCTTTATGCTCGTCCAGCGCTTCCAGCTGCACATGCCTTGGGTCAGGGATGAGCCCATTGCTAAGAGAAATTCAGGCTGAAGGTACCTCCAACTCCACTGGTAGGGCAACTTCGGTCCCGTATACCAAAGAGAATGGAGTAAACCCTGTCAGTTTTCTTTTTGAAGTACGGTAAGCCCGTAACCCCATAGGTAACTTCTCATCCCACACCCCCGGCATGTCCTCTAGCATTTTCTTCAAAATGTTTATCAGGGTCTTATTGGTAGCCTCTGCTTGGCCATTGCCCTTGGGCTAGGAGATGGTTGAGCTATTATGCACAATTTTATATTTGTCTATGAGGAGGGCCATTTCTCTGCATACGAATTGCTTCCCATTATCTGTTAAGATTACCTTGGGTGTACCAAACCTGCATATGATATACTCCTTTATAAACTGGGTTACCACTTGGGAAATGACTCTCCTTAGGGGGATGGCCTCCGCCCATTTGGAATACAATTCTGTAGCCACAATGATAAAAGCCTTGCCGTGAGAGGCCGGGGTGATCTTTCCCACCAAGTCGAACATCTATGTATGGAAAGGTTAAGGAGCTGCCAAGATTTGCAGGCTGATAGAAGGAGCGTGCACCATGTTTCCATGAACTTGACATGCTTTACATTTCTTTACATATCCAATGGAGTCAGCCTTCATGGTTGGCCAGTAGTATCCTAGCGTCATCAGCTGATCATACAGTTTGGCGCCTCCCATGTGGGAGGGCTCATGAGCTTCTTTCAGCACCCTATCCACATCATCTTTGGCTACACACCTTAGCATCTTCTCATTGTACCCCTTCCTATATAACTCTTCTTCGACCGAGTAAAAATGGGCTATCCTTTTTCTAAGGTAAATTTCATCCGCTCTCTCGGCGGGAAGCTCCCCATTTTTAAGATATGCTATGTATGGCTATCTCCAATCTTCGAAGGCTTACACAAAGTTAGCCTCCGTCTACTGGTCAAAATTATCTTTTCACTTTAAATAACTTTGTTGCAAGCGGGCCGCTTCTGCGCTCAGGGCAGGCCAATAATACCCACCTCGCTACAGTCGTCTATAAAGGGGAACATCAGTATCTTCGCAATGCTTTTGGTGCATTTCTATTAACCTCTCCTTGGCTTCTTGCTCACCGATGCACCTTTCCATAAACCCTCTGGGACTCTTGAAGTAGAGAGTTCCTTACAGCATATGATAGTTGGCTAACTCTAATATTTTCAATGTCCCTTCTCTAGTTTCAAGTTGCTTCTCCACCAGATGCCTCCAATCTTCTGGCTCGTTACATGGGAATAAAGATTTTACAGTAGTGGGTACCATTCTACGCCTCACTGTGATGGTTGCTTCTGACTCCTCCATGTCCAGCTTTTGTGCTATGGTGGCGAGCGCGTCAGGGTGCCTGTTCATCGTTCGCGCGTGCCTCTCCACAGTTACTTCTAAGAATTATCCCAACAGCCTTTGGATGATGTGTCTGTAAGGCGCTAAGTTGGCGTGTTTAAGGGAAAGCTACCCATTGACCTACCTCACTACCAGATTGGAGTCCCCTCGTATACACAATACCCTGACCCCTTTTCTGAGTGCTTCCAACATCCCTAGAATGAGGGCTTCGTACTTATCTTCATTATTTGATCATTTGAAATCTAACTTGAAGGAGAGAGTGATCTTCTCTTTCCCATCTTACAGTATGATGCCGGCTCCCCCTGTTCCTTGAGCATTGGAACCATCAAACTCCATAGACCACTTCTTCACCTCCTCCGCCATGCATGCTTGAAAGATCTTTTCGAGTAGCTCTTCACTAGGTGGTTTGAAAACTCCACTTGGGAAGTGGGCAAGCAAATCTGCTACTGCTTGTCTTTTAATGGCCTTAGGCACTTCACATTTTAGATCATATTCTGACAAGATCAAAAACCACCTTGCTGCTCGTCCCACGAGTATAGTCCATGCGAGGAGGTACTTGATGGGATCACAGTTGGTGACTATGTGAACTGTGAAGGCTAGAAGATAGTGTCTCAACTTCTGGGCCACAAATACCAATGCCAGGAAGTGTCTCTCAACGCTAGTGTACCTCGATTCTGTTCCAGAGATCACTCTTGACAGGTAGTAGACCGGATTTTCCACTCCTTCTTTCTCTTGCGCCAAGAGGGCCCCTATCGATCTCTTTGTAGAAGTGAGGTAGAGCAGCAGCGGCGCTCCGACTTCAGGGGGAATCATCTTGGAAGGAGAGGCTAGGATTTATTTAATCTTCTCAAACATTTTCTCTTGTCTCTCTCCCCAAACCCACTTGGCTTTGTCTTTTATTAGAGGCGCGAATGGATGAGTTACTTCTACCAGCGTAGGTATAAACCTCCACAGGTAGGATACCTTTCCCAGGAAGCTCTTAAGTTTCCTCTGAGTCTTGGGCGATGGAATCATCATAATGGCTTTCATCTTCTCTGCATCCACTTGCACCCCTTGTCTATTCACAACAAAACCTAAGAATTTCCCTGCAGTAACCCCAAAGGCACACTTCGAGGGGTTCATTCTCATCTTATACCGGCGGCACCTTTCGAATACTCTCTTAAGATCCTATATATGCTTGTTTTCTTTCTTATATTTCACCACCAGGTCATCCACATATAATTCTAGTATATCATGAAATAGGTCGTGGAAAATTGCCATCATAGTCCGCTGGTATGTGGCCCTGACATTCTTCAGTTCGAATGGCATGACTGTATAGTGAAAATTACCCAATGGTGTGCGGAAGGCAGTCTTTTCCACATCGGCAAGGTCCATTTTAATCTGGTTGTAGCCAACATACCCATCCATGAAGCTATACATCTCATGTCCCGCGGTGGCGTCCACTAAGCTGTCTATACTTGGTAATGGGAATTCATCCTCAGGACATGCCCTGTTCAAATCACTAAAATCTACACAGATTCTGATTTGTCTCTTGTCTTTTTTCGCCATTGGCACTATGCTGGAAATCCATATGGGGTGATGAATAGGATTGATGAACCCTTCCGCTAACAACTTCTCCACCTCAACTTTTATCTTCAAGTCAAGGTCCGCTTTGTATGTACGTGTGGCTTGCCTTACGGAAAGGGCATTGGGGAGGATGTTCAATCTATGGGAGCTCACCTCTGCATCTATTCCTGGCATCTCTGTGTACTTCCATGCAAATACATCAGTGAACTCCTTAATTAGCCCAATGAGATCTTCCTTCTGCTTCGGTTCTAGACACTTGGAGATTAGAATGGGTCTACTCTCTCCCCCTTTCGGTCCCAACTTAATTTCTTCCAATTCTTGCAGCTGTTCTCTAGGTCCATCTTGCATGCATTCCGAAGCTTCTTCTGGTTCCTCGACAAGCTCAACGATATGGGATTCATCAATAATAAAACACTCAGGAGCCGGGTCGATGCTCTCATCCCAGAACACCGCCCGCGCAGATCGTTATAAGCGGTAGATGATCTTTCCATCAGGCAAGACCACTTTCTTGCAGGTTCGAGGAGGCCAAGCCACCTCCTCTACTTTCCTCTTGCCTTTTTCCATGTGGGGAATCACCCTCCACCCTAGACGGTCATGAACAGATTTCTTCTGTGGGACACTTCCCTTGGCTACCTTGATCCCTTCTAGCTTTCTTATAAAGACCTTTCTTTCCTCATCTAACTCAGTGTTGAAGGCAGCATCCACTAGCTGGGCCTCCTCAACGACGAAGGGTCTCTGCATGGCCTTGATCTTTATCTCTCTTCCTCTAATGTTTGCCTTTGCACATTGATGGTATGTGGAAGGCACTATGCCATGAGTGTGCATCCATACCATTCCAATGAGTAATTGGTAGCTAGTATTAGCATTAATAACATGGAACTTGATATGGGAGGTGAAATTTCCCAACTTGATTCCCATATTCACGTGTCCAATAGACTACATTCCGATATTGTCGAATTCGAAAATTACTAGCGGCACAGGAACCACCTTCCCCTGGTCAATTCATATTTCATACAATGAACTGATGGGCATGATGTTAATAGATGCTCCTCCATCCATTAACGCCCTGGGAAATGAGACTCCATTAACAATGGCCGTAACATACAGCGGGCGGTTGTGGAAGTAAGGCACCAACCTATCTGCTTCTGAAAACACCACTTCAGAAGTATACTTCTTAATCATCCTTCCGATTGGCCCTTGCCAGTTTAGCGAAGGGTCTCCACGCTGCTTCACTGCTTCCAAGACTTTCCTCATGATGGACACCCTTGTGCCGTACTTTACCCCTATCTGGCCAAAAAACCACTTGAACTTGGGGCTCTTTGCAATGGTCTCGCATTCGAAATCTAGGTCCACCTCATACGTCTGGGCACTGCAGACATACTCTGCCTCAGAGGTCCCTCCCTCATCTAGAGCGAGAATGACATCTACCTCACCCTCCGAGAGGGCCACTTCCTCAACTTCCCTGCTCCCATCTTATTGTTCCAGAGTGAAGAACCACTCCTCTTGCTTTCTTTCTAGCTCAAATCTCCTCAGTGATAAATTTTCCAACTCCTCACATAACTAATCGCCGCTTTCCCGCTCTATCAGGCCTTTGGTAGTTTCTTCATCATAAGCAACTACCATGTTGGCGGTACCAAAGTGATGCGCTGGAAGTGGGTTCTCGTTAACATCCACAGGGGGTATCTGCAAGGTACCATTGGCCACCTGTTCGCCAATGATCCTTCGCAAGTAGTAACAATCTTTGGTAGAATGCTGCACCCGCTGGTGCAACTCACAATACTTCGGATTGGCCTTGTCAGCTGAAGTGGGGTTTCTCCTTTCAAGTGAGGAGGTCCTGCTACCCCTTCTCGTACTAAGGTACGGTAACAATCCATAGCCTCAGCTATGGTGCATGGTAGTGGTGGCGTGGCATCTTCCCCAAACTTTCTCTTGTTGCTGGGACTGCCAGTCTTGTCTCCAGAGCCTCCCTTGTTCCCTTTGGGACTCCCATCCACATAGTTAACCGCCTGCCTCCTCGAAACTTGAAACCTCCAAAAATTCAATGGGACTTGTGTCCTCTAGCCCGGGGCCCTTGGTTTGATTATCATAGCGATGTTTCTAGCAGCCCTAGTGAACTCTCTAATAGTTCTGTCTCTAGTTTTGTTGATCAAGTGCAACTTGTACTCTTCTAAAAGTCCTTCCACACATATCTATAGTAACCTGGCCTCCGCCACGTCCTCATGGACGTCTAAGGCCCTCTCATAAAATCTCTTGATGTAGTGCATCAAATCTTCTCCTGGACCTCTTATGCTAGGTGACTCAATGTAAATTTATCCTCCGCTACAAAAAACTTATGGAGGAACTGCCTGTGAATCACTCCCCAAGTAGGGACGCTGTTAGGCGCTAAGTGGGAATACCATGTATAAGCCTTCCCAGTAAGGGTCTTAGAGAACTCTCTCAAACTCAGGTTTTTGTCACCGGTATGTATTCCCAATTACTCGACAAACCTCTTCACGTGTTCTCTAGGGTTCCCCCTACCTTCGAACTTGATAAATTTTGGTGGGATATACCCCTCAGGGTATGGCTTCTCACTTACCTCCTGTAGATAGGGGTCTTGTAACTCCTCGTATAGGTGGGAACCCTCCCTCTGAGAGGAGGAGATGAGCTTCCTCACTTCCTCCATAATAATAGCCTTATAGGGTGACTCCTCCAAACACATGCTTTCAGCAGCTGGAGAACCTGTTTGCGCCAGAGCCTGCTCCGTCGCCGCCTTCCGGGATGAAATCGTCTCTGCCGAAATCGTAATAGGGGTGGCTACCCCTCCAAAAGGGGAAGCAGCAGGTGTCACACAACCTTGACCCAAGCTTGATAGGTCCACATTATTTTGCTTTAAAAAGTCAAAAAAACATTTCCATAAGATTCATACCTGCCATTGGAGCCACTGCCGGAGAACTGGTCTGCCCTCCCTGAGGCGCAGGAGCCTTAGCTCCGATCACCACCACTTCTTCCTGGGTAGTCTGGTCACTGTGAGCTCCATTACCAGATGGAGTGTCTTAAAAAACCAACTGCTTAGAGACATTGAAACCTTCTTTGTCCATTAAAGCAAGAATACCTCCCCATCAGAGTCGCCAAATGTAGGAGGGTAGTGAGACTGGGGTCTATGAATAACTGGAAATGGTGAGGCGTAACCCACTCCAATGGACACTGCCTATAAGGTCTTCAAGGTCTTCTGGTGCAACTTGTTAAGAAAACTTCTCCTTCTGGTAACAATGGAACTCAAGCTTCAACTCACTCCCTACAAGAAGATGAACTTTCATAGTAAAAATAGTAATTTTCTCAAGGGAAGCACCTGAGAATGATGGTTGTCAGTGGGGAGTGAAAGAACAAGGCACTCAGCACTAAGAGAATGAGCAGGGAGAGAATACTAGGTAGGTCTGGTATGGTTTTGACAGAGTAACAGTGCAATTTCAATTGTCTATCTATTGACCTTGCCCAGAGGTCTGTTTATACTTGGGCATTAGGGCTGAGTTGGCATTTTTGGGTGCCAAAATTGAGAGGGTTGGTGGGGAATAATGTCTGAAGTGTACCATTTGTCCCCACCTGTAGGCAGCCCTTCCTGTCCCCTCCCGCAGGCACCACCTGGCGCCAATCAAAGTCAAAAAGCACATATGTCTCCTAATGAAGACAAGATATCTGATTTTGTAAATATCTTTTGAAACAGTAACTTATGGTGAAATTTTTGCAAATCTTGAGAGAGGAGGCCTAAAGGACCCCTCTCTTCTAAAATTATTATTTTTTCTTGAGAGGGACCTCGAGGACCCGCTCTTCTGGAAAAGTCATTTTTTTATAAAGAGTTTATTCCTTGTGAGTAGCCAGCTCTTTGGCTGCTCACTTCACTTATGACCAAGTGTGAAGTGTGTGTAGTCTTGAGTGACTTCTGGGTCCTCCTACTAGCATTCTCTCAATCCTATTGTGCTAAGTGGTTGTGCTTACTCAATATACCTTGTCCCTCATCCGCCAAGACAAAACTCCCTGGAGGTCCCAACTGGCCTATTTGATCCCTGTCGACTCAACTAGGCTACCTGTACAAGAAAACAAAGTGTTAATACTGTTGTTCTTTTAAAGAATGACGTGCCTATTTTCTAGAAGCTGAGGGGGAGGACCTTGACTGCTCCTCGCCCTGACATTTTCTGTTGTTTAGGGACCTTGAGGGCTCCTTCTCAATATGATTCTCTGTCGGGACCCTGGGGGGTTCCTGCTCAATATGAGTTTCTGCCGGGACCCTGGGTGGGTTCATTCTCAATATCAGTTTCTTCCGGGACCCTGGGGTGGTTCCTTCTCAATATGAGTTTCTTCCAGGACCCTGGAGGTTCCTGCTCAACAAGAGTTTTTGCCGGGACCCTGGGGTCGTTACTTCTCAATATGAGTTTCTACCGAGACCCTGGGGGTTCCTTCTCAATGAGTTTCTACCGGGACCCTTGCGGCGGCCCTTCTCAATCTTGGACTTCTACAGTGGCCCTTACGCGGTACTTCTCAAATGTCATTTCCGCAGTGATCCTTGCGGTGACACTTCACGAATGTCATTTCTGCAGTGACCCTTGCGGCGACACTTCTCAATCTTGGACGTTTGTAGTGTCTTTTACGCGGTACTTATCAAATGTTATTTCCGTGGTGACCCTTGCGGTGGCACTTCACGAATGTCATTTTTGCAGTGACCCTTGCGGTGACCCTTCTCAATCTTGGACTTCTGCAGTGGCTCTTACGCGGTACTTCTCAAATGTCATTTTTGCGGTGACCCTTGCGGTGGCGCTTCACGAATGTCATTTCTGCAGTGACCCTTGCGGCGGCCCTTCTCAATCTTAGACTTCTGCAGTGGCCCTTATGTTGTACTTCTCAAATGTCATTTCTGCAGTGATCGTTGCGGTGGCGCTGCCTGAATGTCATTTCTACAGTGACCCTTGCGGTGGCCCTTCTCAATCTTGAACTTCTGCAGTGGGCCTTACGCGGTACTTCTCAAATGTCATTTTCGCGGTGACCCTTGCGGTGGCGCTTCACGAATGTCATATCTACAGTGACCCTAGGCGAAGGCCCTAGGTGGAGTCCTCTCAATATCTTCAAAAAAGTATTTTAATTAATTTTTTGTATGTAGTCTCCCTTCTACATAAGTGATTGGGTCATAATTTAATAGTTGCTATATATATATATATATATATATGCTTGTGCTTAATTAAAATCTTTCATGTATGTATTTGTATATGATATTTTTTTAAAGTCTTTGCCTTGCTTGATAGTCCATTTATGCTTGTAATTCATTATTGGTATTTAACTTGTTGCGAATTTTGGTTTGATATCTTATGCTTATCATAATACATTAATTGGTATCTTTTTTTATCGCTTCATAGTTAATATTCATGTCCCTTTGGGTGGACACTTCATTGTTGTTCATATGCATAAATGTTCTTATCACCTTATTCACCATTATAATTTTATCTTGTTTCTTCTTAATTCATATCCTTGCTTAGACTTTAGGCGGAGAAATGTAATTTTCTTTAATTGAAGGAGAAATAACTTAATTTTATTCTTAACCTTTGTCTATTCCTGAACAAAAAAGGGAGAAAAATGGTATCTAAACCTTTAGTTTTGGGAGATTTATCTTAGGGAGAGTCGTGGTCTTTCTAGGTAGATCATTGTTAGATAAAGGGGAGAATTATGTAAGGGGAAGTATTTATTTACATTGCATTTAATATTGTTATAATCCTTATGTGCTTGATGGTGTGGTTAAGTGAGCAGGAAATTCCTTATAACAACATCTTTAAAGCTACAAAGCGGTTTATCCTTGGGTCGAGTCATAATGTCTGTATTTTTATTTCTTTTGGATGGGATGTTGTGTCTGGACGAGCTTGACAACCCTTTAGGATTTTTGGTTGGGTTTTGTCCCGAAATAGCCAAAGGGGGAGATTTATAAGGACACAAATTTCCAATTGAGTCCATATATAGTTTGGCTTAATTTCGGACAAAACCATTTGAGTCATAGGATATAAGTTTTTTCTTATAAAGCCTATGACGTGTTTAAAGTGTTGAAGACGTAGCGATCAAAATTTAAAGTTTCATCATTGTTGGGTTTCAAGTTCCATGTTTTGCGTCATCAACATTATATCCTTCCAAGGTCTCCAAAGCTATGAATGCAATTATATATATTTAGGACCTTGGATATTTTATTTGGGTGTAAACATATTTATATAATGAGTTTTTATTTTTTAGAAAATCATTTTTAAACTTTTTAAAAAAGTTTTTGGGCTTGAAAATGAAATATAGAATTTTCTGTTTTTTCATTCGAATTGTCGTTCGAACGAGTTTTCCAACGACATATGTTAATCGTCTCTGAATTCTCATTCGATGTTTAGTTCTTAAACTCGTTCGAATGATCGGGCATTTTTTCTGACAGTTTTTTGAAAAACTTCCAATTTACCCACTTCTTTTCCCACTATTGTTTCTTGATAAAATAAGTGCGGGAACCAATTTTTGGTAAGACCTTTAAAAACTTCCAAAGGCTCTTTGAGAGAAAAATACTTTTCACAAAAAGTCTCCTTGGTGTTTGTTTATCAATTTGATTATCTTAAGAACAAAACCAAGTTTTACACCCAATATCTGTTTGTTTAAATCCCAGTTTCTATATGTATATATATCTTGGCTTGGAGAGTGTTTGGCACCGATCTTTCTTCTCTACCCATAAAGAAGACAGTTTGGGTTCTTCTTTACCCCCAAAAGGAGAAAAGTTTGTTGCGGCGTTCTCAAATGGTGAAAGGCACTATTTGTGGTTGAGGTGGGTTGTGCCTCAAGTGGTGGACTCCAAGATTCCGATGGACTTCGAAGTTATCTACAAGGCAGAGGTTGAAGAACGAAGGATGCGACGAGGCTTGAAGGAGTCGAGTCGAGTGTTTTAATTCTTCTTGTCGTAGTCTTTGTAAACATACCGTACCTAGTGCATTTGTTTGGCTAGGGTCGTCCGAGATTTTTTTCATTTGGGTTTTCCTCGTACATCGCCGCGTAGTGAGATTGTTTATTTTTATCTTGCAAAAATCACCTTAGATGCATGCTAGGATAATGAAGATAAACATTGATTTAAATCTCACACCTGTTTAATTTGTGCTAATTTAAGTTTGAATAATTTGGGTAAGTTTAGATTAATTCACGTCCAGATTTTAATTTGATAAATTTTTATTTGGCCTACATTGAAAATTAGAATAAATCATTGTTAGGCAAATTTTAGGATTTGGGTTGAATTAATTTTGTTTAAGTGGAATTTAAAATGTTTGAGCAGTTTAATTTCACTTTTAATTTAACTTAATTTTAATTTTGAATAAATTAAAATTTGAAGTTTATTTTTGTTTAAAAGTATTATTTATATTTTAATTGGGAATTTAATTGAACCATCACTTGAATTTTAAGAACTAAAAATCTGGGGGCTTCTTTATTTTCAAAGTGGTATTAAAGCTATAGGCTAGTAATATACCCCTTTAGTTTTTTTTTGTCTTAGGTGTGTAGGTCTCTTCCACTTTAATGATGATTTATGAACTATGAAAGATGAAGACAAAGTTGGCAGAGGGGAGAATAAATTTAGTTGAAGACAGAGTTTCGTCGCTATTTTTTGGGTTTGGGAGGACATTAGGATACATTGACTTAGGAGTTTTGTTATAATTTGATTTTCAATTTTTTATTTTGTATAGGAATAGCCAAAGGGGGATATTTGTAAGGGCAAGATTTTTTAATTTCTCATAACTTATACACTTTGGTATTTTGGTGTATTCCGTTACAAACTGGAGTTTGAAACCGAGCACTACAGTTGTATTGCCTTCACGATCATTTGAAGATATGTTAGTGATTGAGCATCATTTCTAGATTTATCACCGATACTTTGTGGAGGTATATGACTTGTGGTTTTGATTACTCATATAAATTATTTTTGGGCATGTTTACATTATAAATCGAGGATTTTTAATAAAAAGAATTTTTAAAAACAATTTTTTTTAATCTCATTTGAACGAGATTATATCTCGTTAGAGTGAAAGCCTCTTTTCTTTTGAATAGGCTTTGAATGACCATCAAATGACAATCCTTTGTTTAACAGACCCAATGTTATTGGAAGGTCATTAAAAGGTTGATTGAACGAGAATAGGTTGTCATTAGAACGAGAATTGATCTCGTTTGATCGAAACTGATGTTTTTGTTCGAACGAGGTCTTATTTTCGTTCGAACGAGATCGTAGCCTTGAAATTTGTGTTTTTCTGTAAAAATCTGTTTTGTTAAGTTTTTCTTAAGATTTTTAGTGCAAACGAATTCCTAATATCTGAACCAAAAGTTCTCATCTTTGTGTTTTACAAAAACACTTTTCTTTTCCAAATCATTCATCCCACATCGAAGTCTTTTAAAACCCAAGTTTCTATATACTAGCATCAAACCTTTTGGATTTATACTCTATTGTTGATTTGTGGAGCCGAGGATCTACGACTGAAGAAGATAGGATTCTACAATCCTAAGGTTGATCAATGAATACCGAGGGAAGACCGCTTCTTGTGGGTGGTGCTGGACTGCACCATATTTTATAGAAGATTTAAAGACCCTACGCGCTATACTTAGTGGAGCTAAGTAGTCTGTAATTCGATTAGAGTCTTTCCAACTTTTTATAGTGTTGAATACTTGGTTTTGTCCAAAAAGTATTATAACTATACTGATGAGATCGAGTTCATGGCAACCCAGATCAATAGCCAACCGATAAAGACAAAACAAACAAAACACTAACATATCCATGATAAAAAATAACCAAACCTAGAGTTGTGTATCGTCCATCCCTGAGACTATTAAGGCTAACTGATTGAGAAGCTCAATAAATAACATGTACCTAACTGATTGAGAAACTCAGTAATTGAACCACATAGGATATTGATCCAATAAAATCAAAAGAACATTATTTAAGCCTATTGGTAAGTCTAACTGCTGGTGTAGTGTTTAAGCCTACTCTTTGTAACATATTGACCCTTATGACATGCTGTTTGTAACTATTTGTAACTTCTGATAAGTCTAGGATCAAACGTTGAAATAAAACAAAATAAAAAGTCAGAATAACATATATTCAAAACAAAGTATGTTCATAGCAACATATATTAAAAACAGAGTACAAAACACAAATAGTTCCAAACAGTGCTAATTTTTCACTTTGAAAAATTGTTCAAAATAAATTACTCTCGATCACTTAAGGCAAAGAAAGAGCAAGGGCCCAACAACCCAGTATTTCACGACATACTTTATAGTGCCCGCCCCATAACTTTGTCAACACAACAAATGGGTCTCTTCTCCTAGGTTTATACTACCAACTTAAACCTTATATTTAAATGTCAACAATTGATGGCCATGCATCACCGTTCCAGTAGTAGCGGAAGCCACAACTTGTCTAATTACAATCTTCCTTTGACTTGAAAATATAATAAATAGATATATGGATTATGTGGGCGATCAATTGAATCTCCAAAGTTTTGCCTAGTTTAATCTCCAAAGTTTGGCTCAGTTGATGGCGGGATAGGTGTGTAATTGTGAGAAATTAGATGTGAGATAGGAGTGTAATCGTGGGGAATTACACGTGGAGTGTAATTATGAGGACTCAGATGTGGTACAGGAGTATAATCGTGAGGACTTGGATGTAGGACATCTGTATCATTAAAATCGCGTTCAAATCATTGTGGTTAAAATTGGTTGGGTGAATTTGGTAGTTTGAGTCCTTATAATTCAAAAGAACTTAAAACCATGGTAATGGACGATTTGAGAAAATCCATATCCTCATCGTGTTTTTCTTCTCATGTCTTTGCTCTATTCAACTGTGATATTATAGGAGCAATGGACTTAAGTTTTCTTTTGAACACAGGTCCAATACCACGAATCGCCCCCAATGTCTTTTCCTTTAAAGGTAGTTAATGCATCAGTATCTATACTAGTTTGGCTTGAAGAACCTTAGCTACTTCTTAGCTCTTTCAGTTTTTTTTGCAAAATTATTGATGAATTGATTAAAATAATTGAACGACTAAACTTGAATGAATTTAATTATTACAACAGATGTTACAAAACTCACCATATCATCAGCTACCTTTGGGTGAAACTCCCCAGTTTTCTACCTACGACTTTCAATATGCACTTTCGAATGATCAAGTGGTCGTTTATTTTTAAGCACCTACAAATTAATTTTTCATTAACTATTTGAGAAAGACATATTATATATATACACATTAAAATAAGAAAGTGTAGGTACCTTCTCCTCCGTTTTCTCAGAATGTAACATCCGGCCAAGACAATAGACGTCAGTCTTTTTAGCCCTGTTCACCCGACCTGGGCATCTTTGTTTCAATTTCGCCTCAGATGCTTTGTGCAAGATGAATTCATTCCACTCATGGATGGGGATAATATTTTTTTCGATACTAAATCCTTCAGAGGCCTATATCCAATCACAGTCGAATCCCTTAGAATAAGTCATGATGAGGTTAATTTTAAATGTCTTTAATTGAATACCAATGGCTTTCATGTACCACTTCTTCCGATTGGTCGAAAGATTGAAATCTTTCATGAGAATATCCCACAAGTCATCTTTTTTTACTTGCTCAACCTTGTCCCAACTCTTATATTTTAAGATGATACATGATTTTAACAAAGACAAGGCTCGAGCATTCAAAGGATTCTTTCTACCTATTGGAAAACCACATAGGTTAAGGGAAACCTCTGCACGAGAACTAATGGGAGAATGTTCATCATGACTTGAACTTTCTGGCATGGATGATGTAATTACATTATCAGGCGTCATTTTCTGCATTTATATATTTATACATTAGTCCATATCTTAATACAAGAGTAAGGAAATAATATAACCATGTTATAAGTTTTATAGTTCATTATTTCATGCAAATATTTTATTGGCCATGTCTGCGCAAGTGTGTTGACAATTGCATTTATGACACCAAACATGTTAGCACGTATGCTTTCTTTCCTAAGTCGATAACATATTTAAAATTTATTATACATATGCTTTCTCATGGTAGAGTCTGAACGCATCCTTATCCTCTTCAATTCTATCCATAAAGGATGGATTTTTCTTTCTTCGAGTTCTAAAAACTATACTAACTGCATCACATTAGTTGGATTGTGTTTTATGAAAGCCCTATCAGATTCTTCATCCCAACTTTGAGGTAGTGTGCGTAGTATTGATTGAAATAAATATGGTTCTGATATGTTCCACCCGTGATCTCGTAAGTAATTGCATTATTTGATTTTTTAATTGCCCTGCCGATAAATTGACGTGTTCTCTATAAAAGACCTGTTTTGAAAGTCATTGCATGTATATACAATATTGGACATCCTGAAAAAATAATAATAAACTTGTAAACAAAAGGAACTATGAATACGTCCTACGAAATAACTGAAACATGCTATTATACATAACTTTGAAGTCAACATTTAAAACAACAGACCATGCTACAATGAAACATATACTCTTCTAATGTGTCTAATAATTTCTTTAATTTTGGGTTGTCGTCCAAAACAAATTTAATCTCGATAGGTGTGCTTATGTCGTCTAAAAATATAATCAAGCACTTAGGGGACTGTAAAAAAATAGACCATGGATTGTTATTAGGGCTCAGTGTATAAAACACTTACTTGAAATTTTGGAATGCACAAACGAATGGCTCGTCATTCAAATTATCTTTACTCTTCAACTTGTCCAAATCAACCTTCCCCATATGGGTGTCAGGGTCGACCATATAGTCATTATTTTCCTCCACTGTCACCCAATCACAGTAGAATGCAAGTACGCTGAAAGATATTTAATCTAATGTCACAATTTGTCTTATAATCCTGTAATACATCATCTCAGCTGCTATCAAGTTTTTACCTTTCACGCTTGCCCTGAAATGAGTTAACGTTTCATATGAAATTCCGCTATTTTATTTCCCAATGAGTTATAGCTCGTGTGTACTTGAAGAGAACATTAAACCACTGACATGGTGTTGACCAATCTCCTTGCCTACAAAACTAGGCCCATTTGCTAGACGTGTAAGCCTCATCAAAACTTCACCAACTTAAAATAACTAAAACCAGGAAAGTATTTGCATTGTGAATATGTTGCAAAGACAGTAAATAAAATTAAGGTATTACTATAGTCACCTCGAAAGCTACCCAATGCCTAAAGTCATTGTTTGTGCTCGCGCATCCCTTCCTCCTCTTGGTATGCTCGCACTTATTATATTACCTAGGTTAAAATCATCAACATTAATTTCTTATGAGTATAACATTTAACATATTACATAATTTAGAAAATATTTCTAGTAAACTCACATTTTCCATTAATCTATGTCGTCATGCATCTCGAATACATATTAAGCAACCTGGTTATATTGTGTGCTTGTTAGCTTCACTACCGTACCCTTCCCGAGAGCCTCCTCATTTGCAAACTCTTCGAATTCATTAATAAACCATTCACGACCTCAAATGTTTGGGTTTTTCATATACTCCTTTGCATATAAGGAATCCCCTTCCATAATGTGCACCTCAACAACAGATCCCTTAACGTATAATCTTTAAGTGTTTTCATTAATTTTTTTCAAAAGGATAAATCCATCGGTACCTTATAGGTCCACATAATAGACCTTTATCGCATAAATGAACTAAAAAGTGGTTGGTTTTGTCAAAGAATGAGGTAATGAAGAACTTGTCCAAAATACATGTAGCCTCATCCAAAGTTTCTTTCGTCGCTATTATGTGGTTCTTGATGACCATTTTCTTACACAATAGGGAGAACCATAAGCTAATTTGTAGAATGTCCCTCCAGAGATTCTTATGTTCCAAAAATAGTTTTTGAATAACAGAGGGACAAGTTGCATAATCACATGCCAATCATGAGACTTACACTTTTTCAAATCTTTTGTTGCATTGGAGATAATCCTACATAAATTAGATAGAAAATTAAAAGGGACCTTCAAACCCTTTAATGTTTTTAAGAACATATTTATTTCTTCAATGCTCAAAGTATAAGATACAACTGAGATATGCTCTTTTCCAGTGTTTGGATCTTCTTTCAGTCATAATGATCTTTTATTCCTCAAAACACGAAGATCTTCATGGGCTTTTTCTCTATCCTTAGAATGAGAACCACGAATGCATGTACCTACGAGATGGTCGATAATATTATTCTTTGTGTGAATAATGTCTATCACGTGCCACACAGGATGTTCCTTCCAGTATGGAAGATCAAACATTATTGATCTCCTTGACCACACCGTATTCACATCAACATCCTTTCTTTTATGCATCCGGGACAAACTCATGGCATGTTTCCCCCTTAACTTTTGACCATACTTTAATGACCTTTCTTCAATTTTCAAATCAACAAGTCTTGGTGGAGGTGGCCTAGTCTCGGTGCCTTCAGGGCTAAAATTGCTTCGCATTGTCCTGAATTTGTGACTTTGGGGAAAATATCTCAGATGACTATGATAAAAAAGTTTGTGACACCCTGCCTTATTAAATACCTATTGATTAGGCATTTATTAAATTGAAATAGGATTTACAAAATGGTTCATTCTTAGCATCACTATCAAAACCAAATTAATTACGAATCACCTATTAGTTAATTAAGAAGGTGCGAAATTTTATCTTACCATAAACAGAAAAATACTAATATGCGAAAAACTAAATTACATCTTTCACATAATACTAGAGTCCAAACCATCTCAAGAAAATAAATAAATAAAGTCTTACCGAATAAACCATCAGCTAAAATCCCAAACCAAATAATAAAATTTGAATACAAGTCTGAAACTGAAATACTAAATGAATAAGGTCTAACTGGGGAAACACACACAAACTGAAATACTAGTAAAACTCCTACACTAGGAATGAATGATAGATGCGTCTAATCAAAACTTTCCAAGCCTCCACAGCGCTGCAGATATCCGTCCCTATAGGAATCATCAAGTCTGGCATTCCCGTGGCTAGACACCTAAAAGGTTTTGAAAAGATTTTATTGCAAGCGTTAAAACCCAATACATTTTGAAAATATTTAGCAAGTATTTATCACAATTTAAAATCAATTATTGATTACACATGTTAGATTCACGTACACTCTCTTGAGTTTCTCACCTCTCAACTATTATGCACACCTAACGTTTCTACTTAGCCCACCTAGCTATTCTACCCAAGTTAACTGGACTTAAGTAATTTTGAATATGAACACATCTCTCTTCTCGTACCGCCCATATAGTACTTTACCCGTTACTTAACGTTTCTCATACGTTATAAGAGCTAAAATATCTATTTCACTTATATTCTCATTATTGAATTAATTAAGTTTCACTACTTAATTTAATCTTTAGATATCCCCTATCTACCTGTCTACTGTCACACATAAGTTGAATATTCACATCGGTATATATATATATATATATATATATATATATATATATATATATATATATATATATATATATATATATATATATATATCATTACGACGTCTCTCAAAAGTACCGCCGTGAAACATGGACATACTCTACTATCAGTACAAGTACCTCTCGTACTAAATAGGGACAAATGGTTTGGTACATCTCCTTGAACCCAAAATCAAATAACAAGCAGTGGAGGCGAACATAGTTCTAAGCCTTTGGGGTACACACATACCTAACATAACCAAACGACATCCTGGACACACTAATACACGACAAATTGTGGACCGCCCAAAGTTATATGTTTTGGGGCACAAATCTAGACATCCCTGGAATAGGCATGGTGGGATCGCCCAATGTGCGGGAACCTCCGTGATAGAAGGTAGCATAGGTATGTTAACATATATAATGAATTGAATAATAGGTATATACACAACCTATATATATTAGTTATTCACACAACCTAATTATCATCATTTGTACGTAGTATATGTCACTCAAATGCTCACCATACATTCATTTTATGATTATTCTCACTATCATATCTAACGGAGTATCATTCTGTACTCTAAGGGTCGTAGTTAGCCCTCACTTTATTTCAGTGGCTAAGTCTTCCTTACCCTACTAGCCCATACAATAGCTGACTCATGCTTTCCCGTAATTTTATTCTCATACTCTCGAATTAATTACATCCCCATTTAGGCCCGAATAATTGAAGCCTTAACTCCCTCCATAAGACTACCACATGCCCTTATCAAGGTCCTACTGTAATCCCATAAGTCCCTCTAAAGGATTTAAAGAGTCCCCAAAGGTCACCCACTCATTTACACAAAGTTTCAAGGCTTAAATAGGCAAAATAGACAAAACTGATCGGGCCGAATCGATACCCCCAAATACCGAATCGATTCGATTTGCATCAGGTCTTCTTTTTTATTATTTTTTCACCATTTTCACATATGTGTCTTATTTGTTTCTTCACCAAATTTGAAACAACATTTTCTAAACCCTTTCTACGTGCAATAGGATGATTTATAACATTATAAACTCATTAAATCCATGAAAATTCAGTCAAGAACGAATCAAACTAAATAATCATCAAAAACCCTTATTTTGTGTTCTTCCCACATATTCATTCAAAAACTCAGATTTGATCCATGGTGATACTCACATATCTTCTGATTTCTAATCCTCTAAAGATAATAAATCATTCTATATGAAATCCCTTCCCATAACATTTATAAAAATCTTTCTTTTCTTCCAGGAACATTCATTTTATCAATATAATTGAAGCCCTAGTCACGTGGGTATTATAAGTTCATATTGAATTGCATTAAACCACTTGCCTTTGATCAGTAGGGTATAATTTCGTGGTTGGGATGAAGGATTGATGGTATTATCTTCTAATCCCCACTCCAAGCTTGATTGTGGTGCAAGAACACTTCAACCTCTGAAGAACTCTTCAAAACCTCCAAGAATTCTCTCCTCTTCTCTAATGGGCTCCCGTTGTATTTTGAGTTCCTAAAACTAATCGGTCTTATCTAACATCTGATAAAGGAGTTAGAAATTAGTAGGTCTCCTAACCCTCATTTCCCAAATTTTTAAAACGCCCCTATACGGTGCTGGCTTAGCCTAAAATTTCCCCAGGACTCAATCGACACCCTCGGGTATACTATTTTTGACTATTTCGACCCTTCCGGAGTCATAAGTGATCTTGAAATTGTCATTCGAGTTACTATATATAATCATCCCATCTCTACCTCAAATTAGTCAACACGCGACTCTCGGTTGAGATAAAATCCAATTACGCCAATATCACTCACTATTACGTGTAGTAATTACCATACATTAATTACTATTCACTTAATAAATTACATTCATAATATTAATCATTATCTTATTATAGATTAATATTTAATAAGCACATTATTATTCAATTCAATTAAATTACTTCTCTCGCATAATTTAAAATAAAACTAATTAATTACCGAATTAATTAAATTTAAATACATACAAATACGGTGTGTTACGTACTTCCCCCTTATAGGCAATTTATTTTGTCCCAGAAATTAGGTCATACCTACGGTAAGTAACTCTGGATACTGCTCTCACATGTCATCCTCCCACTCCCAAGTAGACTCATCTACAGTGTGGTGTCCCCACTGAACTCTGACTAGTGGCACCACCTTAGCCCGTAGCTTATGCTTAATACGATCCAAAATAGCCACGGGTCTCTCATCATATGAGGCGTCTGGCTACAAATCAATCTCCTCAATTAGAACGTGCAAAAAAGCTCTCTTGCTCCTCCCGTACTTCTTCAGTGACGCTACATGGAACACATCGTGCATCTACTGAAGATGATATTCTAATCACAATCTATATGCCACTGATCCCAATCTCTTAATAATTGGGAAAGGTACCACATATCTCGGCGCTAGCTTCCCTTTCTTATCGAATCTCATAATTCCATTCATGGGAGACACACGAACCAACACCTGGTGCCCAACCTCTAACTCCACATGCCTCTGGTCGGCATCAGCATAATCTTTTGCCTATCCTAAGCAATTCGAATACAACCCCGAATCAACTCAATATTTACAGTCATCTCCTAAATCATCTCTGGCCTAAATAACTTGTTGTCCCCTACCTCAAACTAGAAAGTGGTGAACGCCAAGGTCTTCCAGACAATGCCTCAAACGGTGCCATGCTGATAGTAAATTTGTAAGAGCTATTATAAGCAAACTCTACCAATGGAAGGTATCGCTCCCATCCTTCCCCAAAATCCATAATGCACATCCTCAACATGTCCTCCAATATCTAATTAACCCGTTTAGTCTGCCCTTCTATCTATGGATGATAAGCAGTACTCAATCGCAAGTTTGTACTCGTGGCCTCCTAGAAGCTCTGCCAGAAGTGAGACACGAATATCTTGTCTCTATCAGATACAATGTTAATCAGTAGCTCGTGCAGTTTAACTATCTCATCAATGAAGTGCTACGCATACTGACTCATCTTGTAGTTAGTATGGACCGATAGTAAGTGGGCCACAATGGCCAATCGATTCACTATAACCAAAATGGAATCGTGACTCCTTTGTGATGTCGGCAACCCTGTAATAAAATCCATCGAGATACTATCCCACTTCCACACGAGAATATACAATGGAAGTAGCATCCCTGAAGGTCTCTGATGGTCAACTTTTAAAAGATGACAAGTAATACATTTTGAGACAAACTCTACTATATCTCTCTTCATTCCTACCCACCAGTACTGTATCCTTATATCCCGGTACATGTTATCCCCGTATGGATGTACCCCAAACCTTAAACCATGCGACTCAGTCATCATAACCTTCCTCAAATCCTCATTCTCAGGCACAACTAATCTCCCATTAAAAAGTAGACCTCCCTCCTAGATGATCGAGTAAGACTCCACACCCTCAACTAATAACTGTCACACCCTTTCCTGATTGAAATGATCCTCTGCCTACGCTTTCACTACCCGCATCATAATCTCGAGAGTGATAGATAACACTGCCAAAAATGCTATAGAGACCTCATCTTCATGTCCAAGCTTGCTCCACGTCTGTTTCCAAAGCTCCACTAACTCTCCAGTAGGTCATCGTCTCAACGCGTCTGATACCACGTTAGCCTTACCAGGATAATACTGTATATGAAACTGGTAATCTTTCATGAACTCTAGCCACCGCCTCTACCTTATGTTTAGATCCTTCGATGTGAAGAGATACTAAAGTCACTTATGATCCATGAATAATGTTAACTACTCTCTTAGCAGATTATGCCTCCATATCCTTAAAGCAAAAACCACTGTTGCTAACTCAAGGTCGTGAGTAGGGTAATTCTTCTCATAGGGCTTAAGCTTTTGAGACTCATAAGTTATGACCAACTCTTCCTCCTGTAATACACCCCCAAGTCCCTGCAAGGATGCATCAGTGTATACCCGATACTCCACCCCACTCTTAGGTAATGCTAGCACTGGCATTGACATCAACTTATCCTTCAGCTCATCGAAG
This sequence comes from Sambucus nigra, assembly GCA_949130495.1. NCBI lineage: Eukaryota > Viridiplantae > Streptophyta > Magnoliopsida > Dipsacales > Adoxaceae > Sambucus > Sambucus nigra. Next base: position 319,991,612 of record OX422217.1, read on the forward strand.
GCCTGCTAATAGTGGCCACTCCACACAAACGGTACCCCTTTGTGAGTAAGGTTCATCAATGGACCCGCAATCTTTGAAAATCCCTTAATGAAGCGTCATTAATACCTGACCAAACCCAAGAAGCTATGAATTTCCATCGGTGTTGTGGGCTTTACCCACTCCCTCACCATTGATACCTTACTCAGATCAACTCAACTGTAATACCCCTGTCAGATACGATGTGTTCGAGAAATTACACCTCCTGTAGCAAAAATCCACACTTCCTAAATTTGGCATACAACTGATGGTCCTGAAGTGTCTGTAAGACCCAACGACAATGCTCCACGGGCTTCTCCTCAGTATAATAATAAACCATGATGTCGTTTATAAACATGATCATGAACTAGTCCAAGAACTCCCTGAATACTTTATTTATGAGATCCATGAACACTTCTGGCGCATTGGTGAGCCCAAACGACATCACCTTGAACTCGTATGACCCATACCACGATAGCTGGTGATAACCTGATCTCAAATCAATCTTTGAGAAGTAAGATTCCCCTCTCAACTGATCAAATAAGTCATCGATCCTCGATAATGGATACTTATTCCAAATCGTAACCTTGTTCAGCTCCATCTAGTCCACAGATAAGTGAAGCAAACAATCCATCTTCTTTACAAATAATACAGGTGCACCCAACGACGATGTACTCCGTCGAATGATACCATGACCCAAGAGCTGTTAATTTTGCTCTCTCAACTTACACATCGCTACATGGGCCATGCGATATGGTGCTCAGTTAATTGGTCTCATACCCAGTGCTAGGTGAATCACAAAATCGATCTCTCGACTGGGTGGTAACCCCGGTATCTCTTGAAATACGTCCTCGAAGTCCCTGACGACTGGAATCGAGTCTAATAGAATTATTATCTCCTTTGAGGTCTCCTCCTTAATTTAAAAAAATGGGTGCACGATCCTCCCTCAGGAAGAGGCCTCGCCACCAAGAACATCTCCTATCCTGGGATGAAGAACACTATGGTTCTCTCATAACAATCTACCATTGCCCTCTATCCTGCTAATCAATCCATACCCAGAATCACATCATAACCTTCCATGTCTAACACTAGAAGGCCGGTTTCTAAGCTTAGTCTCCCTATGATGATATCCACTCCTCTACAAATTGAGTGTATCAGTGAACCACTACCCGTCGGTGACTCTACACACATAATGAGACTACCAACGGTCTCTAATAAATAAACAACTCGGGCAAATTTGGTCTTAATGAACGAATGCGATGCCCAAGTATAAAAAAGAATCCTACCCTCAATCCCATAAATAAGAAATGTACGCTTTATTTGTGGTGGTGCCTAAGGTGCAGGTGGTATCGGTATGTCCCGAACGTTATACACACGCCCGTAGTGTATATGTCTCTACTGCTTCTAAGGGGCTAGTTGTGGTGATGCTGCACGGGGTAAAGGATCCAGCTATCCCTACTGGGCACCCTGTAGCTGTGCCCTACCCTGCTATGGGCAATCTCTCCTCTTGTGACCCTACTGTCCATAAATGAAGCACTACCCTGGGAACTCTCTCTATCTCTAGCCTTGCTAGCCCTAATGGCCTCTCCTCTGGTTCCCCTGGCCCTGAAGGCCCTAAGGAAACTGCTACTGATTTGGGACCTACTGACCCTGTTTGTAACCCTTCCCCTCTGGTCGGTACCCTCCGTGCCTGAATCTCTTGGCATTGTTCCCCCATTAGGAATCCTTCCCCTGATGACTGACTGTCTGCTACTCCGATGTCGAGCTGGTACCACCTCCATTTGCCTTGCCCTGCAAGCCAGGATCCACCTCTCTTGCTCCTCTTCGCATGAAAGTGATGATTCTGATAATGTATAAGAGCGGCATTGACAACATCAGTGTATGTCACCAATGCGGGATTACCTATCAAGTGCTGCCTGATCTTCCAAGCCAAACCATCCATAAACCTTGCTTTCTTCCTCTCCTAATTGCTCACTTCATATGGCACAAAATTATCCAGACGAGTGAAATCCTCCTCGTATTCAGCTACCAAATGGCCACTCAGTGCTACTTCCCTAAACATCTTTCGCATCTCTGACTCAACTGTAGGCGAAAAGTTTTACAGTCGAACTGCACCCAGAACTCGATAATGGTTATCATATCTCTCTCATCAGCAGTGGTCACCGACTCCCACCACTGTAAGGCTTCTCTAGCCAGTATAAAACTATCTAATCTCTGTTTTTGTGTCCCAGTACACTCCACTATGCGCATATGGTATTGGATATTCTTTTTTCACTAGCATGCCTCCACCACATCAGAGCTACCCTGAAACTCCGGCGGGTGGCCCTTGAAATGTCTCTATGACTCTCTACCAACTAGATGGGTCTATCTTGGTCTGAATGAACGGTTCCACTGGCTGCTACGGCTAGGGCTGTGGGAAATGCACGACCATAGCTATCATCACTGCATTGACGAGCTGGGATACAATCTCTGCCACCTGGGCCACCGAGATCATCTCTGGCAGTGGCTGTAGCTAAGGTACCTCTTGTGGCTCTTAGTGAGCCTCCCTCACCTCATCCCTAGTCGTTACCCTAGCTGCTCGCTCTCTCCTCGGTGGCATCTGAAAATAGATCGAATTGAATAAATACACAGTTTATACACAATATAATAACATAATCACGATATCTTAAACACGTGAAGATAAAAACAACAGTCATAATAATAGGGTTCTATAACAAAAGATAGTTATTCTGAAATTGTAATAAGCCGTATAGATCTTATGAAGACTAGAACCTGATGCTCTGATACCATCTGTGACACCCACCTAATTAAATACCAGGTGATCAGGCCTTTCTTAAGTTAAAACATGATTTACAAAATGGTTAATTCTTAGCATCATTGTCGAAACCAAATTAATTATTAATCACCTATTAGTTAATTAAGCCGGTGCCAAATTTTATCTTACATTAACAGACAAATACTAATATGCAAAAAACTAAATTACAACATTTACATAATACTAGATTCCAAACAATCTCAAGTAAATAAATAAATAAAGTCTTGCCGAATAAACCATCGGCTAAAATCCCAAACCAAATAATAAATCCAACTGATAAGAAAATCTGAATACAAGTCTGAAACAGAAATATTAAATTAATAAGGTCTAACTGGGGCAACACACCCAAACTGAAATACTCGAATAACTCCTACAATAGGAATGAAATGTTAGATGCGCCTAATGAAAACTCTGTAATCCTCCACTGCGCTATAGCTATCCGTACCTGTAAGGAATCATCAAGTCTGGCATTCCTGTGGCAAGACACCTAAAAGGTTTTGAAAAGATTTTATAGCAAGGGTTAGAACACAAAATATTTTAAAAATATTTAGCAAGTATTTACGACAATTTAAAATCAGTTATTGATTACACATGTTAGATTCACGCACACTCTCTTGAGCTTCCTCACCTCTCAACTATTATGCATGCCTAAGGTTTCTACTTAGCCCACCTAGCTATTCTACCCAAGCTAACTAGACTGTAATTCTGAATATGAACACGTCTCAGTTCGCGTATCGCCCATAACATACTTTACCCGTTAGTTAACGTTTCTCATACGTTATAAGAGCTGAAATTTGCATTTCACTTATATTCTCATTATTCAATTAATTAAGTTTCCCTAATTAATTCAATCATTAGATATCCCCTATCTAACTGTCTACCATTACACATAAGTAGAATATTCACATCGGTATATATATATATATATATATATATATATATATATATATATATATATATATATATATATATATATATATATATATATATATATATATATATATATATATCATTACGATGTCTTTCAAAAGGACCACCGTGAAACATGGGCATACTCTGCTATCAGTCCAAGTACCTCTCGTACTAAATTGGATAAATGGTTCGGTACATCTCCTCAAACCCAAAATCCAATAACAATCAGTGGAGGTGAACATCGTTCTAAGCCTCGGGGCTACGCACATACTTAACGTACCCAAACGACATACCAGACACACTAATACACGACACATAGTGAGCCGCCCTAACTTCTATGTTCTGGGGCACAAATCCAGACCACCCTAGAATTGGCAAGGTTGGATCGCCCACTGCGCGGGAACTTCCGTGATAGCAGGTAGCGTAGCTATGTTAACATATATCATCAATCATATAATAGCTACACACACAACCTATATATATATTCCGTAGGTATTCACACAACCTAATTATCATCGTTTGTACGTAGTATATATCACTCGAATACTCACCGTACATTCAATTTAACATATATCATAAATCATATAATAGCTACACCCCCCCCTAAATATATTCAGTAGGTATTCACACAACCTAATTATCTTTATTTGTACATAGTATATATCACTCGAATACTCACCGTAGATTCAATATACGATTATTCTCACTATCGCATTTTATGGAGTATGCTTCTCTACTCAAAGGGTCCTAGTTACCCCTCATTTTATTTTTGTAGCTAAGTCTTCCTTACCCTACTGACCCACAATAGATCACTCACGTTTTCCCATAATTTTATTCTCATACTCTCGAATTAATTACATCCCCATTTAAGCTCGAATAATTCTAGGCTTAACTCCCTCCGTAAGACTACCACATGCCCTTATCCAGGTCCTACTGTAATCCCATAAGTCCCTCATAATGATTTAAAGAGGACCCAAAGGTCATCCAATCATTTACACAATGTTTCAAGTCTTAAATAAGCAAAATAGGCAAAACTGGCATGGCAGATAGACTCGCCCAAATACCAAATCGATTTGCCTTGTTGAATCGATTCGGTCTTGGGGGCACCATCTTATTTTTTTTCACCAAATTCGAAACCCACTTTTCCAAACCTTTTCTACATGCATTAGGATGATTTCTAAAGTTCTAAACACATTGAATCCTCATGAAAATCCAGTCAAGAACAAATCAAAATCAATAATCATCAAAAACCCTTGTTTTGTGTTCTTCCCACATATTCATTCAAAAACTCAGATTTGATCCGTGGTGATACAAAAATATCTTCTAATTTCTACTCCTCTATAGATATTAAATCATTCTACATGAAATCCCTACCCATAACATGTATAAAAATCATTCTTTTCTTTCAAGAACATTCATTTAATCAATATAATTGAAACCCTAGTCACATGGTATTATAACTCCATATTGAATTGTAATAAACCACTTGCCTTTGATTAGTGGGGTTTGATTTCATGATTGGGATGATGGATTGGTGATGTTCTTTTCCAATCCTCACTCCAAGCTTGATTGTGGTGCAAGAACACTTCAACCTCACAAGAACTCTTCAAAGCCTCAAAGAATTCTCTCCCTTTCTTCTCTAATTGACTCCCGTTGTATTTCGAGTTTCTAAGCCTAACCCCTCTTATCTAAAATATGATAAAGGAGTTAGAAATTTTTATGTCTCCTAACCCTCATTTCCCAAATGACTAAAATTCCCCTATACGGTGCCAGTTTAGCCTAAAAATGTCATGGGACCTAATCGACACCCCCGGGTATACTATTTTGACTATTTTAACTCTTCAAGAGTCATACGTGACCTTGAAATCATCATTCGAGTCACTCTACATAATCATGCCATCTCTACCTTAAATTTGTCAGCACACGACTCCGGGTTGAGATAAAATCCAATTACGCCAATATCACTCACTATTATGCGTAATAGTTTCCATACGTTATTTACTATTCCCTTAGTAGATTAAATTCATAATATTAATAATTATCTCACTCTTGATTACTATTTAATAAGCACATTGTTACTCAATTTATAAATTACTTCTCTCGCGTAATTTAAAATAAAATTAATTAATTAGTGAATTAATTAAATTCAAATACACTGAAGTACGAGGTGTTACAAAGTTTAACATTTTCTTCAGCCAATTGTCTTATGTATTCTCTCCAAAAATAGGACAACCCAACTAACCATGTACATTTATTCCATATAAGATCCTATAAGCAGGAAAATCATGAATTACCCATATTAACATAGCTCTCAAAGTGAATTCCTTATGTTTGTATGAGTCGAACACTCTCACACCTTTAACACATAACTCATTCAATTCATTTATTCGTGGCACTATGAAAACATGAAGGTCACTACTCGATGCTTTTAGACCTGGTATTAACAATGAAAAAATTGATAACTCCTTTCTCATGCACAGTGACGAGGGGAAATTTCAAGGTACAATGAACACCAACCGTATACTCTTATTTGTGCTCAATTTTGCCAAATGGGTCAAACCCATCGGTTGATATTCTTAGGCGAATGCTACTAATTTCTTTAGAAAAGTTTAGGTATCGCTGATTTGTTCATTTCCACATAGATAAATCAATTGGATGTCATATGATATTCTCACCCACCTCTGCTCGACCATGTCAAGTCATTGCCTCCGCTATCTAAAGTATAGTGTAAAGTTTCTTCAATTAAGGACCTAAAGGGAAATACTTAAACATTTTCTTAGGTATTTACGTATCTACTTTCAATAAGGGTTTATTATGTACTATCATCTTTTGTTTATAACTAGGTTCCTTATATACAGGACAAACATGTTTGTCCTTATGCTCCTTATAGTATAAAATGTAGTCATACTTGAAATAATGAATTGGTTTGTATTTCATACCCAAACCTTTCAAATTACACTTCATGATTGGATAATTGAGTGGCAATGTAGTTCCTCTCGGGAACAAATCTTTTGGACAAAGGAGTATTGCCGTCACACTTCTCATAGACAAGCAAAATTAGCTCTTTAAGTTGTGCAACCCAACCATGGCATAAAACCTTGTGTTGTCAGGGTTGGAGTTTTGGTATAACGGTGTTGCAGCTATTGATTTTAACCGTATATAATCCCCATCTTGGTCAGTATTGTGGTCAACATGATCCTCAGAATATAAACCATTCCCTCTACTATCTTACTTTTCTTGTGCTATGTGCATTTCTACGTATCATTTATGAGATCGTTTAACCTAGCAAGTGCTAGCGGATCACCATCTATGCGATTTTTTTCCTTGATAAGTATTTCTTCTAGAATATACATAAAATCCCTCTCCTCGTGGAATTTTTAAAATGTGTAGTCAGCTTGCATACACCACTAAATCAAATTTAATTTTACATCTACCCCTTCAAATGTTTACCATGTCTACAACGAATGCATGGTCATGGAAAAATATTAGTTTTGAGATTATTTATTGCATAATTCACAAAGTATTTGACCCCATTAATGTATACTTTCCCCACACTAGAACTTTCACCCATCCACTCTTTATATTGTGGAAACCCCATTAATTCTATAATATAAATACATAGAAACTCAGTAAATTATAAAGCTAAATGAGTAAATTCCTTTATAATGAAAAATAACATGCAAATATATATGTGTAGCACAAGTATTTTAGTCATTATATATTTTTTCATATGTTTGAGTAGTGATATATTTAGTATTATATGTTGTGACCATCCCTCCCCGGTTGGTACACACGCGAGGGTTTGGCACCCTTCCTCGGGGCGCTTCGATCGTCGTTAATTTGGGGTGATGTAAGTGATAGAGTCGTTAGCCTATTTTGCACAAAATAGGTAAAAAAATGTCGCCACCTCGAGAAAACGACATCAAAGACATATTGATGCTTGTGAAACCAATAGTTCAGGGATTCGAGGACTAAGTTATGGAATGGGAAGGTGTTAGGAACCCATCCCTCCCTTTTGATCTCTCATGGGCATGTGTTATTCTTCTCCTTAATAACTCCATGAACTGTGTGCGTGTATATATAAATGGAGAGTGGAATAACTCGACTCACATCACGAATATAGGTGGAGTGAGGTCATCATTAGGAGCGTTCCCAAAATAGTAATAAAAATATTTTGTATGCATTTGTTGGGTCACCAATCATTTAGAGAAGGGCAATGGTGTTGGTTGGACAAAACATAAGCATGAATCATAAATATATGATATGAGGATAATATATGAAAGAAAATAGGAGAGTAATCGAATCTTAAATTTTACTTGAGATGCCTACCTAGCCTAAAAAGGCATCAAAGTCCACATAGTTCGCATATAACACACAATGAGGTTTATCCCATAATTCCAACCTATTTTTTTATATGGTATTGTGTGTTGAAAAAAATATTTTAGTGTGAGAAGAAGTAGTGAGAAATCCCTGTTTGGAATTTACAAGCAAGTCCTCTGTTTCTTATTTTTGGTTTTTTTATCGAAAGTATGGTATGTGCAATATTACTAATAAAAAGTTGGATATTAATATGTGCAATCTGATAAAAAAAAGAAATGCTAAAACAAGAATCAAGTAACTAATGAGAAAATAAGAGAATTTAAAGAGAGGTTGAAAGATTTGGACCTTCTTTTGAAGCCTTCAAATTGATCTTGAATTTTGAAGGGCTACTCATACAAGTGGGCGAAGGTAGTAGGTGGATAATGAAGGAAACTTTCCAGATTGGGTATGTAAATGATGGACATGGAATGTGATAGAGGTTTCAAGATGGAAACCACACTGACTTTGAGAGAATGTTGTTTATATCACTAAGAGGGATGGCTATGCGGTCCCTTTGAAGTGAGCTCATCCTATTCTTATATAGGGTCAAGAGAGGTGCCGATCGACGTTGTCCTTGTCTTGCCTATTAGCAGGAAACCCCAGACACATTGTCAATAGGTAGGGAAATGGGTTTGCCATTCGACACTCCTCTATATATATTTTGGGAAAACGGTCATAGAATGCAATTCGTAAGATGAACCGTTAGAAAGGGTATTTGGATCTCTTTAATATTTCATTGGGCTGTTCACAAGTTCGGTGGTGACTGTGGTCAAACGGGGCTTGAAAGCGCCCATCGATCCTTTGGAAAAGAGGGAAACATATCGTTTACTTGAACCATATGGCCGATCTGTGCATGGGACAAACCATTAGAAAGGTTATGGATGGCCTTCGAGAATCCATTGGGCCTCTCTCGAGTTCAGGAGTTGACTATGGTCAAACGAGGATTAAAAGCTCCCGTCGGTCTTTTGGATAAGAGGGAAATGGATCATTCATCAGAATCGTAAGGATAATTAACTAATGGGATGAACTGTTAAAACGTTTATGCAGGGCCCTTCGATGTTCCAAAGTTTTCCGCTCACTTCAGAGAGTTGACCAAGGTCAAATGAGGCCCAAAAGTTCTAGATGTTCAGAGTGAAATGAGTCATTTATCTGTACCGTAAGGTTAATTTTGCACATGAGGCAAACCATTAGAAAGGAAATTCAGTGCCCATAGGGGATCCAAAGGGCTTCACTCAAGTTGGAGAGTTGACCGAAGTCAAATAGGGCTCGGGGAAGCACCCGCTGACCTTTAGTTCAGTTTTCGAAGGAAAATGGGTTGTTCGTCCGATCGGTAAGGATGATTTATGCATGGGGGACCATTAGAAAGATAATTCAAGGCCCTTCAAAGATCCAATGAGTTGTTTCTCAGGTGAGAAAGTTGATCGATAGTCAAATAGGTCTTGGGATCACCTAGTGGCCTCCAGATCAGTACTTGGAGTTTGTCCTAAGGATTAAAGTGAAAAAGGAGTGCTAAGGACCTGAGGATATTCTTAGGGGGGGTCCTAAAATGGGGTGTCTATAGAGTCCCTTGATAAGTGAGCTTGGAATAAGTGAAAGTCGCTAAATAGACACCACATCGGAATTGGGAGAGAGGGCATTTAAGGTTAATTTTGTGGACCAAAGTAACGAGGGTGACCGATTTAGTGGGTTAAGGTCAATTTCAAGAACCTAAAGAGACGAGGATGACCAATTTAGTGGGTCAAATTTATGTTAAGATTGGTTCTAAGGGAATAGGTATGACCATTTGGCAAGTCGAGGCTGATTCTGGAGACCTCAGGAGAGGAGGATAACCGATTTTAATGGGTCAAGATTAAGTTTTGAGTTGTGCTGAGGATGACCAATTCTGAGGACTTGAAGTTATAATGACCAATTCTGAGGGCCGAGGTCAATTAGGATGTCCTGAAGTCGTGATGACTATTTCTAAACCGAGGCTAATTCTAAGTACCTAAAGCAATCAATTCTGCAGGCCAAGGTCAATTATGAGGACCTGAAGTTATGATAACCAATTCTGAGGGACGAGGTAGATGTAGGGGACCTGAGGTTGTAGGGACCGATTCTGTGGGTCAAGGTTAATTCTGAGGTAAAGTTATGACGACCAATTATGAGGGCCGAGGATAATTCTAAGGACCTAAAGTAGTAGCGACCAATTCTACAGGTCGAGGTTAATTCTGAGGACCTGAACTTGTGATGATCAATTCTGAGGGTCGAGATCAATTTGGAGGACCTGAAGTTGTAGGGATCGATTTTGCGGGCGAGGTCAATTCTGAGAACTTGAAGTTATGACGACCAATTTTAAGAGTAGAGGTCAATTTTGAGGATCTAAAGTAGTAGCGACCAATATTGAAGGTCCAGGTTAATTTTGAGGACCTAAAGTTATGAAAACCAATTTAGATGGCCGAGGTCGATTCGGAGGAACTAAAGTTATAGGGATTGATTCTACGGGTCGAGGTCAATTATGAGGACCTAAAGTTATGACGACCAATTCTGTGGATTGAGGTCAATTATAAGGACCTAAAGTAGTAGCGAACAATTTTGAAGGTCGAGGTTAATTCTGAGGACCTAAAGTTATGACCAGTAATTTTGATGGCCGAGGCCGATTCGATTGACCTGAAGTTGTGACGATCAATTCTATGGGTCGAGGTCAATTTTGAGGACCTTGACTTGTTAGGAGGAGTTTCTATTTTGGGGACTTGTAGTCTTAGATAGGGCATAATTTCCCTGAGGAAGCTATGAGGGATTTTGATGTAGGCACTTCTTTAAGTTTCACTAAGGGATTGGTTTAGGTGAAGGTTTTGACAGGAGATTTCGCTGGGGAACGGGGAAGGTATTATCCGTAATTCCGCTGGTGAAGTGTTTGATTTGAGGTTGAGATTCTGCTGGGGAAGTATTGACTTGAGATTGGGATTCCGTTTGGGAAATGTAGTAGACTTGAATGCTGATACAACGCTGGAACGTTAATCCTACTGGGGGTCTTAAGGGTTTGTCATGGGCCTAGTGCTATGAAAAATAGTTTTCTTGATGAAGAGATGTTGCAATATTTTTCTGGAATTTTTAAGAATTTTTCGGGTAATTTTTGGATTTTCTAGCACTTTTGTAAAAAATTTGCAGGGGTACCGATAGGCAGGCTAGAGGGGTTGCCATTAGGCAAGGACACAGGCTCCTGGGTTTCCTTGGGAAGAGTTATAAGTAGGTGATGATCAGTATGGCGCTTAGTTCTGTGTAAAAAGGGGGCGATTTCTCCTCATTTTCACACCTTCAAGTGCTTGAATCTTTTGCTTTTTCTCTCTAAAAACTGTTCCCAAGTCCTTTTCCTTTTAAGACTTCAAACGTCAAGTTCTTCTAATGAGGGATAAAATGTGGAGTGGCTGGGCTGGCCTAACATGGCAGTCTAGGGTTCCCATTGCCTTAGACAATGAGAATGCCTTTGATCCTTTTGAGCTGGTAGTTGAACAACGCTTCCTTCTATGTGAGCCTCCACCCCACCGTTCATCTAGGGTAAAGAACCCTAGTGGCTACATAAGTAAGGTGACTTTTGGTATTCCTTTTCATTTTTCTCTTTGTTCTCAGTTCTTATGCAAGGTTTTTTATTCTTTTTCTTTGGCTGACTGTTGTAGCTTTTTTGAGTATACGTCTCGACGAACGAGTGGGTTGAAGGATGTTTGGGAACAGGTCCTAACGGCAGTGCGCTGGATGGTTTCTTCTGCTGGTTTTGATCATCTCGCGTAGGCCTTAGATGAGACACTACCCACACCTTCCATTTGGGCTTCGGGGAGATGACTATTATTCCCATAAATGTTCAACAATTGTTGGGGATTCATTGTGAGGGTGTTCAGATAGAGGTGGATCGCACAGTGAGGGGACATCAAAGGCGGTTCAGGCAGCGCTGGGGGTTGTGGTTAGGATCATTTCTAGGGATTCTATCTGCATCTGTACTATTCAGGAGGTGCTTTTAAGTAGGAGAATAAACACGACTGATGGGCGGCAGGTGAGATAGATAGACCTATTACTACTTTTGCTTATGCTTGGCAGATTTCTGGTGGCGACGAGGGGCGACGTAGTTCATCTCTGGTTTTGTCATTTGAGGATGATTTTCGACATGTAGTTTTATGGTTGGGAGAGCTTAACTTTGGCTTCTCTCTATTCTTCGTTGGATTCTTTTAGCTGGTAATGTTGGTAGACCTTTAGAGGGGCCATGTACCGTTTGGACGTAACTTCGGACATATTTTTCTTTTCATGTCTTTCTTTGCATTCATGTTTTGTTTCTTCTTTGTTGATTCCCGTCTTTTGGAGACGTGGATTTACGAGGTGATTGGGCACTACATGACGTTGATAGCTTTGAAAAATTCAAATTTTAGGGACTTCTACTGGATGTTCCGGTGGTGGAAGTCCAATCGGGGATTGAACAAGTCTTTAACCTTGGTGGCGATACGACACGCTTTGAAAGTCTTGACGAGTAATTAGGTTATTTTTTATTTCTTTTGAGTTATTTTTTGGATTTTTATTTCTTCCATGAATGTTGATTCTCTGCCGGGGATTGCTGGTGACCTTTTACCCTTAGGGGATGGCTCCTAGGGAAACAGGTTTAAATGCGCAGATGCATCGATTGATGGCGCACGAGTTTGAGTATGTCTGGTACCTAAGAGAGAGAGTGATGCAATAGATTGTTGAGGTTGAGGTGGTGGTACTAAGGTCAATGCCCCTGATGTACATGCGGCGAGTGAGGGAGATGTCTGACAAGGGTGATCGGCGAGCCCTACATACTCTACACAGACACGGTGGTGAGTTATGATTACTTGGACTTCCTGATGAGTTGGTTGATGTCCCCTTGCATTTCTGATGTGGAGAATATGCATTTGCCTCCCATGAATTTGGGTAGGGTTACTAGCAGGCCGGTGGGATCTGGTCCTAGTACGGGTGGTGGTATGTTAATGCCAGCGATAACAATAGAGGAAGCTACAATTATTCAGGTTACTCCCCCTTCTTATAATTTTCGAATGAGTAATGGGGAGTTATTTAGCATGCCCCATCGTCCTAATGCGCCAGTGTCGGGGTTGATGTGGCTTACAGATAATATCCTTCAGCCTAAGGTATAATCTTCTTCTTCCCTTGCCTTGTTTCTTTTGATTCTTTCTTTGCTATTTGACTGATTGGTCTTTTTCTTTCGTTTCTTTACTTATAGTATGTTCGAGTGCCGACCACCTGGCCGAAGGATATTAAGGAATCGGTCGCCTCTTCGTAAGCTTACATCAGGGAGTCAATTCCTCCCTGCTTGGTTCCGTCTGTTTTACCCCTCGTCGTCGAGGAAAGTGCATCCGCCACAGAGGGTGAGGATCTTGAGAGAAGGAGTTGTTAATTCGGGTGGCATCCCGTTTATTGTATTTTTCTTTTTTTCTTCTTCTTTTACCAGTAAGGATGTAATCATGAAACAACAATATATATATATATGAAGGAGATGCTATTTTATTTTTGGCTTAACTACACCGGGACCCCATGAAATTTGCCCTTATTGGCACTTTCCTCCCATTCTTTCAATTTAGACTCATAACTTTGAAAACGACTACAATTTACTCACTACCGTCCAATTCCGTTAACTTTTGACAAAAAATGTTAGTCACATTACTTTAAGCAATCGTATTTATGTCAAAACCTAATTATTTTTAAAAAAAATCTTTAAACAACTAGAAAAAAATTTAAAAACTAGGAAAATACCAAAAAAATATAAAAAAGCCTTGGAATAAATTTTGAAAATATGAATGTATATTTAAAAATTCAGAAAACACCAAAAAATATTTAAAGTCTAAAAAATTCTAAAAACTATCGAAAAATTTATTTTCCACAAAAAACATTATTCCTACCAATAAAAAATGATTTTCATCAATATAAATTAATTTTAGCAGTAATAAAGAATTTCTAGCAAATAAAAAATAATTTTCACCATTAATAAATAATTTCCAGCATATAAAATATGATTTTCAGCAATATTTTTTTTTCAACAATATAAAAGTATCTCGAACCAAATTTCTATTAAAAAATAAAAATAGAAAAAATATATAAAAATAAAAACGATACACTAAATATTAAGAAATAGAAAAAAGGTACATAAAAATAGAAAATAAATAAAATAGATATTTATTTTTGTCCAAAATCTGCAGTTATTGGAAAATACATTAAAATACTAAAAAAATTATATTCAGCAAAAAAAATATGATTTCCCGTAATACAAAAATTCAATCTAACGAATAAACAATGGTTTCCATAAATAAAAAAAATGGTTTTTCCAAGATAAAAAAATTTCAAGGAAATAAATATATAATTTCAGGAAATAAAAAAAATAAAATGAAAACCCTAATTTATTTTAGCAGCAAAAAAATAAAAACCCTAAGTAAAAAAAATTAAAAATTCATCAGCACCATCCGCCCCCACTAGCCCCTCCCCCCCCCCCCCCCCCCCCCTCCACCCCAATAAATTGATCTGCTCCAGATCTATTCGTGCATGTGTGTTTGTGTGAGAGAGAGAGATGGGGAGATAGGAAGAAGAGGGAGAGAGCGTGAGAGAGGGGGAGAGCGGGGGAACAGAGGGGGGAGAGAGAGAGATTGTGTGTGTGTGAGAGAGAGTTTAGGTTTAAAAAAAATTAAAATACCCGCTTAAATGATTAATTTACCCCCACTTAAAATATATGTTCCACGCACTTGACCTTTCTCCAGCCAAAAAATAAATGACCGTAATGTTTTTGGGCAATTTGAACTGTCAGTGAAACTATATGGTGGTATTTGAAAAAAATGAAAGAATTGGGGGGGGGGGGGGGGGGGGGGAGTGCCAATAGAGGAAAAGTTCAGGGGGCCGAAATGTCATTAACCCTTTATTTTTTCATGCTTTAATGACTTATCCCATATGCACTTTACTTTTCTACTGAGACTGCAAGGATAACATAATGTTTATTTATTCAGAAATGAGAGTAAATTAACTCAGGGAAAAGATTTATTTTGGAAATAATAAGTAAAAATAGATAATTAAGAAGAAATGACTTTGGGGGGGGGGGGTTCGAAACAAGAATTTCTTTTTGAGAATTTAATTTTGACAAAAGAAGAAAGAGGGGATTTTCCAAAACAAGGGGGTTGCTGATCGACACATCCCTTGTCTTGCCTATTGGCATATGGGTCAAGTCAAATCACTTTACAACTTTGATTGCACTTTGCTGAACATATTGTGGGGCTGGAGTCAGTTCGATTTTTTCAGATCCTTTGTATTTTCCCAATTCTTTTGTGTATAAAAGGAGAAGTAATGAGTGTGATTCTTCCACCCATACTTAATTTCTTCTTTTTGCTTCTTTCTTTATTATTCCCAAATAAACCTTCCGGTGAATGAAAATTTTTCCTCCTACCTTGATGATCTAGAGGCCATGTGTTTGTATAATGTGGACCGCGAGGCTTTTAACCTGCATCGAGTCTTACTAGGTCATAATCGACCAGTTAATTTAAATATGCTAGCAGCGAGAATACATTTTTGGTACCCCAAAGACCGTGCCATCCGTTTCGGACTAGATTTGGTATGTCCAACTTATGAAGAATTCTCGACCATGTTGGGGATCAACTCCAATGCAGCGACAACTTTTCTTGAATTTTTCCACTATCTCCGGGCGTTATTAGTGTAGTTTCTCCGTGTTTCCCCTTCGACGGCTCGATCGTTGGTTACTAGGAGGATAATTTCCCTCCCGGCTATTATGCATTCTGTGTACTTGAGGAATTTTAATGATGCAGGCTATGATGGAGCTCTTTCCTTGGGCCTTAATGCAAGGCTTTTGCTGGTTATGGGGGACTTAATTGTGGATCCTATGTTGCCTACGATAACAACGTGGATGTCCTACTGTCATAGTCCTACAACGATTATACTGGCTGGAACCCTGAATGGTCTTGAAGCTTGGAGAGAAGGTTACTTCGATTTTCAAGGGGGATCTTGATGATGTTGTTCATGTGGATTACTAAGAGGTTCTGTCTCATGGTTTCTCCTGAGTATCCCTTGGATGGTGTGCCAAATTTTTTTACTCGGTACTTTATTAGTTTCGACCCATCTGTAGAGAACTGGGTCAACTTGTTTGTGGTGCATGGAGCCTAGTGACTTTAATGGGTGGTTCCATGGTGCAGAGAATTACATCATGTTCTAGAGCTGGGAGAGATTGATATGCATGCTTAGTTGGCCTATGATAGAATTCATTCTATTTACCTTGGTGACTTCTGGGCCAAGATGGGTGGGAGCAAATAGTGCCTCCTCGCACACTAGACTTGTTTCCGATGGATGACCTGATTGAATCCCGGTGCATGATGCTTATTTTTTTATAGTAGAGTCATCGATCGTCTACCCACACATGTCAATCTGTAGGAAGGGTGTGGAAATTTTTTGGGGACTATCCGAAGTGGTTGGGGAAACGAATAGTAGAGAAGATCGACTAGATAGAGGAGGTTTGCTCGTTTCGACACCATGGAAGGGGGGTAGTGTTTTTTTTCTAAACTGGTAAGAGCATACCACTCCATGGAGAGGATTCGAAACATTAACCAAGAGGGGGAGACCTAGTGATCTTCGGAGGCCAAAAATGATGATGGGGTAAGGTCTTCTGGGAGCTGTGGATAGAGTTTGTAAAGCTGGGGATAATTATAAACTTTTTTTTTTAAAGATGTGGTGATATTTGTGTATTGTGTTTTGGGGTTTGAGTTTTTGGGAATAATATTTTGTGTGTCTTGGTTTAGGGTTAGGTTTGTTTTAGGGATAGTTTTGTTAGCGAAGAGGAGTGGTTTGTTTGACTCCCTTTACGGATACTTCATATAACAATGTTGTATTCCTTAATTAGAAATAAAAGTTGATTTTGAACATATTTTGTTATGCCTCTTGATGAGTTTTACACTTGAATTATATTTACTAATCGCTAAGGCATACATAATCCTTTTGCTCATGTAAATGATAAAATGAACCACCATTCCTGGAGGTTAGAAAAGAATAGCATTTTGTAAAAAAAAGGGGACCATGCCCATTTAAGGTGTATGAGCTGCCTACGTACCTCTGGGGATTTTAGAATTGTTTTGGGGAATTCCATTTTTGAAAGAGAAAAGGTTTTTGAGAGGATCAAGCCCCACATAGTTCTAGGTAGAGATAAATAAAGAGTTTTTTTTAATATAGAATAGAAGGTGGATGAGAAGAGCCATGGCACGTCGAGATTTCAGACTAAGGGTAGAACTGTTTAAGATGGTCCAGGTTAACTAGACATGCCATCCCTTCTCCATGGAGGTCTGTGAGCATAGCGGCTCCGACTGACAAGATGTTTTTCACTATATAGGGGTCTCTCCAATTCAGTTTGAATTTCCCTCCCGGGTCCCACATGGGTTCTAAGATCTCTTTGAGGGAAAGGTTTCCTTCCTGGACACCACAACCCTTGACTCTTTGGTCGAGTTATCGTGTTATTTGGCGATGGTACTCTTGTATGTGATATAGAGCCTTCAACCTCTTTTCATCCAAGAGTGAAAGTTCATCAAAGAGGCTCTAATGCCAGTTTTCTTCGCTAACTCTGCTTTCGAGCATGACGCATAAGGAAGGTATATCTAGCTCAACGAGTAGGACTACTTCCATGCCGTATATCAGAGAATAAGGGGTAACCCCTATAGATGTTCTAACTGAAGTACGATAGGCCCATAGGGTGTAAGGGATTCGTTCGCCCAATCTCTGCAACTCTTGGTCATTTTGCTGTTGATGGCTTTGAGGTTTTTATTGGTGGATTCGATAGCACTATTAGTTTGGGGTCAGTAGGGAGAAATTTGTATCTCTGAATCCTGTACTTGTCGACCAGTTTTGTGACCTCAGTTTCGAAGTGTAACCCATTATCTGATACTATAGCTCGTGGGAAACCTCATATCGACGGATGATTTTTTTTATAAAGTTGGCCAGTTTCTTGGCATTCGACACTCTGTATGAATTAACTTCTACCCATTTGGTGAAGTAATCAATGGAGACTACTATGAACTCATGCCCATTTGAAGCCTTGGGTGTGACCTTCCCTATGTTGTCAATGCCCCAGGTGGAGAACAACCAGGGAGAAGTCATGTTGTATAATTCTCGAGGAGGTAAGTGTTGGAGGTTAGCAAACTGCTAGCATATGAGGCATCTTCAGATATAGGTAGGGCAATCCTGAATCTTGTTGGTCCAATAGTACCTGCGATGGATGATTTTTTAGCAAGTATATGACTGTTCATGTGGGGTACGCATTCCCCACTATGGATTTTTTGCATCATTTCTTTAACATCAACCCCTGTAATGCAGTGCAAATGGGTCCCATAAAAGTTTCTCTTGAATAATGCTTTGTCACAGATGATGTATTGGGTAGCGAGTATGTGAAAGGTCGCACAGTCTTTCTTATTAGCACCTTGGGAATACCTACCGTGTTTGAGGAGGTTCCAAATATCATAGTACTATAACTCGACCATATCAAAATCTTCATTGATAATGAGCTCAATGTGGTAGAAGTGGGTTGTCATAGCTTGTTTTTAGATTAGAAAGGGGGCTATCGTTATTCCCTCAGGTCTCTCGACCATGGAGGTTAGTGTAGAAAGGGAATGGGCTAAGCTTTTCTTTGCATGAGGCAGGTAGTGGAAGGTTATATTTTAGAACTGTGAGGCTGTCTCTTCTAAGTGGGCGTAAAAGGGTAAGAGCTTTTCCTCTTTGACTTTTCATCTTCTAGATACTTAACTGATGATAAGGTTAGAGTCCCCGTAGACATATAGGTGTTTGATACCTTTCTTAAGGGAGACTTTAAGGCCTATAGTTCATGCCTCATATTTGGTCATATTGTTAGTACATGGAAAATCTAGCTTGATGGTAATAGGAGAGTGAGAGTCATCGGGAGTGATCATGAGTATCCCAATGTCATGTCCTTTCTTGTTGGCTGCATAATCAAAGAACATTTACCATCTGAGGTCTTCTTGAAAACTTTTGAGTATATATTCATTCGAGAATTTGAGACCCAAACGTCGGTTCCCTCCATAGTGTAGTCAGCAAGGTAGTCGGGGATGTCTCTCCCCTTCATGGATTTTTACAAGATGTATACGATATCAAACTCAGCTGGCAGTATCAACAACCGGGCCATTAAGTTAGATATGGCAGGTTTATCAAGCAGGTACTGGATAGGATCCATTCAGGACACTACTCTAATGGGAAAAACAAGCATGTAGTGTCGTAACTTTTGAGTGACCCAGACTAGGGAGATTTATGCTTTATCGAAAGAAGTGTAGTTGACTTCGTACCCAACCAATTTCTAGATAACATAATAAATGTCACTTTATTTATGAGTTTCTTCAATGTAATGGGCTAAAAAAGCCCATTCTACAGTATCTGTTATGATTAAGTCCAAGAGGAAGGGTTGACCTGGATGCGATGACATAAGTATCGGAGGTTGGGTAAGGTATTGCTTGATTCTATCGAAGGCTTCCTACCAGACCTCATTCCAGACTTTGTTAGAATCTTTTCAGAGGAGTTTGAAGACGGGCTCGCAGATAAAAGTGAACTGGCTGATGTACTATAATTTTCCCAGGAATCATCGTCTCAAGTATGGATTTCAACTTGGTTGGGTCTACTTCAATTCCCTTTCCACTGACCATAAATCCCAAGAGTTTTCCTTTTGTGATGCCAAAAATGCATTTATGTAGGTTTATCCTCATTTTGTATCGTCGTAGTCGTTCGAAGAACTTCCATAGGGAGGGAATGTGACCTTCCCGAGTCTTAAACTTAATGATCATATTTCTCACATATACTTCGACCTCCTTGTGTATCAAATCATATAAGATAGTTTTGGTAGTCCTTTAGTAGGTAGCCCCGACGTTCTTAAGCCTGAATGGCATGACAGTGTAGGAGAAGGTTCCCCATGGAGTGATTTTCTCCTCATGGCATGGGTGCATCTTGATTTGGTTATATCCAAAAAATCCACCGATGAATGACTTGAGGGCAAGGAAGGCTGTGTTATACACGATCATGTCTCTATTGGGTAATAGGTAATCATCCTTTAGAGACGCTTTGTTCAAATCCCGATAGTCAACACACATGTAAACTTTCCCCCCTAATTTTTATATAGGGACAATGTTAGCGAGCCATGTGGGATATTTTATTAAATAGATGAAGCCTATGTCAAACTACTTAACTACCCTTTTTTGACTTTAAGCTACCATTCGGTGTAGAATTTACTTAGAATCTATTTGGCTGACTTGCATTCTAGGAATGTTGGTATCATATGTTGAGTTATTTCGGGGTTGATCCTGAGCAAGTCATCGTAGGACCATGCAAAGACATCCAGGTATTCTTTTAATAACTCTTTGAATTACGCGCGCTCATGTTCGTTAAGGGTGGACCTTATCCCAATCTCTCGTTGTTGGCGACTAAAAATAAGATTGATAATAAGAGTTTCATCCCCATTAATTTGAACACGATTATGTCATTTATTATTAACCTTATTAAGATTAGTTAAGAATTTTTCATTTTTAAAGTCATCATCATCAAGGGTTTGATTGGAATTAAGACAATTAATGTAAGGCACAACAAGATACTCGGAATCTTCATTAATTTCATTCTGAGGAAAAAAGACATTGAGAACCTCGTTAAAGGAGGTCTCGATTACATTGATATCAGAAGAAGGATAAGCAACAATAGACGAAGAGAGAGGGTAAACAACAAGGTTGGGTTGAATCTCAGCAGGTTGGAATGGTATAGTATTCAAGTTAAGAAGAGGCCCACTAACAACCTTGATTAGATTGGCCATGTTTGATGGTGTAGCGTCTGAGTTGATGATACAGAAAGTTAGATCCAGTGTTTGTAGGTTGAATGAGTCTTCAGAATCAATTTTCGTAGAGACCTAACTAACTGTTGCATCTTTCTCGGTGAGAGGTTGCACTTTATGCTGACAGTCTTGGACCCAAGAATTATTGTCTAAAAAGAGTATTTCCATCCTTAGTTTCATCATCTTGTCGATGTGGTCATACCATGGTTCAGTGAAGACATAGAAAGGGAAGTTTTCACACTCCTTGTTAAACCTTCCATTCAGAGAATATCTTGAAACAGTCTTTGATTCCTTTAAACCTCTTTTCAGTCATGGTTGGTAGAGCGCTTTGAGTTTTTTTTATCGAAGGCTGATAACCCATGCCTCTTCAGGACTATGGACTCGAGTATCCCTTATTGACATCGCCCCAACTCTAGTCCGGGCATGAAATGCATGTCCATGAACATCTATATCACATTGACATTGCCGTGAGGGTTGTGTTTCGAACAAACTTGGTATTTGAAATTGTCTCCCGCTGGAAGGGTAAGTGGATCAACTCTGAATCCGCAAAGGATCATGTCATTTGTCCCATGATGTATTTCCAATATCGAATTGCTGGTACTAGCATTTTTTGTACCAACGTTATCCCCCCAAAACGATGATAACTTTCCCTTTGGCGAAGAATTTCAATTTTTGATGAAGGGAAGAAGATACCCCTCAGTTGCTGTGAAGTCATGGTCGACCAAGAAGAACGTTGAAATATATCGGTATGTCAATGACTTGGAATTTGGTGATAGGGTTGATAGGGCCAGTCCCTATTATGAGTTTTATAAATCCCATCACCTCTTGGCGGGTATTATCGTAAGCATGCACTTGTGACACCCCGCTTATTAAAATAAGAGGTGGCCAACCCGTTACTCCAATAAAATAGGAATCATAAATGGTCCATTCTTAGCATCACGGTCACAAAGAAGATAATATCATACGACCACCCAACATTTTAAAAATGACTGTCAAAATATTTTCCAATTTACAATGAACTATTCCACTCATCTACTTTCATAACAAAAAGGTTGATATATAATAAGCAGTTTGATAACATTTACAAAGCATAACCGAATAAGCTGTCGGTTAACAGACTGATACATAAAGGTTACACCAAATATAACAGTAGCTATGAGATATAAACTTGGGCAACACGCCCGAATATAACTGAAGAATCATAACTAGAATATCCATATAGAATTTGATGCATCTAATATAAAAATCCTACAACATCCGCAATATGTCATCGCTCCTTAACACTGGAAGGGAAGGTCAGAAGGGGTGCTTATGCGATGGGACACCTGGACATAAACAATAACCACACGAGAAACAAAATATAAACGGGTCAGGTCCCGGTTTGATATGATTTACATGTGAATAAAATGCATAACAGTTATGAATGCCAACTTTCATAAACAGGTTAAGTTTAATCTTCTCTTCAAGAATCATACTCACCTCTCGTTTAAAGTGCATATACTAACACATAAAATTATTTTTTTTAAGTTAAGCTACTCGACTACTTAATAGTAATAACCTAACTATATCTAATATGCCTGGTCTACCAATTTAACATTTATCCTCACAAGTCAGTTAATAATTAATGATCACATATAATTATAATTGATTCATAATTCCATTTAATCAATTGCCTTAAAACACAAATTGAATGAGAACAATTATTTTCATACAATAAAATTTCTAAGACCATCCTTCCGGGAGTTACCTCACCGGATGCGTTCCCTAATTGCTATCACCTTTCATGGCTTAGTTTCATAACCACTTGGGTACCCTAAATCACAACGCATGGGAAGCGGTTATATACCTTTGACAGTGAGGCGTAACCATACCCGGAATTACTTCACTTCTAATAAACAATCACACAATGTAACAACTGGTGCTATGGCCCGAGGACTATACTCTTCCAGCATCATTAGCCAGGGGATTCACCTCTTTCGCGTAACTTCCCTTATGATAGCATTTAGAGTGGTATGTACATATATGCCATAGTCATAAGATATATTAGTTTAAACACTCAATTCTTACTTTTGAAACCATATGTGCATAATGAAATTAATCTACAAGGTATAAACACTCCGATACTAGCCCCCTAAAGTCAAAATGACACTAACCGACTCTACACTAGTCCTACAATCATTTACTTAATGAAATGACGCATTATGCACTCCTACCTAATCCCCAAAAATAAGCCTGGACACCCCCTTACTATCCTAGGGTATCACTACCCTTAGGTGAGACCATAATAATCTATAATACATCATATGAGAAGGTCCTTAAGCCTTAAACCTAAGAGAAAAGGATTAGAAACAAATTTAGAAAAATTTAGTAAAACAACACTATTTCCGAATCGATTCTCCCCAACCGAATCGATTCGGTCAAAAGAATCAAACTTTCTGCTAAGTTGATGAATCGATTCGGACTGCCCGAATTGATTCGCTAACTAAGACTTGTAGCCTACCATTTTACCGAATCGATTCTCCTGGGTTGGAAAGCCCAGGTTTGTCTACGGGTTTACATGAACCCTAAATCCCAAAACCCTTCTTCTTCCATCTAAACCCAACATCATCAACCAACATCATCTACAAATCATTCCTACATGATAACTCACCATTATGAACCCCTCAATCATGTTTACATCATATACATAAGGGTTTAAACATCAAACTCACCAAAATCACCAAGTGGTTTAAACTCAAGAACACTAACAATTTACACAATTTATTCACACAGACTCATACATCAATGCAAGTTAGAAAATGATTGAAGTCTCGAATTCCTCGTCGTTGAAACGATTCCAAGCTCAAATCACCAATTGCTCTCTTTTTCTCTTATTCCTCTCAAGCTTTTCTCCTCTCTCTTTCTAGTTTAAACACAAATGAGCTTTAATTGCTCTTGCAAGACTAAATACCCAAAATACCCTAAATCTATTTAAGTCTAACATTAAATGTACTACATACTTAAAATGACTCGTCACATTATACTTGAGTCGTAACTAGCCAAAAGTGCCCCGGAACCCAAAAACACACCCGACACTTATTTTGACCATCACAGCTGTTCCCGGACTAACCGTGCCTTATAAACTAACATTCGAGATATCCTTTATAATTTCCTATCTCAATGTCATATTATTTTTCTTAAATAATCCGACTGGGATATAAGCCATAACCATCGCTTTAATGCGCAACAACGCAACATAACGTAATATTACACTATTTACATTAATGCAATAGTAAATATGCAATACTCATAAATATTAACTCTTAAATCATACAAATTAATATTTGATTCAATTTTCATTTATTTTAAATGATTAACCAACCTGACAACTTATATAAAAATAATTACTCAAAAGTAAGGAGTATTTCATACTCCCCCCGTTACAAGGAAATTTTGTCCTCAAAATTTAGATGTACCTGGTAAAAAGAGGTATGGGTACTTTTCTGGAATATCGTCATCTTGTTCCCAAGTTAATTCCTTAGCATTGTGGTGTCCCCCTTCGACTCGAACTAAAGGCAACCACTTTCGACCTTAGTCTACGCTCACCGTAGTCTAAGATAGAAATCGGTTGTTCCTCATATAAAATGTCGAGCTGTAACTCAATATCGTTCAATGGAACAATCCAACGAGCTCCCTAAAAGATACCTTTTCGAGGATGAAACATGGAATACATCATGAATTCGTTGTAGTTTTTTCGACAAAGAAATTCAATATTCCACGGGGCCTATCCTTTCAATACTGGGAAAAGGGCCTAAATATCTTGGCGCAAGTTTGCCTTTCTTCCCGAATCGTATAACAACTTTCATTGGAGACACCCGCAATAAAACTTGATCCCTCACTTCCAAATCCACATGCCTCTGATTTGCGTTGGCATAGTTTTTCTGGCGATCCTGAGCAATCCGTATGCGATTTCGAATAAGCTCAATCTTTGAAAATCTATCTTGGATCATTTCATGCCCAAGGATATTGTTATCTCTTACTTCCAACCAATAAGCAGGTGATCGACACGGTCGTCCGTACAATGCCTCATACGGTGCCATACCTATCGTGAATCGGTACGAATTATTTTATGCAAATTTGACCAATGGAAGGTATTGATACCATTCTCGTTAAAATTTAAGTATGCACATTCCAAGCATATCCTCCAATATTTGATTAACTCTTTCTGTTTTCCCTTTGATTTGCGGATGGTATGATGTACTCAACCGTAATTCGGTTTCCATCGCCTCTAGGAAGCTTTGCCAAAAATGGGATGCAAAAATTTTATCTCTGTCGGATACTATATTGATTGACACCCCGTGAAGTCTCACAATCTCTGCTATGAAAAGCTTAGCATAACGTGCCGTATTGTAATCCGTCTGCATCGATAGGAAGTGTGCCGATTTGGTCTGGAAGTCTACAATAACCCAAACAGAATCATGCCCACTTTGTGTCGTCGACAATCCTATGATAAAACCCATTAAGATACTCTCCCATTTCCACACCAGTATTTCCAACAACTGTAAGATTCCGGTCGGTCGCTGGTTGTCCACCTTCACTAATTGACTAGTGGCGCATTGGGAGACAAACTTCGAAATGTCCCTTTTCATTCCTTCCCATCAATATTAATGGCGCATATCTTGGTACATTTTGTCCCCACCAGGATGTACAGTAAATCTTAAACCATGGGATTCTGTCATGACAGCACGCCTCAAGTCTCCATCATTTAGGACTACAAGTCTTCCATGGAAATGTAAGCCACCCTCAGAACTAATAGAGTAGGACTCCGCTCCCCCAGTTAATAGCTTTCGTACATGGTCTTGACAGTCTTTATCCCCTACTTGTGATTTTACTACTCGTATAACTATTTCGGGCGTAATGGTTAACACCGTCATGCACGCTCTAGCCACATCATCATCCTGGCCAAGTTCCTTCCATTTATCTTTCCACACTTCCGCTAATTGCCCCACGGGTCCTCGACTCAGCGTGTCAGCTATAATATTTTCCTTTCCTAGGTGGTAGTGGATATCAAATTGGTAGTCCTTCATAAACTCTAACCATCGACGTTGCCGCATATTCAGGTCTTTCTATGTGAACGAGTAATGTAATGACTTGTGGTCCGTGAAGAGGCTAAATTTCCCACCCAAAAGGTAATGCCTCCATATCTTTATGGAAAACACTACTGCGGCAAGATCTAAATCATGTACGCGATAATTCTTCTCATGGGGATTAAGCTTGCAAGACGTGTATGCAATGGACCTATGCTCCTGTTGTAACACCTCCCCAATCCTTGTAGAGATGCGTCAGTAAAGACTAAATAATCTACTCCCGATCTTGGCAACGCGAGTACAGGGGCAGAAATCAATTTGTCTTTTAGCTCCTCAAAAGCTAGTTGATAGGAGTCATCCCAAACAAATCGCACTCCCTTCTGGGTCATGTTTGTTAAATGGAAAACAATCTTCAAAAAACCCTTAATGAAACGCCGATAATATCCCACCAAACCCAAAAAGCTATGGATCTCAGTCGACGTCGTGGGCTGAACCCATTCCCTCACCGCTACAACCTTGGTTGGGTCTACGAAAATACCCTCAGCCATCACGATATGCCCTAAAAATTGCACTTCATGTAACCAGAAATCGCACTTCTCAAACTTTGCATATAGCTGATGATCCCGTAGTGTCTGCAGGACCAATCTCAAGTGTTCATCATGATCAACTTCAGTTCGATAATAGACTAGAATGTCATCGATGAACACTACCACAAACTGGTCTAAAAATTCTCGAAATACTCGATTCATAAGGTCCATAAACATCACAGGAACATTGGTTAGCCCAAAGGGAATAACCGGAAATTCATAGGACCCATACTTGGTTGAGAATGCAATTTTGGACACGTCCTGCTCCTGAATTCGCAGCTGATGATACCCGGACCTTAGATCAATTTTAGAGAAGTACGACGCTCCTCTCAATTGATCAAACAAATCGTTGATTCTAGGTAATGAGTATTTATTTTGGATGGGTACCTTATTCAATTTGCGATAGTCAATACATAATCGGAGGGAACCACCTATCTTCGTCACGAATAATACAGGGGCACCCCATGGTGATGTACTATGTCGAATGAACCCTTACCCCAACAGATACTGAATTTGATCTCATAACTCCCACATTTCTAAAGGATCCATATGGTATGGAGTTTGTGCAATAGGCCTAGTCCCTGACGCTAAGTCAATTACAAACTCAATCTCACAACTTGGAGGCAAGCCAGGAATTTCTTGAAAGACATCCTCAAATTCTCTAACAACAGGAATTATGTCTAAGGAAATAACTATACATTATGAAGTCTCCTCCTTAAATACAGTATAAGTGAGTTCTCGAACCTCCTTCCGGAAGAGGCATGGCTACTAAAAACATTTCCTGTCCCGAAAAGGAAAACACTATACTCCTCCCATAACAATTCGCCATGGACCGGTACTTAACTAACCAATCCATGCCCAGAATAACATCATAACCGAACAAATCCAGGACAAGCAAGTCGATTTAAAAGCATAATCCACCAAGGTCTATTCCCACCCCCTTACAAATAAAGAATATAAGTGAGTGTGTTACAAAAAAGAGTACTATTTGTAAGAGTACTATTGGCAAACTCTAACAATCCAGTCGAACGAGCAAAGTACGTAGCTATAAATTAGTGTGTTACATATAACACTCGACCCACAACCCCATGGATGGGAAACTTACCCTCAATAGCTGGCAGTGCTGGAGAAAACATAGCATTTTGGACATTGTACATATGCCCAAACTAAAGTTGTCCCTGTTGTAGTGGGACTACTGGAATAGGTGCTAGAGGTTGTAAAGGTGCTTGCTTATTCTGAGGGCTTCCAGGAAATTTCCCCCTGTTCAACTGTGGACAAACTCTCTTCATGTGACCCATCTCACTGCACTGAAAATAACAGCCTGCATAATTCTCTAGATTT
Source organism: Sambucus nigra (assembly GCA_949130495.1). Taxonomy (NCBI): domain Eukaryota; kingdom Viridiplantae; phylum Streptophyta; class Magnoliopsida; order Dipsacales; family Adoxaceae; genus Sambucus; species Sambucus nigra. Next base: position 320,019,551 of record OX422217.1, read on the forward strand.
TTGCCCCGATTATTATTTCGATAGTGCCCCACACCTTGGCCTTGCTGGCCTCTATTATTCCCCAGATCGGCTTGGCCCTGTGGGGGCTATTTTCTGCTGCTACTGAGCTCCCTTATTTTCCCTAAAACCACCCCGCCAAAACTGAAACCTCCAAAGCGTTGTTTCTTAGTCGGATCCCCCTGTTGAAGGTCTCGATCTTTCTATTTACTCCCCGACTACTATGGTGGTAATAGCGCTCCACCGGCACCATTTCCTCTTGGTTTACTAGATTGTCCAGAATCCCCTATTTTCTTACTCCCCTTCAAATAAAGGCGGTTATCCCACTAATGAAGTAAAGTTGCATTCTTCCGTACTTACCTCATCCAGTATAAAATTTGCCAAACGGGTGAATTCCTCTTCAAACTCTGCCATTGATCGCTCCCCTTGAGTAACATCCTGAAGCTTCGTCCTCATCTTCTTCTCGACTGCTGGAGGAAAACGTTCAAATAGAATCCATAACTCTGAGATAGTCATAGTATCCATTTGTTCCAGAGTTTTTCCTGACACCCACTATTGGAGAGCTTGTCCCACCAATTTAAAAGTGGCGAGAATCTCTTTCCTCTCCTCACTACACTCCACCCTTTGAATATGGCATTGAAAATCCTTCCTCCATTGATTTACCAAGATCACGTCAGCGCCACCCTGAAGTTCTGGAGGGTGACCTTTCAGGAAGGATTCTCTAACACTTTCCCATTCGGAGGGTCCCATTTGGGCTTGAGCCAGCGGTGCTACCGGTTGTTGAGCTTATGGAAGATGTTGTGCCATAGCGGTCATTGCAGCATTTACTACATGGGCAACAATATTAGTTACCCCAGTCACAGTCATAGTTCCCTACGGTGGTGGGGGATCTACTTCATCTACAAATCGATTTACCCTTGCCGGGTGACCTCGTCTGGGCGGCATCTGAGATAAAAAGTGACTGAGTTAATATACAGTTAGAAAAATTTATCCTTGCGAAAGATCGCAAACACGCATAAATAAAACAGTCCTAATAATAGGGCTCTATATCAAAGAATGCTACGGTAAAATGTGACAAGTCCGCACAGATCCTAAAGACTCTAGAACCTGATGCTCTGATACCATTTGTGACACCCTGCTTATTAAAATAAGAGGTGTCCAACCCGCTACTCCAATAAAATAGGAATCTTAAATGGTCCATTCTTAGCATCACTATCACATAGAAGATAATATGATACGACCACCCAGCATTTTAAAAATGAATGTTAAAATATTTTCCAATTTACAATGAAATATTTCAATCATCTACTTTCATAACAAAAGGGTTAATATACAACTAGCAGTTTGATAGCATTTACAAAACATAACCGAATAAGCTGTCGGTTAACAGAATGATTCAGAAAGTTTACACTAAATATAACAGTAGCTATGGGATATAAATTTGGGCAACACGCTCGAATATAACTAACGAATCATAACTAGAATATAGAAAAAGAATTTGATGCATCTAATACAAAAATCCTACAACAACCGTAATATGCCATAGCTCCTTAATACTAGAAGGGAAGGCTAGAAGGGCGCCCCTACGGTAGGAAACCTGGACATAAATAATAACCACACAAAAGACAAAATATAAACGGGTCAAGGCCCGGTTTGATATGATTTACAAGTGAATAAAATGCATAACAGTTATGAATGCCAACTTTCATAAACAGGTTAAGTTCGATCTTCTCTTCAAGAATCATACTCACATCTCTTCTAAAGTGCACATACTAACGCATACAATTCATTTTTTTTTTTATCTTAAGCTACTCGACTACTTAATAGGAATAACCTAACTCTATCTAATATGCCTGGTCTACCAATTTAACATTTATCCTCACAAGTCAGTTAATCATTAATGATCGCATATAATCAAAATTGATTCCTAATTACATTTAATCAATTGCATTAAAACACAAATCGAATGAGAACAGTTATTTTCATATAATAACATTTCTAATACCATCCTTCTGGGAGTTACCCCACTGGATGCGTTCCCTAATTGCTATCACATTCTAGGGCTTAGTTTCATTACCACATGGGTACCCTAAATCACAACGCATGGGAAGCGGCCATATATCTTCGACAGTGAGGCATAACCGTACCCGGAATTACTTCACTTCGAATAAACAATCACACAATGTAACAACTGGTGCTATGGCCTGAGGACTATACTCTGCCTGCATCATTAGCCAGGGGATTCACCTCTTTCGTGTAACTTCCTTTATGATATCATTTAGAGAGGTATGTACATATATGCCATAGTCACAAGATATATTCATTTAAACTCCCAATTCTTACTTCCAAAACAATATGTGCATAATGAAATTAAGCTACAAGGTATAAGCACTCCGATACTAGCCCCCGAAAGTCAAAATGACACTAACCGACTCTACACTAGTCCTACAACCATTTACTTAATGAAATGCGCATTATGCACTCCTACCTAATGCCCAAAAATAAGCCTGGACACCCCCTTACTATCCTAGGGTATCAGTCAACTTAGGTAAGACCATAATAATCTATAATACATCATATGAGAAGGTCCTTAAGCCTTAAACCCAAGATAAAAGGATTAGAAACAAAGTTAGAAAAGTTTAGTAAAATAACACTATTTCCGAATCGATTCACCCTTGGAAGTGAATCGATTCGCCCCAGACGAATCGATTCGATCGAAAGAATCAAACTTTCTGCTAAGTTGATGAATCAATTTGGACTGCCCAAATCAATTCGCTAACTAAGACCAGTAGCCTACCATTATACCGAATCGATTCGCCAGGGGCAAATCGATTCGCCTAGGTCGGACAACCCAGTTTTTGCTACGGGTTTATGTGAACTCTAAATCCCAAAACCCTTCTTCTTCCATGTAATCCCAACATCATCAACCAACATCATATTCAAATCATTCCTACATGATAACTCACCATTATGAACCCCCCTCAATCATGTTTACATCATATACATAAGGGTTTAAACATCAAACTCACCAAAATACCCAAGTGGTTTAAATTCAATAATAATAATAATTTGTACAATTTATTCACACACACTCATACATCTATGGAAGTTATAAAGCTTTCCTCAAGATTGAAGTCTCGGATTCCTCCTCGTTGAAACGATTTCAAGCTCAAATCACCAATTCCTCTGTTTTTCTCTACTTTCTGTCAAGATCTTCTCATCTCTCTTTCTAGGTTAAACACAAACTCATTTAAGTCTAACATTAAATTCTACTACATACTTAAAATGACTCGTAACATCATACTTGAGTCATAACTAGCCAAAAGTTCCCGGAACCCAAAAATACACTCGACACTTATTTTGACTATCTTAGCCGTTCTCGGACTAACCGTGCCCTCTAAACTAACATTCAAGATATCATTTATAATTTCCTATCCCTATGTCATATTACCTTTCTTAAATAATTCGACTGGTATATAAGCCATAACCGTCGCTTTAATGCGCAACGACGCAATATAACAGAATATTACATTATTTACATTCATATAATAGTAAATATGCAATACTCATAAATATTAACTCTTAAATCATACAAATTAATATTTGATTCGATTTTCATTTATTTTAAATGACTAACCCACTTGGCAACTTATATAAAAATAATTATTTAAAAGAAAGGGGTATTACAGCGGTGTGGTGGAAGTAGGAGTAAGGTCACTGACTTTCAATCCCAAGATATTAAAGGTTATGAAAGTGGGATTATTTTTCTCAACACTTCAACGGAGATGTTACGGGTATAGTTGTGATTGAGATGAATCTTTAGAGAATGAAAGTAGTCTAGTGAAGTTTAAGGACATAACAATGTTTACACCTTCTTCAGACATGGTGGAAGGAAGGATAGTAGGCCTAGTAAGAAGATTTATTAGAGCATTTTGGTGTAATTAGAAAGATGTAAAGAGTCCCCATAAAGTGATATTAGCTTGAGTCTTCTTGAGTTGGTCGAGGATTTTGCTCTCCTCAACGGTTATTTTTGGCATAGGAAGTTTTTCGATAACTCCCTTTCCTTTATCTGTTCCCGATGACTGAGGATTCAGATCCTTGTAGTGTCTCCCTGATCTGGTCATGTGGTTTACTTTGGTGGGGAAGAACAAGAATCCCATATCTACATCTATTTATGGATGAATGGCTACTTTGCTGGTCTCCCTAGACAGGTCTTCGAAGGATATCATTCTGCATATGCTGATTACTGGACTGACCTTTCACTGACTCGGTTCATCTTCTGAGTAGTCAAATTTGTCCTCCTATCCAGTGGCGATGATGTCTTATTTCTAAAAGAAATTGATGCATTAAATAACCTCTATGACTTCCTCATATAACTCTTCCCACTCAATGGGGAGGTGTAAGAGTGAAGGGACCAACCGTCCTTGAAGCTTCAAAGAAATGAGTAACCCGAAAATGTTACAGATCTCACTGGTCTGTCAAAATATATCGACCATGATCTGTACCACGCCATCTAAACTAATTTCTTCAGCACTTACCACCTATTCGTCTAATTCCCAAGGCCATTTTTGAGCTTCCATGAATAGGCTACTGAATTTATGATCGTCGGTGGTCATCTTGGTAGGCAAATTTCAGCCCAAACTCCTTAAATTGGCTCAAAACAACCGGTACCTCCATATTTTACCCCTCGGATTGGGGTCGGATAGTAATGCAGGACCTTATGAGGTGTGATAAAGCTTGATCGATGGAGTAAATAGGTTGTAAGAGAAAACGTGTGCAAACTTTGAGAGGTTTGGGTGAGATGATAGGTGTTTTGTTGGGTACAATTTGAGTGGATAGGTAAAATTTTGGGTCATTTTGTAAGAAGACTGCATTTGCATGTGCGGGAAGTGGGTTATTGATGGTATTAGGTTTAAGATCTTTTAGTGGAGCTATGATACCCCAATCGATTAATCCTTGAACCATGTTTCTGAGATGGAAGCATTGGTTGGTAGTGTGGCTCGTGGATTGGTGAAAGTTACAGTGGGCATCGATTTTGAAATCTTGGGAAGCGGGTTTGGTAATGGATGGGGGTCTAAGGGTTTAGTGAGGTTTTGGCTTAACAAGGTCTGGTATACTTTTAATAAGGGATCATTGATCTCGATGTATTCCGTTTTGGTTGGATTAGGGTGGCCTTTTGGTTCCCAAGAGGTAGTAGGTTGGGAAATATTATTGATGGTTGAGACTGTAGAACTGACGGACTTCTCACTTTTTAGGAATGAACTGTTCAGTCACCTTCTTTGGCGCGACTTCTACCTTGGAAAAATTTTCTTTAATTTCTACACCCATTTCTCGGAGGGCTCGAAATTGTAGATAATACTTACCTCCCATAGTCGCTCGAATATAGGGCAATAAATTCATCTTCATGATACTGACTTTTTCTTCTTGGGGGGGGCGGTCGATTGGTCATTGTAGTAGTTTTCTCTCTCCACCTCCCTATGAAGCTACTGATGACTTTCTCAGGGTTCTGCTTAAGAACTCTATATCATGGCGTGTAACTTCTAGTTCTTCATTGTACTTGTATTGAGACATGAATTCTTGGACGACATCTTCCCAACTACAGATTCTTGATTCTTCAAGCGATAGGAACCATCGAACGACACTTTCCTTGAAAGTCTCTTGAAACATATAGGCCATTCTCTCTTTAAAGACACTAAGAAGGGTTATGAGTCGGTAATAACTGCGAAGGTGCACAATTGGGGGTCCGTTTCCCCTGAACTTCTCAATGGTTGGCATCTTGAACTTATCCGTCAATCTTGCTTTGGGATAGGGAGACATATGGGTGTAGTCCTTATAGTTCCCAAATTTCCTGACTTAGTCAAATTTCTTGGACAACTGTTTGAGGTCTTCTTTGACCTTTTCAGTTATTCCTCTTTGGGATCAACAGGCACTAGTAAGTTCGCCCCTGACCGGGTAAGGTTTTGCATATGGAGTTGAGCAAGCAGCGGCCCATTGGCAGGCGGGGCATGCAGAGCATGTTGATATTCTTTGGGGTCCTAGGCAGGCTCGGAAGCAAGTGGACCCATGGAACGAGGAAAGTAGACCTCGAGTTCTTCAGGAATCTGAACCCGATTTCACTACATCTCATGGACCTCGATTTGAAGGTTGTCCATCTTGGCACTGAGTTGGACTAATACTTCCATTAGATCAGGTTGCACGTGCGGTGCTTGGTTGACATTTTCCATGAAGAACTGATGAAGGTAGATTCCAAACTCGGATGAAGTAGCAGAGAAACTGGTGGAGCTTTGGGGTTGTTTGACGGCAGACTGAAGCTAATAGGGATCCATGTTAAGAATCGGGTAAGAGATCGACCTGAGAAGGAAAAATTGGTTTGAATTTATTTTTGAAAGAGGGAAGAAAGGATTGTTTTTAGGTATTTGTTAAAAAAGAGCAAAAATGTTTTTGGTGTTTTTGGTAAAATGAGGAAAAATATTTTTGGTATTTTAGGTCTTTGAGAAAGAAAGAGAAAAAAAATGAGAGAAGAATCTCATTATTATTATTATTATTATTATTATTATTATTATTATTATTATTATTATTATTATTATTATTATTATTATTATTATTATTATTATTATTATTATTATTATTATTATTATTATTATTATTATTATTATTATTATTATTATTATTATTATTATTATGTTTTTACTTGTATTAGGTTTACCGAAATATAGAAAATGCCGGATAGAACCCAAGCCTAAAAAAATCGGGTTTCAAAAATATATAAGACATGGCTCGCCTTGTTTCCAGGCTCATGGATAGGGTCTTGTTTTGAAAAACAATGAAATAGCGCAAAAATTTGGGCGGCATGTCGACCCGACATTTCTACAGTGTTTTGTGTAGCAATCGGCAAGCTAAATATGAGTGCCCTATGTTTGACACTTATATGAGATTTGTACAGTTTACTGGGCTAGCAGTAGGGTTCCCCCCTTTGGCATGACTTTCGCTATATACTTCTTGATTTTGAGGGCAATCGGTATGTGTGGACAAGCCATTTGATTACCTGGGTGTATGTGAATTGCCTCACTATATACCTCGTGGAGACAGTACGTGTGAGAGAGAATTTGATATATTCGGTAGACATGAATGATTTCCCTGCTATATACTTCTAGTCGTGAGTTCGGTCAAGCAGTATAATACGGGGGAACCGTTCGATATACGTCGAATTTACTTGGCCCATGGAAGATGAGAGTTACATTTCTTAGGCTAACTGCGACCCGTATGACCAATGCCCATCACAAAGTGACCCCCCCAGTATGGGACCAAATTTTGGTCAATATTGCAATGGTGATGTATTGTGCAAAATGCATGATTTTTAATTACTATATTATGGAGAGTGATAGCACAGATATTGTGCAAAATGCATGATTTCCGGGACATGATTAGCTCTTTGGACTCTGGGAAATTTTTGATGACCCTGTGCCTCAGTTCCTGGAAGTCGTGGAGGTAGGCTTTATTATTGATGAGGTAGAAGTCTTTGGAAGGTTTTAATGACTCCACAGTCCTATCAATGGACAATTTGAGGGTCGTGGCATGATCTTTATCCTTTTTCTTAATGGTCTCAACATGGTCCTCCTCCATTTTCTTAATGGCTGTGACATAATCTTTCTCCATCTTCTTTATCGCCGCGGTATGACCCTCGGCATCATTAGCAGCCTTGGTCTCCAACTCCTTGTACTTCTTCTGAAGAAGTTCAAGCTTGCTGTTTGCAAACTCCGTGGCCTTAGTAGCTTCCACAGTCTGAAATTGGGAAACCTTGAGGGACTCTGCAGCCTACCTAAAATTCTCCTCAGCATCTTGCTTGGCTTTTTTCGCAGCCTCAATGGAGATAGCTGCATTCATTTTACATAACTCAAGGATCGTGGCATAAGATTTCTTTCCATCTTCAAAAGATTCAGCTCTTGCCTTTTCCAAATCAATACTATGAACACCATCCGCGGCCTCCTTAAGCCTATAAAGATCGTCATACTTGAGTTTCTGGGTGATCACAACTTTCACAGCCTATAAATGTATTGAAAGTTAGAAAATAAAACTGAAGTTACAAAGAAGAATTATTAGAAAGTTGGAATTACTTACTCTCAGCAGAATGTGGAGGGCATAAGGCTCCACATCCTCATGGTACTCATCCACCAATTGATCTATGTTGGGTCCATCAACCGCCTTTTTTATCCCGTGGACAGCACAGGCAGTTGTGTCCCAAGAAGACTAGGGATTTGGCCTGCGAAGTTATGGCCATGAACGTCTGCTTTGTGGAGGTGCCAGATTTTCATTGATTGCAATTATTGATGGAGGGATAGGAGAATTTGTCTCATGAACAGGTGAAGTGCCGCGGACACCATGGTCAGAGAGATATGACATTAGTCCTTCCGCGACCAAATTATCCCCAATATCATCATCAAAAGTACCCTCAGGCCTCTCGAGGGGCCAACTCCTTAACTTGGAGTGAGGGCGCGACAACAATGGTTTGATCCGTTGCCTGGTTAGAGGTAACGACATGATTATATTGATATGTAGACTATATCTTGGGCACAGCAGGACGAACTTGGTCACTAGAAGTGATTGCGACATGGGCTTTGGACTTTATCCTCTTCCTTTTCCTTTGCCTAGAAGTGTTATTCAGGACAGTGGCATCCTCATCCATTTGTTCCAGTTGGGTAGCCAATATCTCCTTATCAATTTCCTCACCTGAAAGAAGGAATGCAGTAGTAAAAATCTAAAGGTTAAAAATAGTTATCGCGGTATTAATTAGAGATTGGATTATTACCTTCCGCGGCCATCTCTTTAGGAATAGATTTGTTGGTGACATAGCCCGCTTCAAATATAGAGGGAGAGGTTACCAGAGAGCTGAACTTCTTTTCCTCAGTAGGAACTGCCGCGGCCTTACCAACTCTCTTCTCTTACCGCTGACTCAGCTGCAAATTATCAAGGAATGCAGGAAAATTCAAAGGTTAGTACAAAAGCAAAATGTGGAGAATAATATGCAACTGTAAAAAGTGAATGCGACCATAATTCAAAAGAGTCATTTACAAGCTTAGAGGGACATACCCACTGCCGCGGCATCCTAAAGGTTCTCTCCCTCTCAGTCTCTTCGGGGTGGATCTACCATCCTTCTCCAAAAAAGGAAAAATATTTTCCCTTCCAGTTCTTTACACTGGTAGGCCTACCAGAATATTCATCTCCGCTGCGGATAGAAAAGTAATAATATCCCGCAAATTTTATAGAGTTTTCCTTTGCACGGTAGAAGTAGAAAAACTCCGCAGGAGTAATGTCTCTCTTAAATTTCTTCTTTCACAACACAATAGCTGCAAGAATTGACTTCCAGCCATTGGGACCTAATTGGGCTAGGTCTAACTTCATCATCTAGAAAATTCTTCTAACTGGAACAGGGATAGGTAGCCGCAACCCATAAATGAAAGCGTGCAGGGGGAAGAAGACCCCATTGTCAGCAAGTGTCGTGCATGGCCTTTGTTCCACAATGGGTACTGAGCACATAAAACCCTCAGGAAACTCAAAGGCTTCAGCCACATGATCAACCCACTCTTGGGTCATAGTGCTGCGGACACTAAGAGCAGCAGGAGGTCTCTCATCTATACCAGTTAGACCAATAGGTGCATCCCTAACGTTAGATGTAGCTACTGCTGTAGCATCTATATCCACTGGTTGATTACTTGAATTAGCCTCTTCCTCCATGACCGCAAAATCTGAGTCTGAATCTAGTACCACACAATTGGGGAAATTTCTCAGTTGACAAGTTCCAATTAATTTCAAAGGGCACACAAAAGGAAGTTCAGTAGGAGAGGCTCTAAAATGTTTGTTCCAAAAGCCTCTCAGAAATTCTTCTGGTCAAAGTTCATATGGCTGAAGTAGTACCTGAAAAAGCAGAGAGTCCACAGTTAGGTGCCACAGCCAATATGGTCCTAAAAAGCCTCTCAGAAGCCGCGACAGGAATAATGATATGTAGATTAAAGACTAAATATAAATGATTAGCAAAATTGGCTAAGTATGCTAAGTGTTGGGTTCTAAAGCCCTAGAAGTTAATTGTCATCGCGACATATTATTTTGGGGGAAGCAGGTATATTATCTTCCTAGGTGCTGTAGTCATTAAACTATGGGATAAATTCCGCAGACTCTAATCTGAGAACTTAAGGAAAAAGGAATATTATATCAAACAAGAGTTTCTACATGTCGCAGCCTTTATGTGATACATATCGTAGCCTTTACTTACTATAGATTGTAGAAGTTTATTAAACCAATTGAAGGTTATATTGATTCAGGAAAGTCTTAATTTACTAAAGGGACATTTTATCGTGCCGCGGATGCTCACTCAAACTGGTCAGTATTTAATCTGGGTAAATTCAAATATCAAAATCTCTAGAATATGAAACGTCTCTCTCAAGAACCAAGGGAAAGTCAGAAACCTAGAAGTCCACATTTGGCTTACAAATTTTATCTACAGAAGCTTACTTCTATCATATGAAGATCGATTCAAAGGATAAGGGCAATTATTTACTACAATCATATTCAAGAGAAATTTTGCAACAATTATTTTGCAATTGAAGTTATAATGACTAATCATTCGAGCGAGCTCAATTCATGAAGAAATTAATAGATATGCGAGTTTAATTCTTAGAAGAGTTACAGTTATTCTGATTTGCTACGTGAAATCCTATCGATCAGGTGGAGTTTTTCTAAAAAAATCGAAGCAGATACTTAAAGAGTTTGAAAAATGGTGGGGAAATAACATGGAAATGAAGAAACCACCAATGATAAGCCTCAGACCACCTTGAATCATCTTAGAACCACCACTCGTAGCTGCTAGAGATCGCCAAAAAATGCAAGGAGACAAATGCATAAAAATTCTCTCTCGATATGCTCTAAAAGATTTGGGAAATGTGACGAAGCGCACGACCAGAACAATTTACATAAGAGGGCGCGGGAAAGCGAAGCGTCGCTTTGGGAACATACCGCAACACTAACATAATCAATACGTAGCACCAATTCCTTGGCACTACACCTTGGGGGCTTATTGATAGCATAAATATTATACACCCCTGCCATGGATAGTCTTACTATGACCGTGTGTTGCAGCCGCAGTCCTAATTCCTATAGACGTATGACATACCTCGCATAACTATCGCAGGCCTTAGCTTATAGGTTGTGGACCCTTGTATGCTACCCACCGCAACCCTGTTCATATAGGCTGCGGCTCCTTTTAGCTGCATGTTGCGGTCCTAGTCTCTCCATTTAGCTGCCATAACATCACCTCAGCGCACCAATAATAGTGAAATCTTTACATCTCCTATATATAGAGGTACACACCTCAATATGAGGGGATTCCTCATTCGAGATCCAAGCTCATTCTCTCACACTGACAACTAGTTCAGAGCTGATTATTCTCTCTACCCTACTCAATTTGGGTTGGGGGCTCACGCTTGGACATATCAGCCATGGCTCCGTCACACTAGAAATCATTATTATCATGTATTCTCTTTTATTCTCATACTTGTACGTCATTTTAGGCTTGATTATATTGTACTATACAACGCATATAATGAGACTGGAGCAACACACTGGATGTAGGCCTATTTTAGAGGTTGAACCACTCTGTATCTTGTCTTTTATCCCTCTTTACTTGCTCTATTTACTCATTATGCACATTATATTTGATTTGCTGGTACGAGAGCGATAAGTGGATGATTTCTCGTATCATCAGAGAGGGTGTCTTTTATTTAGCATGATGATAAAAGTAGCACTGTACTAATGAGGAAGAATGTACAAGTATCATGAAAAGTAAATCTAGAATTGATACATGTAAGTGAGTAATATGTGAATATTTATAAGTGAGTGTGTGGTATAAAGCCTAATCATGGATCAACTATAAGTGGCGTGTGATATGTGCAAGTGGGCATGGATATATACAAGTGTGATAGGTGGAGGTGTGTGTTAGTGAAGCCTAAGCTTGGATATCCTAAATGGCATGTGATATGTGCAAGTGAGCATGTGGGTATAAGTGATCCTATATAGAAATGTGGGTAGTGTGAAGTGTATACAGAGCGTATTTACAAGTGTGTGAAGTGAAAAGTGAGTTAGAAGTGATATATACAAGAGGTTGATTTGTACAAGAAGCAATAGAGGAAAAAAGGAACATGTGGGTAGGTGCATATGCACACATGCAGACGATAATAACACCCATGTAAAAATAAAGTCTAGTCCTTAAAGAATGAAAATATCCCCAGCAGAGTCGCCACTGTGGTCATCCTTCGTCGGTCGATTCGCGTACGCGGGGGTTTCGCGCCCTTCCTCGAGGCCCTTCGACCGTCATCACTTTGGGGTGATGTATAGAGATAGAGTCGCCAACCTATTTAGAACAAAACAGGAAAAAGAAATATTACCACTTCAAGAGAACGACATCAAAGACATACTAATTCTTTCAAAACCATTAGTTCAAGGATTGGGGGACTAAGTTACGGAATGAGAATGTGTTAGCTCCCATATCTCCCTTTCGGTCTCTCATGGGAATGTGTTATTCTTCTCCTTAATAACTCCGTGAAGTGTGTGTGTATATATAAATGGAGAGTATAATAACTCGACTTGCATCATGGATAAAGGCAGAGTGAGGTCATCCTTATGAGTGTTCCAAAAATAGTAATCAAAAGATTATGTATGCATTTGTCGGGTCACCGATCATTTATACGAGGGGAATGGTGTAGGTTAGACAAAACACAAGCATGAATCATAAATATATGATATGAGGATAATGTATGAAAGAAAATATGGGAGAACTCAAATTTTGGATTTTATCCGAGACACCTACGTAGCCTAAAAAGGCATCAAAGTCCACGTAGTTCGCATATAACACAGTGTGGGGTTTATCCCATAAATCCAACTAGGGACCTTTCTTATGTGTGTGTGTGTGGGAAAATGATATTTTGGTGTGAGAAAATGTAGTGAGAAATCCATGTTTGGAATTTACAAGCAAACCCTCTTTTTCTTGTTTTTGGATTTTTTTTATAGAAAGTATAGTATGCAATATAACTAATAAAAAGTTGGATATTAATGTGTACGATTTGATAAAAAATGAAATGCTAAAATAAGAAATAAGTAACTAATGTGAAAATAGGATAATTTAAAGAGAGAATGAAAGATTTGGACCTTATTTTGAAGCCTTAAAATTCATCTTAAATTTACAAGTGGATGAAAGTAATAGGAGGAAAGGGAAGGGAATTTTTCAAACTGGGTATGGAAATGGAATGTGGGAGAGAGGTTTGAAGATGGAATCCACACTGACTTCGAGAGAATTTATCTTTGATCACTGAGAGGGATGTTTTTGATATGCCTTTGAAGTGAGATCATGATCTCCTTATATAGGGTCAAGGGTGGTGCCTATCGACATTGTCCTTGTCTTACCTATTGGCAGGAAACCTAGATTCACTACCGATAGGCAGGGAAGTGGGTTTTCCATTATGCAGTCCTCTATAGATTTTCTGGGAAAATGGTCGTAAAACACAATCCGTCAGCCCTAATTGTGCACAGGATGAATCCTTGAAAAGGGTATTCAGATCCCTTTAAGAATCCAGGGGCCTCTCTCGCGTTTGGGAGCTGACTATAGTCAAACGGGGCTCAGAAGCACCCGTCAGTCTTTTAGACAAGAGGGAAACTGATGTTTGTCCAAACCTAAAGGCCGACTTACACATGTGATGAACTATTAGAATGGCTATGCAGGGCCCTTCGAGAATCCATTGGGCCTCTCCCGAGTTCAGGAATTTGCTGTGGTGAAATGGGGCTCGGAATCAATTGTCAATCTTATGGACAAGAGGGAAAGGAATAATTCATTTGAATTGTAAGACCGATTCGCACGCGGGACTGACCATTAGAATATTTGTGCAGGGACCTTCGATGTTCCAAAGATCTTCACTCAGTTCGAAGAGTTGACAAAGGTCAAACGAGGCTTAAAACTGCTCGGTGACCCTTCGAAGTGAAATAAGTCATTCGTCCGTACCGTAAGGTTGATTCATACATGGGGTGGACCATTGGAAAGGGGATTCAGAGCCCTTAGTGAATTCAAAGAGCTTCGCTCAAGTTATAAAATTGACTAGAGTCAAACGGGGTTGACTCGCGCATGGGGAGGTCATCCAACGAGCTATCGCTTAGCTGTGAAGGTTGTCTGATAGTCGAACGGGGTCCGGGAGTGCTCAGTGGCCTCCAGATCAGTACTCAGAGTATGACCTAGGGTTTATGGTGAAAGAGTAAGTGCTAAGGACCTAAGGATATGATCGTGGGGGTGGGGGTGGGGTAGAATGGGATGTCAAATATTTATATATGTACGTATAATATATGTGTGTCCTATTATTTTTATTCTTATAATTAATATAATATATTAATACAATTAAGTATTTTTATGGAAAACATTACATAATATAATCTCATCCGTTTCTTTACTTGAGGGTCATATGAAAAAGAGTGTAATACAACATTAGAAATAATTGAGATCTATTTAATGTCTCTCATCATGAAAAAGAAATGTCAATTAAGATAAAAATAAATACCATCCTAAATAATTTACTTTCACTAGATGACGTAAAAGTACAGATACACTACCATTACACTAAATCCCGCACATGGTCAGATCCTTGGGGGGGTCACGGCCCAGATTTATGACCACATCAAACTTTTTTATGACCAATTCCATGACCTAGTGAGGTCATGGATCCTCTTGAAGTTGGTCGTGGACTTGTGATGCGACCACTATGGGTCACAGACCATAGCCGTGATATACGCGTGACCATTATGGCACAAAATTCATGCCAAAGTTCCCTCCAAGCTGGCCGAGAATGTGGTCACGGTCTAAGTCCGTGACCACCAAACAAAATACACACTACCATGGTCACGACTTTGGTCCGTGACTATCCAAATTTAGGAGTCATGGCTTTAAATCGTGATGATGTGCTTGATCTAGGCTGACGTGTTACATTTCAAAGGGGTCATGGCATGTGGTCACGGCTGAGAGTCGTGACCAGTGTATTTATACTAAAATCCCCAAACTATTTTTCATATTTCCCTCAAAAATTTCCAAACCCTTCAACTTTCCCTCTCTCTGGCGATTTCAGCGATTTCGATGATTTTCAATCTCAATCTGCCATTTCCATTTTAATCTCAATCTCATAGGTAACACTCCCAAACCCTAAATTTTGTATAAAAATATCTATGTATGTGTGTATTTCTATGTATATGTGTGTGTATGTGTGTATTCGTGTGTGTGTATATATGTGTATATGCATGTATTGTGTATGTATGTGTGTGTGTGTTGTGTATGTGTGTGTATTACATATTTTGTGTGTGTGTGTGTGTGTGTGTCTAAGAGACAATTTTTGTCAAAAAAATTGGAAAAGTAGGTATATATAATTATTTAGGTAAAAATTAAAATAAATCCAAAATTAGGTATACACACATTGTATATATTGCGTCTGTGTTATATTTCTTTGTGTGTGTACTGTGTACTGTGTATGCCATATGCTATTTAGTTTATTAGAATTTTATATATGTATGGTTTGATATGCAATTATTTTTTGGGGATAATTATTAATATAATATTTGTACGTACTTTGTGTGTATACCAAGTATTGTCATTTGTAAATTGCCCAAAATTGAAATTGCACTGGGTGAATAGAAGGGTAGTGATTATTCAAAACCTAAATCAAACTAACCTAACTAGTCAATGATTAATTAGAGCCATTATTATAGGAATCATATTCACTCCCCCATTCATTTTTCTTAGGAAAAGGAGTCACGGTGATAATAAATGGTAATAAGAGTGTGAAAGGTTTCAATTGGACTGCACTTATACCTCTTTCATTAATGAGCCTCATTAAGAGGGTACTCTGGTTTATTAGTATGGGAATAGGAAGATCGAACAATTTAACTACCTTATAAATCGTGGAGTTCATCTCCATCAAGAGTACTTGGTCAATCGTATTCTGTTTTCCCTACTAGAATGTTGGGATGAAGATATACAATATATATTTCGTGTACATAATCCAGATAGAGAACTGGCCTTGCTTACCCTATTAGAGAAGGAAGAACAAAATTCACCCATTATGGATAGAACTACGTACAAAGAGCATTGATGAAGACTGTGATGTCTCGTGACATATACACGTCAAATTCAATCTTGCCAATAGGCTGAAGATGATGAGATTTTGAGTTCATGTCGCTGACATCTATGCATCCATTATATACACGCTTCCTCCTAATTGGCCACGTGCAAAAATCCATA
The DNA here is from genome assembly GCA_949130495.1 of Sambucus nigra. Classification (NCBI taxonomy): domain Eukaryota; kingdom Viridiplantae; phylum Streptophyta; class Magnoliopsida; order Dipsacales; family Adoxaceae; genus Sambucus; species Sambucus nigra. The sequence continues at coordinate 320,035,863 of OX422217.1, forward strand.
GGTTTTTAAAAATAAATCATGACTGGATGGAGATCAGACATATTGAACTTTTATTAAAGTCGGAGATTATAATATATAGTCAAAAAATTTATTCTATTAGTTATAATTTTTATTTGAGCTTTGAAATTATGCATCTATTATAGATACACATTAAACTTTTATTATTTTTGTAGATAATGTCGGGAGGAAATGAAGACAACACTCCAACCGATAAGATGATATGACCCTAAGGATATTCTCATCACCAATTGGTGAGAAATACACAAATCCACCTACGATTCACTGCACTACTCTGAGTTTTAGTAGGCAAGGTACTCCCACTAACACACCCAACGCTCCTGAAACTGCCGGGTCAGTTGAGAAGAAGCCCACTGGATTCTCTCAATTGGGAAAAACCCCACAGGGGATAAGAATCACGTTTAACAGTTTAAAGTCCAGTGTTTATCCTTGGAAAAATGAATGTGGGAGTGGGAGGAGATGACAATTGGAACCTCGTAGATAAATATGTTAAAGATGACATCTACGAGCAACTCAACAAAATGTTTTCATTTTTTGCAAACTCAAAAAATAAGGTTCTTTCTCGGGTTATTGAACAACTTCGGACATATCGAAAAAACCTTATGCAAAGACATTTCCCTAAGGGAGCATCGAGCTCCGATATTTTGGCACAAAAAGACAAAGTACCTTCGAACGTTGAGATGCCAGTCGACCAATGGAATGATTTTTTAAAAAATAAGGAGAAAGACTAAAAAATTCCACAAAGGGAAAAAAACAAGCAGAATCGGGCCAAAAAAATTGATGTACCGACTTGGCTCAAAATCTTATGAAGATTTGAGAAACGAGTGGTCGAGAAAGATAAAAGGCAACCCATATGAAGGAAAGATACAAAATCTGGCCAACTTGTACGTGCTTGCAAGATGAGACAAAGATAATAAATTCCCTCCTCACTTGGCTAAGACTCTGGAATCAATAGAGTCTATGAGTAGTCAGTCAGCCTTAAGCCCATTCGACGACCTTGAGAATAATGCCCTTGCACAGACATTGGGGAATGACAATAGAGGGAGGACAAGGGGTATGGGGTCGCATATGTCATAAACAAGATTCAAACATACCGCACCTCTCACGGACGAGCTTTTTTCTATTAATAAGTGTTTCTCTTCCAATGATGAACGTCATTTTAGGATCGAAGGGGATGTAAGGGGGCTTCAAAATGAATTGGGAGGTGTAAATGAGAAACTTTCACAAATTGTGTCCATTTTAATTGGTCATATGCCCCTACAAGCCCCAATGCATCCCGGTTTCCCTTTACCTCCTTAAAATTTTCCTCCTTCTCCATTCCCCTCACAGATGTCGATTCCTCCTTCAACATTCCCCTTCTCAGCGCCTCAGCATGTCATAGGTCTTGGATCATCGTCAACAACCCATGGTGACTATGGTGAGAAATACTATATGATGGACCTGAGCGATAAAACTGTCATTGGGATGTGCACACTCATCTCCACTCAAGTAGAAATTTTAGTACATAGTCGGCCTTTTCAAGAGGGTGAGTGTCAGATCATCATTGATAAAATATTTGGCAGTTTCAAAGATGCTCCAGTGCACGTCAACAGTAGATAAGGGAATGGGTTGAAAAATTATTTAAACTCTTTTATCACTTGTCCAGTTTATCTTTTGATGAAGATGTAGTAATATTTTTCTATGTTGTAATAATATCACTAGAAAAATTTATTTAATTTGAGTTCATGTGGTTGTGTAGTATCATTGATTGGTGTGTTCTTATATTTGAGTTTGAATGATTGATGCGTTATTGACACTATATTAGTGCTTTACTTTGATTTACACTATATTATTGCATAGTTTATTTGATTGGTTCATTGTTCACACTATATAAGTGCTTTAATATGCAAAATGGAATTTATTCAACATGATATTTATTTTATCATGTTAACACAGGATTGAAATTTGAAGATTATTAAATGGATTTTCCACAATACCAAGAGTGGATGGGGGAGACTGACTGAATAGATAATAGTTATATTAAAAGCGTTGAAGAATTTTTTTAGCTACGCTTTTAAGAACCTTAAAAGTGAGAAGATTCCCTGTCTGTGCACCCATTGTATGAACATAAAACATAAATCTTTAGAACATGTTGGGTTACATTTAATAAAGTGGGGAATTTGTCAAGTTTATAACAAATGGACATACCATGGTGAAAAACATGTACCTTATGTTCTCGAAGAATTACCAGTAACCGACGGTGTAATAGAACACCAACGAGTGGAAGTAGTAAATAATTCTCCAACACATTGTCCATTGACCGACCTAATTGACAATGATTACGGAGTCCATCGTGACCAAAATCTCCAACCTATGGAGACAAATAATGAATTCAATGAAAAATTTAATACTGAACTACTAAGAGACCGAGAATATATACAGTTGAAAGCCTATGCGGCTAGACCGTTGTATAAAGATTGCGATCAATATCTTTTAATTTTCCGTTTTGGAAAGATCATCGTGTATGGCATGTAATTGATGTGATGCACACAGAGAAGAATGTTGTAGAACATCTGATAGAGTCATGTCTGGGTGGATCTTATTCCAAAGATGGATAGCGGGCCCGCCGAGATCTACAGGAGATGAATGTAAAGAAGAAACTCTTTTTAAAAAATAATTTTACAACAGGAAGAATTTCTACCCCTCCGACTGCTTTCACTTTCACTACTAGTGAGAAAAGGATCCTCTTAGATATGTTGTTCAACTTGAAGACTCCAATGGGTTATCCTGGTAATTTATGTAGGGTAGTAAGATACCAAGCAAATGACTTAAAACATTGCAAGTCTCGCGACTGACATGTAGTTATCCAATTAGTCCCTCTGTTATTTCGGCATTACTTCTCTAAACACAAAGATCTCCATTGGTAAACTATGCAAATTACTTTGTGTTTTACCCTACCTTGTGCAAAAGTGGTAAACAGAAGGCATATTAAAGCTCTAAAATCAACTTTAGCTGAGGCAGTTTGCGTATTAGAGAAATATTTTCCTCCGTCGTTCTTCGTTATCAACATCCACTTGCTTGTGCATTTATGCAATAAAGATTTATTATGTGGTCGCATTAGATATCGTTGAATGTATCCTTTTGATCGCTTGATGAGAATCTTCACAGAATACATAAAGAATACACGGTATATTGGAGGGTCAATTGCTGAAGAATACGTGACTGTGGAATCATCGTCATACACTAGGGAATATATGCCGGAATAAGAGGTGATGAGGTTCAATCCTCATGGAGGAGGATTGATTAAGGAACCTGACGAGTTTGAGGGAAAATTACCATTTGGGAACTCTAAAGAGGTGAAACTCACAAATATACAATATGAGCAAGCAACTTGTTATATCTTCAAATTGCAAGATGAAGTCGAAGAATGGAGACATGTATCAAATTGTTCATTGTGGTCATGACTTTGGGTCGTGACCATATTTTGTGGACACAAAATAGTGGGTCAAGGACATGCGTTATGACCATGGTCGTGGCCATCCTAGTCAGTGACCAACGTTGGTAGTCAGGGATTTGGGTTGTGACCACCGATAATGGTCATGCCCGATTTGGTCATGGACCAAATTCGCGACCCATCACCAATGGTCAAAGATTTGGGCCATGACCATGCGCAGTATTTGGTGTAGTGTACTTTGCATCCAAATAAAAGTTGAATATTCAGTATTGGACCTCTGTTGTCAAACATACTCGTAACACGTTAATATCAACCTAATTCGATTATAGCTAACACTATACATATAGACACATATAAATATAGACTTATCATATCTAAAACTTAGTGCACTGTGGGTGAATCTCAAGCTGCCCACGTACTTTTCAAATTCTGAAAATCAATCCAATAAATTAAGTCACCCACCCAAATGGTTGTTTTGGGGATCTTATTACTATTAACATTTGGAATATCGGATGCAGAAATTAAATATATTACATTTTAATCTAGAATTTTAGTTACTTAACGGGGTGTTAACAGTTTTGGTCGGGGTCAGATGACTTGTTAACAATAACGGTCGGGGTTTGGATTCGTTATTTGTTTTTTACACGAACCCATTATGACAGGATTTGTTTAAATAAATAAAAATATGTTCTCATGCGACTAAAACATAGCATGTACTGTATTAACACAATCGTTACCCTTAATTTCGTATAACATTAAATAAAAAATTATTTCAAAATAATAAAACTAGCTATAAATCACATATCAAATAATAATAATAATTAATAAAATTAATGTAAACCTAATTTCATTATTTCAGAGGCTAAACCTAATTTCGCAGATCAAATATTTCAGCCCTAATATATTTCACAAATAAAACAAAAATAAAATTAATGTAAACCTAATTTCACTATTTCAGCCCTAATATTTTTCGCAGATTAAATAATAAAACTATAAAACAAATATTTCAACAAATAAAAATCATGAAGCATTTTGTAATGTACATAATAAAAATCATAAAGCATTTTGACCCTTAAGATACGTAATATAGAGGTGAAAACTTAAAAAAAAACACTTACAGTGAAGAGAGAGATGAATCTTTTTAATCCAAAACCTTCGAGCTTTGTTGTAGTGATGAGGATATTCATTAAAACTATAGGGGATCCATGGCTCGTGACACTAGATAGGGTTGGGGGTATTTTTGAAGTGAAATCTGCGATCAGCGATGATGGTATTTCACGTCAGTGAACATGCATTAGATATGTGAAAATGGATTTTTTAGTGGTGGTATTTTGGGGGTTAAGAAATGTGTTTCACCTATTAAAGAATCCTTATGGGGTTGAAACCTTAAATCTTTGGTTGCTCAATTGAGAGTGAGAGAGTGTCTTCTTCCAAAGGTGAGGATTTGGGGTGAGAGGTGAGGAATTTTCCCTCTCACCCATCGGTATTGCTCAATGGTGGAGAAGGGCGCTGTTGAGTGTTTCGTGTATGATATGTGCTCATTTTGTATTGTATGGGGGATTTCTCACCGTATTTCTTGGGGAGTGGGTTACACCAGATTGGGTACATGTGGAACATTTGGGAAACACTTAGGTTCTTGAGATTGAGAGTTTTTTTTTCTTAGAACTTGAATTCACTTGGGTAGAGAGTTGTTATACAATGGATCTCTTGGATTTAAGTAAGAAAGTAGGGGGTATGTTATTTATCCTTGCATATTCTCTATTGTAGTTATAATTTCTCCAAATATAATGGAATTCGGCCTCTCCGTAGATGTAGCCAAATTGTCGAACCACGTAGATTTTAGTGTTCTTGTTATTGTATCTCTTATTCTATATACTAATTGTTTGTTATTACTATTTTATTTTGATTATATCTTGGGTCATGGTTAATTGGAGATCGCCCCAAAAAATTTGGCATTTGGGGTATAACAATTGGTATAAGATCTCTTAGTGTACACAAGGTGATTATCAAAAAGCAAGAATGATAATTCAGGGTCATACCATTGATGCTTCGATTTCTTAGGTTTGTTCATTTAAGTCATAACAAGGGGATATTGATTCACAAGTTTAAGTGGAAGGAACTAATTGTAATGATTACTTCAGTCTTAGTGACTAGAGTGGAGGTTATTCGTGTTCAACATAAGTCGCGTAATGGGGTTGATAAAAGAATGGAAGTCAAATAGAGGTGGAAAGAAAGGTGTGATTCCTAACCCATAATGAAATTGGTAACAGTTTCATAGCCAACCACGTGGTCTATTAATACATTTTGATCTTCACCCAGAAGAAGATTGATTATCGGGAATGTTGTCGTAGCAAGTCTACATCCAAGGATAATGAGTATTTCTATGTGTGTGTTTGGGGGGGGGGGGGGGGGGGGGATAGGCCTTCTCTTGGTTCATTATTATAAACAATGATAGTGGTGTCTAGGTAAGTACCTCAATACAGTTAGCAGCATATGCTAGACTTTTGCAGATATTAATTTAATGTCTAAAAGTTATGAATTCTAATGAGAATGGGGCTCACTTGTAGGAAGAGTTCATGAATCACATAGTGTTATGAATTTAATTTTATGGTTAGTTGATATCGTTTGTATTGACCCCGTTGGTATATTTTGGGAAAAACTGGACAACTAAGGATGGCCTTCCAATCCCTCTCATTTCGAACTGATGATAGGGGTGTATGTTCTGACAGATGATGGTTAGAAGAATCTTGCTAGCAACGGGGTGGGGTCGAGGTCCCTCTTTGGAATTAATGGGTATATTCGATTGGTTGATACTACATTAGGCATTGACCCGTGTGTTCAACATTAGAAGATGTCCAAGAAGATCAATATAAAATAGCAAGGTGTAATGGGCATATATGTGTAAGAGGAGGTGTATACTCCAAAGGAAATTTTATGAATTAATTGGATCTTTGAAGAGGCATTGAATGGTATAAGAACAGGTATAGATGGTATAAGGAAGATCAATTGTGGGTACTTTTGGTTGGCGTAGAAAATGAGGAGATTCATATGGCGGAATTCTTATCAGGTAGAATCTCGGTATTATAGTATGAGACATTTCTCGCCAAGGTGTAGATTTGTGGAGTTCGACTCAAAATATGAGGTAGCAATGGAAGCTTTGCTGCGGCGAAGGTTTCATCAACGAGTTTTTTTTAGTTCATTTGATAAAAAAGTATATACCTTAATCATATAACTATCAAACATTTCACTTTCGATTGGGCATTTTGAATTTGAACCAAATTTTAATATATTATTCTCTCTCCAATTATATATATATATATACAGTCCTGTTCTTGTGCAGACCAGTCCGCATTTTAAGAATGCAGACCGGACATGTGTCACCTAGCACTGAGCCCAAAAAAGAGAGAGAGTGTGCCTATAATTTAGGCGATAATTTTTAGGTTCACCATTATGTGACACATGTCCGGTCCGCATTCTGAAAATGCGGACTAGTTTGCACAAGAGCATTATTATATATATATGCAGTAGAACACACAATAATTTTACAAGACTTTTACGGCCTCATCTCTGAACGAGACTAGAAAAGGTTCCTAACATTGTTATGTGTTCTATTTCGTCTTCTAACTCCACGTATATCAACTTGCCAAATAATCCTACTTTAATTTAACTAGAAATGTATTTATGTTCTTAAGGTATGATTAATATTTTTTGTTTCCTTTTGATCCTAGAGAAGTCTATCCCCCGCCCCACCACACAACCATTTTGGGGGTTTTGTATAAAATATTAATGATCGTTATATTCAGGCAAGAGTTGGTTTCGATTGTGAATCTTCATATGGAAGGCACTCCTAACCCAACCTATACCATTTCAATGTTTCAAACAACACCACCATATATCAAGAGAAATATAGAACTTATTTGTAGTTTTTTTATTTTCGAGCTCCGGTGTATGGGTCTTTACCGACATAAAATGGCCATTACTGGAAAGTTATTACAGCAAAATATCAAATATCGATACTATGGGTATGTTATATGGTGTACCTTCTATTCCACTTAATATGATAGGGTGTATCTAAGATCATCATACCATCTCTCTCTCTCTCTAAAATATTTATGGTTTTGTACGATTTTAATCATGTGTATATATGCATGCAGGTATGAATACTCCCATGTTTTGTCATATATTTTTATGGATTTGGGGACCAAGCAACCAAATAAATCATTAATCCTAATTATTAGGAGTCACTATGTGATTTTTTAATTCTAGTCATGTAATGTGAAGTTGAACATTCCATTAAATAGGCCACTTACACGATCATATTGGATAAGACTACCAACACAGGCACACAAACACACATCGCATGCTCCAATAGACTTTAGTGTGGAGAGACATTTTATCTTTTGATGGGTTGTTATGGTTGAAAGAAAATGCGAGCCATCACAGAACCAATGAATAAAAAGGGGGTTGTTCAACTTGGATCCTCCCCCCCCCCCCAAAAAAAAAAAAGAACGCGCATACACATACACACACAAATAATAATAATAATAATAATAATAATAATAATAATAATAATAATAATAATAATAATAATAATAATAATAATAATAATAATAATAATAATAATAATAATAATAATAATAATAATAATAATAGAAGTAAGGCGGGTTTGTGTGTTGATGTAAACTTTTGCATAGATAATGTTAATATCATTTGGATGGTGACGGAATGGAGCCTACAAATAGTAATTAATTTACCTATTTCAATCTGGAAAATTTTCCATACTTCAGTTTGAGGATGCACTGACTGATATTAACTTCTTTTTTGACACATTTATTGTCCTATGATAGTTGAATTGACACCCTCCACTTACTCACATGTGCACATATAGTTGCACGATCTTCACTGTCACACTTACAATGAACAGATCTTCTAAGTTCATTGCACTCGTCTGATTTAACCTAATAAACATTTTTAAAGGGTTAATGACGATGTGGTTATGAGTTTATTAAAGAATTATCAAGCAAGACTTAAGGGACCACAAGGATGGTCCTCCAACGAGTTTGTGCTTTTGTAACCTATCCATCTAGAGACTCTGCGGAGAAAACAGTCGAAGAGCCCTCAAACCATCTGGTCATAAAGGGTTTGAGGCTAAAGATGATTGTTAAATTAATGAATAGCTGTTTTGTAGCTTCTCTACCTAGTGGTCCCAAAATTGGTTGTTGTTGTACCAACTTTATAGGGAAATTAATGATCCTTTAATGTGTGCCTTAGTGGTCCTAAAGTCTAGTCTATTTATTGTACGTTACAGGGGAGTAAAATCATCATAACAATAAATGCATCTCCGCTGTTTTCTTATATGTATTTAGCTGTCCATAACTTTGTTGTCGTTGAAATGAAAAGATTATCTTCTCCGCAATACCTCTCTTTCTTTCTTCTTCACTTCGTCTTCTAACACAATAATGTAGTTCTCATTTTAAACCCCAACAAAGTTGTATCAGAGCCTTGTTCATATCAAGAGCTGGGTGTATTTTCTTTGCTGGCCGAAAAATAAATCCGACGAAAAGCGACAGAAAATTTATGGCAAGTTCTAACAACCAAATGGGTACCCAACAACCCTTCATTCCAATTTTTGATGGAGAGAACTATGATTTCTAGTATGTAAAAATGAAAACCATTTTACTTTCATTTGATTTATGGGAGTATATTGAAGATGGGTTTGATGAACCGAAGGATATCACCATTTTATCGGAAGCTCAAAAGCAAAAGTTGAAGGAGCACAAGAAGAAAGATGCAAAAGCTTTAAGCCTAATCCAACAGGGGTTAGTTGAAACAATATTTCCAAGAATAATCAATGCAAACAAAGAAAAGGAGGCTAGGGATATTTTACAAAAAGAATTCATAGGTACTTTGAAGGTAAGGGTTGTTAAAATTCAGTCCTTAAGAAGGGATTTTGAGAATATGAAGATGAAGGATGTGGAAATATTAAAAGATTATTTCTCTTGATTAATGGAGATTGTGAATCAAATGAAAACATACGGGGAACAACTTTCTGATCAAAGGATTGTTGAAAAGATTTTGATCAGTTTGCCAAAAAAGTATGACCCCATTGTTGCCATTGTTGAAGAAACGACCTCTTTGAGTGTTGAAGAGTTGATGGGTTCCATTAAAACATATGAGCAAAGGTTGAGTAGACACTCTAAAAAATCTATTGAGAGTGCCTTTCAATCTAAGCTTAATGTTGGGGACAAACCATGTTTTGATCAACCCAAAGGTGAATCTTCAAGACGTGGAAGACATGGAAGATGAAGAGGAAGAAACACTCGAGGAAGAGGTAGAAATAATTTTGAAAGAAGAGAAAGTAATGAAAGTTTTAATCAACAAAAGTGTAGTATTTGCAAGAGAAGTAGACATATTGATAAAGATTGTTGGTTCCGGGGAAAGCCACAATGTCACAATTGCAAGAAATTTGGGCATGTTCAAAAAAATTGTCAGCTCAAGAACAACTAACAAGCTAACTTCACCGAAGAACAAGAATGTGAGGGGAATATGTTATTTTTCTTGTCAAAGTGCATCGAAGCAACGAAATGATTTGTGGTTTCTTGATAGTGGGTGTAGTAATCACATGACTGGAGATTAAAATATTTTTACCTCTATGGATACTTATTCTAATTCTCAAGTGAAGATGGGTAATGGTACCTTAGTACACACAAAGGGAAATGGTACTATAGCCATTGAGACGGAGATAGGAACAAAGTATATTCGAGATGTGTTACTAGTTCCGGATTTAAAGAAGAATTTATTGAGTCTTGGGAAACTTGCAGAACATAGGTACACTATTCTCTTTGAAGAAGACTCGTGCAAAATTTTTGACAAAGGGGGGTGAAGCCAAGTTGTTGCAAAAATCAAGATGGAAAAGAATAGAAGTTTTCCTCTCAATTTTTGATACTCAAAGAATGTGTCCTTGAAGATGAATGTGGTTAACGACATATGGTTATGGCATAGAAGATATGGGCACTTGAATTTTCAAAGCATGATGAATTTTCATCAAAAGAGCATGGTTTACGGGCTGACAAGTACCCAAGAAGTAAATGGAGTTTGTGAAGGATGCGCTCTTGGAAAGCACCACCGAGATCCTTTTCCAAAGGAGAAAGCATGGAGAGCTAAAGCACCATTGGAGCTTGTTCATACCGATGTGTGTGGACCAATGAATAACACTTCTAATGTCGGTAACAAATACTTCATTACCTTTATTGATGATTTTACAAGGATGACTTGGGTGTATTTTATGCGGCAAATCATATGTTTATGCCATTTTTAGAAAATTTCACAAACTAGTTGAAAAATAATGTGGTCACTACTTGAAAATTTTGAGAAGTGATAGAGGTGGAGAATACAACTCTAAGGAGTTTGATAAATTTTGTGATGATATTGGCATGTAAAGATAACCAATGGTTGGGTATACTCCACAATAAAATGGAGTGGCGGAGAGGAAGAATAGAACCATTGACGAAATGGCAAAATCCATGTTACATGAGAAAGGGCTGCCATATACTTTTTGGGCCGAAGCTATGTATACGATGGTTTATTTGATGAATAGATGCCCTACAAAGGCCGTAGAAAAACAAACTTCATTTGAGGCATTGAGTGGAAGAAAACCATCTGTGAACCACTTGAGGGTGTTTGGTCTATTAGCTTTGCTCATGTACCTAAAGAAGTGAGACACAAGCTTGATGAAAGTAGTGAAAAATGTATCTTTGTGGGGTATAGCTCAAAATCAAAGGGCTATAGACTCTTTAGCTTGAAGAGGAACAAAGTGATTATTTGTAGAGATGTGATTTTTGATGAGAAAGCTTTCTGGGATTGGAAAGAAAAAAAATCTCAAAATCAAGTTATCACCTTTAATGAAGAATCACCAAGCGTTGAAGAAGATGAAGAGGAAGATGTAGAAGCTCCTCAAATGTCTCCAAATCTAGTTCCAAATGCAAGTCCACAATCATCCTAAAGTTCTCCATCAAGCTCAAACTCCGCATCTCCAAGCTCAACTCCAAGACGAATGAGAACTCTAAATGATGTGTATGCTAGTTGTAATTTTTGTGTAGCTGAACCGAAGACCTTTGAAGATGCTAAAAATGAAAAAGTCTGGCAGCTTGCAATGGAAGAAGAAATTCAGGTTATTGAGAAGAACAAGACTTGGAAATTGGTGGAGAGGCCTAAAAACAAAGAGGTCATTGGTGTGAAGTTGATTTACAAAAGAAAGGTTAATCCGGATCGCTCAATCCAAAAGAACAAAACAAGACTGGTAGAAAAGGGGTATTCTCAACAACTTGAAATTGATTTTCAAGAGACATTTGCACCCGTGGCAAGGCTTGACACAATTAGAGCACTTGTTTCCATGGCCACTAAAAAAGGTTGGTTTTGTTACTAACTTGATGTAAAATCTGCATTATTGAATGGTGTGTTAAATGAAGAGGTGAACGTAGACCAACCTCAAGGATTCATGATGAAAGGTGAGGAAGAGAAGGTATACAAGATAAAAGAGGCATTGTATGGCTTGAAGCAAGCTCCCCGAACATGGTATAGTGAGATTGATGCATACTTCAATGAAAGAGCCTTTCAAAGAAGTAAAAGTGAGCCAACCTTGTACATCAAAAGAAGCGGGACAACAGGTATTCTTATTATCTCTCTTTACGTTGATGACTTGGTGTTTACCGATAGTGATGAAAAAATGATTGAAGATTTCTAAAGTGACATGATGAAAAAAATATGAAATGAGTGATTTGGGTCATCTAAATTACTTCTTGGGCATTGAAATTTATCAAAAATAAGATGGTATTTTTATTGGCCAAGAGAAGTATGCGAAAACCCTTCTTGAAAAATTCAAAATGATGAATTGCAAAATAGTGGCTACGCCTTTGGTGGTGAATGAAAAATTATTGAAAGAAGATGGAAACAAAGAGGTTGATGCATCTATTTATAGAGTTTTGGTTGGAAGTTTGTTGTACTTGACTGCTACGAGGCCGAATATCATGTATGCTACTAGTGTATTGTCTCTGTACATGCACAAGCCGAGTCAAACTCATTTTGGGGCTGCAAAAAGAGTGTTGAGGTACATCCAAGTAACTTCTGATTTTGGCATCATGTATAAGAAGAATGTTGAGATAAATTTACTTGGATTTTGTGATAATGATTGGGCTGGTTCTATTGATGACATGAGAAGTACTTTCGGTTATGTATTTTCTCTTGGCTCCGGAGCAATTTCATGGGCATCAAATAAGCAACAAACGGTAGCGTAATCATCCGCCTAGGCCGAATATGTTGGCATTATTGGTAACTTCATAAGCGATGTGGCTAAGAAGAATTTTGGAGGATGTTAGTGAAAAGAAAGGTGATGCTACTCCAATACTTTATGACAACCAATTCGCGATTGCCATGACAAAGAATCACGTCTACTATAGTCGCACCAAAAACATTGCAATCAAGCATCATTTCATTAGAGAGGCCATGGAGTATGAAGAGATTCAACTCAAATATATCAAGATCGAATAGCAAGTTGAAGATATCTTCACCAAAGCTCTACCAAAGGACAAGGTTCATTTTCTTAGAGAAATGATGGGTGTTCAACAAATGCATTAAGAGGGAGTGTTAAATTAATGCATAGCTGTTTTGTATATGCTCTACCTAGTGGTCTCAAAATTGGTTGCTGCTGTACCTACTTTGTAGGGCAATTAATGTGCCTTTAATGTGTGACTTAGTGGTACTAAATTCTAGTCTACCTATTGTATGTTATAGGGGAGTAAAATCAGCATAACAATAAATGCATCTCCCCTATTTTCTTATACGTATTTAGCTGTCCAAAACTTTGTTGTCAATGAAATGAAAAGATTATCTTCTCCACAATACCTCTCTTAATTTCTTCTTCACTTCTTCTTCTAACACAATAATATATTTCTCATTTCAAACTCCAACACTGATGTAGGACAGACCCCAAGGACAAAATCGAGAGCTCGGAGCCTCAGATGAAGCAAGGCAATAGGCATCAGTGGTTGATAGTAGGTTGTTGCTAAAGGCAGTTTTATCTTAACGAAAAAACCAACTACCTCAAATACCTAGCATTCAGGACCCACCCAAAACCCTACCCCACAAATGAAAAAAGTTATCATGCACTTAGAAATCACTTGTTCAACATGTCCCACAAATGCACTATTTTAATACTCCACCACTTTCATATCAATAAGAGAGATTATTTATCCATCAATAAATCCTCAAAAAATGGGCATTATAATACGTTCACAAGAGAAGGCTCTTAGTCTACAGGGCCTGGTGTGAACATAAGTGGTTTAGAGAACCAGAAAAGCAGCAACAAGGGCAGCAGTATCCTTACCCAACTATACAGCCACCTCATGGTCATTTTCACCAACCGTTTTATCCACATTGTGATTATATGCCATCACTGCCTCCACCTTCGTAATATCATCTACATCTCCTACCTTACCACTCGACCATGATGCCACTGTTAGGATGATTTCATTAAACAATTAATTTCAGAATTAATATAAATTTAGAATTAATTAAGTTATCCTACTTAATTTCAGTCCACATAAGAAATAAGATTTAATAAGAATTTCTTTGGAGAAGTTATCAAGATTTTCAAAATAATGATGGTGGATAGTTTCCTAATCGAAGTCTAACTGTGATTTATTATAGAATTATAATAAAACAAAGAAATTTGGGTCATCTCTCACCCTATATACAGTAAATTATATTGGATCAAATATGAAAAAGTCCCTCAAACATTTTATAATACATATTTAGTCCAAGCCTTTTATTTTGTACCAAAAAGTCCCTTATTATCTTATCTATAAAGATCCGCGCCAGCGGTATGGTAAATCCTTTTTGGCATGGTAAAGGATTTTTTGGTGCAAAATAAAAAGGCTTGGATTAAACATGTATAAAAAAAAAACTTCGAGTGACTATTTGGTATATGCCCCAATTATAATCCATCAATAATCTATATAACAACACAATAGGAAATTTCAAAATTCCAAATAATTGCATTTTTTGTCAAAGAAGAAGGGTTTACTAGATCGATCAAATAAGGAATTAGAAGACGAAATTCTGCCCCAACCTCATGCATATCAATGGAGAAAGGTATGTGCTCTTCTTCCATTAAATTGTAGGTACAACCGGTGAATGCATGAGGATCGAGATCTTGTTATTTAGAACAATTTACATGTTTATGAGTATTTACATTGTTCTTAAGTACGGTTTTACATGTGGTATCAAAGCTTAGAGTTTAGGATCTCCTCATTTTTAATTAAGATAATTTCCTATAATATAGTCTACATAAAATCGGTTTTACATGCTTAGGACTTATATGCCTCTCAATCTTCCTTAAAAATGATTTTATATGTGCATGTTACATTATGCAACCCTTTTGTGACGATTTATTTATGTTTGTAAATATGCGCAACATTAATTTCGTAAGCCTTAATCTTTGGGGACATTTTTGACGACAAAATTTTAATGTTACCAATTGCGCTCAATAGTAAAAATAAAAACCAACTTGCTCGAATTTTTTTGAAACTTTATAGGTCGATCTAAAATGGCCCAACGATCAGTACTCATGACCTTTGGTCATGACTAAACATGTTTTTAGCCATTTAGGGGTGTTTAGGCCCTCAAAATCTCAAATTTGTCGTTTTTAGTAATAATGTAAGGGCCACATCTCACTCTTGAAAGTTGTTATTGAATTTGTCCAGCTATTTTGAGATCCTGGGGTGATTATTTATGGCTAAGTTATGCTAACTCAAACTTTCAATTTTTGGCAAAAATTAGTTTTTCCTAATTTTTTTTTATTTTTCCATTGCAAGGGTTGTTCTGTATATTCATATTGATTCTAATGTTCATGTTTTAAATGGATTATATGCCAAACACTTGTCATAATTCATATGAATGAATATTATATGTATGATTAACTGTTAATATTAATGTTCATGTTAAGTTGAATTAAATGGAAAATAAAGGCTACATTTTTTGTGTATTGATATTACATTATTGATTCATTATATTATAATGTTTTTTATTAATTCAGTTTATATGCCAAATGCATGCTATAATATGAAATTAACAACTTTAAATGAATGTTAAATTATTGATATATTGCGTTCATTTAATCATAATTATGAAAGTGTTGGATATCTAACGCAGATGTCACTAGTCTAGGACTACGATTAACTGAAAATTAATGGATGGTGTGTTTTTTAATGATGAAATTATGAGACGTCAAACGTAAATGCCATAAATTTGTGATTAATTAACATTCTATCAAATTGTAATTAACATCAACAGTTTAACATTCACGCCTTTGCAACTTATTATCATGTGTGTTGATGGATAAATGTCAACATTAATTTTTTGTAGCCCCCTTTAACTTATATTCGCATGGTTCGTCCTTTCTGAAAATTTCATTGTACTGACTTTTCGCAGTGGAGGGAGAAAATTGAGTTTAGTATTAGCATTTGGTTCCTAGACATGACAATCCTTGTGAAAGAAACTCATATTCTTATTGATCAAAGAAATGAGGATGAGGAGGTCATTCATCAGGCATGGTCTAGATCCAACAGATTGACCTTTATGTTAATGTGAATGTGCATTGCTTGTATCAAAAGCTCCATACATGCAACAACTAAAGCTAAAGAATATCTAAATAATATAAAATAACATTTTCTCACTACCGATAAGTCCATAAATGGGAAACTATTGGTTAACCTCACCACGATGAGGTTCCACAATACTCGAACCATGAATAAGCACATAATTTAAATAAGGAATATGGTTGCTAAATTAAAGAGTTTAGGCAAGACAGTGGATGACTCATTTCTTTTTCAATTTGTCTTAAACTCTCTACCCCTTTAATGTGGACCCGTTAAGATTCATTTCAACACTATAAAGGACAAGTGGAATGTATATGAACTACAAGGTATGTTGGTCCAATATGAGGAAAGACTGAGGCAACATAATAGTTATGTGTCTAAAGGGCGTGTAACTAATGTAATGATCAAAGGAATTGGAAAGGGAATTAAGAATGGATCTTAAAATCAAACGGAACCCGACCCACCCATTGCTAAGAAGGAAAAGAGTAAAAAGTATCACTTTCGTAAAAAGAAGGGGCACTTTCAGAAAGACTGCTTGAAACGTAAAATTTGGTTAAAAAATAAAGGTAATCCTTTGAATTTTGTACGTTTTGTATCAAATGTAATCGGAGTTAATTCTAATACTTGGTGTATTAACTTTAGTTCTACCTCTCATGTTTCAAATTCGATGCATGAATTCCTTTAAACTCAGTAAACAAAACAATTGAAGCTTTTATTTTTATAGGGAACCAGGTGAAAGCTAGAGTCGAAGCCATTGGAGTGTTTAGATTTTTCTTAGATTCTGGTTTTTATTAAGAATTATAAGAAACTCTTTATGTTCATTATGGTGTAATGGGCCTCGAAAGAGACTCGAGGGGCGCTGTGGAGGGTAATAGTTTATTGGTTTTGTCATGATCCTTACAGGGATGCGAGAGTACTTGTCACTCGATCTGATATTCTCCCCGAGGCCAGGTTATCGATTCAGTGACAGATGATTTCCCCTGGAAGTTATTCGACATCATATCCATTTTTTATTTCACGACCCTATTTAGGCCTAGGCCTTCTGTAAATGGTCTAGATATTTTTATTATGGGGTCTGAGAACCGGATTACGAGTGGGGAAAGTGTTAGGCACCCACTTGTTCTTTATGTTTCCTTAATTATATGCTTATCTCTTTTTACATTATGTAGTTACTTTTCAGTTTATTTTAAAACATGATTAGGGACCTTAGTATGAGAATCGCTCAAAACGTAGATATATGCTTAAGTAAAAAATGGTATTAGTGAGAGGTGAAGGAACATCACTTAAACCGTTGTGGGTACACAAGAGTTCTTTTGTGTGATATGTATTCAGATAATGGGTGGTTGTTAATGTATACATGTAGATAGGTGTGAGGAATCTCGACTTTTATAATGGGTGTAATAACCCGCCCTTTTGGAGATGATTAAATTCCATAATTAAGTATAATTTGGAATTTGGAGAATTTCTCGAAATGGTGATTTTTGGGATTTTTGAGGATTTAAATATTTTCGAAGGGTGTTATAAATTATTTTGGGACTATATAGGTCGAAGTAATTTAATTATATGTCGCCGTGGAGTATAGCGACAAAAGAGGTAAGATTTTGAGTAAGAATATCGCACTTAATTATTTTTGGGTTAGAATAGTGATTTGCGGTCAAGTACCTCGGATGGAAATTTCGACTGCGCCATGAGTCTCGAAATGTCCGAGATAGTCGGAAAAGAGTGTCCGATTGTCGAAATTGAGTTTCGAGTAATTTTGGAGTTAAATAGGCTCGTAATTGGGTAAACGAGTCGTTTTGGGTTTTAAAGGGGTTAAACCCTTTTCTCCTTATAAAAGGAGGGATAGGGGGAGAAAAGAGAAGAGAAAAGAGAGAGAAGAGAGAGAGGAGGAAGAAAGGAGGAGAAAAAGGAAGATTTGGGCCAAACTCCGCGGGATTCGACTCAAGGTCGTCGGATTATATCCACGAGGCAAGTGTTTACTTGTTTTATTTGTTTTTAAGCATAAATATCTCATATCATTGTTGGTATAACAAACCCTAATGATTTTGGGTTGGGTATTCGTGGATAAAACGGGTTTTTGGGAGTTAAAACGAATAAACCCCTAAAAATGATAAATTGGAGAACTTAGGTTTTTCTTGAAATTAATTGGTGATTCCGAGTTCTAGGATGTTTAGAACCCGTATTATAGGTGTATTTGTAGTTGGTTGAGGTTGTAGGATGTTGGATTAGGCGACAAAAGCTTGGGAGAAGCTTTAATGGCCGAAACCGTCTCGGAGAAGACGATGAATAGTAGAGGCAGCGTGCTTGCCGAATCGATTCGGCCTAGAGGCGAATCGATTCGGCTCTTGGTCAAAAAATGAAATTTGTAGATCTCTTCGACGCGGTCGCGTGGACACCAACCGCGTATTTTTCTGATTTTTTTTGGATTTATAGTGATTTTTCTACGGAGAGTTGTCCGAGATTGAAATTATTAGTTAGAACTTATTGGAGATAGATATTAGGGGTTCTCAAAAGAATTGTTAGGACCTCTAAAGAATTTGAGGAGATATAAAAACTTTGGGTTTGTAGTAATAAAACCAAGTAGGATTTATATGGATATTGGATTGAATTTTGGGTATTTTGGAGATTGAAAAATCGCCCAAACTGTAGCCCTCGAACTGGCCGAATCGATTCGGGTACAGGCCGAATCGATTCGCCTAAAGGAAATTGGGTTTCTGCAATGGGCCGAATCGATTCGGGTACAGACCGAATCGATTCGCCATTTACAGACATGTTTGCAGAATACTTTCCGAATCGATTCGGATTGGGAACCGAATCGATTCGCCCACCCGAATCGATTCGCTAAAGGGGCGAATCGATTCGCTTAGGTCAGAATTTCTAGTTTTCTCCCTTTAAGAGTATGGGGAGTTGAATTACCATATGGGATTTTATGGGGATTCCTAAATAAGGGTTTTGAGGATAAATAAACCTTTAAGAGATGATTGAGGTAATTAGTATTGAACAAAGTAAGGAAATACTTTGGGTTTAGTATCATGCTTATATGAAAGCATGGTTATAATTCCTCGAGGTAATCTTTGGGATTATTGGTCATCGCTAGAAGCTATAGGCCACTATGGCTGTTTATATATATTCTAGGAAGAATATATAAGATATGTACATACTATGTGATTTAGGTATATATATATATATTATGATGGAAATGATTTTGAAAATATATAAATGAATATTTTCAAAATGGAAAGAGAAATGTTTTTCATAATTAATAAAATATGGATTACACACCTCTCTAAATCGCTATCATATGGGAAGTTGCATTCGTATGGTGAAGCCCCCTGGCTAATGATGCAAGGTGGATATAGTCCTATAGGCCATGTGAGCGTTTGTTGTTATATTTTTCTGCGCTGGTTAGGAGATTTCGGGTGTGGTCTTGACTATCCCGCAGGCACATGGTCGCTTCCCGACGTCTTTCGATATAGGATCCCAGGTTGTCTTGGAGGCCCTGGAAGATGATAGCCATTTAGGGGCGCGCACAGTGGATAAATACGGACGGGCGGTCTTAGAACGCGTTTATATTAAAGCAGTTCATAATAATGGATTTGCTTTAATTACATTTCCTGGATATAGGAAGGGAAATGGGTTATAAATAAATTGGCTTCGGTAACACTTCCCGGATGGAAGAAGGGATGTGGAAGCATATGTTATGATCAAAGCATTTTTATGATAATGAAAATGTCTTTGAATACATTTCCTGAGTATAAAAAGGGAAATGGGATAATTGATAAAGGAAAAGCTTTTTATGTTAATAAATTGGCTTTCAAAAAGTATATGGTTTGTTAGAGCAATTCATGATAATGAATTGGCTTTTATAAATACATTTCCTGGATATGAGAAGGGAAATGGAAGTTTTTGAAATAAAAAGGTTATGTATTTATAAATACTTTATGTATCAAGTAATCCTCAGTCCGGGAGATATTTATATTATCCGAAAGTATATTGTAGATGAATGTATATGTATAAATTGGGTGCCGAGGGTCTAATGAATCCCGACGATCTACCGTGCCGCATAGTAGTGTATCGGGGGGGTTCCTTGTTTGGATTTCGCTTCGCGAGACACCCCACGCACGAATATGGCACTGTGTTGAGACTGGGGAGAAGTTTAATCCTTAGTGCTCTTATATCATTAAATGTTTATGGTATATATATTATATATATCTTTCTGTACTGAGGGACTGGCGGATCTCAAAGATCGACCTTGCTGCATAGTAGTGTATCGAGGGGGTTCCTTGTTTGGATTTCGCTTCGCGAGACACCCCACGCACGAACATGGCATAGCGTCGAGATTAAAGTGAAGTTAGCCCTTAGTACATCTATTTGACTATCTAGGTTAGATAGTGGTTGGGTATTAGATTATTTTAGCAGGGTAGCTTGACTAGGAGGTTTAAAGGGATGCGCTAGGTGTGCACTGTTAGAGGAGAGGTGAGGGGTATCTCATGAGAGTGCGATACCAATTTAAATATGAGATAAAACTATTTTTCTAAAAATAAAGCATTTATGCACTTGCAAAATATTTTCAAACATTCGGGCTCTGACCCGTTTGTCTACTCTCCTTTCTTTCTCTATACTATATATATAGGTGTCCAGACACAGGGACGCCTGGATGGAAACTTCCTTCGAATCTGACGTCTGCTGCAGCAGCTGTGGATGCTTGCAGGTTATCGGTAGACGTTTCTTTCCTTGTACTCTAGACAGGAGATATTGTATAAACACTCGTGCCAATGGCTCAATTGCATTTATTTATTCTTTCAGTACAGCATTCGATATGGTTGTATATTTGGACCGATTGTTCGGTTATTTTAGTTCCTTTCATTTCCATTTCAGTTCATTACGCATTTAATTGTGGATGTTTTAATTTGTGCGCTAAAAAAGAGTAGTTAGATAAAAGTTTTTAACGACCACCTAATAGGATATTAGTAATTAAATGGATTTTTGACAGTGATGCTAAGAATGATCGATATGAAACTCCTGTTTTAATTTAATATTGGAGTGATCGCCCGGTATCTTATTAGGCGGGGTGTTACAATGGGGGACCGTTAAAAAGTACGTACATGTGTGTATGCACGATATATTGCGGCTTGAGGTAGTTTAATATATCGTTTGAGATATGAGAGGTGGTTGAGTGTTAACGCGAGATATTGGTGCACCTCTATTATAACAACATATCGAGATAGATATTGTCGAGGCTTATGCTCACGAGAAGGACTCAGTATTACACATGTTTACCTATGTAGCCATGAGATCAAGGCTTACGATGTTCGATTGTACATGTGTTCGAACGTGATGTGTCTGCCATGTGATGACTTGGATTGAGGAGAGGAGAAGCTATTTGTGGTCCATCGACTAGATTCAGTGGATGTTCGGAATGAGAGTGGACCCATACACATCGACAAAGGCATATTTTATTATGATTGTTAGGCGATCACTAGCAGGAAGTTATTGTCCTTCGATGTAGTTTGGAGACGCTAAGGATGTAAGATTCTAGACATCCTTTGTAACCTACGAGTATGGAGAGAGGATGGTGTATTTAGGATTGGAGTGGACTAGAAGCTACTGACAGAGATCTATGTATCCCTTATCAGTATGACTAAAATCCTAGAGGTGTTGCGGGTCTTGGGATGATCCTAAGTGATAAAAAGGATCATTAGTTTATGAAATGGGGTTTGGACTAGATATAGAGGCATACTTAAGAAACAATATGATGAGAGACATACGTAAGGCATGTGTTTCACAAATTTGGTTTGGTATAGTACCTACGTACCCAAGGAGACTTGAGATCAAAGCCAATGCTAATCTAACAAATGGGATATATTTACGGGGGTAGGATATAGGATACTAGTATATAATATACAACATTACGGTATATATGGATCCTAGTACTTAATATAGAAATTCCGTTAAAAGTTGGAATGAAATGTTCATATGTTAAAAATACGTTAATCAAAGGCCTATGTTTGATAAGTATTGCAAGAAAACATATATTCGAGGGTGCCAATGTTCATATGGAATTTGTTCGCTCAAAGAAGTGGTGAGAGTTTTCAATTTTAGACTTTGGTTTTAGCAAAGTTTCTTAATGTGTTAGCTCATTAACACTTTCCTGAGAATGATTTTGAAAATTATGTTTTCATGTTATATTTAGTCATAACATTTTATTAGCATATGAGTATGTCATTTATATCAACAAAGATAGATGTCGAGTTAAAGCCCAGGCTTTAAAATATAAATATTGTAAAGTGCATACTCGGTCCCCTAAATGGGGCCCGTCCATTAGGTATGAACAGATATGGAAAGTTTATCACAATATGTATATGTGCTATTTATGTGAAAATTCTGCAAAGTTTCTTTACCCTTGTAGAGTAAGACAAATGTTTCCCTGGGGATTGTACCTTATGAGGTGGCACCATTTAATCGGACGGAGGTTCATTTGGAAGTGCTGAGTTTTTGTGGGGTGCACTCACAGGTTTGCCTCTGTTGCTAGGAGTAAATGACTATTCTAAAGTAAAAAATTTAACTTGGGATTTTTTTTATAGAACTCGACATTAATAGATTCTCAGGGTTGAAGAAAGTTATAAAAGTGAATTAATGTTGGGTTTGGAGTGCTTTTCAATGTTGGCAGGGACTTATTTTTACAAGTTCTCACTAGGGACCTTTAATCGAGCGATTAAAGGGGGCTTTAAGCAAACAGTTAAGGGCCTGGAGACGTGTAGGGATGCTGAGAGGGTGGGAGCATGTGCATGGATAGGGTGAAATTGCAAAGATTCCACAATAATTGCGGTTAGATTTTTAACCATTTAGTTAAAAGGGTAAGTAGGGCCTTTGACCTTTCGATTAAAGGATTCCTATAGTTTTTTTTCAACTCTTTGGATTATTTTTAGGAATTACACTTTGGTCGCCAGAAAATTCTCCATGGGTAATTTCAATCTTTTTTGTTTTTATTTTGAGTACTTTCCCATTTTCAACTTTTGGGACTTTTAGAATGTAAACAGGAGAAGGACCTCAGCCCCAATTATGAATCGGGGCATCCACAGAGGTGGTAGACTAATAGGGTGCATGTACGGACACTCTTAATCGAAAATAGAATATACAAAATAGGTTTGCCATTTTTAAAATGGATGTATATGTGGGTGGGAATGGGTAGAACATCTGAGAAAGGAAAATGAGATTTATGGGGGATAACAAGGGCATTTAAGTATTCAGTTAAAGAGAACATATGGTTTAACCGTTCGATTAGCAGGAGGTTTAACCATTCGGTTAAACATTCCAACCCAAAACCTATTAAATGCAGGGGAAGCTTTCTATTTTTGGAAAGTCTCACCAACAACTTTTAGCGACGTTTTACACTCGACCAATGCTACCGTTCCGTTTGTTTACATCATCTTGATTTCTTTGTATCAACATGGAATCGGGTAGTGAAGGGAGTTTTGGTATGCCAGATTCCCCTTTTTATTGTCATTGTTGGGTTCTGTCCATGTGGGTGCAAGCGTTTCCACCCCCGTGCCTATCATTTCAGTGATTGTATGTGACGTCACCTCGCTGTAGGGGTGTTCGCGGTCCTGTCTGATCCGGTTTTTAGGATTTTTATGAACCGGACCGATTAAACCGGTCCAAAAAAAAAATGGACCAAGACCGGACCGATTGTACCGGTCTTTCGGGCCTAATCGGTCCGGTTTTTTGTAGGGTCGGTCCGGTCTAACTTGTCGGTCCTAATCTTATTTTATTTATTTTTTTTTTGAAGATGCGGCACGCACTTATTATATACACAAGTGAACTTGTTTTATATTGGCAACATTATTCATTACTACATAACAGAGAATGACCATATATTGGTAAGAGTAAGAAAAGATCAAAGTAACTTTACAAAATAGAAAACTTTATTTTCTTTTAACAGGGCTTACTCAATCAAAGTTTCAATAGGAATGCACTTGATGGATTGCAACTCACCTACAACGCTGCTTACCATCACTGCTTATTTTCACTTCTTTTCTTCTAAACACAAGCATTGGATATGAAATCTCAACCACACTATCAGGCAAAGCTGCCTTTACAAATTCACGAAGATTTACACCATCTTTAAACAACGAAAAGCAGAGATAATACCTGGACCAAGACATTTCTTGAGACTGATCTCTACTTTTCAAGCAACGAAGATTTTGCTTTCTTTATATCAGATCGACGCTGGTTGCCGTGTATTCTTCATGGTCGGCGCTTTGTTTTTAACTTTTTCATGGTCGGGTTGTGTTCTTCATGGTCGGCACTAGGCTGTGAGAGAGAGGAGAACTTGAGTCTCGATCTCGATTGTGTGAGCTGCCATGTGTGTGTTTAGTGTTAGTAATAGTGTTTTTTTCATTTTTCAAAATGACAAGCTTGTCCTTTAATTTGAGTGTTATTTTTTTATGTATAGATATAATTAAATATATATATATTAATATGTAACCGATCCGGGTCGGTCCAGACCGGTTATTTGACGAGACGGACCGAGGACGGGACCGGATAGACCGGTTTGCCAAAAAAAATATTTGGACCGGACCGATGAAAAAAAACGGATAAAAAGAGGGCGGTCCGGTTTGGTCCGGATCGATCTGCCGGTCCAATCGGTTTTCTGAACACCCCTACCTCGCTGTCCCTAAGAGTTTCTGCTCCGTCCTATAATACTCTATATTTTATGTGCATTATTTAATTTTAAAAATTAATTATGTGTGCTTGTTGTGACATGTGATATCACTATTTATAGTTAGATGCGTTAATTATTCCTATTTGAAATCGAATTTACAGTAATTCATCATTTAAATATCTGAAAGTGATGCATATTATCGGCGATTATGGAATGGTCAGGGATTTGTTATCGAGGGTTTCCTTTTTTGGATTATCCCCTTAGTTTCGAGTTCCATCAATCTTGAAATAGTCTTTTATAATGCAATGTAAAACTTAATTAATAAATAGTTAAATAATTATTATTTGGATTCATATCGAATAAATATTAGTTTATTTAGCATTATATTTTTTGTTGGCATTTAGGACTCTTAGAATGTCCATTTAGGACTTAAAATAATGGGTTTTAGGTCTATTGGGTTAGTATATGGCTTATGTAGAGTTTTGGGTTATTTGGAGGTTTATTTGGGCTCATTAGGTTGAGTATGGGGACTAGGGTTGATTTCATGGGAAGCTATATTTAGCTGTCATTAGACATAACATAAACACATGTTAAACAATTGAAGAAACATTAGAGAGCTTGAGGGAAGAGGCACCAAGAGTTAGAAGAAGAATTGGGAGCTTTTAGGGATTGATTCATCAACCAATTCATAGGGAAGTTTACATCATCTAAGAATCTAGTTAGGATTGTGTTATGGTAGCAGTAGTCCATTGGATTCTATGTTATACATTTTTAAATCTGATGTTAATCATCTTTAATTAAATTTAAGAAATCTGAATAATGGTGATATTAACTCTTAATCCTTTATTAATGAACTAAGCTTAATTGAGGGGAAAACCTATGAATTAAGTTTGTACTAGATTTATATTGGTATCCTTTTAATCATGTAAATTGTAACACCCTGTATTTTTTAGTATTTAAAAATTGAATTAATTCGATTAATCTTAAATTACACGCGTGACGTAATTTAATGGAATAGTTATTAAGTGTTGGTTAAAATATTAATCGGAGGGAAAATGATTAATGTTTATTGAATATAATTACTAAGTGAATCTTAAATAATTATTTTTATGTCATAGCAAGTGATAGTGACGTGATAGTGTTATATCTCACTCGGGTGTCGGGTGTAGACTATATGAGGTTGAGATAGGAAATTATTATAGAGTCACTCGGATGGTGATTTCGAGGTCACAGTTGATTCCAAAAGGGTCAAGATAGTGTACCCAGGGGTAGTATTTGTCTCCCGAGGCGATTTTAGATCAAAACGTCACCACGAGAGGGCATTTCGATCATTTGGGAGTTTGTGGTAGAAATAAATCCAAAAATTGAAGAAGTATATCTGCCCATGAGTGTGGGGATAGGATTATAACTATCTGGAGAGAGGAGAGGCCATAAAAGAGACAGAGGAGAAGGAACCTAGGCTTTGTCACACCTTTTATCTTAACCAAAGCTACCAGAATTATGATCAGAAGGAAGGTAAGGCATCCTCATCACACTCAACACTAAATCAGACCTACAACTGATAAGTCAAGTGTTTATCTCGTATGTTTTTATGAGTCATAATACCCATGTGTAGTAGGGTTTCCTATTTGATGATAATTGATTACTTTTTTTGGGATTATATGAATAAAACTCATGATTTGGGGTATGATTGCATGTATAATGAATCCATGTATGTTGATAATTCGAAATCAGAATATGTATGATGATAAATATAAGAGAAATCTAGAAAAATGGATAAACTAGGTATTTTGTGAATATTGAGGTTTAATTAGTTCTTAGATAGATTTAATTGAGATTTAATGTGTTATTTACGTTAGAAATCATCCCTAGACACATAAATGATGTTTGGTTATGTTGCTTGGGAGTTTGGGAAAGATCCATGAAGGTTTTAGGTGTTAAATGTAACACCCCGCCTAATTAAATACCGGATGATCGGTCCTTTATTAAATTAACATCAAGGTGAACGGTTGGTCCATTCTCAGCATCACTGTCGTAAAATAATAATTCCAATTTGAACACCCTAAATAATTAAGCTAAGTGTCAAAACAATTTAAAACCTCATTTTTCCTTTATTAAATACCAATAAAAACTTTTTAATACCCAACAGTTAAGAATTACATAAATAATAAGGATGGAAATTTACACACAAGAATTAAACCATATATATAATCCAAACCAAGTTTAAGAACCATAAGTGAAATCATCCTGACAAGAGTCGAAGTATTGAATACCGAAAATATAAATAAACATAAATCTTTGACAAGATCTAAATGGAATAGGAAATCGGGCGACACATGCCCTAACTATGAAGATCTAAAGTAGGAACTGATTCAATGACGAAGTCGTCTAAAGCAAGGGCCTGCAACTCCCACATAAGCTGCAGCGCGTCCAATCCAAAAAACCGAATCATGACGCCCCTGTGGCTGGGCACCTGTAATACATACAAATATATACAAGAGAGAAAGAAATGACAGAAAATGGGTCAGAGCCCGGGTGTAAAACAGCTTAAAATAGTTTAACAAGTATTTAAAATGCTTACCGGTTAATATCACAACCATGTTAGTATGCGACACTCTCTTGAGAATCATCACCTCTCATCTAGTGTGCACTCCTACCATACCTCTAGGACATCCTAGTTATAGTTCCCACGCTAACTAGATTATTCACATGTATCCATTCTTTATAGCCCAAATTATTCCCACGTATTAACCTTATAATACATATAATGATGTTATAAACATATATATATATATATCCATTTAGATTCAACATGGATAAGTCCCTTATTAATTCAATTCAACTAAGTGTTTTCATACATAACTATCTTACATTTCTACTTTAGCCACATAGTAGATATCATTACATGTATATATATATATTCACTATATTATATATATACTATACTGCACCCCGAGACACAGCTGCGGTGCTGCATTACTCTGCTATCTTGTCCCAATACATCACGTCGCTGTATAGGGGACTATAGGTTCGGTAAATATTCCTCGAACCACAAATATCAACACAAAAATTGGAGGCGAACATAGTTCTCATACCCATGGGTCACGCACATACCTACGTTCCCATAGTCAGCGGACTTATCAACTCACCGATAAGTCTTTCATAGTCCTATGTTCTCGAGTGACAAATAAAAAAACCCATGGATTCATCAGGATATGACTTCCCTCATGCGCAAACCTCCCGTCTATAGCAAGTAAGCTAGGTATGTCATACACAGATACATAATATATGCACAATCACAAAGTAATACATATAAATATTCATATTTTCCAAATTAGGTTCGCCCACGACCCATAATTATTATTATCCATTCTCAACACAAATTTTACTCAATTATTTCTCATAACGGATTCGTCTATTTTATTCTCATTTATTATTTACTTCGTTCTTACTTCTCAACTCTCGAAGTATTCTTTCTCACTAAGTATAAATTTCAGTAGGTACACCCTCACTTAGCTTCTAGTCTAAATCTTTCACGAGTCTCAATCTTTTAGTAAACGTACGCACAATTCCCAAAGTATAAATAACTCATCGTTAACCCAAAATTTCATCTCATATTAATTTCACTCAACGGAGTCTACTTAGACCTTATTGGTCATCTTCATAACCCATTATACTCTATCAATGATAATCAAGGGTTACTAAGTATTTTAACCGAACTAAACAAAAAGGGGGAAAATATGCAGTTTTTTAGGAGGGATCGATCGATCGAGGAAAGGGGATCAATCGATCGATGTTCTTGAGTTGATCAATCGATCAAGCAGTTCTTGCCCAGTTTTCTGCAATATTCAACCTACGGGTTCAACCATTTTAACCCCTCCAAACCTCTATAATTTCATCCAAAACTCCCATCAAAGTAATCCAAGTGTATAAGCAATGTACATAAACAAGTTCTAACGTAACAACGTCAATAAATCCTCAATGAATCAATCAAAAAGGGGTTTAATCTCAAATCTCTTTATAAAACCAAATTTTGCATGAATAATCACCACCCTCTATTTTAATCAAGATTTTCTTCCCAAATATTATAATAAATTCATAGGTAATTCTCTACATATGATCAAGATTTTAGACTACATGGGTTCTCCCTACAACACATATAAATTCTCTTCCAAAATATAAAAAATTTCCATTAAAACTTATGATTTTCATTCCTAGACTAACATAAAAGGTATATTAACTTGAAATTTAGCAAGATAGATACTTTACTTGGATTAAAGGGTATGATTTGTTGATAAAAATTATATGGATGCGTTCCTCGTCATGCGATCTACATTTTGGTGGTGGTGGTGGTAGTGCAATTGGGTGAGTTCTAGGCTTTGAATTGCTTGAAAAACTCTTCACCTTCTTCTCAAATCTCTTCACCTTCTTCTCTAATCACTTCACCTTTTTCTCTAATGGTTGGCTTAGGCTTTGTGTTTGTTAACCCCAAGAGACAACTCTAAATGGCTAATAAATACTAAGAAAATTCGTGTGTTTAATTACCCAAAAATACCAAATGTCTAAAATACCCTCCCGGGGTGTCAATTAGGCCTAAAAACGCCCCGAGACCCAAACTAAACCTCCGAGTACACTTTTCTGACTATCTCGAGACTTACGGATACTTTGACGCACTCAAAATGACTATACGGACGACTTATAATTTATTCACTTTAATAATAATAATTTTGTCCTGACACGACACAAGCACGTCCCGAATTAAATTTCCATAATTGTCATTTTATTCACTCGTGACAATTTTAATAAAATCAATCTCATATATTACTCTTCTCATCCAGTAATATTCAACAAATTCCCAATAATTACTAACTCTCGCCACGCTAGTAAATATTTAAAATAAAATGCTGGATTAATATTAAATTAATATCGCAATTAAATTCAATAAATTCCCAATTTTAAAGCCATAAAAATACGGGACATTGCATTAAACATGGAGAAAAATGCAACTGGCCCGAAACTGTCAAACCCCGGTTCGATCGATCGACCCATGAATGTCGATGGATGGATGGATCGATCAATTGAAAAAGTTGTTACTTAGGCCGTTTAATAAAAAATTAAACTATTGAAGTAACTCTGAACTGTTTTTTGAAGAAACTCTTTTCTTTAAATCAAAACTGATTAACACAAGATGTTCTTAATAAAACATGCACGAGATTAGTTCAAGATTTTATAACCAGTTTTGAAAAATAGTTTAAATCAATTAAACTCAGCACAACCACAAGAATGAGATGAGAAGATGTAGAATGATTAAGGAAAAGGCATTTTTAACGTGGTAAAACCTCACCCAACTGAGGAAACATCCACGGTGACTTCTAAGTCACAAACCAAAAATCCACTAAAACCATATATACAAGTTACAAACTATTTAAAACACATTCAAACTAATCAGACCTATACAAGTTTAGAAATGTACCCACTGGTTTGATTCTAACTTTTTTGCAGTTCTGAAGTTGATGTGGCTTTCCCAGTTTGCTAACTTATCCACTTTGTTCCAGTCTTTACGTTGACTCTTGTAGATTCAAGATCTTATAGCCAACACTTCTGTGTTGTAGTGTGACAAATGTTTGTGATGGTGATCTAACACATGCATGCACACACACACACTTATTTATACAAACAAATCCTAGCAAATTACAGATCAGATCTAAATGATGCTGTTTTCAGTTTATCTCTTCTTTAGAAATAAAAAGACTTTATTTGACCTTTCAAATAATCCCGGAATCCAAGGTTACCTTGCTCGAAAGACTGCCAAGGTCATATCCAATTTCATAGAGTTTTGAAAATATTTTTGAAATTAAAAACCACCAATTGCGATTCCAACTAGATCAAAAGTCTTGTTTCATAAGAACTAGAAACAAAAAATAGATTTATTGATTCTGGAGTTTTGAAAAACATTTACAGAAGGAAGAATCAACAAATACGATTTCTCAAGATGAGAAACTAAAATATGCAGATCTAAGTGTAATATGACATGCAATAATCAGATCTACTGTTTCTATGAAAGAGAAAGAGAGATCTAACATGAAATGTCTAAGTCGGAAACAAGATCTCGAACACAGAGAATAAACTCTTTAAACAACCTTCGAACCCCCACCAACAACACTCTCAAACATACAGGAATAGTGTTTGGTATAAACTGTTTTAGAAAAATGAGTTTAGGGTTTGAAATGAGTTAGGGTTTCTCTCTTCTCTCTTCTCTCGCTACTTGGACGAACTGCCAAAAGTTCCCAAATGCTGAGGGTAAGCCTCCTTATATAGTAGGCTAGGAAGTATCGAGAAGGTTGATGCAAATCTAAAGGTTGAGATTTGGTCTTGGCCTTTTGACTTTGATCCAACGGTTTAACATCGGCGGTGGATTAAACGTCCTCTGATTGGTCTAGATAGGTTACACAGGGATTGGGTTCGAACGCATACAGAACATTGATTACAGAAATCTAAGGGTTGAGATAACACAGGGTTTATGAGTCTTGCAACAAACACAAATCTGGCCATTATAAGGATGACATGTGTAGGGCTAAGATGAGCTCTCACACGCGTGTTTTAAACTTACTTACACAGCTCCCCTAAAGTCTCAAGCGCTTTCGGATCCTACCCAATCCAACTTTCAGGTATAAAAAGGTAATAACATTAATTACAGAATGACCCCAAAAGTTTTATAAATCAAATTTTAATTTCCAAAAAATCATTTTAAAATTATTGAAAATTCCCCAAAAATTATTAAAATCAATTTAAATGGGATTAAACACACAACTCACACACAATCAAATAATACAGTATATGAACAATGTATGCAACCCTAGTGTGTGTGAATGAGCATTATACCTTCAATTGAATCATGTGTGGCATAAGAAGAAGATTCTGAGGCTCTTTGGTATCTAGGGAATGGGACTCAAATTTTGTCACATTTTTCAAACTAGATGAGCACTTATGCAATGTATACTCAAGTGAGTCAAGAGTATAAGGTGCTTCCTTTGGAAATGATAGACAAAATCTCCTTTGAGTCAACTAGGACTCATAGGGCTACAAATAAATAAGGGAAAACCTATTCCTGTACAAAAATTATATCTACCCATTTCCTAAAAAAAGAAATTTACATAACTCAACTAATTACAAACCAATACCCTAATAACATCTGTTGAATATAACTGTATAGATTCCTGCAAATAAATACTAAGATCAAACTTATTAGAAATATGTAAAAAAAAATTAACTTCATAAGACTCAAATTACTCCCCCATTTTGTCTCAAATGGACAAAGGGAATAATACTTAAGTCATAGGAGTTTATTCAGCACACACCATTCCTATCGATTTTCGCAAAGCAAGAAATATATTGTAATCCAAAGGTTTTGTAAACATATCTGCGAGTTACATATCAGTAGGAAGAAAATTGATAACTAATTCCTTAGTCTCAACTAATTCGCGTATAAAATGATGTCTAATTTTTATATGTTTAGTTTGCGAGTGTTGAACAGGATTTTTAGATATATTGATCGAGCTTTGATTATCACAATAGAGATGTAGTTGATCTTCTTGAATACCATATTCATTTAGCATTTGCTTAAGCCAAAGTAACTGAGCACAACAACTACCAGCGGCTATGTATTCAGATTCAGCAGTAGATAAAGAAGTGTAGTTTTGTTTCTTACTACTCCATCCTACCAAATTATTACCGATATAGTAACACGCTCCTGATGTGCTCTTACTATCATCAGTACACCCTGCCCAATCGGCATCAGTTTATCCTATTATAGTACTAAGAGTATCATTGGTGTACCAAAGTCCTAAATTTAGAGTGGCTTTTATGTATTTAATGATTCTTTTTACACAAACTAAATGGCTCTCTTTAGGCTTGTTTTGATAACGGGCACACATGCAAACTGCGTACATAATATCAGGACGCGAGGCAGTAACGTAGAGTAAGGTTCCTATCATACTACGATACAAAGTAGGATCTATGGAATTACCACTATCATCTTTAGATAGTTTGACGGTAGTACTCATGGGAGTTTTAGGTTCTTTGGTACTTTCAAGGCCAAATTTTTTGACAACCTCTAAAGCATATTTAGATTGTGAAACAAATAAACCTTCTGAATTCTGTTTGACTTGAAGACCCATGAAAGACATTTGAAATTCTTTATGCATAATTTCAGAAAAAGACTTAACTTCTGAAGGGGATGTTGATCCAAAAATGATATCATTATTATAAACTTGAGCTATAATAATATGTTTGTCAAAATGTTTGACAAATAGGGTTTGATCATTTCCACTGCTCTTAAAACCTTTATCTAAGAGAAAATTGGAAAGACGCTCATACCAGGATCTTGGCACTTATTTTAGACTGTACAAAGCCTTTTTAGGACGATAAACATGGTTTGGATACTGGGGGTCAATAAACCCTTTGGGTTGTTCAATATAGGTCTCTTCAGTTAAGATTCCATTAAGAAAGGCTGATTTTACATCCATTTGGTAAAGCGTAAAATGCAAGTAACAAGCTATTGCAAAGAGAAGATGAACAGTAACTAAGCGAGTAACAGGTGCAAAAGTCTCGTTAAAATCTATTCCTTCAATTTGAGAGTATCCTTGAGCCACTAATCTGTCTTTGTTTCTAATGATTATCCCACTTTCATCAGATTTATTTTTAAATATCCAACGTGTGCCAATAACCTTTTTATGATCAGGCCTAGGTACAAGATACCAAATATCATGAATGACAAATTGAAGAAGTTATTCCTGCATGGCAGAAATCCAATAAGGGTCATTCAATGCCTCATTTACATTCTTTAGTTCCTCAAGGGAAACAAAACATGCATAATGAGCATAGTTTCTTAATTGAAATCTTATACGTACAGGCTCACTAGGGTTACCAACAACATTATCTATGGTATGATCTTTAGAAACCCAGTTAGGTACTTCAGGTGTCTCAATTGGTAAAGAATCATCTACTTCTGGAAAGTCATTTTCTAAAACATTTTTAGACTCTTCCACAATAGTTGGTTCTCCAGTCTTACTCTCAATAGTAGTGTCACTTACAATAACGTTTATGGATTCCATTAAGGTCTTTATGCGAAGATTATAGACACGGTATGCTCTACTATCAGGAGAATATACAAGAAAGATAGCTTTATCTCCACGGGTCTCGAATTTGGATAAGTGTTCTCTGTCTTTACAGACATAACATGTACTACCAAAGGTTCTAAGGTATTTAAGATTGGGCTTTTTCCCATACCATAGTTCGTAAGGAGTTTTTTTGGAATTCTTCCGAAGATAGACCCTATTGATAATGTGATAAGTAGTACAAATAGACTCTACGCAAAAATATTTAGGTAAACACTTGGCATGAATCATAACACGTGCCATCTCTTGAAGAGTACGATTCTTTCTCTCAGCAATTCCATTTTGTTGAGGAGTATTAGGAGCACTAAATTCATGTTTGCAACCATTATAGTCACAATACTCTATAATACCAGTATCTATGAACTCTCCACCTCGATCACTATGATTCTATTTACTTGAGTGTCCTTCTCTTTTTAATCCGAAGTAGTATTTTCAAAAAAGTTTGGAAAGTGTGAAACTTTTGTTATAAGAAGGCCACCCAAGTAAACCTGGTGAAGTCATCAACCATAACAAGAATGTAACTGTGTCCACAAAGACTAACAGTTCGAGAGGGACCCATTAGGTCCATATAGATGAGCTCCAAGGGTTTAGAGGTAAGGATATCTTTAGCTTTCTTATGAGGTGCCTTAACAATTTTTCCTTCCTGACATGATCCATAGACAATGTTAGAAATAGGTTTGATCTTTGGAATTCCTGTAAGTATTTCTTGTGAATATAATCTACTAAGGTTATCGTAATTTATGTGACCCATCCTATTATGCCATATTTCCTTGTCATCCATTCTGGCAACATTACATATTTTAGTACTGTTCATGACAGTATAACAACTGTTAGGAGTCCTAAATCCTGTAATTATGCACTCGCCTTTTTCATTTAAAATTTTTCAATTATGCTTTAAAAAGGTGACAGTATGATTTAAGTCACAAAATTACGAGATACTAAGTAGACTAGCCTTGAGACCTTTTACTATAAGAACATTTTCAAGTATAGGTAATCCTTTTTCTTGGAGTGTTCCTTTACCAATGATTTGAGATGATACACCATCACCAAAAATAACTTTTCCTCCAGCAAAGATGGGTTTGTTTAAAAGTTTGGTATTATCCCCAGTCATGTGCTTTGAACACCCAGAGTCTAAATACCAACCAAAAGAGGTGTGTTCATCTTTTAAAGAAGTAATCACAATGTTACACTTCATTTGGGGTAAAAGATCATATTTTCTAACCCAAATATCTCTTGTTTTTATTTTGCGCATATTTGCTCTCATTTGATAAAATTTGGGAGCATTAGATTTTTGTTCAAAAATGTTTTGCGCATGAGTTTGAATTTTATGGAAAATATGAGCATTTGGTTTAGGAAAGTCCCTTGTTGTCCTACTTGGAAATGATCTTTTAGGTTTGGTCTTTCTCTTTCTATAGTTAGAGTTTTTGTCTGGTTATCTAGGCAAGCATAATTGTTACGGCTTCTCCGAGAGTAGTTAAAGTTCTGGTATAGTGGAGTATTACAAACAGGGTTTACTAAACGTCTAGAGTAGCAACCTTCAAAAGAATGACCGTATATGTCACAGTAAGAGAAATATAGATTCCTTGAAGAGGGTATCTCCTTAGGAAAGTCTCTAAACATAGGTTTCATGGTATTTTGATGTTTATCCTTATTCCTAGGGAGTACAGTTTGAAAAGCAGAATTACTCTTCCTAATTGGGGGGCAAACGTATTTATCCCTAGGTGAACTATCACACTTAGAGTAACTTGATTCCCCAATATCAAACATGTGTTGTTTTTCATCAAACTCATTTTTAGTGAATGAAAATCTCGGCAAGTTTCTATAGGTCTTTTGCCACCTGACACAAACTTGATTGATTCAAAGCTTTTAGTTTGTGTCTCTAACTTTGGGCAAAATCCTATTCCAGTTCGATCATCAGAATTGGGTTTTGAGTCAGCAACAAAATCATCAAAACAGTTGGAATTGTTTTCAAATTTTGCAAATTTTTTGAAAACAATTGTTGTCTTTTCTTTAGCTTGTTCCAATTCTAATAATGTCCCTTTATATTTTTTTCTCCAGAGTTTCATTCGTTTCAATCAAAATTTTCAATTTTTGATCAAAAATTTTGACTTCATTTTCATGAGTTAGACATTGGGTAGTATACTCTTCAGCGTTAAGTTTGACCATTAGACTAAGGTCCTCTAGTTTCTTAGTAAGTTCTTTCACTATCTTTTCTAGTCTAGAGCTTTTCTTGAGAGTTTTGCCATAAAGTGTGTGAACATCAGGGAGGTATTCAGTCTCCGAATCACTAAGTGTAGTGTGTGAAATGACCCTTAAGGATTCAATTATTGAACTCACACACATATTGACATCATCATTATCGCTTTCCCATTGACTCAAACACACCGCTGTAGAACTAGCAATGTTCTAAAAAATTAAAGCATCTAAACCAGTAGCAGCATGATTCATAATAACAGAAGTAGAGCTATTATCATCATTCTCATACAAAGGCACAGGCATATCATCACTATAGATTATATTGGAAAAGAAGGACATTCAAGGATTAAAAACATCAGATGATTCAGGTTCCTCATTTTCAGAATCACTTGAATCATCCCATGTCTTGCAAATGTTATCCCTAGTATGTTTATTGGCCATGTTCAGTTTAACTCTACAGTCTTGTGCTATATGACCCTCTTTTCCACATCTAAAGCATTAAATATTCTTAAAGTCTTTGTTAGATCTCGTATGAATGTCCTTGTGATGTTTGTCTTGACCTTTCTCACGAGGTTTGTAGTTAGACTGAGTTGGATAATTTGGCTTGCCTTGTCTATTTGCCATTTTATTTCTAAATTTGACAATATTATTCAACTGTTTTGACATCAAGGCAATTTTATTATCCAAACTATCTATATCACATTCCTCATCAGAATCATTATTGGGAATACTATGCTCAGGTTTCATCAGCTTAGAAGAAAAACTAAAAGTGGAACTAGTTTGTTTCCTATGGGACTGAGTCAATTATTTCTTAAATTCTAATTCCATTTCCAGAGTTCTCAGTTTACTACTGAGTAATTTAGGAGTGAGATTTTGATCACTCATTTCCTCAATAGCATATCTTTTGTTATCAAATTTATGTGGTAATGATCTTAGAATTTTAGAAACAATTTCATGTCTATCATAAGTTATCCCATTAGCATGCAGTTTGGTCATAATATCAGTCAAATTCATGTAAAAGTCATCAAAAGATTCAGAGTCTGACATAATTAAAGAGTTATACTACTGGACAAGCATCTGTGTTTTAGCAGCCTTAACTCTAGTGTCACCTTCATGTGCAGTGATCAGTGTATCCCAAGCTTCCTTAGAAGTGACATAAGATGAGATCCTTTTGAACTCATGTTCATTTATAGACATAAAAATGGCATTCTTTCCTTTGTTATTGTTTCGAGAAACTTTCTTCTCTTCTTGAGTGAATTCACTTAATACTTTCTTAATCCTCTCATTACTTCCTTCAGTGGATGGTTTTGTAGGGTAAGTATATCCATTTTCAACAATATCCCATACATCATCACCTAAGGTTCCTTGTATGAAAGCAACCATCCTTACTTTCTAGTAAGCAAAGTTGTTTCCATCAAAGAGGGGAGGTCGGGTCAAGTTACCAAATCTTTCACTTTTCTCATCCATTGTTTGATTTTAAGAAAACAATTTTAGAAACACAAGATCTTTAAAGAAATTTCCAAAGCTCTGATACCAATTGAAAGAGCTGTTACTTAGGCCGTTTAATACAAGGTTAAACTATTGAAGTAAATTCGAACTGTTTTTTGAAGAAACTCTTTTCTTTAAATCCAAACTGATTAACACAAGATGTGTTTAATAAAACACGCACGAGATTAGTTCAAGATTTTATATCCGTTTCGAAAAATAGTTTAAATCAATTAAACTCACACAACCACAAGAATGAGATGAGGAGATGTAGAAAGATTAAGGACAAGGCGTTTTTAACGTGGTAAAACCTCACCCAACTGAGGAAACATCCATGGTGAGTTCTAAGTCACAAACCAAAAATCCACTAAAACAAAATATACAAGTTACAAACTATTTAACACACATTCAAAGTAATCAGACCTATACAAGTTTAGAAATGTACCCACTGCTTTGATTCTAACTTTTCTGCAATTCTGAAGTTGACGTGGCTTTCCTAGTTTGCTAAATTCTCCACTTTGTTCCAGTCTTTAAGTCAACACTTATAGATTCAAGATCTAATAGCCAACACTTCTGTGTTGTAGTGTGACAAGTGTTTGTGATGGTGATCTAACACACGCATGCACACCTCACACTTATTTATGCAAGCAAGTCCTAGCAAATTACAGATCAGATCTAAATGATGTTGTTTTTAGTTTCTCTCTTCTTTAAAAACAAAAAGACTTTATTTGACCTTTAAAATAATTCCGAAATCCAAGGTTACCTTGCTCGAAAGACTGCCAAGGTCATATCCAATTTCATAGAGTTTTGAAAAAAAAATTGAAATTAAAAACCACCAATTGCGATTCTAACTAGGTCAAAATTCTTGTTTCATTAGAACTAGAAACAGAAAATAAATTTGTTGATTCTGGAGTTTTCAAAAACATTTACAGGACGAATAATCAATAAATACGATTTCTCAAGACGAGAAACTAAAATATACAGATCTAAGTGTAATATGGCATGCAATAATCAGATCTATTGTTTCTATGAAAGAGAAATAGAGATCTAACATGAAATGTCTAAGTTGGAAACAAGATCTCGAACACAAAGGATAAAACTCTTTAAACAACCTTCAAACCCCCACTAACAACACTCTCAAACACACACGAACAGTGTTTGGTATAAACTGTTTTAGAAAAATGAGTTTAGTGTTTAAAATGAGTTAGGGTTTCTCTATGGTTTCCCTCTTCTCTATTTTCTCTCTCCCTCTCTCTCTTTTCTCTCTTCTCTCTCTACTTAGAATAACTGTTAAAAGTTCCCAAATGCTGAGAGTAATCCTCCTTATATAGTAGGCTAGGAAGGATCAAGATGGTTAATGCAAATCTAAAGGCTGAGATTTGGTCTTGGACTTTTGACTTTGATCCAACGGTTTAATATCAGCGGTGGATTAAACATCCTCTGATTGGTCTAGATAGATTACATAGGGATTGGGTTCGAACGCATGCAGAATGTTGATTACAGAAATCCAAGGGCTGAGATAACACAAGGTTTATGAGTCTTGCAACAAACACAAATCTGGTTGTTATAAGGATGACAAGTGTAGGGCTGAGATGATCTCTCACACGTGTGTTTTAAACTTAATTACACAGCTCCCCTGAAGTCTCAAGCGCTTTCGGATCCTACCCAATCCAAATTTCAGGTATAAAAAGATAATAACAGTAACTACAGAATGACCCCAAAAGTTTTATAAATCAATTTTAATTTCCAAAAAGTCATTTAAAAATTATTAAAAATTCTTAAAAAATTAATAAAATCAATTTAAATGGGATTAAACACACACAACTCACACGCAATCAAATAAAACATTATATGAACAATGTATGCAACCATAGTGTGTGTGAATGAGCATTATACCTTCAATTGAATCAAGTGTGGCATGAGAAGAAGATTTTGAGGCTCTTTGGTATCTAGGGAATTGGACTCTAATTTTGTCACAATTTCAAAACTAGATGAGCACTTATATAATGTAGACTGAAGTGAGTCAATTGTATTAGGTGCTTCATCAATTCCTTTGATCGATTGACTGCTGCTGAAATTCGGGACTTAGTTTAATTGCAAAGTTTTCTTTACCCCGATTTTCCCAAAATCTTATAATGATCTTTTAGTCATATAAGGACTTAGGGAAGGTCAATAAACACATAGTTGAGGTCGACTTAGTCTTAATGAGCGTAAGATTTGAGACTTAGACTGACCAGAGTCCACCCATTGTGTCGCGTATCGAAAATTTATAAATCGGGTTATGGGAAGGGTAAATGGTAATTTGAGAAAAATATTAATAATATAGAGATGTATTAACTACTGATATTAATTGACACTTCGATTAGCGAATGATACTCAGGATTATATGAAAAAGGGGTTATAATTAGTAAGTTGAGTATTCGAGAGTTATATACTACATACGGATTTATATGTGATGGGTTGTTTGTATACCTACTGAATAAAATGTATATATAGGTTGTGTGAATACCTGCTGCTGTGGTTTGATTATGTGTATGAACATACCTACGCTGCTTGCTATCAGTTGCGCTGAGGGCGATCACACATTGATGATTCGAGTGAGGTCTTGATGGGTGCCCCGGAATAGGAAACTTAGGGAGGCTCACTATGTGTTGTGTATAAGTGGGACCGATGTGTCGTTTGGTTACGCTAGGTATGTTCTGATCCCAATGGCTTATAACCGTATTCGCCTTCAGCTTGTGGTGATTGATTTTGGGTTCAAGGAGACATGTCGAACCAATAGTCCTCAATCTGGCACGAGAGGTACATGGATTTGATAACAGAGTATGCCAGCAGCACGAGAGGACATTCCGAGGATGCTATAGTTGTATATATTATATATGTGTTAAATATATACAAGTATGATGTATCTACTTATGTGTGATAGTAGAACTAATAGATTGTGTATATCTAAAAGTAATTTACGCAGGGAGACTTAAATAATGGACTTAATAATAATACTTGGGTAATATTAATTATTGATACTATAGTAGCGTGTCGTATGGATAATGAGATAGAGATATAACTATTGTGTTTAGTTTGATACGTTATCTAGTTTGGCTGGGTAGTATAGCTAGGTAGGAGATGTCAGGCATGCATATTACTTGAGAGATGGGGAACTCAAGGGAGTGTACGTTGAACTAACGTGTCTATCTAATAACTGATTTAAACTGTGATTTAAATTCTTGCAAAATATTTTCAAACTGTTTTCTCCGATTCTGAGTCGTGTCAAAATATTTTTAAACATTTTAAGTATCCATCCACAAGGACACTAAGCTTGATGATTCTATCCAGGGATGCGAAGTTTCAACACTTCTGGATGCTTGTAGGAGTTGCTTTAGACGCTTCAGTATATTCATTTGTAGATAGGGGTTCTTTCAGTATTTCATTTGGGCGTATTTCCCCTTCAGATTATTTAGTACTCTAGTTTATTGGTGAGACTTTATTCAGATTCAGTTTTATTGTTTTAGACTTATATTTGGATTTTTTTGGGAACCGATGGTTTATTCGTCCTTGTTTATTTATACATATGTCGTGTGATTGTTCAGACTATTATTGTGTGGATGATTTGGTTAAATAATTTTAGTTTTCGCATGTTGTTAAATAAATGAAAGATAAAATTTGGCACCGACTTAATTTGACATAGGATATTAGTAATTAAAAAGATTTTCGACAGTGATGCTAAGAATGAACCAAATGGGATTCCTGATTATTTTGATAAAGGACTGATCACCCGTGATTAAAATAGGTGGGGTGCCATAGATAGTATCCGAGCATCAGGTTATAATGTCTATAGGATCTGTATGACTTACTATGATTTCAGTGTAGCGTTCATTGACATAGAGCCCTATTCTTAGGACTGTTGCATTCATGATTACGTATTTGAGATTAGGTTCATTTGCTATTATATTTATATTGGCTGTGAACTTGTATAATTCAATCTGTTTTTAGATGCCACCCAAGAGAGGATGAGCGACGAGAGCAGTAGCTAGAGACAATATGAGGGAGGCTCAACAGGAGCCACAGGCACCGCAACCACATCCACCACAGGGGTTAGTGTCAGTAGTAGAGGTGACAATGATTTTGATACAGGCAGTTAATGCAGCGATGGCTTCCATGGATCTCTATTTTCCTCAAGCACAGCAGCCATCGTAGTTAGTGGCATCGATTATCCAGGCCCGTTCGGGTTTGTCGGAGTGGCAGAGAGTTAGGGTGGCATTTCAGAAGGGCCACCCACACGAGTTTCAGGGTAGTTCGGACGTGATTACGGTGTGCCAATGGATAAAAAATATTCAGCACCACCTAGGCATGGTTGAGTGTGGCGATGTGCAGAAGCAGATGTTGGCCACTTTTAAGCTTGTTGGAGTAGCGTTACAAGGGTGAGTGTGGGTTACCACCGTTGAGGAGAGGGATACGATGTCTATTACGGAGTTTTGGGTGTTGTTTGGATGCAAATACTTTCTGCCAGAAGTTGAGATAGAGATTGTGTAAAAGGTTTAGTGAGGTGACTCAAGGTGATCATTCAGTAGGTCAGTACAAGAAGGGGTTCACTCGCTTGGCTAATTTTATGCCGGACGAAGTGAACAGTGAAGAGAGGAAGAAACATAAGTTTATGGATGGATTATCCTGGAGGATCAGGCAACACTTGACTGGAAACCCTGCATTGGAGACTTATACAAACGTCGTTAATGCCGCACTTTTACACTTCCAGGACCATCACTTCCATGTGAAAGGAAACAAGAGAAGAGGTAAACCTAGCCATCCGGGCAAGGGAGGAGGGAGCAGTGCTAGTGGATCACCACAGCAGCAACAGTAGTTAGGCAGACACTAGGGGCAGGATTCTCGACAGGGAGATCAGGACAAGAGGTTGAGATCTGGTGGCTATCGACCCAATGGAGACTTTAAGTGGGGCCGGAAGGGCCCTCAGCAGCAGCAGGTTTCTCAGGGCCAAGGGAACAATGGGGGAGGCCAATAGGTCTGAGGCCATTAGGGCCAATAGTAGGGTCAGCATCATCAGGGCCAGAGACAAAAAGATTTTCCAGGACAGTGCTTTATTTGTGGTCAGACCGACCAAAAGAGGAGAGACTGCTCACAACATGGTAGAGCACCACAGCAATAGGGTGCCCCACAGGAGTAGCAGACACAGAGATTACCTGCAACACCAACCCCACCCGCCCCATCGCAGCAGGGATAGTTTCTATACAGACGTGTCTTTAACGTCCGAGATGTCGTCATACAGCAGGCCCTGCCGATAATAGAGGGTACATTTCCTATTCGCGGGCTTGAGGGTAGGATTTTCTTTTATAAGGAGGCCTCACATTCTTTCATAGCGACCAGATTTGCATGAGTTATTGGTCTATTAGAGATAAATGGTAGTCTCTTTATGTGTGTGGAGTCATCGTTGGGTAGTGAGTCACTTATACACTCGATCTATAGGGGTGTGAATATCGATGTGGGTAGATTATGCATAGTCGTCGATCTTCTCATCTTAGATACGGAGGGGTATGACATTATCTTGGGTATGGATTAGTTAGCGAGATATCAAGCGATGGTGGATTGTTTCAGGAAAACTATTATGTTCTCAATTCAAGGATAGGAGATATTCGTAGTGGCGATGTCTCTTCCTAAGGGACGGTAGAGCACACATTTTTTTTCCATTGAGGAGGAGACCTCATAGGAGGTGGTTGTTTCGTTAGACTAGTGTCTAGTGGTGATGGAGTTTGAGGATGTATTCCAGGAGATGCATGGGTTGTCTCCTAGATGGGAAATTGAGTTTGTTATCGACCTAGAGCTGGGTACGAGGCCTATAGCCATTGCGCCTTATCGCATGGCCCCATCTGAGATGAGGGAGTTGAGAGAACAGATTTAGCAACTCCTGGGGAAGGGTTTCATCAGATGGAGCTCTTCACTGTGGGATGAACCGATGTTATTCGTCAAGAAGAGGTATGGATCGCTTCGGTAATGTATCGATTATAGGGAGTTGAATAAGGTCACGGTCTAGAATAATTATCCACTGCCTCGGATTGATGATGCGTTCGACCGGCTAAGGGGTGCATCTTTCTTCTCTAAGATAGATCTGAGGTCCGATTATCATCAGTTGTGCATTAAGGAGGAGGACATTCCTAAGATTTCTTTTTTGACATGGTATGAGTCGTATAAGTTCAGGGTGATGCCATACGGGCACACCAATGAACCAACTGTATTCATGTATTTGATGATGTGATAGTGTTATATCTCAATCGGGTGTTGGGTCTAGACTATATGAGGTCGA
Organism: Sambucus nigra; assembly: GCA_949130495.1. NCBI lineage: Eukaryota > Viridiplantae > Streptophyta > Magnoliopsida > Dipsacales > Adoxaceae > Sambucus > Sambucus nigra. The sequence goes on from OX422217.1 coordinate 320,079,799, forward strand.
GATAGGAAATTATTCTAGAGTGACTCGACTGGTAATTTTGAGGTCACGGTTGATTCTAAAAGGGTTGAAATAGTCAGAATAGTGTGCCCGGGGGAAGTATTTGGGTCCCGAGGCGATTTAGACCAAACCGGCACCACGAAAGGGCGTTTTGGTCATTCAGGAGTTTGTGGTAGAGAGAACTCCAAAAATTATAGAAGTATATCAGCTCATGGGAGTGTGGGAATAGGGTTATAACTATCTGGAGAGAGGAGAGTCCATAGGATAGAAAGAGGAGAAGGAATCTAGGCTTTGTCACACCTTTTTTCTTTACCAAAGTTGCCAAAATTGTGATCGTAAGGAAGGGAAGGCATCCTCATCACACTCAACAAAAAATCAGACCTACAACTAATAAGGCAAGTGTTTATCTTGCATGTTTTTGTGAGTTATAATACCCAAGTGTAGTAGGGTTTCCAATTTAATAATAACTGATGACCTTTCTTGGGATTAAATGAATAGAACTTATGATTTGCGGTAGGATTGCATGTAGAATGAATCCATGTATGTTGATAATTAGAAATAAGAATAGGTATGATGATAAATATAAGAGAAATCTGGAAAAATGGATGATTATGCATTAAGAACACATAAACTAGGGGTTTTGTGAATATTGAGGTTTAATCAGTTCTTAGATAGATTTAATTGAGATTTGGTGTGGTATTTACATTAAAAATCATCCCTAGACACATACGTGATGTTTTGTTATGTTGCTTGGAAGTTTGGGAAAGATCCATGAAGGTTTGAGGTGTTAAACATGGAGAAAAATACAATCGGGACGAAGCTATCAAACCCAGGATCGATCGATCAATGGATGGATCGATCGATCAAATCCTTCGATCGATCGACTATTGCTGAAATTGGGGATTGGGTTTAATTGCAAAGTTTTCTTCACTCCGATTTTCCCAAAATATTAGTAATGATAATTTAACTATATAAGGACTTAAGGAAGGTCAGTAGACACATAGTTGAGGCCGACTTAGTCTTAATGAGCGTAAGGTTTGAGACTTAAACCGATAAGAGTCCACCGACTAAGTCGCGTATCTAAAATTTATAAACCGGGTTACGAGAAGGGTAAATGATAATCACGGATAAATACCAATAGGATAGAGATGTATTCACTAATGATATTATATAAGGAGTAATTAGGACCCTTCAGGTAGCGAGTGATACTTGGGATTATATGAAAATAGGTTATAATTAGTTTGTTGAGTATTCGAGGGTTAAATACTATGTACAAATTTATATGTGACTTGTTATGTTATTCCAATGAGATACAACCCATGGAATTGTAGATAATTGAATTGTGAATGCATGGGCGCTAGTTTCGTAGCTTTTGAATTTCTTATGAATATTTTATCAATAGTGTGCAAGGCTAAAATTATGGGTTAGTGATTTTGGATTCGGGCTTTGTGTTGTGTTCATTTGGTTAGGTTTTGATTGGAGAGTTGTTTGGGGGTTGTAATTCCTTCCTAGATCTTGACGCACATATATTATCTTCTTTGTCACAAATTTGAAGTGATCCAACTAAATCTTCAAGGCTGTAAGTGTCGATGTATCCAATCTCATTAAAGATATAAACTTTGGTGCTAAATCTTGGGGCTAATATTCTCAAAAATTTCTTGGCAACTTTATTCTAGGGAATTTTCTCACCAAGATTAAATGAGTCATTTTCTATTTCGATCAAACTAGTGTAGTAATCATTAAAACTTTCTTTTTCAGTCATTCACATTATCTCAGCTTTAGACATAATGTTTTGTAACTTAGCTCTCTTCATGCTAGAAGTTCACCCATGTGTCAATATCAAAATGTCCCAAGCTTCATTCGCCATTTCACTATTGAGTATACAATTATACTTTTGTGTACCCATGGATGTAAACAACGCCTTCATTGCAATAGAATTATAACTGCAATCTACAAATTCAGTATCTAACCATAAGACTTATAGTTTCTCCACTCTCGCTATATTTTCCTCTATTATAGGATAACTCCATTCATGCTTAACACTTATCCCCATTCTCACATGTTTGTATCTCAAGTGTGTATTCATTTTCTCCTGAAAATTCCCATAGTTAGATACATCAACAATACGATGGACGATTCATGGAGCTACTATCACGACATTAATTCATTCTCAATAACAATATCTAATCGATAGCCAAATAGATCTAGGAGTAACAAAAAACAAGAGAAGCATACAAATAAGCGAGATATGCACTAATACGTTCGCAATTAAAATAGCTTTTGCGCTGAAACCAATTGAGGGAGGGGTGTTCTACATAATATGTTTATCTCGAATAAACTTAGAAGGGGTGAATATGTTTTAATGAGAATTATCACCAATTTTTAGATTAGCTCGAACAAATTTTAGGTTTACCTAATTAACATGCATCTAGGTGAAAAATCTATATAAATCTAATAAAATTAAACAAATCGTGATCTAATCAAAGTCAATTAAGTGAATTAACTAGAAGCAAATCCTAAGTCAATTAACAAAGGCTCATTTTGGATCCAAATTTAGATTTAGAAATCTGTGTGCAATCAAATGTGTATATGATGAGGAAAGATTTACGAGGAAAACCCCATATCTAAGAGTAAAAAATCTTAGTGCATCCCACTCTCTCATTAGATTTGAAAAGTTCTTTTATACCATGCAAGAAGGTACCTCTCTCCCGTTCTCTACCAATAAGTTACCTATGGACATTGAGACCCTTCCCTTTTCCAATGACAAATCCATTCAAAGCTCCATTAATCGGATATGGATGTAGCATTCTCCATCCTTGGATCGCACCATTCATGACTTCTCTAATAGATCAAACACGTCATTTTTATATCTTGGAGTCTTGGAACTTCAAATTTAGATGTATAAGTTACAATTGAACGTAGGAATTGTAGTGTTCAATTTCAAATCACTGTCAAATCTCACAAATCATGAATCTAAGTTTGATTCATGTTTTTCTCTCAATTTCATAAAATCAAGTGAATTTGTCAATTAAAGTGTTTAGATTTGATCACTTGCCTAAAAAATACTCTTTCTAGGTGTGGGAAGAACTCAGGAGAACGATCTCTTAAAATGGAAGGAAAAACACTCCTACTTATAGAAATTTTCAAAATCTCAGTAACCTCGTGTGCATAGTGGGAATTAATCCCCGTGAGCATGGATTTGGGCAGCATGCCTTGTCACATTTAATACATGATTTTCTTGCACACGGTGGTAATTTGACCTCGTGCTCACGCTTTTATGCAACAAAATATATTTTCCCAAAACTTTCTTGGTCATGCGTACGAAGGAAATTTGTACCAGTGGGTAAGGAAATAGGAAATGAATTTTTCAAGACTATTTTTCATGCAGTCGTCCACACAGGATAAAATCCTAATTGTGGGTACACTTGGGGGAAAAAAATCTGGGTTCACCTAAATAAGGATAATCAAGGTCAATCATTTTCAAAATGCATTTTCACTTGATCAACTTAATAATTTGGTGCAAAGCTTCCAAAATCTTAATATCGGATATAACATTCTCATTGAGATTTTTTGTGATGTGTCCTATACGGTCTAATCCCCACATATTGTTTTATGGTGACAACGTGACAATATTTATTAAAAAATAGTAGGTTGGCCTTGAAAATATTTCAAAGTTGAATTTCCCACGACCATATTCATAGCAAAAATTGTGCATGAATGTTAGCGGCCCAAACATTGTCTCGTGGATGCCTTAGGATTTGAAAATTTTGCGTAATAAACTTCTTTCTCCATTTCTATCTACTTTTATGGCATTTTGATAGTTAGGAATAGGTTTGGGATGCACTAGATGTTACAAAATATTATATTTTTTTATTTACATTTCAAGCATTTTACTTGGAAAATGCCTCTTAACAATTGTCAAATTAGAATCATGCCAAATGTTTGTTTTTCCTAATGAGCATAGTGGTTGATGGTGCGACACTACAATTGTCGCGTGTAATCTTCTCACAACACTTGTGTCACCAATGACTATGCCAATCCAACTCAACGTTACCGGAACAGTGGATTGTTGGAATGCTTGGTAAGGTTACGATTATATTTTATGTTACAATACTTACTACGCAAAATGTTGAGGATATGCATAGTCAAGAAGTTTCACTTCAATGCCCATTTTTAACAATAATTAGGAATGCTAGCATTTAGAAAGTAGTGCAATGTTTGTGTTGATTGGTTGTTGCTCTCATCCCTTCTAACAATTTTCTTGTAGGAAATGAATGTTTTTATATTATTACATCCATTTTTATATATATTGTCTATCACGAAGAAAGAGACACCATTGAAAACTTACATCTTTCAAGGAAATTTCAAACTATCACTTTACTCTCATTGAAGTAACCTTTCCAATGTGTAAAGTCTGGTTCCTTTTTTCGTTCGCACACCACTTTGTTAAAATTTCAGAGACAACATGTCTTTCTCTAGAATTTCTGATAATTGTAATTGTTGTAAAATAAAAGGGACATAGAGAGAATTTTTTATAATTGTAATTATTATCAGATGATCATTAATGATTATCTGTCTCGATCCCACTTTTCTCTTATATGTGTATTAAACATAGAAATCTCATTAATATTAGGTAGCTTTGCCTACTTCAGGGGCTTTATAGTCAATGCAATTACTTATGTCTTTTCATATTAGAGAAAGTGGATCTTTTGTTCATAAACCCTTCTTGAGAATTATACGTAATCTCTTCTGCAGCATTATTTGGGTATGATTTTATTTAACCTCTGCTACTATGGAGTCAAGTAGTTAGAACCTATAGGTTTGCCATGCTTTTAGCGTGCGATAAATTTATTTGTTGTTAAATTTATTTTGTCCTCGTGGGATCATAATTTTAGCAAGTACATTTGCAACTGCTCCATGTGACATTTGATGTTGTAATATCATTTTTCACTTCATTTTTGCGTTGAGAGATATAGAGGATTATATGAGACACGAAGTATTCCACAATAATTTTCATCATTCTTCGGGAACGGACCGTTCTTTAGAAAAACTTGTATTTCATTTACCTTTTATCACCCTCCTAACGGTGGGAAGAGTGTCTCATTAAAATAATGTAAGGACATTTTTCTCATGTTCGAAATGTTTCATTTAATTATGTCGTACGCCGCTACATTTGGCACGTCACCTCACGATCTCACATGACGGCCTCTATCCAAATTTCGGGAATCAAGCATGCATTATCTCCACTAATATTTCCCTCATCTGCATCAACGACTTCACGTTCCTTGATTGTAGGCTCGTAATGCAAGTGGAACGCAAGAGAAGTCAAATCAGTGAAACAAGGCATGATAGGGATGTTCAAGGGAAAATTGGTAATTTTACAGCCACCGTCTGGAGGACTGGTCAACTGGAAAGTTGAAGAGCTTGCCTCAACAAAGATACTGGAAGAAACGGCACCTCAATCCGAGCTACGGTGAACAAGTTATGGCCCGTTGAAAATGGAGATATGTTCATTGAAAATTCTGGGAATTTTTCTAAGTGTTGAAGCACCATTTCCAGCACACTTTCCCGAACCCAGACCCAAACCGGTTCGGGGGGGCGAACCGGTTCGCATGGGTACCCGAACCGGTTTGGGGTACATGTACGCTGGATAGAATTTCAGCATTTTAAGATCGTGGGTCTCTTCATGTATTTCCCTATAAATACCAACTTCGGGAGAGTTGTTTTGCAAGACTTTAGGAGACGAATTTGAGAGTCCAAATACATCTAGTCTTCATATTTTTGAGTCCCAAGACTCATGTTTTGATTCACACATCCTTGCCAAATATTTGTGAATCCTTTTGCAACCCAAGAACACAACTTTGGTTTGTTCAACCCTTGTGGAGGAGACCGTTCTTCTTCTTTATTGCAGCCCTACTGGAAAGGGATAATTCCAGTCGTGACTACAGAATCCGATACCCGAGGGTAATTCTTAGTCAACTTGTATTTTCATTGTAATCCGATTGTAAGCCATTTTCTTACAAATTATAGTGAAAATAAATGGTTTTGCCCCTGAGGGGGATTTTTCCTTAATTGCATGTGTTTGAATGGTCTTGCGTAGATTATCAATTTATTCAATCACATACTGCTGCATGTTTAGGTTTGTTTGTGTTAAAAGGGTTTTATATATAATTTGATCATTTGAACGCGAGATGTTTCCTGAAATTTATTTGTTTTATCCTGCATGCTATATTTTATTTGATAAATCATCTAGATGCATGTCTTAGGGTTTAACTAAAATTTGGGTTTAATTAAAATTGGTTTTTATTTGAGAAGTCGCAATATTTCCGCTGTAGCTGCACTCTCAAATAAAATTTCACATACACGATCAACACTATATTAGTCAATGGTTCAATAGAGGGTGAATCATAAGCACTATATATACACCCGTGTGATAGTAAATATAAATAATAATTAAAATCATATATATTTTGTAAAAAAAATCACAAGCTATCATTTACAATTTTAAAGGCTTATAAAAATGAGGTGATCAAAATGGCTATTTATAATATCACCTAATTGGACCATGGAACTTCGGGCTCATGACAAAGTATAATTCTACAATAATAAATGTTGTATAGTATAACCCCATGAATAATGAAATAATTACTTGCTAGTGTCAGCTTCTAGCTTCCAACACTAGAAATAATGCAAAATTACGTTTCATTATTTATTTCAATATGGTACCCATGTATTCTTATGCGTATAAAATAAAACACATTTCTTCAAGAATTTCTTTCATATAACTGAACGCATATGTATGTGAGGGTACCAAAAAACAACATCGCATAGGCTCTTCTGGAGACTTAGGTTCAACTATGGTTGAAACATTTACTATATTACATACCAAATCTGAAAGAATTTATAATTTAGGCTATGTAGGCATTTCAGATCAAAACCCGAGACTCGAGTCCAACTTTCGATTCTCCAATTTTCATAAAATCTCTATATTTCATCAGATTCTTGCATTATTATATATTCGTAATTCCTTGTTAGCGCTCCATCCGACATATATTGTCATTTCTCCATAGTGGTATATATATATATATATATATATATATATATATATAAATAATCTTTGGGAACATTCCTTTGGATGATTTCACTCTATCTTTTCCATGATATGAGTTGAGTGATTCCTATCTCCATTAAATATACACGCACAAACTTTTCACGGAGAAATAAAGGAAAACAGTAACATAAGCCCATGATAAACCGAAAGGGCGGGATGGGTGTGTAACACCTTCCCATTCCGTAACTTATCCCCCAAACCCTCCGAACTATTCGTTTTGTAAGCATCAGTTTGTCTTTGATGCCATCCTCTCGAGGCGGCGACATATTCTTCTGTCTATTTTGAGAAAAATAGACTGGAGACTCTATCTCCTTACATTTACCCCACACTGACGACGAACGAAGCGTCCCCAAGCGGGATGCGAGACCTTTCCAAGCCTCCCAAGCTTGGATCGGGATGGCCACAACGGCGACTCTGTTGGGGATATTCATAAGAGGGTTGGACTCTATTTTCATGGGTGTTTTGTTTCCTTGTGTGTGTATGTACCTACCTATATGTTTTTTTCTCCCATTATTTCTTTCACTTATATACCTCATACTTATATCACTACTCACTCACACACTCGTAGAAATTCTCCATGTACACTTCACACCATGTGCTCCTGGGATCACTTAAATCCACGTGTTGCACACATCACTTAGAAATGCATGCTTAGGTATCACTAACACACACTAACACTTATCACACACCACTTATAGATGATCCATGCTTAGGTTAACTACCATACACTCACTTGTGTATAGTCCCATATCACTCACTCTCACATATCCATGCTTAGTATAGATTTACTTTATATACTCAGACATGAACCCCTACTTGGCATGATGCTCATCAATGAAGATACTCTCTCTCCATAAGATACTAATCAAAGAATAATGCATTTTTTCACCCCACATCACCAAAGAGCATTGCTATTGACCAATCTTTTCCCCGTAACTGAAGTGTCACTTCGTAATGGGTGCTGGTCCGGCAGGTCGCAGTTAGCCTAAACTGCGACACCCCGCCTAATGAAATACCGGGCGATCATTCCTATATCAAATTAAAACAGGAGTCTCATATGGTTCATTCTTAGCATCACTGTCGAAAACCAATTTAATTACTAATATCCTATTAGGTCGGCGTCAAATTTTTAATTAACTAATCTTTTTAACCAAACCATTCAAATAAAAATTACAACAGTTTATACGCAGAAACTGAAATGAAATAAAAGAAAATAACCAAACACTCGGTACAATAATACAACCAAATCGAATGCCACACTAAAAGGCGATAAAAGAATAAATGAGTATAGTTCGTCCATAAGCCCGAATGTTTCTACAATACCTCCTATCTAGATCTCAATGATAGAAGCGTCTAATACAAACCTGCTTGCATCCACAACTGCTACAGCAAATGTCTGACTCGAAAGAATCATCATCCAGGCGTCCCTGTGTCTGGACAACTATATATATATATATATATAGCAAGAGGGGAAAAATATAAAAACAGGTCAGAGCCCGAGTTGTGAAAATATTTTGCAAGTGCATAATACTTTATTTAGGAAATTATGTTTTATCTCATATTTAAGTTGGTATCGCACTCCCATGAGATACCCCTCACCCCTCTTATAATAGTGCACAACTATCGCATACCTTTTTAAACAACCTAGTTAAGTTACCCTGCCTACTAAGGTATTTCCTTTATCTTCCAAAATCCCAAAAAATACGAGTACTAAGGACTAAGCTTCTCCCCATTACCAACATTACATTATGTTCGTGCGTGGGGTGTCTCGCGAAGGGAAATCCAAACAAGGAACCCCCCCGATACACTACTACGTGACAATGTTGATCATCGGGGTCCATTAAGCCTTAAGTACATACCACATTTATACCATCCCATATATATTAATAGTTCTCATTAACTTATGATCCATATTCATATAAATCCGGATATAAATCTACCGGAAGGAGTATATCACTTTATTCATTCTTTTCCCTTTTATACAGGGTTACGTTATATGATATCTCATCTCATATATATAAATAATATACAACACGCAACAAGTATATTAATCATCCACCGAGCTATAATATTAAGCAACCGTGGATTATCTCAAGTACATATATTTTAATCTCAATACATATATCCATATCCGGCACCCATATGCATAACAGCCGTACCCACATACTCTGCTATCCAAATCTAAGTACATCTCGTACAAAAAGGATTACCCGTTCCACATCACTCAGGAACTGCAACAATACAAATCACACGTATTGGAGGCAAACATAGTTCACGTACCTATGGGTCACGCACATACCTACGCTCCCATAAGCAGCAGACTTATTGACTCGCAAATAAGCCTTTCACAGCCCTATGTTCTTGAGGTACCAAATCTAAAATCCCCCTGAAGACAACACAGGATAAGATTGTCCTCTTCCGAAAGCCAACCTCCCGTGATAGCAAGTATGGTAGGTATGTCATACACATAATAAACAATCATATAGGTACACATTCCACCTATATAAATATACCATCAATTAGGTATTCACACAACCATATTATAATTATAAGTATTTCTCTCACCTATACATAATTCCCCACAGGTAATTATTTAACCCACGTATATAATAACATTCGGGCATACGCACAACCCGTATAATAAATTTCCCACGTAGTATATTTATATCTCGAATATCCTACGCGTTTATTGATTTTAAATCATTCCTCAATATTTTATATTCTGAACTTTTCTCACCTCACGATGATAATACCAACAACACCGATATATTTATCCGTCCCATAAATAACAGTAGGCATTCCTCCCACCTATAATAATTTTCATAAATAGACGTATCGGATAACTGCTCAATTCTCTTTAGCCCGTCTCCTAAATTTCATTCTAGTCGCCTCGTAGGATTTTACTCAACCAAAATCGGCATATAAATGTGTTTTCTACGCGCACAATTACATATATAAAATTTTGCCCACCGAAACATCACTCCGAGTGTTACTCCTCCCAAACACCCCTATTTGGGTAAATCTTGGGGTTTACTTTCATCAAACCCAAGATACACATCTTACTCAAAAAAAATAATTAGAAGTCCCCGCACTATTTGTAGGAACCCAAAATATTTATCTCCAAAGAATTCTAGCCTTTTTTTTCCCCAATTTCCGAGTGCATTTTCGAGTTGGCGATTTCACCCCGGAACTGCCATCTTGTAAAAATCATAACAATTCGAAGAAAAATCAGAAAAATACGCAATTGGTGCCCACGGGACCGTATCGAAAAGAGCTACAACTTTTGCCATCTTCCTGTCCGAATTTACCCCGTAAGCTATGGAGTTACTATTCATCATCTTCTCCAAAATCCCGACCTCCATTTTTTTCCATTTTTGTTGTTTCTAATCTCATCCAACAACTCCATAAACATCTAATCTATGTTTTACAACTAACACATCAATTAATTTGTATTATTAAACCATTTCCCTTAGATTTAAACCCTAAAGGCATAAAAACCCCAACTTATGATTTTAACCCATTTTAATCCATTTCTTCACTCCATTTACATGGATTTAACACTAGAAATCATTAAGAATTTACATTACATCAATATGTAAACTCATATTCAAATTTCTTCAAATTTATTTTAAGGGTTTACCAACCATAATATGAAATAAATGCACAAAATGAAATAAAGCAAGTACACACTTGCCTGGAGGATGAAATCCGATGACTTCGAGTCGAATCCGGCGAAGTTTGGCCCGAAAATCTCTCCTTCTCTTCTCTTCTTCTTATTCTTCTTCTTCTTCTTCTTCTTCTTCTTCTTCTCTCCCTTATCTCTTCTCTTTCTCTCTCTTAAATCTGATTTTGGAAAAAATATGAGGATTTTCTCTTTTTAAACCCAAAATTGGGTGTATACCCAATTGTTAAATGACTCGTGTACTCATTTACGAGTCCCTACTAGTCCGAAAATGTGAGAAACCCAAATACTACCCCCGGGTACTCTATTTTGACTATCTCGGCCATTCCGAACCCAATAGCGGAGTCGAAATCTCCATCCGAGTCACTTAACTAAAATTCACTAATTTGACCCAACACGTTCAATACGCGTGTTTTCCAATTTAAAATATTTTTCTTTATCGCTTTACCCAACTGCGACATGTAATAAAAATAATCCACTCATATACTTAATTTCAAAATATAATCCACGTAAATATTAATATGTCACTCAAAAACTAATATTTACTATTCACTTTATAATATTGAATTTATTTAATTTCACTCATTAATCCCAGAATTACTATTCATAATAATTCCTCAAATTACCAAATTACATCCATGGTGTAATTTAAATACCTTTAAAAGTACGGGGTATTACATACTTCCCCTCTTACAATAGAATTTCGTCCTCGAAATTTAGATATAGCCTGTACCACTACTCTAGGATCGGTATATACAGTACGTCCTAGCTTAACCAAATTTAGATATAGCTTAACACAATGGTCTCCCACTATATTCCACCCATCTCAAGGCATATGCTCATATATATATATTCTCATCATCGCTATGCATATATATACTAATCCTGCACCTCCGGGTTAACACCCATTAGTGCTCTTAATAATCATATCACATAATAGGCATACACACCTCCTATTAAAGTTTATAGGTACTCTCCCAACCTATTTGTATACTTACCATACGTATTTTTATTCTCATCGCTACGTATTGAATTAATATTTGGATTACTATCTCTCTCGTAATCTCCAAGGTACATTCCCTATACCAAATAATTAAAGTATTAACTCTCATATACTCTTTCGAAATTTGGTACTACATACACTCCTTTCCTTGGAGTATTCTAACAATAAAATCATGTGCAAGCCACTCTTCAACACTCGTTCGAGTCATCTTTCGCTCTACTTTCTCACATTATTTGGTATCCTTTTCATTAAGAGGTACCTTTTAAATGGCTTTACACAGCCTTTCAACCCATGCCGGGTGTGCTAGCTCTTGTTGCACATAAATGCTTGAATTATCATCATTCTCACATGACATTCAATTCGTCATACCATATTAACCTTGTTTATAGATTCCCCTCAGGAATATATTCTACACATTCATTTTTACATCTTTCTATCTCGGATATTTTTTTTTAAATTAACTAACCAGGGTACTCGTACCCCCTATCATTCGTGTATATCTGCACAACCATTGTAAACATTTTGATACCTTACACTCACTCTAAATAATGGGCATCATTTCATCGGCCTGGTACTAACACCTGGGTATCCCTTAACCCGAATAATTTGAAATTTAATTCTCCCAATACCTGGAAATTCAATCCTTATCAAGAATACCTCATCGATCTTCTTGTGGTAAGCTCACAATAGCCTTCCTATATCAGTGTCGATAGTCTTATTGCCCTTACTTCGTTGTAGTCCTAAGATTAAGGTGTTTCTAACACATATAATATGAGTACTATTCTAACTATATCCCTAGTGCCCGAGACCTCTCTCGACTTCCGAAATTTGCTTGGTTTCGTGTGTGGGACGTCTCGCAAAGCGAAATCCAAACAAGGAACCTTCCCGATACACTACTCCATCGCTTTGTCGGTCATCGAGATATAGCGGTCTAAGAGACACGAATAGGACATTCTAAATCCTACCTTGTTAACCTACTAATGTACTTCTACCACTATGTCCTTCCAACTTGTACAAATGGAAAGTCCAACTAATTAGGGCACCTACTCTCTGCAAAAAAATATTATGAACATCATACCCAGAATGTATTTCCTCTGAATTTTCCTTATATTCAAAGTCTAGCTATAAGTCTCAAATTAATTTCATTTATCTTACCTCACCCACATACTTGCGGTGAGAGGAACAACTTAGTGTTTCTTCATAGCACTTATATCTCTATATAATTATATAGTCATCAAATGGCTCTCACTCTATAGTGTTTCCTCTACACTAGATGACTTATCGTCAAAACTCACATTCTTACATTTTCTAACATTTGTCCTTTCCCGACGTCGTTAAGGTTCACATATGGAGTGTCTTGTTATCTTCAAATATACAACCGGGATAATCCCATCCCATCTACCAACACAATATGGTCAGAACTCTCAATTCTGTCAAGGAGCTATACCACAAGCACTTGCACTAACATTAAGTCCTTCGCGCGAACACCAACAAGCTTAAACTCCCAGCTTAACTATAAATCCTGCATACCTTAAATTATATCCATAAGGTCCCCATGCACTCAAATCATGCTAATGAAACATCTCCTCATCGAAGTTCCATCTAAACATATAATCAAGGCGAGCTCAACCATAATTTATCTCGCATTCCATTCTTTAATATGTCCATATATATATGTTTCACATCTCATATAAATATATATACAATATACTATACACATCAAGTATATCCATACTTATATATCATACACTATATAAGTATAATAACCATCCCTCAGAGCTATAACTCAATAGATGCAATCTCTCAATGCTATCATCTTCCAGGAAATTAATTACACAACATCCTGGGTACCAGTGGTCGGACTATCACACCGACTTGGTAAAAACCATATCATATAAGTATAACAATCACACACATATATACTTAACATATCTCATATATACATCTGAATATGCCCGTGTATATATATATATATATATATATATATATATATATATATATATATATATATATATATATATATATATACATAATATATATAATATTTTTCGACTAATCGTGCATATTCTTCGCTCACTTATAAATTTTAAGTTACTCGACATTCGTACAAGCTTAACACTCATTTAAATAACCCTACGAGAAGTTCGAAACAAAAATCGGGCCTTAAGAGTCATTTGGAATCTCGTTAGAAGACCCCAAATTCTCGTTTGAACGAGCTCGTTTGAACGAAATTTCGTTCTAACGATATTTCCAACATCGAACGAACTACCTAATGGAACCTCATTAGAATTCTCATTAGAAGTCTCGTTCGAACGATCTGGGCAGACTTCTAATGAGATTTCTGCAGATGCACTGTTCATCTTCCAAAATTTGTTCTTCCCATTTTTCCTTCTTCCAATTCAATCCAAAACTCATTCCAACCCAAACACAGGGTTCCCAAACCACTCTAAGTCACCCTAAAACACTTCTTAGCATAGTTTAGGGATTAAATGCTTTCAATCTTTAAGTCAATCCAACAAATCCATAAATTTTTCCATGATTTCTATTAACATAAACCCAAAAATTGTTTTCTTCATCTATAAAAAACTCCATTTTTATTTATTGATTAACATCTAATTCACCAAATTTCACATTCTTATTAAGGGAAAAAAATCCATCTATAAGATTAATTTATGAGCAATACGTCATGCTCCCCCGAATATGGTGATTATCGTCCCCACCATTTCAACATTTCTCTCACGAGTGAAAAAAAATTCCTTAAATTTTCACATATGGGTAATTCCATACCGAACTCTAAGCAAGAGCTTCTGAGTCTTCTACTTGTTAATTCAAGTTTAGCACCATTCTCGAGTACAACGATTCTTGATAGTTTTAACTACTATATTTTAATAGTCGTTGCAACAATCCGACAATGCCACATGGAAAATGACCTTTACCGCGGTCCTCATTTCCAATATCACCTTATAGCTCTAACTAAGCCTCGCCTCCTGCTGCCCACACAACGAACTTCCCCAGTCGCCCTTCGTCGATCAGCACATGAATCCCAAATGAGTGTGCAAAAGATTTATAATAATTTTACATAATGGCAAGAGAATGAAATCTCACACGAGGATATCAACAATCCTAATCATAAGGCTCTATATCAAATCAAAAGTAACGCTGAAAGCGTAGTATGTCCGCACAGATTCCTAAGGACACTAGAACCTGATGCTCTGATACCACCTGTGACACCCCGCCTAATGAAATACCGGGCGATCACTCCTATATCAAATTAAAACAGGAGTCTCATATGGTTCATTCTTAGCATCACTGTTGGAAACCAATTTAATTACTAATATCCTATTAGGCAGGTGTCAAATTTTTAATTAACTAATCTTTTTAACCAAACCATTAAAATAAAAATTACAAAGTTTATATGCACAAACTGAAATGAAATAAAAGAAATTAACCGAACACTCAGTACAATAATACAACCAAATCGAATGCCGCACTAAAAGGCGATAAAAGAATAAATGAGTACAGTTGGGCCATAAGCCCGAGTGTTTCTACAATACCTCACATCTAGATCTCAATGATAGAAGCGTCTAATACAAACCTGCTTGCATCCACAACTGCTACAATAAACATCTGACTAGAAAGAATCATCATCCAGGCGTCCCTGTGTCAGGACACCTATATATAGATAGATATAGCAAGAGGGGAAAATACAGAAACGGGTCAGAGCCCGAGTTGTGAAAATATTTTGCAAGTGCATAAATATTTTATTTAGGAAATTATGTTTTATCTCATACTTAAATTGGTATCGCACTCCCATGAGATACCCCTCGCCCCTCTTCTAATAGTGCACAACTATCGCATACCTTTTTAAACAACCTAGTTAAGCTACCTTGCCTACTAAGGTATTTCCTTTATCTTCCAAAATCCCCAAAAATCTGAGTACTAAGAACTAAGCTTCTCCCCATTCCCAACATTATGTTACGTTCATGCGTGGGGTGTCTCGTGAAGGGAAATCCAAACAAGGAACCCCCCCCCCCCCCCGATACACTACTACGTGACAATGTTGATCATCAGGATCCATTAAGCCTTAAGTACATACCACATTTGTACCATCCCATATATATTAATAGTTCTCATTAACTTATGATCCATATTCATATAAATCCGGATATAAATATACCGGAAGGAGTATATCACTTTATTCATTATTTTCCCTTTTCTACAGGGTTACGTTATATGATATCTCATCTCATATATATAAATAATATACTACACGCAACACGTATATTAATCATCCAACGAGCTATAATATTAAGCAACCGTGGATTATCTCAAGTACATATATTTTAATCTCAATACATATATCCATATTCGGCACCCATATGCTTAACAGCGTTGCCCACATACTCTGCTATCCAAATCCAAGCACATCCCGTACAAAAAGGATTACCCATTCCACATCACTCAAGAACTGCAACAATACAAATCACACGTATTGGAGGCGAACATAGTTCACGTACCTATGGGTCATGCACATACCTACGCACCCATAAGAAGCAGGCTTATCGACTCACAAATAAGCCTTTCACACCCCTATGTTCTTGAGGTACCAAATCTAAAATCCCCCCGAAGGCAACACATGATAAGATTGTCCTCTTCCGAACGCCAACCTCCCATGATAGCAAGTATGGTAGGTATGTCATACACATAATAAACAATCATATAGGTACACATTCCACCTATATAAATATACCATAAATTAGGTATTTACACAACCATATTATAATTATAGGTATTTCTCTCACCTATACATAATTCCCCATAGGTAATTATTTAACCCACGTATATAATAACATTCGAGCATACGCACAACCCGTATAATAAATTTCCCACGTAGTATATTTATATCTCGAATATCCTACGCGTTTATTGATTTTAAATCATTCCTCAATATTCTATATTCCGAACTTTTCTCACCTCACGATGATAATACCAACAACACCGATATATTTATCCGTCCCATAAAAAACAGTAGGCATACCTCCCACCTATAATAATTGTCATAAATAGACGTATCGGATAACTGCTCAATTCTCTTTAGCCCGTCTCTTAAATTTCATTCTAGTCACCTCGTAGGATTTTACTCAACCAAAATCGGCATATAAGTGTGTTTTCTACGCTCACAATTACATATATAAAATTTTGCCCACCGAAACATCACTTCGAGTGTTACTCCTCCCAAACACCCCTATTTGGGTAAATCTTGGGGTTTACTTTCATCTAACCCAAGATACACATCTTACTAAAAAAAATATTTAGAAGTCCCCACACTATTTTTAGGAACCCAAAATATTTATCTCCAAAGAATTCTAGCGTTTTTTTCCCCCAATTTCCGAGTGCATTTTCGAGTTGGTGATTTCACCCCGGAACTGCCATCTTTTAAAAATCATAACAATTCGAAGAAAAATCAGAAAAATATGCGGTTGGCGCCCATGTGACCATATCGAAAAGAGATACAACTTTTGTGTTTTGACCGAGAGCTGAATCTTCCCTCTTCCATTTCGAATTTACCCCGTAAGCTATGGAGTTACTATTCATCATCTTCTCCAAAATACCAACGTCCATTTTTTTCCATTTTTGTTGTTTCTAATCTCATCCAACAACTTCATGAACATCTAATCTATGTTTTACAACAAACACATCAATTAATTTGGGGTATTAAACCATTTCCCTTAGATTTAAACCCTAAAGGCATAAAAACCCCAACTTATGATTTTAACCCATTTTAATCCATTTCTTCACTCCATTTACATGGATTTAACACTAGAAATCATTTAGAATTTACATTACATCAATATGTAAACTCATATTCAAATTTCTTCAAATTTATTTTAAGGGTTTACCAACCATAATATTAAATAAATGCACAAAATGAAATAAAGCAAGTACACACTTGCCTGGAGGATGAAATCCGATGACCTCGAGTCGAATTCGGCGAAGTTTGGCCCGAAAATCTCTTCTTCTCTTCTCTTCTTCTTCTTCTCTCCCTTTTCTCTTCTATTTATCTCTCTTAAATCTGATTTTGGGACAAATATGAGGGTTTTCTCTCTTATTAAACCCGAAATTGGGTGTATACCCAATTGTTAAATGACTCGTGTACTCATTTACGAGTCCCTACTAGTCCGAAAATGAGCGGAACCCGGATACTACCCCCATGTACTCTATTTTGACTATCTCGGCCATTCCGAACCCAATGGCGGAGTCAAAATCTCCATCCGAGTCACGTAACTAAAATTCACTAATTTGACCCAACACGTTCAATACGCGCGTTTTCCAATTTAAAATATTTGTCTTTGTCGCTTTACCCAACTGCGACATGTAATAAAAATAATCCACTCATATACTTAATCTCGAAATATAATCCACGTAAATATTAATCTGTCACTCGAAAACTAATATTTACTATTCACTTTATAATATCGAATTTATTTAATTCCACTCATTAATCCCAGAATTACTATTCATAATAATTCCTCAAATTACCAAATTACATCCACGGTGTAATTTAAATACCATTATAAGTATGGGGTATTACATAAATGATATGACTCTCACCTTCCATTGGCCAAGTATCTTCGACGTATATCGAATTGTTCCCTCAACATCGTACCGCTTGATCAAAGTCATGACTGGTGGTATATCGCAGGGGACTCATTCACGTACGTCGAGTATATTGAATTTGCTCTCACATTTACTGTCCCCATGAGGTATATAATGAGGCAATTCACATACACTCAGGTATATCAAATGGCTTGTCCACAAGTATCGATTGCCCAAAAAAGACAGACGTATATCGTGGAAGTCATACCAAGGGGGTAACCCTTTATAATTAACCCAATAAATGCATACCCTTATATAGGCATCAAACCTAAGACACTCATATTTAATTTTCGATTTCTACCCAAAACTTTGCCGAAATGATGAGTCAGCATGCCGCCCAAATTTTTGCATCATTTTTAAAACATGACCCTGCCCATGAGCCTGGTAACAAGTCCAACCATATTTTCATGCATTTTTCAAACCCAATTTTTTTAAGCTCGGGTGCCATCCGACATTTGTTTTTGCATTTAGGTAAACCTAAAACAAGTGAGAACATAATAAATATAATAATCATGTTGAGACTCGTCTCTCGTCTTTTGCCTCTTTTCCAAAGAAAATATCAAAAACATTCCTTTATTCTTTATAAAAAAAATAACAAAAACATTTTCCCCTTTCTCGTACTAAAAATATTTTTCCTCCCTTTTGTCCAAAATGCTTTGCCTTCATCTTTTCCAAAATGTTAAAAACATTTTCCCTCCTTTTCAAAATAACAGTTTTTTTCTTTTCTCTTTTAAAAATAAATTCGATCTTCCTCTTTCTCAAGTCGATCTCATACCCTTAGCTTGGCTTCCTATTGGCTTCGGTCTTCAGTAGAACCGCCCCGGAGCTCCGTTAGTCCCCTCTCTTCCTCTGAGTTAAAAATTCACCCGCTTTCCATGGAAAAAATAGATCAAGTACCGATTGTGCAACCAACTCTAATGACAGTCCTAACTCAGCTCACTACCAAGATTGACAACCTGTAAGATGAGGTCTATGAAATGCAACGAAAACATTTCCCAAAGAGCCCGAGGTTCGCTTCCCTTGCGCTATGGGTTCGCTCGCACCCTAGCCTATCTGGGTTCCCAGGGAATAGCAGCATGCTCCATGAGCTCCTCCTTCTAATAGGTCGTCTCCTGTCCAACTTCCTTTGTCAAATCTCCCCCAACCAGGGGCTAAGTTAGCCGTGATTGTTGATCCGAAAGAGGAGGAATTAATCAAGGTCAAGGAGGATCTCAAGATGCTAACTAAGAAGTTCGACCAAGTCAAAATCTTGGTAAACTACATGGACTATACCCACATATCTCCCTATCCAAAAGCGACGTTGCCAGAAAAGTTCATGATGCCCAACATCGAGAAGTTCGGAGGTAACGGACATCCAATTGTTCATCTTCGTAGTTATCACCGATCCATGACTCTCCTAGGGGCTTTCGAAGAAATAATGGCCCAAATGTTTTCGCAAACTTTGAAGGATAGCGCCATTCTCTGGTTCTTATCTCTCGAAAAGTCCAGAATCCGTAGTTGGGAAGATGCGGTGCGTCACAATACAAGTATAATGAAGAGTTAGAAGTCACTCGTCGGGATTTAGAGTTGCTCAAATAGAACCCTGGTGAATCAATTAGCACGTTTATAAAAAAGTGGAGAGAGAAAGCTGCCTCCATGACCAACCGACCTTCTGAGGAGGAGCAAGTCAGCGTCGTAAAGAAGAACTTCTTACCCTATGTTCGAGCGATGATGGGAGGACAATACTACCCTCATTTCAAAGCTCTCCAAGAAGCATGAGTGGATATTGAAGAAGGTTTTGTCAAGATGAAAGTTGAACCGAAGAAAGTTTTTGGACAGTTTACTCCCCAGAAGTATAAAAAGCCAAAAAGTGTTACAGTCTGAACCATTAAAAATATTTCTCAACTAGTCACGTCATGGGCACCATAAAGCCACCATGTTCTAGTCCGAAAGTAATACACTGAGCTCCATTCTCCCCTCTCTAAAGTTTACTAGGCCCTCCTAAGTCGAAACCTTATTAAGACACTGGATCCTCGTTCATTACCAAACCCACTTCCTAAGAACTTCAGACCAGATTCTCGATGTGACTTCCATCAAACTGTTGTCCATTCCATCGACCAATGTTTTCACCTTCGAATCATCATCCAAGGACTGATCAACATGGCTATCATCGCCACACCAACCAATCCTAAGCCAAACACTACTCATAATCCGCTCCCAAATCATAGCAATGCCATCTTGTTGGAAGAAGACCCAGACTTCGCTCCATCAACCTAGATTACACCAAGATAATTACCCATAATACCCATGTACTCTCCTAAACATCTCCAAACTTGCCCATAATTCCTCCTACACCCTGCCAGCCTCTCCGGCCAGGCACTATCACTCCTTGCCGGAGCATGCATTACTGTCTATACCCGTTCTAGAGATGGAAGTCTGGAATTATCAGAAGTACTAAACCAACTCCTTGAGTTCGGGCTAAAATTGCCCTCTCATATGATCATCGATTGCCAAAGCTTTAGTACGTTATTTTGGAAGCACAAAAATGGGCTCGGGAATTAGACAATTGGGTAGTACCTCCTGAGGAAGTCAGTCTAGATGATGTCATCCAGATCATGGCAGATTAATTTCAATAAATTAATGATATTAGCAG
Organism: Sambucus nigra; assembly: GCA_949130495.1. NCBI lineage: Eukaryota > Viridiplantae > Streptophyta > Magnoliopsida > Dipsacales > Adoxaceae > Sambucus > Sambucus nigra. Next base: position 320,100,881 of record OX422217.1, read on the forward strand.
CATATCCGAACTGCTAGATGCTATGAAACTACAATTATGCCTGGTCCCTTCACCTCTACACCTCCCCGCCGAATAGGAGGATTTATATAAATAAGCCATTGAAGTTGCGAAGTGTATTGACTTTTCATGGAAAGATAATATTTTTTCCACCGGATGGAGAGATGAATTCAATGATTCAGATGAGGAGAAAATTTTAGAAAGGACTAGCTCTGTAGTCAACATATGTGGGATGATATCATTCAAGGAGCTTCTAGGATAAATCAACATGGTGGTTGAACAACTCGAGATTAATGAGGAAAGGGGGTTTATGTTTTCCCCTCTTTTGTGAACCATATGACCAGGTTAGGGAGACATTACCAAGTTCCAAACCCCCAGCCATCAGCAAGTAATAATGGTAAAGGTGTTGAGAATAATCCTATGCCGAAAAAGACCCTTGAGGAGAGCGAGATCCTTGATCCGTTTAAGAAGACCCAAGCAAACATCACTCCGTGGGGACTCTTTATGCCTTCCTAGATGAATAGAAATGCTTTGATTAAGCTACTCACTAGGTCCACAGTCCCTCCGTCAACCACGCCAGAAGAAGCAGTGAATCTGGTTAGATATCTGACCTCTACATGAATGCTCTCTTTCTCCGAAGAGGAAATCCCTAAAATCGGGTCAAACCACAATTATGCTCTTAATATATCTACCGAAGTCATGGGAAAGATTGTCTCTCTCTCTCTTATCGATAATGGATCTGCTCTGAATGTTTGTATGCTGGGAACCCTCAACTGTTTGGGACTGAAAGTTAGTGGCCTTGATCTAAACTTTATCGATGTAAGGGCCTATGATAATACTCATCGAGAAGTGATGGGATTCGTAAAGCTTGCACTAGGGGTTGGACCTATAAATACTATCGTAGAATTCCAAGTCATCGACATCACAACTTACTTCAAGTTGTTGCTTAAACGACCATGGCTCCACAGTATCAAAGGTATTTCTTCTTCCCTACATTAGAAATTGAAGTTCTTCATAAATGGGAAAGTCATTACGATCTTAGGCAATGATGACAGTACTAATGATACAAGCACCAACAATCTAGTACTTGAGATACAACATGGGTAAAATGATATGCTCCTATCCGATTTCTGAGTTGAGCCACTTCTACTCCCAGCAGGGGATGATTTCAAAGATAGGGTTTATCTAGAGTATGACCCCTATGGCAACGTCGATGTGATCTAGAAGTTCAAGAACATACACTTCATGCCCGGACTGGGGATGGGGAAAAAATAATAAGGGATACTCGAACCCATTATTTTAGAGAAAGCTTTTCTTCCTTGTAGTCTGGGCTATCAACCGTCAGAAGAAGAACTCGGGATGATTCACCATCCTCGACTGAAGAGAAGACTAAAATGTGTTAAGAGCATCTTAAGAGATTCCTTAAATGGAATATTCATGAAAGAAGTCGAAGATTTCCCCTTCTGTGGCTTTCCTAAACCTTGGTACGACCACATGGACAAGAAGATAAAACCTAGAATGAAGATTTTTTTCCAAGACAACTATTTATGGGGCGAGAGTTCCCAGCATCACGTGCAATCGCTCACTGAGAAAACCATAACCAACGGTAAAGATTCCAAAAAAAGTGACTCCAAAGGTTCTTTTAACTTATAAACAATGGGTCTAGCAGTCTATATGATCCACTCAGGGACTACATCATCCAATCCATCCCGTCTGATCAAAGCTACTGACACACCTCTCCTCAACTAGCATGCAATACCAATTCCACCTGCCAAAACTCAACCCAAACTTAATGTTTATCCCATTTCTTCTTTTGTTGTTTCTTCTTAGCCTGATATAATAGAGACGTCTTTTGACGAGGTTCCCAGTGTTGTTTTTCCTATCAATGAAATAAATGAAGATTTTGAGTATCTTGTTGTGCCTTTCATTAATTGTCTTGATTCCAATCAAACTCTTGATGATGATGATTTTGTAAATGAACAATTCTTAACTGATCTAAATAAGGTTAATAATAAACAACATAACCATGTTCAAGTTAATGAAGATAAAAGTTTTTTTATTAATATCGGTTCTGGTAGCCAACTGGGCGAGATTAGGATAGGGACCACCCTTGACGATCATGAGCGCACGCAACTCAAGGGATTACTGAAGGGGTTTATGTTAGTCTTCGCATGGTATTACGACGATATGCCCGACATTGATCCCGACATAGCTCAACATGAGATTCTTACTCTCCCAGAATGCAAACTGGTCAAATAGAAACTGGGAAAGCTTCGCACCGAATGGTCACTAAAGTTTAAAGAAGAAGTGGTCAAATAGTTGAACATGTGTTTAATTCGTGTCATCGAATATCCCATATGGCTAGCCAACATCATGCCCGTGCTGAAATCAGGGAAGGTTTGAATGTGTGTCGACTATCAAGACTTAAACAAGGCCACTCCGAAGGATGATTACTCGCTACCCAATATCAACATGATTGTAGACAACACGGCCAGTCACGCTCTGAAATCACTCATTGATGGGTTTATCGGGTATAATCAGATCAAGATGCACCCGAATCACCAAGAGAAAACCACAGTTATAACCCCGTGGGGAACCTTTCGCTACACCATTATGATATTCGGTCTCAAAAACGTAGGGGCTACCTACCAGAGGGCTTCCACAGCCATTTTGGATGATCTAATACACAAGGAAGTTGAGGTCTATATGGATGATATGGTTATCAAGTTAGGGACTAGGGAAGGTCATGTTCTCGCTCTTCAGATTTCTTCGAGCGATTGCAACAATATCATATGAGACTCAACCCCTAGAGATGTGTCTTCGACATTACAAAAGGAAAACTCTTAGGATTTATGGTTATCGAGAAGGGGATTGAAGCATATCCTGCAAAATTGAAATCCATATTCAAGATGCCACCACCCCAAACAGAGAAAGAAGTCTAAGGATTCCTTGGGAAACTATAGTACATCAACCGGTTCATCAACCAGTTGACTTCCATCTATGAACCCATTTTCAAACTCCTTCGAAAGGACTCAACCAAGTTTTGGAATAAAGCTTGCCAAGAAACCTTTGATCGAATCAAAAAATACCTAACCCGACCTCCGGTACTCATGTCGCCGTAGCCTGGTCTTCCCCTACTCATATACCTAATCGTTACAGATACTACAGCTGGGGATTTGCTATCCCAATACCTCTAAGAATGCCCTAAAGATAGGGCCATCTACTATTCCAGTCGTAAGTTATCCGAGTACGAAGTTAATTACCTCTCTTTGGAAAAAACATGTGTCACCCTTATCTAGGTCACCCAAAAGTTGCGGCATTACATGCTCTCCATTCCTATTAAACTTGTGTCCCGAATGGATCCTATCAAGTACTTGCTCGAAAAGCATGCTTTATCCAACCGAATGGACCATTTCTTGATGCTTCTAGCCAAATTTGATGTTGTGTATGTCACGCAAAAGTTTATGAAAGGAAGAGCTATCTTTGACTATCTCGTTGACTACCCTATGAAAGAAGCCGACGTCTAAATTTTTGAGCTCCCAGATGACAATATCCTTTGTACCTCCCAAGAATACCTTTGATGTCAAATGTTCTTCGATCGTGCCACCAACAAAAAAGGGTATGACATTAGGAGTCTCCTTATTGCCCCTGATGACTTTCACACTCTCATTCCCTTCAAGATGGACTTCCCCTGCACTAATAACATGACTGAAGAGGCGTGTAAGGTAGGCCTTAAAGTTTCTCTCAAGAAAGGAGTTCGATACTTGAATGTTTATGGGGAATCAACCCTTATCATCGATCAAGTGCTCAGAAAATGGAAAGTTAAGGACGAGAAACTCTTACCCTTCCATGTCCACCTAGAAGAGTTAGCCTCTAAATTCCAAGATATTACCTTCCACTACCTTCCTTGAGCAAAGAACAACCTAGACAATTCCCTTGTTACCATAGCCTCCATAGTTGACATGCCCGAAGGAAGAATATTGGCCCCTTTCCTAGTCCAAAAGCAAGACAAACTGACCCACTGTTACCATATTGAGCTTGTCACGGAGGAAAATCCTGAAATGGCCGACTGTTGGTACTATGATATTTGGCACCTCCTGAAACATGGTTGGTATCCCCAAGGCTCTGACAAGAAATACCGAGTAACTCTCTATAGATTGGATGCCCAGTATATCATCTGTGATAAAGCACTATTCAAAAGGAACTTCGATGGAACCCATTTACATTGCATTGCAGGGGCTGATATTGAAGAAATGATGCAGAAAATCCACAGCGAGGAGTGTGAACCTGACATGAACGATCATATGCTCGCCACAAAAATCATTCGATGGGGTTACTACTAGACTACCATGGTTTAGGATTGCACTGCCTATGTCTAGAGATGTCTCAAATGTCATCAGTTCACTAATCTTCAGCACTTGTTTCCTTGGTAATTATATAACATGACTTTTCCCTAGCTATTCTCCATATGGGGCATCAACATCATAGGGAAGGTAACGCCCAAAGCCTCCAATGGACATGAATTCATCAGGTTTTCCCTTGAATACTTCACCAAATGGGTTGAAGACGAATCATACGCAGTTCTGAATGCCAAGAAGGTAGCCAAGTTCATCCGAAGGAATATCATCTGTTGATATAGGGTCCCGAAGAGTTGGTACTAGACAACGGGTTATATTTCAAGGCAGAAGTTACATAAGTGGTCGATAAATATGGGATTCATAGACACAAATCCTCACCCTGCTGACCTCAAACCAATGGTGCAGTCGAAGCCGCTAATAATAACCTCAAAGTCATCATCAATAAGATGGTCGAAATTTATCGAGATTGGGACGATCAGATCCCTTATGCTCTCTGGGAATACCTCACTTCAGTTCGAACCTCTGTTGGGGCCACCACTTACTCTCTGGTTTGTGGCATGGAAGCTGTCCTACCCGTGGAACTAGAAATTCCTTCACTGCGCATTATGCTGGAAAGCAAAGTCGATAAAGAAGACTGGCATCAGAGCCGTCTTGATAAGTTGTCACTTTTGGATGAGAGGAGATCGAAATATCTATACCATATACCAGGATACCATCGTCGAATAGCAAGATCATTTAATAAGAGAGTCAAGGACCACAGTATCCAAGAAGAGGGCTTTACCCTTAAATAAATAGTAGAACTCATCTGGGACTCTAGAGGGAAATTCAAGCCCAATTGGAGCGATCCCTACATAGTGAAGAAAATACTGTAAGGTGGCGCCTCTATGCTCACCGATCTTAAAATAGAAGAGAGGGCCTGTCCAGTCAACCTGGACCATCTCAAGAAATTCTACCCCTAGTTCGAAATCTCAGCGCGCTGCGATTTCTCTCATCTCCTTTCTATTCCAAAAAAAATCTCATTATTTCCCCACCCAGAACTACGCAGGGCCTAATCCTCTACAAAATGATTTTTTCTTTCAAAAACCAAACTTTCCAAAAACCCCATAGGTACATAGGCAACTCATATGCATCATATAAGCACGACCCCCTTCTTTTTCATAAAATGCCAGACCCGCCCAGCACACTGTGAAGGGTAAGATGATGGTCAGTGATTCTCCCACAAAGAGCCAAGACGTATGCTCATTCGCTCTCTCAGGTCCTCCACCAGGAAGAAATCTTATTTTTGTGGTTGCACAATCTGTTCCTAGCTAAATTCGCGCAAGTGCCTCCATGAAAAGTAGAAAGACGTCTGCCTAAGGCCAACCAACCGAACATACTGGTACTCTCTTAGTTCTAGAATGGGCAGTAGTTCCCCACTCCAAGGTACTGACTAGTGAAAGCCTCGAGCCCCGTGCTCCACAAACCAGCTCTCCCAGCTTTCAATATCCAGGCATACGCTGATGAAGTGGTATGAAAAAAAATTTGGTATGGCCGGTATGGGATACTCAGGTGGGACTTCCATATGGAATTTCTCTGACAGCCACATGAATAGCATTACATGGCTACCCCTCAGAAAATCAGAACGTCCATCCTGCTAGGCATCCAGACCATTCAGAGTCTCCTCTAATATTGTTGTCCTAGGATTTTGACGGTATAACATCTAGGAAATAATGGCTCGAGTTGAGAGTTCACCAACATCTCCACAGTCACCAACTGCAGTTTTAAAACCAGGCCAGGATGATGGCTCCATCATAGCCAGCATCGCCAACACCATGCGTATGCACAGAATGCAACAAAGCAAGAAGAGATATTATTCCTCCCACTACCAGTGATCTAGCCACCGAAGGCAAAATATGGAGAAGTCCCGCTAACAGCTCCCTAGGGAACTGGGAAAATTCAGGCATAGCCGCTGCAACACTAAGATTTATCCCCAACATGGGAGAAAATTCCTCATAGGTCAGATGGACCTCATCCAACCCAAAGAAAAATACATGGTCTTCAGGGTACCATAATTTTACGACTACCATTATCATGTTCCACTCTATGGACCAGTTGCGCCATAAAGAGACTCGATGCATATGAAAAGCATCATAGTCAATATTGTAAAAACACATTGCCTCCAAAGTCTCTAGGTAGTTAGAAAAATCAATGCTACCAGGGAGAGCTATATCATGAATGAAGAGATAGTATGAAAAACACTACAAATAAGAAGGAATGTGGAGGTGTGGGGAAATACTCCACTCATGCCCCCTATTTATACTTATAAAGGCTCAAACAATGAAAAGAATCTGACAGAAATCGGAGGGAAACCTTCCCCACCAAGTATTAACCCATTGAAGAAAGTGCAATTAAGGCCTTAAATTAATTGCACTGGACAGACATGCCAATAGGCAGGACAAGGGGTATGACGATCGACAAGCCCCTACTTTGGGAAATTTTCCTTTTTCCTTTTTATCAAAATCTAAAAGGTCAAGAAAAATAATTTTCTATTCTAAATTTTCCTTTTCCTTGTGCTTTAATTCACCCTGTTTTAAATAAACTCTCTCAAAGTCATTTATTTTTATGGTCTCAGCAGCAAAATAAAAACAGCATGCGTATTAAGCAACTGAGGAAATAAAATTGACAAAGACTTCATTGCATAGATATATATTATTGTGATACATCAGTTTTTGCAAGAAACAACAAATAACAATGGGACTCATCCTGCCACTACAGGAAAAATAAGAAACTGGCACGGTTTAAAACCGCGCCAAATGCAATCTGGCACGGTTAAAAATCGCGCCAAAATTAGGGGTGCCAGATTTTCTAGCACGCTTTGAAACCGTGCCAGGTTTCCCAAACTGGCACTCTTTTAAACTGTGCCAGTTTTTTATCTGGAATGCTTTTAAACCGTGCTAAATGTTAAATCTGGCACGCTTTTGGTACATGTTAAAACTATACCAATTAGTCTATTCTCTGGCATGTTTTTGGCATGGTTATAAAGCGTGCCAGATTGTTCTAAAAGTGTGCTCAATTTTATAAATTATTATGGTTTTGGCACGGTTTTAAACCGTGATTGATTTTTCAACTAATAAAAAAAATAATAATAGAAAATAAATCTGGAAAATTTGCAAATTCCAAATTTGGTAGGAAAAATATTTATTATTTGCAAAAGAAAATCAATAAAATTCACAAATTATGAATATCGCATGTTGTTGATAAACTAATGTGCATACAAACTTCAAAAAATTACAAGACTTAATAGTTCCCATATCAAAAAAAATTGGGCAGAGTTTCCTCTATTTTTTAGCATTCCAAAACCTGCTAATATAAAATCTGTCAATCTAAAGCCCGCACAGCCATAAAAGTCGACAATAAAACTACTATAGCCAGCACGACCATAAAAGTAAACAATAAAACTACTAAATCCTGAACGGCTATAACACAAAAAATATAATTCTGAATATTAACGACACTAAATAAATCCCCCAATTTTAAAGCATTGACTTCTTCGTGTTATCCAAGTGGATAAAAGCTAGCGATTGAACGTCATCCTGCAAAAAAAATAGGAAACAAAAAAGATACGATATTAGTAACCAAGTCATTTTTAAAAAAATCGTATTCAAGCGGAAAAATTGTATATACGAGTTACAATTATTATATATTCTCAAACTGAAAGTCTCATGAGTACGTGGTAAGTTCATACGAGTTACATTAGTCTCATACGATGTTTTTGTACCTCTTACAGGGCCGTTTGGGGATTGGTTTGGGTTTTCACGCTTTAACGACTTGTTTTTAAGCTTAATATGGATATTTTCATATTCTCAAATCGGGAGACCTGTGACTACGCGGTCAGTTCCTATGAGTTACATTGGTCCCGTGCGAGGTGTTAGTGCCTCTTACGGGGCCGTTTGGGGGTTGGTTTGGGTTTCCACCCTTTAACGGCTTGTTTAAGCCTAATGTAGATATTTTTCAAATTATCATCATATTCTCAAATCTGGAGACCCATTACTACGCGGTTAGTTCCTACGAGTTACATTGGTCCCGTGCGAGGCGTTCATGCCTCTTACGGGGCCGTTTCTGGGTTTGTTTGGGTTTTCACCCTTTAACGGCTTGTTTTTAAGCCTAATCTTGATATTTTCAAATTATCATCATATTCATAAATCGGTAGATCGATGACTACACGATTAGTTTCGACGAGTTACATTAGTCCCGTGCGGGGTGTTCATGCCTCTTACGGGGTCGTTTGGGGGAAAAATTCGGTTTTCATCCTTTAATGGCTTGTTTTTTAGCCAAATGTAGACATTTTCCAATTATCGTCATATTCTCAAACCGGGAGACCCATTAGTATGCGGCCAGTTCCTACGAGTTACATTGGTCCTGTAGGAGGTGTTCATGCCTCTTACAGGACCCTTTTGGGGTTGCTTTGGGTTTTCACCCTTTAACGGCTTATTTTTAAGTTTAATCAAGATATTTTTAAATTATCGTCATATTCTCAAACCGGGAGACCCGTGACTACGCGATCAGTTCCTACGAGTTACATTGGTCCTGTGTGAGGTTTTCATGCCTCTTATGGCGCCATTTGGGGGTTGAATTGGGTTTTCACCCTTTAACGAAATGTTCTTAAGCCTAATCTTGATATTTTCAAATTATCATCATATTCATAAACCGGTTGACCCGTGACTACGCGATCATTTCCTACAAGTTAAATTGGTCCCGTGTGAGGTCTTAGTACCTCGTACGAGGACGTTTGGGGGTTGGTTTGGATTTTCACCCTTTAACGGCTTGTTTAAGCCTAATGTAGACATTTTCAAATTGTTGTCATATTCTCAAACCTGGAGACCCATTACTATGCGGTCAGTTCCTACGAGTTACATTAGTCTCGTGGGAGGTTTTCATGCCTCTTACGGGGCCGTTAGGGGGTTGGTTTGGGTTTTCCCCTATAACGGCTTGTTTTCAAGTTTACTCTAGATATTTTCAAATTATTGACAAATTCTCAAATCGAGAGATCCGTGACTATGCAGTTATTTTGTATAAGTTACATTGGTCCCGTGCGAGGTGTTCATGATTCTTACGGGGCTGTTTGGGGGAAAAAATTAGGTTTACACCCTTTAACGACTTGTTTTTGCCTAATGTAGACATTTTCTAATTATCGTCATATTCTTAAACAGGGAGACCCATTGTTACGCGGTCAGTTCCTACGAGTTACATTGGCCTCGTGGGAGGTTTTCATGCCTCTTATGGGGCCGTTTGGGGGATGATTTCGGTTTTTACCCTTTAATGGCTTATTTTTAAGTTTAATCCAGATATTTTAAAATTATCATCATATTCTCAAATGGGGAGACCCGTGACTATAGGGTCAGTTCCTACGAGTTACATTGGTCCCGTGAGAGGTGTTCATGCCTCTTACGAGGCACTTTGGGGGATGAATTGGGTTTTCCCCCTCTAACGACTTGTTTTTAAGCCTAATCTTGATATTTTCAAATTATCATCATATTCATAAATCGGTCGACCCGTGACTACGCGGTTAGTTCCTACGAGTTACATTGGTCCCGTTCGAGGTGTTCATGCCTCTTACGGGGTCGTTTAGGGGTCGGTTTGGGTTTTCGCCCTTTAACAGCATGTTTTTAAGTTTAATCTAGATATTTTCAAATTATCATCATATTTATAAATCAGTAGACCCATGACTACGCAGTCAGTTCCTACGAGTTACATTGGTCCCGAGTGAGTCGTTAATGGCATTTCGGGGCCGTTTGGGGGTTGGTTTGGGCTTTCACCCTTTAACGGCTTGTTTAAGCCTAATGTAGAATTGTCAAATTATCATCATATTCTCAAACCGGGAGACCCGTTATTATACGGTCAGTTCCTATGAGTTACATTGGTCCGTGGGAGGAGTTCATGCCTCTTATGCAACCGTTAGGGGGTTGGTTTGGGTTTTCACCCATTAACGGCTTGTTTTCAAGTTTAATCTAGATTTTTTAAAATTATCATCATATTCCCAAACCCGGAGACAAGTGACTACGTGCAATTATTTCGTATAAGTTATATTGGACCCATGTGAGGTGTTCATGCCTCTTACGGGGCCGTTTGGCAGCAGTATTGGGTTTTAACCCTTTAATGACTTGTTTTTAAGCCTAATGTTGACATTTTCCAATTATCATCGTATTCTCAAACCGGGGGACCCATTACTATTTGGTCAGTTCCTACAAGTTACATTGGTCCTGTGGGAGGTGTTCATGCCTCTTATGGGGTCGTTGGGGGGATGGTTTGGGTTTTCACCCTTTAACGGCTTGTTTTTAAGCCTAATCTTGATATTTTATAATTATCATCATATTCATAAATCGGTAGAACCGTGACTACGCAATCAGTTCCGACAAGTTACATTGGTCCCGTGCGAGGTATTAGTGCCTTTTACGGGGCCGTTTAAGGGTTGGTTTGTGTTTTAACCCTGTAACGGCTTGTTTTTAATCCTAAGCTTGATATTTTCAAAATATCATCATATTTATAAATCAGTACACCCATGACTACGCGGTCAGTTCTTACGAGTTACGTTGGTCCCGTACGGGGTGTTCATGCCTCTTACGTGGCCATTTGGGGGTTGGTTTGGGTATTCAACCTTTAATGACTTATTTTTAAGTTTAACCTAGATATTTTCAAATTATCGTTGTATTCTCAAACCGGGAGATCCGTGACTACGCGGTCAGTTCCTACGAGTTACATTGGTCCCGTGGGAGGTGTTCATGCCTCTTACAGGGCCCTTTGGGAGCTGAATTGGGTTTTCCCCCTCTAACGGCTTATTCTTAAGCCTAATCTTGATATTTTCAAATTATCATCATATTCATAAACCGGTAGACCCGTGACTACGCGGTCAGTTTTTACGAGTTACATTGGTCCCGTGCGAGGTGTTCATGCCTCTTACGGGGTCGTTTGGGGGTTCATTTGGGTTTCACCCTTTAACGACTTGTTTTTAAGTTTAATCTAGATATTATCAAATTATTGTCATATTCATAAACCGCTAGACCCATGACTACGCAGTCAGTTCCTTATTAGTTACATTGGTCTCGTGGGAGTTGTTCATGCCTCTTACGGGGCTGTTTGGGGGTTGGTTTTGCTGTTCACCCATTAAAGGCTTATTTTTAAGTTTAATCTTGATATTTTCAAATTATCGTCATATTCATAAACTGGTAGACCCGTGACAATGCGGTCAGTTCCTATGAGTCACATTGGTCAGGTGCGAGGTGTTAGTGCCTCTTACGTGGACGTTTAGGGGTTGGTTTGGGTTTTCACCCTTTAACGACTTTTTTTAGCCTAATCTTGATATTTTCAAATTATCATAATATTTAGAAATCGGTAGACCGATGACTATGCAGTCAGTTCCTACGAGTTACGTTGGTCCCGTGCGAGGTGTCAGTGCCTCTAACGGGGCGATTTCGGGGTTGGTTTGCGTTTTCACCCTTTAACGGCTTGTTTTTAATCCTAATCTTGATATTTTCAAATTATCGTCATATTCATAAATCGGCAGACCCGTGACTACGGGGTCTGTACCTACAAGTTACATTGGTCCCGTGCGAGGTGTTCATTCTTCTTACGAGGCTGTTTGGGGGATGGTTTCGGTTTTTACCCTTTAACGGCTTATTTTTAAGTTTAATCCAGATATTTTAAAATTAACATCATATTCTCAAATCGGGAGACCCGTGACTACAGGGTCAGTTCCTACGAGTTACATTGGTCCCGTGGGAGGTGTTCATGCCTCTTACGAGGCGCTTTGGGGGATGAATTGGGTTTTCCCCCTCTAACGGCTTATTTTTAAGCCTAATCTTGATATTTTCAAATTATCATCATATTCATAAATCGGTCGACCCATGACTACGCGGTCAGTTCCTACGAGTTACATTGGTCCCATGCGAGGTGTTCATGCCTCTTGCGGGCCGTTTGGGGGTTGGTTTGGGTTTTCACCCTTTAATGTCTTGTTTAAGCCTAATGTAGACATTTTCAAATTATCGTCATATTCTCAAATCGAGAGACCCATTACTATGCGGTCAGTTCCTATAAGTTACATTGTACCCATGGGAGGTGTTTATGCCACAGGGCCGTTAGGGGGTTGGTTTACGTTTTCACTCTTTAAAGGATTGTTTTTAATTTTAATCTAGATGTTTTCATATTATCATCATATTCTCAAACAGGGAGACTCGTGACTCCGCGATTATTTCGTATAAGTTACATTGGTCCCGTGCGAGGTGCTCATGCATATTACAGGGCTGTTTGGGGGTTGGTTTTGGTTTTCACCCTTTAACGGCTTATTTTTCACTTTAATCTAGACATTTTCAAATTATCATCATACTCTCAAACCTGGAGACCCGTGACTACGCGGTCAGTTTTTACGAGTTACATTGGTCCCGTGCGAGGTGTTCGTGCCTCTAACGGGGCCGTTTAGGGGTTGTTCTGGGTTTTCACCCTTTAACGACTTGTTTTGGAGCCTCACCTTGATATTGTCAAATTATCATTATATTCATAAAACGGTAGAGCCGTGATAACGCGGTTAGTTCCTACGAGTTACATTGGTCCCATGGGAGGTGTTCATGCCTCTTACGGGGTCATTAGGGGATTGGTTTGGGTTTACACCCTTTAACGGCTTGTTTTCATGTTTAATCTAGATATTTTCAAATTATCGTCATATTCTCAAACCGATAGACCCGTGACTACGCGGTTATTTCGTATAAGTTACATTGGCCTCGTGCGAGGTGTTCATGCCCCTTCCTGAACCGTTTGGGGGCTGAATTGGGTTTTCACCCTTTAACGGCTTATTTTAAGCATAATCTTGATATTTTTAAATTATCGTCATATTCATAAACCGGTAGACCCGTGACAATGCTGTTAGTTTCTACGAGTTACATTGGTCCCGTGCGAGGTGTTAGTGCCTTTTATGGGGCCATTTAGGGGTTTGTTTGGGTTTTCACCCTTTAACGGCTTATTTTTAAGCCTAATCTTGATATTTTCAAATTATCGTAATATTCATACACTGGTAGACCCGTGACTATCGGGTCAGTTCCTACGAGTTACATTGGTCTCGTGCAAGGTGTCCATGCCTCTTACGAGACCATTAGGGGGTTGGTTTGGGTTTTCACCATTTAACGTCTTATTTTCAAGTTTAATATAGATATTTTCAAATTATCGTCATATTCCTAAACCGGTAGACCCGTGACTACGCAGTTAGTTCCTATGAGTTACATTGGTCCCGTTGTAGGTGTTCATGCCTCTCACGAGGTCGTTTGGGGGTTAGTTTGGGTTTTCACCTTTTAACAATTTATTTTTTTCAAATTATCATCATATTCTTAAACTGGGATGCCCATGACTACGTAGTCAGTTCCTCTCCCGTGGGAGGTGTTCATGACTCTTACGGGGCCGTTTGGGGGCTAAATTGGGTTTTCACCCTTTAACGGCTTATTTTTAAGCCTAAACTTGATATTTTTAAATTATCATCATATTCATAAATAGGTAGACCCGTGACTACGCGGACATTTCCAATGACTTACTTTGGTCCCGTGCAAGGTGTTAGTGCCTCTTACGGGGCCGTTTAGGGTTTGGTTTGGGTTTTCACCCTTTAACAGCTTATTTTTAAGCCTAATCTTGATATTTTCATATTGTCATCATATTTATAAATCGGTAGACCCATGAGTAAGAAGTCAGTTTCTACGAGTTACATTGGTCCCGTGCGCGGTGTTCATGCCTCTTACGGGTCTGTTTAGGGGTTGGTTTGGGTTTTCACCCTTTAACGGCTTGTTTTTATGTTTAATCTGTATATTTTGAAATTATCGTCATATTAATGAATGGGTAGACCCGTGACTACATGGTTAGTTCCTACGAGTTACATTGGTCCCCTGTGAGGTGTTAGTGCCTCTTACAGGGACATTTGGGAGTTGGTTTGGGTTTTCACCCTTTAACGGCTTGTTTTTAAGTTTAATCTAGATATTTTCAAATTATTGTAATATTCATAAATCGGTAGACCTGTGACTACGCGGTCAGTTGCTATGAGTTACATTGGTCCTGCGTGAGGTGTTAGTGCCTCTTATGGGGTAGTTTGGGGGTTGGTTTGGGTTTTCACCCTTTAACGTCTTGTTTAAGCCTAATGTAGACATTTTGAAATTATCGTCATGTTCTCAAACTGGGAGACCCATTACTAGGCGATCAGTTCATACTGGTTACATTGGTCCTGTGGAAGGTGTTCGTACCTCTTACGGGGTTGTTTGGGGGTTGGTTTGGAGTTTCACCCTTTAAATGCTTCTTTTTAAGTTTAATCAAGATTTTTTCAAATTATCGTAATACTCTCAAACCGGGAGACCCGTAACTACGCAGTTATTTCATATAGTTACATCGGTCCCGTGCGAGGTGTTCATGCCTCTTATGGGGCCATTTGGAGGCAGAATTGGGTTTTCACCCTTTAACGGCTTGTTTTTAAGCCTAATGTCAACATTTTCAAATTATTGACATATTCTTAAATCGAAAGACCAATTACTATGCGGTCAGTTCATACGAGTTACATTGGTCCCGTGGGAAGTGTTCATGCCTCTTATGGGGCCGTTTGGGGGATGAATTGGGTTTTCACCCTTTAACGACTTATTTTTAAACCTAATCTTGATATTTTAAAATTATCATGCTATTCATAAATTGGGAGATCCGTGACTACGCGTTCAGTTCCTACGAGTTACATTGGTCCCGTGCAAGGTGTTCATGCCTCTTACAGGGCCATTTGGGGGTTGGTTTGGGTTTTCACCATTTAACGGCTTGTTTTTAAGTTTAGTCTATATATTTTTAAATTATCGTCATATTCTCAAATTGGGAGACCCGTGACTACGCGGTCAGTTCCGATGAGTTACATTGGTCCCGTGGGAGGTGTTCATGCCTCTAATGGAGCTGTTTGGGGGCTGAGTTGGGTTTTCACCTTTTAACGGCTTCTTTTTAAGCCTAATCTTGATATTTTCAAATTATCATCATATTCATAAACCTGTAGACCCGTGACTATGCGGTCAGTTCCTATGAGTTACATTGGTCCCGTGCGAGGTGTTATGGCCTCTTACGAGGCCGCTTAGGGGTTGATTTGGGTTTTCACCCTTTAACAGCTTGTTTTCAAGTTTAATCTAGATATTTTCAAATTATCGTAATATTCTCAAACCTGGAGACCCGTAACTACGCAGTTATCCGTTTAGGGGAAGAATTGGGTTTTCACCCCTTAACGGCTTATTTTTAAGCCTGATGTCGACATTTTCAAATTATCGACATATTCTCAAATCGAAAGACCCATTACTACACGGTCAGTTCAGACGAGTTACATTGGTCCCGTGGGAAGTGTTCATGCCTCTTAGGAGGCCGTTTGGGGGCTGAATTGGGTTTTCACCCTTTAACGACTTGTTTTTAAATCAAATCTTAATATTTTCAAATAATCATCATATTCATAAATCGCTAGACCCGTGACTACGCAGTCAATTCCTATGAGTTACATTGGTCCCGTGCGAGGTGTTCATGCCTCTTCCCGGGACGTTTGGGGGCTGAATTGGGTTTCACCCATTAACGGCTTGTTTTTAAGCCTAATGTAGACATTTTCAAATTATCGTCATATTCATAAACCGGTTGACCCGTGACTATGCGGTCAGTTCCTACGAGTTACATTGGTCCCGTGCGAGGTGTTCATGCCTCTTCCTGTGCCGTTTGGGGGATGAATTGCGTTTTCATGCTTTAATGGCTTATTTTTAAGCCTAGTAATGATATTTTCTAATTATCATCGTATTCATAAATCGGTAGACCCGTGACTACGCGGTCAGTTCCTATGAGTTACATTGGTCCCGAGTGAGGTGTCCATGCCTTTTACCGGGCCGTTTGGGGGTTGGTTTGGGTTTTCACCCGTTAACGACTTATTTTTAAGTTTAATCTATATATTTTTAAATTATCATCATATTCATAAATCGGTTGACCCGTGACTACGCGCTCAGTTCCTTCGAGTTACGTTGGCCCCGTGTGAGGTGTTAGTGCCTCTTACGGGGCCGTTTGGGGGTTGGTTTGGGTTTTCATCCTTTAACGGCTTGTTTAAGCCTAATGTAGACATTTTCAAATTACCGTCATATTCTCAAATCGGGACACCCATTATTATGCGGTCAGTTCCTATGAGTTACATTGGTCCCGTGGGAGGTGTTCACACCTCTTACGGGGGTGTTAGGGGGTTGGTTTTTGTTTTTACCCTTTAATGACTTGTTTTCAAGTTTAATCTAGTTATTTTCAAATTATCGTCATATTCCCAAATCGAGAGACCTGTCACTACGTGCGATTATTTCGTATAAGTTACATTGATCCCGTGGGAGGTGTTCATGCCCTTACGGGGCCATTTGGGGGCTGAATTGGGTTTTCACCCTTTAACAGCTTATTTTTAAGCCTGAGTTAGATATTTTCATATTATTGTCATATTCTCAAACCGGGAGACCCATTACTACGCGGTCAGTTCCTACGAGTTACATTAGTTCCGTTGGAGTTGTTCATGCCTCTTACGGGGCCGTTAGGGGATTGGTTTAGGTTTTCACCCTTTAACGGCTTATTTTTAAGTTTAATCTAGATATTTTCAAATTATCTTCATATTCTCAAATCAAGAGACCCGTGACCACGCGGTTATTTCGTATAAGTTACATTAGCCCCGCGCAAGGTGTTCATGCCTCTTCCCGGACCGTTTGGGGACTGAATTGGGTTTCACCCTTTAACAACTTATTTTTCTGCCTAATCTTGATATTTTCATATTATCGTCATATTCTCAAATCGGGAGATCCGTGAAACCGCGATCAGTTCCTACGAGTTTTATTAGTCCCGTGGGAGGTGTTCATGCCTCTTATGGGGCTGTTTGGGGGGTAAATTGGGTTTTCACAATTTAACGGCTTATTTTAAAGCCTAATCTTGATATTTTCAAATTATCATCATATTCATAAACCGGTAGACCCGTGACTACACGATCAGTTCCTATGAGTTACATTGGTCCCGTGCGAGGTGTTAGTGCCTCTTATAGGGCCATTTAGGGTTTTTTTTGGGTTTTCACCCTTTAACGGCTTGTTTTTAAGCTTAATCTTGATATTTTCAAATTATCATCATATTCATAAACCGGTATATCCGTTACTACATGGTCAGTTCCTACGAGTTACCTTGGTCCCTTGTGAGGTGTTCATGCCTCTTACGGGGACGTTTGGGGGTTGGTTTTGGTTTTCACCCTTTAACGGCTTATTTTTAAGTTTAATCTAGATATTTTCAAATTATCGTCATATTCATAAATCGGTAGACTAGTGACTATGCGATCAGTTCCTATAAGTTACATTGGTCCCGTGTGAAGTTTGAGTTCCTCTTACAGGGCCGTTTGGGGGTTGGTTTGGGTTTTCACCCTTTACCGGCTTGTTTAAGCCTAATGTAGACATTTTCAAATTATGGTCATATTCTCCAATCAGGAGACCCCTTTCTATGCGGTCAGTTCCTACGTGTTACATTGGTCTCGTGGGAGGTGTTCATGCCTCTTACGAGATCGTTAGGGGGTTGGTTTGGGTAATCACCCTTTAACGGCTTTTTTTCAAGTTTAATCTAGATATTTTCAAATTATCATCATATTCTCATATTGGGAGACCCGTGACTACGTGGTTATTTCGTATAAGTTACATTGGTCCCATGCAAGGTATTCATGCCCTTACGGGGCCATTTGGGGACTGAATTGGGTTTTCACCCTTTAACGACTTGTTTTTAAGCCTAATCTTGATATTTTCCAATTATCGTTATATTCATAAATCGGTTGACCCATGACAACGCGGTCAGTTCCTACGTGTTACATTGGTCACGTGCGTGGTGTTAGTGCCTCTTACGGGGCCGTTTAGGGGTTGGTTTGGGTTTTCACCCTTTAACGTCTTGTTTTTAAGGCTAATCTGGATATTTTCAAATTATCGTCATATTCATAAAGCAGTAGACCCGTGAGTACGCAGTCAGTTCCTATGAATTACATTTGTTCCGTGCGAGGTATCCATTCCTCTTACGTGGTCGTTTGGGGGTTGGTTTGGGTGTTCACTCTTTAACGGCTTATTTTTAAGTTTAATCTTAAAATCATCAAATTATCACCATATTCATAAATCGGTAGAACCATGAAAACGCGGTCAGTTCCTACGAGTCACATTGGTCCCGTGCGAGGTGTTTGTGCCTCCTACGGGGCTGTTTAGGGATCGGTTTGGGTTTTCACCCTTTAAGGGATTATTTTTTGGCCTAATCTTGATATTTTCAAATTATCATCATATTCATCAATCGGTAAACTCGAGACTATGCAGTTAGTTCCTACGAGTTACATTGGTCCCGTTCGAGGTGGCGGTGCCTCTTACGGGGGCATTTAGGGATTGGTTTGGGTTTTCACCCTTTAACGGCTTGTTTTTAAGCCTAATCTAGATATTTTCAAATTATCGTCATATTCATAAAATGGTAGAACCGTGACTGCGCGGTCTGTTCCTACAAGTTACATTGGTCCCGTGTGAGGTGTTTATGCCTCTTACGGGGTCGTTTGGGGGGCTGAATTGGGTTTGCCCCCTTTAACGGCTGGTTTTTAAGACCAATCTTAATATTTTAAAATTATCATTATATTTATAAGCCGTTAGACCCATGACTATGCGGTTAGTTCCAACGAGTTACATTGGTCCCGTGAAAGGTGTAAGTGCCTCTTACGAGGCCGTTTAGGGGTTGGTTTGGGGTTTCACCCTTTAACGGCTTGTTTTTAAGCCTAATCATGATATTTTCAAATTATCTTCGTATTCATAAACCAGTACACCCATGACTATGCGGTCAGTTCCTACGAGTTACATTGGTCTCGTGCGAGGTGTTCATGCCTCTTACGGGGCCGTTTGGGAGTTAGTTTGGGTTTTCACCCTTTAACGACTTGTTTTTAAGTTTAATCTAGATATTTTCAAATTATCGTCAGATTCTCAAACTGGGAGATCCGTGACTATGCGGCCAGTTCCTACGAGTTACATTGGTCCCGTTGGAGGTGTTCATGCCTCTTACGGGGCCATCTGAGGGATGAATTGGGTTTTCACCGTTTAACGGCTTCTTTTTAAGCCTAATCTTGATCTTTTCAAATTATTGTCATATTCATAAACCGGTAGACCAATGAGTACGCAGTCAATTCTGATGAGTTACGTTGGACCAGTGCGTGGTGTTAGTGCCTCTTATGAGGACGTTAAGGGGCTGGTTTGGGTTTTCACCCGTTAACGGCTTGTTTTTAAGCCAAATCTTAATATTTTCAAATTATCATCAAATTCATAAACTGTAGACTCGTGACTATGCGGTCAGTTCCTACGAGTTACATTGGTCCCGTGCGAGGTGTTCATGCTTCTTCCCGGGCCGTTTGGGGGCTGAATTGGGTTTTCACTCTTTAACGGCTTGTTTTTAAGCCTAATCTTGATATTTTCAAGTTATCATCATAATCCTAAACCAGTAGACCCGTGACTACGCGGTCAGTTCCTACGAGTTACATTTGTCCCATGCAACGTGTTCATGCCTCTTACGGGGCCGTTTGGGGGTTAGTTTGGGTTTTCACCCTTTAACGGCTTATTTTTAAGTTTAATCTAGATATTTTCAAATTATCATCATATTTAAAAATCGTAGACTCGTGATTACGCGGTCAGTTCCTACAAGTTACATTGGTCCCGTGTGAGGTTTGAGTGCCTCTTACGGCGCCGTTTGGGGGTTGGTTTGGGTTTTTACCCTTTAGCGTCTTGTTTAAGCCTAATGTAGACATTTTCAAATTATGGTCATATTCTCAAACCGGGAGACCCATTACTATGCGATCAGTTCCTACGAGTTACATTGGTCCCGTGGAAGGTGTTCATGCCTCTTACGGGGTCGTTAGGAGGTTGGTTTTGGTTTTCACCCTTTAGCGGTTGTTTTGAAGTTTAATCTAGATATTTTCAAATTATCATCATATTCTCAAACCGAGAGACCCGTGACTACGTGGTTATTTCTTATAAATTACATTGGTCCCGTGCAAGGTGTTCATGCCCTTACGGGGACATTTGGGGGCTCAATTGGCTTTTCACCCTTTAACGACTTATTTTTAAGCCTAATCTTGATATTTTCAAGTTATCATCATATTCATAAAACGGTACACCCGTGACTACGCGGTCAGTTCCTACGAGTTACATTTGTCCCGTGCGAGGTGTCCATTCCACTTACGGGTTGGTTTGGGTGTTCGCCCTTTAACGTCTTATTTTTAAGTTTATTCTTGATATGTTCAAACTATCGTCATATTCATAAATCGGTAGACCTGTGATAATGCGATCAGTTCCTACGAGTCAAATTGGTTCCGTGTGAGGTGTTAGTGCCTCTTACGGGGCCGTTTAGGGGTTGGTTTTGATTTTCACCCTTTAATGACTTGTTTTTTATCCTAATCTTGATATTTTCAAATTATCGTCATATTCATAAATCGGTAGACCCGTGACTATACAGTCAGTTCGTACGAGTTACATTGGTCCCGTGTGAGGTGGCGGTGCCTCTTACGGGGCCATTTAGGAGTTGGTTTGGGTTTTCACCCTTTAACAGCTTGAATTAAGCCTAATCCAGATATTTTCAAATTATCGTCATATTAATAAATCGGTAGACCCGTGACTACGCGGTCTGTTCCTACAAGTTACATTGGTCCCATGCAAGGTGTCCATGCCTCTTACGGGGCCGTTTGTGGGATGAATTGGGTTTTCCCCCTATAACGGCTTGTTGGAACTACGCAGTCAATTCCAACGAGTTACATTGGTCCCGTGCAAGGTGTTAGTGCGTCTTACAGGGCCGTTTAGGGGTTGGTTTGGGTTTTCACCCTTTAACGGCTTATTTTTAAGCCTAATCTTAATATTTTCAAATTATCATTATACTCATAAACCAGTACACCCATGACTACGTGGTCAGTTCCTGCGAGTTACATTGGTCCCGTGTGAGGTGTTCATGCCTCTTACGGGGCCGTTTGGGGGTTGGTTTGGGTTTTCATCGTTAAAGGCTTATTTTTAAGTTTAATCTAGATATTTTCAAATTATTGTCAAATTCTTAAACTGGGAGACCCGTGACTACGCGACCAGTTCCTACGATTTATATTTCTCCCGTTGGAGGTGTTCATGCCTCTTATAGGGCCGTCAGGGAGAAGAATTGGGTTCTCACCCTGTAACGGCTTCTTTTTAAGTCTAATCTTGATATTTTCAAATTATTGTCATATTCATAAATCGGTAGATCCATGACTATGCGGTGAGTTCTGATGAGTTATATTGGTCTCGTGCGAGGTGTTAGTGCCTCTTACGAGGCCGTTTAGGGGTTTGTTTAGGTTTTCACCCTTTAACGGCTTTTTTAAGCCAAATCTTAATATTTTCAAATTATCATCATATTCAAAAACCGTTAGACTCGTGACTATGAGGTAAGTTCTTACGAGTTACATCGGTCCCGTGTCCATGCCTCTTCCTAGGCCGTTTGGGGGATGAATTAGGTTTTCACCCTTTAACGACTTGTTTTTAAGCCTAATCTTGATATTTTCAAATTATCGTCATATTCATAAATCGGTAGACCCGTGACTACGTGGTCAGTTCCTACGAGTTACATTGGTCCCATGCGAGGTGTTCATACCTCTTACAAAGCCGTTTGGGGGTTGGTTTGGGTTTTCACCCTTTAACGGCTTGTTTTTTAGCCTAATCTTGATATTTTCAAATTATCGTCACATTCATAAATCGATAGACCCGTGACTATATAGTCAGTTCCTATGAGTTACATTAGTCCCATGCGAGGTGGCGGTGCCTCTTACGGGGCCATTTAGGAGTTGGTATGGGTTTTCACCCTTTAATAGCTTGTATTAAGCCTAATCTAGATATTTTTAAATTATCGTTATGTTCATAAACCGGTAGACCCGGGACTACGCTGTCTGTTCCTACAAGTTACATTGGTCCCATGCGAGGTGTCCATGGCTCTTACGGGGCCGTTTGTGGAATGAATTGGGTTTTCCCCCTTTAACGGATTGTTGGAACTACGCAGTCAGTTCCAACGAGTTACATTGGTCCCGTGCAAGGTGTTAGTGCGTCTTACGGGGCTGTTTAGGGATTGGTTTGGGTTTTTACCCTTTAACGGCTTGTTTTTAAGCCTAATCTTGATATTTTCAAATTATCGTTATATTCATAAACGAGTATACCCATGACTACGCGGTCAGTTCCTACGAGTTACATTGGTCCCGTGTGAGGTGTTCATGCCTCTTACGGGGCCTTTTGGGGGTTGGTTTGGGTTTTCACCGTTAAAGGCTTATTTTTAAGTTTAATCTAGATATTTTCAAATTATTATCAAATTCTCAAACTGGGAGACCTGCGACTATGCGGCCAGTTCCTACGAGTTACATTGCTCCCGTTGGAGGTGTTCATGCCTCTTACAGGGCCGTCTGGGGGAAGAAACGACTTGTTTTTAAGCCTAATCTTGATGTTTTCAAATTATTGTCATATTCATAAATCGGTAGACCCATGACTAAGCAGTGAGTTCTTATGAGTTACATTGGTCCCGTGCGAGGTGTTAGTGCCTCTTACGAGGTCGTTTAGAGGTTGGTATAGGTTTTCACCCTTTAACGGATTTTTTTAAGCCAAATCTTAATATTTTCAAATTATCATCATATTCATAAACAGGTAGACTCGTGACTACGCGGTCACTTCCTACGAGTATTGGTCCCGTGCGAGGTGTTCATGCCTCTTCCCGGGCCGTTTGGGGGATGAATTAGGTTTTCACCCTTTAACGGCTTATTTTTAAGCCTAATCTTGATATTTTCAAATTATCGTCATATTCATAAACCGGTAGACCCGTGACTACGCGATCAGTTCCTACGAGTTTCATTGGTCTCATGCGAGGTGTTTATGTCTCTTACGGGGCGTTCGTGGGTTGGTTTGGGTTTTCACCCTTTAGCTTGATATTTTCAAATTGCTATCATATTCATAAACCGTTCGACCCGTTACTATTTAGTCAATTCCTACGAGTTACGTTTGTTCCGTGGAGTGGCGGTACCTCTTACAGGGCCATTTAGGGGTTGGTTTGGGTTTTCACCCTTTAACGACTTATTTTTAAGCCTAATCTAGATATTTTCAAATTATCGTCATATTCATAAACTGGGAGACCCATGACTACGCGGTCTGTTCCTACAAGTTACATTGGTCCCGTGCGAGGTGTTCATGCCACATACGAGCCCTTTTGGGGGTTGAATTGGGTAGTCCCCCTTTAACGGCTGGTTTTTAGACTAATCTTGATATTTTCAAATTATCGTCATATTCATAAACCGTTAGACCCGTGACTATGCGATCAATTCCATCGAGTTACATTGGTCCCGTGCAAGGTGTTAGTGCCTCTTACGGGGCAATTTAGGGGTTGGTTTGGGTTTTCACCCTTTAACGGCTTATTTTCAAGATTAATTTAGATATTTTAAAATTATTGTCATATTCTCAAACCGGGAGACCCATGACTCCGTCGTTATTTTGTATAAGTTACATTGGTCCCGTGCAAGGTGTTCATGCCCTTACGGGGCCATTTGGGGGGCTGAATTGGGTTTTCACCCTTTAACTACTTGTTTTTAAGCCTAATCTTGATATTTTACAATTATCGTTATATTCATAAACCGGTATACCCGTGACTACGCGATCAGTTCCTATGAGTTACAATGGTCCCGTGTGAGGTGTTAGTGCCTCTTACGGGGCCGTTTAGGGGTTGGTTTGGGTTTTAACCCTTTAACGGCTTGTTTTTAAGCCTAATCATGATATTTTCAAATTATCGCCATATTCATAAATTGGTACAGACGTGACTACGCGGTCAGTTCCTACGAGTTACATTTGTCCCGTACATGGTGTCCATTCCTCTTACGGGGTCGTTTGGGGGTTGGTTTGGGTGTTCGCCCTTTAACGGCTTGTTTTTAAGTTTAATCTTGATATGTTCAAACTATCGTCATATTCATAAATCGGTAGACCCGTGACATTGCGGTCAGTTCCTACGAGTAACATTGGTCCCGTGTGAGATGTTAGTGCCTCTTACGAGGTCGTTTAGGGGTTGGTTTGGGTTTTCACCCTTTAATGACTTGTTTTTTAACCTAATCTTGATATTTTCAAATTATCGTCATATTCATAAACCGGTGGACCCGTGACTATGCAGTCAGTTCGTACGAGTTACATTGGTCCCGTGCGAGGTGGCGGTGCCTCTTACGGGGCCATTTAGGAGTTGGTTTGGGTTTTCACCCTTTAACAGCTTGTATTAAGCCTAATCTAGATATTTTCAAATTATCGCAATATTCATAAACCGGTAGACCCGTGACTATGCAGTCTGTTCCTACAAGTTATATTGGTCCCGTTCGAGGTGTCCATGCCTCTTACGGGGTCGTTTGTGGGCTGAATTGGGTTTTCCCTCTTTAACGACTCGTTGGAACTACGCGGTCATCTCCAACGAGTTACATTGGTCACGTACAAGGTGTTAGTGCGTGTTACGAGGCCGTTTAGGGGTTGGTTTGGGGTTTCACCCTTTAACGGCTTGTTTTCAAGCCTAATCATGATATTTTCAAATTATCGTTATATTCATAAACCAGAATACCCGTGACCACGCGGTCAGTTCGTACGAGTTACATTGGTCCCGTTTGAGGTGTTCATGCCTCTTATGGGGCCGTTTGGAGGTAGGTTTGGGTTTTCACCGTTAAAGCCTTGTTTTTAAGTTTAATCTAGATATTTTCAAATTATTGTCAGATTCTCAAACTGGGAGACCCGTGACTACGCGTCCAGTTCCTACGAGTTACATTGCTCCCATTGGAGGTGTTCATGCCTCTTACAGGGCCGTCGGGGGGTAGAATTGGGTTCCCACCCTTTAACGGCTTCTTTTTAACCTAATCTTGAAATTTTCAAATTATTGTAATATTCATAAACCGGTAGACCCATGACTATGCGGTGAGTTCTGATGAGTTATATTGGTCCCGTGCGAGGTGTTAGCGCCTCTTACGAGGCCGTTTAGGGGTTGGTTTAGGTTTTCACCCTTTAACGGCTTTTTTTAAGCCAAATCTTTATATTTTTAAATTATCATCATATTCATAAACAGGTAGACTCGTGACTACGCGGTCAATTCCTACGAGTTACATTGGTCCCGTGCGAGGTGTTCAAGCCTCTTCCCGGGCCGTTTGAGGGATGAATTAGGTTTTCACCATTTAACGGCTTGTTTTTAAGCCTAATCTTGACATTTTCAAATTATCGTCATATTCATAAACCGGTAGACCCGTGACTACGCGATCAGTTCCTACCAGTTAAATTGGTCCCATGCGAGGTGTTCATGCCTCTTACAGGGCCGTTTGGGGGTTGGTTTGGGTTTTCCCCCTTTAACGGTCTGTTTTTTAGCCTAATCTTAATATTTTCAAATTACTATCATATTCATAAATCGGTAGACCCGTGACTATTTAGTCAATTCCTACGAGTTACGTTGGTCCCGTGCGAGGTGGCGGTGCATCTTACGGGGCCATTTAGGTGTTGGTTTGGGTTTTCACCCTTTCACGGCTTGTTTTTAAGCCTAATCTAGATATTTTCAAATTATCGTCATATTCATAAACTGGGAGACCCGTGACTACGCGGTCTGTTCCTACAAGTTACATTGATCCCGTGCGAGGTGTTCATGCTACATACGGGGCCGTTTGGGGGCTGAATTGGGTTTTCCCCCTTTAACGGCTGGTTTTTTAGCCTAATCTTGATATTTTCAAATTATCATCATATTCATAAATCATTAGACCCAAGACTATGCGGTCAGTTCCAACGAGTTACATTAGTCCCGTGCAAGGTGTTAGTGCCTCGAACGAGGCCGTTTAGGGAATGGTTTGGGTTTTCACCCTTTAACGGCTTATTTTCCAAATTAATCTAGATATTTCAAAATTATTGTCATATTCTCAAATCGGGAGACCCGTGACTACGCAGTTATTTTGTATAAGTTACATTGGTCCCGTACAAGGTGTGCATTCCCTTACGGGGCCATTTGGTGGCTGAATTGGGTTTTCACCCTTTAACGACTTATTTTTAAGCCTAATTTTGATATTTTCCAATTATCGTTATGTTCATACATAGGTAGACCCGTGACAACGCGGTCAGTTCTTTCAAGTTACATTGGTTTCGTTCGAGGTGTTAGTGCCTCTTACGGGAACGTTTAGGGGTTGGTTTGGGTTTTCACCCTTTAACGGCTTGTTTTTAAGCCTAATCTTAATATTTTCAAATTATCGTCATATTCATAAAACGGTGCAGTTCCTACGAGTTACATTTGTCTCGTGCGAGGTGTCCATTCCTCTTACGGGGTTGGTTTGGTTGTTCACCCTTTAACAGCTTATTTTTAAGTTTAATCTTGATATGTTCAAATTATCGTCATTTTCATAAATTGGTAGGCCCGTGACAATGGGGTCAGTTCCTACGAGTCACATTGGTCCCGTGCGAGGTGTTAGTGCCTCTTTCGGGGACGTTTAGGGGTTGGTTTGGGTTTTTACCCTTTAACGACTTATTTTTTAGCCTAACCTTGATATTTTTGAATTATCATCATATTCATAAATCGTTAGACCCGTGACTATTTATTCAGTTCCTACGAGTTACATTGGTCCCATACGAGGTGGCGGTGCCTCTTACGGAACCATTTAGGGGTTGGTTTTCGTTTTCACCCTTTAACGGCTTATTTTGAAGCCTAATCTAAATATTTTCAAATTATCATCATATTCATAAATCGGTAGACCCGTGACTACGCGGTTTGTTCCAACAAGTTACATTGGTCCCATGCGTGGTGTTCATGCCTCTTACGGGGCCGTTTGGGGGTTGTATTGGGTTTTCCCCTTTAACGGCTGGTTTTTAAGCCTAATCTTGATATTTTCAGATTATCATCATATTCATAAACCGTTAGACTCGTGACTACGCGATCAGTTCCAATGGGTTACATTGGTCCCGTGCATGGTGTTAGTGCCTCTTACGGGGCCGTTTAGGGGTTGGTTTGGGTTTTCACCCTTTAATGGCTTATTTTAAAGCCTAATCTTGATATTTTCAAATTATCATCATATTCAAAAACCAGTATACCCGTGACTACACGGTCTGTTCCTACGAGTTACATTGGTCCCGTGCGAGGTGTCCATGCCTCTTACGGGGTCGTTTGGGGGTTGGTTACAGTTTTCACCCTTTACGGCTTGTTTCTAAGTTTAATCTAGATATTTTCAAATTATCATCAAATTCTAAAACTGGGAGACCTCTGACTACACGGCCAGTTCCTACGAGTCACATTAATCCCGTTGGAGGTGTTCATGCCTCTTACGGGGCCGTCTGGGGGCTGAATTGGGTTTTCTCCTTTTGACGGGTTCTTTTTAAGCCTAATCTTGATATTTTCAAATTATTGTCATATTCATAAACCGGTAGACTCATGACTACGCGGTCAGTTCTGATGAGTTACATTGGTCCCTTGCGAGGTGTTAGTGCCTCTTACGAGGCCGTTTAGAGAATGGTTTGGGTTTTCACCCTTTAACGGCTTGTTTTTAAGTCAAATCTTAATATTTTCAAATTATCATCATATTCACAAACTGGTAGACCCTTGACTATGCTGTCAGTTCCTACGAGTTTCATTGGTCCCATGCGAGGTGGTCGTGCCTCTTCTTGGGCCATTTGGGGCGGAATTGGGTTTTCACCCTTTAACGGCTTGCTTTTAAGCCTAATCTTAGTATTTTCAAATTATCATCATATGCATAAATCGGTAGAGCCGTGACTACGCAATCAGTTCCTACGAGTTACATTGGTCCCGTGGGAGGTGTTCATGCCTCTTATGGGGCCGTTTGGAGGTTAGTTTGGGTTTTTACCCGTTAACGGCTTATTTTTAGTTTAATCTAGATATTATCAAATTATCATCATATTCATAAATCGGTAGACCTGTGACTATGCGGTCAGTTCCTAAGAGTTACGTTGGTCCCGTGTGAGGTGTTAGTGCCTCTTACGGGTCCGTTTGGGTGTTGGTTTGGATTTTCACCCTTTAACGACTTCTTTAAGCCTAATGTAGACATTTTCAAATTTTCATCACATTCTCAAACCAGGAGACCCATTATTATGCGGTCAGTTCCTACGAGTCACATTGATCCCGTGGGAAGTGTTCATGCCTCCTACGGGGCCATTAGGGGGTTGGTTTTGGTTTTCACCCTTTAATGGCTTGTTTCCAAGTTTAATCTAAATATTTTCATCTTATCGTCAAATTCTCAAACCGAGAGACCCGTGACTATGCGGTTATTTTGTATAAGGTACATTGGTCCCGTGCAAGGTGTTCATGCCTCTTAGGGGGGCATTTGGGGCCTCAATTGGGTTTTCACCCTTTAACGACTTATTTGTAAGCCTAATCTTGATATTTTCAAATTATCGTTATATTCATAAACTGGTAGAGCCGTGATAATTCGATCCATTCCTGCGTGTTACATTGGTCCCGTGCGAGGTGTTAGTGCCTCTTACCGGGCCGTTTAGGGGTTGGTTTGGGTTTTCACCCTTTAACAGCTTATTTTTAAGCCTAATCTTGATATTTTCAAATTATCATCATCGTCTTAAATGGGAAGACCCGTGACTACGCGATCAGTTCCTACGAGTTACATTGGTCCCGTGCGAGGTGTTCATGCCTCTTATGGGGTCGTTTGGGGGTTGGTTTGGGTTTTCACCCTTTAACGACTTGTTTTTTAGTTTTATCTAGTTATTATCAAATTATCATCATATTCATAAACCGCTAGACCTGTGACTACGCGGTCAGTTCCTATCAGTTACATTGGTCCCGTGGTAGGTGTTCATGCCTATTACAGGGCCAATTGGGATTTGGTTTTGGTGTTCACCCTTTAACGGCTTGTTTTTAAGTTTAATCTAGATATTTTTAAATTATCATCATATTCATAAACCGGTAGACCCGTGACAATGCGGTTAGTTCCTACGAGTCACATTGGTCCCATGCGAGGTGTGTGTGCCTCTTACGGGGCCGTTTAGGGGTTGGTTTGGGTTTTCACCCTCTCACGGCTTATTTTTTTAGCCTAATCTTGATATTTTCAAATTATCGTCATATTCATAAACCGGTATACCCGTGACTACGCAGTCAGTTCCTACGAGTTACGTTGGTTTCGTGCGACGTGTTGGTGCCTCTTACGAGGCCGTTTAGGGGTTGGTTTGGGTTTTCACCCTTTAACGGCTTGTTTTTAAGCCTAATCTAAATATTTTCAGATTATCATCATATTCATAAACCGGTAGACCCATGACTATGTGGTATGTTCTTACAAGTTACATTGGTCCCGTGCGAGGTGTTCATGCCTCTTACGGGGCTGTTGGGGGGTTGGTTTGGATTTTTACCCTTTAACGGCTTATTTATAAGTTTAATCAAGATATTTTTAAATTAACATCAGATTCTCAAATCGGGAGACCCGTGACTACGCGGTCAGTTCCTACGAGTTACATTGGTCTCGTGGGAGGTGTTCATGCCCCTTACGGGGCCGTTTGGGGACTGAATTGGGTTTTCCCCATTTAACGACTTGTTTTTAAACCTAATCTTGATATGTTTAAATTATCATCATATTCATAAATCGATAGATCCGTTACTACGCGGTCAGTTCCAACGAGTTACATTGGTCCCGTGCAAGGTGTTAGTGCCTCTTACGGGGCCGTTTGGGGGTTGGCTTGGGTTTTCACCCTTTAACGGCTTGTTTTTAAGACTAATCTTGATATTTTCAAATTATCGTCATATTCTTAAATCGGTATACTCGTGACTACGCGGTCAGTTCCTATGAGTTACATTGGTCATGTGCGAAGTGTTCATGACTTTACGGGGTCGTTTGGGGGTTGGTTTGGGTTTTCACCCTTTAACGGCTTATTTTTAAGTTTAATCTAGATATTTTTAAATTTTCAACATATTTTCAAATTGGGAGTCCCGTGACTATGATGTCAGTTCCTACGAGTTACATTGGTCCCGTGGGGGAGGTGTTCATGCCTCTAACGGGGCCGTTTGGGGTCTGAATTGGGTTTTCACCCTTTCACGGCTTATTTTTAAGCCTAATCCTGATATTTTCAAATAATCATCATATTCATAAACCGGTAGACCCGTGACTACGCGGTTAGTTCCTACGAGTTACATTGGTCCCGTGCGAGATGTTAGTGCCTCTTATGGGGCCATTTAGCAGTTGGGTTGGGTTTTCTCCCTTTAATGGTTTATTTAAGCCTAATGCAGACATTACTATCCGATCAGTTCCTATAAGTTACTATGGTTCCGTGGGAGGTGTTCATGCCACTGGGCCGTTAGGGGGTTGGTTTAGGCTTTCACCCTTTAATGGCTTGTTTTTAAGTTTAATCTAGATGTTTTCAAATTGTCATCATATTCTCAAACAGGGAGACCTGTGACTAAGTGATTATTTCATGTAAGTTACATTGGTCCCGTGCGAGGTGTTCATGCCTCTTACAGGGCCGTTTGGGAGTTGGTTTGGGTTTTTACCCTTTAACGACTTGTTTTGAACCCTCATATTGATATTTTCAAATTATCATATACACAAACTGGTAGACATGTGACTATGCGATCACTTCCTACGAGTTACATTGGTCCCATGGGAGGTTTTCATGCCTCTTACGGGGCCGTTTAGGGGTTGGTTTGAGTTTTCACCCATTAACGGCTTGTTTTTAAGTTTAATCTAGATATTTTTTAATTATCATCATATTCTCAAACTAGCATACCTATCACTACACGGTCAGTTCCTACGAGTAACATTGGTCCTGTGGGAGGTGTTCATGCCTCTTACGGGGCCGTTTGGGGGCTTAATAGGGTTTTCAACCTTTAAAGACTTGTTTCTAAGCCTAATCTTGATATTTTCAAATTATCGTCATATTCATAAACCGGCAGAACTGTGACTACACGATCAGTTCCAAAGAGTTACTTTGGTCCCGAGCGAGGTGTTCATGCCTCTTACAGGGGCGTTTGGAGGTTGGTTTGGGTTTTCACCCTTTAACGACCTATTTTTAAGTTTAATCTAGATATTTTCAAATTATCATCATATTCTCAAACCCGGAGACCCGTGACTACGCGATCAGTCCCTACGAGTTACATTGGTCCCGTGGGAGGTGTTCATGCCTCTTACGGGGCCGTTAGGGGGCAGAATTGGGTTTTCACCCTTTAATGGCTTATTTTTAATCCTAATCTTTATATTTTCAAATTATCATCAAATTCATAAACCGGAAGACCTGTGACAACGCGGTCAGTTCCTACGAGTTACATTGGTCTCGTGCGACGTGTTTTTGCCTTTTACAGGGCCGTTTGGGGGTTGGTTTGGGTTTTCACCATTTAACGGCTTGTTTTTAAGTTTAATCTCATATTCTCAAACCGAGAGACCCGTGACTATGCGGTTATTTCGTATAAGTTACATCGGTCCCGTGCAAGGTGTGCATGCCTCTTACGGGGCCGTTTGGGGGCAGTATTGGGTTTTCACCCTTTAACGGCTCCTTTTTAATCCTAATGTAGACATTTTTAAATTATCATCATATTCTCAGACTGGGAGACCCATTACTACGCGGTCAGTTCATACAAGTTACATTAGCCCCATGGGAGGTGTTCATGCCTCTTACGGGGCCGTTTGGGGGTTGGTTTGGGGTTTCTCCCTTTAACGATTTATTTTTAAGTTTAATCTAGATATTTTCAAATTATTCTCATATTATCAAATTAGGATCCTCGTGATGACGTTGTCAGTTCCTTTGAGTTACATTGGTCCAGTGGGAGATGTTCATGCCTCTTACGGGGCCATTTGGGGGCTGGATTGGGTTTTCACCCTTTAACGGCTAGTTATTAAGCCTAGTCTTGATATTTTTAAATTATCTTCATAATCATAAATCGGTAGACCCGTGACTACGCGGTCAGTTCCTTTGAGTTATATTTGTCCCGTGCGAGGTGCTAGTACCTCTTACGACGCCGTTTAGGGGTGGGTTTGGGTTTTCACTCTTTAACGGCTTGTTTTCAAGCCAAATCTTAATATTTTCAAATTATCTTCATATTCATAACTGGTAGACCCGTGACTACGCGGTCAGTTCCTACGAGTCAAATTGGTCCCGTGCGAGGTGTGCATGCCTCTTACGGGGCCGCTTGGAGGTTGATTCGGTTTTCACCCTCTAACGGCTTATTTTTAAGTTTAATCTAGATATTTTCAAAGTATCATCATATTCTCAAAGTGGGAGACCCGTGACTACGTGGTTATTTCGTTTAATTTACATTGGTCCCGTACGAGGTGTTCATGCCTCTTACGGGGCCGTTTGGGAGCAGAATTGGGTTTTCACCCTTTAACGGCTCGTTTTTAAGCCTAATGTACAAATTTTCAAATTATCATCATATTCTCTTACTGGGAGACCAATTACTACGTGGTCAGTTCATACAAGTTACATGGGTCCCTCATGAGAGGTGTCCATGCCTCTTACGGGGCCGCTTGGGGGTTGGTTTGGGTTTTCTCCCTTTAACTCCTTATTTTTATGTTTAATCTCGATATTTTACAATTATCCTCATATTTTAAACTAGGATACCCCTACTATGCAATCAGTTCCTACGAGTTACATTGGTCCCGTGGGAGGTGTTCATGCCTCTTACGGGGCTGTGTTGGGGGCTGAATTGGGTTTTCACCCATTAACGGCTTATTTTTAAGCCTAATCTTGATATTTTCGTCATATTCATAAATCGGTAGACTCGTGACTACGCGATCAGTTTCTACGAGTTACATTGGTCCCATGCGAGGTGTTAGTGCCTCTTACGGGGCCGTTTAGGGGTTAGTTTGGGTTTTCACCCTTTAACGGCTTATTTTTGGGCCTAATCTTGATATTTTCAAATTATCGTCCTATTTATAAACCTGTAGACCCGTGAATACACGGTCAGTTTCTACGAGTTACATTGGTCTCGTGCGAGTTGTTCATGCCTCTTACGGGGCCGTTTGGGGGTTGGTTTGGGTTTTCACCCTTTAACGGCTTCTTTTTAAGTTTAATCTAGATATTATCAAGTTATCATCATAGTCATAAACTAAAAGACCCGTGACTATGCGGTTATTTCGTATAAGTTACATTGGTCCTGTGCGAGGTGTTCATGCCTCTAACGGGGCCGTTTGGGGCAGAATTGCATTTTCACCCTTTAACACCTTGTTTTTAATCCTAATGTAGACATTTTCAACTTATCATTATATTCTCAAACCAGGAGACGCATTACTATGCGTTCAGTTCCTACGAGTTACATTGGTCCTGTGGCAGGTGTTTATGCCTCTTACGGGGCAGTTTGGGAGTTGGTTTGGGTTTTCACCCTTTAACGGCTTTTTTTTAAGTTTAATCTAGACATTTTCAAATTATCATCATGTTCTCGAATCGGGATATTGGTGACTATGCGGTCAGCTCCAACGAGTTACATTGGTCCCGTGGGAGGTGTTCATACCTCTTACCGGGTCGTTTGGGGGCTGAATTGGGTTTTCACCCTTTAACGGCTTGTTTCTAACCCTAATCCTTATATTTTCAAATTATCGTCATAATAATAAAGTGGAAGACCCGTGACTACGCAGTCAGCTCCTTTGAGTTATATTTGTCCAGTGCGAGGTGCTAGTGCCTCTTATGAGGTCGTTTAGGGGTTGGTCTAGGTTTTCACCCTTTAACGGCTTGTTTTCAAACCAAATCTTAATATTTTCAAATTATCGTCATATTCATAAATCGGTAGATCCGTTACTACGCGGTCAGTTCCTAAGAGTTACATTGGTCCCGTGCGAGGTGTGCAGCCTCTTACGGGACCGTTTGGGGGTTGATTAGGGTTTTCACCCTTTAACGTCTTGTTTTTAAGTTTAATCTAGATATTTTCAAAGTATCATCATATTCTCAAACTAGGAGACCCGTGACTACACGATTATTTCGTGTAAGTTACATTGGTCCCGTGCGAGGTGTTCATGCCTCTTACGAGGCCGTTTGGCGGCAGAATTGGGTTTTCACCCTTTAACGGCTCGTTTTTAAGCCTAATGTAGAAATTTTCAAATTATCATCATATTCTCAAACTCGGAGACCCATTACTATGCGGTCAGTTCATACAAGTTACATGGGTCCCATGGGAGGTGTTTATGCCTCTTACGGGGCCGCTTGGGGGTTGGTTTTGGTTTTCTCCCTTTAACAGCTTGTTTTTATGTTTAATCTTGATATTTTCAGATTATCCTCATATTCTCAAACTGGGATACCCCTGACTACGCTCAATTCCTACGAGTTACATTGGTCCCGTGGGAGGTGATCATGCCTCTTACGGGGCCGTTTGGGGGCGGAATTAGGTTTTCACCCTTTAACGGCTTGTTTTTAAGCCTAATCTTGATATTTTCATCATATTCATAAACCGGTAGACTCGTGACTACGCAATTAGTTCCTACGAGTTACATTGGTCCCATACGAGGTGTTTGTGTCTCTAACGGGGCCGTTTAAGGGTTGGTTTGGGTTTTCACCCTTTAACGGCTTATTTTTGGGCCTAATCTTAATACTTTCAAATTATCGTCATATTTATGAACCTGTAGACCCGTGAATACGCGATCAGTTCCTACGAGTTACATTGGTCCCGTGCGAGTTTTTCATGCCTCTTACGGGGCCGTTTGGGGGTTGGTTTGGGTTTTTACCCTTTAATGGCTTATTTTTAAGTTTAATCTAGATATTATCAAATTATCATCATATTCGTAAACCAGGAGACCCGTGACTATGCGGTTATTTCGTATAAATTACATTGGTCCTGTGCGAGGTGTTCATGCCTCTAACGGGGCCGTTTGGGGGCGAAATTAGGTTTTCACCCTTTTACACGTTGTTTTTAAGCCTAATGTAGACATTTTTAACTTATCAATATATTCTCAAACCGGGAGACGCATTACTACGCGTTCAGTTCCTATGAATTACATTGGTCCTGTGGCAGGTGTTCATGCCTCTTACGGGGCCGTTTGGGGGTTGGTTTGGGCTTTGACCCTTTAACGACTTATTTTTAAGTTTAATCTTGACATTTTCAAATTATCATCATATTCTCAAATCAGGATACTGGTGACTACGCGGTCATCTCCTACGAGTTACATTGGTCCCGTGGGAGGTGTTCATGCCTCTTACCGGGCCGTTTGGGGGCTGAATTGGGTTTTCACCCTTTAACGGCTTGTTTTTAAGCCTAATCATTATATTTTCAAATTATCGTCATAATCACAAACTAGAAGACCCGTGACTACGCAGTCAGTTCCTTTGAGTTATATTTATCCCGTGCGAGGTGCTAGTGCCTCTTACGAGGCCGTTTAGGGGTTGGTTTGGGTTTTCACCCTTTAACGGCTTGTTTTCAAGTGAAATCTTAATATTTTTAAATTATCATCATATTCATAAATCGATAGACCAGTGACTACGCTGTCAGTTCCTACGAGTTACAATGGTCCCGTGCGAAGTGTGCATGCCTCTTACGGGGCCATTTGGGGGTTGATTAGGGTTTTCACCCTTTAACGGCTTATTTTTAAGTTTAATATAG
Source organism: Sambucus nigra (assembly GCA_949130495.1). NCBI lineage: Eukaryota > Viridiplantae > Streptophyta > Magnoliopsida > Dipsacales > Adoxaceae > Sambucus > Sambucus nigra. The sequence goes on from OX422217.1 coordinate 320,136,793, forward strand.
ATATTTTCAAAGTATCATCATATTCTCAAACTGGGAGACCCGTGACTACGCGGTTATTTCGTTTAAGTTACATTGGTCCCGTGCGAGGTGTTCATGCCTCTTACGGGGCCGTTTGGAGGCAGAATTGAGTTTTCACCCTTTAACGGCTCGTTTTTAAGCCTAATATAGAAATTTTCAAATTATAATCATATTCTCAAACTGGGAGACCAATTACTACATGGTGAGTTCATACAAGTTATATTGGTTTGGGGTTTCACCCTTTAACGACTTGTTTTGAAGCCTCATCTTGATATTTTCAAATTATCATCATATTAATAACCGGTAGAGTCGTGACTATGCGGTTAGTTTCTAAGAGTTACATTGATCCAGTGCTAGTTATCCATGCCTCTTACGGGGCCGTTTGGGGGTTCGTTTGGGTTTTCACCCTTTAACGGCTTATTTTTAAGTTTAATCTAGATATTTTCAAATTATCATCATATTCTAAAACTCGGAGACCCATGACTACGCGTTCAGTTCCTATGAGTTACATTGGTCCCGTGGGAGGTGTTCATGCCTCTTACGGGGCCATTAGGGGGCTGAATTGGGTTTTCACCCTTTAACGGCTTATTTTTAAGCCTAATCTTGATATTTTCAATTTATCGTCATATTCATAAACCGGTAGACCTGTGACAACGCGATCAGTTCCTACGAGTTACATTGGTCCCGTGCGACGTGTTCTTGCCTTTTAATGGGTCGCTTGGGAGTTGGTTTGGGTTTTCACCTTTTAACGGCTTGTTTTTAAGTTTAATCTTATATTCTCAAATCGAGAGATCCGTGACTACGCTATTATTTCGTATAATTTACATTGGTCCCGTGCGAGGTGTTCATGCCTCTTACGGGGCCGTTTGGGTGCAGTATTGGGTTTTCACCCTTCAACGGCCCGTTTATAAGCCTAATGTAGACATTTTCAAATTATCGTCATATTCTCAAACTGAGAGACCCATTACTACACGGTCAGATCATACGAGTTACATTGGCCCCATGGGAGGTGTTCATTCCTCTTATGGGGCCGTTTGGGGGTTGGTTTGGGTTTTCTCCCTTTAACGGTTAGTTTTTAAGTTTAATCGATATATTTTCAAATTATTTTCATATTATCAAATTGGGATCCTCGTGACTACGAGGTCAGTTCCTTGGAGTTACATTGGTACTGTGGGAGGTGTTCATGCCTCTTACGGGGCCATTTGGGGGCTGATTTGGGTTTTCACCCTTTAACGGCTTGTTTTTAAGCCTAATCTTGATATTTTCGTCATATTCATAAACCGGTATACCCGTGACTACGCGATCAGTTCCTATGAGTTACAGTGGTCCCGTGTAAGGTGTTAATGCCTCTTACGGGGACGTTTAGGGGTTTGTTTGGGTTTTCACCCTTTAACGGCTTTTTTTTACGTCTAATCTTGATGTTTTTAAATTATCGTCGTATTCATAAACCAGTAGACCCATGACTACGCAGTCAGTTCCTACGAGTTATAGTAGTCCCGTGCAAGGTGTCCATGCCTCTTATGGGGCTGTTTTGGGGGTTTGTTTGGGTTTTCACCCTTTAACGGCTTATTTTTAAGCCTAATCTAGATATTTTCAAATTATCGTCATATTCATAAAATGGTAGAACCGCGACTACGTGATATGTTCCTACAAGTTACATTGGTCTAGTGCGAGGTGTCCATGCCTCTAATGGCGACGTTTGGGGGCAGAATTGGGTTTTCACCCTTTAACACCTTGTTTTTAAGCCTAATGTAGACATTTTTAACTACTCGTTATATTCTCAAACAAGGAAATGCTTTACTACGTGTTCAATTCCTACAAGTTAAATTGGTCCTGAGACAGGTGTCCATGCCTCTTACGGGGTCGTTGGGGGGTTGGTTTGGGTTTTCACCCTTTAACGGCTTGTTTTTAAGTTTAATCTAGACATTTTATAATTATCATCATATTCTCAAACCGAGATACTGGTGACTTCACGGTAAGCTCGTACGAGTTACATTGGTCCCGTGGGAGGTGTTCATGCCTCTTATCGGGCCGTTTGGGGGCTGAATTGGGTTTTCACCCTTTAACGTCTTGTTTCTAAGCCTAATCTTGATGTTTTCAAATTATCTTCATATTCATAAACCGAAAGACACATCACTACGCAGTCAATTCCTTTGAGTTACATAGGTCCAGTGTGAGGTGTTATTGCCTCTTACGAGGCCGTTTACAGGTTGGTTTGTGTTTTCACCCTTTAACGGCTTGTTTTTAAGCCAAACCATAATATTTTGAAATTATCGTCATATTCATTAATCGATAGACCCGTGCCTATGTGGTCAGTTCCTACGAGTTATATTGGTCCCGTGCGAGGTGTGCATGCCTCTTACGGGGCCATTTGGGGGTTGATTATGGTTTTCACCCTTTAACGTCCTATTTTTAAGTTTAATCTATATATTTTCAAAGTATTGTCATATTCTCAAACCGGGAGACCCGTGACTACGCGGTTATTTCATTTAATATACATTGGTCCCGTGTGAGGTGTTCACGCTTCTTACAGGGCCGTTTGGGGGATGAATTGGGTTTTCACACTTTAACGACTCATTTTTAAGCCTAATGTAGAAATTTTTAAATTATCGTCATATTCTCAAACTAGGAGACCCATTACTACACGATGAGTTCATACAAGTTACATTGATCCCATGGGAGGTTTGCATGCCTCTTACAGGGCCGTTTGGGGGTTGGTTTGGGTTTTCTCCCGTTAACGGCTTGTTTTTAAGTTAAATCTAGATATTTTCAGATTATCCTCATATTATCAAATTGGGATACCTGTGACTACGCGGTCAGTTCCTATGAGTTACATAAGTCCCGTGGGAGGTGTTCATGCCTCTTACGGGGCCGTTTGGGGGCTGAATTGGGTTTTCACCCTTTAATGGCTTGTTTTTAAGCCTAATCTTGATATTTTAATCATATTAACAAATCGGTAGACTCGTGACTACACGATTAGTTCCTACGAGTTACATCAGTCCCGTGCGAGGTGTTAGTGCCTCTTGTGGGGCCGTTTAGGGGTTGGTTTGGGTTTTCACCCTTTAACAGCTTGTTTTTAAGCCCAATCTTGATATTTTCAAGTTATCGTCATATTTATAAACCTATAGACCCATGAATACGCGGTCAGTTCTGATGAGTTACATTAGTCCCGTGCGAGTTGTCCGTGCCTCTTTCGGGGCCGTTTGGGAGTTGGTTTGGGTTTTCACCCTTTAACGGCATTTTTTTAAGTTTAATCAAGATATTATCGAATTATCGTCATATTCATAAACCAGGAGACTCGTGACTCTACGGGTTTTTTGTATAAGTTACATTGGTCCCGTGCGAGGTGATCATGCCTCTTAGGGGGCCGTTTGGGGGCAGAATTGGGTTTTCACCCTTTAACGGCTTATTTTTAAGCCAAATGTAGACATTTTCAAATTATCGCCATATTCTCAAATCGGGAGATCCATTACTACGCGGTTAGTTCCTACGAGTTACATTGGTCCCGTGGGAGGTGTTCATGCCACTTACGGGGTCGTTTGGGGGTTGGTTTGGGTTTTCACCCTTTAACGGCTTGTCTTTAGGTTTTATCTAGATATTTTCAAATTATCATCATAATCTCAAACAGGGATACCCATGACTACGCAGTCAGTTCTTATGAGTTACATTGGTCCCGTGGGAGGTGTTCCTGCCTCTTATGAGGCCGTTTGGGGGCTGAAATAGGTTTTCACCCTTTAACAACTTATTTTTAAGTCTAATCTTGATATTTTCAATTTATCATCATATTCATAAATCAGTAGACCCGTGACTACGCGATCAGTTTCAAGGAGTTACATTGGTCCCGTGCGAGGTGTTAGTGCCTCTTACGGGGCCGTTTAGGGGTTGGTTTGGGTTTTCACCCTTTAACGGCTTATTTTTAATCCTAATCTTGATATTTTCAAATTATCATCATATGCATAAATCGGTATACCCGTGACTACGTGGTCAGTTCCTTCGAGTTACATAGGTCCCGTACAAGGTGTTCATGCCTCTTACGGGGCCATTTGGGGGTTGGTTTGGGTTTTCACCCTTTAACGGCTTATTTTTAAGTTTAATCTAGGTATTTTTGAATTATCATCATATTCTCAAACCGAGAGACCCCTGAATACGCGGTCAGTTCCTATGAGTTACATTCGTCCTGTGTGAGGTGTTCATGCCTCTTACGGGGCCGTTTGGGGGCTGAATTGGGTTTTCATCTTTTAACGGCTTGTTTTTAAGCCTAATCTTGATATTTTCAAATTATCATCATATTCATAAACCGGTAGACTTGTGACAATGCGGTCAATTTTTACGAGTTACATTATTCCCGTGCGAGGTGTGCATGCCTCTTATGGGGCCGTTTGGGGGCAGAAATGGGTTTTCACCCTTTAACGACTTGTTTTTAAGCCAAATGTAGACATTTTTAAATTATCGTCTTATTCTCAAATTGGGAGACCCATTATTACGAGTTATATTTGTCCCGTGGGAGGTGTTCATGCCTCTTACGGGGCCATTTTGGGGGTTAGTTTGGGTTTTTACCCTTTAATGGCTTATTTTTAAGTTTAATTCCGGTATTTTCAAATTATCATCATATCCTCAGACCGGGAGACCCGTGACTACGTGGTCAGTTCTTATGATTTACATTGGTCCCGTGGGAGGTGTCCATGCCTCTTACAGGGTCATTTGGGCGCTGAATTGAGTTTTCACCCTTTAACGGCTTGTTTTTAAGACTAATATTGATATTTTCAAATTATTGTCATATTCATAAACCGGTAGACCCGTGACTACACGGTGAGTTCCTACGAGTTACATTCGTCTCGTGCGAGGTGTTAGTGCCTTTTACGGGATCGTTTAGGGGTTGGTTTGGGTTTTCACCCTTTAGCAACTTATTTTTTAGCCTAATCTTGATATTTTCAAATTATCATCATATTCATAAATTTGTAGACCCGTGACTACGCGGTCAGTTCCTAGGTGTTACATTGGTCTCGTGCGAGGTGTTCATGCCTCTTATGGGGCCGTTTGGGGGTTAATTTGGATTTTCACCCTTTAACTTCTTGTTTTTAAGTTTAATCTTAATATTTTCAAATTATCGTCATATTCTCAAATCGGGAGACCCGTGACTACGTAGTTATTTCATATAAGTTAAAAGAAAGACAGTTTTAACAATTGGGAACAAAAATGTATTTTAAGCATCAACTAAAGAAGAATCTAAAATATATATTAATCCTGAGAGAGCATGAAAACTCAAATAAATATTGCCTTTATCATTTATTGGTGTCATGAATGGGAGGGAGAAAGTCATCGTGCCAATACAAAAATCCATTGTTACCCACATCTCACATAATCCTTGTTTTCCACCCCAAACTGGATATTCCGGCACTTTTATGAGGTCGAGTACGATCTTCACTTCTCTCTTTCCTAACTCATGGAAGTGACCTGAAGATACAGCTCTTGGCGGCAATTTCCTACAATAACCGATGACTTGACCAGTGTGAGATAGTATTTTTCATTACACCATCGAGATTAAACTTGAAACTTGGGATGTGGGGGGAGTAAAAGGACTGGAAGGAGTTGCAGTGTTTGGAGATGGTAATGCATGAGTATTATGTCCAACAATTGCAAACTTTCCACTCTCAAAATTCCTTACAAAATCTGAGAGTGTAGACTTCACATGCTCCATTTCTTCTCTGAGTTTATCCACATGATCCTTCCAACTTTCGTTGTTCGCATTCACCTCTTGAAGCATTTCTCGAGCAAATGTAGACGCCAATATAGATGTTCTAGAAATCATGGACCCAACGCAACGAACACGTCCTCGCGTGTCTTTTCCAAATACATCAAAAATTGGCCCAGCATCCAAGGTCTCCTCTTGACCACTTGCTTGGTATACATCTAGAAGTATTTTAACCTTATCTTGTACATAAAGACATTAAAGTTATCATTTGAATTACAAATTGGGCAAAAGAAGCAAAAAGGAAACATTAAAACTAAATTACCGCAAATGCTTTATCATGAGGCGCATAATCTCCGCATTTTACTTTATGAGCCGACAACTACAATTCAGCACGGGTTGGTTCAAGCCCATGCTCCTCTTTCCAATTCTTTGCAGCTTGGGCATAACCATAACGAACCGTGTTACGAGTAGTTGTTTTCATACAATTTTGTTTTATCTCTTCATTTTTTTTCGCAAATACTTTTGGGCATGTACAACTTCATTGACACAAAATACCTCCCAATCCTTAGGTTTAACTTTTTTAGGAACATTCTCCCTCCACTTTGTAACATCGTCACCCTGCAAATTTACCCTTATCTTGGCCTTGAATTTCTCCCAAGACTCGTTAGCTTTTCTCATAAACATGTTTTTTTTATTATCTTTCACATCAGGAAAATCTTTCTACAATATATGAAAGAAATAAAATTTATCATTATGTAATTAAATTTAGTAACTAATACAATTGTAGCCAAAGAGAAAAAATAGTATACCTTGAACATTGTCCAAATTTGATTCTTATATCGCGCGTATGCATGTCTCCATGTTGTATAAGAAACCAGTACATGCGTCCTTACGAGGTCTCCCCATCTAGTAGAGGGTGTAGCTGAATTGTCCCCAACCAGAAGGCCATGCTCGTTAAATTTTAATCTCTTCGTAGGAAGTGCATCACCCATTGTCGAAGAACTTGAAGCAGCCTTCGAGCTGGAGTTTGATCCTGGTGTCGCACCACTTGGTGACGGATTTGAAGTATCACCCACCTGAGACATTATTTATCTAACAAAAGATTGTTTGGCACAAAAATAATCAGAATAAATAGAATATTATATCACCAAAACAACTATTGTACAATTGTTATTTGCAGTCACTAAAGTTGGTAAACATGCTTCCATTAGATTAAGTTAAAAGTCCGACGAAAACATGCTAAATTATGCTCTGAAACCCGCCCCATACCTGTTATAGTATCGTCAACTTTTTAATAAGAATACAGACCTGTTTTTAGCAGTTTGAAGGGTTGTTTTTTTTGCAGTTTTAAGGGTTATTTTGAACATTTTTAAGAGTTATTTTTTCATGGTAAACAGGCCTATTTTGGGGTTGTTCGTATTGAACAAATTCTGGCAAAGTAAAACAACCCAAATTGTGCATAATTATAATCCTATGTATCTAAAGTAATTAATATATTCTACTTATCTTCTGTGTAGGAGAATGCTGCACGTAAAATGACTATAAATGTTCAAATGGTTGGATTAACGTGACACGAACCATACACCACTACTACCAATTTCAGTTTATAAAACGGCTATATATATATATATACACACACACATTGATCTCCCACTCACATTTCATTATTGTAGTTTGAAATTATTGAATTCAAAATATAGCTTTGGATTTTAGCATTTGTTTTTCAATTTTTGACCTCTTTGTTTTTTAATTCCAAAAATAATCCAGCATCAAAACCACACCGGACAAAACTAAAGAAGTAACAGCAGAACCTTTAGGCCTATTTGGACACTCTAAAAGTCTTATTATAAATGCCATATGATACAAATTGTGATAGGTACACATGTCCATCTGTTCAGGACATCAAAACATGTCAACCTATGTTGATTACAGACTTTAAATCCACTTGATTATTAGATTAATTCAAGGAAGAAGGTGGGTTTCATATCATCTACACAGGTCAATTTTATTCGTTCCCGAGTCAACAATTTGATCAATGTTAGTCGTGTGTTATAAATTTATGAATTTTATTATGCGTTCACAGATTTATGGGCAATAATTACATGATTTGACGAACCCAGGTTTCATTATAGGTGAACAGAGGGGATTAATTCAATCACAATAGCCTTAGTATATTTCATAAATGAGTCATTTCATACGACTCCATGTCCAGCTCCAGCCCAATAATGAAAGTGATTTAAGAAATCTCAGAAGTGAGATTTCTATAGTAGACCATCATGGATGAACCACTGTGCTATTAAAGTTTGTATCTGTATGGTTTAACTGTAAGTTTTTTTAAAATTATGATGATCGCTTTCAAAATCCTCAAATAGGTCCATGGATTGGTGGAATATTTAGGTTACTTGTTCATGATTCGTTGCAAATCTTCTGTATGTAGATATGACAGGTTATGTAGGCCCTCCTTTGAAGAAAACCTTAAAAAAGGTGTCGCAACCAATGCTTCAGCATACACTGCATCGATGAATGCTGCAGAGTCTAGCGACGCATCAATATATAGTTTTCTATTGAATATGAATCATCAACGAGTGATACCCGCTTTGCTATTGAATACGAGTCAGAATACAGAATATTCAGAATACATAATACAAAATAGAGTCTTACGAGAGCTGCAAGCTCTGCTACTAAATACAGAATAGGCGTTCAGGGGTCAAATCTTTAACGGGTTTGTCAGATTAATTGACGGGATCAAGAGAAAGATATGACACATGTCATGTGGATGTCAAAACATCAAACATGTTTATTGTATTACTAACTGCATCCTCAACTCTTTGTTCACAAGGACTTCTTTGTTGTTTGAGAAGTTTGGGACTCAATTCTTTGTTCACAAAAAAATGATATCAAAGTTCAATAGATTCAATAGATTAACAATAACTAAACACCCAAGTTCAATAGATTCAATAGATTGACAATAACTAAATACCAAATTTTAAATAGTAAAAAAGTGATATCAGGTTCAAACATGAATCCATTACATTATATGAATTCTGTGTCTAAAAGTTCCAACAACTTCTCATTTTCCTCGAGAATGGAGTCATACATCGTACGATCAATCTCAACCGCATCTATTTCTTTTGCCAACCTCTTGGGAGAGTGCAAAATAATAGACCACCCATTGAACTTGGCATCTTTACAATAAAACACTTGAATTGCTTAAGATGCAAGGATGAACGGATCGTCGTGTATTGAATTTTTACTCGTGAGCTTACTAAGGTTCACCATCACCAATTTTGAAGTCGGGTCAACTTTGCAAGCATTCTTATCATCTACGTCCACCCAATCATAATAAAAGACTACATGTGTGAACTCAATATAATTCAAGTAGAGTATTTGTCTAATAACTCCATAAAAAGTTATGAGAACCCCCTTCTTATTAAATGCCTTCATGGATACACCACTACTCTGAAAGCTGCGATTCTCTTCATATGCAGAAGTAAAAAAGGTATATCCATTGCATTGGAACTTGTCATAGGTAGTAACCCTATGGAGTGGGCCATCGGCATAGGGCAAAATTTCGATATCATTAGATCTTAAGGCTATAATGAAATGAATAATTTTTTAATATTTTTTATAGAAATAAGGTTATGATAAAAAAAACAAGTACCTAGATAAATAAAGACTTGCCTTGTTCCTTAGCCAGTGATGAAATCGTCAACTCTATGCATCGATGTAGTCCCAGTTAACCCAAATTCTCTACAAGTAATGAATTTCGACATTAAGAAATTTTCAATTACAATAAAACAATATGAATTAGTAATGGGTTACATGTTTACCTTCTCCACTCATCAACGCCATGGTATTGAAATAGGACCCATCTTCATACTTGTTCATACTGCGCATGGAATTGAAATAGGACCTATCTTCGTACTTGTTCATACTGCATAGTATTTAGGGTTAACTCATTACCTTTACCCAATGCTTGTTGACACATTGAGTCATCAAACTCATCATCATGAAAATTCTCAAGGTTCCTCTTATGAGTTCCTTTACCTCTAATCGACACGTATTCCATGGCATGCAAATAAGCTTCATGTAATAAATATGCATGAACAATGCTCCCTTCGATGCACCTCTTATTTCATAACCACCTTTTGTATCTTCCCATTTCTCTTTCAAACAACCACATTGCACGATATCTAGGTGGTTCAGCTGTCAATGCTTTATCGGCTAAATGGTGCATGAGGTGGATCATGACCACAAAAAAGGCAGGTGGAAAGCAAATTTCGAGGACACAAATAGCCTCTACCAATGCTTGTTTTGCCTACAAAAGATGTTCCCTGAAAATCACTTTTGCACAAACAACATTAAAGAATATGCTTATCCATTGTATAGATTTAAACAAAGGCTTATGATCTAGAAATGGATGCATATGCAACGGAGGAAGCAATCATTACATAATGACATGATAATCATGAGACTTCAGATTGGTTAATCCAGGAAGGTCAATGTTAACATTATTACTGATGAAAAGCCAATCGGTACCTTCAATGATTTCAAGGTGAGATAAAAGGCTTCTTTCTCCTCCTTTCCTAATGCAAAAGGTGCTAATGGCATTCGTCGTTTATTACTACCTTCAACATCTTGCATCCATGATTTTCTCTAAAGATTCAACGGGACCTTCAACTCTTCCTGGGCTCTAACTGTATCTTTATTTGACGATCCTTTCACTAAGAGAATGGTACCTAAAAGAGTCTCTGTTACATTATTTTTAACGTGCATAAAGTCTAAATTATGTCGAATATCATAATCCTTACAGTACTCCAAGTCAAACAAAATGGACCTCCTCGAAAAACCCTCAGTACCTGTGAGATCCTCGGCATGACCTTCACTTGGATGATTATCATTATCTACATCATCTTCCAATACTATTGCCTCTTTCCCCTTCCCCTTCCCCTTCCCCTTCCCTTTCCCCTTACCCTTCCCCTTTAGCCTTCCCCTTCCCACTCCCTCTCCTTCTCCCTCTTTTTAGGCACCTTCTCAAGTGATAACAGACACAATTTTCTCAACCTCTACACTAATTAACTTTTGTGGAGCCATAGCAGTCTCTATTTTACCATTAAATGTTTGCTTTGATGTGTCGTACCTATAAGGATAGTTTTAGGGAAGGAACATGTGAGATCGTTGATAGCAATATTTCATTGACTTACGAAGATATTCAGAAGGTGTGTTTGTAGAGCAAATAGGACACCCATAATAACCTTGAGTTCGACAACCTACTAACATTCCATAATCAGGAAAATCATGAATAACCCACATCAACATGGATTTTAACTAAAAATGTTCATTTTCATTTGCATCCCAAGCCTCCACTCCAGACCATAAGATATTCAGCTCGTCGACTAAGGGTTGGAGAAAGACATCAATATTACTTGATGGTGACTTTGGCACGGGAATTAATACAGTCAACATTAAAAACTCACTCTTCATACACATTGATGGTTGAGGGTTGAAAGGTTGAATAATCACTAGCCAACAACTATAGTTAAGACCAAACATGTTATTAGGGTTAAAACTGTCAGTTGCTATTGCAAGTCAAAGATTTTATGGATCCTTGGCAAATTACCTCCACATAATGTTTGCATTTAGCCACTCTGTTGAATCTCAGAGATGATGCATAAATTCCATACAAGAGCTAGCTCAAGCGTGCCAAGTCATTTTCTCGGCTATCCATTTAATGGTATACAACTGCTATAGCCTAGGGATTAAAGATAAATGTCGCATTACCTTTTTAGGAACCTTATAAAACTTCTTTTGGCCCTTGGTATAGACAATTTCCTCCCCATCATCATCTCTTGAAGTATACTTGTATCACAAAGCACCATATTTTAGACATTTATTAAAATTTCCATGCTCTTTCCAAAACAACATGAAATTGTTAATGCACACATCATACTTAACATAGTCCATACCAATATCTCTAATTGTGTTCTTCATTTCGATATAACTAGTTGTCAAGTTGTTCCCTTCGGGGAGTAACTCATTCAACAATCTAAGAATTCCACCTGTGGCGCCATCTGACAAATTAAGTTGCATTTTTATATCATTTAAATTCATAAGAGCATACATGGTCATATGGCATGACGAACCAGTAGGAGGGTGCAATGGCTCCATTGCGAGTTGATGTAAATGCTCATACTTCTTCCCTTTGCCTGTATGTGTGTGAGAATCATTCGTAACGTCAAACTTTTGGGTCCCTTAATCACCACCTACACAATTAGGTGCACTACGACCCGCTTCAGTCGTGAACATCTCATAAGAATCATTCACAAGGTCATCCAAAGTCGGTGTATTAGACACATTAATGTGTTCTCCAATATTAGTCTGAGTCACGGGTTGTGCTGGTCGCTGGACTGGATTAAGAATTGACGTTTCCCCATGAAAATGCCATAAGGTGTAATTTATATCCATACCATAGTCCATCAAATGGACAAAGATTTCATCTAAAGTAAGATGTCCTTTCCCATTACGACAGCGCCTATAGGGGATTGAATGTATATCCCAAGGAATAGTGTTACGCACATACTGCAGAAACTCTAACACTCTGTCTCTATATGAATCAGTATCAAAGTTTTTCTCCTTTATCCACTCTTTATTGATTATCGACGACATTCGATAAACATGTGGATGCAAAATGTGTTAATAAGATCTCATCACATAAAATATCTTTTCAAAATTTCAAAACAGGAACTGTGGAGAATTACTAAATTACAGAAATCACATATAATACATTCTAATTATCCAAATTGTCCCATAAGTATTCTCTAACCCCTCATTTGATAGATATTGGTGGGATCTCTCTCCAAAAAGAGTAATAAAAATTGAAGATGTTCTTCACCATCCAAATACCATATCTAAAGAAACCCAAAACCCAGAATCAAGATCAATTTTCATGGTTATAATTCAACGGATTATCATTTCATAGTCAAACTATGGTTACGATTTGCATTTACATGTTGATTAATTCAAGTTAACAGGCAAGAGTGTATTACCATTACAACACATAATCAGCACCAATAGAAACTACACTAATGTCTAAAATTATGACACGATTGGAAAAAAATAACCACCAATTTTCAATTCACTAGGGTATTGTAATCTCAATATACCACATCCCAAATGGAAAAAAGCAATATATATACATACTAATGTAGAAGAATATGAAACAAAATAAAAAACATAGACTTTCTATATATAAACTAACGGCATCAGAGACTAATTGAACTAATAAGATGAACAATGTGAAACAGTACCTAACAACCTGAGCACCTTCCCAGTGTTTACTGAATAATGTGAAACACTACCCGTGTGAAATACATTCTAAGATGAATCAAGATTATTATTGTGATGTTCAATTTAAGTGATTAATTCCTTGCATTAGAGACTCCTCTGAAGTAATGTGATTAATGGTATATGGCTCAATTCTTAATATGATCGAAATAAAAAATAGATCGAAATCTAATGGGGACTAAATACTAAATCAATTTGTTTTCATCATCAAAACAGTGACCAAATACTAAAACAATTGAGAACATGAAAACAATGATCAAATACTAAAACAATTAACATAAAAACTAAAAGCATTTTGCGGAGGTAAACACTAATTAACAACACATTTCATGAACAATATGTATATATCTTCAATAGGTAAACACACATTTCCTGAACAAAAAGTAAACACACATTTCATGAACAATAGGTATATATCTTCAAAAAAAACACTAAAAAATGGTGGTTATTTTTTTCCAATCATGTCGTAATTTCAGACGTTAGTTTAGTTTCTATCGGTGCTGATTATGTGTTATAATGGTAATACATTTTCATTAGTGGAAAAAATAAAAAAACATAAAAACCCTAGTTGGATATTTCTAAACTACTCACTACGAATCCCTATAAAGAATGATGAATCGATGGGCCAAAATATGAGAAATGATAATAGGGATGAAAACTAACCTGAAAAGTGGTAAGTTTGAAGTTACCGGATATCTAAAATCCCTCTTGAACTCAACAAAAATTAGCAGCAGTGATGATGAGTAGCGCCGACTGGAGCAGCGATTTTGAGGCGCGGGTAGCGTGGAGAGAGGGAGAGAGTTAGGTTAGAAAGCCTCTTGAAATTTTGACCCCCGCTTGAAATTTTGGGATGTCATTATTTTAATTAAACGTACTCACATTTGGCATGCTTTTAAACAGTGCCAGATTTTGGCACTACTTTCATCCGTGCCAGATTATGATAAAACTGTTCCAGATTCTGGTACGATTTTAAACCATGCCAGAATATCCTTCCCTCAGCGTGCCAGATTAGAAATTTTGGTGTAGTGTTCATCCACATCTTTTCTCACTCTCAATCAATCCTTCAATCTACATTTTCTCTCTCTCTCTCTCTCTCTCTCTCTCTCTCTCTTTCTTTCTCTCTACTATCTCTCTAGGAACCTCCTTCTTTACGGCACGCTCTCTTTCCCTAGCAGCGAGATGGCATACCTCCACTCCCTGAGCTAGGCCCTTCCTCAGAAGAAGCAGACGGTACCAAACAAGAAAGCACCAAAATTGCATCTCGGATATGGCTAATCGCCGAAGATATCTAGTCCCGAACATTCCTCATCCAAGTGGTCAACACCCATATGTTCTATGAGAAACATAGGAAGAACGAATTAGTCAATCGAATACCAAGAAAGAAATCAGAGAATCAATAGGCAAAAAGATGAAAAGTATACCTCAGGACGAAGGACCTCCTCTATCAAGCCCAGCTCCTCCAGATCCATCGCATTAGGGTGATGATTCATGGGCACCGACCCTCCATCAGCCCTCCAAATATTGTAAGTAGGAGAGTGCAACCGTATAAAAGAAATTTCAGAGGATGTCATTATAGCGACTGTCGATGAACTACCTCCACTATAGGAAGATCCCATCGGTTGACTCGAACCTGACTGGGGGAGAGGTATCCCATCATATATATTGGGTGGCCTCATCCATCTCGACACAAAGTCCAAATAAGCATACAGCACCACTGTGTCATTATAGGACGAGTAAGGCTCGCCCATCATTGCCATTATCCGCGAATCATCTACCATCTCTTGCACCCGCCTCATGTACACCGGGTGATGCGTTGGTGGCACCACCACTTCCTCCTCCACAATTTTTCGGATAACCCTCTATACCAGGAGTAGCCAAACTCATGCGCTAACAAATGCCACATATGCGCATTCACCCCGATCTCCCCGGTATCCTGGATAGCTGTCCCCCAAGGGTACAAAGTCACCTGTAAAATTCCCAAGCATATAAGGATTAATATAAAAAAAGGATCATCATGAACAAAAAAATGTTAAAAGAAAAATAAGAAGGACTTACTTGCTCACTCGTCAGACCATTCAAGACCTGACGCACAGTCACCAGAGAAAGAGGCTTCTTTAACCGTTAGTTGGACATTCGTTACCAATACAACCGACAGAAGTCCCCAATAGACACATCCTACAAAGAAATCAGTTATGTGTTAAAGCCAATCACCTCATAAGACCACGTCTGCAAAGGACAAAGGTCGGAAATCAGAAATCAGGAAGTAAGGAAAATGTGAATGCATAAAGGAAAGTGAGAAAATTAAAGGATACCTCAAGAAGATATGTGGCTCCAGTAAAAGTCTGCCGGGAGCATCGGCTAAATGTATCTAGAGAAGAATAAAGGGTCGCCAAGGTCAGACTCCCCCAGTCATAGAGAGGGATGTTCGAAAACATCCTCAGACTTTGTCGTTCGACGCCACCATAATACCTCCCAACACCAACATGATAAATAACTGGGCCATCTACCGCACCTGTAGCCTATCCTCCTCATCCCCCACAGGCTCAAAAGAATTAAGGAGTTCTCACTGTCCAAAGCTAGGAGCACCCTAGCCCTCCATTATAGATTTACCTAATCATCAACATTAAGCCAGGCCTTGTGTGTCGCATTGCTTACAAAGTTGGCCATCTTTTGATTTCGAAACGTCATAATGGTTTGCAGAAGACAAATTCAAAAGAAAACACGAAAGAAGGTAGTGAAAAATTAGGGGAACTCGCCCCCTTTTATAAAAGGCTAACAGGCATGCCAATCGGTAGTCCCTTGCCACCCACTGATCGACACTGGCCTTCCATCTGCTCGAGGTAGATCGAAAGACCGTGACACTGCTGTTTGTCACCCCTCAAATCATTTCGGTCTGCATCCCCTTTGAAATTTTGTACAAAAACTCCAGAAAAATCCCAGAAAATCCAGAAAAATTCCCAGAAAATTCTTGAAATTTCCAAATGAATTTTAGAACCTTTTTCGCCAAGAAAAACATTTTTTCACCCCATTTCCCCAGCAAAACTCTCACATCCCAGCGGAATGCCAAAAACTAAATGATATCTCCAATCGAAATTTCCCCAACTAAGAAAAAAAACTCCCCAGCAGCACCTAAATAGGGTAAGAAACCGCACAACAAATATCCCCAATGGAGCCTCCCAAGTTCACCTTTATTTAAGCCCTCAGAATCGTCTTTGACCCATAGTATTGGTCATCCTCTTTTATGTCAGAATTGACCTCAACCCCCTGTCGTCACCTCTTTTAGGTTATAATTGACCTCGACCCCCGATTGTCAACTCTTTTAGGTCATAATTGACCTCGACCCTCAGTCGTCACCTCTTTGAGGTCAGAATTGACCTTAGACCCCCGGTTATCACCTCTTGTAGGTCAAAATTGACCTCGACCCTTAGTCATCCCTTTTTTTAGGTCAGAATTGACCCTTGTCCCCAGTCTTCACCTCTTTTAGTTCATAATTGACCTTAGCACTCGGTCGTCACCTCTTTAAGGTCATAATTGACCTCGACACCCAATCGTGACCTCTTTTAGGTTAGAATTGACCTTGGCCCCTGATCGTCACCTCTTTTAGGTCAAATTTACCTCGGCCTCTGGTCGTCACCTCTTTTAGGTTAGAATTGACCTTGGACCCCAATCATCACCTCTTCTAGGTCACAATTGGCCTCGACCCCTGGTCGTCGGTCGTCACCTCTTTTAGGTCAAAATTTACCTCGGCCCCTAGTCGTCGATCATCACCTCTTTTAGGCCAAAATTGACCTTGGGGGATCATCACCTCTTTTTAGGTCAGACCTCTTTTTAGGCAAGAATGGACCTCGACCCCCGATCGTCACCTCTTTTAGGTCAAATTGACCTCGTCCCTCGGTCGTCACCTCCTTTAGGTTTTAATTGACCGTCATCACCTCTTCTAGGTCAGAATTGACCTCGACCCTTAGAATTGATCGCTCCCACCTTAGGTCCTCAGAATCGACCTCGGTTAATCCATCCCCATCATTACCTTAGCTTTACAGAACCGACCTCTTTCCAAAACATCATGTGGTGTCTATTCAATGGCTATCACTCGTTCCAAGATCACCCATCGAGTTGCTCTATAGACACCACATTCTAGGACCCCCCCCCCCCCCACAAGACTCTCCTTAGGCCCTAGAACCTCCCCAATTCACCACAAACCCTAGGTTATACTCTGAGTACCGATCTAGAGGCCATCAATCTCTCTCGGGCCCCAATCTGACCCTAATTAACTTCATCACCAGAGCAAAAGATCTTTGAATCTTAGAAGGTCACTCAATACCCTTTTCAACGGTCCGCCCTGTGCTTGAAACGGCATAACCATTCGGACGAACGATTCGTTTTCCCTCAAAAATTGATCCAGAGGCCACCAGGCACTCCCGAACTTTATTTGACCAAATTAAAATCCTCATCTCGATCGAGATTGAATGAATCTTTGAAGGTCAATGAATACCCTTTCCAACGGTCTGCCCCATGCATGATTCTGACTTATGGTACAGACGAATGACCCACTTTACTTCGACATGTCACTAGGTACGTTCTAGCCCTAATTGACCAAGGTCAACTGTTCGAACCGAGTGAAACTCTTTGGAATGTCAAACTACATCTCCTAACCTTTCCAAATGTCCTCCCCGTGTGCGATTTTGGCTTACCGTTTAGACGAACAATTCGTTTTCGTCCGACGATCTCCCATCCAAAGGACTGACGTGCGCTTTCGAGCCACATTTAATCCAAAGTTAAATCCTTGCAATTTGGATCAACGAATTATATTCTACAACCATTTTTCAAAGAAAATCTTCACAAGACTACCAATTAGCAGGTCCCAGACCCTGCCTATCGGCAGTGTGCCTAGGGTGACCTGTCGATTGGCAGGACCAGGGCTATGCTGATTGGTAAAACCCTGACCCTATAAAAAGGGGGCATGATTTCACTCCAAAGCACACCTACAGCTCAGATCCATCAGCATCACTAATCTCAGCAACATTCTCTCAATCAACGAAGTTCCTTTATGTGAAGTTTTATCCAAGTTTACATTCCCATCCCTTTCATACCCAATCTGGCAAGATATTATTCAATATTCATATCAAGCATCAAGGGAGTTCATCCAAAATCAAGGGCAAGCTCTCATTCTTCAAAAGAAGGTCCAAATCCTTCCCTTATCTCCTTAAATTTCTTATTTTTGCATTAGTTATATTAGATTCATAATCCAGTTCTTACCTTAATTCATACATATTAATCTCAACTTTTTTACTAGTATATTGCACATACTTTATTTTCTACCAAAAGCCCAAAATCAATAAAAAGAGGGTCATACCCATAAATTCCAAACGAATTCATCTTTCACACTTTTCCAAAACTAAAACTCTTTTTTTCCACACAGACTTTTATAAGAAAATTTCGTTCGAATCTATGGGATAAAGCCCCAACCTCACACCGCATGCGAACTACGTGGACTTTGATGCCTTTATAGGCTATGTAGGCATTTCGAATCAAAACCTGAGACTCGAGTTCAACTTTCGATTCTCTAATTTTCATAAATTCTCTATATTTCATCATATTCTTGCATTATTATATCTTCGTAATTCTTTGTTAGCTCTCCATCCGACATATATTGTCATTTCTCCATAGTGGTCAATATCGTAATAAGCGCATAAATCATATATATATAATCTTTGGGAACATTCCTTTGGATTACTTCACTTTATCTTTTCCATGATATGAATTAAGTGATTCCTATCTCCATTATATATACACGCACACACATTTCACGGAGAAATAAAGGAAAACAATAACACAAGCCCATGAGAGACCGAAACGACGGGATGGGTTCCTAACACCTTCCCATTCCGTAACTTAGCCCCCGAACCCTCTGAACTATTGGTTTCGTATGAGTCAGTTTGTCTTTGATACCGTCCTCTCAAGGCGGCGACATGTTGTTTTGTCTTTTTTGAGCAAAATAGACTGGCGACTCTATCTCCTGATATTTACCCCACACCGACGATGGCCGAAGAGCCCTCGAGAGGGACGCGAGACCTCTACAAGCCGCCCAATCTCGGATCGGGTTGGCCACACTCATCATTACAATAGTATAATTTCGATCAAGCTTTTGGTGACCAAACTTTAAAAAATGGAAGTATTTAAAAAAAATTCTTATCAAATAATTATCAGATATTTAAAGAATGTGATGGATAATAAAAACTTTAAGTTTAGTAACAAAGAATCTTTGAACACTTAATAATCTCAATAGAATTTTATATTTTAAGATATCGATCGTTTTTGAAAAAAAATCCAAGAAATATATGTCTAAAAATCATGCATTTTGATGACTGAATCAACACAAATCATAATTAATCATTATGTCAAGAGAAATATTAAGAGAAAAATTGATATATTAAATATTAGAACATTGGGTTCATAACTAATTAATCAAAATTTTAATTTTTATCATATGTTAGAGACTTCAAACTCATAACTAAGAAACTTTAGGTTTCTAATATAGAAATAGGGAATAAACCTTCAGGTTCTCCATTTAAGCACCAATTTTATTGACTTATATATAGCAATCAGCCCCCAAACATATCGCCACCCAAATGGCCCCCAAGCATATCTTCACCACGAGTGGCACGAAGTCCAATGTAACACGTAGAAACCGGTTGCGTCGTCGCGGGACTCTCGGTTTGTGAATAGGATCCGAATTTTAAAATAGGAACACTTAGGCTTGAAAATGTTTTGCGAGTGGATGGATGCCACCAACGTCTTCTAAATGGCACAGTGAGTGGTATGAACACCTCATACGTGCCCATCATAATGCGTAACAACTGGTCGCGTAGTCGCGGGAATCTCGGTTTGAGAATAGGATGCGAATTTAAAAATAGGCACACTTAGACTTAAAAACGTGCCGCAAGTGGGTAGACACAACCAACTGCCCTCAAACAGCACCGCGAGTGGCACGAACACCTCATGTGCGTCGTACGTAACACGTAGCAACCTGATGCATAGTTTCGGGACTCTCAATTTGAGAAGAAGACCCGAAACAATCCATTATTTTTTTGCTAGTTAAATATGGTCACGACTCTGGTCCGTGATAATGTTTATTATTTATTTTCGTGATATATATTTGTTGCGGTTATGGGTCATGACCAAGCTCAAAAAGGTGTAAAGGTTAGTCACGGTTGTTGGCCATGACAAAGTGGAAAAGGGTAATGTTTGGTCATGGTTCTAGGCCGTGACCATGTTTGGATAACTGTAAAGCCAAGTCACGGCTTTGAGGCTTGACCAAGGTATAATGTTGTTCACGGGTAGGTCAGGAATTTGGTTCATGACCATGATTTTTGGTCAAGGACTTGGTTTGTGACCCGTTTTATTGGTCATGACTATTTTGATCACGGCCCAAATCCGCGACCCATGGGCCAGGTCAGGGCCTAAATCCATGACTGTTCCCCTAATTTAGTGTAGTGATAATACATAAAACTTTAGATTCTGAATATATGTTAATTTAGAACTTCAAGTTCCTTGGATATGATAATACAGTTTACCTCTTAAAAATAGACTTATTTTTTTACGTTCTTTACATATTCTCAAGACTCTAGTGTATAGTAAATGATTGGAATGTGAAGAGTGGATAAAATTATTTGTCATAAGAAGGATAATTTAATACTTAAAGAGAAATATCAATAAACAAAGGTTTAATAGTGAAATTATTAATAGGATAGATAAATGGGCATTTAGCCATTAAAAGATTGTTTAAAAAAGTCTTTAATTTAATAAAGAAAATGAAAAAACAAGAAGTGAAAAAGTCATGTTTTAATATTTAATTCATTTTAAAACCAATCCCAACAAAATAATTTATTTGGAATTTTAAGTCCAAATTATAATTAATTATTTTGATAACTTTTAATATCCATACCCCATGAATAATCAAAACTTCAAGTTTTGATTTACGATATATTGTGTTGGAGCTTCAGGGCCAAATATTTTAAAATACCATGAGAACTTTAGGCCTCAAATAAAAAATTATATCCCAATTGCAAATAATAATTTTTGAACTTATAGTCACAATGTAATGTATCTTCATATTGCATATATAATTGGGAGACTCTTGGTATATACCCATCCAATTAGACAATAAAAATTTCAGGTTTGATGGTGACTTTTACACTGTTGTCGAACTTCAAGTCCAAAAAATTTAGAAAAGTGCATTTTCCAAATCTGAATAATTATTGGGAAATATTAGATCCCAATTGTAAATTATTAGGTGAACTTAATATCCCAACATTTAATATTTAGGAACTTTGAAGTCTCTTCCAAATTTTATCCAAGCTTCAAGTTTGATAAGTAGTAAAACTATTTGTAACTTCAAGTCTAAATTATAAATAGTAATTGAGAAGTTTTAGTCCTAATTTTAAATGGTTTGGGAACTTTAGGCCCCAAATTAAAATACAATATGGGAACTTCAAGTCCAAAATTTAAAATAGTAAATATTCAATTTTAATTACAAGGGGAACTTTGGGTCTCAACTTTGAATGATAATTAGGAACTTAGGGTAATAAAAAAAATATAGGAAACTTCTAGTTCCAAAATTTAAATGATAATTTCACAATTAAATATTTAAAATTTAAATATGTAAAATTCTATGACTAACTAAAATTATGGGGTTAGAATAAAAACAATTCGAAGCGTAAAGAATTGTAAGTTCCTTTTTGAGTTGTAAAACTTACCATGATAGTTGAAATATCAAAATTCAAATTATAATTGTATAAATCACCATTTTGAAAGTTGAAATCAAGGAAAGCATAAAGCCATCAAAAATCTTAAAATCTCTGCCCAAGTAGATCTGATCTAGGAAGGAAAATATTGGTGTAATAAAGATTGTATGGTTGGTGGTGATGACAGACGATGATGAAAAATATATTAGAGCACTCATGATAATAACTTGTTGTAAAATAAAAAAAAAAAGGACACGTAGAGAATCTGGAGGGAGAGAGCTCTTTATTTAATTGGTATGTGAATACTCAAGGGTATTAATTATGGAATGCAAGTGAACATCCACTAAATAAATATTTTATTACACTAATGGTAATGTTAATGGTTCACAATATTATTATAAGGATAATTTACAAAGTCACCCAAAACCAAAGAATCTTGGTGAATACTTACAAAAGTAGAAAACTGAATCATCTAAGATGACTTTAGGTCAGTATTTACAAGATTAGATAGATGATTCTTGAGAAACTTCTGAAAGTGATGTTTGTGATTAAGGGCCATATAAGTTTTACGATAAGGGTGTTGAAAATTATTGTGGTAATAATTCTCCTAATTCTTATAACATTAACTTTGAAAATTCTTATAGTTCTTTTTTTTAAAGAATTTATGATAATGGTTCTCAAATGTTTGGTCTTGTTAATTATACTCCGCCACCAAGAACTCTTGGTGAATACTTGCAAAGTTAAAAAAATGAAAAAATTGACAAAAATTATCGTGAGAAAAATGCGATTGGGAAAAATAATTTGATGGATATTTGAATCCAGTGATGTTTTTATTCAAAACTTTATAAAATGACTAATGTTTTGAACCAAATGGGGAATACAAGTATTTTGATCAAATGATCACTTTTGAACAAACCATTCTTCTTTTGGCCTAAGGCATAAAAGAGGCCAAAAATAGGGAGGAAATGGAAATAGAATCACTTTGAAATGAAATGATTTTTCTTTAAAAAGCAAATATGAGGTGTTGTGGACACCCCGATTTTCAATCAGGGCTCGAGTTCTTATCCCATTTTGTACCATATAAAATCACAGGGTTAAAAGTGGGAAGCTATAAAAAATCAGGGGTTCAATCTACCATGAAGAAGTTTGTAGGAACCAAAATAGAAATATCCAAAATCTTCCAAAGGACCAAAAATGAACATGGTAAAGCCTTTAACAAATTATTTAAAGGCATTTTCCACCCTTTAACGAAGAGGTTAAAGACCTTTAACCAAATGGTTAAAGATCCAACATCAATGATTACCAAATCTTTTCATTCCTCCCCCCCCCCCCCACCCAATCCATACATGTGCCCCTCTTATCTCTCATTCACCAGCATCCATACACCTGTCCTAGCCTTTAAATGATCTGTCAAAGGACCCATATCGGACCCTATAAAAAAGGTCTTTGCCAACATTCAAAAGACTACCAAAACCCAACATTGATTCGTTTTTCTAACTTTTTTATATCCCGAACAGTCGAAAAATTCGAGCTCAGTCAAAATTCCTGAGTGAAGTTCAAACTTTCGAAAAGTTTCTTCCTCCAAGAAACAGAGGCAAACCTCTAAGTGCACCCCGCAGAAGTCGACTCTTCCAAAAGAATCTCCTCCAGAATAAATGGTGCCATCTCACAGAGGACACTCCCCCGGGAACTATTCAACTTATGCTATAATGGTAAAAAAATCCGTGGAAACTTTGAGTCTATACCCCAAATATATATTGTGATAAATCGTCCATATTTTTTATCTCATTTAAACCGACCCCTATTTAAGGTATTGGATATGCACTTTACAATATTTATATTTTTTAAGTCTGGTTTTAGCCCAGCACCTTATTTTGTTGAGCTGAACTGACATACTCATATGTTAAATAAATGTTAATCAAATGCCACAACTAAATACAACATGAAAACATACTTATCAAAACCATTCTCAAGAAAGTGTCAGTGAGCCGAGCTATTCTGAAACTTTGATAAAACCAAAGTCTAAAATCGGACAACTCTCACCGCTTATCCAAGCGAATAAAGCTTGTCACTATGATAGCATCCCATAATATGTGTTTTCTTTCTGGTACTTGTTAAGCATCGACCTTTGATTAACGTATTTTGACATATATATATATATATATATATATATATATATATATATATATATATATATATATAGAGAGAGAGAGAGAGAGATCCTTTTTTATGTGTGCTTTAGGTGAAAATAATTTTTCTAAAAAAAACTTTTTTTAGTTTTGAGTCGCACTAATTTTGTGAACCAATTTTACTTAACCCAATTTAATCTTGTTAATCCTAAACATTCATCTAGTGTGATTAAGCAAGAAAAATAAATCAAGTCCATAAAATACACAACGCCGATATACTAGAAAAGCACTAAGGGAAAAAACCTAGGGCGACCCAAGCGAGACAATCACTATAATACGGCTTTATATAGTACAGACAATATACTTACTCAACGAATAGATACCCCACAAGCCTTGAGTCTCTTTTATGCTTCAACCTCTCCTCCACAGTGAACCACATGAGTCCACCTACGCAAGGACCACAACACACGAGTCCACATATGTCTCGATATCCACCGAACAACTTTGGCAACCTCCTACAATTCGAAAACCGGAGTCCACCATTTCTTTACTACAAAACTCGACGAAATAATTTTGTTCAATACGTTTGAACAAACTCCAGATGATGCTAAATACAAGTTCTCTAAACCATATGTGCATGAAAGATAGGATCTTGAAACACAAAAAATATTTTTTAACTTTGGAAACCTTTGTAAACAAGTGCAGAAAAACGTAAGGGTTTTGTTCTGTAATTTTGGTTCTGCACAACTCGAAATTCTGAACAAAAATTGCCTTAAATAAAAATATTAAGTCGGCAAGTCATTAGAATGATATTGTTAGAACGATCCTGTAAATCTTGTTTGAACGAGATAAGCATGCCGTTATAACGTCTTGCTTATGTCGTTTGAACGTCAGTTAATGTCGTTTGATCTTCCAAAACACAAGGGAAAGATCTATACGACTCTAAAACATATTTATATCAGAATGAACGAATTTAAAACATTTTAAAATCATTTTTTAATAAAATAACAACCTTAAAACATTTTTCGAGTCCCATAAACATTATGCGTTCATACCTGAGAGTATCTCGGAATGATCTACCTTGAAGCTTGGCCACTATGTCTTCAAAACAATATCATAGACCAAGTGGGAATCATGACAAGTAAAAATCTATCTATGAATCAAATTGAATTTTGTCTGGAATAATATCAATACGTACAAATAGATACTATTTGAAAATTTATCCTTATAAATCTCCCCCTTTGGCTATTCCGTGATAAAACCAAAAGAGTGAAATGCCTAAATCGGTCTGTCAATCCGTATTACCAAAATCTTATCCCATAAACCCAAAAAGAAAATACAAGACACGATCTAGCAAACAAATGTCGGACTGCCATCATGAGTCTCTTTGTGATGTAGTCACAAAATGTACAATCTCTGAATAATCACTACACATATGGAAACAAACAAATACCATGTGAATTATGGAGGTACAAATGATATAGAACCTTATGATATCAATTTGTAATACAAACCATTTGTTAACATGTGAGCAAAACATATGATACCAATCTGTATACACATTTTCAATATAGCTCAAATCAATGATACTAATATGTAAGCATTACAATCAAGATATGATATCAATATATAAGCATGTAAAAACATATGTGCTCATCAAACAAAAACTCTCCCTACATCACATACTATCTCTCCCCCTTTTTGTCTCGAATAGATAACCAGAGAAAGAGATAAACAAATAACCAAATATCTAGAATGAGATAATCAAATGAAGCATATCTAGATAAACATGGATAGCCAGCTAATATTGATCATAATATACTAAATTGCAGCTAGCAAACAGTCACAAAAATGAATCATTAATATCAGGAATAATGTGATTAAACAATTCAATGCAGTAGAAAAATCAATCTTGAATAATCAATATCGACTCCATGTGTAATGTCCAAAATAACCAAGATATACCAAAACAATGTAATGTCAGCATACATACGAATCATGTACAAAAACATAATGAAGACTCAAAAAGTCAACATAGGTCGATCGAATGACAATGCCAGGTCGTTCGAACGACATAGGCATCTCGTTAGAACCAAGTAAGTAACCACCTTAAACAGTAGCATGTCGCGTAAAGAATCTAAGAAACAACCTTAAAAATGGCCTAAAAATTACCATACATGACACTTTTTGCATCTCGTTTCTAATGTCGTAATATCCACTCTTCGAATGACATGGATATGTCGTTTGAACGACATCCAGAAGTCATTTGAATGACTTCAAAAACTATATATTCCAGTTCAAAAAATAATTAGGATATTCCTAATGAATTGTTTTTGCTGAATATAGCAACTAGAAATACGAAATAGTAGAAAAACAGACTCAAAATAGAAAATATGAGTTTCGTGCTAACATAGTATCAATGTGCTCAAACATGGATGCAGAATGAGTGGGCGTGGCCTACAACACATGAATCACAAATTAGACGCATAGAAAAGATCAAGAAGCTCTAATTGATAACTAAATTTCCTCAAACTAAGTTTTAGCCATATGTGACAATTAATATATTGAGCTAAATGAATTAAACAAATAACATGCACACAAATCCAGAATTTTGACAATTCTATCAAACAAATAGAGACATAACGCAATTTTTCAGCTCTAGAATTCGTGGTGAAATCCAAACACTCTCATATATTCTACCAAATAAATAGCATCATGATATGATTTTTCCATCCAAACACCCTCATATATTCATATTTTCATATTTTGAGTTCTTTTCGTGGTTTCTACTTTCTCACCTTAAAGAAATCCTATTGGCCCCATTTTGGCATATGTTTCTTTTTATTTCCATAATTTTTTTTTGGGCTCTTTTAAACAATGGCTTTCAAGACGAGTTTATTATACTCTCGTAGCCATTTCCTGTGAACACTCATCATTTTTTCAATATAAGTAATATATGTTCTCACGGCAATGGTTCTTACATGCACACCTCCTCCTAAGTCTAATTATGCATAGATGACAAAATTGAGAGGATAACGTCTCACCAAACTCATATATGCATAAGATGTTAAAGATTCATAAAAGCTCGTGCATGTGTGTGTGATGGCATATATACAAAGTCGAATCCAAATGCAAATCAACTTCGAAACAACACCATTAATCAATAGTTAAGATCATTCTAAGCATCTATAATTATGACCAAATGTCCTAGCCACATGGATAATGAAACGATGGGGGTCCAAGCACACAATATGCCACATCAAACATGTAAACTCACAACACACAACAAAAAATCTCTTTTTTTAGTTTTCAAATATTCTAGACACAAAAAATAAAATATTTTTATATTTTGTCAAAAATATATGAAACCAATTTTTTTGTGTTTTTTTATTAGACTCAATAAAAGAAATATATAATACAAAGAGATAAACATATCATGGCACTAGCAAGATATATATCTTGAAGCAATGACTAGCGTATGACAAACAAGATCATACAAGCAATCATCCATAAGAAATAGCATGTGAGGCATCATGTGCTATCATGTGAGAATAAACCAACCTAACATTTAGCATATCCAAAACTGATTCCTAACCCAAACAGGTGTATACCTAATTTGACGGGTTTTGGGAACCGACGAGACAGTGCACTTAAATTTCCTAGGGCCTTTTCCAAGATCATAGCAAAAACGCCTAAGGTGACCTTTCCTCCCACAATGCGAACATGTGTAAACACGAAGAGGAATGGGAACTTTGGGTTGATCTTTATTAACACCCTTGGATGTGATTGATTCTCTAAAACAATCTATGGTTTGGGCTTTAAAATTCGAATCACTAGAACAATATAAGCCACTACCATCACTACTTGAGTCTTTTAAATCATTTTTTAACTTTAAAATATTGTACTCGAGCAAAGAGTTAGACTCCTCAATTTTTAAGGACTCCTTCTTTAAATTTTCAACTACCCCCATAAGGTTATCTTTCTCCCCCTCAATGTGAGCAAACTTATCCCTAAGAGTCTTCTCACATGCCTTAAATTCATTCATCAAAACATTTTCTTCAATGGCACAAACCCTAGAATTCTTAAACTCCTCTAACTCTTTTTTTAAAACAAGGACTCTATTCTCACTCTCTTCCTTCGACAATTTTATAGAATTTAAATTCACCATACAAAGCAACAAAATTCTCACGAATGATATGTCTTTAAGTTTGAAACGTTTGCAAATATTCAATCATATGTTTAAAATGAGAATTTTCTTCTTCAAGTATTTAAATTTGTTTTGCAAACTTCAAGCTCAAAAGATTTAATTCGTCAAAACTTTGAGAACCCATTGAGAGAAAAACAAACAAAGAGAGATAAACAAACACAACTATCAAAAAGAACAAAAACAAATATATACACAATAACTAAGTGCAACCCGCTCAAATACCAATTTGTAGGTCCATTTTTTTTTTGTGTACTTTACGTGAAAATAATTTTTCCAAAAAAACTTTTTTCAATTTTAATTCGCACCAATTTTGTGAACCAATTTTACATAACCCAATTTTATCATGTTAATCCTAAGCATGTATCTAGTGTGATTAAGCAAGTAAAATAAATCAAGTCCAAAACACACATAACGGTTATATACGAGGAAAACACTAAGGGGAAAAATCTCGGACAACCCAAGCCAGACAATCACTATGATACAGTTTTATAAAGTACAGATAGTAGACTTACTCAATGACTCGATACCCCACAATCCTTGACGATATTCTATGCTACAACTGCTCCTCCATGGTGCAATGCAAGAATCCACCTACATAAGGTTTATAACACACGAGTCCACGTATCTCTCGATATCCACTGAACAACTTTGGCAACCACCTACGAATCAAAAACCGGAGTCCACCACTTCTTTATTGCAAAACTCGACGAAACAATTTTGTTCAATATGTATGAACAAACTCCAGATGGTGCTAAACACAAGATCTCTAAAGCATATGTGTATAAACGATCGAATCTTGAAACACAAAGAATATTTTTTACTTTAGAAACAAGTGCAGAAAAATGTAAGGGTTCTGTTCTATAATTTTGGTTCTCCACACCTCGAAATTCTGAGCAAAAAACACCTTAAATAAAAATATTAAGAAACGATATCACTGTGTCATTAGAACGAACCTGCAAATCTTGTTTGAACGAGATAAGTATGTCGTTAGAGCGACTTGTTAATGTCGTTTAAACGACAATCAATGTCGTTTAAACGACAATCAATGTCGTTTGATCTTCCAAAACACAAGGGAAAGATCTATATGGCTCTAAAACGTATTTATCTCAGAATAAACGAAGTTAAAACATTTTAAAATCATTTTTGAATAAAATAGCATCCTTAAAATATTTTTTGAGTCCTATAAACATTAGGCGTTCATACCTGAGAGTATCTCGGAATGCAATATGATATGAAGACATGAAACATGCACCAATAAACACGACATGATCTATCTTGAGTCTTTGTCGTTACATCTTCAAAACAACATCATATACTAAGTGGGAATCGTGATAAGTAAAAATCTATCTACGACTCAAATTGGTTTTTGTCCGGAATAATGCAAATACATACAAATTGACACTATTTGAAAAATTCTCCTTACAATATCACTCCAACTCATAACAGAAATGATATATTAAGGAGTAAGCTTTATAAATAATGTAATATTGTATATTGTATACCCAGTATCTCATCGCCTACACCCGTAAATATGTCCCGTTTGTTGGAATTACACTGGCTTTGATCCCAAATCTTCTTGGGTATGTAGGCACTATACCGATCCAAACTTGTGAAGCCCAAGCCATATAATATGCCTATTGACGTGTTATTTCTTAGGGATACCTACATCTCTAGTCCAAATACGGAGTAAATAACCTAAGGCATACAACACCTCTAGGATGTTGGTCATGTCGATAAGGGATACATAGATCTATGTCGATGGATTTTGGTTCTCTCTAATCCTAAATATGTCTTCCTCTCTCCGTGCCCATAGGTAGCAAAGGATGTCTAGAACATTACATTCTCAGCATTACACCTCTAAACTAGCCTGAAGGAGAATACCTTTCTGCTAATGATCACTCACAATCATAATAAACTATGCCTTTTAAGAGTGCGGTTGCAATCTTAATGGAATATTTATATAATTAAATGTCCAACACACACAAGTCCAAATTCTATCTTTTTATCCTAAGACATGCATCTAGGTGATCAAACAGATAAATTAAAGCATGCAGAAAAATAAAGAAATTTGAGAAAAAATCCCTTGCGGGCAAAATCTATTTCAGCACTTTAGAGTTTTACAAAACACTACTTATAAAACCTCTAAAGAATACCTCTCTCTCATGAGTCCTCCATAGGTGGTGGTCCACCCTCGGTATCCACCAATCAGCCGCTGTCTTCCTTCAACAGTGATACCCTCGAGAACCACAAGGACAACAGTGAAGAATGTCTTTCCACAAGAGTAAGTTCGGATATGAAATACTTTAGGGTTTCAATTGGATTCACACACATATTTAGGATGAATTTTATGGATCAAAAGGTGATTTAGACCTAAACAAAGTGAGGAATTTTGCGCCAGGTATGCAGTTTTTTATTTGGAAAAAGTCTCTATAAAAAATTATACGAAGCAAGTATTTATAAGTCAGCACAAAATTTGAGGTGGCATCATTTGTTCGAACGAAAACAAGCTTCATTCAAACGAGAATAGCATCTCGTTAGAACAACAGCAAGGTCATTAAACATGAAACCTATCTCGTCTGAATGAGCATCAAATGAACTTCAGACGAGGCCAAATAGTATGCCCTTGTTAGGTGCACATTAGGTAAAATATTAAAACGAGGATTCTAATGAGTTTGACTTCTCATTCAAACAATAATGACTTCTCTTTTGAACAAAGTCAGTGAATTTTTAAAAAACTTTAAAGATAAAAAATGCTTCGTATTTAATAAAAAAAATATCCCAATATAAATGTAAATAAATATGAACTACTAATTTATTTATACCATCGTAATGTGGAGATCATCTTGAATGTTGAAGATGCTGGAGATACGGTTCTTCGAGATAGATCGAGTCAAATGGCAATGGGATACACCAAAATCTATGAAAGCCTAATCTATGAGCAAATGGCAGAATTTATGCTCTTACAAATCTCCTCCTTTTGGCTATTCCGGTATAGACATAAAACCAAAATCCAAATTACATCGAAATACCCTAAGCCAATAAACATATCCCAATATCCTCCCAAACCCTAAAATGGATAGTTACAAGATAATGATGTCTTCAAAATGATGACTTCAAATCTGCACTTCTTCTTAATCTTCTCTTGGGCACTTTACCTTCATCAAGTGCAATATGAATATGATCTTCTAAAAGAACCTACACACATGAAACAAAGCAAATATCCGTGGTGCATCGAGTTTCACATATAAAATAAAATTCATAAAAAATTCCCCTTCATAAATCGAACTCCCCCGTAATTTGTTTCCCCCCTTTCATTTTTTCCGATATAGAAAAGGAGTAGAAACTAATCATGAAATATAGAGAACATCAACAAAAAAGAATAAGATATCATCACAAAAAATATATGAATGATAAACATGCAATGATAATCTCAAAGGCTCCACAAATAAGTTTTTATTTTTATTTTCAAATTTTTCAAGTATAAAAATGTTAACAAATACAACACACCATGGAAAAACATAAAAATACCCAAATCATAGAAATGGAATGTAGGTGTGTGAACATATCCTATAGTTTAATCAACGTAGACAAACATAACACATGTGCAGGGAGGAATGAGACACCATTATTGAAAGATCTCAATGTAAGGCCCTAAAACACAATTAGTAAGGTTAATTATACGATTAAGTATAAGTTATGAGTTATAAGTTATAAGTTATAAATTGGTTATGTGGTTAAATGCATCATGAAAATATGTTTATAAATGCATCATTATGTTTATAAAAAGTAAGCTAGAGTGTTGGTGCGAAAGTGGCGATGTTTGGTCGCCAAATGTGAAAGTTATGAAATTTTGAGTAAATAATTATTCTTCTGTTCGAGCCCAAATTAGGTGTACTTTTATGATTTTGGGAAAACACAAAACATGAAAGTTGTATATTTTTAAGTTATATACTCATAGACACAAAGTGAGAGTAAATTGGGGCCCGAAATAGTGAGTTATGGTGATTTTACGAGGCAGGACAAATCTGTCATTAACGGAATTGTCGTATTGGACCCCTTGCCCAACG
Source organism: Sambucus nigra (assembly GCA_949130495.1). Taxonomy (NCBI): domain Eukaryota; kingdom Viridiplantae; phylum Streptophyta; class Magnoliopsida; order Dipsacales; family Adoxaceae; genus Sambucus; species Sambucus nigra. Next base: position 320,168,994 of record OX422217.1, read on the forward strand.
AATCGCGTAATACCACCTTAAAGTGGTCACATAGCCACGTTTTTAAGCTTATAAGGCAGAACTTATCATCTTTTTCATTTCCTATTACAAGCTTGAGAGAAATATGCTTATGGAGAGAGAAAAACAAAGTTAAGGAAGAATTTCTTTGAAAATTCACCATAAATCGAGGAATTCTCTTGAGGTAATTACATCTTTATTAAAGTTTGTCACATGGATGAGTTATATACTTGGCATGTTTTTATTTCTGATTTGGATATATATTTTAATGATACCCATATTGCTGAATTGTGTTGGAACAAGGATGGGTTAAGAACATAAGTTAGAACCAGAGCTATGATCGTAAATGCATACTTTAAAGTCCTAAATTTACATCATCTTTTCGTAAAGCATTTTGATTTAGAAAATTCATGATTATGATGTATATTTCTGCTAAAACATGTTTATTATATGTTTCCATGAATTATACTCAAGGTCAAGGTTATGTATGCTTAAAAATGTTAAGTTATGCCTTAATGTTGTATTTTGACCTAGTTATGCTAAAAATGGCATAAATCATGGAATACTTATTGGAATTGAGTGATTCAAGTTGGAGAGTAAAATACACTCATACATGTATAACATATCCGAAAATTGTGTACAAATACAAAGGAATGAACCCTTGGTGATAGTTTGAAGTCTTGGTTTAAAATCTGCCGTAAAGGAGCAAGAATGCATACCAAGTGTTTGACGTTTTGCTCGACATAGAAAATGAGCCCTAAAAATTATGAAACATTAAATTTGTATTATTCAATGTGTTTACTGATATTGGGTGGAATATCATGAAAAGTTATGTTGTACAAAAATTATGAGAATTCCAGGAAGTTGAAGTTGTGTTGTTGTTTTTCTTGAGAAACGAATTGGAAAAGGCTGTAATAAAATAGGCATAACTTTGTCTAGCAAATTCGTAATTTAATTATGTAAATTGTGTTGGAACCCTAATTAATTGGGTGTTATATAAATGTGAAGTGTCATATATAATTCCTCCTTAGTTATTTCTGATTGACCAAATGATGTGATGTGTTACTGGATTTGATGTTAATCGGTGTATTCAAATACTAACGGCATTGACCTGTTAGGTGGGGAAGCAGCTAATACTACCATACCAAGGAAGTAGTTGGTATAAATCTTAGCACCAAATCCAAGGTGAGTGACCATCCTTATGAAATATAAATGCTTATAATTTCATATGGAAATGTGTAGTTAAACACATGTGTGAAAATGTTTATGGGAGTGATGTTGTATTTATGAAACATATGCATATGATTAAAACTGTTAAGCGATGTTATATAATGATATGGACTAGTGAGTCCTTTATCTAATGTTAAGGACTGTGGTGGGTCCTACGGGATGTGGTGGTTCTGTTAATCCAACTTAAAGGTTTGTGTACTCGGGCCTAATAAAGGGATGTGGTGGTCCCTAATAACTGTGGTGGGTTAATTGGACTGTGGCGGGTCCAGGCTTGCCATAGTTTCACAATTCCTGTTGGGTATAGCATTAAAACAAAAAAAAAATGGTTATTCAAATTGGTTTTATGTGTGGTATGTGGTCATTCACTAAGCCTTTATAGCTTACACTCCTATAATGTTTTGTTTCAGGTATGCTTATAATTTGGAGTTCACTGCCAAGTTAGGACCTTAAAACGGGGGAGTGATGGATATTTAGTATGGTTTGAATATCAGGATTTGTTTTGTGTAATTATTAAACTAAGGATCTTTGTTATGTAAAGTTATGTAGTACTTATTAGTTATAAGTAAAGGCAGTTATGTTTTCATCTACACATACCTTTGAAAAAAAAAATCTTATGCTATTTTCCTTAGAGATTTAAATTACAGCATTGTTTAAGCCAATTTATATCTAATTAAAAGGATGAGTTTAACAAAATTAAGTCGGGGCGCGACACTCAAAGTCTATCTTAGGTGTAAAAATAGTGAACTCAAGTGAAATTGACTTAATAGCGTAATAAACTAATCAAGACCGTAAATGATCTTCACACCAATGACGCCCAAAACTATGTAATTCTTTTCCAGATATTCATAGGACGTACAAACCCATTGATCTTAGACTTAACTCCCTCAAAATCTCTCAAATTGCAATTATTCTCTCAATTATTTTTGAGGAAATTAATGCTCATATATAGCGAAGTATCAATGTTCTAGAAATTAGCCTAGGACTTCTGTTTTTATGTGCCTTTAATCTTTTTGGCTCTTTTCTTAGCAAATGGTGGTTTTTCATGCAAACTCATCCTGTCGTTTGCAGCCCGATTCCATTGCAAATGGGCAGTGGTTCTTACATGCACTACTTTTTTTATCTATTTTTTCACATTTGGTTGATTTTAAAAGAAAAATTGAGATTAAAATACTATAATCGACACGTGACAAGTAAGTGAAATACTCAAATAAGTCTGTTCTCGTATGCATTAAAAGAGACAAAGACTCAAACATGTAGCAAAATTTCAGCACATCACATCTTAATGACTCCACACATTATAAAGCACATAAATAAAATGATGTCATGTCTCAAAACACTACAAAATAGCCAAAAGGATATATAATGAATGGGTGACTCGAATATCTTTAATGTTCATCCACATATTGTGTTAAAAAATACAAAACTCTTTTTGGAGTTTTCAACAAATTTATCAAAAATAAAATATTTTTGTCTTTTTCATTTTTTCTTAAAAAGAAACTGAAAATCTTTTTGTATTTTTCAAAATTTATAAATAAATACAAAACTCTTTTTGGATTTTTTAAAAAATATGTCAAAATGAAAAATATAAATACAATGATACGACAATGTTAGCAAAATCTAGCAATAGGAATGAAATGCAAATAATCATGAAAATTATCCTATACTGGATAACATATCCAATCTCAGTCAATGTTGCAAATACCAAAAGATTTCCTAAGATCCTCAAATCAAAGTGCATCTAAAATTCTGTGAAAATATCGACTAACTGATGTTCGGTGCTCACAAAGCTCAAGGACACGAGTTTCTCCTTAACTAGGTCTCAAATAAAGTGATCGTGTATCCTAATGTGCTTTGTGCACAAATTCTAGAGTGGATTATGTGAAATGTGTATGGCACTCGTATTATCACAGGAAATAGTCACCATGCCCTGTAAAATGTCATAATCCTCCAACATTTTCTTCATCCATAAGAGTTGCGTGCTACAACTCCCAGCGGCTATATACTCAGTCTCTGCCATGAAAAAAGATGTGGAGTTTTGATTCTTGCTCATCCACGATACAAGAGTACTCCCAAAGTAAAACACCCAACTACATCCATCGACATCTCCAGCCCAATCGACATCCGAATAGGCAGAAAAATGGTCATCGGTATCAAAGGAATACCAAATATTGTAAAATAGAGTCCCACACACATATTTGATAATACGTTTTAGAGTGTGTAAGTGTGACTCTTTAGGGAATGCTTGGTATCGCACATAGACTTTAGCACTGAAGGCAATATCGGGTCGACGAGCGGTAAGGTAAACAAGACTACTTATAATACTGCGATATAAAGTCTACTCTACATCATTGCCTAAAGGGTCTTTGCTAAGATTTGTCGATGTACTCATAGGGGTACGAGCGTTCTTAGCGGAGTCTAGGCCGAATTTATTCACAAGGTCTCTTGCATATTTAGATTGGGATATGAATATCCCATACTCAAGTTGACGAACCTGGGGACCTAAGAAGAATGTAAGCTCACCTACCATGCTCATCTCAAACTATCTCTTCATATCTTCCTCAAAATTATGAGAATGGAAGGAGCACGTTGATCCAAATACTATGTCGTCCACATAGATCTGGGCAACCAAAATAGCACCACTCTCTTCCTCACAAATAACGTCTTTTCTACTCCCCCTCTCTTGAACTCGTGTGCTAAAATATAAGAAATAAGTCTCTTGTACTAAGCATGGGGTGCTTGCTTTAAGCCATACAATGATTTCCTAAGATAGTACACGTGTCTCGAGTGCTTATGGTCTTCAAACCCTTTCGGTTGTTCCACATAAACCTCCTCCTACAGAATGACATTTAGAAAGGCACTCTTGATATCCATCTCATATAACTTGAAGTGTAGATGGCATGCTATGGAAATTAGTAAGCAAACGGAATCAAGGCTAGCAACAAGAGCGAATATCTCCTTAAAGTCTAAACTCTCGATCTGTGTGTAGCCTTAAGCAACCAACCTAGCCTTATTGTGAACTATGGTACCATTTTCATCCACCTTATTCTTGAAAATACACTTGGTACCTATCGCGTTAGTATCGCTAGGTTGGGGGACCAACTCCCAGACATTGTTATTTCTAAACTTAAGTAATTCTTCTTGCATGGTCGATATCCAATGCTCATCCTTGAATGCTTCTTTCTCGTTCTTGGGCTTGACTAGGGATGTGTAGCACAGACAATTGACAACATTTTTTAGTCGATCACGAGTCTTGACACCTAGTGTAGGATCACCAAGTATGGCATAAGGGTGATGAATCTTTCGAACCCAAGATGGTGTCTCCCCCAAAATAGGAATGGGGTCTACCATGGTAGCATGAGGAAGGATGGGATCTTAACTAGGGGGTGCATCATCCTCACACTATGGACTAGGAGAAACAAACTCTGGTGGCTCGTTATCTCTAATCGTGATATTTATTGACTTCATAACCTTAGAGCTAGCCATATTCTAAACCCAAAAAGCCCTACTCACATATGAATATCCTAAAAATGTCCCTTCATCACTCCGGGAGTCAAGCATTACTAAGGGCTCTTTATCTCGCAAGATGTAGCATGTACTCCCATTGACATAAAAATATGATAGGTCGGGCTTCTTCCCTATCCACAACTCATAAGTCATGTAAAGTGTGTGCGAATGATGATATATCCTATTCACCGTATGGGATTCGGTACTCACCATCTCTGCCCAAAAACGTCTAGGAACATTTCTCCCAAGAATCATGGATCTAGAAATTTCTTGTATCGTCCGACTCTTCCTCTCAACAATACCATTTTGTTGAGTAGTTCGAATGGTTAAAACTCTTGTTTATGCTCACTTCATCACAATAGCTATCCACTTTTTCTTCTTTGAATTCAGTGCCATAGTCACTACTCATCTGATTAATAGTGACATCATGTTAGTTTTATAGGACACAACACTTGGTTGTAAGGAACTCAATCGCATCAAACGTTTCTCAAAGGAATCCTATAATTGAGTATCTATAAAAGTCATCGACCATCACCAAAATATATCCCTTACCACCTAAGCTCTTCGAGAGGGAAGAATCCATAATACCCATATGCATAAACTCCAAAACAAGGGAGGTGGTAAGAGTATTCAACTTTCGATGGGAACTTTAAAAAAAAATTCCTTGTTGGCAAGGTCTATAAACTGAGGAAGTTAGTTTCCCAAGAGATGGTAAGCCATGAACTAGGTCCTTTTTTACCAATCTCTCAAGATCTCTAAAGTTCACGTAACCTATCCATTTATGCCAGAGGTCCATAATGGAGACCATGGCACTGTTGCACACAAAAGAGAACTTGGGCACAATCCCATAATAATTATCTTTCATCCTCACACCTTGTAGTAAAAGTTTACCGGATTGATGGTAAACATTGCATTTGTACCGATCAAACTTTATCGCAAAGTTTTCATCGCACAATTTTCTTATGCTAATCAAGTTTGCTTTCAACCCTTTTACGTATAACACATCATCTAGCTTTAGAATTTGGGTATCTCAACACTGCAACGTTCTAAAATGCAAGATTTACTCCCATCTCCAAAGGTGATTTTACCTTCCTTACGATTCATAAGGTGGGTAAAAAATGAGACATCTCCGGTTATGTGTATAGAACGACCACTATCAAAATACCATTGGGAAGTTTTTTGAGCCTTGAGAGCAACATGAACAATAAGGTCTTTATCGTCTCGCTTAGGTACCGAAGTGGCAATAACCTTTTGTTTTCCCTTATTATTGTTTACTCTAGTCGAAATGTTAGAAGCGTTCTCAAATGGAAAAGGCATCCGTTAGCACTCTTCCATTAAACTATGTGAAGTCACAACTAGAAATTCAACTTTCTCCCTAAGACTAGAAAAGTCGCTAAAGTGGTGTACAGGAGTATGTGTACAACCTTTACCTAGTTTATAGCAAAACTCTCTAAAGCGACCTCTTCTTTTACAAAAAGTGCAAACATAAACATGTTTTGATCTACCTCAGTTTGCTTTGTAGGTTAAACTCTTCTAGGTGGGTTAGTCTGCCTAGGTGGATTAAGTCGAGGGCCATAAGGGTCCATCACAAACTCGAGAATCAGCTCGAGTGTGGTATGGGAAGTGGATACATTATCATAACATATTCCTTGCCTCTCGACATTTCCTAAAGAGGGGTCGAGGAGCATATTTCCTACCTTTTTTGATGTATCCTCGATAGTTACCTTGACCTCCTAGGCAGGTTCGAGATCTTCCTCGATTTGGGATATAATGGCTCTCCACGGATGCTTTGAGATATCTCGTAAGACTAGCCACCTTGTTAGTCAAGTCCCTGTTCTCTCACTCAACTAAACAAACTCTATCTCCCAAAGCTTTTCTCACCGAGGACTCACTCTCTCTCTCGCCTTTCTCAACTCTTTTTCTAGCGCTAAAACTCTCATATCTAACCTTTTGTTTTGTTTCTTTCTTTTAAAGGATTCAACGTAAAGATCGGCGTAGGCACACTAAAGGTCACTCTCCCTCACACTTAAAGCATTATCTTTCTCACTCTCCTTAGAATGACTATACTCACTGTCGAGGTGTTCATGTTTAGTAGATTCCTCATCATCATGAGGTGCACTAGATGTACTAACATGAGTAGCTATGAATGCGGTGAAGTTACATCCATGCAGTGATTCTTCTTCCGATCTCACCGACTCGACCTCGCTATTACTAAGCGTGATGTTTAAGGAAACTTTGCCTTTTTCTTGATGTTTCAACCTAGTCGGACACTCGTGAGATTTGTGACCCTTTCCCTCACACTTATAACATCTATCCTCATATTTATTTAAAAATCTTTCTTTCTGTTTTCAAAATTTTTCTTGCCCGATTTAAATTTTATTCTTTCTGAAAAATTTTCTTATCTTTGGAAGTATTTTGCTTTTTGAGTTTGAGAAATTTCTTGAAATATTTAGCAAAAAGGGCCAAATCATCTAAATCACGATCGAACTGAGATTTGGACGACACTTTCTATATTTTTAGGCACTTCCTCTCTCTTTTTGGATTGGGCTTTAAGTTCAATCCCTTTATCCTTAAGCTTAACTATTTAAGGGAGTATATCCATCACGTATGTTTAGAGATCTCCTACATGTTCTTCTAACCTAAGAGTGTCTAAGATCCCTAGAGAATTAATAACGGTAGCCTTAGGTATAAAATGGACGGGAAAATATCTCAAGATTTTCTTAACTACACGCGTATTGGGTATTTTCTCACCTAAATTCAAACTTGAGTTAACTATGTCGGACATTCGTGCATAAAACTCATTAAAAGATTCAGATTCAAGCATTGTGATTGTTTTAAATTTTATGGTGAGATTTTGTGGCTGGGAAACTTTAACAACATGGTGCACGTCATAATGCAGTGGAACTCATCAGGGGTGATGGCTCCCGAGATGGCACTCAAACTGCAGGAATTGAAGTTGCTCCACTTAAATTCGTCCTTTGTCCACTAAGAGACAGGTTTAGGATCAACAACATTATCAATTGTGATAGTGGGAGAAGTCCACCCTCTTTGGCATAATACCCAAACACGTTAATCTATGTCCTTCAAAGCAAACATCATCCTCGCTTTTTAATATGCATAGTTAGTACCATCAAAGATGGGCACTGGATATACAACTTCTCTATTAAAATATGATTTTTCAAAGATCAACAATTTATTAAAAAACTGATATTAAAGAAAAATAATTGCAAAAAAATGTCACACAGTAATTTTGTGCAACAGGCTATGATACCAATTTTAGAGTGTGATGATGCTGGAAACAGCATAACCCTTCTAGGTGTTTGCAAGCTCAATTCAGTGTTAACAATGGCAATATAAAGGTATATAGTAGAAGGAGGTGAGGAGAAGAGGAATCACACCGGAATATAAGTGGTTCAGCCAATCAGGCCTACGTCCACTGTGCAAGTATGGGATTAGTATTACTGCATGAGGGCTCTAATGGCCTTAGATACAAACTCTCAAGCTTTCTCTCTCTACTGTGTATTTAGACAGAGTTTTAGCTAGGGTTGCTGATTTCAGATCCTTTTCAAGGTAGAGGATGACCTCTATATATAGTGTCTGGGGGGTGTAGTGTACCCCCCAAGCATGCCATGAGTATGTGCATGAGGATCAAACCATTATGAGAATGACACCTGGCTAATCTCATGTAGATAATGATGAGCTTAATATTCCCTCACGTGGGGGGAATGATTCGGTTATAACTGATTTGTGTACACGTGTTCCTAGCCCCATATATGCGAAGAAGAGCTCGGCCATCTGTGATTGGTCACATCCTCGGCCTGGAAGAGGACGAGGTGGTGACCTTGGTTTAGTGGGAGAGCCGAAGTATGACATGTTGAGCTACGACGTCGGCCTGGGCCGAGGTAGTGGTGGCAAAGCAGCAACGTCGGTCGATCCCTAGTCGAGATTGATGCTGATGGCGGGTAACCTCTTCATCTTCCGAGCCGAGGTTGCAATCCTTGGAAGACCAGGTGGATAACCTCCCCTGGATCATGGATGACCTCACTTGTCGAGGTAGCAGGAATGTCGGCTGATCCATAACCGACCTTTCTTGGGATGAGACCACTGGTTGATCAGCTGGGACCCTTCCAACCTCGGCCATCCTTATGGGCCGAGGTTGATGTCTCTGACCCGAGGGGGTATATTCAGGGCATATCAATCAGCCCCTAGCCCTTACTTACCTGTGTGATCAAGTGCCTAAGGGGTATGTTAGTCCGAGGTTGAATTTCTGTAGATGTTGATACTTTTTTGACAAGTGTCAGTAGCTGAAGTGGTTAGCGTGCCTGACAGGGGTAATGATGTTGGTTGTCTTTTGGGATCCCAAGGCAATGATAGGCCTTGGGACGCGTGTATTGAGTGTCGAGGGTTATACCCCCTTTCTTCTCTTTTTTCTTTATTTCTGTATTCCTCTCCTGTAATTTTTTCTGCCTCTCTCTCTCTCTAGAAGAACTCCGGTTTGAAGCTCATTGGGTGGTTGCTCCTTGTAATCCCTTCTTTCCTCCTTACCACTTTTCTTCAGGTATCTTTTACCATCCCTTCTTCTTCATTTTTTTTTGCCTTGTTCTTATTTTTTCATTTTTCGGCGAGCTTAAGCATTTTTCGGTGAACCTATGAGTTTTCTGGTGAACTGTTTATTCATTGTTCTTGCTTAAAAACCCAGTTTTAATCCTTAGTCAAATTACCAACATTATTTGTTTAGAAGAGTCACAAGTGTAGGGTCTGCCTTATATGCTCAGACCCATTTACCAACTCTTAGAGGAATTCGCCTCTCTTAGGGAGAAGACCTTAGATAAAATTAGACAAATAGAAAGAGCTCAAGAGGAAGCTCGTAGGGCAGAGGCGTTCCCCCTCAAGCCTATTTTTCCACCACCTCTGAAGGTCATATACCCTGAACCATCTGAGCCAGTTATTCGAGTAGAGGTCCTAGTTGAACCCTCTCCAATGTCTAAGTCTGAGTCATCCACCTCAGACCCTATGTTTGTGGACTCCTTCCAAGAGGCCATGGACTTCTCAAATCAACAAAATCAGGTTCCTGATCAGGCAGAGGTTTCCAGTCGGGCCTCGTCTCACAAAAGTTCAATCACATCAACCTCTTCCTCAGAGGTTGAAATTATTGGACCAAGTGTGGTTGTTCCACCGATTCTTGAAGACATTCCTCTATCGGCAGTCACAGGGGCTGAGTTCGCTCAGAGGTTTCTAGGTGGTGCCCCATCGTCTGCTCGGGCCAACGTTGATCTAGATGATGATGATGGTGTGGAGAGTGACGTTGACACCTCTGAGGCGGCCCAGATTGAGAGTACGGTTAGTGAGGTCGACCTTCTGGCCTTCAGACATCTATATTCCATAAGTCCCTCTATAAAACTTAGGAGACCTCTATGGGAAGAGAGGGATTATGACGGCTGAGATGGGGAGATCTGCCTATATGAGAAGATGTTCAAGTTGGGATTTCGTCTGTCCATCCATCCCATCATTAGGGCTATATTGGCCTACATCAACTTGGCTCCTTCCCAGTTGTCACCCAATGCTTGGAGGGTGATAATTGGAGCCATTGTCCTATGTAGGGTTGTCCATCACTCATACCTTCCTGTCCAAGTCTTTACAGGGTTCTATGTCCCTTCATCTGCCAGAAACCATTCGAGCTATTATCATTTCTTAGCTCGAAAGTCAAACAAAAAGATGCTTCAGATTACCCAAACCTCAAACCATAATTGGAAGCCACGTTACTTCTTTGCATCAGGGCCATGGGAATTTGGTCCATGTGCCCCCTCTTCCTCATTAGAGCCGAGGATAACCCTGAGGTGGGGAAAGGTTACAATGGCTGCTAGGGCCGACCCTGGGCTAAGACAAAACAATCTTCAGAAGGTCAAAGACCTTCAGGACCAGGGGGAGCATGGTCTGCTTGTCAAATTCGCGCACCTGATGACCCCCTATTACCTTTCTGAGATAGGGCTTGGGGGGGTCCTCTGATAGAGATTCGTAAGTGTCTTTTTATTACAACAAGTTATACCTCTGAATTTATGTATATTTGATTTTCTAACTCAGACCTTTCTATCCTGCAGAGTGCCCAAAAGGAATATCTGACGAGTTGTGGGAGATGGCAGCTCCAAGTCTAACAAAGTTCGTCAAAATGGCAGGTTTGAATGCTCCTCCTCCCCCTCCTTCTACCTCGAGGGTTGAGTCCACCAAAAAGAGGAAGGTTGTCGACCCTGCCCCTGAGGATCAAAGGCAGAAGAAGAAAGGGCGGATCATGCCATCCTTATTTCTTCTGTGGATGCCTTGATTGCTCATCTTGAGCAGTTAAAGATTGGTGATAGTGTCATTGGCCAAAGTATGAAGGCCTTGGATGCTATCGGTGGTGTCATGATCGAGTCTGACAAGCGCTTTTGCCAGTCCCTGGATAAGCCCCTACTGGTTGAATTCTCTCTTCACCATACCATCCAGGTAAGGCATTTAACTATTTGCCTCTGAATGTGTGACATTGTCATTTGGACTATATCAGACCTTAGACAGACATCTTTGCATATGTTCTGTAGGGTCTTCCCACCATGCATCATTATGTCAATTGGACCTTGGTAAAACTTCCTTTGATTGAGAAGGGCCAAGAGGCCGAGAAGACTGAAGCCACGTTGAACGCCAAAGTGGAACGTCTGAAGGCTGCTCTAAAGAAGGCCGAGAACAAGGTGAAGGGATTGCAAAAGGATATGGACAATCAGAGGGAAGATCATAATACATCCATGAAGACTCAGGCCGACTCTCTTAAGCATAAAGTCGATGTGGCTGTCAAGGCTGCCTTAGATGATGCCTCCGAGAAGATCTTAGAGGAGTATAAGGTCTCTGACGATTTTGTCAGCTTCGGCTTTGAATATGTGGAGAGAGGGGTCAAGGCCACTAGTAAATGGTCCGCCATGAAGAAAAAGGAGTCAGGAAGCCTTGCAACCACTGACTTCATCGGCCTAGGTTATGTCGACCCCAAGTTTGCTCAGGCCCTCCAGGAGGTTGAAAAGGAGGGAGGTGCTACACCCACTGAGACTACCCCTCAAGGAGACTCCATGACTGAAGATGTTGGTGCTCAAGACGATGGGGTGGAAGTAGACACCCTCGGCTAAGGAAATGCATACGTGACCACTAACCCTAAGGCTGCGAACACTTAAATTTTTGTGAAGCTTTAATCAATCTTTTGTAAATATTTATTGTAACCTATGATAAATATTGTTACTTTATCTTTGCATTTTGTAACTTAATATGTCAACCTCTGAGGAGGGCTTTTGTTTCTTCTCTTGCTGAATTATTTATTGGATGATTTTCTTTTCCTTACAATGTATGTTCAGATCTCAAGTCTCGATACAATGATATCTTTCTTGAGCCAAATGAATGGTTTTTAAGGTCTGAGGTCACCGAAGTATGATGTCTTACCTTAGACCTTGTCACCAAATTATGATGTTATAAGGTCTGAGGTCATCACCTAAGATGTTACCCTCATAAATAATTTTCACCAAATAAATTATGTTAAGGGTCTGAGGTCATCCAAGTAAGATGTCTTACCTCAGACCTTGTCACCAAATCATGATGTTATAATGTTTGAGGTCATCACCTAAGATGTTATCCTCATAAATAATTTTCACCAAATAAATGATGCTAAGGGTCTGAGGTCATCCAAGTAAGATGTCTTACCTCAGACCTTATCACCAAATCATGATATTATAAGGTCTGAGGTCATCACCTAAGATGTTATCCTCATAAATAATTTTTACCAAATAAATGATGTTAAGGGTCTGAGGTCATCCAAGTAAGATGTCTTACCTCATACCTTGTCACCAAATCATGATGTTATAAGGTCTGTTGTCATCACCTAAGATGTTACCCCCATAAAATTTGTACCAAATTAATGATGTTAAGGGTCTGAGGTCATCCAAGTATGATGTCTGACCTCAGACCTTGTCACCAAATCATGATGTTATAAGGTCTGAGGTCATCACCTAAGATGTTATCCTCATAAATTTTTTTCACCAAATAAATGATGTTAAGGGTCTGAGGTCATCCAAGTAAGATGTCTTACCTCATACCTTGTCACCAAATCATGATGTTATAAAGTCTGAGGTCATCACCTAAGATGTTATCCTCATAAATAATTTTAACCAAATAAATGATGTTAAGGGTTTGAGGTCATCCAAGTAAGATGTCTTACCTCAGACCTTGTCACCAAATCATGATATTATAAGGTTTGAGGTAATCACCTAAGATGTTACCCCCATAAATAATTTTCACCAAATAAATGATGTTAAGGGTCTAAGGTTATCCAAGTAAGATGTCTTACCTCAGACCTTGTCACCAAATCATGATGTTATAAGGTCTAAGGTCATCACCTAAGATGTTACCCCCATAAAATGTTCACCAAATTAATGATATTAAGGGTCTGAGATCATCCAAGTATGATGTCTGATCTCAGACCTTGTCACCAAATCATGATGTCTGACCTCAGACCTTGTCACCAAATCATGATGTTATAAGGTCTGAGGTCATCACCTAAGATGTTATCCTCATAAATTCTACCACTACAGCACAATGAACCAAGAATTGACATGGAAAATGATCTTCTCATTAATAATATCTTCCTAAGATGATACGTTTATACACTCTCTTGCAACATCATATGTAATACTTCTTTAGATAATCAGCATTCCGAGGATTTGAAAAAGGTTCCCCCTCGAGGTTTTCTAGCCTGTAGGTTCCGAGTACAACCTCCTCAATTACTCTGTAAGGACCATGCCAATTTGGGTGGAGCTTATTCGCCTTCTGTAACGTCTTCTTCAGCACCAGGTCCCCTACAGCTATGAGCCTTGATTTTACCCTTTGATTGTAAAACTTTACTGTTCTGTGCTGGTAAGTTGCTTGCCTGACTTCTGTGTCTTCTCTTTTCTCTTCAATCAAGTCTAGGTCGAGTCTTCTTTCCACTCCATTCTTCTCGAGGTCGTAGGTCTGAACCCTATGAGTATGGAGTCCTACCTCTGTGGGTATGACGGCCTCTGAGCCATGTGATAACATAAATGGGGTATCCCCCGTAGGTGTCCTATTCGTCGTTCTATAGGCCCACAGAACAGCATAAACCTCTTCAGTCCATCTTTCCTTAGCCTCTTCTAACCTCTTCTTGATCCCGTCGAGGATTGTTATGTTGGTGACTTCGGTCTGACCATTTTCCTGAGGTCGTCCAGGAGAAGAGAAAAATTGCTTTATCCCAACTCTTTCGCAGTATTTTTCTAGGGAAGAATTCTTGAACTGGGTTTCGTTGTTCGAAATAAGGGTATTTGGGAGGCCATGTCTGCATATGATGTTCTTCCAAATAAATTGGAAGGTCTTCTGCTCTGTAATCATGATCATCGGTTCTGACTCTACCCACTTGGAGAAGTAATCAATGGCAACTATCAGAAATTGGTAATTATTTACGGCCCTTGGCAGGGGACCTACTCAGTCAATCCCTCATACTGCGAATGGCCAAGGGGAACTGATAGACGTCATAGGCTGATGAGGTTGATGGGGGATTATGGATAATCTTTGACATTTTTCGCACCTCTTCACGTAAACTGTAGTATCTTTTGCCAAGGTTGGCCACTAATATCCTTGCGTGAGAATCCACTTGGCCAAAGGTCTCCCTCTGATGTGACTGGACCAAGAACCCTCATGTACCTCCCGTAGGATGTGGGGAACTTCGGTGAGATGAACACATCTGAGAAGAGGTAATAGGAATCCCTTCCTATACAGGACATCTCCTACTATTAAGAACTTTGCAGCTCTATATCTCAATTTCCTCCTCTCTAACTTTAACTCCGGTAGCACCCCCTCTCTGATGTATCTGATATTGGGATCCATCCATGAGTCCCCTAGGTTCAAATTAAGGCAAGGGTTACTGACCTCTTCCTCTTCGATGGTTACTCTGGGCAAGATCTCAACAGGGTCGTCCTTTTGATATCTGTCTTTGTTTCCAAAGCTAGCCTTGCTAATGCGTCTGCATGACTATTATTTTACCTAGGTATTATCTTCATCTTTACCTCTTCAAAGCCTTGCAGTATCGTTCTCACCCTCTTTAGGTATTTGGCCATCCTTTCGTCCTTGGCCTCATAAACTCCCAATACTTGATTAATAACCAACATTGAGTCACTGTGAAGGGGGAGGAGTCTTGTACCAATGGTCCTTGCTAAGGAGAGGCCTGCTATCATGGCCTCGTATTCTGATTCGTTGTTTGACACCTTGAAGTTAAACCTTAGGGCATATTCGATGTTAGTACCATCCGAGGCTGAGAGTATCAACCCCGCACCTCTCCCACTTTCGCAAGAGGACCCGTAGACAAAGAGGTTACAGATGTCTCTATCTGATGAGAAGCCACCTTCTAACATTATTCCTTGTCTGAAGAGGTACCGGTCTTCCTCATTCTCGGCCACTCTTTTCCTGGTCCCACTGGATACAACCTCTTTCAGATCTTGTAAGACATTCACATTTGACCCTTTTGTAGTTTCTTGATTATTCTCAACTTCGACCTCTTCCCATGTGAACTCTGCGATGAAGTCTGCAAGCGCCTTCCCTTTGATAGTCGTCCTAGGCTTATAGGTAAGGTCATACTCCCCTAGTTCAATGGCCCACGCCATCAATCTTCCCGACTTCCCAGGTTTATGGAGGACCTGTCTTAGTGGGGAGTCCGTGAGGACGACCATAGAATGGGCTTGAAAGTAGGGCTTCATCTTCCTAGAGGCATGTATCAAAGTGTAGGCTAACTTTTCTATGTGAGGGTAATTCTTTTCAGATCCCTGAAGGGCCTTACTGTTGAAGTATACGGGCCTTTGAACCCCAACATCCTCTCGTATAATGGCCGCACTTATAGTCGATTCAGAGACCGCTAGATAAATAAACAGCCTCTCTCCTGCTATTGGCCGAGATAAGAGCAAGGGAGACCCAAGGTATGACTTGAGTTGATCAAAAGCCTCGTCACACTCTTTGTCCCACTCGAAGGCCTTTCTAAGCACCTTGAAGAATGGAAGACACTTGTCGGTCACCCTGGAAACAAATCTATTGAGCACAGCCACTCTTCCAATGAGCCTCTGAACGTTCTTGATACTCCTAGGTGTCTTCATGTCGAGCAAAGTCTTGATTTTCTCAAGGTTTGCCTTTATTCCTCTTTGATTGACGATGAATCCAAGAAACTTACCGGATCCTACCTCGAAGACACACTTTGTCGGGTTGAGTTTCATCCTATACAGGTCCATGATATTGAAGGTCTTTTCCAAGTCTGCCACGTGAGTGCAGGCCTTTAAGCTCTTCGTCAGCATATCATCTACATACACCTCCATGGTCTTGCCTATTTGGTCTTCTAACATCTTATTCACCAGACGTTGATATATTACCCCCTTATTTTTCAATCCGAAGGGCATCACCTTGTAGCAATACGTCCATTTGTCAGTAATAAAGGCTGTCTTTTCTGAGTCTTTAGCATCCATGAAGATCTGATTGTAGCCTGAATACGCGTCCATGAAGCTCATCTCCTGCAGTTGCATCTACCATCTGGTCGATCCGGGGTAGAGGATAACTGTCTTTTGGGTAAGACTTGTTCAGGTCAGTAAAATCTACGCACATTCTCCACTTTTCATTGGCCTTGGGCACAATGACTGCATTTGATAGCCACTCTGGATATATCACTTCCCTGATGAATTCAGCCTCTTCCAACTTTCGGACCTCTTCCCGGATGACGTCATACTTCTCCCTGGAGTATACTCTTCATCTCTGTTTGATTGGCTTAGCATCCTTAGTCACATTCAGCTTGTGGCACATAACTTTAGGGTTGATGCCTGGCATGTCCGCGTGACTCCATGCGAAGACACTCTGCCTCTTCCTCAGGAAGTTTACCAGCTCTTCCTTGATTTATGTCTTTAAGGATTTGCCGACCTGGACGGTTTTTTCTGGCTCGTCCTCATTGAGGACGATGGATTCTACCTCTTTCGCGGACTCTCCTTTCTTTAACTTCGTTTCATCTCTAGGGTCAAGTGTATCGATGTTATAAGTGGTAGTTGCTCTCTTATGAGCCTTTCTCTCTTTAGCTGAGTTGAAGTAGAATTCTCGTGCTATGGTCTGGTCACCCTGCACTTCCCCTACCCCATAGGGGGTCGGGAATTTCATCATCTGGTAGACCGTTGACGGCACGGCTTCAAACTCCTTAAGGGCTACTCTTCCTATGATGAGGTTATAGGCCGAGAAGACATTTTCATCCATAATGAAAAAATTAATCTTTCGAGTTAACCACATAGGCCACTTATCTACCATTCATACGTCCATCTCATACATGCCCAGTGGATGGACCTTTTCACCGCTAAACCCCATTAACGGGTGATGATAGGGTATAAACCTAGCTTTGCTTAGACCTAAGCTTTTGAAGCAGGGCCAGAACATCACATCTGCTAAACTTCCTCCGTCTACAAGAATTCTTTGCACCTCACATCCATGAACTCTTGTCATGATCACCAAAGGGTCATCATGTGGAGATAGTATGCCTTTGAAGTCGAGTCGGGAGAACCCAACTACGAGAGTGTCCATATCTACCTTCTTTCTATTCTGCGTAGTCTCGGAAGACGTCAGGTTTACCACTTCAAGTTTGGCCACTGATTTGGCCTCTGCCACATGAGCTTTTCTATCAGTAACCTCAGATCCACCCCCCGTAAGTCCTCCGCATATGGTGCTAATGCCAAAGGAGATCATACCAACCCTCTTCACCGGGGTGTTGTCGTCTTTTGGTGGGAGGTCTGGATCGTCCTCATCATCGTCATCCATGCCATTATCTCTTCTTACTGTGGTGTCCTCATGACATTTGTCGTGTCTCTTCTTTTTAGGGTCTTCCCTTCCCCTTTTGGGAGCTTTACCATCAACATATTTCCTCAACTTTCCTGACTTCAACATCTTCTCGATCTCATCCTTCAAGGCGAAGCACTTATCTGTTATATGGCCATGGTCTTGGTGGAATTCACACCATAAGTTCTGGTTCCTCTTATATGGAGGAGCCTTAAACTTCTCTGGCCATCTTAGGGATCGGTTATTCTTGATCTCATTGAGTATGTGTTCGCAGCTAACCGTAAGAGGGGTATAACGCACAAACTTATCATCAGCTGACCTCTTATTTCCATACTTCTTTCTTTGGAACTTTTCGCTGCCACCATCGTTCTCATCCTCATACTTGGCGTCCATGGCCTCTTCAGCATTCATAACCTTCCCTGCAGTTGACAATAGCACCGCCATGGACTTTGTTGAACCTAGCAACGTAGTCTCTTAGGCTCTCATGCTTGCCTTGTTTGACGTACAACAGATGGGTGGTCGTCTTTTGGGGTCTTACCCCAAAGAAGAAATTATGAATGAGCCATTAAGCCAAGCCTTTAAAGTTCTCAATTGAATTCTTTGGAAGAGAAGTAAACCAGATGTGCGTTGCTCCTGTCAAAGTCTCGGAGAAGTCACGGTATTTCATCTCATCTGGTATCGAATAGATGTCCGCCACCGACTGATACATCTCAATGTCATGTACAGGGTTGGTGATACCGTCATACTTGGGAGTTAGTGTAGGTGGCTTGAACTTAGCTGGTGTATGGAAGCTTACTATCTTAGCCACGAACGGGGAGCCCTCTGAGAAACCTCTTTGCAGTGGATCCTGACTTTTGATGAGGTCTCCTATCTTATCCTCAAGATGTTGGATGAAGTCATTCCATGGTCTTGCAATGTCGTCCTGGCCGAGGTTACCCCTTTCCACCTCCAAGGGGTGGACCGAGGGTTCCCCAGCCATGGCACAACGCCTATTGTTGACCTCTTCTTGGTCTCTTCCTCGTCTCGGTTGGGGCCGACGTTACCTCTCTTCCCTTTGTGAGCCTGCTGCACTTCTCGACCTTGAAAACCTTTGTCTTAGGTCGTTTACTGGGCCCAGCCTTTCAAAGGCTGACCCTCTGCTCAGTCGATCAAAAGCTGATCCTCGTTATTGGGCTTTGTCACCCCTTCGGCCTCCACAACCTTGGCTCCGGTTGGCAGGACGAACTGTGTTGTTTGAAACTTCATATGACTCCCAATAGTCTTTTGGGACGTCTTCCACCTCTAGATCATCATACCTATCCACAGGGCAAGGGTTTCCTTGCCTCCCCAGGCACAAGCGCCTAGGGTCAGCAACATCCCTCCTCCATTGGAATGTAGGTTGGTCTTTTCGCGGTGCCTGGGGTGGTCCCCTGGCATCAAGATGGGGCTGAGCAGTCGCTAGGGTGATCATCTCCGGTGAGACTCCAAGTGGACTCATCATATTTTGGCTGAGCTGTGCAAATTGCTCCTGCATTACTTATTGTGTCGTAGCCAAAGACCTCAAGGCTGTGGCCACCTCCGCCATTTTGGATTGGAGCGGTGCCTGGCTAGAGCTGGGTCCTCCTTCTCCAGGCGACGTAAGAGGTGGTGGTAATTCCAGTGCCACGTGTTAACACAAAAGAGTTGGTATAGTAAGTGAGCTTAATACCTTACGAGACCTCTTTCAATGGTGAAACAGCTCCGCGCAAAGGGGGGAGGCCTGGCTCACCACCAGAGTCTCCAGTGAGGTGGAGCGAATAAAGAGGAAGAGACACCTTCTCGTTCCCACAAACGGTGCCAAAATGATGATGATGGAAACAGCACCACCCTTCTAGGTGTTTGCAAGATCAATTCAGTGTTAACAATGGCAATATAAAGGTATATAGTAGAAGGAGGTGAGGAGAATAAGAATCACACCTGAATATAAGTGGTTCAGCCAATCATGCCTATGTCCACTGTGCAAGTATGGGATTAGTATTACTGCATGAGGGCTCTAATGGCCTTAGATACAAACTCTCAATCTTTCTCTCTACTGTGTATTTAGACAGAGTTTCAGCTAGGGTTGCTGATATCGGATCCTTTTCAAGGTAGAGGATGACCTCTATATATAGTGCCTGGGGGGTGTAGTGTACCCCCCAAGCATGCCATGAGTATGTGCATGCGGATCAAACCAGTATGAGAATGACACCTAGCTGATCTCATGTAGATAATGATGAGCTCAATATTCCCTCACGTGGGGGGAATGATTCGGTTATAACTGATTTGTGTACACGTGTTCCTAGCCCCACATATGCGCAGAAAAGCTCGGCCATCTGTGATTGGTCACAACCTCGGCCTGGAAGAGGACGAGGTGGTGACCTTGGTTTAGTGGGAGAGACGAAGTATGACATGTTGAGCTACGACGTCGGCCTGGGCCGAGGTAGTGGTGGCAAAGCAGCAACGTCGGCTGATCCCTAGTCGAGATTGATGCTGATGGAGGGTAACCTCTTCATCTTCCGAGCCGAGGTTGCAATCCTTGGAAGACCAAGTGGATAACCTCCCCTGGATCATGGATGACCTCACTTGCCGAGGTAACAGGAACGTCGGCTGGTTCATAGCCGACCTTTCTTGGGACGAGACCGCTGGTTGATGAGCTGGGACCCTTCCAACCTCGCCATCCTCATGGGCCGAGGTTGATGTCTCTGAGCCGAGGGGGTATATTTAGGGCATATCAGAGTGCGCTTGCGATCTTAATGGAATATTTATATAATTAAATGTCCAACACACACAAATCCAAATTTTATTTTTTTTATCCTAAGACATGCATCTAAGTGATAAAATAGATAAATCAAAGCATGCAGACAAACAATGCAATTTAAGGAAAAATCCCTTGTGGGGAAAATCTATTTCAGCACTTTAGAGTTTTACAAGTCACTACTTACAAAACCTCAAAATAATATCGCTTTCTCCTGAGTCGTGGTGGTCCACCCTCAGTATCCACCGATCAGCCTTTGTCTTCCTTCAGTAGTGATCCCCGTAAGAACCACAAGCTCAGCAGTGAAGAATGTCTCTCCACAAGAGTAACTATAGATATGAAATACTTTAGGGATTAAAATGGATTCACACATATATTTGGGATGGATTTTGTCAATCAAAAGGTATTTTAGAGCTAAAAAGCGTGCGAACTTCTGCTCCAGGTATGCAGTTCTTTATTTGCAAAAAGTCTCTATGAAAATTTGTACGAAGTGGGTATTTATAAGTCGACATAAAATTTGAGGTCGTGTTATTCGTTGGAATGAAAATAAGCTTTGTTCAAACGAGAATAGCATCTTGTTAGAATGACAAAGAGGTTGTCAGAACGAAAAGCCTATCTCGTATGAACGGGCTTCAAACGAACTTTGGACGAGGCCAAATAGTACGCCCTCGCACGTTAGATTAAATGTTAAAACGAGGCTTCTAACGAGTTTGACTTCTCGTTCGAACAAAAATGACTTCTCATTCGAACGAGAATGACTTCTCATTTGAACGAAGTCGGTGAATTTTGAAAAAAAATTAAAGATAAAAAATGCTTCGTTTTTTAATAAAAAAAAAATACACAATAAAAAAGTAAATAAATTTGAACTCCTAATTTATTATACCTTCATAATGTGGAGATCATCTTGAATTTTGGAGATATTAGAGATTCGGTTATTCGAGATGGATCTAGTCAAATGGTAACGGGATACGCAAATATTTATGTAAGCCTAATCTATGAGAAAATGATAAAAATTATGCTCATACACCTTTGTCGATATGTTTGGGTCTACTCCCATTCTGAACCTCTATACAATTTACCCTCTGTCCTACAAATAGTTTCTCCCCCTATAAAGATAAGTCCTCACACATGCACACACATCACGTCGGAACACGTGTAAAACCAAACTATTTAGGCTTTGATCTCATGACTATACGGGTACATAAGCGCAATACTGAGTCCAGCACAAGCCTCGGCATTATACCTCATGATATGTTATCCCCCACACAGAGATACATCCATCACTATACTAAATCTGCCGAATTGTCACTGTCATTGATGGTGACAAGTCCAACTTGTTAAGGTCAATGACCGTGACAAGTCTAGGGGTGACAACTTTTGTTGTCACGGATTTATCACGATCAATGACCGTGATAAGTTCATTAGACTTGACATGGTCATGTCACGATCTTTGACCTTAACAATATTTGTCACGATCAAAGACCGTGACAAACCCATGGAATTTTAAAAAAAATTGTCACGGTCATTGACCGTGACAAGTCCATGACAAGTTTTCTTTGTCACGGCCTGACAATTCTAGGCAGAATTGAAAAAAATATGTTGGGCAGTATGGTCACTGCCACTACCCAGTTTTATATTTGTACCAATTATAGCAACATTGTACCTGTTCAAACATCATATATCCAAATAAAATAGAGATAATGCAAATATACATTCAAAATAATATGCATCACGATATAATCCAAATATAATTCAAATGTAACAACTTAAAATAATTCAATTCAAATAATGTCACTACATATATGGGGTAGGTTTGAGGAGGTGGATAGGCCACACGATATACAAATTGTTACCCCCTTAAATATGCATCGTGCCTCATTGTTCGCGCAACCACCATGGGGAGTTCTTCTTCCCGTGTATCACATGCATAACGAGCACCATAGCCTCGATGTCTTGAAGAGCACGTTCATGAACTAGCATACCCTGGACGGTATTTGGGTCCCTCAACCCCCTCCCTGTCCGCTGGCCATCAAATATGTCCTGTATAAACATGCTCGGCCAACCAAGTGTCGCCATCGGTCGGTCGAAGGGAGTCAAATAGGGGACTCGATCATCAGAGTCCGCACGTGTCGGCGATTAAGCAGCGAGGTCCATGTCCTCGTCCTCCTCCACCAACTTCTCCTTACCTTTCCCCTTACGCTTTCCTCCCAAAGAAGGCTTTATAAATGAGAACATATCTTGGATCGTCGCCTCCAAACGGGACAGCTTCATTTCATGCGAGTCCACCGTTTGAGCCAACCCGGTGTTGCTCGTCTCTAATCCGATAATCCTAGATTTGGCCACCCGCGAGATCACCCCCCTTATCCTCCCCTTGCGATCAGTGCCAAAGATTTGGTGAGTGCATCTGTGGATAAAGATGCCTTGTCGTCATCAGACTGCGACTCATGCACTTCCTTAAGCTTTGCCTGAAATGACAAAAAGCACATGATTAGTTAAATAAGTAAATAAAAAAATTATAACGTAATTAACAAAAAGTAAAATGTCGAATTACTTATAATCATGGACGCGACAATCGATAACACCTCCTTATCCTTCCCCTTCTTCGTCTGAATAGCCACATAACCATCGAGCCTATGTGGCCTACCCCCAGGGCCACTCCCCGTCCCCTAAAATAATGCAAAATTAGTACCGGTCCCGCAAAGTAAAATAATGCAGAATAACATATTTTGGTAATTATAGAAAAATAAAATCTTACCAACATCTTATGCTCCACCTCGGTGTAAGACGTCCGATCAGAGTAGTGCACATCCATCTTTTTTGCCCGATTTTCCCTCCACGATTGGTGAGATGCCAATTATCACTCCCCGATCCATTGTCAATGAACTTTTTCCATTGTGCCAATGAGATCGGATCCTTCAGTGGGACGAAGTCACGCATTTGGATAATGGAGTCTCGGGTCTTCCCAAAGTACCGGCTCTGCAAATTTTTCATCCACGTCTTGTGTTGCTCCCTCAACTGTTCCAAGATGGAATCACATAGTTCTGGGGCCAAACTGAATTGTTCTTGTCCAACAAATACAATGTTAATTGCGAATAAATATGAATTGAAATTGAAATTGGAATTGAAATATTCATATAAATATAAATACATTACCTGTAGTGCCGCCCAAATAGCTAACTTGAGCTCATTTGGCACCTCCCTCCAACTAGTGTACCTTGGGACGATGATCGTCTTTACCAGCTCGAGGGATCTCGCTAATATCCCCGTCTTGTTCTCGACGGCCATCCCCAATTTTCCATATTTGGGGAGCCTAGGGGTCGAGGAGCCCTCGTCGCCTCCGCTACCACCCAGCCCAGACGACATCATCATAATCAGCATCATCCTCGCCTTAATACCTGAAGGAGACATCTTTTTTTAAAAAAATATTGTTATTAGTACAAATCCAAATGAATTAGAAGAAGACATGCAAACATGTACAATTACTACAAATCCAAATGAATTATTACTCTTTAACACCTCAATTCTGAATTCTAAAACAACAGCATCTATCTCATAATATGTACAATTACTAAAAATTCGAAACATCCTCACCCCCACCCCTACTGCCCACACACACGCACACTACACAAGAGTGAAAATGATAAAGTACAAATCAATTAAAAGCATTAAAAATGGGTTGATAAAGTACAAATTGGAATATTTATTACAACTTAAAAAAGTGATTCAAATTTGGGTTATCATAAAAAATTGATTGATATTCGGTAGGAGCAGCTAAGTCATCCACACTACTACTTAGATGCTTTGGAGCATGTAGGACAATTGACAATGGCTCGTTGTTCATATACTCCGAGTAAAACACTTGGTTGACCTTTTTAAATGCACAAACAATCGGCTCATCACTCACGTGGTCGTTGCTCTTCAACTTGGACAAGTCAACCATGATCAAATTGGTGCCATGATCAACTTTACAAGCATTTTTATCCTCAACTCTTACCCAGTCACGGTAAAATACAACCTCTTTGAAGCTTATATAATCCAATTCAAATATATTTTGAATTACACCATAGTAAGTCATTTCAGCTTCAACGAGGTTTTTATCTTTTGTGTTCACTCGAAAGAAAGTAAGATCCTTGTGTGAAATGCCCGAGTTTTGTACATTTGTACTTTCCTCGTACACCCTTGCGCCGAATACGTAACCATTTAATTGATACTTTTTTTACTCTTGTGCCATGAATAAGGGTCCAGTGGCTAGACGAGCAAGCCTTGATGTCACATCCCCCATCTTTAAGAGCTGAGAATATAGATAAATTAATTAGGTTAGCTGTAAAGTTTGATTGTAATGTAACGTTATATAACGGTCATGTAGGATAATTACCTCTTGTGACAACCACAACCTAAATTCGCTGTCTGATTGTACCATTGTTTTTAGTCTTTTATTTTTCTCACAGGCTTCATATTTTCTACATATTACAAAATTAATCATGTATAAAATAATCTAAAATAATGTTAAATTTAAAATAATTTAAACTTACTTTTTCCATTCTTCGACATCTTCATGTGTGTTAAATAGATAACGAGCTACTTGTTCATGTTGCATACTCATTAATTTCACTTGTTTTCCCGTCACATGACCACCATCATCGACGAACTCATCAGTGTCATCAACGTTGGTTGAGTCAGGAATATATTCCCGAGTATAGATTGATGACTCCACGGTGATGTATTCCTCTGAAATTGATCATGCAATGTATCGCGTATTCTTGACGTAATCTTTAAAAACTTTCATTAACCTTTCAAACGGATACATCCACCAATATCTAACTAGACCGCAAAGAAGTGCCTCGTCGCATAGGTGTACCAACAAGTGAACACTTATGTCAAAGAATGCTGGGGGAAAGTACTTCTCCAACACACAAATTGCTTCGGTCACTGCCAATTTTGCGGCCACTATGTGTTATCGATTGACCACCTTCTCACACAAAAGTTAGAAGGTAATACTAATTTGCATAATAGACCTCCGCAAATCCTTGTGCTTGGAGAAACAGCTCTTAAACAATAGAGAGGAACCAATTGTATGGTCACATGCCAATCGTGGGACTTACACTTATGCAAATCATGAGTAGCATAATTCACAATCCTTTGCAAGTTGGATGAAAAATTAGATGGACCCTTTAAATTATATATTGTGTCTAAAAGAACCTTCCTTTCCCCACTCGTAAAAGTAAACACACCAGGGGGAACAATTGTCCTTCCCCTACTATATTCTTTCAACCATAGTTGTGGCTTAAGTTTTAATGATTTAAGGTCTTTTCGTATATTTTCTCCATCCTTCGAATGACTCCCCCAAGGCAAGTGCCCACAATATGTTCAGCATGCCTAAAATTGGAGCGTGTGATAAAAATTAGATATGGTGTCTAATAGCTTCCAGGGGAAATCATCGAACTACCAAACTAGTAAACCGATCTCGGGGGAAGTGGAGGATCGAGAAACAATCACTCTCGCATCCTTGCGTTATTTTCCCCCGAGCGCATCATCGCTCGGGCCCCACAACACCACATGTGAAGACCTGTATTTCACCTCACACACTTTTAAAAGATCATTTCATTGAGAGTGAATCTTTCCCCTTTGAAATTAAATATTTGTTCGATGATGATGAATCTACTGAGGTTGATTTTCTTTCCTCACCATTATAAATCCATTTCAAGTACCGTAAGAATCGAACGAAATTCTTTAAGACTTTGACCCAACTCTTCTAAAAGAATGTTTCTTCGAGATTATTTCCATAATAGGTCTTTTCCTTATACCTTCCCCTCCTCCCATTAAATTTGAAAACCTTTGGGAGAAAATTTGGACTTTCTTGGGACCCAATTGTATTTGTCTTTCATTCTATCCAAATCACTCACCACCCGCTAAAAGTTTTTCCAAAAATCGTTAATGGTTACTCTTATCCATCAAAAACATCCCCCCATTGCATAAATGGAATTTTCATTTTTCGACGTCCGTGAAATCTAGTGGGAGTCCCCCATTAATTTCCCAAGTTCAACATGTTGTATATGTGGACCCTACATTTTTCTAACTTTTACTATATGGTAAATTAGTGGTTAAAATGTTAATCATAGATAGTTTTTTTCTTTTTAATTTTTTCCTAATATGATTAGTTAAATTTTTTGTATGTCTTTTTATTATTCTTGGTTCCAACGTGTTTTGTAGAACGAGTGGACTTTTTGTATTTCAAAATCGCTCAATGTTGTGTAACATCTCTCATTCCCTCTTACTAAAGTGTGTTCTTAATTCATTGAGGACAATGAAATATCTAAGTTAAAAGTGGGGATAAGCTTCCCATTTTTTTTGAGTTTCTTTTATTTGATTCATATTAATCCTAATCATGCTTTTGTTGCAAAAAAATTAACATTTTCTTTCTTTATCCTCTTTGTTGGGCCTTTTACCCTTTTGTTTTTGATGATCTAGTTATAGTTGCTCCACTCCGTTGTGCAAATGGTGAAATATTTTGACTTGACTATTAGCCTTCAATTATCATACTATATTTATCATGTAAAACTTCATGTTTAAATAAATATTGAATAATCAAGCAAATTGAACAAATGATTGTTTATGTTTCATTTTAAAGCAAATATAATTCAGTAAGAATAACAAACATAGTAGAAACTATTTATCTTATGAGTTTTTTACCTTATTATTTCATTTGAGTGTGCATATATAAACTTTTTTCTATTTTGAAAACTTTATTCATTTTGTTGGTGATATAATTAGTCTTGTTTTTATCGTTTATTTTAGGATATCATTGTGAAATTCAAACTTTAGCGTGTTTGTTGATATTGTGGCGACCAAAGAATTACGTCAACTCTTGGAAATAATCATAGGTCATCTTTGGTATAAAGATCAAATTGACCTTGACGTATCCTACTATATATTTTCCCCAGTTAAACCTCTTTGAGCCTACATATATTCTTTCATTTTATCACCAAAATTCCATAACCAACTCCACATTGGAATTTAAACTCTACATATACCTTCCTTACCTTTGTTTGGAAACATACTTGTGACACTTTAATGGTCGTTGCATGCTGGAATTTGAGCACGTGAGTTTGCTTGATTTTGTATGTTTTTTAAAAAATAAAAAGAAAAACAAAAGAAAAGAAAAGGGAGGGGAAAAAAAGAAAAGTAAAGAAAAAAACATTCGATAAAAGTGAGAATCTTATAGTTTTTGGAATAAATACAAAATCTTACTCCAATTGTGTTTATTGCTTAAGCTTGAATTGCGAAACTTATGTTACAACGTTATTTTATTCCAAACATTACCAACATCCCAAGTTTATCCCACAAAAACTTGGAATCCCAATTTCCTTTCATTTCATAAACCTTATCTAAAATATATCACAGTCCTCTGAAAGTCCTATGTGATCATTGGTATATATGATTTAGTAGTCAATGTGATTGAAACGGGTCGTTAGGGTTTATTTCACCTCTTATAATAAATGAAATCTTTCATGAGATTACTTTTTCCATTTAAATTTAGTGTTTTCCATTATTGAAGTGTGCGTCGCCTTGGATATAATTACAATTACACTTTATGCCCACATGCCTCGAGTGTTACAACTTTTCATATCTTTTCATTTGTGGTGTGTAATATTATATGATACTTTATTTGAAACACGCTTGAACTTTTATTTTTATTATAAGATAATTAACCAAATCAAAAAATATATTTGTGCTTCACACCACACACTTTCATGATTTCAAGATATGAAGCATTTTTGATAATATTGTTAGTTTTAAAATTCGTGGTTCCTAATGGCTTGTTAAAATATTGTGATAATGTTGAGTTTGTACATGGATATGATAATCATTGTTTTTCGTAAAACTTGATGTTTGTGGGTTTAATCCTTGAAAACCCTCACGAAACAACACTCATCCATTATGGTAACCTAGGGATTTAACGATTTATTGAAAATGCTAAATGCAATAGTTATACCTGTGAAAGTGGCTTATATATATATATAGTCTCTCTTTTTTTCTCATTTCATTTTGCTGTATTTCTAGGGACTAGCAATGTGTAAGCTAGGGGATGTGATTAATCATGATATTATATATTAGTAGGAATTCTAGCTTTCCCGTGTCTATTAATTCCCATATTTAAGTTATTATCTTAGTTAACATTTGTTCTCTATGATTATATGTCTTTAAGTTATATTTGATCTTTTATAGGTATTGGGGATACAAGACGTGAAGTTTGAATGTGTTTCAAGAAATTTTTGGCATATTCTTCAATTTCAAAGGAAATTTTCTTATTACTTACTCCATTATTTTGATGATATATATATTCCAACATATAGATCATCTAATCATTTTTTTCATGGCTTCTGATCCTGCATCAATCCGAGTCCAAAGAATTAGTTATGTTCGTTTCAAGTTCACTGTCCCGAAGTTGTAAGTGTCAAACCCCCTGATCTATCGCCCCAGGATCCAATCGACTGAGTCACTACAAAATCAAATGAGTGAGTTTATTTAGACCCCCGATCGATCGACCCCAATATCCGATCGATTGGTTCATGCTGATGAACGATTTTGACTTTTTTGGAAGCCTTTTTACAGGGGCATTTATAGTTATTTTACTTCTTTAGTCCCATTTAGGTGTTTTTCAACCTCAGGGCTTATTTGGATCTCTCTCTCTCTCTCTCTCCTAGGATTTGTAAGTTATTTTCCCTTTCTCTCTCTTCCCCGATTGTTGGTTTATAGTTTTTCTCTATTATTGTACTTTGTGGCGTACTTTTTCTAAACTTTGTAATTTAGAATGATTTTAATGTAAGTTAATTATTTAGTGGACTCGTCTTTTTCTCTATATCATTTAACTTGTTATTATTAATTTAATATGTTTTCTAGTTAATTAAATTGCATTGGGATTCATGAACCCACCATAGTTAATTTGGTCGATTTGTCATGATATGACGTATGGGATGTTTTAATGGGTTGAATGTGGGTTAAAATTCCACATTGGAACCTTAATATATAATTATACTTGAAACCTTTGTCTATAATTTTAACCATATTATTGACACAAAACTCAAATTTAACCTTTCATGAAGATTTAGAGAGTGATTATCTAGGTGCTTAATTGTTTGCCCAAATGAATTTCAACATTTACAAATGTATCTATTTTCATGTAACCATCTATGGTAAGTAATTCCATGGTGGGTGTCATACAATATTTATTGATCATCTCATGACCCAAAGAGAATTGAATAAAACTTTCCAATATCAAGTGAAAATCTCGACCCCAATCGAATAGATTCTAAGGAAGGATCTTGGCTCAGGAAAGAGGTCAGCATCCTTTACACCCAGGCAAACTGGGTTGATGCCAACAAGGCTAACTAACGGAATAAAACTTTAGTAATTTTGTTAAAGGTTGGACAATGCCATGTCCGTGGTATCACAGATAGCCAAAATGTACAGAAACATTCACTAATGGGTATAACATTAAACTATTACATATCGTGTAGGTGTTCCATTCAGAAAATGCTCCAACCCAGCCCATACTGGTCTAGCAGACATTCCCTCACAATCATTCACTATAAAAGATGAGATCCCCCATTGCAATCAAGGGGCAAACCAACCCACTGGCGGACAGAGAGATATTCTTAAATTCTAACTGATGAATCCGAATAGAACGAATGGACCAAAAAAACCGAACCAGACTTAACCCACTTTTGCATTTTTTTTTAATTCGGTCTAAAAGTGCAAAGGACCGCATTATTCGGTTCGTTCTCGGTCCTGGGTCGTAAAAATTGGGTTTGGACTGGATCGGACTGCTTTTATTAAATATATATATATATATATATAAAATATATATATATTAAGTCATAAAATTACCCATATATATAATATATGTAGAAACCGTGTATGACCCATAACCCATTACAAAACTCAAAAGAACCTAACCTAACATTTTATTTTCTCTTCTCTCTCTCTACAAACTAGTAAGCGAGGATGGCTCCTCGTCCTCATCACGCGTCTCACTCTCCTCTCTACAAACGACAGTCATCGATGACTCCTTTCCTTCCCTCATCTCATGTCTCACTCTTTTTCGGCATGACCGGTCAGCGAGTTCCCTCCCTCATCTGATTTTTAGATCTATGGTTCCAAATGTTATATAAATGCTTGTGTATGTGGGTTTTTAGATATAATGATTTTCATGTTTGTTATATATCTGTGTATAACAAGTTGATGATTTTTATGTTTGTTAAAATACTTGTGTATGTTTGTGGGTTTTCCCTCATCTACATATTACCCAATCTGCATATAAATGTTTGTATGTGTGTGTTCATGATGTTTCAAACACCTCTTCAAAATAGTTTCTTAGACCCTTCCACCTATACACTACTTATGCCTCTCAAAACCACTAACCTGAATGTACTTTGTTTTTCGAAAAAAAGGGAGAAATTTATCTTTGAACATTAATGCCAACGGGTAGGTATTGATTCCAATATAAGTACGTTTGTTAAAATTCTTGTGTATGTGATACTACCCAATCTTAGGGGTGGAAAATTTTAACACGGCACAAAACGACATGAAATTGCCCCAAAAACACGACTTGTCGTGTTTCACGTCGTATTCGTGTTCTTGTTTTTTGACACGAAGTCATGCCGTGTTCGTTTCAAAAAAATTGACACAAATTGACCCAATTGACACGACCCATTTAACACAATTTGATCCAATTGACAGGACTCATTTAACACGATTTGAAACCAATTGTCACGACCCAATTACACCTAATTAAACCCAATTAAACCTATTTAAAATTAAACGGATCCTAAACCTTCACTTGTCAAAAGATTAACATATCTCACATTTTAACACTCAAAACCCTAATATCACGATTCATTCATGGACACACACATTTCAACTTCTTCTCACCCTAACGTCTCTCCGTCTAACTCACTCATCCTCTCATTCTTAACAGTCGTCCCGCCCCACCATCATCTTCTCACTGCCCCACCCCACCCCACCCCATCATCATCTTTCCACCACCCCACAGCCCCAATAGCCGTCCGGACATTTTTATAGCATGTACCAGACCAACCCTAACCCCCGAACACTATGGCCTATATCCCCTAACCCCCGAACGATTTTTCCCTTCAAAAAACTTCACTATCTTCACCGCCCCATCGTCCGGGCTTAGTTTTTGGTGTTGTTGAAGAAGATATCTTGTTCAGTTCAAACTGTGATTTCATTTTTTATTGGGATCTTAAGTATTTAATCCTATTTATAATGATTTATTAGTCACCACTCCCATGTTTTTATTTTTTTAGTTGTTGGTCCTATATGGGACAAGTGTCGTTGTCTACAAAAAGAATGATGGGTAGTTACATGGAAGTTATAAACGGTTTTGGGTGGTTACGGGACCTTTTACAATTTTGAAAATACATGGGATTGGAGCTTAAATACATCTTTGTAGACGAGACTAAAGCCAAAAAACCTATTTTTTATTTGTTTAATTTTTGGTTTAACAAAGTGTCAATGGATACTTGTTTGGTGCAGGTGAAGAAGATAGTTGGTTACTTGTTTGGTGTGATTCTTTGGATACTTGTTTGGTTTAATAAACTGTGTTTGGTGTTGTCGACGGATTCTTGTTTAATTTTTGGTTTAACAAACTGTGAAGAAGATATATAGTTGTTTAATTTTTTGTTTGGATACTTAGTCCTCTCCCATCACCATGAATGTGAAATAAAGAAAACAAAAAAAATAGTCTAAATTTAACTGATCAATTTCGTGTTAATCGTGTTAGTTTGTATAAAAATTGGTTTTCGTGTAAATTTTGTTAATTGAAAAAGTAGTGTTTATCGTGGTGAACAAAAAGAAAATTCGTGTTAATCGTGTCGTGTCGTGTCGTGATTTTACGTGTTTCGTGTTCGTGGGGTATAAAAAAAACACGAATTTCGTGTCATGTCGTGTTCATGTTCATTATCGTGTCGTGTCGTGTCGTGTTAGGCAGAAATACGACCCAATAACACAATTTTCAACCCCTACCCAATCTGCATAATTCTTTTATGTCAATAGACTTTTATAATTTGTTTTGTTTTGTTTTGCTAATTTTTTTTAGGATTTTTAGTACAACTTGTACTTCCAATATGTCACAAACAGTGTATTTCTTATGGAGGGGCTTAGAGGTTTTGATGGGAAACCACGCTCACAATTAAGGTGTCATTTTTTGTGTGTTTGAATCTTTTTTTTAATTACATTATTGTTTTTGTTATGAATGTTTAATTTAAAGTGTTGTTTTTATGGGTATTAATAACTGTTTTTTATGGATAATATTAATTTAAAGTGCTGTTTTTTTTTTAAATTGTGTTGTTTTTAAAAAAGAGTGTTGCTTTTACTACAAAAAATAAAATGTGTTGTTTTTAATAAAAATGCGTTGTTTTTTCCTGTTTATTTTTATATATAGAACGTGTTGTTTTTATATAAAATGTGATGTTTTATGGACCAAATAGGAACGAAACCGAACACGGATCACTTGAAAACCGAACAGGACCAAGATCGATTATTCCGGTTCGGTCTAGGTCCATAATTTTCTAGGACCGATTAATGCGGTCCGGTCCCAAAAATACCTTAAAATCAGACCGGACTGGACCGTGAAAACTCCTAGTCTAAATAGAGAGATTATGCGATTGCAGTATTCTGGGACCTCCGGTCAATTGAAACCTAGTACTAAAAGATAACATGTGGATATAAGCTCATTCTTGAGGGTTGAACCGCGCAAATTTGTATGTAATTCTTCTTATTCTCACCTCTGTATTCATACATTTAAATTTTAATATTCATTTATTTTTTATCTCGGATTGAATCTCAACTAGCCAAGACAAAACCTTGAAAACAATTTTATACGATAATAGAATGGCGCCATCTATGGGAATGACTAAAGCCAAGTTTTGTCTCATTTAATTCCTAATCTCCAATTGTGAAAGTTTTGAATTTCTGTAAAATAGCCCCAAATTTTAATGATGATCATCTCATTGATCAAAGAAATATATTGGCTTGATTTCTGCCTTTAAATCCTCAATTTACTGTTTCATTGCCTAACTTAGTGTATTCTGAACCTAAATACACTAATTTCTAGCCCAAAATAGTTTCTCCACTTTTAGTTTTTTAAGTATTCATTCATACTATGTTTTTCTGTTATCATACTCTTTTTTCTGGGTATTTTGTATGAAATGGCTAAACACCTAGAAAGTAGAAAGTAGTAAGGAGAAAAAAATTGCACCACCTTAAAATCCTATTGATATTAGGGATCTAGCGGGGGTTTTCACAGCTTGGTCATGATCCAAGAAGCTATGCAAAAAAGTATGAGACAGCTCACCCAAAGTGTTCTAACCTCACAGAGCTTACCAATTCATCCACAACCAATTCCAATAACCCGAGCTGTGGAACAAACCCAAAATATGTAGGGAATAACCTCCTCCTACCCTTACAGAGATAGGAGGCAAGAATACTGAGGTGAAGCAATGGAAAACCATATGAGGCTAAATTTGGGGTCTGATGCGAGCATATCTGCTTGGATAAGTGGGTTAGAACATAAAGAATCCTCCTAATAACTAGGTTCAACCTTGACTTTGAGGTCAATTGGGTATGATGATGAACAAACATAATCAGTCGAACACACAAATGCGTTCGAAAGTCTCAGCAGAGTACGAGTCTTTGATATATTTGGAAGAAGAGGGGTGCGAGCACATTCACACCCTGAAGGAATCACAAAACGAGAACATCGTAGAAAGCAAAGGGATGATGGCTCAAGATATAACACTAGAATGTCGGCCAGGTCCGAACAAGGTGGATGGAAATAAGAGATCTTGACTGAAAGTTGTGAACGAGCTAATAAAGTTACATGGATAGTTGAAGCCCAACCATAGAGGGGATTAATCCAAAGGATAGAAGATTGTCTGGGAGACCTGATCAAAATTAAAAACCCACTCTAAAGAGGGTTTGTGTAGGGATATTCATTCGTAGCTTTCGTGATTAGATATCCCACACTTGCAAAATTCAATCCTCCTGTGATCATTACCATGTATGAAGGAAAGTCATATCTAATTTTGCATGTCGATAACTACTAGGCAGCATGCGATATATTCTCAGTAGATGATAAGATGTATTGCAGTGCTTTTTCAAGCACTTTCATAGGACTTGCTCAGATATGATATAATGGGTGACCAAGAAGGAAGATATCTGATTTTAAAGAATTAGTCAATCTCTTTGTTAATAATTTTTATTTTAGAGAAAAACCTAGTAAGAGGGTAGCTCAACGATAAAAGAGTATATTACGAGGTTTAATACCAAAAAATTAGAATTGGTAGACTACAATGAGAAATTTTCCACTAAAGAAATTATGAATGGTTTTTTTCCTAAAAAGTTATAATGGGCATTGATCAAGGAGCCTCTAAATCAAAAGGTCGAGATCTTGTCCAAAGTAGGAAAGATCATGAATGCAAAAGAAGAAAAGGCTATAAAAGAGTTCAGCCACAAGAAACTTAAAGAAGGTAATACATCAAGAAGAAGGTAAAATCCCATGGAGGTCCCCAAGACAAATAATGACAAGAGGACATACCAAAAGTTTGATGAGTATACTTCCTTGTCAATGGGATTACACCATATCTTCAATGAGATTCGAGGAAATAGTGAATTGAAGTGGTCGGATAAGTTACAAACTCCCACTGGAATAAGAGATAAGAACAAATTTTGTAAGTTTCATGAAGACAACGAGCGTGAGACCAAAGATTGCCTAGCTTTGAAGGATAAAATTAAAGACCTCATCAAAAGAGGGAACCTAAATAAATGCATGAGAAAAATAACATACCAACACCATCTCGTGATGATTAAAAGGCAAGGAGAAGATCTAGATCACCTCGCGTAGGAAATAAGGAACAAAAAAGAGCTCGGGAGAACAATGATGAGGAAGATCCAAATCTCCCTGCAAGGCTCGATGATCTAGCAGAAGAACTGAATATGATTTCTCTATTGTGCAGTTGCATAGCAGGAGGTGATGCTAGTAAAGGTGATGAACCCACTACGAAGAAAAACATACCTCAATGAGGCAAGAAATTATGCCACTAGCATGGAGATCAATATGAAAATGGTAGTTGATATCCAACCTCATACGGTCACTAAAGAACAAATAGTTATAGGTTTTTCTAGATACGTTCTCTTAGGGTTGGTATATCCTCATGATGACTCACTTGTCATGATCATGATGATCCACTAAAGGAGTGTGAAGAGAATTTGGTTAGACAACGGGAGTTAGATCGATGTATTGTTCTATGATTGTTTCAAGAATTTGAATATTTTCAAAAGAAAATTGGAAGCTTACCATTGCCCATGGATCGAATTCTTAGGAGAAAAGGTATATCCACTGAGCACAATTGAGATAGAAGTTATTATTGTAACTTGGCCGAGAACTGACTCAATGAGATTCTTCATTCCTGATAAAAATATGTCATCGCATATTATATTATCTTTAGAATAGTGGGTATGAAATAATTTGAAGTTGTAGCCTAAATTGTTCATCAATGCCTAAAGTTCCCCACTAATTTTGGTGTGGGTTTGGTAAAGGAGAACTAGATAGAAGGACGTAAATGCTATTATACTTCAGTCGAAAGGGAAAAAGGGAAGAAACTAACTCACACTTATCAAATCGAGACATTAGATCCTCAAGTTGAACATAAGTTGATAATAGGAGAAGCAATTGAGCAAACAAAATAAGTAATCCTAAACAATGAGCATCCTAAAAGGACAACCCATATCGGCGTGACCCTGGATCTCGTCCTCAAAAAGTAATTGGCTGACTTCGTGCGATATAGGAAAAGCATTTTTTCTTGGAGCCGTGAAGACATGTCTTGAATTGGTCCATCCATTATTATCCATAGAGCTCAATATAATTAAAAAAAGTAATACCACTAAAACAAAAATGAAAGGTATTATCTGAAGTGAAGAACATGGAAATTCAAGAAGAAGTCCCCAAGTTGAAAAGAGCCAGCTTTATTAAAGATGTGATGTATCCCGACCTGGTAGAAAATGAGGTAATGATACCTAATATAAAAGATAAATACTGGATGTGTGTTGACTTCACAGACTTGAATAAGGCGTGTCCCAAGGCTTTTTATCCTTTTCCTAGAATTGATCAACTTGTGGACACAGCGGTTGGCCACAAACTATTGAGCTTCACGGATGCTTATTTTGATTATAACCAGATTAAGATGAAGACCGAAGACAGAAGAGAAAACCTACTTCGTCACTAGCTAAGGTACTTTTTGTATAATGTTATGCCATTCAAACTAAAAAATGCAAGTGCCACCTACCAAAGGCTGATGAAAAAGGTGTTTGAAAAGAAAATATGGAAGAATATAGAAGTTTACATTGATGACATGTTGACAAAAGCGTGAGGTAATATGACAATATCAAAGACCTTGACCAGACCTTCAACGAGCTAGAGCAATATTAGATGAAGCTAAATTCAACCAAATGTGTGTTTGAAATCAAGGCGAGAAAATTTTTGGGTTTTATTGTTAATCAACACAGCATAGAGGCCAACCCTGATAAGATCTGGGCATTGATCAATATGCAGCCTCCTAAGAGAAATAAGGAAATTCATAGCCTAACAAGTTGGGTGGCAATTTTGAATAGATTTGTATTCAGAGAAACATATAAGTGCCTCCCATTATTCAAGGTGATTAAAGACTCTTTCAAATGGATGGAAGAATGTCAAGCTACATTTTTTGAGCTGAAAAGATACCTAAGATCGACCCCATTGTTATCAAGGTCAATCCTAGGAGAAAAATTGTACTTGTATTTGGTGGTGTTAGAGTCACCAATTAGCTCGGGTCTGATCAGAAGTGATAAAGGAATTCAGAAACTAGTATACTATATAAGCAAACCTTTTGTTGGCGCAGAAGTGAGATATTCCAGAATAGAGAAATTGGCTTTAGCTTTGATAGTGGCATCAAGGAAGGTGAAGCAGTTTTTCCAAGCGCACTATATAATGGTCTAATTGGATTTCCCACTTCGATAAACCTAAGAAGTCTGTGAAATTAATGGCATGGGAGATAGAGATGGGTGACTACGATATCATATATGAGACAAGGAGTGAAATCAAAGGCTAAGCCATAGCAGATTTCATTGCAGAATTCACAAGTGAGGAAAAAAGACCGATCAATCAAGCTATTATAGTTTTGACTGAGCATAACGAAAGACAATCTGAATAACCTACTGCACTTCCAGCCGAGCAGATCCAAAGATCAGTTGAGTCCTCGTTCGAACAAAATAAGATTGGTTGAAGGGATGAGTTTTCTATAAAATTATTTAAAGATAATTCCTAAGTATAAGAAGACTTCGAACATGAGCTGCCAATATGGAAGATATTCATCCATGGATCATCATGTGCAAGTGGTAGCGGAGCTAGGCTAATAGTAAACACGCCTGATGGAGCTAACTTAGAATATGCTCTCTATTTCAAATTTGAAGTATCCAACAATAAAGCAGAATATGAGGCTTTGATTACTAGATTGGAGTTGGTTTTATCACTTAGAGCCGGGCATATATTGTCTCGTAGTGACTCACAATTAGTAGTAAAAATAGTGTTGGGAGAGTATGAAGCAAGAGAAAGGAACATGCTAAAATATCTTGCAAGAGTAAAATTGCTACTGCCAAAGCTAAAAGCACTCCAAGTGATCAGAATTCCCAAAATTGATAAATACCATAATAGACGCATTAGCTTGTCTTACTTCAGCTACCAAGACCAATTTGAGGAGAATTTTACCCATAGAAATATTGTTACAAAGGATCTTTGATGTAGAAGAAGTTAAATTTTTGTAGCTAACCATGGGGCCATCATAGATGGATCCAATTAGAAGATACTTAGAGGAAGGTATTATGTAGGTCGATCATAAGGAAGAAAGAAGTCTTCATTACAAAGTGGCTAAGTTTCTCATGGAAAAGGGAGTGTTTTATAGAAGAGGATTTATTGTCTCAATGATGAGATTTATTCACCCCATGGAAGTACCAAACCTGGTCAAAGAAATAGGAAAAGAATCATGTGGTGCCCACGCAGCAGGTCAAACACTCATAAAAAGAATCACAATCCAAGGATATTATTGGACACCTATGAGGTAAGACTATGAAGAATACATGCAGAAGTACGATAAGGGCCAAAGATTCAGAGTGATACATAAGAGACCAAGATCTGAGCTGGTGTCGATCATATATCCTTGGCCTTTTTTCATTTGGCGTGAGGATCTGATCGGCCCACTGTCGAAGACCAAAGGAAGGTTCGGGTATCTGGTGGTAGCGTGGATTACTTTACAAAATGGGTGGAGGATGAATCACTCATAGAGATAACCTATGCTAAGGTCTTCCATTTTATATGGAAAAATCTTCCGTTTTATATGGAAATGTGATATGTAAATATGGGATCCCACATGCTTTCATAGCCAACCACGGGACCCAGTTTGACAATGATGAGTTTCAAAACTTTTGTGATGAGGCCAAGAGCCGAAAGCTGCATTTGTCACCAGCTCATCCACAATGCAATGGTCAGACAGAGGTCACGAACATAACATTACTAGAAGGAAGAAAGAAAATATTGGATTCAGCCAAAGGGAATTTGATATATGAACTACAAAGTGTACTATAGGCCTACAAGACAACACCATGAATACAAACATAAGAAACCCCCTATATGTTGGCTTTTGGTAGTGAAGCCATGGTCCCAATTGAGGTTGGCCTCCGAAGACGCACGGTCCTCAACTTCGATTCTCCCAAGAGTAATGTTTCAATAAGATAGATCTAGACATGATAGATGAAGTCAGGGAATCAGTAGCACTAAGGGTAACAGTTTATCAATAATGCACAATAAAAGAGTAAAACTAAGTACACTTAAAGAAGGTGACTATGTCTTGAACAAGGTTACAGAGAAATCCAACAAGTTTGAAGGAAATTAGCTTGACCCCTACCATGTGGGTGAAGTCGTATGACCAGGTAATTATCAGATTGATACACTAGAGGGGAGTTGTTCAAAAACCCTTGAAACTCTAAGAACCTCAAGAGGTATTATCATTAAACAAGTCTTTTAGTTATTAAAGAAGATGAATGAAGTGGGAAGTTAGATTGATTGTATAAGAAGAATTCATTAAATGAGAAGACTTGTTACCCCAATTACATTTTTATGATTATCAAATTCTTTTCAATTCCAACATTTAAAGTTCGTTCAAAGAGATGGGCAAGAGGCTTAAACTGTATGCATCTTAAGGTACAAACTTAACACGTGTCTTGGTAAATCTTAGGTCAGGTCGGCTCAAGCCAACCCAATTGACCAAAGAACGTCTTTGACTGCTCAAAAATATTAGGTCAGTTCGGTTAAACCCAACTCAATTGACCAAATGCACGTCTTTGATTGCATAAAATCTTTGGAAGAGGGTGTGACGATAAGATCTAAGCACGTACATTTCCTAACTGGACAACTAAAATAGTTCGTTTATAAGGACCTAGTAAGTCTAGGATGTGACGATAAGATTTGATAAAACGATTAAAAATGATAAGAAATACTTGCCAAACCCAAATAAAACTTGGATTAAACTGCAAAATTGACTAGATCCAATCATGCAAATCCATGAATAAAAATACTTGGAAAATAAAATATAAAAAGTACTTAATGAATGCGATAAACTGCTTTTATTAAT
Organism: Sambucus nigra; assembly: GCA_949130495.1. Classification (NCBI taxonomy): domain Eukaryota; kingdom Viridiplantae; phylum Streptophyta; class Magnoliopsida; order Dipsacales; family Adoxaceae; genus Sambucus; species Sambucus nigra. The sequence continues at coordinate 320,209,080 of OX422217.1, forward strand.
ATTAAATATTGAGTTCTTTATAAGTTGTTCTCATTCACGAAATAAGTTCATTGAGGAATAATGTTAATAAAAGAATTACAAAAAGAAAAAAAACAGCCTAAACAATAGCATCTTTAGGAACTAACTCCTAGTTTTCAACAGTAAGAAGCTTCTCCTCAATAACTTGTTCCTCCTCGACGACTTAGAGTTCATCCTCAGATAACCTACTTCAACTCTTCTATATCCCTCATCTTATTTATCCATGGCTTTGGCTTCATCATCATCCCCCTCCCAATATATGCCGACTTTAGCAATATCCGGGTAGTGTTTAGCTACCCTCTTTTCCAGTTCGTCATAGCCTTTAAGGAAAACCATGGTGGTGTCAATGATGTATTCTTCAAAAGATTTGAAGGATTTTAAAGCCTCTTCTCCAACCATGTAAATAGTAACCAAGGCCTCAGCAAGTTGAACTTTTAAAGAATCAAGTTGGTCTTTGGCTGCCTCGAGGTCCTATTACAGAAGCTTGATATCTTCCTCATATTTACTAAGGGATTTAACCTTGGTCACCATCTGGTCATCAACCTCTTGAAGCATGGTATGAGATTTAGAGAGGTTGGACTTAAGAACTTTGATTTTCTCTTCAAGACCCTCATTTTCCTTCCTAGTCTCATCACAAGAATCCAAGGCAGATTGAGCTTTATTCCTCAAAATTGTGGTGGCCATGTTACCCTGCATAAGAGGAAACTGAAAAAATTAGCTAAAAGGAAAAGAAATCGATTTGAAAGAGGATAGGTGAAATTAACAAGATTCAACTCACTGTAAACGTTTTATGAGAAGAAAATTTCAAATATTATCAACATCCAAATTGTGCATGAACTGAAAGTCAGGGGTATAGCCCGCATAGCCCAAGACTTCAGAAGTGTTGGCGGAATTCAAGATGATGAAATTTTTATCTATAAGGAGTTTCTCCTTAGTCATTAAACAACCTCCTCCTGGAAACCTCGCAGGGACATGGTTTGGAGGATTGGGAGCAAGGCATCATTGGGAATGCAATAACCAACCCTCTTGGGACACTTAGGCAAAACTTCATCCAGTATATGTGGTTGCTCGAGCTACCATAATTGTTACTCACTCGAGGGAACCTCAGCGAGGTACCTCAACCTTCCAGCCTTGGATCAATGATAGTTTTAGCCAACAAAGAGAAGACTAAACACTCGAGTTACTTATCAGTCGAGCAACCTCAATCCAAACACCATTCGTCTGTCTATGTGGCCATACGCCTAGTGGGGTCACTATTCTCCCACTTTCTGACATCATAACATCTGGCATTTAGGGACTCGAAATTACAGTACTCAAGTGGGTTTGTCCTTAGGATGAGAGGCCTAGTCTACAAAATCTGACCTCTTAGCCCTTCTAAGATAATCCTCTGAGATGCCACATTACGTTCCTCATTAATTCCCACCATGCTTCCAACTGGTTAAGCAGTTTCCCGCCAAATTATAAGATCCTATGCATTTAATGAAATATCTCCCACATTAATCAAGGGGTACTTGTGCATTTAATGTTGTTAATCACATTAAATACCAGCAAGGTTACTCGAGTAACCTTGCCTCCATTTAAATACACTAAATAAATAGTTTACACGGACGCCATTTTGAACCTAGAACTGTTACCCAATTGCTTTCATACACGATTGCCCATGTGATGATATTCTTCCCATGCCCATTTAATACATGTATCATTGATCATTAACTGGACCTAAAGTTCCTTCCTTACCTTTATTATGCCCAGAGTGATTGCTCTTTCTCCCTCCGACCAAGTTACCTGTTGGTCCCATCTATTTATTATACTTGTAGTATGCACATGGTGTAGAAAACATCATTCAATACAAGTCTGAATATTGAATTTCATTGTCCCTTTTACCTGTATTCATTGTCATTATTAAATATTGTCTTGAGCATTAATCCCGATCTTAATAAGGGGTTACGCCTCACTTGATGTTAATCGTATTCCAAGAACCCACATCTTATATTTGGCGACTCCGCTGGGGAGTATTCTCTTTTGAAAATATGCCAGAGGATAACACCACCAGGACTATTGATTTTGATGCCATATAGCTTGAGGAGGAGGCAGACCTCTTTCTGTTGTCTGAAAGAGTGAGAATGGCACGAACGGAGCCTAGCGCGTCCAATACCAGAGTGATGAAAAAGGCAGGCGTAAGGGCAGGAATGGGCGCAGTGCAAATAACGAGGCTCATGGGTTTGTTTGCAGAGTTCATTAAGACTCCGATGACCCAGACGATGATGGGAGTCCCTGGGGGAGTGAGATCTTTCATGACACCACAAGCAGGAATATATTTTCCTACTGTTATAGGAGGAGTTACCACACCTACTTTTAGTGGTGTTCCTCCCACTCCTTTGCCAACCTTAGGCAACATTCCACCCACTACTATCCAGCCTGTGATGACGGGGCTATCGGCATAAGAACGGGGGATAACTTCAGTAGCCCAGGTCACGATTGGTGGCGCGGGGAAAGGCACACCACCCGCTCCAGTGATGCCAGTGGTGGTAATAGTGCAGCCAATCAGCTCTCCACCGTCCAGCTTAGAGGAAATGAAGAAGGAGTTGCTGAAGTTCATAGCAGTCTCCAAAGCGAGAGACAGTTCTTCAGTGTATAATGACTTCCGTACTCGATATGCGAAGGATTATAACATTGAACCCTACCCAGTAGGGTATATTCCACTAATCTTCGAGAAGTACACGGGGAAGGGTGCATGCCCTAAATAGCATGTGAAAAGGTTTATTGAAAGCCTTAAGGCCCATTGCGATAACAAAAGACTAAGGCTGAGGGAATTTTCAAAGTCCCTGATAGAGAAAGCCTACACATGGTATTCCCAAATGACCCCAGGTAGTGTGGCCAATTAGGAAGAGTTGCACGTTTTATTTGTACAAAAGTTCTTTCTGGATGAGGATTAGTTTACACTCACTCAGCTATCACGTGAGAAGCAGAAGCCAGGAGAAAATGTTGTGACCTATATTAGGAGGTTTCACGAGTGCTCTCTAGATGTGAGAGAGGAGACACGTAAGGACAAGTTTGTGTGAAGGAGATGTTGATTGAATATACTTGTCACTTGATCAATGAAACTCGAGAGGGTATATTCGTAGCGTTTTTGAAAGCGGCGAGGAACATCGCCTTGGTGGCTAAGCCCGTATTTCCCCCACCTACCTTGGTAAGTTTACTGCTAAGTCCATCAGCTGCCCCGGGGAGGAGAGTACCCCCAAGGGTAAATTATGCAAACGACGGAGGTAGGGGAAAGCAGTGGTGGTCAAGGAAGAAAGGGATGAGGCAACAAGAGAAGATTTGAAAGTGAGGAGGATCCTCCCGATCTACCTTGCACAGTGGAGCAAGCCTTAAACTTATATAATCACATAGTTCGTGACAAATTCTGTAGACCGGTCAATGTCAGTACGATGCAACTCTCTCAAGAGGACAGGGAAAAGCCTCACTATCGTGCACTTAACAATAGAGTGAACCACTCGACCAAGGTGTGTTTTATCAAAGAACGTTGATTGACCATCATGTGAAGAACGGGGATATCCAGCTTCCCCAAGCTAATGTGAATGATAATCCTTTACCAGCTCATGGGGCCCATATGGACAGTGCTTTTGACGAAGAGGCTGAACAACTGATGAGAGAGAAGTAGTTCGAAGAGAGTGACTTTGAAGAATTCATGGAGCAATGAACCCTCGAGCAAGCTCATATCCGACTGAGGAATGATACAGAGAAAGGATATGAATGAGGAAAAGAAGAATATGACCCCATCAAGGGACTAATAGGCAGATGGGAGCCTTCTCCCTGGAGATGGTAAATGCGGTGATAGCCTACGATGAGGCTGCATACAAAGACGTAGAAGAAGTTTATGAACTTGAAGAGGAACAGACAGACCCCTGGATTGAATGCGCGGCGGTCACCCTCTCATAGAAATTCATTTGATTCTTCGATGAACTCGCAATTGGAGGTTACGCGAGCCATCTTGGAAATAGCGAAGAAAACTATAGCGCCACACCTGAAATGGAGGGGGGCCATGGATAAGCTCGTAAGAAAGTACCTCTCTTAAGTCACGTTCTTACAGGCTGATAGATCGATTAGGTATCCCCACAATAGACCCTTGTATGTTACCGCATCTATGAAAGATTGTGTTTTCTCCCGTGTTCAGTGGGATGGGGGAGCATCCATCAACATAATGTCTATCGGATCCTTTTATGCCACTGGCTTACTTATACAAGGATAGTGCTACATTCATTAGCAATCTCGAGGTATGACAATCAGTTGTCCAAATCTATGGGGTATGTTAGTGTGGGCATCACAATGGGGAATATCACCTCCCACATCAAAATTCATATTATGGACTGCGAGCCGTCATAGCAACTTCTAGTTGGTAGGGTATGGATGCACAACCATGGGTTGGTACCCTCCACCTATCATCAGTGTGCCAAGGCGAATGTAAAGGGAAATGAGGTGGTGATTCGAGCTTCCAAGAAGCCTTTTGCAAAGATGGAAGTGCATATGGTATATGATTACTTATACACAGAGCAGATAAAACAAGCCTCGACGGTAGCAAGATATACTAAGGGAACAAGGGTCCCGGCTACTTTAGAGAAGGTGAGAGCAACAACGAAGAACGTGATCTGGATGCAGTAAGGCCCTCTATACTATCGAGGCAGCTGTAGGATCGAATGACACCACACATTGACCCAATCGAACACCAAGTCTAGAATCAGAGCATCCACAGCAGGCACACCACGAGAGAGTTGGACGAGACTCGCCGAAAGAGGCCCTATAAAGAAGAGGCCTCTCGATAGTGCAAGAGGGTAGTTTTTCCTAATGGTATAATTATATATAAGTTATGAAGGTGTGAGCTGGCAACTAAAGGTCTAGACGATGAGCTTGACCCGATTTACGAATGCTTCCTGGTGGACAACCAGGGGTAGTGTTTGGTGATTGATAATTCTGGGGTTTAAGAGTTTATAGAGGAAATAGAAGATTAACTTGAGTGCATGAAGGACAGACCCAGGTTACAAATCCAGGAGTTGGAGAAAATAGACTTGGCCAAAGAAGGTGATAATCCTAACCATATATTTATCTCGAAGTACCTGGAAGGGGTTCCTCGAGAGGAGTTGATCGAGTTACTACTAGAGTTTAAGGACATCTTCGTGTAAAAGTATATCGAGATGCCTGGGATGGATAAGGAGGTGAGTTATCACAAATTGAATGTTTTGTCGTCAGCCATCTCGATAAAGAAGGTCACCTGAACGTACAAGGTAGAGTTGGATCTAAGGATCAAAGAGGAGGTTCAAAGGTTGCTTACAGCTGGCTTTATAGTTCCAATCCAGCATCCAATTTGGATCTCTAGTATTATGCCTGAGGGAAAGAAGGACAATATCCAAATTAGTTGATGCGTGGATTTTAGGGAACTGAATCGAGCGTGCCACAAGGATGAGTTCCCACTACCTTCCATAGATAGTTTGATCGATTCGACTGCAGGCCACAATATGGTTACAACTATATAAATATGGATCCACTTGATACAGAGAGTATTGCTTTCAGAATGCCTTTTAGAAATTTCATGTACATGGTCATGCCCTTCGAATTGAAGAATGCAGGGGCCACTTATCAAAGAATGATGATGGCTATCTTCCATGATCTTTTACACAAGATCGAGTAATTTTACGTTGATGATCTGGTAATCAAGTCCAAAAAAAAGGGATCCCACTTAGATGACTTGATGAGGTTGTTCACCCGATGTAGGAAGTATAAGCTAAAGATGAACCCTCTCAAATGTGCATTTGGGGTAACAAGTGGGAAGTTCCTGGGGTTCGTGGTAAACCCAAGGAGTTCAGATGGACTTAGACAAGCGTCGAGCCATCCTCGACATGCCGAGACTGAAGTCAAGCAAGGGAGCTAAAGATCATCCTAGAAAAAGTCTCCTACTTGAGGAGGTTTGTTCGAGGGATGGCCGAGGTAATGCACTCGCTGATGGAAATGATGAGAAAGGGAACTAAGTTCATGTGGGAACCTATGCACCAGGACGCCATGGACAAGTTGAAGACGCTCCTCATTTCCCCCTAAACAATGATCCCCCCGAAGGCAGGTATCCCTTTACGTCCATATCTTACATCCACTGAACGATCTATTGGTGCGTTATTGGCCTAAGAGATGGATGGTATAGAAAAACTTGTTTATTACTTGATAGAATTATACATGGGCCAGAGGACAGATATACCAGCATTGAGAGGCTTTGTTTAGCCCTAGTATTTGTAGAACAAAAACTTTGGCACTACTTATTGTCATTCACAGTCCAGATTATCACTAGATGTGATCCCATAAAGTTTTTGCTTACTAGAACTGTATTAATAGTCAGGGCATCCCGATGGTTCCTAATTCTCTCAGAGTATGATCTTAAATGCGTAGTCCCTCGAGCTATCAAGAGCCAAGCTTAAGCAGATTTACTGGATATTTTCCTGTCTGGAACATTCGAGCCACCCATGGAGGAGTTTTTGGGTGATGATCTTCAAGCCAAATTTATAGAAGAAAGCCTAAATGAGTGGAGCATGGAGTTCAATGGCTCCTCGGCCGAAAAGAAGGGGGGAGTTAGGGCCATCCTGAGAAAGAACGATGAAGAGATTCGATTATCCTCAAGTTGGAATTCGAATGTTCAAACAACGAAGATGAATATGAAGCGCTGGTATTGGGTCTACTTAAGGATCTCAGAAGGGGTATCCAAGTCCTAACAATAAAGGGGGACTCCAACTTAGTGGTAAAACAAGTAACAGGTAAGTTTGATTTGAAGCACATGAGCCCGACGCCCTACCGAACAATCATACAGTGGTTATTTGGGCAGTTCGAAGTTATCAAAATCAAAAGACATGCCGATGCTTATGCTACCATTGCTCAGAAGATTTCCTTTAAGGAGGAGTCAACAATTCTTCGAATCACAAAGAGGACAGCTCCCTTGACCGTGTTGGAGATGCTGTCCACAGATGACAAAGATGATCGGAGGGGTGAAATTAAAAAGAAATTGGAAAGAGGTGAAGGCCCACTAAGCCTAGTTGATCTAGCACAGTATTTCATTACCAGGGGTAACTTATACTACAAAATAAAGGAGGCTGGTTATCCAAATGTGTAAACCGTGCAGAAGCTAAGAAAAGACTAGTCGAAGTGCATGAGGATATTTGTGAAACTACTGAGATCCCCTTATATAGGAGATTCCAACATCCAGGATATTTCTAGCCTTAGATGAAGCAAGACTCTGCGATAATACAAATAGATTGTGAGAAATTTCGATTGTTCTATCAGGCAGCAGAATGAAACTTTATAGATCAACCCCAAAACTGGATATAGCCATGCATGGACGTGCTGGTAGATAGAGTAATGCCAGTAGATAAAAAGGATACTATAAAGGTGAAAAGATGAGCACCCAGGTATTTCATCCAAGAAGGGAATTTGTATCGATGAGTCTATCATGACAGGCCTCAAAGGTACATCAGGGGGGAAGAAGCTGAAAAGGTGCTAAAGCAAGCCCATGAGCCAAGACACATCGGAGGATCCAAATTTTATAATCAACTCATGACCTTAAGTAACTATTGGCCTATAATGGATAAAGACTCAGTAGAGTTTGTTTGCAAATGTAAAGCTTACCAACTGCATGGAAATATGATCCATGCTCCTTCGGTGGATTTGTATTCTCTCTCTACGCCTTTTCCATTTCACACATGGGCGTTCGATCTAGTAGGGGAAATAAACCCTTCTTCCAAAGGAAAGATTTAGATACTAGTACCACTAAATGTTTCACCAAATGGGTAGAGGACATACCACTTAAGAGGGCCACAGCGGGGGTAGTGAGTCGATTCATGAAAGAGTACATCATTTACCGATTCGACATCCCGAAAGTGTTCCTATCAGAAAATGACACCCCTTTCGTAAATAATGAAGTGAGCCTGCTAACAAACAAGTACTCCACCATCCACCATAAGTCGACAGTAGCATACTCGAAGTGCAACGGGCAGGCAGAAGCCACAAACAAGACTTTGGTGAATATCATGGCAAAAATGTTAAAAGATTTCCTGGGCATATGGGATGACAAAATCCTAAAAGTACTATGGTACTATCGAACAAAAAAGAGGAAATTGGCGGGGTATACTCCATTTTCCTTAGTCTTTGGGGCATAATCTTTTTTACCAGTTGAGCTCGAGGTACCTTCCGCCCGCTACAACTTACGAAGTGCCATGCTCCCTCATAACCAGCACGTTCAGCTTGAAGCACTGGAAGAGCATAGGGACAATGTTGCGAGACATTTTAAGATGTATGAAGATAGTTGTTCAGATCCTATGACCAAATGGTGAGGCCGAGGAAGTTCAAAGAAGGGGATCTGGTCCTAAAATCATGCACGAGACACATTAAAGGTTTGTCATTTCCAAAGTTCGAAGCCAATTGGGAGGGACCCTACATCGTTCGAGCATCTCATAATTTAGGCTACTGCGAGATATCCAAAGTGGAAGACGATGTTACCTTCAAACTAAACAACAAGTGGATAAAATTCTATCATATTTTAGTGTATGTTTTGCTAATACTTCAGTTTATTACAGTATGTTTTGTTAACACTTATTCAGAAGGATGTCCTTTACAAATTATTGGGACTAATTGTTTAACATATTGTAAAGTGATATTTGCTTTAAAGATATCTCCCAAATGTTCTTTCGTGTTAGTTATTTTCCTTATTTCTACATAGTGTGACTTACATTAATGTAATAGAATAGCCAATATTCGAATAAGATAGAAAGGAAATAAACAAAATGCCACAAAGTTTATTTGAATAAAGAAGTACTGGGATCACATGCCAGAGAAAATCAAAAATAACAAACGATGGGACATTTAAAAGGAGGAATTAAACAAAAGTTGCTAAGGGGCACCCATGATAAAGCGAAGGTTGGCCGATCCAAGAAGCCAATGATGAGGAAGAATCTTCTTGAGGCTACTTTGGTCAGAGATTAGATCATCCAGATCCCTTTGACGGAGCTCCCTCTTCCAATAAACATTCTTCAGGTTCTGCTCCTTCTTAAGTAACTCAGATTTCTCTCACGCAACAGCTTCTCACGTTTCCTGCACTTCTTTCCCAGACATAATTAGTTCGATCTCCAAGCCTACAAGTTCCTTTGAGATAGCTACCTATGAATGATGAGAACTCTGTAACTGATGATAAAGAGCAGGGAGGTTTGCCTTCTTAAAATCGCACAGCAGCTTCACTAACCAGGCCAATGAGATCCCATCATTAATAAGCACGTTGACCTTCCCCAATAGCCTTTTAATTGCATCAGAGCTGAGAGACTCCAGAGGAGTATTGAGTATTTCCTCTAAAATAGTGGAGAGCCTAAGCAGTCAGCAAGTCATCATCATAGGTATGGGTTGAAGGCTACGAGAAGTAAAAGTTGAGGGAAATTGGGCTTGTAGTTGCTCAATCAGTGCACGGGAGCCTTCAGTCAATATATGGGGGAAGTTAATCAAAGTCTGCCTTACAACCACTTTGGGGGCTACCTCAGGAGGGTGTACACTGAAAATGCTATCATTCGCATAACGGGGTCTAGTGTGCGAAGCACTGTCACTATCTTGGGCTCTGAAAGAAACTGCCTTGCGTATCCCACCAACACTGGGTAACATTCCTTGAACCTTCACGCTAGGGGCTTAACCTAGGGATGCAAATCTAGAAAAAGTCCTCGCCTGCTCAATTGCATGAGCGACACCCTTAACTCCTATGAGGGTGTCAAATCAACTTATCCAGTCAGGAAATAAATATGCATATTAGCTTGCAACCATAAATTCTAAGACCAGCATGACTTGGCCCGCCTAACCCTCGGTTATGGGATATTTTAAGACTAATATGACTTGGCCCGCCTGACCCTAGGTTATGGGAGATTTTAAGACCAAGTGGTTATAGGAAATTTTAAGACCAATATGACTTGGCCCGCCTGAACCTCGGTTATGGGAGATTTTAAGACCAATATGACTTGGCTCGCCTGACCCTTGGTTATGGAAGATTTTAAGAACAATATGACTTGGTTCGTCTGACCCTCGGTTATGGGAGATTTTGCGACCAATATGACTTGGAAAAACTAACAACGTTTAAATACAGGAGATACATAGAATAAAATCATACCTATGGCTGCTGGTCACGGGAAAATTATCGGGTAGCCATCTATACCACATCTTCTTCCTCATGCATATTAGGTTTCACCAGAAGACGTTCTAGGAGGGAAACAATACCACCTCCTACTTCAGTAACTTCCTCCCACCCTCCTTCTCCCTGGCCCACAGCAACAACTTTGACTCGCTCCGCATTGTGGATCGAAGGCCCAAAAAGTGTAACAAGAACCTTGTCATAGGAATGGGGGATAAACGGAGCAATGGGTTTGGGTAAAGATACCTGCGAAGCATAATGGAGAGAAAGTAAGAACAACAAGATAAAGGCATGAGAAGCTCATAACAACAGGAGGAAAAGCTTACCACAAATAATAAAACAGCAATAACGGGGGGCTTATGCACAGATTCAACAACACTCGCATTAGGAGCACCTATCTCGAGACCACTGCCCGTGTAAAAAAGCAGAGTCGGGAGAATAACCAATACTGAATTCAAGGGAAGTAACAGAAATATTTTCCCTTAGGGGGAAATTCGTAGTTACTTGTGAGGCTGTAAGAACAGCTATCTCCTTATACGTAACTTCCTTTGAAGCATGTGAAACTTCAACTGATTTTTCCAACAGATTTCTTTCATCAACACTATCGTGCGCACCACTTCACACACTATCCTAAAAAAAAAGCGGGGGTACAAACAGGAGTTATCATCATAAAGGAAAAGAGGAAATATTACAGACGTAAAAGGGGAATAACATACATACCTCTGCTTCTTCATCTAAAGTATCCTCTAAAACCTCATAATCTTAAGGAGGTGAAGTAATCTTAGAAGAAGAAACCATTTTGCTTAACCTACGCCTCTGAATAAGAAGAGATTGATCATCTTCCTCTTCCTCTTCCTCTTCCTCTTCCTCTTCCTCTTCCTCTTCCTCTTCATCTTCCTCTTCCTCTTTTTCTTCTTCTTCTTCTTCTTCTTCTTCTTCTTCTTCTTCCTCTTTCTCTTCTTCCTCCTCCTCTCCCTCCTCCTCCTCATAATTATCATCACCTTCACCAATATATGCATATCTATCATACTGCTCTTCTTTATTCAACTCGCATGATTCCTTTAGATCGGACTAATCAACTTCCTTTTCTTGCTACCTTCGACAGTTGGGGGACCATGGGAAAACCCACGAGAGGCCATCTGGGCTGACATAAAAGCCTTATCTTTCTTGGTAAAATTCTCCTAAGTCTTCTTAAGTTGGTCAAACATAAAGCTAACTTGTTGGGTAATCTTGGGATTGGGATTTTAGATTGGAGAGACTTGATGGGTAATTTTAGGCTTCTTTATTAGGGCTTTCCTAGTGGCCCTCACAGCCGTTCCAGTTGAACTAGCACGGGAAGTATCATCTCTCTCGCTAGGACTGGAAGAACTAGGGGCAATGGAACTGCCTCGATTGCAATAGAAGGTTGAGCATTTTTCTTCCTCTTCACTATTACTTTATCTACTGGGTCAAGTGAAGGCAACTCAAAGGGAACAGAACTGCTGGTGGTGTTGAGAGGGAACATTGAATTGAAGGTAGTATAAATTCCTCGAACCTAACTTCGTGGGAGGATACCTTTTAACTTCAAGATATCGAGGCTCCCGGAGAAGATTACTCTGGAAGAGGACAAGGTGGTTCTACCAGAATACTGTAAGGTACATTTTTAACCTACCTCCTCGCGCATCCTTGCTTACGATAATAGGATTGGCAGGGTAATTCGTGCAAAGATTAACAACAATTAAAGTAAGGAAATTACTGCATGAAAATGAGAAGTTAGTGGGCTTTTCTCGGGTGAAATGGCTCCACATAGGGTTGCCTTAATTATAGCCAAACTGCATGGCTACGATGTGGACTATAAACGGAATAAAAAGAGGACCATTCCGTATAAGAAGGAAAGTAAGAGGTAATCCACAACAATGGAACATTGATCACCAAAAAGTTTCTTGCCAAAGCTTCCTCGACAGGGGTAATGGGACGCTTCTCGTCCATAAAGAACGGATTTGAAAAAAACTGGTATGCCCCAACGTAGGGATGAGGTACAAACCTTTCAACTCTGTCAATTAAAGACACGAGTGGTTTATTAGAACTCTTATGATTCCAACAGTAAATTTGAGGGACTCTGATGGGATTAGAGCCGGGATAGCTAACAGGCAGGGCATAATCTGGAAAGTGGGCATATAAGAAGGCTGTTAACAGCACATGATTCGCATAATTAGAGACATCAAATCTATCGATGCTCCTAGATGATTCATCTTGTACTCGATCCATCCAAGTATATAGCGAACCAAAAGTAATAGCAATAAGGGGAAGTTTCACACCACTGGCCATGCGAACGGCCATATTGATTAGGTCATTTCTTGGGAAATCGTGGGTCTTACCTGGGAGAAAGATCTTAGATAGCACAAACTAGATGTAGCCCGCAAGTTCGATTTGGGAGTTAAACCCATTTCCAATTGATGGTTGCTCGAACACCTACTTCCCGCGAGGGTTTTCTTTGGCCGCCTCGCGCGCCTTTATCACATCTTTGTCCTCAATGAAATAAAAATACCTAAAACCTCCGAGTAGAGTTACACATGTTGTATGTCACCATCCCGTCTTTCATAATCGCATCCAACTCTGCCCGTAAAGCTTTTTCCTTACTTGAAACAGCCTCCTCGAAGAAGGTGTCGAAACCTGCTGCCTCTAGACCCAACAGCTCACAAACAGCCTCAGGGGTGATGGTAAACTCGCCCCAAGAGGTCACAAAAGTATGAGACCTATGACTCCAGCGAGATACAAGCAACTAGAGGGCGGCGTTGTTCTTTGCAAGTGTGAGATCACCCAACCAACTGGTATATGGCAGACTAATCAGAGCTAGCTACACAAGATACTTGGAGTGTATATAATCGGTCCAAGGACCCAAACCTTCACAAGTGCCAGAGGAGGACTCAAACTCCACCTTCAAAAATGGATATTCACCGTGCTCAATATGAAACCTGGTAACAGTGGCAGTTGGGATATACGTGAAGTCTTCAGCATCATCACTTTCCTCCATCAGCAACCTCGCATGTTCAATGGGCACCAGTTCTCTGGGGAAATTTTCAGTCGTCGGCCAAAAAAGATTAATCTCACTAAAATATAAGGCATGACGATAGTGTGCCCATTGGTTCTGGAATGCCTGAGTATGGGGGGGGAGCACCCCTAGTAGATTGAGTCCTTTTTACGATGGGTGCCATAGGAGATTTTTTAAAGGAGAATGAAAGGGGAATAGATCAAAAGAAAGGAAGGCAGAAGGCAAAGCACTAAATATCTTCTCTCATAAATACAAGATCACTTCGTAAATGAAAACCCAGGGGTAAAAGTTTGAGAAGGGAGTATACCCTTTTATAGGGGCAACACAAACACCAACAGGCGGTAAATAACAATGCTTTGGGAAGAGTAACGACAATCAAATCTCCTTGCATAGCCAGCACACACACGTAGGGGCAGGATTCAAGGGTTGTAATGATGACGCTTCGAGAAGAGACGCGCCGATAATTTCACGTGAGGAAAATATGCTTACCCTGGCGTCGCCACGTGTTGCACACAAAAGTACAAGCGACAGCCTCATTAAGTGAGACATGTTTGGAGTATTTTTAAACTTAAGGGAGATGAAGCTCTTTGGGGGAAATTTAAATAAATTCCTTCACTTCCCCCAAGGCACCTAGCCCACACAATCATAAAGTCCCATCAAAGAAGAAGGTGTTATCAAAAATATTATAAGGCATTTGAACAGATGAACCAGTTCGAAGGATAGGAAAAAGATTGAAGGCCAACAAAGGGTTTTGCATAGATATTTCTTCATACAATAAACAAATATCTCTACGAAGGGGCAAATGTAGGGGGAGCCCCCACCGAAGAATGATTAACTTAGTTAATTTGATGCCTAACAGATAGAAGGAAGATAAAGATTACCCGAATCTAGCTCAAAGATTAAAGTCACTCGAATGACTATAGTTTGTAACATGAAACAGAATGTATTTTATCTGTACTTTATCTTACGCTATATCGTGAGCGAGGTTGTTCGGTATCCACGAGGGATCATGTCTGGAAGGATATGTGAGAGCTAACATGCTCTATCGAACAACCTCCTCTTGGGAACCTCGCAGGGACATGGTTTGGAGGATTGGGAGCAAGGCATTGTTGGGAATACAATAACCAACCCTCTTGACATACTTAGGCAAAACTTCATCCAGTATATGTGGTTGCTCGAGCTACCATAATTTTTACTCACTCGAGGGAACCTCCTCGAGGTACCTCAACCTTGCAGCCTTGGGCTAATGATAGTTTTAGCCAACAAACAGAAGACTAAACACTCAAGCTACTTATCAGTCGAGTAACCTCAAGTCAAACACCATTCATCTGGCTGATGTGACCATATATACTAAATTCAAAACCTAAAAAATAATGATCATTAAAAGATTTGAGAAAGAAAGCGCAAAGAATACCCGGTGGCAGACACGAACGAAAGGCCGAATCACAGATCTTCAAAGCAATTTGGCGAAAGAATGCTTAACAATTATTTTCTCTCTCCAGAAAGTCTAGTCTAGATACAAAGAGTTTTAATGTGTTTAAAATATTTCACCCCACTTCTATAAGAGCTAAAATTATGTGTATTAAATGCGCCTATCGAAGACCCATCGGATTACCGACATGTGGTAAACTTAAGTTAGCTGTAAATTTCATTAAGAAAACTTACAAGTCATTTTGCTCGGCCGATCGAGCTGAATAATTCTCCACCTCTGAACCTAGAGATATCAACCCAGAACCATTTGTAAAAAACTTCACCCACTTCTTTGTTGTCATGAGCTAAGTCTTGGGGACTTTTGTTATACCATATATTATGTTGATCATCTCATTACCAGAAGAGAATTGAATAAATCCATTCAATATAAAGTGAAAGAGTTCGGACCCAGCCGAATATATACTAAGGAAGGACCTCGGTTCAGTAAAGAGGACGGACTCCTTTCCCCCTAGACGAACTGGGTCGATGTCAGCAAGGCTAATTGACGGAATGTAATTTTAGTAACACTGTTGGGACATTTAGGCAAAAATTCAATAGGTTGGCCAATGCCATGTGTGTGGCATCACAGATAGCCAACATATATAGGATCATTCCCTAATGGGTAAAATATTAAACTATTACATATCTTATGGGTGCTCCATTCAAAAGATGCTCTAACCTAGCCCATATTGGTCCACTAGACATTTCCTCACAATCATTCACTATAAAAGGTGAGATCCCCTATTGGGATCAGGGGCAACCAATCGACTGGCAGGCAGAGAGATATTCTTACACTCTAACTGTTTAAACAAAGATATTTAGTGATTGTACTATTCTGGGACCTCCGATCCATTAAAACTTAGTACTAAAAGATAACATGTGGACGTAAGCTCATTCTTAAGGGCTAAACAACGTATCACTATGTGTAATTCTTCTTATTCTCATGTATGTCTTCATACATCTTGATTTTACTGTTTATTTCTTTGTTATCTCATATTGAATCTCAACTAGCTAAGACAAAATGTTGAAACTAATTTTAGACGATAAAATGGGGGAAATGATTCATAGTCCATAATTTACTTATTGTTCATTGATTTAGTTTAAATAATTGCCTACTGTTAATTGTAGTACAAATATTTTTAAATTAAAAAAATCATATTTTACATATTTATTTAATAAGTAATTAATCCATTAAATTCTAAACACATTTTATGTGGATTCGATACCCGAACTCGACACAATACTCTATAGAGTGTAGTAAAAGTTTAGGTTTTTGCATTGGGACGGTAAACCAAACAATAACAATGTATTTACACTATCACTATGCATTTGTTGCATCAATTATTTACGTCTTTTAATTATGTTATCCAGACAATACAAAAAACCTTGTCCAACATTAGTAAATAGCAACACATTTTGGTCTTGCACTATATAACAGTGACTCCATTGGATAGGATATCAATAATTGTGTTTAATTGTATACCATTGGTTCATTATTTTAAATTAAACCCACTCGTATATAACATCCCCATTGGAGGGATCAAACTTACTCACATTTAATTTTAAAAAATTACTACTTAAGAGTAATAAAAATCCCGTGATTCCATGATTAATTCCATCCTTTGGGGAAGAAAGTCAAGTTAACGCGAGGAATTAATTACACCACCATTTAAAACACCGACGTAGACCACATGCTTTATTTTGAATTCCCTCTCTCAGTTAATATTTTGAAGTTGAGGGCATTATTCCAAAAAAAAATCAATTTTAATTCTCTAAAATTAAATCAACGATAATAGCGTAACTTTTTTTTACGAATTAAATTACATGGGCTCATAATTTTAATTTTCCAAATTTGTAAAATATTTAAATTAAATTAAAGCTCCGATTCCAAATTTAATTTGTGGGATAAATCTATTACGTTATTTAATTCATTTTATAACATATTACATATTTTTTATAATCTATGATTTAGGTCGGTCACACAATTCACCCATATTGTCTATAATTATGTGGGTCCCTAATTAACTGATTAATTAGCACACTAATTATCAACATATTAATTGAGATGGTAAAGATATAATCATACACAATCACATGCAATTATATTTCAATTAGGATACAAATTCTCATTTCCATCATAGCCTAGAGTCCCTCTCGAATATGACTTCTTCAAGAACTTGATTTCTTAATGAATCTAGCCTCAGCAATCTCTTACATGCTTCTTTGATGATCATTTGAATGGAAAGCCAATCAAACCCACCAAAATGGCCAAAACATCCTTCACTATCAAGGGTAAATCAATTGGGTGGGAGTCTGGATCAATCAGATTGGCCAAATCAATCTTGGTCTTCAAAACTATGTTGTTTACTGGAACTTCGAAACTTCATAGAAACCATAAAAATAACCTCCAAACATGAGTAGCAAGCCACCAAACTCCATGGAACTTCCTCCATGACCAAACCCCATCAAAACATAGGATTTTAACAACAAAAAACTATTACATCCCCTCATAATCTCCTACAGATACATGATTTTCATAAAAATTAAATTACATAACAAAACCGAAAAGAATTAACTACGGATAAACCACCGTATGATCCATACACATAAAACAAATAAATATATTGCTAAAATGGAAGGGATAACTGTTGAAACCCTATAAAATGATGTTAGTACGATTCCTTACACAAACATGCATTACATAAAAATGAATAAAATTTGGGTTTCATGGTGGATAACATGGATATTCTAAAACATGATGAATCTCTTGCCATGGTGCTTTAATACCAATTGAGGAGATTGAATTTTAAAAAATCTTTGTCCATGATATTTGATTCATCACGTTTCAAAACACCAAACAAAGCCTAAATCTATGGTTTAATCACCATACATTTGAGAATCTTGTAAATGATTCAACAAATGAGAAAATAGTTGATGAAGAATATGTAGAGTCGCCATTAATCTTTCGGCATATGATCCTACGCAGCAAACACGACACGTGGACACTGATCTTGAGATTGATCTTGAAGAACTAGAGAGAGTCTTGTTTTCTTTCTTTTCTTCTCTCCCTCTCCATGAAATTTCTCTCATCTCCCACTAAGACCTACTCCCCACTCCTCCCCCCCCCCCCCCCCCCCCCCCCCCCACACACACACACACACCTTATGAAAGTGTTATGTTGTGTTACGTGAGGACTATAGTGGGAACCCGAGACAAAAACATTAAATTGTCTTCCAAACAAAGATATGGGAATTTCGAATTAATCCCTATAATTTATTTCCTTTTTTATAGTTGTAATAAGTTCCACTAACTCGAATAAAGAAATCTTATTTGCAAAATTGGATAGCATATACTCCCTCCGTTGCAAATTAACAGTCCACTATTCTATTTTGGATTGTCCCAAATATAGAATTCACTTTCTTTTTTTGGACATAATCAACGAACCAAATTCAATGACAGCGAAGAAATGTTCGTCTTAGCCATTGATTCGGTGTATCATTAATCTATACAAAAATGGATAAATTCGGGACAGGGAGAATAATATGATTCTCTGTGTTAAATTTCAGTAGTGCCTTGGTAAAATTCAATTTTTCGCCAATCGATTTTCACCATCTTATTTCTCTTGATTCTCAAACTCAACTTATTTGGTACTCTATCAGAATATAGAATAATCCACGATCATTTTTGCTAGTAGAATCAAACTAGTAAGTTTATCAATGGAGTATTACAATCTTGAATGTACATCCTGGACATTAAACGAGAGCCCTCTTAAACTCGATCTTCGACAAATTCACAAAATGATTCCCCTCACAATGCTCTCGTTTATAGATAAACCAAAGCAATGACTATGTGAATATTCTGATCCGCATATTACTAAGGATTAAAAATATATGCACCGTTTGCAAATTATGAGATTGTGCAAGTCTAATTTAGTTCGGTCCTGACTCGAATCTCACCCTTAAATGTACTGGAATCTCACCCTTAAATGTACTGGTATAATCTTCTTTGAACTATCAGACAAGTTCTCATACTATCAAACAAATTTTCGTAGTGAAGATAAACTGATAAGATTATACATAACAACTTTACTGATAAAATGTCAACCCTTATCTTGACAGTGTATAATTCAATCATACAAGAACTGAAATTCCGATCTTTTCGTGATCAAATCGAACTCAACTTAACAAATGTCTTCCTAAATATAATTGATCAACATATACAAATTCATTTCCACAAACATAATTCGTGTTACAAATGAGCCAAGACAATCTCCTCTAAATAAATAATAATGTCATAAAACATGATTTTAAGAATAATATCCACCGGCTTTGACATATGATGTCAAAAAATGGCTTTCTTTCTAATGGAGTAATGATCATTTGGATGGTTGAAGAAAATATTAAACTGTTATTTCTGGCATATTAGAGACTTTTAAGGCTGGAGAAAGTTTGTGGTGTTGGAGAGAGAGAGAGAGATGGGTGGGTGGGCGGGCGGGTGGTGGGTGGGTGGGGTGGGGAAGCACAGTGAATTGGTTAAAATACTATAATAGATTTGAACTTCAATATTGCAAAGCCACAACCTCCTCGTGATAATTGGATGACAATAGAATATTGTGCTTCATCTTAGAACATTGTTATCGAATTTACAACAAAACTTACGATTAGTTAAAAAAAAATGATGAGCTGCTTAAATGGATTGTATGTAAAATACATAAATTTGTGCGATGAGCAAAATGCATTCATATAAAGTTGATAATCATAAAGTTGAACACTCTTCAACAAACAGCCAAGTATCTTCAACACACAAGGCAGAAATACAAAGCATTTAACGTAAATGTCATCTTCAGATACATACTTCAGGAAGATGTTTATTTTATTTTTTCTGGTCCATTTTTAAATGGTTTTTTTTCTTCATGTTTTAGCAAGAATTAAGGACAAAGATGATTATAATAGCTGGGAAATGTTGGGGTTGGGGTTGTAATTTATGGTACGCGACACTCCTCTATGTTCCAGATTTCCTTGGCATACTGAGAAATTGTCCTGTCACTGCTGAATTTGCCACTTCCGGCTGTGCTTAATATAGACATCTTTATCCATTTCTTCCTGTCCCTGCAAGGAGGATCAAATTCTCAGGTTAAGGGTACATCTCTCTCCATCCATGTGTAGAATTAGTTGAAGTAAATTAATAACGTCTCGATACATAATGTTTATTTTATTTGAGATGCGGAGAAAGTAAAATTTTATACTTGTAAGCTTCGTCAACTTTTGCCTGGGTGTCGATGTAGCTTGGAAAATCATGACCAACAAGGAAATAATCACCGCGACCATAACCAGAGTTCCCTTCAAGTGAGTCGAGGAGCGGATTATAATCATAGCTTCCAAATGCTCCGGATCTTATAAATGCCTTGGCCTCTTCAAACCGAGGATCTGGTTTAAACTGCATATCAGAAACAAGGAAAAAAATACAGATTAGGAGAAAACTGGTTAGTGGTTACACATTATTGTGTGAACCGATGAATAAAAAGAACTACGTATATGGGAAGGAGAAGAGCAAGGGAGGTGGATATAGAAGTGGCTTTGCAACTATGGTTCCATCTGCATGGAGATGATCTTTTAACCGTGGAAATCATATCCATGAAGTTTCATCAAAAAAATTCATCTTTTTACTATTTTAAAAAAATGGTATGTACCGGGTCTGCACCATAAGGAGTCCTTACAAGAGACTTTCTGTATATATATATATATATATATATATAGTGTATCCAAATGAACCTAAATCATGGAACACAATCAATCTGAAGGGGTCAAAAAGGCTGGTTCGTTATAAAGGACCTTGGCGACTGCGTAATTAGATATAAATCATTTTACAGGATGCCGCTACCTTTTTTTAACTGATAAGTGGAGGGATCCTGCTGAGGAGATTCTACCATAAAAATAGAAGTAAAAAAATCTTCCATAGTGGCATACTTTGAAATGATTAATAGAAAAATGAAAGGTGCTTTAAATGAAGATACCTCTTCTGTCTCAAAAGTTAATTTTTTAAGAAAATATTCACATCATTTAATTAATGGCCACGACCAAAACTTCTTATACCATCATACAATTTAACACAACGATTTTCAAAACGCGACTCTTAATTTGAGACACCCTAAAAAGGAAAGTGTATCTCTTAATTTGAAATACAGGGAGCATTTATTTGGTTTTTAATCTAGCGAAGGTAAAGCTAATAAGGATACAATCCATTACACAAGACCTAACAATAAAGCGAATATGAGCTTTTGTATTAATAATGCGGTTTACAAATAAATAGATAAACGATTTCGGCCCAAAAAAAAAAAATCAACTGTTCACTGAAGTAGCTTCTTACCAGTCCACTTTCTCTCTCTTTGCGCAGCCGTGGGACTTCACCTGCTGTTGCACCAAAGAGAAAGAAATTCTCCTCCCCAACTTCCTCCCTGATTTCCACATTGGCCCCATCCAGTGTTCCTATAATGAGGCATCCATTGAGTGCAAATTTCATGTTGCTTGTGCCACTTGCTTCCATGCCTGCTGTGCTGATATGCTGGGATAGCTCACTTCCTGGAATAAGAATCTCCGCTACAGATACATTGTAATTGGGAACAAAAACTACCTGCAAAAATATTAGAAGTTGCAAACCTATTAATCCCCAAGTACTAAAAACTGAAGCTGTAAATCAGAGAATGATTAAAAGCACAAAAATGAACTGGTTGTAAAATCAAACGCAATATAGTAAAAATGAAGGGCAGTATCTATCTGGTACAAAAGATTATGTATTACCTCTATACGAAAAGTTTAATTAATTCCATTTCGAAAGTACTCTTAATTTTAAGAATATGTTCTATGAAAAAAGAAGTTACGGGATAAGCGCACCAAACAAAGAATACATGAACTGTGGAAAATTATAATTGGCTAATCGATTGACGGACACCAATAAAAGAAAATATAGGTAAGCATACATATAACATGTGTTATACCGTTAATTATATAAATTCATATAATGGAAGAAGCCAGAACTGAAATTTAACCAAGTTTGAGAACACCATTCCAATGAAAATCAATCCCCATCACAGTGAAAATATCTCACATATTTATTAGGGGAAAGTACTCTTAGGTCTCTCGCAAACAAATTTTAAATACTAAAGGAATTTTGACAAATTTTAAACACTTAGGTCTACCAATTCCCTTCTTGTAGAAGTCCACGCTAGTGGCATAACAAGTGGACCTAATAGTAAATTGTCCTTAAAATGTTTAAAAATTGTCAACAAGGGACCTAAGTGTAAATTGGCCTATTTATTAATGCAAAGTTTGAACATCACAACTTCTTCGTGAATTCATTTGTACACCTGCAATAGCACCAATATTAATGCTTGACTAACCAAACTTTCAGTTCAAATAGCTAAGATTACCAATATGCTGAATATCAAGAAAAAGGACAGAAATCTATGAAACCTAAATTTTGGCACATTGAAAAAAAAAATTATGTATAATTTCCATATAGAAGTGGAAGCAAATAAATCCACACTAGCAAGTAGAAAATGTTCCCATCAACTTAAAAGTTTCTGCACAATGTTTTACCTTCAAATAGCTATTAACCTCAGGATCACTGTTGACAACATCCCCAACATCATTTACAAGCTTAACTATTCTCTTTGCATTTGTGTATGTTGCAAATGCTTTGCCTCCAATCATGATGGTGCGCAAGGTTGTACCTTTCCTCTCTTCAGGGCTCATTTCCTGTCATAGATAAGTTCGAAGGGGAAAAAAATTACTTATATTTTTAACATTAATTTGTGACACCATCAAATAAATTGTTCCAAGAAATGCATTTTTAAGCGGCATCAAACATTATTAGCGTATTTTTTTACACCACCAGTTATTTAAGCATGAGTTTTTCACAACAAATAGTTGGGAACAATAGGATGGCTACCACACCTTTAATTTCTTGTATCTATAGACGGCACCCAAAATATTTAGCAGCTGTCTTTTATATTCATGGATGCGCTTGACTTGTATGTCGAAGAGGCTATTTGGGTCAATGCTCACACCGGTTACTCGCAAAATGTACTGGGCTAACCGCTGCTTGTTAGCCATTTTGGCTGATTCCCATTCAGAATGGAGATCTTCATTGTCAGCAAACTTTTGAAGGAAGAGGTGTCAGTAGAGGTGTATTACGATAATAATTTATTTAAAAAAAACAACTTGAAGGATAAATGTCCATATATGCTTTGAGGGTTATCTGTACAACGTACTTGCCGAAGATCTGCAAGTAAATCAAGATTAGTAACCCATTGATCTGTTTTTAACCATTTGGTGATTATGTCACTGAGCTCGGGACTGCAAAACTTGAGCCATCGGCGAGGAGTTATGCCGTTTGTCTTGTTCTGGAACTTGGTAGGCCAGATAGAGACATAGTCTGCAAACAACTCAGTCTTTAGGATGTCACTGTGTAATTGGGCAACACCATTCACCTGAAGAGAGATAGCCAACAGAGGTTTACTTTCTAGTCAATAAATAAAATAATCAAGATTCAGAGGAAACAAGGGATTTAAAATAGATACACTAAGGGTTCAGGGAGAAATTCGTTAGACATCGCGCAATGTGTTTCGCAATACAGTGAGAAGCTGGGAAAGATTACGTAAGTGCGGTCATGATGGGGCCGAATGCATAGAAGACCCATTCCACCTCATTATGATTCTCCTTTTAGTTTTCCCTACCCACTTTTGACTTCCATCTCAGTAGTTTCTTGAATCTTTTCCAAGAAAGATCTCTGCTATTCTATCCTTTGGAGCTTCATAATGCATACGCTGTTTTTTGTTTTTTTATTAACGTTTTATAAATTTCCTCTAGTTTTATTTTTATTAGACAAATGTTCACAGGAGAGAAATAATAATTAACTATATTCCAGATCTCATGTTTTGCTTTAAAATAATTAACAATCTTAAATTTGGAATTTGTTTGTGTTTTCTGAGTTTTCTGTTTTCTGTTTTCTTCTTTTATTAATTAATCGTGTAAAAGTTAAATTCTTTGTGAGAACTATAAATTGCGTTGACTAATCATCTAAATGGAAGCAAATCCCATGAACCAGAAGAATGCAACAGCACAGAGTAACACCACTGGGAAGATAACAATGGGGATGCTTGACCACAGGAGGATCACAATTTTAGTGAGGTAATGGGGCCAGGAAATGGGATAAAGCTGTTGGAATGAGAGTACAACAAATGCCTTGCCCCAGGACAACGAAGTTGAGTGAACGGACCCGTAAAAGATTAAAAAGTTTACCCTCCTCAACACCAAATGGTTTTAGGTAAGATGGTGGCTTGAAATCTGTAGTGGTATCAGAGCCAATGGTCACGGGTTCTACTCTTGTCAGTGTCATTTGTTGGGGGAATTGTGTTGAAATGAGAGTACAACAAATGCCTTACCCCAGGACAACGAAGTTGTATGACCCTGTAAAAGTTTAAAAAGTATACCCTCCTTACCACCAATTGGTCTTAGGTGAGACGGTGGCTTGAGATCTATATAGTAAAAACAAGGATGATAATGTTGGAAATGACGACTTAGATGACGAATGACTTGCATCATTAGACTAATGTTGTTCCTTTTGTAATTAGAAATAAAGAATATTATTGCATCAACACGAAATCTACAAGCATATTTCATATCGTACGAGTATTGTTCGATCATATCAAATATTTATCACCTACCCAATAATATGTGATTTTCTAAATAGTAATACAGTAAAATTCGATATAGCTTGTTTTTATCATTTTTATAATGCCAATGGTGTATTTTGTATATTTGTTGATCCAACTCATTGATAATGCTTTATTTCCTTCTAAATGTTCGTGATTTTTAGTCTTCTCTATCTATTGCTCGTTGTTTAATATCCAAGATCAATTCATAACGCTACAACCATGTTGCCAGAGCCCCACAACGGATACCACAACTTGAAACGTGGGTTAGACGACACCATTAACAAGGCATTGCAGCTTTTGGTAGTATGATCTATAATTATTCAATAGGTAAAAAATTAGGCAAAAGTTAGAGACTTAAACCATCAACAAAAGTGTGTAACTGCAAGATTGAAAAAAAAACACTAGCCAAGTCAATATTTAGTGTGGAGATTTTTATTCCTATTTCTGCAGAAAGCCTCAAGGATCTAAACTAAACTGATTAAACAACATTTCGTACTATCCAAGTAACGCAATGGGATGGGGTGGGGGAGGAAGGTCTTCTGACGTGAACTACACGTCAATGACCTAAAAATCAAGACAATATGATTTCTAGAGAGAGAAACAAAAGAGTTATTATATTTCAAGAATTGAGAAGTACAAAATGAGAATGCAAGCCTATTTTATAGTAGAGATATTACTTGCTAATTAAGTAATAGCTAAAATGACTAAAGGAACAATTAAGAAATAAAAGAATGTCTAATTAGTCTCAAACATGCTTGGCAACTAATTAAGGAAGGAAAAAGCCTAAAAAGAACTAAAAATAGAAAATACAATGAAAATAAAAGGAAGATAAAATGGTTTTCAGCTCTGAAAACCATACTAGTAACTTGTGGATTTTATAGTAGCTGCTTTGGTAACTTCAAGGGAGTTGACACCACAAGAATAGAGCTCTTACCGTATGTCCCGATACCACACACAAATTAGCCATACGCACAACTGGCTTTTGGGGATTCTGATCCAAAATGCGCATGCTTGAAATCTTACTCTCAAGGTCAGGGCGTGTTGACTGTACCAAAGCGATAAACTGCAAAAAATTCGAAAAACTTGGCACTTAATGATCACAAACTACATGTTCAGGTTTGAAAAAAAAAACTGGGTTACAAAGATACCCGTTTGTCGATTTCTTCAATGATTTCCATGTGGCGTGGAAGAAGCTTTGACATCACCGCTTGTGACCATTTCTCTAGCGCTTCAGGAAGGACTGTGTGATTTGTATAAGCAATTGTCCTGCATCAGCAATCTCTTTGTTATTTAGGTGCTATTACCAAACACCAACAGAATAAAAGAAATTCTGCTGGGAAAAGTAAATGAACGAGTGTGTATTGTGCCAAACAAAGAATAACATTACTGCACCTTGTAGTAACATCCCAAGCATCATCCCATCCAAGCCCTTCATCATCCATTAGTAATCTCATCAGTTCTGGGATTGCAAGAGTTGGATGTGTGTCATTCAGTTGTACTGCAACCTTGGAGGGAAACTCAGACCATTGTCGTGGACCTGATCCATCTTGTCTCTCCTTGAATCTAAAAATAATATCCTGAAATTGATCCCAATATTAGACAATACCATAGACTAATCAACAAATGAAGTGATGAGACCATAAACAAAGGTAAGGAGAAAAGAAAAGGAAACAACCTGAAGTGATGCACTGCACAGGAAAAATTGTTGCTTCAGTCGAAGAAGCTTTCCATTTTCTGTAGCATCTCCAGGATAGAGAACATCACAAATCTGCAAATATTTACAATAGAAACACAAATATAAAGCATATATGTAAAGGAGTGAATGCATAGTTGCCAAATCAGATATAGTATTGTGAACCGAAAGTCTATGTATAGGGAATTGTGTTGATTAAACATATATGATAATGTATTTATTTCGTAGAAAACGCGATATATTAAATAAAAGGACATTGTGATAAAAAAAATAAAAACATTCTAAAACATGATTACTCTAATGATAAAACGCATGTTTTCATGTCAGTTTGAATCCCTGCCATGGTCCTAATTTGCAACTCACAATATATATAAATTATCCATCGATGATCATAAATTCATATAAAATAAAATGAAAAATAATGAATAAGTATATAAAGAGATGGAGATTACCTAAAAGGGTCATTTTGTGTTTTGCCCCCATTTGTGTTTGATATTCAGTCAAATCCCCACTATTTGACTTTCTTGGCCTTTAGCCCCCATTTTTATGGAACTGCTAAGTCAACGGTCAAACCCCACATTGCCCCCTATTAAATGCCTAAAACTTTATTTTGGGTTTGGTACCTTAAAATCGGGGGCCAAAGTCAAAAAAATGTAAATTTTGTTTTTGACACGCACACACACACACACACACACATATTATAATGTTGATCGAATAAACTCCTAAACAATTTAAAAATCTGATTTTTTTTTCTTATGTAAACTTCTTTTTTTCAGCTTTTTTCTTTTAAATATTAATTTACAGATTTTTTAATTATTAATTAAGCATTTCTCATTCTCTTCAAAATATTTGTACTTTGAACAAATATTTCTTTTACGCCCTGAAATTTGATAACATTATGTCTTATAATTCAAGATTATTTAGTTAGGCTAAATAAATAATGCCAAATTCAAGAAACAATATTAAGCCAAATTCAAGATTAATAAATTGCAGCTTTAAATTATTTTTAACTCAGGAAATTTGATTCAAACAATCTAACCTCATATTCATTTATATTTCAGTGAGTGTAAAAAAATGAAGCACAATCCAAAAAAAAATAAAAAATAAAAATAATTTTTTGCAATCAATTAACCATGTACAATACATGACGTATTGGATTTTTTTACATTCCAAATACAAACGGGCATTATATCTAAAACAAATAATATAAGAAAGATATATTACATAAATCTAAGTATTCCTAAATGATAAGAACCTGCGTTATTTATTTAACCTAACTGAATAAATCTCGAATTATAAGACATTATGTTTTTCAAATTTCAGGGCGTGAAAGAAATATTTGTTCAAAGTACAAATACTTTGAGAGACCGAGAATTTTTTAGAATAATAAAATCAGTATATTAACATTTAAAAGAAAAATGCTAAGAAAAGGTTCTTTACATAAGAAAAAATCAAAATTTTAATTTGTTTAGGAATTTATTCGATTAACTGGTATGTGTGTGTGTGTCAAAAACAAAATTTTAATTTTTTGACTTTGGCCCCCAATTTTTAGGTACCAAACCCAAACCTAGTTTTAGGCATTAAATATGGGGCATTTTGGGGTTTGAACAAAAAATTGATAATGTGGCTAACAGTTTGACCCTTGTCAAAATTCAAAATGGCCCTTATCAAAATTCTATCGACCAAATTAAAATTTATTTGTATAAAAATAATTCTCAAAGCCATTAGAGTAATAAAAGCTTAGGTAAAAAACTAAAGCACAAGTGAAATTAGAACTCATTCACGATTCAGGAATATATAGAGCAATCAGTTGAATGGAATTGAACTGACTTGAATTGTACCAATTGTATCATCAATAGTAAGATTCACTACGATTCATGTTCATTTTAGATTCAGCACATGGTTGGTCAATAAAGCACTAAATTGTGAATCACAAGGCTCGACAATTATGAATGTATGGAATTCCCCGTTTATTTGAGTAATGAACAACCAACCTGATGAGCACTGGAATGGAGCTGTGCAGCAGATTCATACTGTCCATCATTAAATTGAAATAGGTTGAAATCCTGAGTTCCAGCTTTTGCTTCCCAAAGACGAAGACTGATAGTGTTCTTGGTTTTGTACCCTGGAATAGGTACATCATATGCAAGAGCTTGTAAAACCTCTCCACCAACCCACTTTCGGCTGCAATACATTCAAGAACGTCACATTATGCAGTGATTTGGTCTAGACTAACAATGCAATCTAAATATTACATTGGCATTCTTGATAAACTAAAACATTCAAATATTAGTTAGGCCAGAGGAACGAGTATGAGGTCAATACTTACGATCCAGTGGGAAGAATCTCGACATGACCAAAGAATCTGATAGGGAACACAACATCGTGCCTGACAACTTCCCAAGGACTAAATTTCTGCATCAATCCCACCAAATTTAGTCCTTTTACAATTAATATTCAAAATAACTTCCAGGTGAAATCAAACCTCTAGCCAGTCCTCAGCAATTTCTTCTTGACCCGCCTGGGTGATCCGCTGTTTAAACAGACCATACCTGTACCTCAAGCCATACCCCCATGCTGGCAAATTTAATGTTGCCATAGAGTCTAGAAAGCACGATGCAAGCCTTCCCAGACCACCATTTCCAAGTGCCGCATCTTTCTCCTAACAAAACATTTATTACTAATTAATACGATACATGTGTAACCCAAGTTTACAGGCATGCTAGGGTGAGTCAAACTGAACTGTACTTCAAGGAAAAATAGACTAGAATTGTTCACATTCTAATTGGTATTGATATGAAAATATGGAACCTACTTTGAGAAAACCTCTACAGGAAAGTGTTAATAATGATAGCCTGGACCAAAGGTTTGAAAAAAAAAGTCTTATAGGTGAATAGTGTAAAAACTGGACTACCTGCTCGACAATTTCCTCAAGTTCATGACCCAGCTTATTTAAAGCATCAGCATATGCATCTTGAATGTTAAGGTTTCCTATTGCATTAGTCAAAGCTCTTCCTTGGAGAAACTCCATTGATAAGTAATATGTTTGCTTTGGGTCAGCTTTGTGAAAATGAAGATAGGTCTCGTTCCATTGCTGCAGAAGCGATCAGCAGATAACAGAAAACAGTCTTAAGTTTGATTGCAATTTAAAATAATTATATGTAGCCTAGTGTTTATCTCCAATGACCTTTCAAATCTAAGCATGTGCTTCGCAATCAATAATTTGGTTGCATAAAACAAACGCTATAAAAAATCCTCTGTTCTTTTTTTTCTTTCCAATCATATTAACATTAGCAAAGATCTGTCTCACTGTTAAACAAAAAAGGTCTAAAACAAAACATTTCTCACCCACTATTTCTGTGATTCATCCATACACAGAAAATAATTATGAAGGAACCAGAGCCAGGATATTACATATCTGCCCAGAAATTAAAGGCAAGGCATTATTGGACTTTAGTTGCAATCTTCAATAAAGAACACCAGACATAATTCCAATTAGTCGTATGAAACAACACAATACTTGTGCAAGGAAACTAGTGACTTTGTAGAATAAAGAATCACAAGAAGTAAAGAAAAGGCATAATATGGAAGAAAATAAAGAAGCATATGGGTAACTGAATCACTAGATATTATCCATTGTTTAGTAAGCCTTTTCAAAACTCCCAACGTGTCACTGTTAGACACTCCCTTCCGAATTACAAGTCACATATTGACTCAGTCATACAGCTAACAGGAAATGCCGGGTTACTCTCAGTAGTTACCAAAGTTTTACCAAGTCAGATCTCAGTGATATTTTGAGTGTTATTCTCCTTCTTTTATGCAGTCAGTTAGTTGTGTATAAAGGGTACCTCATCACAGTCGTTTTGCATATGAAGAGTGCAACTAGTTTAATAAGAAAATCCTTTTTCATTTCCTCATTTTGCTTGTAAAATTCACATGGTATCAGAGCAAATCCCAAATTATCTCTGTTTTTTTTATCATGTCTACTTCAAGTGCATCATCATCGACAATGGGCACGGATATTTCCTCAACTAATAGTATCGAGAATCCATACTTTCTTCACCCTTCTAATTACCTCGGTGCTGTCCTGGTTAGTCACCCTCTCAGCGGCGACAACTATCCAACATGGTGTCGTGCTATGACTATGGCTCTCTCCGCCAAAAACAAAATGGGTTTTGTTGATGGAAGGATACCTGAACCAAACTCAACCGATCCTCTTCATTCTGCTTGGTCAAGAGTTGATAATATGGTACTATCTTGGCTCCTTAATTCCCTTCATCGTGATCTGGCTCCTTCAGTTTTGTATGCTAAATCTGCTGCTGTAGTTTGGAAGGACCTTCATGATCGTTTTTCTCCATCTAACGGCCCTCGCATTTTCCATCTTGAACGTGCAATTTCCAACCACACCCAACACAATGACTCCATTGCCAAATACTATAATTCTCTCAAAGCATATTGGGATGAACTGTCCACTTATGAACCACTGCCAAACTGCACTTGTGGTGCTTACCATACTTATGCCAATCACTACCGTCAAAGGCGACTCATGCAACTCCTCATGGGTCTTAATGATTCCTATGCGCACATATGCAGCCAAATCCTCTTAATGGATCCATTGCCCAACTTGGGCCGTGCATATTCCCTTCTCCAGCAAGATGAATCTCAACGATTGTTACATTCCACACCGCTGCTGAACGAACATTCCACCATGTTGGCACCTACCGAACCAACATATCATCCGTAACCTTCCGCAAATGCCACCGCAAGGTATCGTCAACCTGGTACTAAATTCAAAGCTAAAGACAAATGTTCATATTGTGATACACCAGGACATACCAGAGACGTTTGCTACAAATTAAACGGTTATCCTTCTCATTCCAAGGCCAAAGAACGTTGCACATATTGTGATATTCCTGGACACAGCAGAGACATTTGTTACAAGTTAGAATGGTTACCCCCCTCATTCAAAATCAAGGGCCAAGCGTGAATCTGAATCTAGTTCCCAAACAGCTGGTTCATCTTCGACATCCTCTGTTCCTCTCTGCTTACTTTTACACAATATCAACAATTACTGTGTCTCCTTGCAGAGGTAACACCGCCCCCGAGGGCTAATCTTGCAGGTACTGTTCAATGCCTTCTCTCCGATGTATCTTCTTCCGCGTGGATTATAGACACGGGTGCCACTAATCATATCACTCATTCTTCTCATAATCTACACAACACATCTCAACCCACTTCTTCAACCCATGTCCTTATACCCAATGGTACCTCTGCTGAAATTTCTAGCACCGGTTCCCTTCAGATTACACCAAACATTCTCCTCACAGATGTGTTTTGTGTGCCGTCTTTTAAATATAATCTTCTCTCTGTTAACAAATTAACCCAAGATTTACATTGTTCAGTGATTTTCTACCCTTCTTATTGCCTTTTTCAGGACCTCTCGACGAAGAAGGTGATTGGTCGGAGCCATGAACGCAATGGACTCTATTATCTTGATTTGGATTCAACTTCACACCTACTTGCTCCTGCATCTTTCGCTTCTAGCACCTGCTCTTTCACCTTGTGGCACAACCGCTTGGGCCACCCTTCAAATGACTGATTACATAATCTACGCAGTGTTATTTCTTTTAGTTCTGCACCCAATTCACATGTATGTGATGTTTGCCCATTGGCCAAACAAACACGTTTATGTTTTCCCTCAAGTTCGATTTCTAGTAAAGATATTTTTGAAATGATTCACTGTGATATATAGGGTCCCTATCATGTTTTCTCTAGTACTGGTGCTAGATATTTCTTAACAATTGTTGATGATTACTCACGCTATACATGGACTTATCTAATGAAATTCAAATCACGAACATATGAAATTCTTTGCCATTTCTCTTCACATGTTAAAACTCAATTCAATCGCTCTCTCAAAATAATTCGCACTGACAATGGTTTTGAGTTCTTTTCACGGCCAATGACGTCTTTACTTAATGATGCTGGCATTACCAAC
Source organism: Sambucus nigra (assembly GCA_949130495.1). Classification (NCBI taxonomy): domain Eukaryota; kingdom Viridiplantae; phylum Streptophyta; class Magnoliopsida; order Dipsacales; family Adoxaceae; genus Sambucus; species Sambucus nigra. The sequence goes on from OX422217.1 coordinate 320,241,197, forward strand.
ATAGTTGTGTTAGCACGCCTCAACAAAATGGTGTTGTTGAACGCAAACACCGACATCTTTTAAATGTTGCCCGTTCCCTCTGTTTTCAAGCACATCTTCCTCTTCCCTTTTGGGGTGATTGCCTCCTCACTGCCACATATTTAATCAATCGAATTCCCACACCTCTTCTCCATGGTTCCACTCCTTTTGCCCAACTCTTCCGTACACCACCCCCATATGACCACTTACGCGTTTTTGGTTGCCTTTGCTATGCTTCACAAGGTCATCTTCATCACGATAAATTTTCCTCCAGCGCACGGCGTTGCATGTTTATTGGGTATCCATCTGGACAAAAAGGATATCGCCTCTATGGTCTTAATAAACATACCTATTTTACCAGTCGTGATGTCATTTTTCATGAAAATTCGTTCCCCTTTCACACTATTTCTACTTCACATAGCGATTCCACTTCTCGCACGGTTATCCCGTTACCCATACCTGATTCCACTATCAGTCCCATGAGTACTGATTTCTTCCTTTCCGATCCGCATTTAAACACATCATCCTCCCTAAGCCTTCCTAACCCTCCTGCTTCTACAGATTCTTTCCCCACTGCATCCTCTCCTCTTTCCCCTATTCCATCTCCTCCACCTCAAGGTGTTGTCCGACACTCCAGCAGACCCAAACATCGTCCTTCTCACCTTCAAGATTACTATTGTGGTATTACCCCGTTGTCCGAATCACCACCTTCGCCACGGTTCCATTCAGGTACTCGTTATCCCCTGTCTAATTTTCTCTCTTACCATAATTTTACATCCACACATACTGCTTTTCTTTCGACTCTATCTTCTGAACAGAACCGACTTCTTTCACCATTGCCAACAAATCTCCCAAATGGAGAGATGACATGCCTGCCAAGATTCATGCTTTAGAGGTAAACAACACTTGGACCATCACTGAATTACCACCAAATAAAACCCCAATCAGTTGTAAATGAGTTTACAAAATCAAATACAACTCCGATGGTATTGAACGCTACAAGGCACGCCTTGTTGCCAAGGGTTTTACACAAGTTGAGGGAATTGATTATACTGAGACATTTGCCCCCGTTGCTAAACTTGTCACTGTTCGTTGTCTTTTGACCGTGGCTGCTGTTAAAAAGTGGCCCCTTTATCAACTCGATGTCAATAACGCTTTCCTTCATGGTGACTTACATGAAGAGGTTTACATGCAAATTCCTCCAGGGTTTTCTAAACAGGGGGAGAGATGTGTATGTCGTCTCAATAAATCCCTTTATGGTCTCAAACAAGCATCTCGTAACTGGTTTGCCAAATTTTCTTCTGCCCCCCTTCATGCAGGTTTCATTCAATCCAAGGTTGACTACTCAATGTTCCCCTCCCAACGTGGCACTCACCTCACTGTTGTTTTGATTTATGTTGATGATATCCTCATTACAGGAAATGCTGAGGTCTCCATTTCTCTTCTCAAGAAATTCCTCCACTCTCGTTTTCACATCAAGATTTAGGCACCCTCAAATTTTTTCTTGGCATTGAGGTGGCCAAATCACCGCAGGGCATATATCTCCCTCAACGTAAATATACTCTTGACATCCTTTCCGATATGGGCACTCTTGAAGGCAGACCTTGTGATTTCCCAATGGAGCAGAACCTTAAGCTTAGTCCTACTGATGGTATCCTTCTTTTTGATCCGTCTAAATATCGTCGTCTCATTGGTCGTCTTTTATATCTCACAATTATACGACCCGACATCGCCTACTATGTTAACATCTTAAGCCAGTTCACGTATCAATCTCGTGACACTCATTGGGCAGCAGCCCTTCGTGTCCTCCGCTACCTCAAGTCCTCTCCCGGCACCGGCATATTTTTTTCATCCTCTAGCTCCTTACAGCTCAAAGGTTACTGTGATTCTGACTGGGCTTCATGCCCCATTTCCCATCGCTCCACTACAGGATATTGCATCTTTCTCGGTGAAAGTCCCATCTCTTGGAAAACTAAGAAATAACATATTGTATCGCGTTCCTCCGCTAAAGCAGAATATCGCTCCATAGCAGCCGCAACATGTGAACTCACTTGGTTACAGTACCTTCTTTCCGATCTTCGCATTTCATGTTCCCTAACAACACTTTATTGCGACAATCAAGCTGCTCTACATATTGCATCCAATCCAGTTTTTCACGAACGCACCAAACACATCGAGATAGATTGTCATTTGGTTCGTGAAAAGATTCAAGCAGGTGTATTTCGTACTGCATATTTTCCCTCACAAAATCAGCTTGCTGATGCTTTTACAAAACCCCTTGGCAAAGACATTTTTCAATCATTGATATCCAAGTTGGTTCGCCACCTTCACTCTTCAACTTAAGGGGGAGTATTTACTCTAACTGGAAATGTCGGGTTACTCTCTGTAGTTACCAAAGTTTTACCAAGTCAGATCTCAATGATATTTTGAGTGGTGTTCTCCTTCTTTTATGCAGTCAGTTAGTTGTGAATAAAGGGTACCTCATCACAGTCGTTTTGCATATGAAGAGTGCAACTAGTTTAATAAGAAAATCCTTTTTCATTTCCTCATTTTGCTTGTAAAATTCACAATATTAAAGTAAACTTTATATGAAAAATTACTTTCAACATAATCAATTAGCCAAATTCAGACTCATTTGAATACTGTGTGATATACCCATATATACACTCGGCCAGGCCGAGGACACCCTGTACCTGGATGGGGTCAGGGTGACCTCATCATCAGGCTCCAAACGACCCCTCAGGGGCCGACCCTTCATCAGGCCCGGACGACCCTTCATCAGGCTCCAGACGACCCTTCAAGGGGCCGACCCTTCATCAGACCCGGACGACCCTTCAAGGGGCCGACCCTTCAAGGGGCCGACCCTTCATCAGGCTCCAGACGACCCTTCGAGGGGCCGGGCTCCAGACGACCCTTCAAGGGGCCGACCCTTCATCAGGCCCGGCCGACCCTCCAAGGGGCCGACCCTTCATCAGGCTCCAGACGACCCTCCGAGTGGCCGACAGTACGAGGCCTAAATTGGGCCTGACTCACTATCAGAAGGAACTTTGCCCTCGGCCTCGTGTTACAGGCCGAGGGTGACATTATCACAGCGCGTGGTTTGGGAGACGCGTGGAACAGTGCGCGTGAGGCTCACAGGACACGTGGAAGACCGTTACAACCGAATCATCCCCTCACGTGAGGGAATATTATGTCATCATTTGGCATCTACAGGTGACAGCAGGAGATTGGCTAAATCATCATTCACATGTACCATGCATACTTGGGGGGTATACTACACCCCCCAAGACCTATATATACTTGTCACCTACAATCCTACAAGGGGACCAATGGACAGATCGTTAATGGTAACCCTAACAAAAACTCTGCTTGTACACACAGTAGAGAGAGAAAGTGAGCTTATGGGCATTGTATCCAAGGCCATTAGTGCCCATACTTAGTGGATCACACACTCACAGTGGATGTAGGCCAAATTGGCTGAACCACTATACATCATTGTCTTATTCCTCTTATATTCATCTCCTTCTACACACTTACACACTTATACTTATACACTTACATCTCTATGGCTGCCATAGTTACTATAGTTTGAGCTTATCATCACTTACCTGGTGGTGCTAGATTTCAGCATCATCACTGTGGAAATTTGATTCTTTGATTATTGTGGACTCTTAATATATGACAGAATAATAAGGAATGTATGAAGGGAGCATGTGTCAAGGACAAGACAATGCGATCGGAGATGACACATTGAATTTAACAGAAATGTGGCACATGCATGGCATGAACATGAACACGAACACGAACATAGACACACAATACAGGTTTTTCATGTCAAACTGATATATAATTTCAATCGATCAATTCAAATTCCTTTATGGACAACTGAATCACCTGAGGAATGAAGCTTAGAAAATCCCATACGTATATATAATACAATCTCCTCAAATATACTTGTTATGGCCATCTGTATGATAATACTTTTCTATTAAATACAGGATGTGTTCAATACATATATTTTTTTGGATTATTAGCGTGTAACCTGGGCACAGTTGATCCTAACAAGTGTACAAATCAGGGCCAATCTGCTACATATTTCGCCAGAAATTATTGTGGAGCATACAAAGCCTCAACTTAGAAGGGAAGAAGTGTTGCATCTCAACGAATAAATTAAGTTAAAAGAAACTAGTACAAAATATTTATGTGAAGAGTTACCAATACTACATGTTTGCAATAAAAACCTTTTCCTTGATGGCAAAAACTTGTATATGCAATATACTGTTGGTTGAGATATAGACTAGGCATTTGTAAAACATCCCAATATATTTGATTAAATTCAAACCAAAACAAGAAGACAAGAAACCTAAGAAGCAAATTACTTATAGTACATAATACCATGCTTCAAATACTCCATCCATCCTAAATTAAGAGTCCGCTATTCCTTTTTTGGTTGTCCCAAATTATTATTCCACTTTCCTTTTGAACATAATCAACAAACCAAATTTCATGATAATAAACAAGTGTTGATCTTGGCCTTGATCGAGTCAATTCTTAATCTATACAAAAAGAAGATAAGGACTTAATTTGCGGGAGTATAAAACTTGTAAGGTCTGGTAAATTTTGTACTTGTATGAGACGATCGCGAACACTCTCTGCTGCTGCATAGTATGCTTGCTCTGGCTCAAACTTGAAAGGAGAGAAATGAGGACTGTATTGTGCATGGTAATTGATATTGGCTGCTATATCTGTTGATTCTTCAGCTAACGGGTTTGCAGTGGCCGGAATTTTAGCTGGAATTACAGATTTAACACCACCATTGGCTTTCCCAGTAGTCTCCATTTCTTTTACTAGCTTCTACAGGTGAGAACAGGAAAAAAAAATACCACCAGGTAAGAGAAATTATTAATCAAATTTTCGAATGTACAGTGTAACTACTTAAAAGTAATATCGAAATTTTTGCTAGAAGTTAATGATATTTAAGAATGAAAACAGTTAAAAAAAATTACCAGTTTACCGCGTTAGGGGGAAAATGAAGAAATAGACGGTAAAATATGCTGTCAAAGACGACCTAAGCGTATTAAATTTCAATTCAACATAGGTAAATTAAATTAGACACGAAAATTAAAGGAGGTAAAAATAGATGGCCAACATAAGTAAAACTCACGAATATGTTCTTTTTCAGTACGCAAGTGTACTCTACCAAAGGGATTCTGTTGGTAATATAGGTTAAGAGTAATTAATTGGAAGTTTGTGTGAGGAGAGTTTCAGTTGGGATCTATGGACCGCAAACTTCAAGCTCCAACCATGCTCAAGATTCTTAAGAGGGGGAGAGAGTGAGAGAAAAGAAAAGCGCCGTTTTAAAAAAAAAATGGAGGTCCGTGTTTATAATGAAAATTGGAAGATATTTTTAGATAGTCCAAATGAGAGAGGGAATGTGCGTGCGAATGGTGAAGGGAAAAAGGACAAGGAGAGAGCAAATGAGCTCCGTTAGGGTGTTGTGTGGTGGTGGTGAATATTGAAAGATGATAGATAAAAAAAATATCAGAGGAGAAGAAACGATTTGTTATTTATGTATCTGGTCTGATGGAATGGACGGAGGAGAAAAGAGTGGGATAGCGAGTGAGTGTTGTGTGTGAAAGAGAGTGATGGGATGGCACGTTGGTGTCTGTGTAACGGAGGACACGTGGGAGTGTTTAATAAAAAGCGGCCATCGCGAGACTAATAGCATTGCATCTGTGATACGACTAAAGTTTAATTTTTTAATTTTCCATAGACGACTACCCTACCCATGACTATGATAGTCGAGACGACGCCAGTATATTCGGATCTGCCACGTTTGGTGTTCTGCTATCAAGGTAAATTTCAGCACCAGGTGCGAACGTTTGCAGATATTAAAAAAGGGAAAGAAACGAATAGTGTAAAATAATAGTGCACTGAGGCCATCTCTAATGCACAGTTTAGTTTAAATATATATATTTAGATTGTTTGAATTTACAGTGCATTAAAGATTGTGTATAAATGAGAGAGAGAAAGTTTAGCGATAATGTATATTTGGATGGTCGGAAGACATTGTGTAAAATGGAGTCTCACAGCTGGGCGGGCAAGATTTAGCCGTCCAGCGTCAATTAAATTTAAAACACACATGCCCAGACTCAAACTACATGGGAGGAATTATTGGGCGGACAAAACATACCCGCCGAGGGTGGGCCCTGTCCTTGGGCGGTAAAGACTAAATCGTCCAGCACCTTAAACTACATTACCCCACTTTGAATCCATTTCATAAAATATAATAGAAACAATCTACATTTACATTGTTTTACATCGTCCCATTGGAGATGGCTTAAGAAAAGTATTATGCAAATATCAAAAACATCCATCAAAATAAAAAAGCATTAAGAATTCGTATTTCGGGTGAATTATATATTCTTTAAAAAATATTTATGAGGTAATATCATTTTCCTAATGGGGAAATGATATGAGTTTCAAAAACATTTATCATAACGTTCTCAAAGATCTTTAAAAGATTTTTGGAATTCACAATTCATTTTCTCTCTCCTAAATCATTGCATTCCCAAAAAAAAATTCCTAAGTTTGGACATCCAAGCTTGATACAGCCAAAATCAACACCTTCTCATTCAAAGTTGTCGAAAAATTATCTTCAAAACATGATCAAATCGTTGTAAAAAATACTTTGTATAAAGGAAATGCTTAAAAGAGAGAATAAGCAACTTGGGACATTATGGTTACATAACTCCGTGTAATGATTTAATATTGGGGAAATTTTATAAAGAAAATGCTTAAAGAAAAATATGTAAACAGAATTATTATGTTGATGTAAACCGAAAGATAACGAGATGCTAGTCTTGATCCGTATTGAGGACTGGATAGGATGGGGGAGGGTTTTTGTGTTGTGCCTTATGTGAGCTGTGAGATCATGCTAGTGAACGGTGGTGTCCGCATATAGCGACGATTTATTATTTGTGTGTCACACGTGATTGGTGGGCTCATGCTAATGAACGGCGATGCCAATATGTTATGACGATTGTTATGTGTGCATACCGGGTGATGGTAGTCGGGGAAAAGTGGATGGACGCAGTTACAATTTAATTAATTAAGAGATTAGTTAATTATGAAACTGTAATACCCCGTATTTTTGAAAGATTTTATTTTTATTATGGGATTAATTAATTTAAATGGAAAATTATTTATAATTAATCTGGATTTAAGTAAATAACTACTAGCGTGATGAGAGTTAGTATTTATTGGCGAGAATTATGTTGAATATTACTTAGTGAGTAGAGTAATATATGATTATGAAAATATTAAAGTTGTCGTGAATGAAAAATACGGCAGTTATTGTAAACTTAGTTGGGACGCGCGTGTGAGACGTGTCGAGACTTAAATGATGAATAATAATGTAATTTTATTTTTGACTGTTTGGATGGCTGTTTTGAGTACGCTAATGTGTCCAGAAGCGGAGAGATAATCAGAAGAGTCTACTCTGGGGTTTAATTTGGAGTCTGGGGTAACTTTAGGCCAACCCGACATCCTGGAGGGGTATTTTTGTCTTTTAAAAAATTACGATTAATAAATGGATGAAAATTTGAGAAATATATATGTATGTACGTGGGAGAGTTAGGGTAAATAACTGGTAAACCCAAGAGAGAGTCCAAAAGGAAGAAGGGGAAGAGGTTCCTAGGAGTTCCAAAGCCAAACTCAGTCCCGTTTCACCAAAAACTCATCAACGCATAGATCGGGAAGAGAGGAACGCATCTATACCAGTTTCATTCGACGATTCAGACCTTCATGAAAAGTCAAGTGTTTATCTTGCTTAATTTTAGGGCATATAATGTCCATGTTAAATTAATTTGTGGTTTATTCATGATATTATGGAATTGGGACTGAAATTGGGTTTTAAATCTATGATTGTGGTATAGGTTTTGCATGTAGATGAATAACAATATATTGGGGATTAGAAATCTGAATTTTATATATTGAAATCGCGAATTTAAATTTGGTTTTAGTTGTGATTAATGGTGATTATGTGAATTTAGGTTTTTTTGATGATTTGAGGAATTAATCTGAATTCATGTTATAATTTTAAAGGATTTGATGTTTAAACATGTTGGAAAGCATTTTATTACTAGGGAGTATAGTTTGGAATCGTTGGAATTGAGTTGGGATGAGTTTTGGATGATTTGGGTGACGAAAAAGTTGGAAAAACACAGGTTTCGGGGGTCAGGGACAAACTGCGATTTTCTCGTTCGAACGAGAATTCCAACGACCCATTTAACGAGAATTCAGAGAGTAGTTCGTTCGAACTTTGTTCGAACAACAACGAGAATTCAGTCCTTAATTCGATTGAAGTTTCGTTCGAACGAGATTTTTTCCACTTCTAACGAGATTTCAGAAATTATAACTTTTGCCCGGACAAGCCAGAATCTTACGAGGTTAATTCGAGTGAGAGAAAATGTCCTACGCTATTCATGGGTGACTACACTACATAGTCTAGTGGTGAGATGATTGTGTAACTACAATAGGGAATATGTTGGAATAAGAGGACCTTATGGAATCTATACGATAGAGATATTAATCATACGAATAGAATGACGTTAGTATTAGAGGTAATAATACTACATATAAATTCGGGGATTTGGGTTGCGTGAATACCTAATGATTATAATAGGTTGTGTGTATGTACCTATTGATTGAATTATTGTGTTTATAACATAACTACGCTTCTTGCTATCGGGGGAGGTTACGCGTTGTGGACGATCTTATCTTGAGGAGCCTTCGGGGAGATTTTGATTCGTATCACTAAAGCATAGAACCTTAGTACGGGCTATCAGTGAGAACGATAGTGTTGACGGTCATATGGGTGCGTAGGTATGTGCATATCCCATAGGCTTGGAACTATGTTCGCCTCCAATATGTGTGTTTATTTTAATGGTTCATGAGAGATTGAACTTATAGTCCTTCATGCAATGAGCGATGCACCGAGACATGATAACAAAGCATGCAGTGCACCAAGGGGGCCTTAACCCAGGGGTACCGAATTAGTATATATATAGAGAGAGAGAGAGATAAATATATGTATACCTGTTACTTATTCTACAATGCTATTTCATATATATGGGAATAATTGATATTTAAGAATATTCTTAGTGAGAAAGAAAATACCTATGAGAATAACAGTTGTGTAGTTGAATAACTATCTTTAAACATATGGTAGTACGTGATACGGGTGATATAGGAAAACGCATGAGATTATAAGTGTGATACTAGTCATCTTCGGACTAGTTAGGCGGGGTAACATAACAAGGATAGGTTAAATATACGCATTAGGTGTGCACATTAGATGAGAGGGGAGCATCTCAAGTGAGAGTACGAGAATCTAGCATGTACAATATATGTGCTATTGTTTTCATTTAAGCACTTGCTAATTTTTAAACTGTTTTCAACTCAGGATCTGATCCGTTTATTGCAAATCTCTTTTCTTTTATCAAATCATTTTAGGTGCCTAACCACAGGGACACCAAGAATAGGAGTTCCATTCATTTGACGAGATGTAGCTGCTATGGAATTTACATGACTTGGTTGTAAACCCCTCTATGATTCTCATTCCTGCATCTTGAGTTATCTATTTCAGTTAGGGCATGTTGCTCCTTTTTACTTATTCAGACATTCATAGAATGTGGATTCATTTATTACTTCTTTCAGTTGTCGGTTTATTTCGTCGAATTATTGTATTTAGGATTTAGACTGGAAGTGTTTACTCCAGTCTCATTTATTACCTTAGTCATTTCATTTCATATGATATTTGTTTGAATGGTGTATGATTAGTAACTGGTTAACTTAACTTTATGTTAATTAAAAGATAAAATTTTGACATCAACCTTTTTTTAAATATTAGGCGGTTAGTCTTAATAATAAAGTTTTCGACAATGATGCATATTCTGAACCAACTGGATATTTTGAAGTAATTTAATAAAGGACTGATCACCCGATATTTAAATAAGCAGGGTGTCACAGGTGGTATCAAATCATTAGGTTCTAGAGTCTTAGGATCTATAAGGGTTATTATGCTTCCAGCGTAGCTTTTTTTTTATATAGAGCCCTATATTTAAGACTGTTGTATTCATTATTTGCGCATTTTACGTCTTCAGCTATTTAAGATATCTATTATGGACTTATAAAGATTCTTTCTCATTTCAGATGCCTCCCAGATATGCACAGCGACCTCCTACGGATGCCCAGCCCGAGCCCCAGCCATCTCCTGCCCAGGGTACAATGAATGCTTTGGAGGTTGTCGCTATCATAGCACAGGCGATAAATGCAACTTTGGCCATAGTATAGCAGGCACCAGCGGTGTCCCTAGCACCAGCTCACGCTTTTTCCCTTCTGCTTGGGAGCGAGTCAAAGATGCCTTCCAGAAGGCACATCCTCCGGAGTTCACAGGGAGTTCGGATGTTGTGGTGGCAAGCCAGTGGAATTGGACATTCAGCGGCACTTGAGGATGTATGAGTGTAATGAGGTCCAGAGGAAAATACTAACTACTTTTAAGCTAGTGGGAGCATCACTGCAGTGGTGGGAATCTATTACCACTGTTAATGAGAGAGATAACATGACTATCAAGGAGTTCTAAATGCGGTTCGATTGCAAATATTTATCTTCAACCGTTCAGACTGAGATGAGGCAAAAATTACTGGATCTCACCCAGGAGGGGAAGACGTACGAGGAAGAGTTTACGAGATTGATTAATCTGGTTCCAAATGAGGTGCCTACTGAGGGGACGAAAATTAAGATGTTTATGGACGGCTGGACTTGGAGGATTCGTCAGCACCTTTTGAGTAATCCTTCATTGGGTACGTATTCTGATGTACTTAATGTTGCCCTACTATATTTCCAGGATCACCTTTTTCATCTGAAGGGAAGCAAATGAGTGGGGGAGTCTAGCCAACAAGGTATGACATGAGGTAATGGTGCCAGTGGGGCACAACCAGCTCAGTGTCAGTAGAGACAGGGAGAGGAGAATTCCCATCAGGGGGACCCAGCTAAGAGGTTCAGATCATGTGACCACAGGTAGGGACAGGGAGGTTTTAGGCAGGGGAAGCAGCGCTTTCAGTAGGGCCAAGGGAGCCATCAGGGCCGAGGGCAGCAGGGGAGGGGACTTTCGAGGGAGATTCTTCTCTTATGGAAACACTGGCCACAAACCTCAGGATTATCCTCAAAAGGGTAGAGCCCCACAACAAAAGCAGTAGCAGGCACTAATCTATAGCCCCAGTGACAAATATTTCCAGTTGCCCTCCCAGCACCACCACAAATACCAGCTTTGTCAGCCGTTCCTGCAACTTCGATCCAACAGGGATAGTTGCAGTATGGGCATGTCTACAACGTCCACAAGACTGTAGTTCCCCAGGATCCACCCACAGTTAAGGGTACATTTTCTATCCAGTGGACTTTGGGGAGAATATTATTTGACACGGGGGCTTCATATAGTTTCATTACCATTAGTTTTGCACGTGCCACGGGGTTATTAGACACGGTAGAGAGCACAGTTACTGGTGTAGACTCACCATTAGGCTATGGGTCATTGATATTCTTTATATATTGGGAGTGGGCATAGAGATTGGGAGATTGATCTTACTAGCCGACATACTTGTCTTAGATATGCACGAGTATGATCCTATTATTGGGATTGATTGGTTAGTTATGTATAGGGTAATGATTGACTGTTATACTCATAGTATTGTGTTTGCCATACCAGGTCAGGAGATGTTTTTTTGTGGCGATGCCTCGTCCTGAGGGAGGTTCGTCCACCCATTGATATTATATAGAGGAGGAGACCTCTAAGGAGGTGGTGATTATACTTGATTCGATTTCAGTTGTTTGTGAGTTCGTTGATGTATTTAAGGACATATTAAGGCTACCACCTAGCAGAGAGATAACGTTTGTGATAGACTTGATGTCAGGCACTCGATCGATAGCTCGTGCACCTTACTATATGGCTCCGATAGAGATGAGGGAGTTACGGGATCAGATCGAGCAGTTATTAGGATAGGGCTTCATACGTAGGAGTAACTCTCCTTAGTGAGATCATGTACTATTCGTAAAGAAAAGAGATGGGTCATTACGATTTTGTATTGACTACCGAGAGTGTAATAAGGTCATTATATGGAATAAGTATTTGTTGCCCCGAATTGATGACCTATTCGACCAATTGAGGGGTGTTTCCTACTTATAGAAGATAGACTTAAGTTTGGGATACGATAAGTTACGTATCAGAGATGAGGATGTGTCTAAGACTGCCTTCTTGACACGATATGGATCTTATGAGTTCAGAGTTATGCTATTTAAGCTAACCAATGCACCGGCTGTATTCATGGACTTGATGAACAGGGTGTTCAGAGAGTTCTTAGATCAGTTTGTCATTATCTTCATTGATGACATCCTGATTTATTCCCGAATTGAGGAGGAGCATGCTAAGAATTTGAGGCTGGTTTTACAGACACTCCTAAAGCACGTATTGTATGTAAAATATGAGAAGTGTGGGTTCTGACTGAGAGAAGTTCAATTTTTAAGGCACGTTATTTCTAAAGACGGGATATCTGTAGATCCGGGAAAGGTGTCAGCGGTAAGGTAGTGGGTATAGCCCATGACGTCGACAGAGATATGTAGTTTCTTGGGGCTAGACGGATACTACAGGCGATTTATTTGGGGATTCTCGAAGATAGCAGGTTCGATGATAAATTTGACTCGCAAAAGGGTGCCATTAATATGGGATAATGCATGCGAGTTTAATTTTGATGAGGTGAAGGGCAAGCTGACTTCAGTACTAGTTCTAACACTAACCAGGACGGGGGTGGAATACCTGGTTTACACTGATGCGTCCTTACTAGGACTTAGGGTTATGTTTTAGTAAGAGGATAAGGTCACTGCAATACCTATTCATGCATTGGGAGTTAAATATGCGTCATAGAAGGTGGCTTAAATTGTGAAGGACTATTAGTTCGACATCCACTACCACCCGAGAAAGGCTAACCTGGTAGCAGACGTGTTAAGCCATAGGCCAGCAGGTGAGGTGGCCAAGGTGTGTAAGGTGAAATGGAAGGAACTGGGACATCGAAATGAGGTTGCCCGCTCATTAATGTCAGTGATGACGATTTCACCCGAGATCATTACTAGGGTGATACAGGCTCAGGAAGTAGACTCGTTATGTCAGGATCGGATTGTACAGCTTCTAGCCGAGGGGACAGAGTCGTATTTTGTGAGCTCAGATGGGGGCTTACGCTTTAATGGCAGATTAGTAATTCCAGAGAGGGAGGGATTACATCATGCAGTGATGGAAGAGTCTCATAAATCATGATTTGCGGTACATCTCGGAGGGGATAATATGTACCAGGATATGAGGCGACCGTACTGGTGGAGTGGAATGAAGAAGGGTATCGTCGAGTTTGTTTCAAAATATGCCACTTATCAGCTGGTAAAAGTTGACCACTAGAGACTGTCAGTGCTCCTACAGTCATTAGAGATCCCTATGTGGATATGGGAGAGCATTTTCATGGACTTCATCACAGGGCTGCCAACATTGCAGAGAGGTCATGATTCCATATGGGTGATTGTGGATCGATTGACTAATGTAGTTCATTTTCTTCCAGTTCGGACCGATTATACTACGGGGCGGTATGCTCATATTTTCATCATCGACATTATGAGATTCCATAGGGTGTGCCTTGATATTGTATCCAATCGGGATAAGATCTTTGTGTCCAAATTTTGGGAGAGCTTCCATAAGACCATGGGTATAGAGTTGCGATTAAGTTCAACCTATCTCCCACCAATGGATGGGAAGACAGAGCAAAAAAATCAAATATTAGAGGATATATTGCGGATGTGTATCGTTGACTTTGGTGGTGGTTGGGAGCAGTACCTTCCACTGATGGAGTTTGCCTATAATAACTACTACCAGTTTACTATTGGCATGGCTCCATTCGATGCATTACATGGTAGGCATTTTCATTCTCCAACGTGTTGGCTAAAGGTAGGGGATAATAAACTACTTGGGCCATAGGTGATTCAGGATACCTCAGCTAGGATTGAGATCATTCGGAGCCGTATTCGGGTTGCTCAAGATAGACAGAAGAGCTATGTTGATGCCAAGAGGTTCTTCAGAGAGTTTAATGTCGGGGACCAGGTGTTGCTACGAGTATCCCCTATGAAGGGGGTAATGCAGTTTGGGAAGAATGGGAAGTTGGCGTTGAGGTACGTAGGGCCATTCCCTATTATTGAACGGATTGGGCCAGTAGCTTACAGACTTGGGTTACCGGAGCACTTGCATAGGATTCATGAAGTGTTCCATATTTCTTCGCTGCGGAGATATATTCGGGATGACATGGCCCACACTCATATTACTTTAGAAGAGATTGACCTACAACCCGATAGTTCCTACGAGGAGGGTCCAGTTGCTATCCTAGACCATAGCGAGAGGAAATTGAGGTCAAAGGTAGTGTCGTTAGTACGTGTTCACTAGCGACATCATAATGTCAAGGAGTCTACCTCAGAGCGTGAGGATGAGATACGCGACAAGTATCCAGAGTTATTCCTACCAGGTATACCGCTATTTTTACGCTTTTTAGAATTTTAGGACAAAATTCCGTTATTAGGGGGAAGTATGTAATATCCCGTATTTTTAAAGATTTTATTTTTATTATGGGATTAATTAATTTAAATGGGAAATTATTTATAATTAATTCGGATTTAAGTAAATAACTACTAGTGTGATGAGAGTTAGTATTTATTGGTGAGAATTATATTGAATATTACTCAGTGAGTAATGTAATATATGATTACAAAAATATTAAAGTTGTCGTGAGTGAAAAATACGGTAGTTACAGTAAAGTTAGTTGGGACGCGTGTGTGAGACGTGTTGCGACTTAAATGAGGAATAATAATGTAATTTTATTTTTGGTTATTCGAATGGCTGTTTTGAGTACGCTAATGTGTGCGAAAGGGTCGAGATAGTGAGAGAGTCTATTCGGGGGTTTCGTTTGGAGTCCGAGGTAACTTTAGGCCAACCCGATACCCTGAAGAGGTATATTTGTCTTTTAAAACATTAGGATTAATTAATAGACGAAAATTGGAGAAATATATATGCATGTACGTGGGAGAGTTAAGTTAAATAACTGGTAAACCTAAGATAGAGTCCAAGAGGAAGAAGGGAAAGAGGTTCCTAGGAGTTCCGAGGCCAAACCCAGTCACCTTTCACTAAAAACATCATCATCGTGTAAATCGGGAAGAGAGGAACGTATCTATACTAGTTTCATTCGACGATTCAGACCTTTGTGAAAAGGCAAGTGTTTATCTTGCTTAATTTTATAGCATATAATGTCCATGTTAAATTAGTTGATGGTTTATTCATAATATTATGGAATTAGGACTGAAATTGGGTTTTAAATTTATGATTGTGGTATAGGTTTTGCATGTAGATGAATAATAATATATTGGGAATTAGAAATCTGAATTTTATATATTGAAATCACGAATTTAAATTTGGGTTTAGTTGTGTTTAATGGTGATTATGTGAATTTGGGTCTTTTTGATGATTTGAGGAATTAATTTGAATTCATGTTTTAATTTTAAAGGATTTGATGTTTAAATATGTTGCAAAGCATTCTATTACTAGGGAGTATAGTTTAAAATCGTTAGAATTGAGTTGGGATGAGTTTTGGATGATTTGGGTGATGAAAAAGTTGGAAAAACACAAGTTTTGGGGGTCAGAGGCGAATTGCAATTTTCTGGTTCGAACGAGAATTCTAACGATCCATCTAACGAGAATTCAAACAGTAGTTCGTTTGAAAGACCTAGTTAAAATGACCTCATTCAAATGAGATTTTCCACAAGAATTCAATCCTCAATTCGTTCAAAGTTTTGTTCGAATGAGATTTTTCCCACTTCTAACGAGATTTCAAAAAGTCTAATTTTTGCCTGAACAAGTTAGAATCTTACGAGGTTAATTTGAGTGTGAGAAAATGTCATACGATATACATGGGAGACTACATTACATAGTCTAGTGGTGAGATGATTGTGTAACTACAAAAAAGGGAATATGTTGGAATAAAAGGACCTTATGGAATATATACGATAAAGAGATTAATCGTACGGATAGAATGACGTTAGTATTAGAGGTAATAATACTACATATAAATTCGGGGATTTGGGTTGCATGAATACCTAATGATTATCATAGGTTATGTGTATGCACTTATTGATTGAATTATTGTGTGTATAACATCCCTACGTTGCTTGCTATCGGAGGGAGGTTGCGCGTTGTGGACAATCATATCTTGAGGAGCCTTTGGGGGGATTTTGATTCGTATCGCTAGAGCATAGAACCTTGGTATGGGCTATTAGTGATAACAATAGTGTTATCGGTCATATGGGTGCGTAGGTATGCACATATCCCATAGGCTTAGAACTATGTTCGCCTTCAATATGTGTGTTTATTTTAATGGTTCGCGAGAGATTGAACCTATAGTCCTTTATGCTATAAGCGATGCATCGGGACACGATAGAAGAGCATGCAGTGCACCAAGGGGGCCTTAACTCTGGGGTGCTGAATTAGTATATATATAGAGAGAGATAAATATATGTATACCTGTTACTTATTCTATTGTGCGTGCTTCATAGATATGGGAATAATTGATAATTAAGATTATTCTTAGTGAGAAAGATAATACCTACGAGAATAACGGTTGTGTAGTTGAATAACTATCTTTAAACATATGGTAGTGCGTGATACGGGTCATATGAGAAAACACATGAGATTATTGGTGTGATAATAGTCATCTTCGAACTGGTTAAGCGGGCAGCATAACTAGGATGGGTTAAATATATGCGTTAGGTGTGCACATTAGATGAGAGGTGAGTATCTCAAGTGAGAGTACGAGAGTCTAACATGAACAATATATGTGCCATTGTTTTCATTTAAGTACTTGCTAATTTTTAAACTATTTTCAACTAGGGCTCTGGCCCGTTTATTACAAATCTCTTTTCTTTTGTCAAATCATTTTAGGTGCCCAGCCACACGGACACCAAGGATAAGAGTTCCATTCATTTGACGAGTTGTAGCTACTGTGGAAGTTATGGGACTTAGTGGTAGATGACTCTATGATTCTTATTCCTGCATCTTGAGTTATCTATTTCAGTTAGGGCATGTTGCCTCTTTTTACTTATTCAGACAGTCAGAGATTGTGGATTCATTTATTACTTCTTTCAGTTGTTGGTTTATTTCATTGGATTATTGTATTTGGGATTAGGCTGGAAGTGTTTACTCCAGTCTCATTTATTACCTTAGTTGTTTCATTTCATATGAGATTCGTTTTAATGGTGTATGATTAGTAATTGGTTAACTTGACTTTATGTTAATTAAAAGATAAAATTTTGACATCAACCTTTTTTTAAATATTAGGTGGTTAGTATTAATAATAAAAATTTTGACAGTGATGCATATTCTGAACCAACTGAATATTATGAAGTAAATTAATAAATGACTAATTACCCGGTATTTAATTAGGCGGGGTGTCACAGAAACTCGAATATAAATTAAAATGGAGTGTAATAATTCGTTTCAGATTATGTATATGTTATTATAAGTTAGATAATTGTGGAGATATCATTTATATTTATGGTTTCTTTGAGTTACGTATCTTTGATATCTTGTTTGGATCTGACTCAATTATTACCGTGGACCATTTTAGGTGCTTGAGATGGTCCCAAAGAGTATTTTTCCTACCAGCTTAGATGTTGATGTCTCTAAATGATGGACCATTTTCAGACATCAACAGATTACGCATAGTTATTCGATCTCTTCTGAATCATTTCCTCTAGGAGTACCTGACGTAGGCGTCTTTAGTAGTTATATAATTTACATTCCAGTTGTGTGACTTGGGTATGTATTTCTTCCCGGTTTGGCATATGTTAGATGAGTATTGGTAAAGCTGGTATACTTTCATGCTAATGGTGTTGGACTTTGAGATATCGTTAATATGTTGAGACTTTGGTTATTTGTAGAGACTCTTATTATCTCTTCATATATGTGATGATTTAGTTGATTCGTTTGAGGATATTATCATGTTTCACTCTGTTTACACCATATTAAGACGAACCAATGAGATGCTTCCATGTAATATATAAACCAACAAAAATAGTCAAATTATAGTGTGAAAATACAAAATAGCGGCCAACGTGCATGTATAACATTTGTCATAAATTGGGATGTATTATTCAAAATTGGAACATACTACAATTCAAATTAGGGCGTTAGTGAACCAAAGCAAAAAAAATTCAAATGGGTGAGTAACCATCCAGTAGTCACTAAAGAGCAGATACGTTGCATGGCAAGAAACACTATAAATAAGCATAGAAGCCAACAAGGAAGACGAGACTCTTTCACCAATTACATTACTTTTATCTTCTTTTTCATTTTATTTTCTTTTCTTTTTTTCTATTATTTACAACATTTCTTTCATTCCGTAGTAGTTTGTAACATTTTCTTTCAAAGTTTATTTAAATTTTTGTGCCTTTATGTTTATTGTAATTTACTTTCTCGCTTTACATTTCCTTGGTGTATTTCTTTATGTTACCCGCACTTTACTTCCTTGCAATCCTTTGCTTTAATCGCATTTTCTTTTCTTTTACTTACAAAGCTTTACTTTTCTTTCAATTTATAAAAAATATTACTTTGTTCTAGTTATTTAGCCCAACTAAAGACTTGCATCAAAGTCTTCTCCAGGGGAAGCGTAAGTCCTCTTAATTGAGGCATCGAACAAAACACAATCATCGGACATCATCACTAGACTAATAATTTTGGTTGGTAGGAGAATAAATATTACATGGCATGCTCGCAACTCTAATTGGTCACCAAGCCAAGTGAAAAATTAACCAAAATATATTTTTGGCGCACCCGGTGGGACACTAGTCTCGTTTTATAATTATGAATGGATAGAACGCGTCGAAGCGAGGATATAATTGAAATGTTGGTGAACTTGGCTCAACAAGCCAACATATCACCACATTAGAGCAGACAATGGTTGAGACAACCCAAGAATTGGGGCGAACTTCTCGCAGTCAATGTAATGACCCCCATTTTCTTATGCTTATATATAATTGTCTTCTTTCAATTTTGTCACACTTACTACCTAATAATGATATATTATTACATATATGATATTTCGAGTTCTTAATATGACAAAGCCTTTTTTTTAAATTTGAAGAATCAATGGTAAAATGGGTCAAATTGAGATTTTATGGCACATCCTAAGCTAAGTGATAAGTTTTGGGGTTGAAAATATAATTTTTTAAAACTTTAGGGACTTGGTTTTAATAAAGAAAGTTTCAGGGACCAAAATGAAAAATAAAAGGGGCCTTTTTGTAAATAAAATATTTTTTGGGACCTAAAAGAAATATTGAAAATATATGGTGTGAAATTACCAAAATGCCCTTCAGGTGCAAAATGACCCTTAATACATTTCCACCTCGTGCTTGGTTTTGGCACCTCCACCATACACGTGTCGTCATTAAAGGAGAAGCCAAAACATGTGTCGTTGTTAGAGGAGAAGCTAAAACACGTGTCACAGTTCAGTGAAATGAGACTGCAAGACGCCTCTGTTACGCGACACGTCAACGCTGACTCGCCATTGTAAAGCTTGGTTAGCATGGACACGTGTCAACGCCGGGATATCTTTGGAAAACTACAAATAGGGCATTTGGGGATCATTTGAAACTCACACCAAATTCCTTGAGAATTATAGAGAGAAGTAGTGAGAGAAAGCGTGGAAACATTTAAGAAGAAGTTCTTAGGGATATTCATCTTAAGGTAATCTTAATGTTATAATGCATCTTTATAATTTTAATTTATTGTTTTATAGCTTAACTTAGGAGTTATGCTGGTTAAATACACTAAAGGATTCACTAATCAAAACTTAAAATTTAGAACAAATCCAATTTGATTTTATAAACTTGTTTGAAATTATACGCTTTTAAAAATGATTCTTTTTAAAGAAATTGCTCGTTATTATGGAATCCCATTTAAGTAATTCTAAAGTCAGGCCCGGTGAAGTTCTGTCTAGATGAGATGGTATTTAAGTGGTTCCCCTGTGACCCTCCATCTCTACTGGGAATGAATCCGAAAATGTTATGTCCAGATGAGATGGTATTTAAGTGGTGCCCCTGTGACCCTCCATCTCTACTGGGAACCGACTGATGAGGAAGGACTATGAATTGAATTCTTTAATTACGATCAATGAGTTTTAAAAGTTGACATATAGGGATTCAGTAATCCTTTAAAAGAAGAAGTTATTATTAAAGTATAGTATAGACTGGACCTTAGAACGTGTACTTAAATCTTTATCAGATTAAAGTGTGATCGAAGACTCAATACCAGTAAATTTGACCTCCGTTTTGGGTGAGTACTGTGACATTCCTTGTGTATTTTAATTTTATGATATTATGCAAACTATATATATTTTGTGAATTGCTTTTATTCTCAAAATTCATATGATACCGATGATTTATTCATTTGTGATATGTTTATATTTGTCCATATAAACATATCGATTAAAATGATTATTGAAAAGGATATTGAATATTGAAAATATGATTTGACCTAAGGGACCTCTTTACTGACTGACCTTCCCAGCTGGGTTATCGCTGCTGTGCCTTAAATAAGGCGTTGTGACAAACTAGTTCGATTGACCCTCAACTACCGGGGTATAATACGGTATTAGAGTGTACTTGGCCATCAAAATGATATGATTGAAAGAAAAAAATATCACATTTGATTTGTTGCATTCGTCTTATTCTGAGCTATCCAATTGTGATATATATACTTTCATTTCAAAATATATATCTACTTACTGCAAGTTCCTATCCATATATGTATATGCCTTCTCTGTTGACTTAAATAGGTATCTATTTTCTGAAAACCTTGGAATGTCTAGAGATTAAACCTCACTCGACTTTTAGCTGATGTTGTATAACTAACCATTTTTCAAGAAATAAGTAGGCTTGGAGGGAACGTAAAAGGACTATATAGAAGATCTAGCTTTTAGAGATCTTTTTGTTATTTTAAGTAAAAAGTTTGTTATATCATATAGAGCATGTTTGGCTCCCTTGTAATAAGTTTTAAATTTCGTTTTAAGTTGTAACTCGTTGTTACTTATAATATAAATGAAATTTCCTTTTAGAAAGCTCTGATGACGTAATTCCTTTAATTTTAGTATTTTACGATTCATAACCATGTAATTGTATTTTCGCTGCATTTAATTAAGAAAACAATTTAAGTCAGAATATTTGTTGCCTTGGTGGCATGTCAAGACACTCGTTCCCCACTACTATTTGGGATGGGGTCGTAACAGAGATGGTATCAGAGCATAGGTTATGAACCCATAGACTACTGAACATAAGTTTCGAACGTTATAGATTTTAAGTTTCCATACATAGGATACGGGATTAAATATCCGACTTATGTGATAACCCTCCACATCTCTTACACTATATATATATATATATATATATATATATATATATATATATATATATATATATTTATATATCATTGTTCTTCTAAATTGAAATCTTGGGCTAGTATAATACATCTTACATTTGGCCATGACTGTAGAAAATGAGCAAGGCAAGATCAACTCCAGGAACTAGTGTTTCAAGTATGGAAGGACTGAAAGGTGCATACAAGGCAATTAAAAGTCTAGCAAGAATTGTGGAGCATCAGGTGAATTATGGAACACCAAGGAATCTTGAACTAAGTAGTTGTACTATTGAATAGTTCAAGAAGTTGAATCCGCCGTCTTTTAAAGGTACTCCCAAACCCACTGAAGCAGAAAATTGGTTAATGCAAATAGAAAAGATGTTCGATGTTCTTAAGTGTACAGATGAACAACGGGTTTCATTTGGAACATTCATGTTAGAAGGTGAAGCCGAACATTAGTGGAGAATGACTAAGAGAATACACGGGGAAAGGAATAATCCCATAGCTTGGAATGGCTTCTTAGTGATCTTCTACGAGAAACACTTTCTCAAAATGGTACAAGACCAAAAAGCAGCTGACTTTATGAGTCTGGTTCAAGGAAATATGATGGTTAGTCAATACGAGGCAAAGCTTACTGAGTTATACCGTTTTGCACGTCATGTTGTGATAACCGATGTTTTAAGAGCTAAGAAGTTTGAACGTGGGTTAAGGTTGAATATTCGTAGCCGAATTTCCATCTTGAAGTTGACATCATATAATAACATGGTAGCTAGGGCAACAATAGCTGAGAAGGATAGTGAAGAATATAATCAGGTTAGAGAGGGGAAGAGGAAGTTTGGAGAACAAAGAGGAAGGAACCCCAATAACAAACCCTTTAGGACTTTACCTAATATAGGTCAACCTTTAGTGAACAAACCCTTTAATGTTGATAAATGCCAACGTTGTGGTAATATTCATAGAGGGCGACCATGTTACCTGGAGACGGTAAGTTGCTTTGGGTGTGGACAAAAGGGACATAAAATGCGAGATTGTCCTAACAAAGGGAAGGCAACTACAAACACTTATAATGACAATAAGGATCAGGGCAAACAGGTTAGAGTTTTTAATCTTTCCAATGCAAAGGCTTCTAATACAGTAGTATCAGGTACACTTTCTATATGTGCACAACCTTTTCAAGTTTTAATAGATCCTGGTTCTACCCATTCATTTGTGTCTGTACATTTTGTTAATTGTTTTCCTAATATTCCTGAACCCTTGAATCATAGCATACACGTTTCTACTCCTTCAGGTGAGTTATTGATGGGAACATTAGTGTATAAGTCATGCCCTATAGATGTCAGTAGTCATAAATTATTCACTGATTTGATAGTTTTAGACATAAGATATTTTGAAGTCATTTGGGGGATGGATTGGTTAGCATCATATCATGCTAGAAATTGATTATTTTGAGAAGAGAGTTATTTTCGAAATTCCTAACCAACCAGAATTCAGTTTTGAAGGAACTAGCATCTTATCTCCCATGCGTATTGTCTCTGCAATGCAAGCTTATAGTTTTCTTAAGAAGGGATGTCAAGGATTACTTGCCAGTGCTATTGATTTACAAACAAAAGAGCCTAGTTTAGAAGATATTCCTATAGCTAAGCTTTTTCCAGATGTTTTTCCAAATGATTTGCCCAGTCTACCTCCTAGTAGAGAAGTAGAATTTACCATTGACCTTGTTCCTGGAACTACACCAATCTCAAAACCACCTTATCGCATGGCACCTTTAGAATTAAGGGAATTAAAAATTCAATTACAAGATCTGTTAGACAAGGGTTTTATTAGACCTAGTATATCCCCTTGGGGTGCTCCAGTGTTATTTATTAAAAAGAAGGATGGGACGATGAGGTTATGTATAGATTATCGTGAACTAAATAAGGTGAATATTAAGAATAAATACCCCTTGCCTCCTATAGATGATTTGTTTGACTAACTTCAAGGTGCACAAGTATTTTCGAAGGTTGATCTTAGGCCAGGCTATCACCAATTGAAGATTAAGGAAGAGGATATTTTGAAATCAGCTTTTCGTACTAGATATGGTCACTATGAACTTCTTGTGATGCCATTTGGATTAACTAATGCAACAACCGCTTTTTTGGATATGATGAATAGAGTGTTTAGGAAATATCTGGATAAGTATGTGGTTGTTTTCATTGATGACATCCTTATTTATTCCAAAGGTATTGAAGAACACGAGAAGTATTTGGAGATAGTATTACAAATCCTTAGGAAAGAGAAATTATATGCGAAATTAAAGAAGTGTGAATTTTGGCTGCCTAGTGTTTCTTTTCTAGGACATGTCATATCCAATGAGGGAGTGTCGGTTGATCCTCAAAAGATCGAGGCTATACTAGATTGGCCAAGACCAACTAATGTAACGGAGATTCGTAGTTTCCTAGGATTAGCATGATATTATCGAAGATTTATTGAAAGATTTTCTAGTATTTCCAAGCCTCTGTCTAAGTTAACGTAAAAGAGGGTGAAATATGAATGGTCTGAGGAAGTTGAGAATAGTTTCTGAGAACTTAAAATCGATTAGTAACTGCCCCAATTTTGACTATTCCTTCCGGTACAGGAGGATTTGTGATTTATATTGATGCTTCTAAAAATGGTTTGGGATGTGTGCTAATGCAAAATGGAAAAGTAGTAGCTTATGCCTCGAGACAGTTAAAACCACATGAGCAAAATTATCCAACCCATGACTTAAAATTAGCAGCGGTAATTTTTGCTCTTAAGATTTGGAGACATTATTTGTATGGTGAGACTTGTGAGATTTATACTGATCATAAGAGTTTGAAATATATCTTTACTCAGAAAGAATTGAACATGAGACAAAGGAGGTGGTTAGAATTGATTAAGGATTATGATGTAAATATTCACTATCACCCGGGGAAAGCTAATGTAGTAGTCGACGCTTTAAGTAGAAAGTCTAAACAAAATTTAGCATGTCTTATTACCATCCAGGAAGCTCTATTGAAAGATTTGGGAAGTATGGAAATAGATGTACGTATTTATAGCAAAGGAGGAATAATCGCAAACTTACAAATACAACCCACGTTGATGGAAAGAACTAAAGTTGCACAAGTAAATGACCCACAACTGAAGAAGATTAAAGAAGAGGTTATTAAAGGGAAGAGAATCGAATTTGCGATACGAGATAATATATTAAGGTTTGGAAATAGAGTGTGTATATCGGGTGATGCCCAACTAAAGAGGCAGATTTTGGAGGAAGGTTATTACTTGAGATTCACAGTTCATCCCGGAAATACCAAGATGTATAGAGATCTCCGAGAAGTGTTTTAGTGGAATAACACGAAAAGGGAGATATCAGAGTTTGTATCTCAGTGTTTGATCTATCAACAAGTAAAAGCTGAACATCAAAACCATCAGGATTATTACAACCTTTACCAATCCCTGAGTGGAAATAGGAACATATTACCATGGATTTTGTGACAGGGTTACCAAGGAGTTCCAATGGTAATGATTCCATTTGGGTAATTATTGATAGGTTAACTAAATCTGCTCATTTTCTTGCCATTAAGATTACCCATTCCTTAGAAAAGTTAGCTAAATTGTATATACAGGAAATTATTAAGCTTTATGGAACCCCAGTTTCAATTATTTTTTATCGTGACCTTAGATTCGTGTCTCGCTTTTGGAAAAGCCTACAAGTAGCCATGGGAATAAAATTGAATTTCAGCACTGCTTTTCATCCTCAAACAGATGGACAATCTGAGAGAACCATCCAAAACTTAGATCATATGCTTAGGGAATGTGTACTTGATTTGAAGGGGAATTGGGACGATCATTTACCCTTAGTGGAATTTGCATATAATAACAGCTATCAAGCAAGTATTCAAATGACTCCGTATGAGACACTCTATGGTAGAAGGTGTCGTTCTCCTGCATGTTGGAAAGAAGTTAGAGAAAGAAAATTGTTGGGACCAGAATTGATTCAGATCACAACAGAGAAAGTGAAATTGATACATGACCGACTTTAAATCGCTCAAAGTCCTCAAAAGAGTTATGCTGACAATCGGCACCGACCGTTAGAATTCCAAAGAGGAGACTATGTTTTCTTACGAGTATCACTAACAAAGGGAGTAATTCGATTTGGGAAAAAAGGAAAGTTGAGTCCAAGATACATAGGACCTTTTGAAATCCTTGAAAGGGTAGGTGCTGTTGCGTATAGAATAACCTTACCCCCTGAACTCTCGAGTGTGCATAATGTGTTTCATATTTCAATGATGAAGAAATACATCCCTGATCCAGAACATATCTTAAGTCACGAGCCTCTTCAAGTTAGAGAAGATTTGACATACATTGAGCATCCAGTGGAAATCTTGAACCATAAAGATCAAATATTACGAACCAAGGTTATTCCATTAGTCAAAGTATTATGGCGGAATCATTATTTTGAAGAAGAAACAATGTAGCGGGAAGATGAAATAAAAGAGAGATATCCATACCTTTTTGGAAATTAATGTAAGTAAAGTTTGGGGACCAAACTTTTTATAAGGAGGGTAGGATGTAATGACCCCATTTTCTTATGCCAATATATAATAGTCTTCTTTCAATTTCGTCACACTTACTACCTAATAATGATATATTATTACATATATATGATATTTCGAGTTCTTAATATGACAAAGCCCATTTTTAAATTTGAAGAATCAACGGTAAAATGGGTCAAATTGAGATTTTATGGCACATCCTAAGCTAAGTGATAAGTTTTGGGGTAGAAAATGTAATTTTATGAAACTTTAGGGACTTGGTTTTAATAAAGAAAGTTTCAGGGACCAAAATGAAAAATAACAAGGGGCCTTTTTGTAAATAAAATATTTTTTGGGACCTAAAAGAAATATTGAAAATATATGGTGTGAAATTACCAAAATGCCCTTCAGGTGCAAAATGACCCTTATACTCTTAATACATTTCCACCTCGTGCTTGGTTTTGGCACCTCCACCATACATGTGTCGTCATTAAAGGAGAAGCCAAAACACGCGTCGTCGTTAGAAGAGAAGTTAAAACACGTGTCGCAGTCCAGTGAAATAAGGCTGCAAGACGCCTTTGTTACGCGACACGTCAACGCTGACTCGCCATTGTAAAGCTTGGTCAGCATGGACACGTGTCAATGCCGGGATATCTTTGGAAAACTACAAATAGGGCCTTTGGGGATCATTTGAAACTCAAACCAAATTCCTTGAGAATTATAGAGAGAAGTAGTGAGAGAAAGCGTGGAAACATTTAAGAAGAAGTTCTTAGGGATGTTCATCTTAAGGTAATCTTAATGTTATAATGCATCTTTATAATTTTAATTTATTATTTTATAGATTTACTTAGTAGTTATGATGGTAAAATACACTAAAGGATTCACTAATCAAAACTTGAAATTTAGAACAAATCCAAGTTGATTTTATAAACTTGTTTGAAATTATACGCTTTTAAAAATGATTATTTTTAAAGAAATTGCTCGTTATTATGGAATACCATTTAAGTAATTCCAAAGTCAGGCCCGGTGAAGTTCTGTCTAGATGAGATGGTATTTAAATGGTGCCCCTGTGACCCTCCATCTCTACTGGGAATGAATCCGAAAATGTTCTGTGTAGATGAGATGGTATTTAAGTGGTGCCCTTGTGACCCTCCATCTCTACTGGGAACCGACTGATGAGGAAGGACTATGAATTGAATTCTTCAATTACAATCAATGAGTTTTAGAAGTTGACATATAGGGATTCAGTAATCCTTTAAAAGAAGAAGTTATTATTAAAGTATATTATAAACTAGACCTTCAAACGTGTACTTAAATCTTTATCAGATTAAAGTGTGATCGAAGACTCAATACTAGTAAATTTGACCTCCGTTTTAGGTGAGTACTCTTACATTCCTTGTGTATTTTGATTTTATGATATTATGCAAACTATATATATTTTGTGAATTGCTTTTATTCTCAAAATTCATATGATACCGATGATTTATTCATTTGTGATATGTTTATATTTGTCCATATAAACATACCGATTAAAATGATTATTGAAAAGGATATTGAATATTGAAAATATGATTTGACCTAAGGGACCTCTTTACTGACTGACCTTCCCAGCTGGGTTATCGTTGGTGTGCCTTAAATAAGGCGTTGTGACGAACTAATTCGATTGACCCTCAACTACCGGGGTATAATACGGTAGAAGAATACGGTATTAGATTGTACTTGGCCATCAAAATGATATGATTGAAAGAAAAAAATATCACATTTGATTTGTTGCATTCGTCTTATTCTGAGCTATCCAATTGTGATATATATACTTTCATTTCAAAATATATATCTATTTACTGCAAGTTCCTATCCATATATGTATATGCCTTCTCTGTTGACTTGAATAGGTATCTATTTTCTGAAAACCCTGGAATGTCTAGAGATTAAACCTCGCTCGGCTTTTAGCTGATGTTGTATAACTAACCATTTTTCCAGAAATAAGTAGGCTTGGACGAAACGTAAAAGGACTATATGGAAGATCCATCTTTTAGTGCTCTTTTTGTTATTTTAAGTAAAAAGTTTGTTATATCATATAGAGCATGTTTGGCTCCCTTGTAGTAAGTTTTAAATTTCGTTTTAAGTTGTAACTCGTTGTTACTTATAATATAAATGAAATTTCCTTTTAGAAAGCTCTGATGACGTAATTCCTTTAATTTCAGTATTTTACGATTCATAACCATGTAATTGTATTTTCGCTGCATTTAATTAAGGAAACAATTTAAGTCAGAATATTTGTTGCCTTGGTGGTATGTCAAGACACTCGTTCCCCACTACTATTTGGGACGGGGTCGTGACAGTCAAGAGTTGAACATTCCAATGCTCTAAGGGCTAACAATGTTAACACACCAACAATTGGTGTACCAACGTACATGCAAGACCAATTGATCAGTTAAATGAACCCTATTTTTTATCATTTTAGAAACATGGTAGAGAATATTACCGTTGTGATTACCATGCTGACTAGCAGATTTGCTTCACTTAGCGATGTGACAACTAGTGGTCAAGCATACACACTACAAATTAGTGTCAATATAACTACATAACCTAACCCCTACCATCATGATTATTATAGACCTAACACAAGAAAAACTAATTTATAAAATAATATTATGATGACAAGATACTCTAATACAACTAGTTTAGGTGTTAGTAACACTAGAGAGGCTTCAAGAGTACCAAAAATTTATCAACAAATGGGTTACGGCAACCCAGTGGGGAGAACCTCCCTTCTAGAGGTAAAAAGAACCAGACCACATCAAAATGATGTCTATTTAGGCTTCTTATGAATTTTGAACTACGATGTTATCAATAATCCATTGTTTGAATAAGAATTCAAGGGGTTGGGGAACCCTAGGAGGATGAAACCCCATATTCCTCAAGTATTCCAACCAATACATTGCCAAGCATAATAGATTGTGCCTCTACAAATTCCACCACCCTTACAGCAATCAACTTCTTTGGTGAACTAAGTAACCGCCCCATAAAATAGGCAACTGCTTGGGGGAGTTAGGAGGAATGAGATTATTAACTTGATACATGAAATATGTGGACCAATAGCTTGGGGGTGCAAACCTTAGTTTATAGAAAGTCATATTCTGAATAGATAGATAGGATTGAACTTCCTAAAGTCTTCAAATTTCCAATCTTGACTCGCTTCTCAGGGGATAGGATCGAGTCCATAGTGGAATGCGTTGCTAGGTTCACTAGTCAATGTGTTGATGATGGAACAAATGCTTACTTAAAGCTACCATTTGTTTTCCAGTTTCCTCATAGATGTAACCTTTATGTAGTTCATAAGTTTACCATAATATTCTATTCATACTTGACAAAAAAATGGAAGATATATTCCATTCATAATTCTTCAAAACTGACGTAGAGGTTTCCATGGATGATTTAGCTAGGTTAATTTAAAAGCCTGATGAAAAGGTTATTGCATCAATAAAAAGATTCAAAAGTGCTAGGAATAAATGCGAAATAGTCTTCCCTGAGTCAGCATTTGTAAAATTGACACAAAATAGTTTAGAGTTTAAGCTTCAAAAGAAGTTTGATGCCACTGAATTTAGAGATTTGGTAGAATTAACTACCGAGGTATCGATATATGAAGCTCTTCTAGAAGAAGAGCATAAGAGGAACACTTATTTTTAAAACATATTATAAGGATCATATCTTTAAAATTGATGATACTTAAATTATACGAACCAAGACTATAACCTGTGACCCTTTAGATCGAAAGGAAATCCTTTGCACCAAAGTAAGAAAGGAATGATAAAAACATACTCTTTTGACATTATTAAGGATGATTAGATCATTGACTTTCTCTTAAAGGCCAGAATGTTGAAATCATCTGATGATGCTAAAAAGCTACATGAGATTAAAGAAAAATCATTATAAATGGCATACTATATTTTCTCACTCAACTAATGTCTGCTAGGTATTTCATGACAGGGTGCAAGAGTTGATCAGGTAGGGGAATATCAAAATTTCCACAAAAGAGGAGAGCACAATGGGGGTCGATGAGGACCACTTCCTCAAAGTTAAAGAATTGGGTATCAATGTTCAATCAATTCAACAGCTAAAAAATAAAGGGCAAGTGGAGTTCAGAATGAAGACTAAGTTTGAACCCAAGGCTTCGAAGCCTGAGATCACTGAAGAACCTGATCAAAAAATGATAAAACACATGTGTATCAGATGTGCGGAATACTATGCTAAAATGTGCGAGTTGGTGGCTTCAAAAGGAAGACATCGACGTAAAAAGAATAATAAAAATAGGAATAATGGAAATATAGTTAAATCCCCGATATTCCAAGATCAACAAGAGGTTCAAAGTAAGCCTTCTAGGATAGTAAGACCATTTTTTATTCCTTTTTTATCCCCAAAGGAATGCTAAGATACTAAGGAATAACAAGTACATCAAACCTGGATTTAAACAGGCCAAACCTCATCATCACAGGGGCAATTTAGGGCAAACAAAAGTCCCAAAGTTCATCCCAATGGTTAAAGGTGTACTTAACTAGTTTATAGTCCAAGACCCAGAAGTTGTATAATAATTTAATTATATGCTAAAGAGACCAAAAGTATTCAAACCTAAGTCGGTGGATCCTAGCATATGGTATGTGGTGTATAAACCTAAGATAAAGAGAAGAGAACTTGAAGTGGTGATCTCTTTAACTCGGCAAAAAAGGATCCAAAGGAAGTACATGACTTGGCAAAAGGCCTATGAGATTTCACGAATAAGTGGATCAGAAGGTTTTACTTCTTCATATTCAAATTAAAACCTATGGTTTCACATGGAACCATAAAGGAGTCATAGCTCTTTTGACTCGCTAGGTAAAAGGTTAAAGACATTGAAGAAGACTATGAGCATGGATGAAGGAAGTTCATCTAAGGAGAGCTTTTCGAATGAAGAGGAAAATGGAAAAATGACGGCAGTTGATGCCACAACACTTGTTTAAGAGACTGAAAAACATAAATTCATCAAGTTTGGTTCTCTACCTCAACAAGTGACAATCAATATGTTTTTTATTCTCTCTAAGAGGTTCAAAGTTGAAGAAGGTCAAGAAGCACCTTCCATGGAAGTGGATGGAGAACTAGACTCAGAGGTAGAAAATTTTGATTGATTTGTCTCTATACTTGACATTGTATATATTTTTGAAGTACCTACTAAACATATGACTAACTATATAAAGCCTTTGTTTATAAAATCTTGTATAAATTGAGTCTTTATAAATAAAATATTAATAGATAATGATGCAGCTGTCAACCTAATGCCACTGTCCATGTTATCTAAAATTTAAAAACAAAATGCTAAATTAGTCCAGACTCATATTATTATCTTTAGTTTTGCTATAAATAAGAAGTCTACCAAGGGTGTACTATCAGTGGATATTGAAGTAGGCACTAGAAAGTCTAAAAGTACTTTATTTGTTATTGAATGCATACTAAGCTTTAATGCATTACTAGGTAGAGATTGGATTCATTCGAACAAATGTATTGCTTCTTTTATGAATCAGAAATTACTTTTGATGAAGGAGGATGGACTTACGAAAAAATTAGAAGATGATTCACTACCTTTTCATGCTTGTTATGACTTTGTTGAAGCAAAGCTCTACTAGGAGAATGTCGGGCCAATAAAGGTAGAGGTTTTAGTTTTAGAGGCATCAGAAGGTTTAGTCTCAGAAGAAAATTAGAATGATCTAGTTTTTGGCCCGATGGGGACAACATACGAAAATAAAATAATTGTTTAACCGATAGTACGTCCATTGCATTTAGCAGGCCAATGAAAGCTTGTTTATAATTTTGTATAAGCTTAGAGTTTGGAATTAAGCACCAAAATTGGTAAGTAAAAGTCCATAAATTGGGCTCACTATGCATTCGAAGAAGATGCAAAAAATGAAATTACTCAAGATATTGCTGAATTAGCAAGTTCACCCAGTGGGATTTGAAAAACTGATGCTAAATCAGCTTGATTCCCTGATATAAATCAATTCGTGAAGAGAACAAAATAAAAAGGTTACTTATATCCGTGTTAATCTCAGTAATGAAGACTAACAATTGGTTATATACCTTCTACATTAGTACAAAGAATGATTTGCTTAGGAATATGATGAATTACTTAGCCTCGATACAAAATTAGTGGAGCACAGACTATCAATCAAAGAAGACTACAAACCTATTATACAGCAACCAAGAAAAATGACTCCAAAGGTTATAGTCAAAAGAAAATAAAAATAGAAAGGTTACCGAAAGATGGATCCATTCAAACTACCAGGTATGTTAAATGGTTCTCTAATATAGTTTAGTGGTTAAGAAAAGTGGAAAATGAAGCGTCTGTATTGATTTAAAAAATCTTAATGCAATCACTCCTAAGGATGAATATCTAATGCCAATAGTAGATCTATTAGTTGACAGGTCAGCTGGTCATGTTATCATGTCTATGATGGACGGTTATTCTGGCTATAATTAAATCTGCATAGCTAAAGAAGATGTGAATAAAACTTCATTTAGATATCCTTGTAATTTGGGGAACTTCGAATGGATCAAATTTCCCCTTGGATTAATAAATGTAGGGGCCACATACCAAAGGATAATAAACACCATTTTTATGATATGGTTAGCATTTTTTTGGATTGTTATATTAATGATATATTGTGAAGTCAAAATCAGTAAATGATCATACATCACACCTTAAGAAATCTTTTGAAAGAGTGAGGTTATATCAACTTAAAATGAACCCATTAAAATATGTCTTTGGAGTATCTGTAAGAAATTTCCTTGGATATTTGTTGCATGAAAAAGGAATTCAGGTTGATCAGAACGAGGCTAAGGCTATCATTGAGAGTAAAGCCCCCAGAAATAAGAAATAATTACAAAGGTTTTTCAAAAAGTTCTTCGAAGATTTATTTCTAATGATGCAGGTAGGGCTGTGTTTTTTTTTTCCGAACTTTCCGATTTTTGCGATTTTAGATCCGATTTTTTTCGAATTTGGAATAAAATTTTAGTTTGCCGATTTTCGCGGATCGAAAATCGAAAATAATTCTGAATTTCAAATTTTCCAATTTTTTCGATCCAATTTTTCCCAAATTATGCTGATCCGATTTTTTTGATTTTTTTCGAATTATTTTTGATTTTTTCGGAATTATTTTTCGATTTTCGATTTTTTCGATTTCTTTTCCGATTTTCTGAAAGTTTTCCATATCCCACATCGGTTGGAAGATGGATAAGGCTCCAAAATATGCTCTATAATAGGAGAGTATCCTCCTAACTTCTACGCAAATGAAAAAATGGGCTAAATCATCATGTATTTACTTGTTGGGTTAAGTCATTTTCTTAGTTTCTTTAAAATGAGAATTTTGAGTAATCACAAAGCCATAATTTATTTATTTTTAAATTTTAGAATTTCTGAAATTTTTGGATTTTTAATATATATTGTGAATTTCTGATTTTTGTCGATTTTTCGATTTTTCCGAATTCAGAATTTTTTTAAATTTTTTGGAAAAATCGGATCGGAAATCTAAATAGTTATTTTATTTCCGAAAAAATCATTTTTTTTTCGAATATGCATTTTCCAATTCGATCCGGCTGAAACACAACCCTAGCTGCAAGAAAGACTAAAGTGTGTTCTCCTTTCTTGAAGCTAAAAGACTAAGAGGAGATGGATTGGAGAGAATAGCATGAGCAGGATTTCTAAGCATCAAGAGATACCTGGTCAAGCCACTTGTTTTGGCTCCACTTAGAGAAGACAGACCATTGAAGCTTTATATTTCAGCCTCTGATGCATCCATTGGATTATTATTGGCTCAAGATTATGAAAGTCAGGAGGAACAAACTGTTTATTACCTTAATAGGTTTTTAGATAATTGCGAATGTAGATATTCTATTATGGAAAAACTATGTTTAACCTTATACTTTACTGCTATGAAGTTAAGATATTATTTACTGCCTAGAGAGGTCTATCTCATTTCAAAGTTTTATTTGATTAAATACATGATAATAATACCCATTCTAAGAAATAGGATTGGCAAATGGGTATTAACTCTGTATAAGTTTTTCCTTTACTATGTACCTTAAAAAACAGTAAAAGGATAAGCTTTGGCTGACTTTTTAATAGATCATCTATGTGAGGATGAACCAGATGGGGATATATGAGATAACTTATCTGTCACTATGTTCTTGAAAACTATATTTTGATAGTTCGAAGATTGAAATAATGTCAAGTATCGAGGTAGTTATTGAATCCCTTAAACATATTAAAATAAAACGTGGTTACAGATTGGAAGAAAATACATATTCTAACAACCGAGTAGAATATGAGGCTACAATAATGGGGTTAGAAATCCTTTAAAGCTATAATGCATCGGTAATAGAAGTATTTAGTGATTCCCAACTGGTTATAGTACAATTAATTGGTGAATGCAAGTGTGTTCATAAGGGTTTGACTTTGTATAACCAAGTGGCATTAAAATTTCTATCCAAATTTGATGAAGTCACTTTAAATTATATTCCCAAATTTCTGAATGAAAATGTTAATGAAATGGCTTAGAAGGCATCAGGTTTTAAACTTGATAATGATTTTAAGACAAGCTATGAATTAGTGCTATTGATGGCTTTCTACCTCCTCTATATAACAAATGATCAATGATTGAAATTGGAAATATTGTGATTCAAGAAGATTGGAGAAAAGAAGTAATTTAACACATAAATGATCCAAGTATCAAAATAGATAGGGATGTCAGGTTAAGAGGTCATGTATGCTAACGAATTATTCAAAAGAGGTGTTCATATAATAATACTAGCGTGCCTAAGTAAAAATAATGGTTTAACAACTATATCCCAAGTCCATGAAAGCCTTTGTATGGTTGTTAAGAAGACGTGGGTTTTATTGGCCTTCCATTATAAAAGATTGTATCAAATTTGCAAATGGATACCAAAAATATCAATAAGTGTCTCCTCTAAAACATATATATGCCATTAAACTACAATATGTGGTTAAAATTGATGTAATTGGTAAAATTTACCCCTCATCATTAAAGCTACACAGTTTTGTTGTGGTTGTAACTGATTATTTCACTAAGTGGGCAAAAACTAAGGCTTTGAAATCAATTAGCCAAAATGAATTACTAGACTTCTTATGAGATATTATATATAGGTTTGAGATTCAAAAAACCATAACTTCAAATAATGTAACTATCTTCAAATCAAAAATCATATTGGAATTCACTTCAAAGTTAGGCATAACCTTAACAAAATTAGCACCACACTATGTTCAATCAAATGGCTAGGATGAGGCCACTAACAAGTTCATTAAAGACAATCTGAGTAAAGTTGTTGAGAAGAGTCCAAGAGCTTTGAAAAATTTGTTGCCAGAAGTTTTGGGGGCTTATAAGACCTTTACAAGGTCAAGTACTAGGATAACTCCATAATCTCTAACCTATAGGCATGATGTTGTGCTACTATTGGAAGTTACTCTAAATTCATTGAGAGTTGTATCCCTAAATGATCTAATAGTTGAAGGCTATGATCAAGCAATGTACATAGAATTGAAAAATATAGATGATGATGGGGTGAAAGCCTTGAACATCATCTTGATACAAAAGAAGAAAATAGCTAATATATATAACAAGAAAGTGAAGAAAATAACCTTTAATGAGGAGGATTTATTTTGGAAAACTATCCTACCTTTAGGTTCAAATGATCCTGCTTATGGAAAATGGACTCTAAAATGGGAAGTTCCAAATCTATATAGCATTTAAATAAGGATCATATCAATTAAGAGATATAGTGGTTATGTTCATATGATAAAGAAAAATGTCATCCTTAATATCCAACCATTTGGGAAGTAAGGCAAATAGAATAAAATACAGATTTGCATTAAAACATTGGCAATATTATAAGTTAATGAAAGTGATTAGATACAAAAAAACTAAAACTGGTGCAAAAACTTTCATAATTAGTTTTTGAGGCTTTGATCTGAGCCTTCCTCTTACCGAATTGAGTTGCATTATAGGTTGAGACCTGCATCTCACCAACTAGTTAGTATATTCTTTATTGGCAGTCTTCTTCCTTAGCAGTGGCTACCTACAATTTAGCAATGACCCTAGATAACTGCTTTTCTAGCACTTCTTTCTCATATTAGAATGAAGCTTTTTTGCTTTGAATGGCTCCCAGGTCCTATAAGTCTTTTGCAACCATATTTTGTTTGGTTGGAAAATAGAGCTTTATTAACAGACATATAATTCTCTTCGACCTCCACCTGAGATAAGGTTTTGATATAAAGGGAGAGATAATGAACTCTTTTATTCAGTGATCTCATAACTCCCTTTTCCAAGCCTTCAAAATCATAAGAGCAAGATTCTCTTAGACTATTAGTAAATTCAAAATTTGTCAGCTCTTCATAGGGAAACTTTGCAAAATTATAAAGAAGGCTTAAGGATTATGGAGATTAAAAATGATATGAAAGAGGAGTGGGTTGAACTTGGATTAAGTGATCTAGTTATTTCTCATCACTACTAGAAACAATATCTAAAGTTTAGATTAGGTCCTCAGACATAATCTTCTTTACTTTCCTACAAAAGGAATGACTTTTATTTGGAATTATTAAGATTGGAATCCCCTCAGTCATGATATTCTTCTCTATCGTAGGCAATGCCTCCTTCAAGGCAGAAGAGTTTGAGACAACAAGAACTTCAAGAAGATAAGATTCAACATGAGGTTTTGGATCGTTAGCAGTTGAATGAAAATTCTCTAAGGGCACTATATCCTTTGGACTCGAGGTCTTAACTTCCTCACTTTGTGTTAAAATCAAGGGCATGGAGGTATCTACTGTCTCAGAATATGTTTTTTACATCCATAACTGGATTTGAAGAAGGCCTACATGGTTAGGCAAAAAACATCAACTGGCTCAGCCATGGGATCATTAATTGGGGATGCTACTGGTGGTATCCTAGGATCTCTTGGATATATTATCTCCCCCTCCTCTGCCAAGTCACCAACATGGATTATAATGAAAGAAAAGGAAATTCGAAATCAAGACTAATGGTGTAATTAATACCAAAGGACATTAAAAACATTACATGAGTAAACGATTGGCTTACCTGCCAATTATATTGGTGGAACAACCTTACTTGCTACGCTTTTCATTTGTTTTCCTCTTGGAATAACAAATACATCAGTAATATGAGGCTCATCTTTTCTTGAGGAGTTATTTATTAGATTATTAGAGGAGGATTTTATTTTTTTTGATCTAACAAGAGGGACATGCTCTTTTGCCTCCTCCTCCCTAACTTCCCTCGAGATTTCCTCCTTCAAAGCTTCCTTAACTTTAGGAGTAAGTTTCCTCTTCTTGGAAGATTGATAATCCTCAATCATAAGAGCTTTTTTAAGATTTAATTGGTTTAGGCCAACTCATTTAGTAAAAAAAAAAAATCAGATTCTCACTTGAAGATGAAGGCTTTGAAGGTTGTTTCTATAGTGGTAAAGGCTTCAAATAGGTAAAGGATTCAAATAGACCTTGATGTACTTAGTCCACCAACCCTAAAAAACTGGGTCACTCTTGCATGAAATACAATCCCATCCATGGAAAACTTGCTTCGAACTATATAATACTCAACTATCCAATACAAGATAATTTCCTTTGAAACCTATGAGGCCCTAGGAAACACATCAAGACTGGCATGGCTACTCATTGGGACTCAAATGTTTTGGTGGAATCCAAATTATTTTGCAAATCGGGCAGGTAAGTATATCTCCCCATAATATTTAGGAGTAGGATATGATGAGGGTGAGGTTCCATGGTTATATTTGGACTAATTGTGAATATAGCCAATTTCTGGAAAATATGCGTGAAACCACATTCGCAGGACCCACAATGGGCCATCTTGATTGGCATTAAATGGGTCCTAAACAAGCTCGGAACAGGTTTTGTAAAGACATCCTAAATCATAAGGGGCTAGTACAATCTCCTTACCCTCCATAGGTTGGGCTGCTAAGAAAGAATATTCTAGCATCACCCTTTGAGATTTAACATAACACATGTCTTGCTAGCCAAAATAAGAGGAAATAAAAGTTCTATTTCTTAGTCACCTGGGGATTACTCTTCATGTGAGTATCACAAATATGGAAGATGCCAACTTTGTATTGGAGTTTGGAAGTGAGAGGGAAGATAAATTTTTTGTACAAACAGGTGAATTTCATCCCCCACAGACTTGAACCAGTCAATTAGAAAATATCCAAGAGAGTGGGACCTTCCATCCCAAAGTTAAACTCAAAGAAATTAAAAACAGAGTTCTAAAAATAAACGACACTAGAAATGACAAATTGATCAAACTCTATGTCTTCCTGACAGAGTTTAATAGCATTAAAAATGTTAAATTTCTCCAAATCATTGGGTTTGAGGGCCATTATCCTCGCCACTTATTTGGTCTGATCTTTGTTATTAACTTTTTGGTTCAAAACCTAAATTTGAATGAGGAATGTACTTGGAGAGTGTTCATATCTTAGATAAGGAGCATTTGTTCTCCAAACATTGAATAGTAAATGGGGCACTTGTCATGAAAGTTTTTTTGGAAAGTAAGGGCTAATGGCGGTGAGTTATATCCCTTCAGAAACTCTGATGGGGCAGATGCTATTTTCAATAACAACCCCACCATTAGCTGAAAGCCTATTAACAGTCTCTTAGAATGTCAAAAATTCATTAACTTCTAATGAACTGGATGCCAATGATAGTGAAGGGTTTTGAACAAAACAGAGAGTGTATTTGAAGGTTAAGGGTTTGGAAAGAGAAAATAAATGATAAAAAAGAAAATACGAAACGAAATGAGATTAAATAGCTCGTTAGAACCATTTAAAATGAAAGAGAAAATGAAGTAGGCCGCAACACATGACTTCACAAAAGATTCCTCTAAAAATCAGAGTTATGGGAAAGTGGAGAGACATGAGCACCTTTGGTGGCTATGATCCCAAAATTTTCTCATGATTGGTTTTTAGTGCAATAATGACCAAAAATAGCTTAAAGATCAAATAGTGAGAGTTCCAAGACAATCCAAGCATGTTGGGTAAAACAAAATCAAAATTTTTTCCAGATTTAAATCAATTATCTCATTTGGCAACTAAATGTCATCATTTGGATGTTTTTACACGTGCTATGAGATTTAGTGGTCCCACCACTAATAAAAAGACACGCACATAAATAAACATTGAATTTTAATAGTTTAAGGATTTTTAAAGTCTCAAAAGGGTATCATAAATTAATGTACCATATTTGGTTCTGAGTTCGAATTGGCTAAAATTCATATTATGAAAATATTAATTAAAATTTGCTAATTCCATCATAGCAGTCAAAATTATAAATTAACAAGGCAATTTGTTTAATCAATAGCCACAATAGTCATCCAAACGACTTCCTTCCTTTAATTGACCAAAAGGGGAAATTATAAAAAGTGAAAAGGAATACATCATTATTTCCCTAAAATAATAAAGAAGTGAGGAAAAGCACAAGTCACGAAATGACGAAAAGTGTTTTAAGACAATCAAAATGATTTTTAACTAGATCCAAATAAGGGTGAGTTTAGGCCACCTCTAGGAGAAAAGATTCATGAGATTGGAAGTTGAATAAAGCTTCACTTACCTTATGTCTCAACGCATTGGATACAGAAAGGATTGCACCCGTTAATACGGGTTCGAAGTCCAATTCAGTTACATGTGTGGGACTATGCATATAAACCCTCTCAAAATTATTCCTTACCTCCAAAATCTTATTACAATGAGAAAGAAGCTCAGCACGAGTGTCAAGCCATCTCTTATTCTTTATGAGATCAATGGACTTTTGTCTCAATCTCCTTATGATGAAAGGATAAGGGAAAAAAAAGGAGAGGTGAGCCTTATTATCACGGGGATAATTTGGGAGGATTTAAAGGACAATGCAAGCCTAAGTAAAGTTATTTATTGCATGAACCTTCAACAAAATAAGAGGAGGAAAATGTGAAAAGGCATAAAGAGCCTTTAAAGTCTTACTAACATCGAAGTCAAAGGGTAGAGACTCAAGAGAGGGGTGTTTAGTAGGAAAGTCATCCTAAATATAATTTTCCAAATTTTGGAAAGCACCCATCCTCAAAATGTGAGGCTGATAGATAAGATCATAAAGGGGGAGAGGAGACATGATAGTCTGGGTGACCAAGAATTTAAGAACTTCAAAGTCAAAGCTATCATCAGTAAGAAAAAAGAAGTATATGTACCATTTGAAATAACCTAGTACGATGGTTGAACAAAGGTATGAGAGGTGCTGCCAAAAGTACCATACCCAGGGGAGTCATAAGTGGCGCAATGCCAAGATGCCAAAACATTCAGGTATCCATTCGAAGAGTCATGAAAAGGGTAAAATGATTTGATAGTCAAAGACTAAAAATAATATCCCCTAAAGTGATGATTGAATGAGGGTTACCCTCTTAAGGCATATACTTAAGGAAATAGCGTGGGCATATAGTGGCACGGTGAATGGACAATCCATTAATAAGGGAGCTGGGAAGGATTTATTATCAATAGAAATAGTATGCCCTAAATTAAAAGGAACATTAATTCCTAAAGTCATTCACCTCGGTTTCAAGTATATCGTCACCAACCTAAGGTTGATTGGTTGAATAAATAGACTTCAAAGTCTCACATAATGTCGGGAATGGGAAAAGGCAATTAGCCCAGTATTTGAAGAGTCTGAAAAAAAAGGTTTATCACCTACAAACTCAGAAGTAAAGACTTTTGAAGGTTCCATGGCATAAAACCCAAATAATATGTTTACGGAGGTAACAGAAGGTTCAGGGGAAGAAGCACGTGGCTTAACATTACCTAAGATCCCCAACCTTTAATTTTATTTTGGTTTTGCATTTATAGAGGGGATAGAAACAACAACAACAACTAAAGCCCAAGGGTCTCTAACCATAGGAATAGGGTTGGAGGTAGAGCCATGTTTGAATATGATACCACACTTTTCATCATTACCTATAAAATGATCAATTTATGTGAAGAAAGAAATAGAACAAAGAAGATAAATAACTCTGAACAGTTGACCAAAATGACAGTTAATTCAGAATAAGTGATAGACCACAACCACAAATCACATATTTATGCATAGGGGTAATCATGCTAGAACATGGGTAATGGCGTGGGTTAATGGCCTAGAGAAACTCAACACAACACTAATTAATTTTCTTCAAAAATCAATTAGCGAGGGGGTATATTTACACCATATTAACACGAACCAATGAGATGCTGCCACGTAATATATAAACTGACAAAAATTGCTGAATAATAATATAAAAATAAAATAACGGGAAACATGCACGTGTGAAATCTATCATAAATTGGGTCGTGTTATTCAAAATTGGAACATACTACAATTCAAATTGGGGCGTTAGTGCACCAAAGCGAGAAAAAATCAAATGGGTGAGTAATCACTGAGCAGTTATTAAAGAGAAGTTACGTTGCATGGTAAGTGTTGTATGTAAATATAACCTTCCCATATAAACCAATCTTGATCGGCATTAGAGAAAACTTAATCGTCTAGAATGACAACCAACTCTATAATGGGAACCATTAAGAATAGTAAAAATTACTCAGATGGAAGGGTGACCATCACCAAGAGTCACATGTATTGTATACATATGTAAATGCCTAGAAATATAAAGGCATTCCGTCTCTAGGGTTATGAACCACTATTAATAGATAATCTCCCCTAGCTCAAGGAGAGGATTTAACCAATCTCAAGAACACCATACTTAGCTCTTGTAAACATCAATAATAAGCTCAACATTGGACGTTGGATTTTAACAGCTGAACCACTTTCAAAATATTTGCCTCTTGTGTGGTTATTTAGATTGCTCTTATTATTTATCCGTGATTATAAAATTAGACCCACTCCATTTGTAGACATCAATAGATTGGCACCGTTTGTGGGGATGACTGCTTGTCATCGTTCTCTACCTCATATATTTCTTTGTTCATTCTTTATTTAGAAGAGTGTCCACCGTCCCAAAAAGAAGCCTGGTGACTGTAGGCAAGTATATCAACTCCCCTAGTGAGACAGACCTCCAGAGGATTTTGCTCAACTTGTCTAAAGGACAGGAAGTCATGCAAGAGTCAGTCAAACAATTTGGTCGTACGATGCAAGACAAACCCTCCAATTCTAGGATATATATGCCACCTCCAACATATAGTAATGAAAGGAGTTAACACTCCCGATCTTCTCATGACAGGTCATACCATCCTGGCACAATATCTTCATTCAGATCAATGGATTACTATAACGGTAGTTCTTTTTCCAATAACAGACCAAGAGTATTGGTGAGGGTAAGTAGGGAATTTGATTTTGACCGTTTAGGTCCTTGAGTAAATAGAGACCATTACAGGGAGCAAGAACATCACTGTAAGCATAGAGATGGATCTGTGATATCTAGAGCTAGCATGAGGGGCTCTGTGCATACAGATCAAACTTCTTAGGAAGAGAGCTCGGTACATATGTACAATAACGTCACAAAATGCCAAATCCAAACCAAATGAACAATCCTGGAAGGGATCCATACAACGACTGGAAGATCAGCTGGGGGAAATGGCTAAAATAAGAAAACCCTTT
The DNA here is from genome assembly GCA_949130495.1 of Sambucus nigra. Lineage (NCBI taxonomy): Eukaryota > Viridiplantae > Streptophyta > Magnoliopsida > Dipsacales > Adoxaceae > Sambucus > Sambucus nigra. Next base: position 320,283,948 of record OX422217.1, read on the forward strand.
TAATTTTTTTTTGTTAAAGTCACATATTTGTCTAGACTATTATGGACTACCCCACACCTTTCAAATTCATACCACAGGTTGTCACCCCTAATTATGATGGGAAAAATGATCCAGTGCTCCATATTGAACATTATCAAGCCATTGTCGGTATTTATTCTGTCCTAACGAGATGAGGTGTAGGGCCTTTATCCAGTTCCATCAGAGGTCCACCTCAAATATGGTACAACAATCTGTCCAGAGGTAAAATTTCTAGTTTCCATTAATTGGTTAAATTATTCATTAATAACTTTTACTTTGGGGTTAAGTTGATCAATAGTGTTACTCATCTCTTTCCTGTGCACTAAAAACCTGGAGAGAGTACTCAGGAGTATATCACACATTTCAATAATAAGAAATTAGAAGTGGTGGATTACGAAGAAAAAACAACCATTGCAGCCTTGATGAGCGGATTACTGGCCAAAGATCTTTACTACGCTTTTGTGAAAAATCCAGCCAAAACTATAACAGAGTTAATGTCCAAGGCTAAAAAGATTATGAACGCCGAAGAAGCCATGGCAGAAAAATAAGTGCTAGAGAACAAACTTGAAGGTCAGAAGAATAATTCGTTTAAAAAAGATAAAAAGATAAGAAGTCTGGCAGGATCAAGAAATACGATGAGAATACTCCACTCACTTAAGGTGTCCACCATATCCTGGAGGAAATTAGGGGCAACAAAGATTTGAATTAGCCTGGAAAATTGAGGTCACCTCCCAACAGGAGAGACAAGTCCAAATACTGCGATTTTCATCGAGATCATGGACACACTATTGATAGTTTCATCGCCCTCAAGAATGAAGTTGAGTCTTTTATTCGACGAAGAAAGTTGGATAAATTTATTAATCAAAATAGTAGCCAAGATGCCAGGAGAAGATCTGAGTCACCCGATCGAGGAAAAAACGACACTAAAAGGGTGCACAATAACGACTATGAGGATGATACTGACATTCCAAAGAATCCTAATGAACCAGAGATGGATGCAGGGATAATTTCATTTTATTATTATTTCATTACAAGGGGAGATGTTGGTGGAGGAGGCGAACTTTGCAAAAGGAAAGCCTACCTAAATGAGGCCAAGGCGTGTCCTACTATCAGGAAGATTAACATGTCCGAGAGTAGTGATGGTCGACTTGATAAAGTCAACAAAGATAGATTGGTGATCGCATTCTCTATCACTTACAGAGTTCAGCACGGTAGAGTGGGAAGAGTTTTAGTCGATAATGGGAGTTCGATGAACGTCATATTCTATAACCATTTCCAAAACCCAGGACTATGAGATAGTAAGTTAGAACCATATCACAGGCCTCTTATATGGTTCTTAGAAGAAAGGGTGTATCTTCCTTGGGAACAAACAAGATGGATGTGTTGGTCGGCACTTGGCTAGCGAGAAGAAAGGAAAGAATTCGCTTATTTGTACTGGACAAATACGTATATTCGACTTTTAACATAATACTTGAAAGAGTGAGGATGAAGAAATTAAAGTTAATGCCATATACTATGCATCAGTGCATGAAGTTTCCTACCAATTATGGAGTTGACGTAGTGAATGGTAACCAGATGGAAGCCAAGGAATGCTACTACACCTCAACCTATCACAAGAGATATAAAGGGACACAACTACTTTCCACATTGACACTTAATATACCCGTGAAGGGGAAGACTTGGTGAAGGGACAAGTTATGGAAGAAGCATAAACTATTGTGCTTGACAATGAGATGATAGAAAAGGACCACCCAAATCGGTTCAAGACTAACACCATATCTCAAATAGGAATTAATCACATTACTTAGAGATGGGAAGAACGTGTTCACCCGGAGCCATGAGGATATTCTAGGGATTGATCCTAACTTCATCTGCTGCTAGCTCAACATTTATAAAGATGCTAAACCAATCAAGAAGAATCGCAGAGTTTTAGTCCCGAGAAGAATATGGTAATCTAAGAGGAGGTGGAAAAGCTACAAAAAGCTGAGTTTATACAAGATGTTAAATGTCCGACTTGGTTGGCCAATGTGGTAATAGTCAAGAAGAAGAACAACAAATGGCATATATGTGTTCACTGACCTCAGCAAAGCATGCCCAAAAAATCATTTTCCTTTACCAAGAATTGAATACTTGGTAGATGCAATAGCAGGTCATAAGCTACTCAGCTTCATGGATGCTTATTCTGGTTATCACTAGATTAAAATGAAGCTAGAGGATAAGGAGAGCACATCTCGCATCACCAATCGAGGAACCTACTGCTATAATGTACTGCCCTTTGGGCTAAAAAATGCTGGATCAATATATTAAAGATTGGTAAATAAAGTATTCAAGGTCCAGATTGGTAAGAACATTAAAGTATATGTAGATGATATGCTCACTACGAGCAAATTTCTTGCCAACTATATTGCTGATTTGGCCCAAATATTTGACCAGCTAGAAAAACATTAAATGAAGCTCAATCCAACTAAGTGTATATTCAGAGTACATGGAGGTATGTTCTTAGGGTACATCATAAATTAGAGGGGAATTTAAGTCAAACTTGATAAAATAAAATCTTTACTAGAGATGCAATCCCTGACCAACAAGAAGGATGTATAAAAATTGACAAGAAGAGTGGCAAATCTAAATCGCGTTGTTTCAGGAGCCACAAAAAAATGTCTTTTATTATTTAAAGTGATTAAAAAGACCTTTAAATGGAACGACTAAGGCGAAAGAGCTTTTTTAGACTTGAAGAAGTAATTAGGATCTTCCTCATTACTCTCTTGACCAGTTTTGGCGAGAAGTTATACTTATATTTTACTATTTTCAGAGTCTTCTATTTGTTCATCCTTAATCCGATTAGAGGAAGGTGTTCAAAATCCAGTGTATTACACCAGTAAAGCATTATGAGGAGTGGAATCAGATACCCACGCTTAGAAAAGTTGGCATTGGCACTTATTAAAGCGTTGAGAAGAATGAGGCCATACTTTTAGGCCCATACCATTGTAGTATATAAGGACTTAGCTCTACAACAAGCTTTGCATAAATCTAAAACAGCAATAAAACTAATGCCTTGGGCGGTTGAACTTGGAGAATATGAAATTTTTTATGATCCAAGAACCTCATTGAAAGGACAAACAGTGGCGAATTTATAGTAAAATTCACTTATGCAGAAGCACTCAATAGCCAAGTTTGCTTACTAAGCGGAAAAATAACTCGACTCAAAAGAAAACTGAGATGGTCTCCGACCAACCAGGATCCTTGGTTGTTCAGAAAAGAGCTCTGCGACTTGCTGAACAAAGAAATAAGATATTCAAATACGGAGTACTGCTAGTCGAAGACTTCAATAGTGATGTCCTAATTTAGAAATTATTCGCAGATGGTTCTTCGTACACTACTGGTAGTGTAGCTTGACTCATTATCAACACTTCAGATAATTTGGATATATAGTGTGCATTGAGATTATAATTTTAAGCCTCAAATAAGTAAGTCTTATGGGAGCATTAATTACTGGTCTGGAGCTAGCCTCATCACTAGGTGCCGAGCAGGTGATAGCGCACAGTGATTCTCAACCTATTATTCACCAGTTACTCCAAATATACAAAGTTAAAGGAGAAACAATTATGAGATACTTGAATAAGGCCAATGAAGTTATCTAATTATTTCTTGTAGTAAAAATGGTTCGGATTCTAAGAGTGGACTTTGCCTGAGCAGATGATCTTGCTCGGCTAGCCTCAACAACTCCAATGGAGCTCAAAAGAACCATTCCTGTTGAGATTCTCACAAGTAGAAGTATTGATGAGTAAGCATTAAATATCGTTTCTATAGAATTGGTGCCTTCCTATATGGATCCAATTAAGGAATACATCGAGAAAGGACTATTAGCAGCTGAACAGAAGGAAGCAAGGAAAATGAGATACAAAGCAGCCAACTATGTCCTAGAAAAAGAAGGTTTATACAGAAGGGCTATACAGTCTATTTTATTCATTGCTTTCTCCTGACTAAAGTAAATAATCTGATTAAGGAGTCCATGAGGGCTCATGTGGCGCTCATTCAGCTAGAAGATATGCGGTACAAAGAATAGCCATACAAGGCTACTACTGGCCAATCATGAAATCAGATTGTGTTTCCTTCGCTAAGAGGCGTGACAAGTGCCAAATATTTCCTGCTATTCATAAAAAACTAGGGGCTCCCATAACTCTTATTACTTTTACATGGCCCTTTTTTATTTGGGGAATAGACTTGGCTGGACTATTGTTGACCACCAAAAAAAGGCTTAAGTATTTAGTGCTCACGGTCAATTACTTCACCAAATGGGTGGAGGTTGAACTCTTGATCAATATGACCTATCAAAGAGTGTTTTAGTTTATATGGAAGAAGATAGTATGTCGTTATGGAATGCCCTATGCTTCATGGTACCCAGTTTGACAATGAAGAGTTTGAAGAGTATTGCATCCAATCCGAAATTCAAAAACTATATTCAGCACCTCGACATTCACAATGCAATGGTCAAATAGATATCACTAATAAAACTTTGCTTAATAGATTAAATAAATGCTTGGATGATGCTAAGGGGAATTAAATCAATGAACTATACAACCTTCTTTGGGCTGATAGGACTACACCAAGAACGACAACAAGAAAAACTCCATACATGCTTGCTTTTAGCAGTGAGGTATTGGTACCAACTGAAATAGGTTTGCCAACTCATAGGGTGATAAATTTTGATTCACCCAAGAGTGATCTGATGAGGCGACTAGATCTAGATATGGTTGAAGAAGTGAGAGAAGATGCTGCAATTCAGATGGATGCCTAACAACAAATGACTGTTAGGTTTTACAATTAGAGAATCGAGTCGACCAACTTGAAACAAGTAGATCTTGTATTAAAGAAAGTGATTCAGAAAACCCACATATTGGAGCTTAACTGGCAGAATCCATATTGTATCTCGATAGTTATTCGACCAACAACATATCGCCTAAAAACATTAAAAGGCGAAGAGTTTAAGAACCTATGGAATGCTGACCATCTCCGTAAATATTATCAGTAATTTTGTTTTCAATGTAAACAGTTATTCAAGTTAATGAAGTTAGATGTTTCGCTCCATTATACTTCCTTTTATGTTTTTTTTTCGAAGTATGGTGTGATACCACCTTAAAATTAAATTAGAGGCTAATTTTCATTCAAACTTTTCCAACTACAAAAAAGTAACTTTTAAACTTTTCCAACTTCAGAAAAGTCATTTTCAAACTTTTCCCAACTTCATAAAAGTTTTTCTTTAATAACTTCATGTATGATTTCATCTTCAACAAGTAGAGAATAAGAAGTTAGTAAAACCTCATGTAAAACATAAAGTCAAATACAAGATGTTTTTGTGACACCCCGACTAATTAAATACCGGGTGATCAGTCCTTTATTAAATTATAACCAAGGTGTACGGTTGGTTCATTCTTAGCATCACTGTCGCAAAAATAAATTTTCTAATTAAACACCCTAAATAATTAAGCTAAGTGACAAAACCATTTTTTAAATTTAAATTTCCAAGTTTAATTTAAAACCAATATTAAAAACCTTACATAATCCATGTTTAAAAAAAAAAAAATCACACAACAATCTGTCTGGAAAATATAATCCAAGCAATTTAAACATTCAACTAAATAAGTTCAACATAAAAACTTAAAGGAAAAACATCCTGACAATAACCATTTCAAAATGTAAATACTGGAACTAAACAAACAACAATCTCTGATAAAAACAACGGAATAATGGAAAAGGGCTACACATGCCCAACTAGATAAAATAGAACGCGAAGTGGAATCAATAATGAGGTCGTCTAAACAAAAGGCCTGTAACTCCCACCTAAGATGCAGCACGTTCCATCCAAAGAACTCTATGCAAGACGCTCCTGTGGCTGGACACCTGTAATATATATGTATATATACAAGAGAGAAGAGAAAATAGGAAACGGGTCAGAGCCGGATTGTAAAACAGTTTAAAATTCAGTTTAGAAAGTATTTAAAATGCCTACCGGCTAATGCAACAATCATATTAGTGCGGCACTCCCTTGAGAAATTCTCACCTCTCTTCTAATGTGCACACCTATCGCACTAATACTCCAAACAGTTTAACTTATCTTAAATTTCTCATAAGATTTCATGCCGACAATTTCTAATGTTGAGAAAGTTAATTTTATTTAAAAGCAAAGTTCTCACATAACCCTCATTTGATTATAAAGTTTCCAAGTACCGTAATCATACTTTTCAAACACTAAATCCCAAGTTGAAATTGTGGAGTGCCCGATGTGTGTGTTTTCAAAGCAAAACCAGTTTTTTTTCGAAAAAGATCCAACTTTTAATTATGCACCAAACCAAGTTGTGAAATCCCAATTCTCACTTTAAACCAATTTTATCTTGATTAATCCTAAACATGCATCTAGTGATTAAAGCAAGTAAAGTAAAGTAAAGAATACTCACAATGCCGGATGTACGAGGAAAAAACCCAAAGCGGGAAAACAACCTCGGACGGCCCAAGCTAGACAATCACTATGAATAATGGTTTTACAAAGACAGATTAGCCTTACACTAAGACTCGATCCCCACGGGTCTTGACGCTCTTTTTGATCTTCATCCGTTCTTCAATAGTGCCCACGCAGAAATTCCGTCTTCTACGATCTCTATCCACAACACACGCGTCCACGTATGTCTCGGTGTCCTCTGATATGGCTTTGATACTTCTACGATGTCGAACACGATGTCCGTCGCTTCTTCACCGCAAAACCCTTTGATGTTCAATGTGTAGAACAAACAACTTTGGTGCAGCAAGATCACGTAAACATATAAGAATGATAACTCGGATCTTTGCAAACTCTAAGGATGTGTTCATGCTTTGTAAACCTTAGAAAACATGTGCAAACAAGGTTCTGGTTCGAAAAACTTTTTTCCAAAAAGCACCCCTACGAAATTATTATGCAAACACTGTTTAAATAGGAATTAAACACCGCCTCGAAAAACATGTCGTTCGAACGACTTAATCATGTCGTTTGCGCGACATTGTATCTCATTCGAACGAGATCCAATGTCATTCGAGCGACCTCGCGAAAGTTAAACCTTCTTTGACTTTCGGATAAAAAACGTCTCTTAACAAAGAGATTCAAATTAGTCAAACTCTATTTCGAGCTTGTCATCATAAAACGAAGTTTAAACCATTAAAACACTTTTAAAATATTTAAAAACATTTTTTTTTATAAAAATTACATCCTTATCTTTTATACAATAATTCCGTGCACCACTAATTATACGCATTCATACCTGAGTGATCTCAGAATGAAATTAACTTTGAAGACGAGTAAACTTGCACCAAATAAACATCGGCATGATTATTTCTTTGAAGCTTTGCCGCAACGTCTTCAATTTCTTCAATACGTCATAGACCAAGTGGGATCGTGACAAAATAAAATTCTCCCTATGACATATTACAAACACAGTTTTGTTCACGGAATTAAGTCAAAATAATACAGGGACTCAATTGGAAATTTATGTCCTTACAAATCTCCCCCTTTGACTATTCCGGGACAAAACTAAACCAGTGAAATGCCTAACCAGGCCGTCAAGCCGTATGACGCCTAAATCCCATCCCATAAACCCAAAAACAAAAAGTACAGGACACGGACTGGAATATGAAGCACCGATAAGCATGAACTGTCTGAATGTGATGTAGACTTGAAATCTCGAATCGCTGAAGTATACCTACACACATGAAACAGACAAACAAATACCAAATGAAGTATGAAGGAACAAATGAAACTAATTTTTATAGTCAATAAGAGCTTATCATTTGAAACATGCGAGAAATTATATTATACCAATTTGTTACCAATTTGAAACAAATATAAGCGCTCAACAAATCTCTCCCTACATCACATACCAAAACTCTCCCCCTTTTTGTCTCGAATAGACAATCCGGTGAAAAGATAAACCAATATGAAATATCTAGCATGGGAATATGATACCAAATAGAATCAAGTTGATACCAATTTTGAAAAATGAAAATCGCTAGATAAACATGAATCAACCAGCTAAATAAGATCATGTAATGACAAATCAGTAGCTAGTAAACCAAGGAATCACACAAAGAGTATACCAGTCAAATCAAGTGTGATAAACAAACTTATATGCAAAACACCAATGTGGAACAGAAAAGAACCTGCATATAAACCAATTAATAAAAAAAAATGCTTCCTGCAGTACCAAAAGATATACCAATATGAACCTAAGGACTGCAAACCAATCAGAAGCAATTTTATCACCCTGACAGGGACTTCGCTCAAACGAGATGAGGAAGTCGCTCGAACGAAGACATAAGTCGTTCGCGCAAGATGCAATGTCGTTAGGACGACTTCGCGCGACCTGCCAAAATTTCTCAGTTTCTCAGAAATATTATAAAGTATTGCCCAGTGAAAAAATCTCCGCAAAAAAATTCCAGGAAGGGACTGGCATTAGCAAAACAGTGCTAAAACAGTAAGCTTTTAACAAAAAACGCAAAAACTTATAAAAACTTAAAATGCGAGTTACATGCAAACATAGTACCGATGTGCTCAAACATGGACATGGAATGAATGGGCGTGAAACTACAACAAATGAGTCACAATTCCAACACATCGAAACGATCAAGAAGCTCTAATTGATAGCGATAAATCATAAAACTTTATCATAGCCAAATGCCAATTAAAGTGTGAACTTAATGAAATAAACATACTACATGCACACAAATCCAGAATTTTGACGATTCTATAAGCAATAGTGTCAAATTGCAATGTTTCAACATTAGGATTAGATGTACAAACCCGTTTAAATTTTCTCCAACCAAACACCCTCATATAAACATACTTTTCAAGCTCTTTTGAGGTTTCTAGCATTCTCAACTTAGAGAAAATCTTATTGGACCTTTTCTTAGCATCTTGCCTTTTATTTTTAGGCTTTTTTAAACGGTGGCTTTCACGACGAGTTAAATTTGAACTCTCGTACCCCTTTCCCGTGAATCACTCATCATTTTTTTAATTCAAATCCTCACGGTAAACGGTTATTACATGCACACTTCTCCTTAAGTTTACTTATGCATAGATGATAAGATTGAGATAAGAACGCCTCACCAAATTCAAATATGCAAGAGAAGTCAAACAACCATATAAACTCGTGCATGGTTGCGATGTTGGCATATATACAAAGTCGAATCAAGATGCATATCAACTTCGAAACAACCCCATATAAATAATGGTTAAGATCATTCTAAGCATCGATAATAATGACCAAATGTCCTAGCCACATGGATAATGAAACAATGGGGGGTGGTCCAAGCACACCAATATGCCACATCAAACATGTAAACTCAAAAAGAAAAACTGAAAATCTTTTTGGCTTTTCAAAAGTTTTCTCAAAAAACAAAATATTTTTGTATTTTTCAAATAAGACTCAAACAAATGAAAATTATAATACAAAATGATACATATGTCATAATACTAGCAATGAATATATCATGAAGCAAACTAGCGTATGACAAACATGGTAACACTATCATCCTTTAGATTTAGCATGGGAAGAATCAAGTGCACCCAAACGAGAATCATGAAGTTTAATTCCTAAAGCCACTAAATCCGATTTCCTAACCCAAGTAGTTATAAAACGGAACATGGGGGTTTTGGGAACCGGGGCAACTTTATTCCTAAACTTCCTTGGAGCTTGTCTAAGGTCGTAGCAATAATGCCTAAGATGACCTTTCCTACCACAAAACAAGCAAGAGTAGCGGTGGTGGGAATGATTACCTTTATGTCGACCTTTTGTAACATTCCTAGTGTTTCTCACACGTGCGGGGGGAATGGGAACTACTCTCTTACCAAAACCTATACCTCATTTATCTCCCTTAATTTGGGCGGTGCCTAAGATCTTATCTAACTTCTCCGACCTAGCCTCCAAATCAAGCTTGACTCTAGATGAGTCTTTTAACCTTTCCTCCAACTCAATAATCCTAGACTCGAGTAAACTCCTAGTCTCCTCAAACTCTAAAATCTCCTTTTTCAAGGACTCCATCAAACCACGGAGATTATCTCTCTCTTTCTCCACAAACTTTAGTTTCTCCCTAAACTTCTTCTCTCGTTCCCTAAGATCCTCAATCAAACTATCATTATTTTCTATGGCACGCTCATTCAACTTAGATTTCAATTTTGAGTTAGCCTTTTTCACCTTCACCGTATCGGCATACAAATCATTAAACGCATTTTGTAATTCTTTCACATCAATCTCCTCCTCGTCACTCTCTTCACCCTCACTAACATGGGATTAACTCAAAACCTCCTTGTAAGTGTCATTCACATGAGTTGAATCGTCATCGCTCACATGACATGCCATAAACGCAGTAAAGTTACGCTCAATGGGGGAACTCTCTCCCTCTTCCGGTTCACTATCACTTAAGTTGGCATTATAGACAACGGGTCGCTTGCCCTCTTTCTTAAGCCTAGTGGGACACTCCTTAACTTTGTGACCGTACCCCTCACACCCAAAACACTTATCCGACTCATCTCTCTTAGACTTTTGAAACTTATACTTAGAGGTGGGATCTACTTTGTTGTTCTTGAATTTTTCAAATTTCTTGGCATCTTTCGATTGCTTTTGAAACTTAATAAATTTTTTAAATTTCTTTGCCAACAAAGCAACATCCTCAAAATCGGAATCAGAATCGGAATCCGAAACTTTAATTTCCTCCTTCCGGGTTTTCAAAGCAATACCCTTTTCTTTCTTAGTCACTTGCTTGGAGGTAATCATGTCGATTTCATAGGTTTGTAAGTCACCTACAATCTCTTCTAGTTTCGTTGACTCTAACCTACCTAAAGGAGTTTAAAATGGTCACTTTCGCATCAAACCTACTAGGCAACGACCTAAGGATTTTCTTAATGACACGGTTGTCGAGAATTTTCTCACTTAGGTTAAACGACGAGTTGATAATATTGGACAACCTAGCATAAAACTCATGAAAGGTCTCACTCTCTAAGATCCTAATGGTCTCAAAATGTGTAGTGAGATTTTGAAGTTTTGACGCCCTAACCGAGCTAGTGCCCTCGTGAGTGAGTGCCAAAATATTTCAAGCCTCTTTCGATGTTTCACAAGTCATAATTCTATTATATTCTTCGTGTGTGAAATGTGAAGAAATAACGTGCAGACCCTTAGAATTATATTGTGCAAGTCTTTGTTCAGTTTTGGTCCAAGACTCAACAGGCTTTAAACTAGTGACGTCACCTACAATAGTGACTGGGGGTGTCCAACCTTTTTCAACTGCAAGCCAAACACGCTCATCAATAGATTTTAAAGCACATCTCATTCTCATCTTCCAATAAGTGTAATTAGTGCCATAAAAAACAGGAGTTCAAGAAAATTCATTATATCTAGAATTCATCTTTGAAAACACACGGCATCACAAAACAAATAAAAATGTTTTCTAGCTCTGATACCAATTTGTGGAATGCCCGATGTGTGTGTTTTCAAAGAAAAACCAGTTTTTCTTCGAAAAAGATCCAACTTTTAATTATGAATCAAACCAAGTTTTGAAATCCCAATTCTCACTTTAAACCAATTTTATCTTGATTAATCCTAAACATGCATCTAGTGATTAAAGCAAGTAAAGTAAAGTAAAGAATACTCACAACGCCGGATGTATGACGAAAAAACCCAAAGCGGGAAAACAACCTCGGACGGCCAAAGCTAGACAATCACTGTGAACAATGGTTTTATAAAGACAGATTAGCCTTACACTAAGACTCGATCCCCACAGGTATTGACACTCCTTCTGATTTTCAACCATTCTTCAATAGTGCCCACGCAGAAATTCCGTCTTCTACGATCTCTGTCCACAACACACGCATCCATGTATGTCTTGGTGTCCTCCGATATGGATTTGATACTTCTACGATGTCGAACACGATGTCCGTCGCTTCTTCACCGCAAAACCCTTTGATGTTCTAGAACAAACAACTTTGGTGCAGCAAGATCACGTAAACATATAAGAATAATAACTCGGATCTTTGCAAACTCTAAGGATGTATTGATGCTTTGTAAACCTTAGAAAACATGTGCAAACAAGGTTCTGGTTCGTAAAACTTTTTTCTTGAAAGCACCCCTACGGAATTATGATGCAAACACTGTTTAAATAAGAATTAAACACCGCCTCGAAAAACGTGTCGTTCGAACGACTTAATCATGTCGTTCGCGTGACATTGTATCTCATTCGAACGAGATCCAATGTCGTTCGAGCGACCTCGCGAAAGTTTAACCTTCTTTGACTTTCGGATAAAAAACGTCTCTTAACAAAGAGATTCAAATTAGTCAAACTCTATTTCGAGCTTATCATCATAAAACGAAGTTTAAACCACTAAAACACTTTTAAAATATTTAAAAACATTTTTCTTTATAAAAATTACATCCTTATCTTTTATAAAATAATTTCGAGCACCACTAATTATACGCATTCATACCTGAGTGATCTCAGAATGCAATTAACTTTGAAGACGAGTAAACTTGCACGAAATAAACTTCGGCATGATTATTTCTTTGAAGCTTTGCCGCAACGTCTTCAATTTCTTCAGTATGTCATAGACCAAGTGGGATCGTGACAAAATAAAATTCTTCCTATGACATATTACAAACATAGTTTTGTTCACGAAATTAAGTCAAAACAATACAGGGACTCAATTGAAAATTTATGTCCTTACAGAAATAATTATTCATTTCTTACTTACCATAGTCACAGTAGATAGTTCCCAAATTCGTAGTTTAAATATATATATCAAATACTCATATAATATATATATTTAAGGCACCCCACATAAAGTTTTGGTACGGGCATACTCTATTATCCTGTCCCCATATCACTCGTACTAAGGGGAAATACTAGTTCGAAATCACTCTCAAACAATATTAGCACAAAACACATACAAATTGAGGCGAATCATAGATCCAAGTCACTAAGAGGTCAGCACATACCCTCACGTCTCTTAGGACCGTCTGACTATCGATCCGATAGCCTGTGCCAAGGATTCCTAGGTTCTAGGGTACGAGTCAATATCCCCCATAAAGGTCCCATCGAGATAAAACTGTCCCAGCGCGGTAACCTCAGGGATAGCAAGTAGCGCGGGCATGATTTTCACACGTATATAGTATATGCATAAACACAGTCATATATGTATACTACTATTCCCATATCAAATTTAGGTACACTCTCATGACCCATAATTATTATATTTATCCCTATTACACATTACCAGGTTATCACGTATAACGGTTTGTCTCTAATTCTCAATTATGAAATTATTCCGACTTACTACATAACACTCGTGAATTCCTATCTCTCCAAGTGTAGTTTCAGTTGGTACTTATTTATTTTACAATGAAACTTCTTTAATAGTCTCACCCTTTAAGATATGCTCCCATTGTCCCTTATATGTAAAACACCCCCGTGAAATGTTAATCTCGTCTTATATTAATGGTTCCATATATTTCTAAAGTCCTACTGGTCTTCTTTATATCCCAAAATGTTTTAATAGAAATGACCAAACATTACTATTCGCTTAAATTGAAATTGATCATTCAAAAAGGAAAATATAAGTCTGCCAGGAGGGGTCGATCGATCTATGGCAGGTGTTCGATCGATCGATCCATCGATCGATCGATGGTCTGGGTTCGATCCATCGATCAAGCAGGTATGGCAAATCTGCAGAATTTCCAGTTACGGGTTTCTTCTTCCAAACTCATCCAAACCAATATATTTGATTACCAAACTCCAAATAATTTATACTACAAGTGTTATATCCTCAAATAAGTGATATTTAACATCTGGCATGCGGATTTCCATCATGAAAAACGAATTAAATGGGGCATTATCCATAGAAATATCAAGAACCCTAATACTTTCTTTGTTTAGTTTCTTCCCATTCTTTTACCAGATTTCATACTCTTAATTTACTGTAATTTCGTGGTTCAACCTCTACATGTGAGTTTGGTTTCCATATTACATCTCTAACCTATACATCATACAAATCCAAGTCTCCAAAATAGGTTTTTCTTTCATAAAAACTAGTCCCAATCAATCCTAGACTAATATTAATGAAGCATTAACTGAAATAGAGCAAGATAGATACTTGACTGGGAATTTTAGGTTCAGATTTTGTGGAGAGATTGGTGTGGTGGCGTTCCTCGTTGTGCGATCTAACGTTTGGCGGTGACGGCGGTGCAAACGGTGGAGTTCTTGGCCTAGAACTCCTTAGAAAGATTCTCCTCTTCCTCTCCAATGGCCGTCTTTGGTTTATGCCTGTTCTAACCTTAGAAGATGACTCCTACCATCTGATATACTCTTAGAATTTTCGTGGGTTTTCATGCCCAAAAATGTAAAATGTCCGAAACGCCCTCCCGGGATGTTAATTAGGCCTAAAAATGCCCCGAGACCCAAACTAAACTCCCGGGTACATTATTTTGACTATCTCGACCCTTCCGGACACATTGACGCACTCAAAATGACCATATGGGTGACTTATAATTTACTCACTTTTAATAGTCCAAATTTAATCCCGACACGACACAAGCGCGCCCCGATAAATTTCCAAAATTATCAATTTAAATTCTCGTGATAATTTTACTAAATTTAAATACACGTCTTACTTTACTCATTAAGTAACTTACAACAAAATTCCAATAATTACTAACTCTCGTCACGCTAGTAAGTATTTAAATGATTTTTCGAATTAATATTAAATTAATATTTCTAATTAAATTTAATAAATCCCCAAAATTAAAAGTCATAAAAATATGGGGTATTACATACTCCCCCCCTAATAACGGAATTTCATCCCGAAATTCAAAAAATAAGGTGTACCTAGCAAGAATAGCTCTGGGTACTTCTCACGCATGTCTGCCTCACGCTCCAAAGTGGATTCTTCCACATTATGATGCTCCCACTGGACCCGAACAAGTGGGACTACCTTTGTGTGACACCCCGCCAAATTAATCCCGGGTGATCAGTCCTAAATCATGTTAGAAAAGGTTTCTCAGTTGGTCCATTCTTAGTATCACCGTCGTCTTTTTAATTACTAACCACCTAAGTGAGAAAAGTAGACTGGTGCCAACTTTTATATCTTTAAATTAATTAAAACTCATGCGGAACATAAAATAATACACAATCACAATTAACTAAAATAACCATCCAAAATTAAAATACTTAACCGAATAAACCATTGGTCCAAATAACCAATACAAGTAAAGATAAGAAGAAAAATCTTAACAAGTCTAATACATGAACTGTGAGCGACATGCTCAGATAACTGCTAGAAAATTCCTACACGAACGAAAGAAGGAGGCGTCTATCAAAACCCCGCAACATCCACATGTGCTGCAACAAAGGATACCTGAAATAGAGTCAAGCTTGGCGCCCTTGTGGTTGGACACCTAAAAGGTTTTTTTAAAAAAATTCATAGCAAGGGTTAGTACCCAAAAACATTTAACAAATGATTAACTTGCAGTAATAAATAAATATGCATGCTCTTCATATTTTAGTTAGTGCCGCACTCTCTTGAGGACTTCCTCACCCCTCCTCTAAGGTGCACTACTAACGCTTCCATTTAATTTACTAAGTCCTGCTCTCTTGACCCAATACTTATTTTAACCCTTGAAAGTTACCTACACTAAATGAATATGCCTTAATTCATGATTTTTAAGTTATTATAAACATCAAACTTAATTAAATCATTACCCGTTTTAATTTCATATAACATTCACACCCGTTATGCACATAATACATTTTTCACTATGTACTAATTATCCCATATATAATTATCTACCTAATCATTTTACAGTATTCACAAACATACTAAAATAACATTTAATACAAACTTTTGACCGAGTAAAAATACTCACAAAAATATAAATTTTCCCAAGTGCTATCCCACTAGGTGTATTCACATAACCTAGTTATTCGAGTTAGATTCGCTCACTAACTTAGTTTAACATACGAATTTGGAGGCGGTCATATTCCTTCCCTGAAAGTGAGATGCCCCTCACCCATATAACGGACGCTATGACCTGGGATTGTACTCGCCCTACTCCTCAAGCTAGGGGATTCATCCACTACGCGCAACCTCCCCCTATAGCACTAGAGTATATACTAATAATATCCAATCACTGATATTAATGCACACACACACTATATATATACTGTCACACCCCGTACATATATATAAATATAAAATGTTCCGGCTACACCATGTACACAATCCGTAACATAAGCCTAGTTAATTTATTAAGAGTTTATGGTCCAACTCTAATCATTAATTAATTCACACAATAATTAATTAAGTCACCTTTGGTGTCGCCCCCACCATAAAATTGGACTTACTCTCATAGTCCTAATCAACCTCACTCGAGTCTAAATCCCCGACTCTCAAATTATTTAGCCTTTACCTAAATAAGGTTTATCTCTCTGTATTCCTCAACCATTATCCCCGTACTTGTTTTCTAACTATGTTTAATCCTTTTGAACTCTTCCCAAAAATTTAACCTTAGTGTATCACCTAATTTCTCCAAAACCGGACGAATTTAAATTATGATGTCACACTAAGTCGTCTCCAAATTCTAAATAAATTTTATTCACCATTAATTAGATTTAAAACCCATGTATAAATTTCTCACTAAATTAATTCATGGAAAAAGATTAAATTAAATTTTCTTTATATAAAATAAAACTGGACGAACTGTCAAAATCTGCCGACCTTCGATCGATCGACCCCAGACCTTCGATCGATCGATCGAGCAGGTCTTCGTCTTCTTCGCGAAGACTGATTCTGCCATGGACAAGTTTCATAAAACCCTAACTCCTTCTACCAGCAATCTCAAGCTTTCTTAACCATAATACAAGTTAGGAACCTTATTAGGGACCTCCAGAATGCCCTCCAACGTTATTAATTCGTCCATTAACTACAATTTCTGAATTTGGGAAAATATTCATCTTTAATTCCTTACCCATTTACATCCCAAATCCCTTCACCGAATTCATTTCTAATTATCCAGATATCATCCTACCAGATATGTATCAATTTATAATATCAGATTTCTACAAGAATCCTCATTCGAATTCGTAAATCAGATTATTATTTTCAAAACCTCATGTTTATGCCATGAACACCCAAAACGAATTTTGATCAAACACATCACATGAATATGAATTGAAAAACAGATTCAATACTATTTCAAGTTATCCACTTGCCTTAGGTTTCGTAGTGTCTAATTCAGAGATGAATTTCCAAGGTTGAAGACGATCCTTGTTGGCTCTCTAGTGATCCCAAAACTGCCTTTAATTGCTATTAGGGTTCCTTAATACACTTAGCCTTTTCTAAAACTCTATCAGCCGTTTTATTATTCCTCCCAATTCTTTAATTTACCTAATCCCGTTTTTTGCCTAATGGGCCAAGGCCAAGTGACCAAAATGCCCCCGTGTGGGCCCGGCTATGACTAAAATGGCCCCGTGACCCGTTTACTACCCCCGGGTACACTTTTCCGATTATCTCGGCCCATCCGGACTCAATCGTACACTTAGAATTGACATCTGAATTAATTTATAAAAATATTTATCCCCTCACCCCTTTAGTCTATACCGACTCCCGGTTGAGATAAGTGCATACCCTGTCATTAATACTCAAAATGACTTGAATAAATAATTACTATTCACTTTGTAAATAACTTCCCATAAATATTAATCACTCCCATAAATATTAACCATTTACTCCTCGATTAATATTTAAATAAAATTTCCCTAATTAATTCAATTAAATTACGACTCACAAGTAATTTTCAATTCCCGAATTAATTAAATATTTAATGCATGAAAAATGCGGGGTGTTACATACCCCCCCTTACAAAGTAATTTCCTCCCCGAAATTAGGTCATACCTGTGATGAAAAGTTCTGGATATTGCTCCCGCATATCCTCCTCCCGCTCCCAGGTAGACTCGTTAATGTTGTGATGACCCCACTGTACTCTAACTAGTGGAACAACCTTGGATCGTAATTTTCGCTCGCTACGATCTAGGATAGCCACCGGCCTCTCCTCATATGAGATGTCTGGCTGTAAATCAATTTCTTCGAGTGGAATGTGCCAGAAGGCCCTCTCACTCCTGCGATATTTCTTCAGTGATGCTACATGGAACACGTCGTGTATTCGCTGAAGATGCTCCGGTAATCCCAGCCTGTAGGCTACAGGACCCACCCTATCGATAATAGGGAAAGGTTCCACGTACCTCGGTGCTAGCTTACCCTTCTTGCCGAACCTCATCACCCCTTTCATGGGGGACACCCTGACCAATACCTGATCCCCAACCTCTAACTCCACGTGTCTCCGTGAAGCATCAGCGTAACTTTTCTGCCTATCCTGAGCTATCCGAATCCTCCCTCGGATCAGCTCTATCTTGGAAGATGTCTCCTGAACAATCTCCGACCCCAACAGTTTGTTGTCCCCCACCTCTAACCAACAAGCGGGTGAACGACAAGGTCTCCCATATAATGCCTCAAATGGTGCCATGCCGATCGTGAATTGGTAAGAGTTATTATACGCAAACTCTACCAGAGGAAGATATTTCTCCCAACCTCCCCCAAAGTCTAGTATACATATTCTGAGCATATCTTCCAACATCTGATTGACTCTCTCGGTCTGCCCGTCAGTCTGTGGGTGATAGACTGTACTCAAACGTAACTCCATGCCCATGGCCTCCTGAAAACTCTGCCAAAAATGGGCCACAAAGATCTTGTCCCTATCCGACACAATATTAATCGGTACCCCGTGCAGTTTAACAATCTCCGCTATGAATAGCTATGCATAACACATCGTCTCAAAGTCTGTGCGAATCGGTAGGAAGTGGGCCACTTTGGTCAACCGATCCACAATAACCCATATGGAATCGTGACCCTTCTGTGATGTCGGTAACCCTGTAATGAAGTCCATAGAGATGCTCTCCCACTTCCACACAGGAATTTCAAGTGGCTGTAGCATCCCTGATGGTCTCTGATGGTCAACTTTCACAAGCTGACACGTGGTACATTTCGAAACAAACTCTACTATGTCCTATTTTATCTCTGCCCATTAATACTGCCTCCTCATATCTTGATACATCTTATCCCCACCGGGATGTACCGCGAATCTCGACCCATTAGACTCCGTCATAACAACGTGCCTCAATTCCGCATCCTCGGGCACAATCAACCTCCCATTATGGCGTAAGCCTCCCTCCGAGATGATCGAGTAGCCCTCTGCTCCCTCAGCTAGCAACTGGCTCATCCTATCCCGGCAGGTCTGATCCTCTGCCTGAGCCCTCACAACCCACATAATGATCTCGGGTGTGATGGATAATGCTGACATGCAAGCCCTGGCTACATCATCCTCGTATCGAAGTTCTCTCTACTTCGCTTTCCAGACTTCTGATATTTCCCCAGTCTGTCTCCGACTCAATGCATCTGCCACCACATTAGCCTTACCAGGATGATACTGAATATCAAACTGATAGTCTTTCACGAATTCTAGCCATCGCCTCTGTCTCATAGTCAAATCCTTCTGAGTGAAGAGATACTGAAGTGATTTGTGATCCGTGAATAGCGTGAACTGCTCCCCCAGGAGATAATGTCTCCATATCCTCAAAGCAAAAACGACTGCTGCTAACTCCAGGTCGTGAGTGGGGTAATTCCTCTCGTGGGGCTTTAGCTTCCTGGACGCATAAGCTATAGCCCTTTCCTCCTGCTGAAGCACACCCCCAAGTCCCTGTAAGGATGCGTCAGTGTAAACCCGATACTCTAATTCTCCTTTCGGCAATGCAAGCACGGGTGCAGATGTCAACTTGTCCTTTAACTCGTCGAAGGATAATTGACAGTGATCATTCCAAGTGAAAGGTACCCCTTTCTGGGTAAGATTCGTCAAAGGGCCCACAATCTTTGAGAATCCTTTGATGAACCGTCTGTAATAACCGGCCAACCCCAGAAAACTACGCACTTCTGTCGGTGTCGTGGCCTGTCCCCACTCCCTCACCGCCAATACTTTACTTGGATCCAACGTAATACCCCGGTCTGACACCACGTGGCCAAGGAACTGGACCTCCCGTAGCCACAATACACACTTACCGAATTTGTCATAGAGTTGGTGATCCCGTAATGTCTATAACACTATATGTAGGTGCTCTATGTGCTCCTCCTTGGTACGCGAGTAGATCAGGATGTCATCAATGAACACGATAACAAACTGATCGAGAAACTCCCTGAATACTCTGTTCATGAGGTCCATGAACACTGCTGGTGCATTGGTGAGTCCGAATGACATCACCCTGAACTCGTAAGATCCATACCGCGACAGGAAAGCGGTCTTCGGAACATCTTCCTCTCGGATACGTAGTTGATGATATCCTGACCTTAAGTCGACCTTAGAGAAATAAGACGCCCCTCTCAACTGGTCAAACAGGTCGTCAATCCTAGGCAACGGATACTTATTCTGTATCGTGGCTTTATTCAGCTCTCTATAGTCCACGCATAACCATAGTGAGCCATCTCACTTTTTCACAAATAACACCGGTGCACCCCACGGCGATGTACTCCGTCATATGAAACCCTGACCCAGAAGCTGCTGAATCTGTTCCCTCAGCTCACGCATCTCTAAAGGGGCCATACGGTATGGGGCCCGAGTAATTGGCCCCATCCCCGGTGCTAAATCGATCACAAATTCGATTTCCCTGCTAGGTGGCAACCCTGGTATCTCCTGAAACACATCCTCAAAGTCTCTCACCACTGGGATTGAATCCAACGGAAAAGCCACCTCCTGTGAGGTTTCCTTCTCAATGTAATACAAATGTGTGCGTGACCCTCCCTCGGGTAGTGGCATTGCTATTAAGAACATCTCCTGCCCTAGAATGGAGAACACTATAGTCCTTTCATAGCAATCCACCATCGCCCGATAACCTGCCAACCAATCCATACCCAAGATGACATCGTACCCCTCCATATCTAACACTAGTAGGTCCACTTCTAAACTAAGTCTCCCGATCAAAATGTCCACACCCTGACAAATCGAGTGAATCGTAGCCCCGCTGCCAACTGGCGACTCTACACATATTCGAAGACCTCCCTCGGTCTTTAGTAGTCCGGCCCGTTTAGCAAAATTTAATTTAATGAATGAATGTGATGCTCCCGTATCAAAGAGAATACTACCCTCATAACCATGAATGGGAAACATACCCTCAACTGCTGGAGGTGCTTGCTGCGCCGGGGGATTAGGAACATCCCGGACGTTATACACACGTCCGTAGTGCATCTGCCCCTGCTGAGGTGGGGCGGGTGCTACTGGTGGTAATTTCCCCCGTTGCCCCTGTTGGGCCTCCTGCTGTTGACCTCTGCCCCTCTGTGGGCATTCCCTCTTGAAATGTCCTGGCTGGACACACACAAAACAACGTCTCTGACCATCCCCCTGTCGTTGGCCCTGTTGGCCCTGACGCGGCTGGCCCTGGCCCTGCTGGCCTCCCCCATTATTCTCTTGGCCCTGACGGCCCTGAGGAGCCTACTGCTTCTGATTCGGGCCCGACTGTCCCTGTCTGAACCCCTGTCCTCCCTGTCGAGAACCACCAGGCTTAAACTTCTTAGCCTGATTCCCTTGCTGACTACCCGCCTGCTGCTGAGCACCACTTGTGTCACTACCAGTAACAGCCTTGCCCTGTTGGCTCGGCTCCCCTGTTCGCTTGCTCCCCTTCGCATAAAAGCGATGGTCCTGGCAGTGTACAAGTGCGGCATTAACGACGTCTGTATACGTTACTAACGCCGGATTCCCAATCAAGTGTTGCCTGATTTGCCAGGCTAAACCGTCCATAAACCTCGATTTCTTTTCGCTCCTCATCGCTCACCTCATTTGGCACAAAGTTTTCCAAACGGGTGAACTCTTCCTCGTAGTCTGCCACTGATCGGTCACCCTGAACTAAATCACTGAATTTCTTCCTCATCTCAGTCTCTACTGCTGGTGGAAAGTATTTGCGGTCGAACCGCACCCAAAACTCTGCTATCGGCATCAAGTCTCGCTCCCCGGCGGTGGTAACTGACTCCCACCACTGTAAGGCTGCCCCTGATAGACGAAAGGTAGCAAGCATCTGCTTCTGTACCTCGGTACACTCTAGCATGCGCAGATGGCGCTGAATGTTCTTCTTCCAGTCACAAGCCTCTATCACATCTGTACTACCCCGGAACTCAGGTGGGTGACCCTTCTGAAAGGTCTCCCTAACTCTCTGCCAAGATGGTGGCCCCACTGGAGCCTGAACTGCTGGTGCCACTGGAGGCGGTGCCTGGGGCTGTGGAAAGTGAGCTGCCATAGCTCTCATTGCTGTTTCGACCGCCTGGGCCACTATCACTGCCACCTGAGTAGTGGAAATCAACTCGGGTGGGGGTGGTGGTAGCGGTACATGTGGCTCCTGATGAGCCTCCCTGATTTCATCCCTAGCCTCAGCCCTCTCCGCTCTCAGTCTCCTCGGTGGCATCTGAAATAGATTAAATCGCATAAGTACACAGTTTACACAAAAATATTCACTGCAGAAAATACTATATCTCAGAAGCGAAAATGAGTCAACAGTCCTAATCATAGGGCTCTACAACGAATGAGTGCTACGCTGAAACGTAGAAAGCCACACAGATCCTAAGGACACTAGAACCTGATGCTCTGATACCATCTGTGACACCCCGCCTAATTAATCCCGGGTGATCAGTCCTAAATCATGTTAGAAAAGGTTTCTCAGTTGGTCCATTCTTAACATCACCGTCGTCTTTTTAATTACTAACCACCTAAGTGAGAAAAGTAGACCGGTACCAATTTTTATATCTTTAAATTAATTAAAACTCATGCGGAACATAAAATAATACACATTCACAATTAACTAAAATAACCATCCACAATTAAAATACTTAACCGGATAAACCATCGGTCCAAATAACCAATACAAGTAAAGATAAGAAGAAAAATCTTAACAAGTCTAATACATGAACTGTGAGCGACATGCTCAGATAACTGCTAGAAAATTCCTACACGAACGAAAGAAGGAGGCGTCTATCAAAACCCCACAACATTAACATGTGCTGCAGCAAAGGATACGTGGAATAGACTCAAGCTTGGCGCCCTTGTGGTTGGACACCTAAAAGGTTTTTAAAAAAAAAATTCATAGCAAGGGTTAGTACCCAAAAACATTTGAAAACATTTAACAAATGATTAACTTGCACTAATAAATAAATATGCATGCTCTTCATATTTTAGTTAGTGCCGCACTCTCTTGAGGACTTCCTCACCCCTCTTCTAAGGTGCACTACTAACACTTCCATTTAATTTACTAGGTCCTGCGCTCTTGACCCAATATTTATTTTAACCCTTGAAATTTTCCTACACTAAATGAGTATGCCTTAATTCATGATTTTTAAGTTATTATAAACATTAAACTTAATTAAATCATTACCCGTTCTAATTTCATATAACATTCACACCCGTTATGCACATAATACATTTTTCACTATGTATTAATTATCCCATATATAATTATCTACCTAATTATATATCTAATCATTTTACAGTATTCACAAACATACTAAAATAACATTTAATACAAACTTTTGACCGAGTAAAAATACTCACAAAAATATAAATTTTCCCAAGTGCTATCCCACTAGGTGTATTCACATAACCTAGTTATTCGAGTTAGATTCGCTCACTAACTTAGTTTAACATACGAATTTGGAGGCGGTCATATTCCTTCCCTGAAAGTGAGATGCCCCTCACCCATATAACGGACGCTATGACCTGGGATTGTACTCTCCCTACTCCTCAAGCTAAGGGATTCATCCACTACGCGCAACCTCCCCCTATAGCACTAGAGTATATAATAATAATATCCAATAACTGAAATTAATGCACACACACTATATATATATACTGTCACACCCCGTACATATATATAAATATAAAATATCCCGGCTACACCATGTACACAATCCGTAACATAAGCCTAGTTAATTTATTAAGAGTTTATGGTCCAACTCTAATCATTAATTAATTCACACATTAATTAATTAAGTCACCTTTGGTGTCGCCCCCACCATAAAATTGGACTTACTCTCGTAGTCCTAATCAACCTCACCCGAGTCTAAATCCCCGACTCTCAAATTATTTATCCTTTACCTAAATAAGGTTTATCTCTCTGTATTCCTCAACCATTATCCCCGTACTTGTTTTCTAACTATGTTTAATCCTTTCGAACTCTTCCCAAAAATTTAACCTTAGTGTATCACCTAATTTCTCCAAAACCGGACGAATTTAAATTATGATGTCACACTAAGTCGTCTCCAAATTCTAAATAAATTTTATTCACCATTAATTAGATTTAAAACCCATGTATAAATTTCTCACCAAATTAATTCATGGAAAAAGATTAAATTAAATTTTCTTTATATAAAATAAAACTGGTCGAACTGTCAAAATCTGCCGACCTTCGATTGATCGACCCCAGACCTTCGATCGATCGATCGAGCAGGTCTTCGTCTTCTTTGCGAAGACAGATTCTGCCATGGACGAGTTTCATAAAACCCTAACTCCTTCTACCAGCAATCTCAAGCTTTCTTAACCATAATACATGTTAGGAACCTTATTAGGGACCTCCAGAATGCCCTCCAACGTTATTAATTCGTCCATTAACTACAATTTCTGAATTTGGGGAAATATTCATCTTTAATTCCTTACCCATTTACATCCCAAATCCCTTCACCAAATTCATTTCTAATTATCCAGATATCATCCTACCAGATATGTATCAATTTATAATATCAGATTTCTACAAGAATCCTCATTCAAATTCGTAAATCAGATTATTATTTTCAAAACCTCATGTTTATGCCATGAACACCCAAAATGAATTTTGATCAAACACATAACATGAATATGAATTGCAAAACAGATTCAATACTATTGCAAGTTATCCACTTGTCTTAGGTTAAGTAGTGTCTGATTCGGAGATGAATTTCCAAGGTTGAAGACGATTCTTGTTGGCTCTCTAGTGATCCTAAAACTGCCTTTAACTGCTATTAGGGTTCCTTAATACACTTAGCCTTTTCTAAAACTCTATCAGCCGTTTTATTATTCCTCCCAATTCCTTAATTTACCTAATCCCGTTTTTTGCCTAATGGTCCAAGCCCAAGTGACCCAAATACCCCCGTGTGGGCCCGGCTATGTCTAAAAAGGCCCCGTGACCCGTTTACTACCCCCGGGTACACTTTTCCGACTATCTCGGCCCATCCGGACTCAACCGTACACTCAGAATTGGCATTCAAATTAATTTATAAAAATATTTATCCCCTCACCCCTTTAGTCTATACCGACTCTCTGTTGAGATAAGTGCATACCCTGTCATTAATACTCGAAATGACTTAAATAAATAATTACTATTCACTTAGTAAATAACTTCCCGTAAATATTAACCATTTACTCCTCGATTAATATTTAAATAAAATTTCCCTAATTAATTCAATGAAATTACGACTCACAAGTAATTTTCAATTCCCGAATTAATTAAATATTTAATGCATGAAAAATGCGGGGTGTTACACTTTGACCTCAATCTCCTTTCGCTATAGTATAGGATAGCCACCGGTCTCTCCTCATAAGAGCTGTCGGGTTATAAGTCAATCTCCTCAATCGCGATGTGGGTGTGGGCCATGTCATCCCGAAGGTATCGTCTCAACGACCAGATGTGGAATACATCGTGAATGCGATGTAAGTGCTCTGGTAGTCCCAATATGTATGCTATCGGCTCAACCGTCTCGATGATGGGAAATGGTCCTACGTACCTCGGGACCAATTTCCCTTTTTCCCGAACCTCATTACTCCTTTCATAGGAGAAACACGTAGCAAAACTTGGTCCCCCACATTAAATTCTCGGAAGAACGGTTTTGCATTGGCGTAGATTTTCTGCCTATCCTGGACTACCCGAATGCGACTCATGATAATTTCAATCCTAGCGAAGGTTTCCTGAATCACCTCTGGTCCGAGCAACTTGTTATCCCCCACCTCTGGCCAACAAGTTGGGGAATGACAAGGCCTGCCGTAAATGCCTCAAATGGAGCCATGCCAATCATGAACTGATAAGGGTTATTGTAAGCAAACTCTACCAGTGGAAGATGTGGCTCCCAACCTCCCCTAAAATCAAGGACACATATGCGTAGCATATCCTCCAACATCTGATTGGTACGCTCTGTCTGTCCATCTGTCTGTGGGTGATAAGCTGAACTCAACCTCAACTCGGTTCCCATGGCCTCCTGAAAACTCTCCCAGAAACACGACACGAAAATTTTATCTCTATGTGACACAACATCCAGGGGCACCCCATGTAATCTAACAACCTCAATAATGAACAACTGAGCATACTGACCCGTGGTATAGTCTGTCCGCACTGACAAAAAATGAACCACCTTGGTCAAACGGTCCACAATCACCCCAATGGAGTCGTGGCCCCGCTGTGATTTAGGCAACCCAGTAATAAAATCCATGGAAATACTCTCCCACTTCCACGCGGGTATTTTCAACGGCTGAAGCAACCCCGACAGTTTCTGGTGGTGCACCTTTACCAGCTGGCAAGTAGAACATTTGGACACGAATTCAACAATGTCCTTTTTCATCCCACTCCACCAGTATTGTCGCCTCATATCCTGGTACATATTATCTCCCCCAGGATGCACTGTAAATTGGGACCCGTGAGACTGGGTCATTACTGCATAATGTAAGTCTGCTCCTTCGGGAACCACCAATCTCCCATTAAACCTAAAACCCCCATCGGATCTAACAGAATATGACTCAGCACCCTCAGCTAAAAATCGTACAATCTGCTCCTACCAAAATGGGTCTGCTGTCTGTGCCTGTATTACCCTCGTAATAATCTCGGGTGTCACTGTCATGGCAGATATGAAGGAACGGGCTACCGCATCTTAATGACCCAACTCTTTCCACTTTACTTTCCAGATATCCGCTACATCATCTACCGATCTACGGCTCAACGCATCAGTAACTACGTTGGCCTTCCCCGGATGGTACTGTATGTCAAATTGGTAGTCTTTCACAAACTCTAACCACCTGCGCTGAAGCATATTCAGCTCTCGCTGAGTGAACAGATACTGCAGTGACTTATGGTCTGTGAACAAGCGAAATTTCTCCCCAAACAAATAGTGTCTCCATATCCTCAATGCAAAGACGACCGCTGCTAACTCTAGGTCGTGTATGGGGTAATTCCTCTCGTGCGTCTTAAGCTTGTGGGAGGCAAAAGCTAAAGCCTTCTTCTCCTGCTGAAGTACTCCCCCGAGTACCCGTAAAGAGGCATCGGTGTAAACCAGATACTCCACGCTCGGCTTAGGTAAAGTAAGGACTAGTTCTGAAGTATGCTTGTCTTTCAACTCATCGAAATCCAATTGACAAGTATCGTCCCAAACATATGGTACCCCTTTGCGAGTCAGGTTCGTTAATGGACCCGCTGTCTTGGAGAACCCTCGAATGAATCTCCTATAGTACCCGACTAACCCCAAGAAACTATGCACATCCATCGGTGTCGTGGGCTGTCCCCACTCCCTCACTGCTGACACTTTACTTGGGTCAATCGCTATCCCCAGTTCAGAAATAACATGCCCCAAGAACTGTACTTCCCGTAACCAAAACCCACACTTCTCGTACTTAGCATATAGCTGATGCTCTCGTAGATTCTGAAGGAACTGCCTTAAGTGCTCAGCATGCTCTTCCTCAGTATGTGAATATATCAGGATGTCATCTATGAAGACGATGAAAAACTGATCCAAGAACTCTCTGAACACTCAGTTCATCAAGTCCATGAATATGGCTAGGGCATTTTTGAGTCCAAATGGCATCACTCTGAACTCGTAGGACCCATATCTCATCAAGAAAGTAGTCTTCGAAACATCCTGCTCCCTAATACGTAGCTGATGGTATTCTGACCTCAAATTTATCTTCGAAAAGAAAGTTTCTCCCCTCAGCTGGTCGAACAGATCATCGATTAGAGGCAGCGAATATTTGTTCCGTATCGTGACCTTATTCAGCTCCCGGTAGTCCACACATAGCCTTACTGAACCATCTCTCTTCTTCACAAACAACACTGGAACGCCCCAAGGTGAGGTACTGCTACGAATGAAGCCCTGACCTAACAACTGCTCTATCTGATCTCGTAACTCTCGCATTTTCTCCGGAGCCATACGGTATGGAGCGCGTGCTATTGGTCGAGTATCCGGTAATAAATCTATGACAAAATTTATCTCTCGACTGGGGGGTAGGCCTGGTATCTCCAGAAATACAACAGAATACTCACGAACAACTGGGATCGAGTCTAAGGGAATCACGACCTCCTTAGAGGTATCCTCCTCTATGTAATACAAATGAGCGATAGAGCCTCCGTTTGGGCGACGCATCGCCACTACAAACATCTCTTACCCCGGAATGGCAAAGACAATACTCCCATCGAAATAATCTATCATGGCTCTGTATGTTGTGAGCCAATCCATACCAATAATAACACCGTGCTCATGCATATCTAAGACTAACATGTTTACTGGTAAGATCAAGCTACCAATCTCTACTCCCACACCCCGGCATATAAAGAAAATTAATGATCCATTTCCCAGTGGTGAGTCTACAGATGTTACAGTGCTCTCCGCTGTGGCTAATAACCCTAAGGCCTTCATAAAATGAGTAGCTATAAAAAATTGTGTCGCCCCAGTATCAAATAAAACCCGACCCATAGTACCATGGATAGGAAATGTACCCTCAATCGCGGGTGGTGCTTGTGGAGCTGCTGCATGGTGGACGTTATAGACATGTCTGTACTATAACTGTCCCTGCTGCACTGGAGTGGCTGGAATGGCTGGTACTTGAGCTGGTGCTGGGAGGGCGACTGGAAAAAGTGGCCTCTGTGACTCATTACGGGCACCCTGCTGCTGTGGGGCCCTATCACCCTCTGGGCAATCCTGGCGCCTGTGGCCATTCTTACCACACCTGAAGCATAGGCCCCTGAAATTTCCTCCCCTTTGTCCATGCTGATTACGGCCCTGCTGGCTATTACCACCCCGCCATTGGCGCTGCTGGTCCTCCTGAAAATGCTGTTGGCCCTGATGGCCCTGCTGCTGACCCTGCGGCTGACGATGTTGGCCCTGCCAAAATCCCTGCCTGGAGTCACCTGATCGAAACCGCTTGGCAAGGTCCCCCTGATGGAAACTCTGCTCGTGCTGATGAGTCTGCCCTTGAAATGTCAGTGCCCCACTAGCACCACAACCCCATGTTCTGCCCTGCTGGCTGGACTCTCCTGCTCGCTTGCTTCCCTGCAGATGGAAGCAGTGATCCTGACAATGTAGTAGAGCAGTATTGAGTACGTCCATGTAGGTACTCAGTGACAGATTACCTATGAGATGCTGACGGATCCTCCAAGCCAACCCGTCTACAAACAACATTATCTTCTTCCCCTCAGTGGGTGCCTCATCTGGCACTATAGTGAGAAGTCTAATGAACTCCTCTTCATACTGAGCAACAGTCGAATTCTCCTGTTTCAAACTCAGTAACTTCCTCCTCATCTCAGTCTGCACGGTGGATGGGAAGTATTTGCTGTCAAACCGCGTTTAAAATGACTGAATGGTGATAACATCCCTCTCCTCCATGGTGGTAGTGGATTCTCACCAATGCAAAGCGGCCCCCACTAGCTTAAAGGAAGCCAACAGCTGTTTCTACACGTTCGTGCATTTGTACATGCGCAGATGCCTCTGGATATATTTCTTCCATTGGTTGGCTACAATAATATCCGAACTGCCCGCAAACTCTAGGGGATGCGCCTTCTGGAAGGCATCCCTAACTCGCTCCCATGCAGATGGAAGCTGTGCCGGTACTGGTGCCACTGCCTGAACCTGGGGTGGAGCCTGCTGCACTACCGCTAGCGTGGCATTTACCACCTGAGCAACGATAGCGGCTGCCTCAGTTTCATTCATCATTCCCTAAGCCAGAACTACTGGCTGTTCGGCTTGGGCGCGCCTATCCTTAGGTGAGCATCTCGTAGGCATCTGAAACGTAAATAAATTTATTAGTCTACAATTATCATCAATTCTCAAATAGCTGAATACGTAATCGTAAAATCAAAAATACAACAATCCTAAAATAGGGCTCTATAGCAAGAACGCTAAGATGAAAGCGAAATAAGCCGTATAGATCGTAAAGGACACTAGAACCTGATGCTCTGATACCACCTATGACACCCTGCCTAATTAAATACCGGGTGATCAGTCCTTTATTAAATTATACGGTTGGTTCATTCTTACTATCACTGTGGCAAAAATAACTTTTCCAATTAAACACCCTAAATAATTAAGCTAAGTGACAAAACCATTTTTTAAATTTAAATTTCCAAGTTTAATTTAAAACTAATGTTAAAAACCTTACATAATCCATGTTTTTAAAGAAAAAATCACAACAATCTGACTGGAAAATATAATCCAAGCAATTTAAACATTCAACTAAATAAGTCAAACATTAAAACTTAAAGGAAAAACATCTTGACAATAACCATTCCAAAATGTAAATACTGGAACTAAACAAATAACAATCTCTGATAAAAACAACTGAATAATGGAAAAGGGCTACACATGCCCAACTGGATAAAATAGAACGAGAAGTGAAATCAATAATAAGGTCGTCTAAACAAAAGGCATGCAACTCCCACCTAAGCTGCAGCACGTTCCATCCAAAGAACCCTATGCAAGACGCTCCTATGGCTGGGCACCTGTAATATATACGTATATATTTAAGAGAGAAGAGAAAATAGGAAATGGGTCAGAGCCCGATTGTAAAACAGTTTAAAATTCAGTTTAGCAAGTATTTAAAATGCTTACTAGCTAATGCAACAATCATATTAGTGCAGCATTCCCTTAAAAAATTCTCACCTCTCTTCTAATGTGCACACCTATCGCACTAATACTCCAAACAGTTTAACTTATCTTAAATTTCTCATAAGATTTCATGCCGACAATTTCTAATGTTGAGAAAGTTAATTTTATTTAAAAGCAAAGTTCTCACATAACCCTCATTTGATTATAAATTTTCCCAGTAACGTAATCATACTTTTCAAACACTAAATCCCAAGTTGAAATAATTATTAATTTCTTACTTACCATAGTCACAGTAGATAGTTCCCAAATTCCAGGTTTAAATATATATATCAAATACTCATATAATATATATATTCTACGGCACCCCATATAAATTTATGGTGCGGGCATACTCGACTATTCAGTCCCCATATTACTCGTACTAATGGGAAATACTAGTTCGGAATCACTCTCGAACTGTATTAGCATAAAACACATACAAATTGAGGCGAAGCATAGATCTAAGTCACTAAAAGTTCAATACATACCCTCACGTCTCTTAGGACCGTCTGACTATCGATCCGATAGCCTGTACCAAGGATTCCTATGTTCTAGGGTACGAGTCAATATCCCCCATAAAGGTCCCATCGAGATAAGACTGTCCCAGCGCGGTAACCTCAGGGATAGCAAGTAGTGCGGGCATGATTTTCACACGTATATAGTATATGCATAAACACAGTCATATATGTATACTACTATTCCCATATCATATTTAGGTACACTCTCTCGGCCCATAATTATGATATTTATCCCTATTACACATTACCAGGTTATCACGTATGACGATTTGTCTCTAATTCTCAATTATGAAATTATTCCGACTTACTACGTAACACTCGTGAATTCCTATCTCCCCAAGTGTAAATTCAGTAGATACTTATTTATTTTATAACGAAACTTCTTTACGAGTCTCACCCTTTAACACATGTTCCCATTGTCCCTTATATGTAAAACACCCCCCGTGAAATGTTAATCTCGTCTTACATTAATGGTTCCATATATTTCTAAAGTCCTACTGGTCTTCTTTATATCCCAAAATGTTTTAATAGAAATGACCAAATATTACTATTCGCTTAAATTGAAATTGATCATTCAAAAAGGAAAATATAAGTCTGCCAGGAGGGGTCGATCGATCTATGGCAGGTGTTCGATCGATCGATCGATGGTCTGGGTTCGATCCATCGATCAAGTAGGTATGGCAAATCTACAGAATTTCCAGTTACGGGTTTCTTCTTCCAAACTCATGCAAACCAATATATTTGATTACCAAACTCCAAATAATTTATACTACAAGTGTTATATCCTCAAATAAGTGATATTCTACGTCTGGCATGCGGATTTCCATCATGAAAAACGAATTAAATGGGGCATTATCCATAGAAATATCAAGAACCCTAATACTTTCTTTGTTTAGTTTCTTCCCATTCTTTTACCATATTTCATACTCTTAATTTACTATAATTTCGTGGTTCAACCTCTACATGTGAGTTTGGTTTCCATAATACATCTCTAACCTATACATCATGCAAATCCAAGTCTCCAAAATAGGTTTTTCTTTCACAAAAACTAGTCCCAATCAATCCTAGACTAATATTAATGAAGCATTAACTGAAATAAAGCAAGATAGATACTTGACTGGGAATTTTAGTTTTAGATTTTGTGGAGAGATTGGTGTGGTGGTGTTCCTCGTTGTGCGATCTAACGTTTGGCGACGACGGTGGTGCAAACGGTGGAGTTCTTGGCCTAGAACTCCTTGGAAAGCTTCTCCTCTTCCTCTCCAATGGCCGTCTTTGGTTTATGTTTGTTCTAACCCTAGAAGATGACTCCTACCATCTGATATACTCTTAGAATTTTCGTGGGTTTTCATGATCAAAAATATAAAATGTCCAAAACGCCCTCTCGGGATGTTAATTAGGCCTAAAAAAGCCCCGAGACCTAAACTAAACCCCCGGGTATATTATTTTGACTATCTCGACCCTTCCGGACATATTGACGCACTCAAAATGACCATGCGAATGACTTATAATTTGTTCACTTTTAATAGTCCAAATTTAATCCCGACACGACACAAGCGCGTCCCGATAAATTTCCAAAATTATCAATTTAAATTCTCGTGATAATTTTACTAAATTTAAATACACCTCTTACTTTACTCATAAAGTAACTTACAACAAAATTCCAATAATTACTAACTCTCGTCACGCTAGTAAGTATTTAAATGATTTTCCTGATTAATATTAAATTAATATTTCTAATTAAGTTTAATAAATCCCCAAAATTAAAAGTCATAAAAATACAGGGTATTACAGTTTTACTCGACTAAGTTAAAACAGAGGGATAACTATACATTCCTAATATACTTGGTCACCACTAATAATTAATGCTACAACTTAGTTCAATAAAACTATTTGCTACTCTATTTAAGAACAACATTAGTAAAATCTAAGGCATTAAAATTAGATTCAATCATGAATCAAGCATTTAACATTTAAGCAGGACATTCAGTCAATAATCTGACTAACTAGTCATTATATATAAAGAAGACAAAGTATCGCAAATAACTTTATTTCATTTCAATGAATATGTATTACAAAGCGAAGATTAACAAAGCACATAATATAAATTTATTCTACTGGGCGTTTTCCATCAGCCTTGCTCATCCCAACAAGAGGTTCATCAAGGGTGCTTGGATGATTGATGGATCTAAAATCTCTCCTCATAGTACGCTTGCTGCTGCTCGGACGGTCAAGTAGATGCTGGGGATGAACATACTCCACTTCTCCTTCAAGGCCGAAATCCCCAATGTATTTTATGATCAAGCTCTGAGGAATTGGATTAGGAGGAATCCAATTAACGTCAATAATGAAAGGAGGATCAGGATATTACAAAAATACTTTGGTCATTCCAGCACCACAATTCATTGCCCTTAGTTATCTTTATCAAAGCAAGCAGGTTCGTCTAACCCCATTTATATCCCCCATTCGTGGCCTGCTCCATATGATTGTCCAACTGAGTCAGGTCCTCGTCATACCCGTCCATCCAAATAGCTTTGGGTTGCGTATAAAAATGGAAAGTAAGTAGGTCTACGCTATATTAAATCTTTCTGATGACCTTGTCCTTCTCTTTGGGCCTAAAAGCTTGGTTGACGAGGGTTTTCTTAGTTCTCTCTTCATCAAAGGTTAGCCGAACAACTATGCTTTGCCTGGCTAGGTTTTCTTCTTTCGCAAGGCCTATGACTCTTCTAATAGTCTAGAATTTTTAGTCTTCAAAAGTGATACCCCTTCATCTGGACCAGTGGTGGTTGATTTCTTCAAACTATTAAGCTCATTCCTCAAAGCATTATTTTCCTTTTCCAACATAACAACAATTGATCGAGCACTCTCTAGTTCTAGGTTCAAAGTCAAATCCTTCTTATTCATGGTAGAAGTAATATCTTGTAACTTCTTATCAAGCAGCAACCATCACTCAAGGCTTGATACTTAACCTCAAAATCAGAATGAACCAGTTCCTTAGAGAGTTTATGGTCTTCCTAAATCTGCTCAATCTTCTCGTAATAGCTAGAATTATTCACTACAACTCTGTCCAAAAGGAAATGAAGTTGAATATAAGACTCATTCACTTGGTCGAAGGCATATGGGCTAAGCAACCTTATTAGATCTTCCTCGATCAATGGGACATGTCCAACCTCAAGAAGATTTTTACTCCACCTAGTAGGTCAGATTCAGTAGAAACTATATCTTTCTTCCTGGAATCAAACTGGAAATTTACAAGTGTAAGTTTGTGGTACCGATCAATAAAAATAAATAGCATATATAATATTAAAGACAACAACTAAAAAGAAATCAACATCATTTAAAGTTGGAAGCAATTGAGCAAAAAAATCCTTTAATTGATCATGTCATGGTTACAGAGCTAAGTACATAAAAAATAATGAAGAAGAAATGAAAAATACATAAAGGAAAAGGCAAAAATAAACTAACTAAAAGAAGCTAAACCTTCTCTTTGTCCTTCTCCTGCTCCTTGGTCTTGTCTTGGTCATCAGAAGGCAGGTGGGAATTCTTAGTAGGCACTATAGAGGACTCCCTAAAACCCTCCTAATTATCTTCAAAGTCTTCATCTATATTGGTAGGAGTTCCTGGGTCATGCTCTAAAAAATTTCGGAGTCTGCCTGAGTACCAACCTCTTTCAAGGCCTTCAACCAACCTTCCTTAAAAGATTGCTTCCTGGCATATTCAATCTGGATGGCTATAGCAACAAAGGCTTTCTACCAACCCTTATTTTTAGCCTCATCCTTATCATTCTTTCCCTTGACCAGTAGGGCATAGTTATTATCTGTCAAGACAACCACCTTGTCCTCACTAGCCTTTGCTCGATGCTCAACTTTAGCAATTCTAAACTTGGTCTGGGTTAGTTCATCAATAATAATTTTTCGTGCTTCCTCTGCTGCCTTGGCCTGGTCCTCAATCGTCTTGATTTTGTCCCGCTAGGCTTGTTTTTCTTTCTCTAAGGATTCTCTGGATGTTTGTAAGGATTTTTGCAAATATAAGGACAAAATTTCCAATTGAGTCCATTGTAGTATTTGACTTATTCCAGGAACAAAGCATTATTTTTTAGTTATAGATAGGTTTTTCATTGTCACGATCCCACACAGTCTATGACATAAAGTTTATTGAAGACGTTACAGCTAAGTTTTAAAGATAAATCAAGACGAAATTAAATTGGTGCACGTTTCACGTCTTTATTGCATTTCGAGATCGCTCAAGTATGAATGTGTAATGTTTATGCCTCGAATTTTTTTAGGATGTTATTTTATTAAATAAGTGTTTTTAAAATGTTAAAAAGTATTTTAAAATATTTAAACTTCGTTTATTATGATATAAGGATCATTTAGAGTTGCGTATATAACAAACTCTTGTATTTAGCGGTTCAAACTACATTGCAAGTCGTTCAAGCGAGATGAACATGTCATTCGAGCGACGTTGACATTTTATTCTAGTGACATGCTGATCTCGTTCAAGCGATGCGCCGACTCAAGTTTATTATTTAAGGCATGTTTCTCTTAGAATTTTGAAAGTGGCAGAACCAGAAAAATAGTTTACATACAGTGCGTTTTCTGCACAAGTTTTCAAAGTTTTTAAATTCTAAAAACATCCTTAGAGTTTCAAAGATCCAAGCTTTCATTCACATATGCTATAGTGATCTTTGTTTGCACCAATTGAATTTTATTCTACACTTTGAACGTTGAGTTTAATGGTGAAGAAGCGAATGAGTTCGTGTTTGGAATTTGTAGACGTTACCAAGCTACATCAGTGGACACCGAGGCATTCGTGGACGCGTGTGGTATGGACAGGTATCGTAGAAGGACTTATGCATGAGAACTGTGGAGGAGTGGTTGATGGATCATAGGAGCATCAAGACTTGTGGGGATCAAGTCATTGAGTAAGTCTGTCATCTGTACTTTATAATACCACATCATAATGATTGTCTGGCTTGGGCCGTTGAGGTTTTTTCCCTTAGTGATTTCCTCGTATTTCCAGCGTCGCCTTTGTTAATATATTTATTTTACTTACTTTAATCACCAAGATTCATGTTTAGGATTAATCAAGATAAAATTGGTTTTAACTAATATTGGTTCACATACTTGGTGAGGTTAAATTTTGGAAAAATATTTTTCAAAAATAAAGTTGGTTTTGACATCCTTAGAACACATTTGTAAAAAAAAGTGGCCTACAAATTGGTATCAAATCTGGAAACATATTTTGTGTGTGTTGATCCCTTATGTTTTTGAGTATGAATTTTGGAAAATTTGAAAGTTTGAGAGATCCTATTTTTTATAGTACTAATTATGGTTACTGGAAAATGCGAATGAGAAGTGGTTTGAAATCAATTGATGAGCGTGTGTGGTTAGCGATCGAAAAGTCTTGGACACCACCGGTTACACGAGAGGGTGAGGCCACTACTTTAAAAAACATTGAGTCATGGAACAAAGCCAAATATAGACTTGTACTTTACAACTCTAAAGGCCTTCATGTCATTTCCTCACATGTCACACCAAAATATTATAATAGAATCATAACGTGTGAAACTTCGAAAAAGGCTTGGGAGATACTTGCACTTACTCATGAGGGCACTAGCACGGTTAGGGAGTCTAAACTTCAAAACCCCACTACATAATTTGAGACGATTAAAATGTTAGAGAGCGAGTCATTTGATGAGTTTTACATTAAGTTGTCCAATATTGTTAACTCATCTTTTAACTTGGGAGAGAAAATACCCGACAACCTAATCATCAAGAAAATATAAAGATCGTTGCCAAGTAGGTTTGATGCAAAAGTGACTGTTTTGAACTCCTTAGGTTTGCTTGAATCGACAAAACTTAAAGATATTTTAGGTAACCTACAAACTTAAAGATATTATAGGTAACCTACAAACTTATGAGCTCGATATGCTTACCTCAAAGCAAGTGCCAAATAAAGAAAAGGGCATTGCTTTGAAATCCTAGAAGGAGGAGACTAAAGTTTCTGATGATAATTTCGATTTCGATTTTGAGGATGTAACCTTGTTGGCAAAGAAGTTCAAGAAGTTTTTTAAGTTTTAAAAGCTATCGAAAGATGGCAAAAGACTTGAGAAATTTAAGAACAATAAGGTAGATCCTGTCCCTAAAGAAAAAAGTGATAAAGTTAAAATGGATGAGTCAGATAGGTGTTTTGGGTGTGAGGGATATGGTCATAAGGTTACTGAGTGTCCCACTATACTTAAGAAGGAGATAAAGAAATCGATAGATTGTAATGCCACCTTAAGTGATAGTGAACCAGAAGAGGGTGAGAGTTCTCCCATTGAGCGTAACTCTGTAGCGTTCATGGAATGTCATGTGATCGACGGCGATAAATCATCCCATGAAGATTCTCAGGTGCATGACACTTTCGAAGACGTTAAGTGTGATTCCCAAGGGAGTAAGGATGAAGCTAGTGAGGATGAGGAGATAGATGTAGGAGAGTTACAAGTTGCCTTTAGAGAGTTATATGCATAAGTGGTAAAGGTGAAAAAGGCAAACTCGAAATTACAAGCTAAGTTAAATGAGCATGACAACGAGAATAATGATGCTTTGACTGAGGATCTTAGGGCATGGGAGAAGACTCTTAAGGAGAAGCTAGAGTACGTTGAGAAGGAGATAGATAGTCTTCGTGGTTTGATGGAGGCTTTAAAGAAATATGTTACAGAGTTTGAGGAGTCTAGGCATTTGCTTAAGTCTAGGATTAGTGAGTTAGAGGAGAAATTAAAAAAACTCAAGTAAGGTGAAGTTTGATTTGGAGGCAAGGTCGAAGAAGTTGGATAGGATGTTAGGCACCATCCAAGTCAAAGGAAATAGGTTTGGTATAGACTACGATGATAGAGTTGTTCCCATTCCCAAAGCCAATACCAATCATGTGAGAAAGCCCACTAGGAATGTTAGGAGAGGTTAAAATTTTGGTAATCATTCCCTTCGTGTTTACACTTACACTCATTGCGGTAGGAAAGGTCACCTTAGATGTTTTTGCTACGACCTTAGGAATACTCCTAGGAAGTTAAGGAATAAAGTCATTTCGATTCCCAAAAGCCCCATGTGTAATTTCACACCTACTTGGGGTTAGGAAATCGAACTTAAAGGCTTCAGGAATTAAACTTCATGGTTCTTGTTTGGTTTCACTTGATTCTTCCCGCGCTAGATATGGAGGATGATTGTGCTTCCATGTTAGTCATACGCTACTCTTTGCATCATGATTTATATCTTAATAGTGTTATGACATGTGTATCTTTTGTATTATATTTATTCATTTATTGAGTCTTATTTGAAAAATACAAAAAGATTTTTGGTTTTAAATATTTTTGAGAAAAATACATAAGGATTTTATTTTTGGGTCAAAATTATTCTTAGAAAAAACACAAAAAGATTTTCGATTTGTGTTTGTGTCGTGAGTTTTTCATGTTTGATATGGCATATTAGTATGATTGGACCCCCATTATTTTATTATCCATGTGGAAAGGACATTTGGTTATAATTATTGATGCGTTAAATGATCTTAACCATTGTTTATATGGGATTGTTTCAAAGTTGATATGCATTTGGATTCGACTTTGCATATATGCCATTTTTTCATACATACACGAGCTTATATGAATGTTTGACATCTCATGCATATTTGAGTTTGGTGAGACGTTCTTATCTCAATCTTGTCATTTATGCGTATGTAGACTTAAGAGGAGGTGTACATGTAAGAACCATTTACCGCAAGGATGGATATTGCATATATTGATAAAATGATGAGTGTTCACGGGAAAGGGTTGCGGGAGTATAATTAACTCATTGTGAAATACATCGTTTAAAAGAGATTAAAAGAAAAAATAAAGGCAATAAAAAGAATCATATGCCTAAAAAGTGGGCCAATAGTATTTCTCTAAGTTGATAAAAACAGAGACCTCAAAAGATCTTGAAAAAGAAACATATATATATTTTAGGGTGTTTGGTTGAAAAATTTAAACGGGTTTGCACCACGAATCCTTATGTTGAAACATCTCATCATGGCGCTAATTTTTATAGAATCATCAATATTCCGGATTTGTGTGCATGATGATTGTTTAGTTTATTTAACTCAATATATTTATTCTCATATATGGCTAAAACTTAGTTTGTTGATATCTCGCTATTAATTAGAGCTTATGGAGTGTTTTAGTATGTTGGAAGTTATTATTCATATGTTATAGTTCACACACATTCACTCCATATCCATGTTTTGATCACATTGATACTATGTTGACATAAAACTCACATTGTTTCACTTGTTTTATTTATTTTTTGTTTTGAGTTTGTTTTGCTGTTGTTTGCTCTTTTCAGTTGATTTTTTTAGGAAAATTTTTCACTGGACGAAACTTCATCATTTTTAGAACTGGAACTGAGAAAGTTTAATGTCGTTCAAATGACATCTAGACCTCGCTCGAGCGACAAGTTGATGTTGCGTGATGTTTTGTTCAGGCGAGGTTCAAGCGACAGAAAGAAAAGTGTCAGGTATGGTTGCAAGAAGCGTTGAGAGAAGGTCGCTTGAAAGGTTTTATTGCGTGATAGCACAATGTTTTGCATTTTTTGTTGTTGCTTGATGGCTGGTTCAAACAATATATAATGTCGTTCAAGCGACATCGTATTGACGTTCAAACGAATTTTGGGGATGTTTTTGGTTTCTTCTGATTTTGTACCGAATTAGACTTACTCCTGGTATCATACATTTTGGGTACTTCTGGCTGCAGTATTTTTTTATTATGCATGTTGATTCTCATACTATATTTTTCATTTAGTGACATCATTACTAACATTGATGATTTCTTTTATGTGACTACTATTTTCTAGCTACGAGTTGGTACGTGGTGATTATTTTTAACTGACGGTTCATGTTTATCTAAATATGCTTAATTCATTATCACTTTCTAAATATGATGATTTGTGTATCTTTTTCACTTATTATTTATCCGAGACAAAAAGGAGGAGAGATGTATGTGATTGATAAGCACCCAAAACTGGAAAATTTATACCCCAAATAGACGTACTTTAGTTGCTAATTCTCGACGATTTGGGTCTTATGTGCTTAATTGTTCAATATGCAAGCATAAATGCAGTTGCGGTGTCAAAAGCTATATTTTCAGGCAATTTGCAGTTAAAATGGAGCTAAATTACCAACCCTGTAACCTTACCCAAGCCTAAGGCTAGCCTAAACCTACCCTAAACCCCGTGTGTGTTTTGTTTGTGTCTTTTTTATCATTTTTTAGATTTTTAGTGTGAGTCATTTTAATTTTAGGATTATTTTAGATTTATTTAGTATTTTCTAGGTTTTATTTTCTATTTTTCTATTTTATTTTTATTAGTATAATTTTATTTTATTTTGATTTTTATTAGTTTTTAGTTTTATTAGTTTATTAGATTTTATATTTTTTAGGACTTTAGTTTTCATTTAGATTTTAAGTTTTCATTTCTTTTGTTTTATTTTAATTTTCATATAAGCTTAGGATTTTAATTTTTAATATTTTAATTTTATTTTTTTAGTTAGATTTTTTTGTTTTTTTGTTTTATTTTTTATTTTTATTAATTTTAGTTAGTATTATATTTTTAGGGGTCACAAATAAAACACACTAACACACACACCCTAACACTACCTATCCTCATCCTCACCTACACCCTATTATCCTATACCCTCACCCACACAATAACCCCCCAACATCATCTTCTCCAACTTACACCAACCACCTTCTCTCTCCTCTCTCTTCCACCATTTTCAAAACCACTCTCTCACCTCTACCCTCTCTTCCTAAACTCCATTAACACCTCCGACTCACCTTCTTCTTCAACCTCCCATCACCCACCTCTTTCTCTCTCCTCTCTCCAAACTCCATTAAAAACCGATAACCTCTTCCCTATCCATCTTTAACTACCATTAATTCCTCTCTCTCTCTCTCTCTCTCTCTCTCTCTCTCATCCTCATACCATACAAACCCAACCAAAAAATTGCCACCACCTACTGGTGGTGGCTTGAAACTGCACACTCCCTCCGACACCGGCGATGAACCCAGTAGCGCCGTCCGGCGACGACGACCTCCTTCACCTCCGGCAACTCCCATTCAACCCTTTTCCAATCCCTTACCCAAGTTCAAAATGAAAACACATTTAACCACAAACCTATACCCATTTCATTCCAACCCCATAGCTTTAACCCATTTAAACCCAAACCCACGACTTATCTCCTGCAATTCCAAAGCAAGCCAAAAACCAAACCAAATAAATGTCTCCAGATGTCAATTAAAACCCATTTAACCCTCTATTCCCAATATACCCCCAACTACCTACTTAACCCAACTTCCCATTATACCCTCTAAACTAAATCAGATTTGTTCCAATCCCCTCACCAATATGACCTCACACCCCATTTCCATGCACATTAAACCTTCCCAAAAATACCCCTTAGCCCCATGTGTGTCATGCATTTACTATAAATGAAGATGAAGACCCCATTTGAATGAGAAGTTTTTAAGTTCTACAAAATCCATTTAGGGTGTTAGAGAGAGAAATAATATTTTAGTGTAGTTTTTTAGATTAGAATTTTTTTTCTTAGATAGTGAGGAGAAAATAAATTGCTGTGAGGATTAATTTGAGTGAAATTTTATGTAATATTATTTGGATCACTCAAGTTGATGGATTATTAATTTCAACTTATGGATTGAAGATCAATTAAGCATCAAGAGATTGGGGTTTGATTGTTCTTTTCTCATCTCATTTATTTTATGCCTTTAATTATTAATTTGTCATATTCCATATCTTGTTAGGCTAAATCCCCTTTCAAGGGGTGGGGTAAAACCCTTATTTGATGTTATTTTATTTTTATTAGTTTAATTACTTGAAAAGTTCCTTTGAATGTTAATTTTGACCCCTCACCCTTAAATTTACGCCTCGAGAGAGGGTAAATAATTTTCGAGAGAAAATCAAAATTCTAGTTATAATACTCATTTTAGATTCGAACTAGAGATAAGGGTTTCTTAAGTGGGGTATTATTACTTGAATTTCAACTCTAAATTTATTTTCTAAGAGTTACATAAATTTTAATTGATCGATCCTAGCGGGTGATTAATTAAA
Organism: Sambucus nigra; assembly: GCA_949130495.1. Taxonomy (NCBI): domain Eukaryota; kingdom Viridiplantae; phylum Streptophyta; class Magnoliopsida; order Dipsacales; family Adoxaceae; genus Sambucus; species Sambucus nigra. Next base: position 320,326,625 of record OX422217.1, read on the forward strand.
AGGAGTGTAAATCTATTTTTCTAGAGTTGTGGGGTGTTAAACTTAATTTTATAAAAGATTACTATTATAATTACACTTTCAACGAGAGTTGGTTTGTAATTTTGATATTAATTTGGGAGAATTAAAATAATTAAATTAATTAATCAGAATAACTAAAATTTGTGGTGTAATCCCACTCCTTGATTGTTCTCACAATTATTTACCTCACTTTATCTCTTATTTTAGTTTAGACTTTATTTTTCATTTTAGTAACTTTCTAGTTAGTTGTTATCATATCACATTTAGTTTTGTTTAGTTTAAATCATTACCTCACCCTATTGTTTTAATATTGAAAAAGCTAAAAAAAATTAGAAAAGTGAAAAAGCACAAAAAGAAAATAAAAAGTGAATTACAATTGAATTTGTCTCTAGCTTACCCCCTTAGAAGTGGATTGATACCTTTACTTACCTCTACACTTGAGTTGTTACATTTTGTAGGTATTTTAAGGTTTTGATTAGAAGGAGCTTGTACAACAACGACAAATACACCGAAAAGTTCTTTCTATCAAATGGATCACTCCGCGCCTCATGAGGAGTGTGTGTCTTCTACTCTTGAGTTGGATCATCTTCCTCCGCCATTTATCCCACCCAACCCACCCATTGTCCCTTCCACCCCATCACCTGTTTTGGATCTTGATTTTGCACATTTCATGTTTCAATCTACATTTTTAGATCCTCACCTAAACCCATCCTCCACCACCCATGAGAGTATTTGTGGTGATACTCTCTACTTCCATGACACCGAGCTTATTACTCTATGCACACCACTTCCTTGTGGTGTTGATTTTTCTTCCCGACAGCTCCCTGGCGTGTCACGGCGCGACCCTTACCATCGCCCATTTATAGAATGATCGTGTGATTTTTATGAGGCCCAACCCATTCCACTTACCAAATCATTTTGCCTCCCTCACCAATTAGAGCATCATGCTTATAGGTCCCTAGTCGCCCTCACCTTTCGGATCAATAAGGCCCGCGATCGGTGCCTATTCACCCTTACCCTTTCCTTTCTTCCCTATACCCTAATCCCCACCCATCCATGGTCCACCGATGCTTTGCATCGCGTGATGCACTTCGCCATCCAAGTGCATTGACCCATTTTAGCCTCTATCCAACAAGACTGATGATTTAGTCTTGTTTGGGGGTGATTCTCATCACCCATTTTTCTGCCACCCCGCGCTTTCATAGATCCTATCCTTAGGGTGAGATTCTATCGGTCTGGCTGAAGACATTAAACTTAGCGCTACCGGGAGGCAGCCTGCGTTTCTTATACTAGTCTGATCATGTTTGGGGGTGGTGCTTCACAACACCCTATGCTTTACCATGCTTATAGACTTGTACACATTTTTTTCTTATCACTTATTCAGGTTTATTATTGGTGATATCTGTCCACTTCATTAGCGGTTCATTCTGGTAATCTCTTTCCTACCTTATGCTCTCAATTTTAAAAATTATTTTACCTAACATCGAGGACGATGTTCCTTTTTGTTTGGGAGTGGAGAATTTTATCAAAATCGTACCTCTTTTGAAAAAAATTGAATTTAAACCTAATTTTTAAAATTTCACGCAGTTTCTTTCATCTCATTTATTGATGTGAATTTTCAATCATCCATCTTTTAAAGTCTAGGAATCAAGCTAGAGAATATTTTTTCTAAATAGCTTATGTAATACATAACAAGGCATTTTGCACCATGAATTTCTAGATTCAACAAAATTTGTGCACTTATCACGTCATTACGTTTAGATTTGAAGAGTACTACAATTCTAAAGAGAACCTTAAGGATCACTAGTAGAGACTTTAGATTGTGAGATTCATGCCTTTCACCCTTTCAGATTGTTTTACGCAATCTCCAAGTCACAAGTTGATTCAATTTCGTTTGGGTCCGCACTTTTAATCTTTGTATGATCTCATTATCTTTTATAAAATTTTGGTTTAATCACTGAGAATGACATCTTTTTCGAGTTGTAATAAACGCGTGTATTGAAATTTATCCCGATCACAACACTTTCATCCATACATTCACCACTCTTCCATATCACATTTCCATTCACTCACCCATTACCTTTCCATATTCTTCCCATCCATATACATTCCCCACTCATTTCATATATCACCCATCATTTTGAGAAAAAGAGTGTTGATTCTAAATGTTAAATGTCTTCATTGTTGGGTTGAAAAGTGAGAGAAAAACAAAAAAAAAAGAAAAAAAGAGAGAAACATAAAAATAACAAAAAAAAAAGAAAAAAAAAGAGAAAAACAGAAAAGAAAAATCGAAAAAGAAGAGAGAAAAGAAAAAACAAAAGAGTTTGTTGTTAGTTTTTGTTGTAATAAAGACATTTGTTCTTCATTATATATTCTTCTCGCTCATCCATCATCCATCCATCATTTCACACATCAATCCTATTCTACATCACCATCCTTACCTCATCTCATCCCATCCTACCTCATTTATTTTCCCCCTCACCCATTATCATCCATATTCCCCTAGGTGTTCGGGCAAATGAAAGTCAACGTGGTGAATAACTCGATGTTCTCATTATAGTTATTAACATTTCTTTCATGAGATCATTTTTCTTTCTAATTGTTCGTTCTTTCTTATGTGTGTGTGAGACGTTTGAACTTGCTTACATTTACTCACCTCCTCACACACAAGAGCGATACACTAACCCAAATCTCGTGAGTTCATTTGAGAGAGTTATATCCAGTGAGATTTGAAGTTGAAGCGTTGATTCCGATAAGGCAATCTAGGAATTTCTCTCGTGATACTCGACCCGTTTTGACTGATTCACACTACACACGTTGAGTTATAGGAATGATGTGCCTTGTGTATTCACTTAGCTAAAATTTTTACACATTCTAGCTTGTATTTCTGAAAACATTTATCTCATGATGGATTGTGCGATTATTCTACGTCTAATAAAAGACAGACTGCCATTTGCAAATAAGAATTTTGTGGGTATATTCCCTGCAAGCCTACACGAGACATAACTCGTCCTGTAGCGCAAACTATAGGTTTAAAGGATGTTGCACATGCTCAGTGCAATCGCAAGTGCCCGTGAAAGTGGTACACTTTTGGTTACTTATCTTTCTCCTTCTCTCTATCTTATTACTCGAGGACTAGCAATGCTCTGTTTGGGGGTGGTGTGATAAGCACCAAAAACTGTACAATTTATACCCCAAATAGACGTACTTTAGTTGCTAATTCTCGGCAATTTGAGTCTTATGCGCTTAGTTGTTCAATATGCATGCTTAATTGCAGTTGCGGTATCAAAAGCTATATTTCTAGGCAATTTGCAGTTAAATGGAGCTAAATTACCAACCCCGTAACCATACTCGAGCCTAAGCCTAGCCTAAACCTACCTTAAACCCCGTGTGTGTTTTGTTTGTGTCTTTTTTATCATTTTTTAGATTTGTAGTTCGAGTCATTTTAATTTTAGGATTATTTTAGATTTATTTAGTATTTTCTAGGTTTTATTTTCTATTTTTCTATTTTATTTTTATTAGTATAGTTTTATTTTATTTTATTTTGATTTTTATTAGTTTTTAGTTTTATTTGGATTAGTTTTTAGGTGTTTGTTTTTAGTTTATTAGATTATATATTTTTTAGGACTTTAGTTTTCATTTAGATTTTAAGTTTTTATTTCTTTATTTTATTTTAATTTTTATATAAGCTTAGGATTTTATTTTTTTTAGTTTTGATATTTTTATTTTTTGGTTTTATTTTTTTAGTTAGATTTTATTTTTTATTTTAATTAATTTTAGTTAGTATTATATTTTTAGGGGTCATAAATTAAACACCCTAACACACACACACCCTAACACTACCTATCCTCATCCTCACCTACACCCCATTATCCTATACCCTCACCCACACAATAACCCCCCAACATCATCTTCTCCAACTTACACCAACCACCTTCTCTCTCCTCTCTCTTCCACCATTTTCAAAACCACTCTCTCACCTCTACCTCCAACTTACACCAACCACCTTCTCTCTCCTCTCTCTTCCACCATTTTCAAAACCACTCTCTCACCTCTACCCTCTCTTCCTAAACTCCATTAACACCTCCGACTCACCTTCTTCTTCAACCTCCCATCACCCACCTCTTTCTCTCTCCTCTCTCCTCTCTCCAAACTCCATTAAGAACCCATAACCTCTTACCTATCCATCTTTAACTACCATTAATTCCTCTCTCTCTCTCATCCACATACCATAAAAACCCAACCAAAAAATTGCCACTGCACACTCCCTCCAACGCCGGTGATGAACCCAGCAGCGCCGTCCGACGACGATGACCTCCTTCACCTCCGGCAACTCCCATTCAACCATTTTCCAATCCCTTACCCAAGTTCAAAATGAAAACACATTTAACCACAAACCCATACCCATTTCATTCCAACCCCAAAGCTTTTACCCATTTAAACCCAAACCCACGACTTATCTCCTGCAATTCCAAAGCAAGCCAAAAACCAAACCAAATAAATGTCCCCACATGTCAATTAAAACCCATTTAACCCTCTATTCCCCAAATACCCCCAACTACCTACTTAACCCAACTTTCCATTATACCCTCTAAACTAAATCAGATTTGTTCCAATCCCATCACCCACATGACCTCACACCCCATTTTGATGCACATTAAACCTTCCTAAAAATACCCCTTAGCCCCATGTGTATCATGCATTTACTATAAATGGAGATGAATACCACATTTGAGTGGGAAGTTTTTTAGTTCTAGAAAACCCATTTAGGGTGTTAGAGAGAGAAATAATATTTTAATGTAGGTTTTTAGATTAGAATTTTTTTTTTTTTTTAGATAGTGAGGAGAATATAAATTGTTGTGAGGATTAATTTGAGTGAAATTTTTATGTAATATTATTTGGATCACTCAAGTTGATGGATTATGAATTTCAACTCATGGATTGAAGATCAATTAAGCATCAAGAGATTGGGGTTTGATTGTTCTTTTCTCATCTCATTTATTTTATGCATTTGATTATTAATTTGTCATATTCCATATCTTGTTAGGCTAAATCCCCTTTCAAGGGGTGGGATAAAACCCTTATTTGATGTTATTTTATTTTTATTAGTTTAATTACTTGAAAAGTTCCTTTGAATGTTAATTTTGACCCCTCACCCTTAAATTTACGTCTCGAGAGAGGGTAAATAATTTTCGATAGAAAATCAAAATTCTAGTTATAATACCCATTTTAGATTCGAACTAGAGATAAGGGTTTCTTAAGTGGGGTATTATTACTTGAATTTCAACTCTAAATTTATTTTCTAAGAGTTACATAAATTTTAATTGATCGATCCTAGAGGATGATTAATTAAAAGGAGTGTAAATCTATTTTTCTAGAGTTGTGGGGTGTTAAACTTAATTTTATAAAAGATTACTATTATAATTACACTTTCAACGAGAGTTGGTTTGTAATTTTGATATTAATTTGGGAGAATTAAAATAATTAAATTAATTAATTAAAATAACTAAAATTTGTGGTGTAATCCCACTCCTTGATTATTCTCACAATTATTTACCTCACTTTTTCTCTTATTTTAGTTTAGACTTTATTTTTTATTTTAGTAACTTTCTAGTTAGTTGTTATCATATCATATTTAGTTTTGTTTAGTTTAAATCATCACCTCACCCTATTTTTTTAATATTGAAAAAGCTAAAAAAAATTAGAAAAGTGAGAAAGCACAAAAAGAAAATAAAAAGTGAATTACAATTGAATTTGTCTCTAGCTTACCCCCTTGGAAGTGGATTGATACCCTTACTTACCTCTACACTTGAGATGTTACATTTTGTAGGTATTTTAAGGTTTTGATTAGAAGGAGCTTGTACAACAACGAAAAATACACCGAAAAGTTCTTTCTATTAGTGATGAACAGAGAGAGTTTGTTGATTGAGCACATAATTTTTGCATAAATTGATACCCTGATTTTTCAATGTTTATTTTCACAATTGGTATCAAAATATTTGCTCACAAGTTTAACAAATGATTTGATTTTAATTTACACATGGGAATTAATATTTCATATTGGTATTATAATGGTTATATCATTTGTTCCTCCATACTTTTTTGGGTATTTGTTGTTTCATGTGTATAGGTATGCTTAAGAGATTCTAGATTTCAAGTTTACATCACATTCAGATAGCTCATGCTTGTCGAAACAACATTTACTAGTATTGTCCTGTAATTTTTGATTTTGGTTTTTATAGGATGGGATTTAGGTGTCATATGGCTTAATGGTACAGTTTAGGAATTTCACTGATGGGTTTTATCCCGGAATAGTTAAAAGGGGAGATTTGTAAGGACAAAATTTCTAATTGAGTCCATTGTAGTATTTGACTTATTCCCGGAACAAAACATTATTTTTGATTCATAGATATATTTTTTATTGTCACGATCCCACACAGTCTATGACACAAAGTTTATTGAAGACGTTCTGGCCAAGCTTCAAAGATAAATCATGCCGAAATTAATTTGGTGAACGTTTCACGTCTTTATTGCATTCCGAGATTGCTCAAGTATGAATGCGTAATGTTTATGAAACTCAAAAAATGTTTTAGGATGTTATTTTATTTAATAAGTGTTTTTAAAATGTTAAAAAGTGTTTTAAAATATTTGAACTTCGTTTATTCTGAGATAAGGATTGTTTAGAGTTGTGTATATAACAAACTCTTATGTTTAGTTGTTCATACAACATTGCAGGTCATTCAAGCGAGATGAACATGTCGTTTGAGTGATATGGCCATTTCGTTCGAGTGACTTATTGATCTCGTTAAAGCGATGCACCGACTCAAATTTATGATTTAAGGTGTGTTTCACTTAGAATTTTGAAACTGGCAAAACCAGAAAAATAGTTTCAATACAATACGTTTTTTTGTACAAGTTTTCTAAGGTTTTCAAATTCTAAAAACATCCTTAAAGTTTCAAATATCTAAGCTTTCATTCACATATGCTATAGTGATCTTTGTTTGCACCAATTGAAGTTTATTCTACAATTTGAACGTTGGTTTTTGCGGTGAATAAGCAAAGGAGTTCGTGTTCGGAATTCGTAAATGTTGCCGAGCTACATCGGTGGACACCGAGGCCTTTGTGGACGCGTGTGCTGTGGATATGTATCATTGAAGGACTTCTGCGTGGGTATTGTGGAGGAGTGGTTGAAGGATCAGAGGAGTGTCAAGACTTGTGGGGATCGAGTCATTGAGTAAGTCTGACTTATTTAATTTGTAATACCACATCATAGTGATTGTCTGGCTTGGGTCGTCTGAGGTTTTTTCCCTTAGTGGTTTTCTCGTACATCCGGCGTCGCCTTTGTGAACTTATTTATTTTACTTGCTTTAATCACAAAGATGCATGTTTAGGATTAATCAAGATAAAATTGGTTCACATACTTGGTGCGGTTAAAATTTTAACAAAGTTAAAAAAAAAAGATTGTTTCGACATTCTTAGAATACATTCGTAAGAAAAAGTGGCCTACAAATTAGTATCAAATCTAGAAATATATTTGTGTGTGTGTTGATCCCTTGTGTTTTTAAGGATGAATTTAAAAAATTTTAAAAGTTTTAGAGCTCCTATTTTTTATGGCACTAATTATGCTTACCGAAAAATGTGAATGAGAAGTGCTTTGGAATCAATTGATGAGCGTGTGTGGTTAGCGATCGAACAGTGTTGGACACCACTGGTTACAGGGGAGGGTGAGGCCACTACTTCAAAACCCTTTGAGTCATAGACCGAAGCCAAACATAGACTTGCACTTTACAACTCTAAAGGTCTTCACGTTATTTCCTCAAATGTCATACCGAAAGAGTATAATATAATCGTAACGTGTGAAACTTCGAAATAGGCTTGGGACATAATTGCATTTACTCGTGAGGGCACTAGAACGGTTAGGGCATATAAACTTCAAAACCTCACTACACGATTTGAGACGATTAAAATGTTAGAGCGTGAGTCGTTTGATGAGTTTACGCTAGGTTGTCCAATATTGTCAACTCATCTTTTAACTTGGGAGAGAAAATACCCGACAACCTAGTCATAAAGAGAACAAAAGAAGATTGACTTCTCCCTCCTTGGGACACTTATTCTAACTCTCCTCTGCAACGAAAACAAAATAAAAAATCTAGTCGACAAGTTTGCAAACCGATAATAAGCTGGAAAAAGTTAAGAAGAAAGTTATAATCTATGCCACGCCCTTCTTAGGGGAACCTGGGACCAGTGTAGGATACTCCATAAGAAGGAGTCATATTGTCAGTTCTTGACAACAACACCATAATCTCAATAATACGTATTAGAATCTGCCAAATTATCTAAAAAAGCCCTATTGGCTTGCCTAGTCTTCAAATAGTAAGTGTTATCTCCAATGGTTCCCTATTTGTAGTAGAACATTAACTCAGGGATCCCTATATGAGTTCCATAAATCTCATTTAACCTACTTACTCCATTCACAACCCTACATGTGTTCCTAGCAGGAACTACATCGAAATACTCACAAAATTGAAGAAAGATTATATTTTGAGGAAAGGTAATACCACACTCAGTAATGAATTGAGTGAGAATCCAATGACCCTCTGCTAAAGTATAAACATTCACAGGACCCTAAACAATCTCTAAACCTACCTAATCGAGAATTTTCCTTTTTTTCCTAAATTCCTCTAAGGAATCCTTATCAACGATATAAACCAAGATTGAAACAAGGGAAAAAATAGAGAAAAGTGGAAAAACCATATAGAAATCTAAAGACAATAGCAAGGATTGAAAAACGATGACGGGTAGCAGGTAGCAAAAGGTTGCAGAAAGAAAGCTTGAAAACAAGAAAAAATTCTAAGTGCAGAAGATTTGAGAAAAAAAGAAAAGGGAGAAAATTTCTGCCCTATTTATAGGTCACCTCGATAATAAAGACACAATAATTAACTGCACGAACGATTGAACTATCGTTAGCTGCACGCTTCCCAAAGCACAAAAAGACCAGCGTACCCTTTAGCAGTTTGAAAAATTGAATTATTTTCAAAAAAGTCATTGTCAACTGTGCTAGTGAAATTTTTTACAAGTCTGAAAGGTCGGATGCCGACCAACGCTCAGATCATACACCGAGCAACATTTTGAACAAATACTACATACTTTTGATCAATCATCAAACATGGATCAATGGGGGCTTTTGTTCTATGTAAATATTACCTTCCCGTGTGGACCAATGAACAAAAGACACCTGTCATCCTATGTGGCCATTTAGCTATCTTAATCGGTATAAGAGGAACTTAGTCGGCTATAATACCGACCAACTCTACAATGCGAACCATCAGGAATAGGAAAATTTACTCGAATGGAAGGGTGACCAACACTGAATGCTAAAAGTCTCATTTATTATATACAAATGTAAAATTCCTGGAAATATAAAGACCCTTTGTCTCTAGGGTTCTGGACCACTTTTAATAGACAATGTCCATTAGCTCAAGGAGAGGATTCAACCAATCTCAAGCACACCATACCGAGATCTTGTAAACATGAACAATAAAATCAAAAGTGTACGTAGGCTTTTAATAGCTGAACCACTTTAAAAATCTTTGCCTCTTGTATGTTTGTTTAGATTGCTCTTATTATTTATCTGTGATTAGAAAATTAGACCCATTCCATTTTTGTACATCAAGATCAAGAAACACTATAAATAAGCAATGAACCCAATAAGGAAGATGGGATTTGGAAAAATTCATTTACATTACTTTTATCCTCTTTTTTATTTTCTTTTGTTTTCTTTTTCTTTCTTTTATTTAGAACATTTATTTCATTCCACAGTAGTTTGTAACCTTTTCTTTTAAAGTTTATTTAAAATTTCTCACCTTTAACTTTGTTGTCATTTATTTTTTTGCTTTACATTTCCTTAGTGTAATTCTTTATTTTACCCGCACTTTACTTCCTTGCAACCCTTTACTTTAATCATATTTTTTTCTATTATTTACAAAGATTCACTTTTATTTCAATTCATACAATTTATTATTATTTTTTCTAGTTATTTAGCCCAGCTTAAGACTTACGTCAAAGTCTTCCCTAAGGAAAGCATAAGTCCTCTTAATTAAGGTTACTAACGTAACACAATCACATGATATTATCACTAGACTAAGAATTTTGGTTATTAACACCAAAAATCTTACTTGGCACGCTCGCAACTCTAATTGATCATCAAGACAAGTGAAAAATTAACCCAAACACACTTTTTACTTCGATGCATCATATCCTATTGTTTCTTTACATGATGCGAATAGTATTTAAATTGTTTAAGCAAATTTTATGTCATAATATTTGGACTTGATCAATCCACATATTATATTATACAGGATGTTACACGGTACATATTTAAAATATTAAAACTTCCCATATTAATAATAAATTACAATACATTTTAAATACTTTAAACATCTGATTTGAATTTATGTATTGACATTCACATGAAATTATTCAAATCATATCTCAATTATTTAATTAATTAAAATTACGGGGTATTACAACCCTAATTTAACACATAATATGATGTTGACTATGAACCATAAATAATTCTTTTTGAAGAGTGGTGGAAGTGGCTTACTTATGAAAAACATAAAGCAATGTTGCATAATATCAAGAAGATTGCTACCCCCATGATAGAAACTTTTCAAGAACCTTATACGTTAATAGTTAATCAAGGTTGGTGAGGGGATGTATAACAACCCCGAAAGAAAAGAAGTATCTTATATAAACAAATATCTATCCTTCAGCTTTTGATTATGGGAGAACGTTCATTGAATTTCTATAAGAATGAGCAACAAAGCCCTTAGATTTGAGACTTAAAGTGAAGACTAGCTTTAGATATTTTTTACATTTGTCCCCGACTTAATTTTTTTTTACCCATCTTGCATGAAGTATGTTAATGAGGTATGTTGATTCTTCTAGTCATTTGTTGAAGATATAATCAATGTCGATGCGAACATGAATTGCGAATTTAGGTGTATTTCTTAAATATTGGAAAATCATAGTCTATATGGTTGAAAGAAGATAGGGACTGGTATAATAGAATATATTATTACAAACAAGGGTTTTTATAAATGGGTATTTGGGATTTTTTTTATGATGATTGGCTAAAGGTATTGGGTAGTTTTGAGAGTCCGTGCAAGAAGACACCATGGATGATAATGCTCGAATGTGGTTACCTAAAGGCACATGTTTGGAATTTTTCTTGTGATTTTATTTCCATGGTTGATATTTTACTTTCCTACTGATGTTCCACAAACCAAACATTTACCCAGTCATTTTTTCATTAACCCTTGCATGTGACAATAATTTTTGTGGTACTCATATGAATTTTTTTCAATGTGATGGTTACGAGTCACTCAATAAGTTTTCCATGTTTGTATCTTGATCGTGATCAATCATTATGCTAAAGGAGTTCTGGATTTTAATAAAATCTTCCCCAAGAAAACAGTTACATGTGATGCTTTAGTTGACTCACTTGATGATTTCATGAACTTGATGTTTTGGTGGAATAAAGATATCTCTCTTTTTGTGCATATTTATTTAATATTGTGTGGATTCGAAGGATGATTTGCATAACTTTTTATACACGCAAAACATTGATTTGTAAAGGATATCTTAAAAAATTGTAAGATTATTTACATAATGTGATTAATGAGTGTATTTATTATTTTGGTCATAGTTTGATATTTTATTTTATTTAGTTTTTCAATACACTCCTAATTGGGTTATAAATATTTATTAATTACTTTTTTTATTTAATCATCAAAATTATATTCATAGTTGATATCTAAGTAGTGAATATATAACATAAATCGGTGGGTTATGGCTTGATTTTTTCCTAATAGCATACGTATAGATTCATCAAACACAACTCGATTATACATAACCCCTTTATTTTAAACTAAGTCGGGCTAAATTCTTGACCAACATATTAAATGACAGACCAAATATGGCACAAGTGAAATTATATCACAAGTTGGGTATTATTCCTCTCTAGCCCATACCAAATATAAAGTTAAAATTATAAAATCCAACTAACCCGAAACTTCACCCACTTTATATTACTGTCTCTCTCCCCCCCCCTCTCTCTCGCTCTCTCTCATCATTATAATTTATTTTATCGTACAATTGTCAATTTATATAAATAATATTTCATAGTAAAAAATATAAGTTTATTAAATTTTTTTATTAGGGTGGGTGAACTTAAAAATTATTCATCTAGAAAAATAAGTTTATTTTGTTATTTGTTAAGGCTAAGCTAGTCATGTAACAAAAGTTAGGGTGGTTAAACGTACTAATACCTTAGTCAAATATCCTTGTTTTTTGGGTGCATGAACTTAATATTATGTGGATGGGTCACACTTTTTTTTTGAATTTCCATTGTTGATGTATATTAATTGTTGAACATAAACAGCCTAGAATGCTCTTTTGCACAACACTTTACTGTGATACTATGAATGATATATATATATATATATATATATATATATATATATATATATATATATATATATATATATATATATAAAGAGAGAAATAGAGGTATTAGAAATTTAATGATACATGTTCCATTATTTTTTTTGCCACTTGTTCCTTCAAACCACATACCGATGTTTAATGGTAATATATTGTATATAAAAAAACATTTTAACTTATGGATATAACAACTCACTCATGTTCCTCTGAAGTTGTGCTTAGGTGATACAAGGTCTTCATTCTAAGGGCGGGGGAAAAAGGAGGTATCTCATCGTTAAGTGCATTCGAGTTGTGTAATAGCGTAAAATTGGAAGTTCCCATCCTAGTTTACTATACCAAAAAAGAGTCATAAAGAAAATAATCGATGCAAAATTAAAGAGAAATGTAATCGAGAACTAAGTAACAATGATGGAATGTATTAAGAGCCACCTTCACCATTTCCATCTCTTGTGAGTCAAAACAACATATATTCTCTCTTGCTCTTTTATGTGTACACATTAAAAGTGTATGAGTAATGGTGTGTGTAAAGTTTATGAAAGTGACAATAAATTAATGTGTGTTTGCGTGCGAGTGTGAGATAATGTGCATACATAAATGTGTAATTAAGTGAAATTGTGCAGTATCATAAATATGTAAATAAGTGAATGTGTACAAGCATAAATGTGCAAGCAAGTGAAAGTGCGTGGAAGGTGTATAAGAGTGTAAATATGCATGTGTGTGTAATACATGCATATGTGTAGTGCAAGGGAATATCATGACATAATCATTAAAAAGATGAGTATGAATAGCCAAAGGAGATAAATAAATGTGATGTTAAGTGAAAAATAGATAAAATGCTAAAAAATAGGAAAAAAAGCGAAAAGGGAAAAGATAAATATGTACAAAATCGTACTTGAATCCATAGTAGATATGAAATGCCCATGTATCGCGAAGAGAGATTAGATACCACGTAGTTTGAAATATGTTTTAAAAGGTGTATCTACATTGTATTTGCAATTTAAGGGTGCTTATGTATTATTATAAAAAGTTAGTATTGGAACACTTTTTGTATAAAAAGCGAGTGTTGAAACCCTTTTGTGTGAAAAGTGAGTTTTGAAACCCTTTTTATGGGAAAAGTGGGCATTGAAACCGTTTTATGTGAAAAGTAGGGTTTGTAACTTTTTTGTAAAGAAATCGAGTATATAGAGCCATTATATTATCAAATTCAATATAAATCCTATTTTTGGTATTTTTGATATGTGAAAATAGGTTTGTGAAATCATATATAGAAAAATGGTAATAAACTAGTACTGATTATAGTGATGACAAAATAGTAGTAGGAAATGCAAAGAAGATGATGAAGATGATAAGTATGTATGAATATACTGAAGAAAAAATAAGGCAAAATGTGAAATATAAAATTTATAAAATACTTTTGAACCTTTAGTAGAGCATTAATAGTAATGTTCTTTGAAAATTACCTCCAAAAGTGCTTCAATGGATCTTGATGACGCAAGGGATAATGTTTTGGATAAAGGAATTTTATGAAAAGGATGTTTGGATTATGAAATGAGGATTTGGAGGTGGCTTGGGTTGAAAAGTAAGCTAAAATGGGTGTATGGGAGCTAGTAAAAGTATTTTTCTGGATCCCTAGAATTGATGGGTATGGATGATATTTATTGAGATGAAATATGAATTTTTTAGCGAGCAAGATACTCTCGGGGTGGGCTGGGTGGGCGGGGTTCTATTGATCGGTACCACACTTGTCATGCCGATCATCAACCTATCCTTACATAGTCCTGGTTTTGGTGCAATTTTGTATCTTAGCCATAAAATTTGACTTGGGTGTTTAATTAGCGCACAGTCTAAAATGTTGGAAATATAATTATATATACTTAATAAAATGGAAGAATTTTAGATTTTAAAGTTTAATTTTGTGAAATTTTCTTGGAATTTGAGTGAAGGATTCTGAAGTGAATATTTTGAATGGCTTTGGGTTTCCTAAGTCTTGGGAATAAATTTTCTCCTCATAAGGCTTATAAAAATTATACATGGATAGTATTAGGGTATTGTATAAGGTATTAAATAAGGTTATATGTCCTCAAGGGACCCAAAACGTGTTGGTAGAAATGGTTAAGGGTTCCAAAATGGGGTGTCTACAAAGCCCATCGATGGGTGATCTTACTATAAGTTATTGCCGTTGTAAAGAGACAACCAAAATATGGGTGTAATAGTCCATTGTGCTATTGGACGGGGGGATAAAATCGAGTTTGGTTGGATACCAAAAATAAAGTCTAATGTGGTTATTTGAATTTGATAGCGTCGGCTAGGAAAGAAAAGGTTTAAGTATCTCCCTAAAGAGAAAATGGTTTGTATATACTTCTTTGTTGGGAGGATAAATATAGTATATTGGTGTGGTTGCACTTCTTTTTAAGCTAGAAGAACAAGAAAACTTCCTTTTAAGATGGAAGAATAAGCGACTTTACTTCCTTTTAAGTTATATGAATGGGAGAATTACCTTTCATGCCAAAAACGTATAGGAACTTCCTTAAAGCCAGAAGAATGGGCGGGTTACAGTTATTTTTAAGTTAGAAGAGTTGGGAAACTTCCTTTTATGATAGAAGAGCATGCAGGTAAGACTTTTTTAAGACAAACGAGCGAGAAATCTCCCTTTTAATCAGGAAGAATGTGCAGGTTGCACTTTGAGAGTGCGCAATCGAGATCTCAATAGAATATTTGTATAATTAAATGACCATCACACACAATATCCAAATTTCATATTTTTATCCTAAGACATGCATTTAGATGATAAAATAGATAAATTAAAAAATGTATTCAACAAAGGCAAATTGAGGCAAAAACCCCTTTCGGGTAAAACCTTTTATTTTCAGCACTTTAGAGAGTTTACAAGACTATCGACTTATAGATTACTTGATACCAGCCACAAGTATAATGTACAATGTCTTCATAGAATCTCCAAAGAATATTACTCGGTGAAAAGCAGTCCACACGTGGCTTTCCATGCTCGGTATCCACCAATCGACCTTTGCCTTCCACAATGATCCCCTCGAGAATCGCAATGATCTACTATGAAGAAACTCTCTCCACAAGAGTTGAGTATGAAAGGATACAAACTATAGGATTTAAACTAATTAAATGAAACTATAGGGATGTGTTGTGAATCAAAAATATTTTCTAAACTCAAAAGGTTAAAAACTTTTACAAAATATGTGTAGAAAACTGTTCTGGAAAAAATCTTAACACGAAATAGGTATTAATATGGAGTTTATAAATTTCGAGACAATGATTTGTTCAAATGAAAATAATTCTCTTTCAAACAAGAATACAAGTTCGTTAGAACAGAATAACTATCTCGTTCGAACTGGCTTCAAACGACATAAAATTTTACGCCATCTTTGATTTTCGTTCGATGAGCCTTCGAGAGAACAAGACATATGATTCGAACGATAATGACTTCTCGTTTGAACAAGGCAGGCAAATTTTGAAAAAAATTAAACATAAAAAGTGCCTCGATTTTAATAAAAAAATCATGTTTCAGGTTAAAAAAATCAACATGCCAAAATAAATTCAAGGAATAAATTTTGAACTCTTAGTAGCATGACACCTTCATATTGTGGAGATCCTTAAAAGTTAGAGATGCTGGATACACCAAAATCTATCTAAGCTTAAGCTATTGAGGAATGATAAAAAATATACTCTTACAAATCTCCCCCCTTTGGCTATTCCGGTATAAACATAAGACCGAAATCCAAATGATATTAAAATCCCCTAAGAAAAAAATAATATCCTAATACCGTCCCAAACCCTAAAATGGATTGGTACAAGAATAAAGATGTCTTCAAAATAAAGTATTCAATCTCCACTTCTTCTTTTTCTTCTCTTGGTCACTTTATCTTCATCGAGTGTAATGAGAATATGATTTCCCAAAGTACCTACACACATGAAACAAAGGAAATATCTCATGATGCATTGAGTTTGACATATCAAATAACATAAATTCATAAAATTCTCCCCCATAAATCAAACTCCCCTGTAACTTGTTCTCCCCCTTTTATTTGCATGAAATAGACAAGGAGTAGAAACTAATCATGAAATAAAGGGAACATCATCGAAAAGAATAAGATATCTTCACAAAAAAACATATATAAATGATAAACCTGCAATGATTATCTCAAAGTCTCCATAAACTATTTTGAAAATTTTTAATCTTTTCAAGTATAAAAATGTTATAAAAACAACACACCATGAAAAACTTAAAAATAAACGTATCATGGAAATGGAATGTAGGGGTGTGAACATATTCCATAGGTTAATCAATGTAGACAAACGTAACATATGGGCACGAAGAAATAAGATACGACTAACGAAAGATCTCAATGTCTACCTTAGGTATAAAAATGGTGAACTCAAGTGAAATTGACTTAACCTAATCAACGAATCAAGACCGTAAGTGATTTTCATACCAATTGTGTCCAAAACTATGTAATGATTTACTCTATTTTTATAGGATGTGTAAACTTATTGATCTTCGACTTAACTCCCTCAAAATATCACATATTGAATATTTCTCTCAATTCTTTTTAAAGAAATTAATGCTCATATGTAGTGAAGCATCAGTGTTCTTATAAATTGGCCTGACTCTTATGTTTTTATGTGCCTTTAATCTTTTAGGCTCTTTTTTATGCAAATGGTGGCTATTCATGAAAATTCAACTTGTCTTTCGCAGCCCGATTACCTTGCTTATAATATTCCAAATTTATCGAATAAATGATTTTCTATTTTTTTTCAATTCAAGCAAAGGTTCTTACATGAACTACTTTTATTATCTCGTTTTTCACATCTAGTTCATTTTAAAAGCAGGATTGAGATGAAAACACTACAATCGACATGTGAAAGGTAAGTGTAATACTCAAATAAATCTATGCTCGTGTGCATTAAAGGTGACAAGGAGTCAAACATGTAGCAAGTTGTCATCATATCACATCTTAATGACTCCACACATTATAAAGCACATAAATGAAATGATGTCGCGTCTCAAAATACTATAAAATAGTCACGTGGATATGTAATGAATGGTGACTTGGACATCTGTAATGTTCATCCACATATGGAGTCAAAAAATATAAAACTCTTTCTAGATTTTTTAATTTTTATCAAAAATAAAATCTTTTTGTCTTTTTCACTTTTTCTTAAAAAGAAATGAAAATCTTTTTGAATTTTTCAAAAAATTTCAATAAAAAATATCTCTATTTTGGATTTTTCAAAAAATATATCAAAATAAAAAATATAAATACAATGATAGTACAATCTAGCAATAGGCATGTAAGATATGAACATTAAAAACGTATTATGCTAGAAACAAGTCTGAACCTCAATCATTAGGCCTAGAGGAGTTCTCCAATGGAGATGACATCCTATGAAAACCTCCATCAAATTATGTAAAGTCTTTACTAAATACTCTACTTGCTCTCAAACACTCAAAATCTCTCATGTGATGTGCGGGAGCATGCAGAGTACCATGTGTGAGAGTGCATACAAGGAATCATGTGGTATCATATTGTGGAAGATACCTATGAGACACTCTACTCAACTATAAACAAAACTTTCTTAGGTAACCTTTTTTCTTGGAATGGGAATAAATATACACGGGCTTGGGTCCACCTATCTCAAAACATCTAGGTCAATCTCTCCTAGGATGGTTTGGTCGAGGGCCATATGGATCTAAGACAAACTCGGGACCCGGCTCGGGCGCATCATGGGAAGTGGAGCACCGTCGTAACCTATTCCTAGCCTCTCAATGTTACATAAAGCGGGATCGAGGAGCATTTTTCCTACCTTTTTAAATGTTTCCTCTAAAGTGACCTTGACCTCTTAGACAAATTCGAGATCTCTCTCAAGTTAGGATACACGGGCTTCAAGTTTCTCACGAGTATCTAATGAATATTGAAGATCTTCCAAAAATCTAGCAACAATGTTGATCAAATCACTCTTTTCTCGGCCTAAAATGATCAGCTGCTGAGATAAAT
This sequence comes from Sambucus nigra, assembly GCA_949130495.1. NCBI lineage: Eukaryota > Viridiplantae > Streptophyta > Magnoliopsida > Dipsacales > Adoxaceae > Sambucus > Sambucus nigra. The sequence goes on from OX422217.1 coordinate 320,345,176, forward strand.
AAACCTTCACCTTCCCGAGTTGAGTCACCGACGACTCACACACCCTCAAAACTTTCACCTCTCTCAAATCCTTATTAATCATTTTTGTCTTCAACGTCTCGACGTATAAATCATTAAAATCCTTTTGGAGATCACTTTCTCCCTCACTCCAAATTTCATCCTCACAGTCACTCTCCCCCGAATTAATAGAAACATTATCGAGGCTTTCACGTTTAGATATGTCCTCATCAGCGTAGGACAAACTAGGAGTAATTACGTGACTAGCCATGAACACAATGCACGATTCATGTGGTGATTCTCCCCCTGAATCAACCGACTTGATGTCACTTTTGCTAAGAGTGGCTTTATCTGCAATCTCTTTTCCTTTTCTCTTTATCCTAGTGGGACATTCATGTGCCTTGTGCCATTTATCTTCGCACGCATAACACCTTATATATTCCTCTTTCTAACTGCTACTCTTGACCTTATCCTTCCTTTTGTTTTTCTCAAAAATCATTTTATTGGAATTTTTTTTTTGAAAATTTGAGAAGCTTTTTAAAAAAATTCGCAACAACGCCAAGTCATCAAAATTGCAATCTCCCTCGGACTCGAACTCAAACTCATAAACTTTTTCTTTATTATTTTTATTAGTTTGAGTCTTTAAAGCTACCCCTATATCTTTAGGTTTAATGGTTTTAGGGAGCATATCTATCCCATAAGTTTGAAGGTCTCCGACGAGTTCTTCTAACTTAAGAGTGTCAAACATCCCTAACAAATTAAATACAGTGACCTAAGGAATAAAACAGAAAGGGAGTGACCTCAAAATCTTTTTCATAACTCTTGTTTTCAGAATTTTATCACCCAAATAAATACTTGAACTAATAATGTTCGATAAATGCACATAAAACATATCAAAACACTCGAACTCTAAAATAGTGATAGTCTCAAATTGGGTGGTAAAATTTAGAAGCTTTGACGCTTTAAAAATATTGATACCCTCATGCATGAGTTGCATGGTATCCCATTCTTCTTTAGACGTAGTGCACATCACGATGCGATGGAACTAATCAGGGGTGACAGCTCCAGAAATAGAACTAAGTCTATAAGAATTAAAATTTCTCCATTTAAATTCCTCATCAGTCCAGGAAGAAATAGGTTTAGAGCAAACAACATTATCGATAGTGATCGTGGGACGAGTCCACACTTTTTCACAAGCTAACCAAACTCGCTCATCTATGGCTTTCAAGACAGACCCCATCCTAGCCTTCTACTATGTATAATTTGTACCATCAAAGATGGGAACTCGATTATACAAATTCTCCCTTAAAAGCTAACTTTTCAAAGATCAACATTTAAAAAAAATGGAAAAAAACATAATTTTATAAAAATGGACCAGACAGTATATTTTGTGTAACATGCTCTGATACCAATTTGAGAGTGCGCTATCATGATCTTAATGGAATTCTTATATAATTAAATGTCCAACCCACACAATATCCAAATTTTATCTTTTTATCCGAAGACATGCATTTAGGTGATAAAACAAATAAATTAAAACATGCATTCAACAAAGGCAAATTGAGGTAAAGCACCCATTTTGAGTAAAACCTTTCATTTCCAGCACTTTAAAGAGATTACAAGACTATCGACTTATTGACTACTTGATACCAGTCCAAAGTATAATGCATAGTGTCTTCGTAGAATCTCCAAAGAATATTACTCAGTGAAGAGGAGTCCACGCATGCCCTTCCACGCTCGGTATCCACCAATCGACCTTTGTCTCAATAATGATCCCCTCGAGAATCACAATGGTTTGCCGTGAAGAAACTCTCTCCACAAGAGTTGAGTATACAAGGATATAAACTATAGGGTTTAAACTTATTCACTCAAACTAAAGGGATGTGTTGTGAATCTAAAAGTTTTTCTAAACTTAAAAAGTTAAAAACTTTTACAAAATATGTGTAGAAACTATTCTGGATAAAATCTTAAAAAATTTGAACACTAAACAGATATTTATATAATGCTCAGAAATTTCTAGGCAACAACTCGTTGGAACAAAAATAATGATCATTTGAACGAGAATAGAAGTCCGTTAGAATGAAATAGAATCTCTGTAATACCCTGTAATTTTATAGATTTTATTTAATGGGATTAATTAAATTAAATAGAAATTAATTGAAGATTAATATGGACTTAAATACTAGCAAGATTTGAGTTGGTATTTGATTATTATGATGAGGTTGAATATTATTGGGTAAATATGATAATATATGATTAAAAATGATTAAAAATATCGCAAGTCATAAATACGATAATTCGAGAAATTAAGTTGGGACGCGCGTATCAGTCGCATTAGGAATCAAATTAATTGGATTTAAAAGTAAATTATAATTTTATCATCCGTATGGTCATTTTGAGTGCGCCAGTGTGTCCGAAAGGGCTGAGATAGTCAGAAAACACTAGCGGGGGGTTTAGTTTGGATCCCGGGGCATTTTTGGGCCAAACCGACAACCCGGGAGGGTATTTTGGTAATTTTTTTTTAGGGAATAGTAACCCACGAAAATTAGGTCTTGCAATCAACTTATATTAGGGAACTTTGGGGTCATTACTTGTCAAATCAAGTCTTGAGCAACGAGAGAAGAGAGGAGAACTTCGAAGGGGTTTCCAAAGCCATAACCAGCACCCGTCGCCGCGATCGTCGAAATTGTGACAGGAAAGAGAGGAGAACCAACCTAGATCATCATAAAAAATTCAGAACTTCTATACAAAGGCAAGTGATTTAATCCATTAAGATTCAGCAAATAAATTATCCATGTTAGAGAAGGATTTGATGATATACTTGAAAATAATTAAAACTCATGAAATTTGGAGATGAAACCTTAATTATGGGTAGGATGTTTATGTAATCTTGATTCTGGAAGGATTTCACTTATTAGATCACAAACCATGTGTAATTAAGTTTGAATTTATGAAGATATTATGATGATTCTTGAAGAAAATAGAAAAATAAGACTTTTTATGAAATTAGGATGATTGATCCAAGAAAAGACTAATTGATGATGAATTGAGAGTTATGGAACCTTTAGAATCATCTAATTAGGTTGTATAATGATCCTATATGTTTACTTTAGAATTTAATATCTTGTAATGAAGATTTGGGACAAAAATGGGACTAAAAATGAAGCAAACTCGTAGCCTGCACATGCTTGATCGATCGATCGACATTCATATATCGATCGATCGATCGTGCTCGATCGATTCATGATCATAGGTCGATCGATCGACCTCCCCAGAAATAGTGAACTTTTTCCCCTTTTTGGATTTAACCCATTCCGACAAGTGAAAGTTGGACGAGGGGATTATGTAAATACGTTAGGACTTTAGGGAGACCAGTAGGGACCTAATTAAAGCCCGAAACATATTAGAATTGATTTGGAACTTAGTGATTGAATTTCCGAGTGTCCGACGAGGAACTTCCTATTTTATGATGCAAGAACATTATTTAAATTATTAGGAGTGATAAGTTAGGATTTGGACATAAATAAAGAGTTAAGGGCACTGAATTGATATGTGAGAAAGTTAGGAGACCTAGTAACCTCTTTGGTTAGGATTAAGTACTCAAAATTTACGACGTGAGACGTATCGATGAAATATATTATATATCATTCGAAATAATCATAATGTACGAATTTGACTAATGGTATAAGGCTGAGAATATACTTTTAATATTACAACAAGTTATTTAAGCTGTGTGAATGCTTAGTACATGGATTATTATGTGTATGACATATCTACCATACTTTCTATCACGGGAGGTCGGCTTTTGATATAGGGCCATCTAATCTTTGTGTGCCTACGGAGGGATTTAGATTTGTACCTTAAGGGCATAATTCGAAATGGCTTATTTTTAGTTAATAAGTCAGCTGACCATGGGTGCGTAGGTATATGCGTGACCCATGGAGATGTGAACTATGTTCGCATCCAAGTTGTGTGATTTAGCTTATTGAAACGATTCTTGAGATGTTCGGAATGCGTAGTCCTTATGTACGTGATGTACCGGGATTCGATAGCAGAGTATGTGTGCACCACATCTTAGCCAGGTGGTGCCATATTTGTATATTTATGCTGAGAATGATATACTTGCACTTAAATTGTGAATACGAATATTTGAGATACTTGAATGGAATTCAAAATGTGATAATTCATATCGTAATTGATTAATAATTCTGATTAATGAAAAGGTGATTTATAAGCAGAATATAGTTGAATAATATGAATAGACCCCTATATTATAAAACGAGGTTAAAGGTATACGTTAGGCGTGCACATTAGTTGAGGGGTTAAGGACTCATGTGAAAACACGTAACAAACATGTATAAAATATTTAGTGTTTAATGCAATTAAACACTTGTTGTATTTTAAACTATTTTCACCTCGAGTTCTGACCCGTTTGCTTTCAAATATAATTTTCTTATAAAACCTTTTAGGTGCCCCAGCACAGGGATGCCAAGCATAGGAGTTCCATTCCATTGACGTGCTGTAGCTGCTGTGGAAGTTACAGGATCTCGGTAGTAGACCCCTCCACATTCTGCATTTGGTTCTATTCAGGGTCATTTATCAGTTAGGGCATGTCGCCCCTTTCCATTTAGTGATAGCATTCTCAGACTACCAGTTTATATCAATTTTAGTTTTATTTAGTTATTCAGTATTTGTATTATTCAAGGGAGTGTTACTCTAGACTCATGTTATCATTCCATTATTATTCTATTGTGGTGTGGATGTGGTATAGTTAACTTATAATTTAATTGGTTGCATGTTAATTTAATTTAATAAAATTGGCAACTCACTTTTTAAATATTAGGTGGCTAGTAATTATTTAAAAACGTTTTCGACCATGATGCTATGAACTGAACCAACTTGACAGTTTGTATTAATTTGAATAAAGGAGTAGCTACCAAGTATTTAATTAGTCGGGGTGTCACAGGTGTCATCAGAGCATCAGGTTCTAGTGTCCTTAGGATCTGTACGGCTTGTTATGTTTTCTCATAACGTCCTTTGATATAGAGCCCTATATTTTAGGATTGTTGTACTCTTTTGTGTATCATACGTTCTCCAGTTATTTTGAGATGTTAACTGTGTACTTATAAAACTTCTCTTTTATTTCAGATGCCTCCTAGACGTGAAAACTGAGTTCCCAGGGTTGCCCAACCCGAACCTCAGCCTGCACCAGTTCAGGGTTCTATGAACGCTACTGAAGTTGCCACCATCGTAGCCTAGGCGGTAAATACCGCATTAACAGTTGTGCAGCAAGAACAACCTTAGGAAACGGGGGTAGCCCCAATCCAGGCGCAGGCATTCCCGTCTTCTTGGGAATGTTTTTGAGATGCCTTTCATAAGGCGCATCCTCTGGAGTTCACATGGAGCTCTGACGTTGTCATGTCGAGCCAGTGGAAAATGTACATCTAAAGACACTTAAGGATGTACGAGTGTACGGATGTGCAGAGGCAGGTACTGGCTACTTTTAAGCTAGTGGGATTAGCACTGCCGTGGTGGGAGTCAATTACCCCCTCAAAAGAGAGAGACGTTCTTTATATACAAGAGTTCTAGGTGCGGTTCGATCGCAAATATTTTCCCTCAGCGGTTCACACAGAGATGAGGCAAAAATTAATGAACCTCAAATAGTAAGGAAGGACAATGGTGGAGTATGAGACCGAATTCACTAAGGTTTTGAATATATCCCTGATGAGATCCCCACAGAAAAGAGGAAAATCCAGAGGTTCATGGATGGGTTGACATGGAGGATTCGTTAGAACTTACTGGGAAGTCTCTCGTTGGCCACTTATTTAGATGTGGTTAACGTAGCATTACTGCACTGCCAGGACCACCACTTTCACTTGTCAGAGGGTAAGCGAGCAGGAGGTTCCAGTCAGCAGGGCAGGATAGGGGGAAATGGTGCCAGCGGGGCACATTCAACTCAGGGACAACATAGACAGGGTGACCAGGGTCCCCAGTAGGGGTATTTTAAGATATTTAGATTAGGAGGCTTTAGGCATGGCCAAGGAGGTTTTAGGCATGGCCAGCACGGTCATCAAGGCCATCAGCAGTTTCAACAGGGCCAGTATGGCTAGGGAAGGGGTGGTAACGACCATCAGGGCCGTGGACAACAAGATCAACGAGGGGGAAACTTCTCAGGGAGATGTTTCCTATGTGGAAAGATTGGCCACAAACGTCAGGACTGTACTAAAAAGGGCAGGGCCGGTAGCAGCAACAGCAGTAATAGGGTGCTCGAAATAAGCCCAGAGACCCATGTTTCCCGTCTTCCTCCCACCACCACTGCAGATGCAAGCATTGCCACCAATCCCAGCCGTCCCAGTCCAGTAGGGACAACTTCAATACGAATGAGTTTACCAGTTCCAACAGAGAGCAATCCTACAGGATCCACCGACAATTCAGGGTATGTTTTCTATTTAGGGGACTATAGGGCGCATTTTGTTTGACACGGGGGCCACACACTATTTTATTACCATGAGATTTACGTACGCTATGGGGTTATTAGATACTGTGGAGAGCACCATTACTTGTGTAGATTCACCGTTGAGTAGGGGTTCTATAATTTCTCTTATATGTAAAGGTGTGGGTGTAGAGATCGAGAGGCTTACTTTGCCTGCCGATATGTTAGTATTAGATATGACCAAGTATGATGCTATTATTGGTATGGACTGGCTGATTGCGTATCGATCCATGATTGATGGTTTAAGTAGGAGTATTATTTTTTCCATACTCGGGGAAGAGATGTTTCTAGTGGCAATGCCTCATCCTTAGGGAGGATCGTCCACACACTTGTATTATATAGAGAAGGAGACCTCTAGGGAGGTGGTGATACCACTTGATTCGATTCAAGTTGTTAGGGAGTTTGCTGACGTATTTTAGGATATTCCTGGATTTCCTCCTAGTAAAGAAATAGAATTTGTTATAGATTTGGCATCGAGCACTCAGTCGATAGCCCGCGTACCTTACCGTATGGCTGCAACGGAGATGAGGGAGCTACGGGATCAGATAGAGCAGCTATTGGGTCACGGGTTTATCCGTAGGAGTACTTCACCATGGGGTGCTCCTGTGATGTTTGTTAAGAAGAGGTATGTATCTTTGAGATTGTGTATCGATTAACAAGAGTTGAATAAAGTCATGTTACGAAATAAGTATCCATTGCCCCGAATCGATGACTTATTCGACCAGTTACGAGGAGCCGCCTTCTTCTCAAAGATTGACTTAAAATTAGGGTACCATCAGTTATGAATTAGGGAGCAGGATGTCTTAAAGACTGCCTTCCTGATAAGATATGGTTCCTACGAGTTCAGGGTTATGCCTTTTGGCCTGACCAATGCCCCAATTGTGTTTATGGACTTGATGAATAGGATGTTAAGAGAATTCTTGGACCAGTTCGTCATCGTCTTCATTGATGACATTCTGGTTTACTCCCAGACTGAGGAAGAGCACGCCGAACACTTGAGTTAAGTTTTTCAGTTGCTACGTCAAACGAGTTGTATGCAAAATATAAGAAGTGTGGGTTTTGGCTGAAGGAGGTCCAGTTTTTGGGTCATATCATCTCGGACAGGGGAATATCAGTTGACCCGGGGAAGGTATCCGGAGTGAGGGAGTGGGGATAACCCACGACACCAACAGAGATACATAGTTTCTTGGGCCTAGCAAGATACTACAGGAGGTTTTTTTGGGGGTTCTAAAAAATAGCAGGTCCTTTGACACATCTAACTCGCAAGGGTGTGCCATTTATATGGAGCAATGCCTGTCAGTTGGCATTCGATGAGTTGAAGGACAAGTTGACCTCAGCACCAGTGTTAGCATTGCCTAGGCCAAGAGTGGAGTATCTAGTCTACACTGATGCATCCTTACTAAGACTTGGGGGTGTACTGCAACAGGAGAATTAGGCCATAGCTTATGCTTCCCCTAAGCTTCAGCCTCACGAGAGGAATTACCCCACCCATGACTTGGAGCTAGCGGCAGTCATATTTTCTCTTTGGATTTGGAGACATTATCTCATGGGGAGAAATTTCGTTTATTCACAGACCACAAGTCCCTTCATTACCTCTTCACCTAGAAGGAGATGAATATGCGTCAACGCAGGTGGCTAGAATTTTTGAAGGATTATCAGTTTGATATCTAATACCACCCAGGGAAAGCTAACGTGGTAGCAGACGCGTTGAGCCGTAGGCCAGTAAGTGAAGTGACCGAGGTGTGGAAAGCAAAGTGGAAGGAGTTGGGGCACCAGGACGTAGTAGCCCGATCATTCATGTCTATAGTGATAGTTACGCCCCAGATTATTATGAGGCTAATACAGGCCTAGGCAACATACCCGTTTTGTCAGGAGTAGATTGTACAAGTGTTAGGAGAGGGATCTAAGCCTTATTTTGTTAGTTCAGATGGGGGCTTACACTTCAATAGAGGGTTAGTTGTTCCTGAGGGCGAAGACTTTCCATATGAGGTAATGACAGAGTCGCACGGGTCACGATTCGTGGTGTATCCTGGTGGGGATAAAATGTACCAGGATATGAGGTGACAGTACTAGTGGAGAGGATGAAGAGAGATATTACCGAGTTTGTTTTGAAATGTGCCACGTGTCAACTAGTAAAGGTTGGCCATCAGAGGTCGACATGACTTTTACAGCCATTAGAAATCCCTATATGGAAATGGGAGAGCGTTTCCATGGACTTCATTACGGGATTACCTACATCGACGAGAGGTCATGACTCCATATGGGTGATCATAGATTAGTTGACAAAGGTTTCTCACTTTCTGCCAGCCCGGACAGATTACACTACGGGACAATATGCCCAGATCTTCATAGTTAAAACAGTCAGACTCCACGGGGTGCCTCTCAATATCTTGTCTAATAAAGTCAAAATATTTATATCACAGTTTTGGGAGAGTTTCTAGGAAGCCATGGGAACAGAATTGCAATTGAGCACGACCTATCACCCATAGACAAATGGACTGACCGAACAGATGAATCAGATGTTGGAAGACATGTTGCGCTTGTGTATCCTAGTATTTGGAGGTGGTTTGGAGCAATATCTTCCAATGGTGGAGTTTGCCTATAATAACTCCTACCAGTTCACTATTGGTATGGATCCCTTCGAGGCGTTGTACGGTAGACCTTATCGTTCCCCATCATGTTGGCTAGAGGTGGGGGATAACAAACTCCTTGGGCCGAAGATGATTCAGGATACTTCGACGAGAATAGAGATGATACAGAGCCGTATTCAGGTATCTTAGGACCGACAGAAGAGCTATGCCGATGCCAAGAGGTCCTTTCGAGAGTTTAATCTAGGGGACCAGGTGTTCTCAAAGTATCTCCTATGAAGGGGATTATGCATTTTGAAAAGAAGGGAAAGCTGGCTCCTACATACATGGGGCCATTCCCTATCATCGAACGAATTGGGCTAGTCGCATACAGACTTGGATTACCGGAACACTTGCATAGGGTCCATGACGTGTTCCACATTACCTCACTGATGAGATATGGCACCCCGCCTAATCAAATACTCGGTGATCAGTCCTTTATTAAATTAAAAATCAAGGTGAACAGTTGGTTCATTCTTAGCATCACTGTTGCAAATCAAATTTCCAATTTAACACCCTAAATAATTAAGCCAAGTGTAAAAACAATTTAGAACCTTATTTCCATTTTATTAAGTCCAATTATGAAAATCTTTTTAATAACCAACAATTTAAGATTTCATAAATACTAAGGATGAATAATAGCACACAAGAATTTAAATCATCTAAATAAACAAAACCAGTTTAAAACTATAAATGAAACCATCCTGACAATAGTTAAAACCCAAAGGGTACCAAATACTGAAAATAAAAGAACATTAATATCTGACAAATTCAACTGAATAGGGAAACGAGTGACACATGCCCTAACTAATAAGAACTAAAAATAAGAGTAAAGTCAACAATGAGGTCATCTAAGCAATGGCCTGCAACTCCCACCTAAGCTGCTGCGCGTCTGTTCCAAGGAATCTAAGCCTGACGCCCCTGCGGCTGGTCACCTGTAATATATACATTTATATAGACAAGAGAAGAGAAATAACAGAAAACAGGTCAGAGCCCGAGTGTAAAACATTTTAAAATTAGTTTAGAAAGTATTTAAAATGCTTACCGGCTAATGTAACAACCATGTTAGTATGCGTCACTCTCTTGAAAAATTCTCACATCTCATCTAGTGTGCACGTCTACCGTACTATTAACCTCAAAAGTTCATTTTAACTTAACCTTCCCATAAAGTTTCATACCGCTAACTACGATGGCTAAGATAATTAATTTTTGAAATTGAAGCTCTCATATATATCTTATTTTATATAAAAAATAGCCCAGTGTTGTCACAAAATTTTCAAACACTTATAATAAAGTCGGAGTATTTACTCATTACTTGACTATTTTTATGCACAATAGAAACTTCCCATACTTCCCATACTTAAGTATAAATATATATATATTAGCCACTCATATAATATATATACTATCGGAACCCCGCATAAAATCTATGGTGCTGACATACTCTGCTATCGAGTCCCCATATCACACATATTAAGGGAAATACTAGTTCGGAATAACTCTTAAACTGTATTAACATAAAACACATACAAATGGAGGCGAAGTATAGTTCCAAGTCACTAAGAGGTCAACACATACCCTCACGTCTCTTAGGACCGCCTGACTATCAATCATATAGCCTGTACCAAGGAATCCTATGTTCTAGGGTATGAGTCAATATCCCCCATAAAGGCGCAATCGAGATAAGACCGTCCCGACGCGAAAACTCCCGTGATAGCAAGTAGCCCGAGTATGATTTTTATACATATATATAATATATGCACAATCACACAGTCATATATATATATATATATAAATATCCACATTTCTAAATTAGGTGCGCTCACGACCCATAATTATAATTATCCGTTATTAACACATTTTACTTGATTATTTCGCATAACACACTCGTCATTTATATTCTCATTTATAATTCACGTCATACTCACTTCTCCTCTCTAGAAGTATTCTAAGTATAATTTCATTAGGCACACACTCATTCACCTTCTGGTCTAACTCCCTTATGAGCCTCAATCTTTCTATTAAATGTACATCTGTTTTCTTATATGCAAAAATAATTCCTCGTTAACCCAAAATCTCACCCTATATTAAATTTCACTCAATGGGGTCTACCTAGACCCTACTGGTCTTCTATATATCCCATTATACCCCAACAATAATAATTAAGGGTTCCTATGCATTTTAACCAGATTAAACCATCGGACGAGAATTATGCAGTTTTCCAAGAGGGGTCGATCGATCGATGTAAGGGGCTCGATCGATCGATCGTCGATCGATCGATGTTCTTGATCGATTGATCAATCAAGCAGTTATGACAAAACCTGCTCTTTTCCACTTACGGGTTTACCTCTACAACTTCAACCAAATCTCCATTAAGGATTCCCAAAATCCCAATTAACAATAATACAAGTATCATATACCTAACAACAAGATTTCCTACGTAAAATATGTCCGAATTCATCAAGTATTATAATTTAATGAGGTAAAATTCATATAAACTACAAGAACCCTAATTTTCTTTGAGTTTCCATTCTTTCAATTCTGTCCCAGATTTCTTACTTCTAATCCCATGCAAATTCATGGCTTATCCTCTACATGTGATTTAGACGTCCAGAACAAGTCTACTTCCTCTACACATATGATTTGAAATCTCTAAAAATATGATTTCTTCCATGAAACATGTTCTAAACAACCCTAGACTAACATGATTGAAACATTAACTAAAATAAAGCAAGATAGATACTTTCTTGGAATTTGGGTTTCTGAATTGTGGACGAAAGTGGTATGGTTGCGTTCCTTGTCACGCGATCTACGCTTTGGCGGTGGTGGTGGTGTAAACAGTCGAGTCCTTGACCTTGAGTTGCTTGGGAAGCTCCCCAACCCCTTCTCTAATGTCCGTTCTTTGCTTTTGTTTTTGTTAACCCTAGCAGGAAACTCACAAAGGCTGATTTATCCTTAGAAAATTCGGGGGTTTAATTACCCAAAAATGTAAAATGTCTAAAATACCCTTCCGGGATGTCAATTGGGCTTAAAAAGCCCCGAGACCCAAACTAAATCCCCGGGCACATTTTTTTGACTACCTCGACCCTTACGGACACATTGGCACACTCGAAATGACCATATGGGCGACTTATAATTTATTCACTCTTAATAATAATAATTTAATCCCGATATGACACAGGCGCGTCCCGATTGAATTTCCACAATTATCAAATTATATACTCATGATAATTTAATAAATTCGACCATACATATTATTTGATCCATTTAGTAATAATAAAAAAATTCCTAATAATTACTAACTCTCATCACGCTAGTAAATATTTAATATGATTTCCGGATTAATATTAAATTATATCATAATTTAATTTAATAAATCCCCAAATTTAAGAGTCATGAAAATACGGGGTATTACATACTTCCCCCCTAATAACGGAATTTCATTCCGAAATTCAGAAAATAAGGTATACCCGATAAGAATAAATCAGGGTATCTCTCGGGCATATCTGCCTCGCGCTCCCAAGTGGATTCCTCCACATTGTGATGCTCTCATTGGACCCGTACAAGTGGGACTACCTTCGATCTCAATTTCCTCTCGCTATAGTCTAGGATAGCCACTGGTTTCTCCTCGTAAGAGCTATCGGGTGATAAATCAATCTCCTCTATCGCGATGTGAGTATGGGCCATGTCATGCCGAAGATATTGTCTCAACGACGAGATGTGGAACACATCGTGAATGCGGTGAAAATGCTCTGGCAACCCTAATCTGTATGCCACTGGCCCAATCCTCTCGATAATGGAAAATGGTCCCACATACCTCAGAGCCTACTTCCCCTTCTTTCTAAACCTCATCACTCCTTTCATAGGAGATACCCGCAGTAATACTTGGTCCTCGATGCTAAACTCTTGGAAGAACCTCTTCGCATCAGCGTAGCTCTTTTGTCCGTCCTGTGCTACCTGAATGCGACTCTTGATGAGCTCAATCCTAGCTGAAGTTTCCTGAATCATCGTAGGTCCAAGAAACTTGTTGTCCCCCACCTCTAGCCAACAAGCGGGAGAACGACAAGGCCTGCCATACAATACCTTAAATGGAGCCATGCCGGTTATGAACTGATAGGAGTTATTGTAAGCAAACTCCACCAGTGGAAGATACAACTCCCATCCTCCTCTAAAATCATGGACACACATGCGTAGCATATCCTCCAACATCTGATAGGCACGCTCTATTTGTCCATCCCTCTGTGGGTGATAAAGTGAACTCAGTCTCAACTATGTACCCATGGCCTCTTGAAATCTCTCCCAGAAGCGCGACACAAAAATTTTGTCTCTATCAGACACAATATCCAGGGGCACCCCATGTAGCTGAATAATCTTGTCAATGAAAAACTATGCATACTAGCCCGTGGTATAGTCTGTCCATACTGGCAAAAAATGAGCTACCTTGGTCAACCGATCCACTATAATCCATATGGAGTCGTGACCCCGCTGTGATGTAGGCAGCCGAGTAATGAAGTCTATGGAAATACTCTCCCACTTCCACGTAGGTATCTCCAACGCCTGAAGTAACGCTGATGGTCTCTGATGGTCTACCCTTACCATCTGGCAGGTAGAACACTTGGACACGAACTCCGCAATGTCCTTCTTCATTCCACTCCACTAATACTACCGCCTCATATCTTGGTACATCTTATCCCCTTCGGGATGTACCATAAATCTGGACCCGTGGGACTGTGTCATCATCGCATGATGTAAGTCTTCTCCTTCTGGGACAACCAATCTCCCATTAAACCTCAAACCTCTATCAGAACGTACTGAATAGGACTCAGTACCCTCAGTTAAAAGCCGTACAATCTGTTCCTGACAAAACGAATCTGCTGACTGTGCCCGTATCACACTCATAACAATCTCTGGTGTGACTGTCATGATAGATACAAAAGAATGGGCTACCACATCCTGGTGACCCAACTCTTTCCACTTTGCTTTCCAGATGTCCGCTACATCCCCCATCGGTCTAGGGCTTAACGCATCAGCAACCTCGTTAGCCTTTCCCGAGTGGTACTGTATCTCGAACTGGTAGTCTTTCACAAACTCCAACCATCTGCGCTAACGCATATTCATCTCTCGCTGAGTGAACAAGTACTGCAGTGACTTGTGGTCTGTGAATAAGCAAAATTTCTCCCCCAACAAGTAAAATCTCCAAATCCTCAATGCAAAAACAACCGCTGCTAGTTCTAGGTCGTGGGTGGGGTAATTCCTTTCGTGAGGATTTAGCTTGCTGGAGGCAAAAGCTATAGCCTTCTCTTCCTACTGAAGTACTCCCCTGAGTCCCCATAAAGAAGCTTCAGTGTACACCAGATACTCTACTCCCGTCTTGGGTAAAGTAAGAACTGGCGCCGAAGTCAACTTATCTTTCATCTCATCAAAAGCCAATTGACAAGCATCATCCCAAACATAGGAAACTCCCTTTCGAGTCAGATTCATCAACGAACCCTCTATCTTTGAAAAGCCTCTAATGAATCTCTTGTAGTACCCGGCTAACCCCAAGAAACTATGCACTTTCGTCAGAGTCATGGGCTGTCCCCACTCCCTCACCGTCGACACTTTGCTCGGGTCAACCGATATTCCCAATTTTGACATAACACGCTAGAAAACTGTACCTCTAATAGCTAAAATCCGCACTTCTCATCCTTAGCATACAACTGATGCTCTCGTAGAGTCTGAAGAACTTTCTTCAAGTTCTCGGCATGCTCCTCCTCAGTGTATGAATATATCAGGATGTCATCTATGAAAGTGATGACAAACTGATCCAAGAACTCCCTGAACACTCGGTTCATCAAGTCCATGAATATCATTGGCGCATTTGTCAGCCCAAATAGCATGACTCTGAACTCATAGGACCCATATCTCGTCAAGAAAGCAGTCTTCGAGACATCCTGCTCCCTAATCCGTAGCTGATGGTATCCCAATCTCAAATCTATCTTTGAAAAGAAGGTTTCTCCACTCAGTTGGTCGAACAGGTCATCGATTCGGGGCAACGGATATTTGTTTCATATTGTGACCTTGTTCATCTCTCGATAATCCATGCATAACCTCCGTGAACCATCTCTCTTTTTCATAAACAACACTGGAGCGCCCCAAGGTGAGGTGATCCTACGAATGAAGCTCTGACCTAATAACTGCTCTATCTGATCCCATAACTCCCTCATTTCTACTGGAGACATACGGTATGGTGAACGTGCTATCGATCGAGTACCCGACATCAAGTTTATGATGAAATCTATCTCTCGACAGGGTGATAGGCCCGGTATCTCCTGAAATACATCAGAATACTCACGAATGATTGGGATCGAATCTAAGGGAATCACAACCTCCTTAGAGGTATCCTCCTCTATGTAGTACAAATGGGTGGAAGAGCCTCACTCGGGGTAAGGCATCGACACCAAAAACATCTCCTGCCCCGGAATGGCAAAGATGATACCCCCACCAAAATAATCTATCATGGCTCTGTACGCAACGGGCCAATCCATACCAATAATAACATCGTGCTCATGCATCTCTAAGACTAGCATGTCAGCTGGTAAAATTACGCTACCAATCTCTACTCCCACACCACGGCATATAAAGAAAATCAAAGACCCATTCCCCAGTGGTGAGTCTACACATGTCACAGTGCTCTCTGCTGTGTCTAATAACCCTAAGGTCTTTACAAAATGAGTATCTATAAAATAATGCGATGCCCTAGTATAAAAAAAAATCCAACTCATAGTGCCATGGATAGGAAACGTACCCTCAATTGTGGGTGGTGCCTGAGGTGTAGCTTCCTGGTGGACGTTGTAGACACGTTCGTATTGCAATTTCCCCTGCTGAACTGAAGCTGCTGGGATAGAGGGTAAGGCTGGAGCCTGAGTTGGCACTTCGAGGGCAGTTGGAAATAGTGGCCTCTGCGGATCATTACGGGAACCCTACTGCTGTGGGGCCCTATCTCCCAATGATTAATCCTAGAGCCTATGGCCATTATTGCCAAATCCAAAACATCTGCCCCTGAAGTTACCTCCCCTCTGTCCTGCTGACCACGGCCATATTGGCCATTACCACCCCGCCACTGGCCCTGCTGGAAACGCTGTTGACCCTGATGGCCATACTGCTGATGGTATTGGCCATGCTGATTAGACTGGCCCTGTCTGAATCCCCTAAATCCCTGTCTGGAGTCACCTGATCATAACTGCTTGGCAGGGTCCCCCTGATGAGAACTTTTCTCACTGTGATGGGTCTACCACTAGGCTACTTGTGCCCTACCAGTACTACTGCCCCCTATCCTACCCTGCTGGCTAGACTCCCCTACTCGTTTGCTCCCCTGTAGATTGAAGCGGTGATCTTGATAGTGTAACAAAGCATCATTGAGTACATCAGTGTAGGTACTCAATGATAGATTGCCTATGAGGTGCTGACGGATCCTCCAGGCCAATCCATCTACAAACATAAGTATCTTCTTCCCCTCCATGGGTGCCTCATTTGGCACTATAGTGAGAAGTCTAGTTAACTCCTCCTCGTACTCAACAATAATCATATTCCCCTGCTTCAGATTCAGTAATTTCTGCCTCATCTCAGTCTGCATGGCGGATGGGAAGTACTTGTAGTTAAACCTTGCCCAGAACGACTGAATCGTGATGCTGTCCCTCTCCTCTAAAGTGGTGGTGGACTCTCACCACTGCAAAGCGTCCCCCACTAGCTTGAAGGAATCCAAAAGATGCCTTTGCACATCAGTGCACTCATACATGTGCAGATGCCTCTGGATATCTTTCTTCCATTGGCTGGTGACTACTATGTCCGAACTACCCGAGAACTCTGGGGGATGCGCCTTCTGAAAGGCATCCCTAATCCTCTCCCATGTAGATGGGAGCTGTGATGGTACTAGCACCACTGCCTGAATCTGAGGTGGAGCCTGCTGCACTACCGCTAATGCGACATTCACTACCTGAGCAACAATAGCACCTACATCAGTTGTGTTCATCATTCCTTGAACCGGAGCTGCTGGATGCTCGGTTTGGGCATTCCTGTCTCAAGGTACGCGTCTCGGAGGCATCTGAAATGAGAAGGAATTTTATTTTTCTACAGTTATTAGCAAATCTCAAATAGATGAAGACGTAAGCATAAATACAAGAATACAACATTCCTAAAAATAGGGCTCTATTTCAAGGACGCTAAGCTAGAATCGAAATAAGTCGTACAGATCCAAAAAGACACTAGAACTTGATACTCTAATACCACCTGTGACACCCCGCCTAATTAAATACTGGGTGATCAGTCCTTTATTAAATTAAAAATCAAAGTGAACGGTTAGTTCATTCTTAGCATCACTGTCGCAAATCAAATCTCCAATTTAACACCCTAAATAATTAAGCTAAGTGTCAAAACAATTTAGAACCTTATTTCCATTTTGTTAAGTCCAATTATGAAAACATTTTTAATAACCAACAGTTTAAGATTTCATAAATACTGAGGGTGAATAATATCACATAAGAATTTAAATCATATAAATAAACCAAACCAGTTTAAAGCTATAAATGAAACCATCCTGACAATAGTTAAAACCCAAAGAGTACCAAATACTGAAAACAAAAGAACATTAATCTCTGACAAATTCAACTGAATAGGGAAACGAGCGACACATGACCTAACTAATAAGAACTAAAAATAAGAGTGGAGTCAACAATGAGGTCGTCTAAGAAATGGTCTGTAACTCCCACCTAAGCTGCAACGCGTCCGTTCCAAGGAATATAAGTCTGACGCCCCTGGGTTGGGCACCTGTAATATATACGTTTATATATGCAAGAGAAGAGAAATAGCAGGAAACGGGTCAGAGCCCGAGTGTAAAATAGTTTAAAATTAGTTTAGCAAGTATTTAAAATGCTTACCGACTAATGTAACATCCATGTTAGTATGCGTCACTCTCTTGGGAAATTCTCACTTCTCATCTAGTGTGCACGTCTACCGTACTATTAACCTCAAAAGTTTATTTTAAGTTAACCTTCCCATAAAGTTCATACCGCTAACTACAATGGCTAAGATAATTAAATTTTGAAATTTAATCTCTCATATATATCTTATTTTATATAAAAAATAGCCCAGTGTTGTCACAAAATTTTCAAACACTTATAATAAAGTCGGAGTATTTACTCATTACTTAACTACTTTTATGCACAGTAGAAAGTTCCCATACTTAATTATAAATATATATATTAGCCACTCTTATAATATATATACTATGGGAACCCCACATAAAATCTATGGTGTTTGCATACTCTGCTATCGCGTCACCGTATCACACATATTAAGGGAAATACTAGTTTCGAATCACTCTCGAACTGTATTAACATAAAACACATACAAATGGAGGCGAAGCATAGTTCCAAGTCACTAATAGGTCAGCACATACCCTCACGTCTCTTAGGACCGTCTGACTATCAATCAGATTGCCTGTACCAAGGAATCCTATGTTCTAGGGTACGAGTCAATATCTCCCATAAAGGCCCAATCGAGATAAGACCGTCTCGACGCGAAAACCCCCGTGATAGCAAGTAGCCCGAGTATGATTTTTATACAAATATATAATATATGCACAATCACACAGTTATATATAAATATATATATATATATATATATAAATAAATATCCACATTTCTAAATTAGGTGCGCTCACGACCCATAATTATAATTATCTGTTATTAACATATTTTACTCGATTATTTCGCATAACGGACTCATCATTTATATTCTCATTTATAATTCACGTCATACTCACTTCTCCTCTCTAGAAGTATTCTAAGTATAATTTCAGTAGGCACACACTCATTCACCTTCTGGTCTAACTCCCTTATGAGCCTCGATCTTTCTATTAAATGTACGTCTGTTTTCTTATACGCAAAAATAATTACTCGTTAACCCAAAATCTCACCCTACATTAAATTTCACTCAATGGGGTTTACCTAGACCCTATTAGTCTTCTCTATATCCCATTATACCCCAACAATAATAATCAAGTGTTCCTATGCATTTTAACCGGATTAAACCATCAGACAAGAATTATGCAATTTTCTAAGAGGGGTCGATCGATCGATGTAAGGGGCTCGATCGATCGATCGTCGATCGATCGATGTTCTTGATCGATCGATCGATAAATTAGTTATGACGAAACCTACTCTTTTCTAGTTACGGGTTTACCTCTATAACTTCAACCAAATCTCTAATAACAATTCCCAAACATCCAATTAGCAATACTACAAGTATCATATACCTAACAACAAGATTTCCTACATAAAATATGTTCGAATTCATCAAGTATCATGTTTCAATGGGGTAAAATTCATATAAACTACAAGAACCCTAATTTTCTTTGAGTTTCCATTATTTCAATTCTTTCCTAGATTTCTTACTTCTAATTCCATACAAATTCGTGGCTTATCCTCTACATATGATTTTGATGTGCAAAATACGTCTACTTCCTCTACACATATGATTTGAAATCTCCAAAAATATAATTTCTTCCATGAAACATGTTCTAAACAACCCTAGACTAACATGATTGAAACATTAACTAAAATAAAGCAAGATAGATACTTTCCTGGAATTTGGGTTTCTGAATTATGGACGAAAGTGGTATGGTTGCGTTCCTTGTTGCGCAATCTACACTTTGGCGATCTACACTCTGGAGATGGTTGCGTTCCTTGTCCGTGCCTTGAGTTGTTTGGGATGCTCTCCAACCCCTTCTCTAATGGCCATTCTTTGCTTTTGTTTTTATTAACCCTAATAGGAAACTCCTAAAGGCTAATTTATCCTTAGGAAATTCATGGGTTTAATTACCCAAAAATGTAAAAAATCTGAAATACCCTCCCGGGATGTCAATTGGGCTTAAAAATACCCCGAGACCCAAACTAAACCCCTGAGGACATTTTATTGACTATCTCCCGGACACATTGGCGCACTTGAAATGACCATACGGGCGACTTATAATTTATTCACTCTTAATAATAATAATTTAATCTCGACACGACACAGGCGCATCCCGATTTAATTTCCACAATTGTCAAATTATATACTCATGATAATTTAATAAATCCGATCATACATATTATTTGATCCATTTAGTAATAATCAACAAATTCCCAATAATTACTATCTCTCATCACGCTAGTAAATATTTAATATGATTTCCGGATTAATATTAAATTATATCACAATTTAATTTAATAAATACCCAAATTTAAGAGTCATAAAAATACAGGGTATTACAGGAGATATCTTCGAGACGAGTTGGACTATACTCACATTACTTTAGAGGATATTGATCTTCAGCCTGACAGCTCTTATAAGGAGGGGTCGGTTGCTATTCTTGACCATAGCGAGAGGAAACTGTGGTAAAAGATAATACCATTAATACCTGTTCAGTGGCGGCATTATAATGCTGAGGAGTCTTCCTGGGAGCATGAGATGCGCGAGTGCTATCCATAGTTATTTTTTCCAGGTATAATTTAATTCCAAATTTCGGGATGAAATTCAGTTATTAGGGGGAAGTATTTAATACCCCGTAATTTTATAGATTTTATTTAATGGGATTAATAAAATTAAATGGAAATTAATTCGGATTTAAATACTAGAAAGATTTGAGTTGGTATTTGATTATGACGATGAGGTTGAATATTATTGGGAAAATATGATAATATATGATTATTGAAATGATTAAAATTATCGCAAGACATAAATACGACAATTGGAGAAATTAAGTTGGGAAGCACGTATCAGTCGCGTCAGGAATTAAATTAATTGGTTTTAAAATTAAATTATAATTTTATCACCCGTATGGTCATTTTGAGTATGCCAGTGTGTTCGAAAGGGTTGAGATAGTCAGAAAATACTAGCCAAGGGTTTAGTTTGGGTCCCGGGGCATTTTTAGGCCAAACCGGTAACTCGGGAGGGTAATTTGGTAATTTCTATTTTTAAGGAATAGTAACCCACGAAAATTAGGTCTTGCAGTCAGCCTATATTAGAGCCCTTTGGTTTTATTTAGTTATTTTGTATTTGTATTATTTAGGAGTGTTACTCCGGACACATTTTATCATTCCATTCTTATTATATTGTGGTGTGCATGTGGTATAGTTAGCTTATAATTTAATTGGTTGCATGTTAATTTAATTTAATAAAATTGGCAACTCACTTTTTAAATATTAGGTGGCTAGTAATTGTTTAAAAACGTTTTCGAAAGTGATGCTATGAACTGAACCAACTTGACAGTTTGTATTAATTTGAATAAAGGAGTAGCTACCCGGTATTTAATTAGTTGGGGTGTCGCAATATCGTTCAAACTATACAACCATCTCATTTGAACTAGCGTCAAATGACCTAAAATAGTATGCCCTCGTTTGATGTTTGTTCGATGTAAACTTCAAACGAGCCTTATAACGAAATAGATATCTCGTTCGAACGAGAATGCCTTCTAGTTGCACGAGGCAGGCAAATTTCAAAAAAAAATTAAACATAAGAAATGCCTCGATTTTAAAAGAGAGAACCTATTTCAGTTTTAAAAAATCAAACATCCCAAAATAAGTTCAAGGAAGAAATTTAAACTCGTAATAACATTTTACCTTCATAATGTGGACATCCTTAAAAGTCAGAGATGTTGGATATTCGGTCTGTGTGACGGCTTGAGTTCCATGGTAATGGGACACGCCAAAATCTTTTTAAGCCTAAGTTATTGAGCAATGACAAAAAATAAGCTCTTACCCACTTCTTTTTGGTCCTCATGAAAGTGAGAACTTATTTTAAAGCCAAAATAATAAGTGGGTTGCATTTCCTTGTAAGATAAAAGAGCTGGGGTGCTTCCTTTTAAGCTAAAACAATGAGCAAGTTGCACTTAATTTTAAGTCAGAATATTTGGGGGAATTCCTTTTAAGCCAAAATAGTGAGTGGTTGCACTCCCATTTAATTCAGAAGATCGGGAGAACTTTCTTTTAAGCAAAAGAATGAGAGGGTTGCTCTTACTTTTAAGCCAAAATAGTGGGGAACTTCCTTTTAAGCTTAGAGAACGAACGGGTAAAACTTCCTCTTAAGATAAAAGAGGGAGAATACTTCCTTTTAAGCAAGAAGAATGAGCATGTTGCACTTTGTTTAAATCCACAAGAGTGAGAGAACTTCCTTTTAAGAAGAATAACAAGCATGATGCAATTACTTTAAATCTATAAGAGCATAAGATCTACTTTTTAAGCTAGAAGAACAAGCGAGTGGAACTTCTTTTTAAGACAAAAGATCAGGATAATTTCCTTTTAATCTAGAAGAACAACCGAGTTGCACTTCCTTTTAGAAATAAGAGTAGGGGAACTTCATTTTACACTTGACTAACGAGTAAGTTTCATTTCCTTTTAAATTAGAAGAGCAGGGTAAATTCATTTTAGGTCAAAAGAACGAGCGAGTTTCACTTCCTTTTAAGCCAGAAGTGCAAGATTCCTTCTAAGCCAAAAGAATGAACATGTTTAAGTTTTCATAAAAAATCTATTCAATCTATAAAACCTTGTAAAATCTATTAAATCCATTGAAGATTATAGGGAATCTATTATATCTAGATGATCAGAGAATCTATTCCTTTAAAACATGAACTATTCCTAGAAAATCTATTCAATATAAGAAATTTTGGATAATATATTTGATTCAAAGAGGAATGTAGGGTATTATTTTTTCCTAGATGACTGGATAATTTATTTAATCTAAGATGTGTAATTTTCCTCTAGAATCTATTCAATCCAAAGGAACCTTGGACAATCTAGTTAATCTAGAGAGTAGTTTAGGGGGTCTATTCAGCCAAGATGATTAGAGAATATATTCAAGAGGTAAAATTTTCTTAGAGAATATATTCAATCTAGAAAACCCTGAAGAATATATTAAATCTAGAGAGGAGTCTAGGGAATCTTTTCTACCCGATGATTGGAGAATCTATTCAATCCAAGATATGAAATTTTCCTAAATCTTTTATTCATTCTATAAAACCTTGGAGACTCTATTTTTTTAGGGAATCAATTATATCTAAATAACTAGAGAATATATTTAATCAAAGATATGCAATTTTTTGAGAGAATATATTCAATTTAGGAAACCTTGGAGAATCTGTTTGATCTAGATAGGATCATAGGGAATCTATTTTGACTAGATAATCAGGGAATCTATTCTATACGAGAGGAGGAGTGATCCTATGGAACATATTTGATCTAGGAAAGCTTGGAAAATTTATCTGGTTAAGGAGGAGTTTGGGGAATCCATTTGATCTAAATGATTATAGAATCTATTCCATTCGAGACATATAATTTTTATAAATAATATATTATCTAGGAAATCTCGTACAATCTATTCAGTGTAGAGACTGGTATAAGGAATTTATTCTACCTAGATAAGGGTATGATGTGTTTAATATTGGATACATAATTTTCCTAGAGAATCTATTTAATCTTGAAAATCTTGGAAAACTAATTCAATCCAATCTAATATGCCTATACGAATCTATTATGCCTATATGATTGGAGAGTTTATATTATTCATGAAAGGAAATTTATAAGAGAATCTTTTCGATCTAGGAATTTTTTATTAATATATTCGATCCGAAGAGAGTATTTCGAATCTATTCTACCTACTTGATTGGAGAATCTATTCCATTCGGGATCTAAAATTTTCATTAAGAATTTAATTTAGGAAATCATGAAGAATCTATTCAATATAGAGAAAGTCCAAGGAATTTATTATATCTAGATTATTAAAGAATCTATTCAATTTGAGATATGGGCTTTTCCTAGAGAATCAATTCAATCTAGGAAACTCAGGAGAATTAATTCGATCTAGAGAGGGTCTTAGGGAATCTATTCGACTTAGATTGTTTGTGAATATAATCTATCTGAGAAGTGAAATTTTCTAATAGAAATTATTATATATAGGAAACCCTCCAGAACCTATTCAATTCAGAGATGGGTTCAAGGAACCTACTTAACCTATATGAAAATGAAGCATCCTAGAGAATCTCTTCATCCTAGGAGAGGCTGATGATGCGCTATGAATTATTTGTATAAGGATATTGAAGGTTTCTTCAAAGAAGATGTTAAATAGACGAATATAGACAATGTTATCTGATTTGAAAAAGAATTAGGGTGAGGTACCAACAAATAAGTATTTGTGTGGTTGTACATGCAGAAGATATGATATGGAAGCTATAATGTATGATTCAATGCAATATGTTACCAAATGTAATTTGTTCAAGCTATGATATGGGAGCTATAATGTATGATGCAATGCAATATGTTACCAAATGTAATTTTTTCTTTTTCTAAAAACATGCATTGCTATTTATTTAATACCATTAGGGAGACCATAAATATAGGGAAAACGAAGGGAAGTGGCGATAAGTTTTTGAATCTATGTGATGATTTTATTGACACTGAAATATGGGTGTATTAAGGTAAATATAGTCTAAAAAACTGCTGATACTGAAGAGAGGTCACCATGATAAGGGTGCTTGAGAAAAGGTTTAGGGTAATTTAAGGTATCATCGATCCCCTTAATCTCTTCTAGCCTAGGTACTTATTAAGTTTTATTGCCCAATTATGTAGTTAATTCAAGGCTATCTTCGTTAAGGTTGTGGTAATGTGTATTGTGAAACCAAAGGAATTTCAACCAAAAGGATTTTTTATGACAACAACACAAATATTATAATATCACACTTCACTATCTTCTCTCTCATGTACTTGAGATTAAAAGAAGCACTTAATACATTATGAGATATGTTACAAGGAACACATCAATGATACAACCATGCTCACATATTACAAGTAAAATAAAGATCCTAATCAATATAATGAAGATTACAACTAAGTGAATGAAGATCAAAAGCAATACAATGTTGACTCAAAGCATCATCAAACCCTAACAAAGATCATCCCTTCAGCCTCAAGAAAGTACAAGTTCAACCATTCACACAAGCAAGTTTATTACTGTAACACCTCACCTAATTAAATACCGGGTGATCAATCCTTTATTAAATTATAACCAAGGCGAATGGTTGGTTCATTCTCAGCATCACTGTCTTAAAATAAAATTTTCCAATCTAAACACCCTAATAATTAAACTAAGTGTCAAAACCATTTAAACCTCATTCAAAATTTTAATTTAAGTCCAATTGTAAAACCTTTGATAATTAACAGTTTAAGAGTCACACAATAATAGTAAGGATGTAAACGATCATACAAAAATTTAACCATCAATAATAAATCCCAACTTCACAACACCAATGAAAACGTTCTGACAGTAATCAATCCCAAATTAAAACTACGAAAAGTAAATGAATTACAATCTCTCATGAAAACCAACTGAATAATGAAAAGGGGTGACACATGCCCAACTAGATAAAGTAGAACGAGAAATGGAATCAATAATGAGGTCGTCTAAGCACAAGGCCTGCAACTCACACAAAAGCTGCAGCACGTTCCATATCCAGAGAATCATAAGTCTGACGCCCCTGTGGTTGGGCCCCTGTAATACATACATATATATATATATATATATATATATATATATATATATATATATACATACAAGAGAGGAGAGATAACAGTAAACGGGTCAGAGCCCAATTGTAAAACAGTTAAAAAAATTTAGTTTAGCAAGTATTTAAAATGTTTACTGGCTAATGCAACAACATATTAGTAACGAAACTCTCTTGAGAAAGTCTCACCTCTCTCCTAGTGTGCACCCTAACGCACTATTAATCCCAAAAGATTAACTTTATTCAAATTCCTCATTAGATTCCATGCTGACAATTTCTAGGACTAAGATAATTAAATTCCAGGAATTTAAGGTTGTCACATAACTCTTATTTAATTAAAAAGTCTTCCAACAGTGTCACAACATTTCAGCCATATATAATAAAATCGAAATATTTATCCATTAATTAACTTCTTTTAACCTCGGTAGGAAGTTACAAATTTCAAGACTATATATATATACATTAATTACCCATATAATATATATATACTTCTGGCACCACACATAATATTTATGATGCTGGCATACTCTGCTATCAAGTCTCCGTATCACTCGTACTAAGGGAAATACTAGTTCGGAATCACTCTCGAACTGTATTAATACAAACAAACACAAATTGAGGCGAAGCATATTTCCAAGTCACTAGGAGGTCAGCACATACCCTCACGTATCTTAGGACCGTCTAACATCAATCAGATAGCATGTACCAAAGATTTTTATGTTCTGGGGTACGAGTCAATATCTCCCATAAAGGTCCCACCAAGATAAGACTGTCCCAGCGCGAAAACCTTAGCGTTAGCAAGTAGCGCGGTCAAGATTTGTTTACACATATATAAGATAAATGATCAATCACAGAGTCATATAGATATATAACTATTCACATTCATAAGTTAGGTACGCCCATGGCCCAACATTATATTATCCCATTCTTAGTACATTTTTATTCGATTATTTCTTATAACGAACTTATTCATTTTATTTTCGAAATTTAATTTATTCCAACTCACATCTCATATCTCGAAGTATTCTCTTTACCTAAGTACAATTTCAGTAGGCCCTCACTTACCTTCTAATCTAACTCCCAGACATTTCGATTATTAAGTCTACGCACGTTCGATTTCTTAGGTATGAATATTTCCCCCTTTACCCTTCATTTTCCCATTTCATTAAAGTTTCTCTTAACGGGATTTACCTTGACCCTACTGGTCCTTTTTATGTTTCATTATGTTCTAGTAACACTGATCAAGGTTTATTACGCATTTACTCGGATTAAGTCAACACAAGGAAAAAATCTAGTTTTCCCAGAAAGGGTCGATCGATCGATAGAAAGGGGTCGATCGATCGATCAGTCGATCGATCGATGCTCTTGGCACGATCGATCAATCAAGCAGGTATGGCGAAAACTGCAGATTACCAGTTACGGGAATTATCATCCAAAATCATCAAAATCCAAGTCTTTAACTTCCAAACTCCTAGAAATTTACACCACAAGCATTATAAACCCAAATGAACAATATTCTACGTAAGGCATGCGAGTTTTCATCAAGTATCATGAATTAAAAAGGCTAAAATCTATATAAATCTCATGAACCCTAAAAATTTCTTTAACTTAGTTCTTCTCATTCTTTTTCCAGAATTTCTACCTCTAACCCAATGTAAATTCTTGGTTCAACCTCTACATGTGAAGGGACTTTCCAGAATGATGTTTATATCTCTACAACATGCAATTTCTAACCTCTAACATAGGTTTTCTTTTATAAAAACTCATCCTAATCAACCCTAAGCTAATATGAATGAAGAATTAACTAAATTAAGCAAGATAAATAATTGCCTAGGAATTTTTGTTTCTGATTTGTGGATGAAATCAGTGTGGTGGTGATCCTCATTGCGCGATCTAACGTTTGGCGATGACGGCGGTGCAAACGGAGGAGTTCTTGGCCTAGAACTCCTTGGTAAGATCTTCCTTTCCTTCTCCAATGGCCGTATTTTGTTTTTGGTTGTGTTAACCCTAGAAGACAACCCTAAGCATCTGATATAACCTAGAAAATTCGTAGGTTTCCAAGCCCAAATATACAAAATGCCTAAAACGCCCTCCCGGGGTGTTAATTAAGCCTAAAAATGCCCCGAGACCCAAACTAAACCTCCGGGTACATTATTTTGACTATCTCGACCCTTACGGACACTTTGGCGCACTCAAAATGACTATACGGGCGACTTATAATTTATTCACTTTTATTAATCAAAATTTAGTCCTGACACAACACGGGTGCGTCCTGACTTAAATTTCTAAAATTATCATTTTTTTCACTCGTGACATTTAATAGAACTAGTATTATATATTACTTTGCTCATTAGTAATATTCAACAAGTTTCCAATAATTACTAACTCTCGTCACATTAGTAATTAAAAATAATTAATTTTTGGATTTATATTAAATTAATAACTCACATCAAATTTAATAAATCCCCAAATTTAGAAAGCATAAAAATACGGGGTATTACATACTTCCCCCCTAATAACAAAATTTCGTCCCGAAATTCAGGAAATAAGGCATACATGGTAAGAATAAATCTAGGTATTTCTCGCGCATATCTTCCTCGCGCTCCCAGGTGGATTCCTCCACATTATGATGCTCCCACTGGACCCGTACAATTGGAACTACCTTCGAACTCAATCTCCTTTCCCTATGGTCTAGGATAGCCACTGGTCTTTCCTCGTAAGAGCTGTCGGGCTGTAAGTCAATCTCCTCAATCGCGATATGGGCATGGGCCATGTCATCCCGAAGGTATCGTCTTAACGACGAGATGTGGAATTCATTGTGAATGCGATGTAAATGCTCTGGCAGTCCCAATCTATATGCTATCGGCCCAATCCTCTCGATAATGGGAAATGATCCCATGTACCTCGGGGCCAATTTCCATTTCTTCCCGAATCTTATCACTCCTTTCATAGGAGATACACGTAGTAATACTTGGTCCCCCACGATAAACACTCGAAAGAATCATTTTGCATCGGCATAGCTTTTCTGCCTGTTCCGGGCTACCCAAATGCGACTCCTGATAATATCAATCCTCGCGGAGGTTTCCTAAATCACCTCTGATCCGAGCAATTTGTTATCCTCCACCTCTAGCCAACACATTGGGGAACGACAAGGCCTGCCATACAAAGCCTCGAATGGAGCCATGGCAATCGTGAACTGATAAGAGTTATTATAAGCGAACTCTACCAGTGGAAGGTGTGGCTCCCAACCTCCTCCAAAATCAAGGACACACATGCGTAGCATATCCTCCAACATCTGATTAGTATGCTCTATTTGTCCATCTGTCTGTGGGAGATAAGATGAACTCAACCTCAACTCTGTACCCATGGCCTCCTGAAAGCTCTCCCAGAAACATGACACGAAGATCTTATCTCTATCTGACACAATATTCAGGGGAACCCCATGTAATCTGACAATCTCAGCAATGAATAACTTAACATATTGACTCGCGGTATAGTCTGTTCGTACTGGCAGAAAATGATCCACCTTGGTCAAACGGTCCACAATCACCCAGATGGAGTTATGGCCCCGCTGTGATGCAAGCAACCTAGTAATAAAATCCATAGAAATACTCTCCCACTTCCACGCGAGTATTTCCAATGGCTGAAGCAACCCTGATGGTTTCTAGTGGTCCACCTTTACCAGCTGGCAGGTTAAACACTTGGACACGAACTCAGCAATATCCTTTTTCATCCCACTCCACCAGTATTGCCGCCTCATATCCTAGTACATCTTATCTCCCCCAAGATGCACCATAAATCGGGACCCGTGAGACTGGGTCATCACTGTATGACGTAAGTCTGCTCCTTCTGGGACCACCAATATCCCATTAAACCTCAACCCCCCTCAGAACTAACATAATAGGACTCAGTACCCTCAGCTAAAAGTCGTACAATCTGCTCCTGGCAAAATGAGTCTGCGTTCTTCTCCTGTATTACCCTCATAACAATCTCGGGTGTCAGTGTCATGACAGATATGAAGGAACGGGCTACTGCGTCCTGGTGACCCAACTCTTTCCACTTTACTTTCCAGATGTCCGCTACATCATCTACCGGTATACGACTCAACGCATCGGCAACTACGTTGGCCTTTCCTGAATGATACTGTATGTCGAACTGATAGTCCTTCACAAACTCTAACCATCTGTGCTGACATATATTCAGCTCTCGCTGAGTGAACAGGTACTGCAGTGACTTGTGGTCCACGAACAAATGAAATTTCTCCCCCAATAAGTAGTGTATCCATATTCTTAATGCAAAGAGACCACTGCTAACTCTAGGTCGTGTGTGGGGTAATTCTTCTCGTGTGGCTTAAGCTTGCGGGAGGTAAAAGCTATAGCCTTCTCCTCCTGCTGAAGTACTCCCTCAAGTTCCCGTAAAGAGGCGTCGGTGTAAATGAGATACTCCACGCCTGGCTTAGGTAAAGTGAGGACCGGTGCTGAAGTAAGCTTGTCTTTCAGCTTGTCGAAAGCCAATTGACAAACATCGTCCCAAACATATGGTACCACCTTGCGAGTCAGGTTCGTCAATGGACCCTCTATTTTGGAGAACCCTCGAATGAATCTCCTGTAGTATCTGGATAATTCCAAGAAACTATGCACTTCTGTCGGTGTCGTGGGATGTCCCCACTCCCTCACCGCTGACACTTTACTCGGGTCAACTGCTATCCCTCGTTCAGAAACAACATGTCCCAAGAACTGCACTTCCCGTAACCAGAACCCTCACTTCTCGTACTTAGCATGTAGTTGATGCTCTCGTAGAGTCTGAAGAACCTTCCTCAAGTGCTCGGCATGCTCTTCCTCGGTGTGTGAATATATCAAGATGTCATCTATGAAGACGATGACAAACTGATCCAAGAACTCTCTGAAAACTCGGTTCATCAAGTCCATGAATACGGCTCGAGCATTTGTGAGTCCAAATGGCATCACACTGAACTCATAGGACCCATATCTTGTCAAGAAAGCAGTCTTTGAAACATCCTGCTCCCAAATACGTAGCTGATGGTACTCTGACCTCATATCTATCTTCGAAAAGAAAGTTGCTCCCCTCAGCTGGTCGAACAGATCATCGATTCGAGGTAATGAATACTTGTTCTGTATCGTGATCTTGTTTAGTTCCCGGTAGTCGACACATTGACTCAGTGAACCATCTCTCTTTTTCACAAATAATACTGGAGCGCCCCAAGGTGAGGTACTCCTACGAATGAAACCCTGACCTAACAGCTGCTCTATTTGATCCCGTAACTCTCGCATTTCTGCCGGAGCCATACGGTATGGATCACATGCTATCGGTCGAGTATCCGGTAATAAATCTATGACAAAATCTATCTCTTGACTGGGGGCTAGGCCTGGTATCTCCTGAAATACATCAGAATACTCACGAACAACTGGGATCAAGTCTAAGGGAATCACGATCTCCTTAGAGGTATCCTCCTCTATGTAATACAAATGAGCGGTCGGGCCTCCCTCTGGGCGAGGAATCGCCACTACAAACATCTCTTGCCCCGAAATGGCAAAAACAATACTCCCACTGAAACAATCTATCATGGCTCTGTAAGCCGCAAGCCAATCCATACCAATAATAACGTCGTGCTCATGCATATTTAAGACTAACATGTCTACTAGTAATACCAAGCTACCAATATCTACTCTTACACCCCGACATATAAAGAAAATTAGCGATCCATTTCCCAGAGGTGAGTCTACACACGTTACAGTGCTCTCTGCTGTGACTAAAAACCCTAAGGCCTTCGCAAAGTGGGTAGCTATAAAATAGTGTGTCGCTCCAGTATCAAATAAAACCCGACCCATCGTACCATAGATAGGAAACATACCTCAATCACGGGTGGTGCCTGCAGAGCTGCTGCCTGGTGGACGTTATAGACACGTCCGTACTGTAACTGCCCCTGCTGTACTGGAGCGGCTGGAATGGCTGGTAGGGCTGGTACCTGAGCTGGTACTGGGAGGGCGGCTGGAAAAAGTGGCCTCTTTGGCTCATTACGGGCACCCTGATGCTGTGGGGCCCTATCACCCTCTGGATAATCCTGGCGCCTATGGCCATTCTTTCCACACCCAAAACATCGGGCCCTGAAATTACCTCCCCTCTATCCCTGCTGATTACGGCCCTGCTGGCCGTTACCACCCCGCCATTGGCCCTGATGGCCCTGCTGCTGCCCATGCGACTGACGATGTTGGCCCTGCTGATTAGGCTAGACCTGCTGACCCTGCCTAAATCCCCCAAATCCCTGCCTGGAATCACTTGATCGGAACCTCTTAGCAGGGTCCCCCTAATGGGAACTCTACTCATACTGACGTGATTTCCCCTGGGCTGCTGGTGCCCCACCAGCACTACCTCCTCCTGTCCTGCCCTGCTGGATGGACTCTCCTGTACGTTTGCTTCCCTGCAAATGGAAGTTGTGATCTTGGCAATGCAATAAGGCTATGTTGAGTACGTCAGAGTAGGTACTCAAGGATAGATTGCCTATGAGGTGCTGACAGATCCTCCAGGCTAATCCATCAACAAATAGCAGTATCTTCTTCCCCTCAGTGGGTGACTCATCTGGCACTATAGTGAGAAGTCTTGTGAACTCCTCTTCATACTCAGCAACAGTAGAATTTTCCTGCTTTAGACTCAGTAACTTCCGCCTCATCTCAGTTTTCACGGCGGATGGAAAATATTTGTGGTCAAACAACTCCCAGAATGACTGAATCGGAATAACATCCCTCTCCTCCAAGGTGGTGGTGGACTCCCACCACTGCAAAGCGCCCCCCACTAGATTAAAGGAAGCCAACAACTATTTCTACATGTCTGTGCACTCATACATACGTAGATGCCTTTGGATCTTTCACTGGCTGACAATGATGATATCTGAACTACCCAAGAACTCAGGGGGATGCGCCTTCTGAAAGGCATCCCTAACCCGTCCCATGTAGGTGGAAGTTGTGCAGGTACTGGCACCACTGCCTGAATCTGGGGTGGGGCCTGTTGCACTACCTCTACTGCGGCATTCACTGCTTGAGCAATAAAAGCGGCTACCTCATTTGCATTCATCATTCCCTGAATCGGAGCTTTTGGCTGCTCGGCCTGGGCATCCCTGTTTCGGAGTGCGCGTCTCGGATGCATCTGAAATGAGAAGGAAATTTATTAGTCTATAGTTATTATCAAATATTTAATAGCTCAAGACGTAAGCATAAATATAAGAATACAACAGTCCTAAAAATAGGGCTCTATATCAAGGACACTAAGTTGGAAACGAAAATAAGCCGTACGGATCCTTAAGGACACTAGAACCTGATGCTATGATACCACCTGTAACACCCCGCCTAATTAAATACCGAGTGATCAATCCTTTATTAAATTATAACAAAGGTGAATGGTTGGTTCATTCTCAACATCACTGTCGTAAAATAAAATTTTCCAATCTAAACACCCTAATATTTAAACTAACTGTCAAAACCATTTAAACCTTATTCCCATTTTTAATTTAAGTCCAATTGTAAAACCTTTGATAATTAACAGTTTAAGAGTCACACAATAATAGTAAGGATGTAAACGATCATATAAGAATTTAACCATCAATAATATATCCCAATTTCAAAACACCAAAGAAAACGTTTTGACAATAATAAATCCCAAATTAAAACTACGTAAAGTAAATGAATTACAATCTCTCACAAAAACCAATTGAATAATGAAAAGGGGCGACACATGCCCAACTAGATAAAGTGGAACGAGAAACGGAATCAATAATGAGGTCGTCTAATCACAAGGCCTGCAACTCCCATAAAAGCTATATCACGTTCCATATCCAGAGAATCATAAGTCTGATGCCCCTGTGGTTAGGCCCCTGTAATACATATATATATATATATATATATATATATATACAAGAGAGGAGAGATAATAATAAACAGGTCAGAGCCCGATTGTAAAACAGTTAAAAAATTTAGTTTAGCAAGTATTTAAAATATTTACTGGCTAAAGCAACAACATATTAGTAACGACACTCTCTTGAGAAAGTCTCACCTCCTCCTAGTGTGCACCCTAACGCACTATTAATCCCAAAAGATTAACTTAATTTAAATTCCTCATTAGATTCCATGCTGACAATTTCTAGGACTAAGATAATTAAATTCCAGGAATTTAAGTTTGTCACATAACTCTTATTTAATTAAAAAGTCTTCCAACAGTGTCACAACATTTCATCCATATACAATAAAACCGGAATATTTATCCATTAATTAACTTCTTTTAACCTCGATAGGAAGTTACAAATTTCAAGACTATATATATATACATTAATTACCCATATAATATATATATACTACTGGCATCCCACATAATATTTATGGTGCTGGCATACTCTCCTATCAAGTCCCCGTATCTCTCGTACTAAGAGAAATACTAGTTCGGAATCACTCTCGAACTGTATTAATACAAACAAACACAAATTGAGGCGTAGCATAGTTCCAAGTCACTAAGAGGTCAGCACAT
This sequence comes from Sambucus nigra, assembly GCA_949130495.1. Taxonomy (NCBI): domain Eukaryota; kingdom Viridiplantae; phylum Streptophyta; class Magnoliopsida; order Dipsacales; family Adoxaceae; genus Sambucus; species Sambucus nigra. Next base: position 320,379,395 of record OX422217.1, read on the forward strand.
ACCCTCACGTCTCTTAAGACCGTCTAACTATCAATCAGATAGCCTGTACCAAGGATTTCTATGTTCTAGGGTACGAGTCAATATCCCCCATAAAGGTCCCATCAAGATAAGACAGTCCGATCGCGAAAACCTTAGCGATAGCAAGTAGCGCGGTCATCATTTGTTTACACATATATAAGATATATGATCAATCACAGAGTCATATAGATATATAACTATTCACATTCATAAGTTAGGTACGCCCACGGCCCAACATTATATTATCCCATTCTTAGTACATTTTTATTCGATTATTTCTTATAATGAACTTATTCATTTTATTTTCAAAATTTAATTTATTCCAACTCACTTCTCATCTCTCGAAGTATTCTCTTTACCTACGTACAATTTCAGTAGGCCCTCACTTACCTTCTAATCTAACTCCCAGACATTTCGATTATTAAGTATACGCACGTTCAATTTCTTACATTTGAATATTTCCCCGTTTACCCTTCATTTTCCCATTTCATTAAAGTTCCTCTTAACGGGGTTTACCTTGACCCTACTGGTCTTTTTTATGTTTCATTATGTTCTAGTAACATTGATCAAGGTTTATTATGCATTTACTCAGATTAAGTCAACACAAGGAAAAAATCTAGTTTTCCCAGAAGGGGTCGATCGATCGATCGATGCTCTTGGCTCGATCGATCAATCAAGCAGGTATGGCGAAAACTGCAGAATACCAGTTATGGGAATTATCATCCAAAATCATCCAAATCCAAATCTTTAACTCCCAAACTCCCAAAAAATTATACCACAAGCATTATAAACCCAAATGAACAATATTCTACGTAAGGCATGCGAGTTTTCATCAAGTATCATGAATTAAAAAGGCCAAAATCTATATAAATCTCATGAACCCTAAAAATTTCTTTAACTTAGTTCTTCTCATTCCTTTTCCATAATTTCTACTTCTAACCCAATGTAAATTCGTGGTTCAACCTCTACATGTGAAGGGAATTTCCAAAATGATGTTTATATCTCTACAACATGCGATTTCTAACCTCCAACATAGGTTTTCTTTCATAAAAACTCATCCTAATCAACCCTAAACTAGTATGAATGAATCATTAAATAAATTAAGCAAGATAAATACTTGCCTGGGAATTTTTGTTTCTGATTTGTGGATGAAATCAGTGTGGTGGTGATCCTCGTTGCGCGATCTAACGTTTGGCGGTGACGGCGGTGCAAACGGAGGAGTTCTTGGCCTAGAACTCCTTGGTAAGCTCTTCCTTTCCTTCTCCAATGGCCGTCTTTTATTTTTGGTTGTGTTAACCCTAGAAGAAAACCCTAAGCATATGATATAACCTAGAAAATTCGTAGGTTTCCAAGCCCAAAAATACAAAATGCCTAAAATGCCCTCCCGAGGTGTTAATTAAGCCTAAAAATGGCCCGAGACCCAAACTAAACCCCCGGGTACATTATTTTGACTATCTCGACCCTTACGGACACTTTGGCTCACTCAAAATGATCATACGGGTGACTTATATTTTATTCACTTTTATTAATCAAAATTTAGTCCTGACACGACACGGGTGCGTCCCGACTTAAATTATCAAAATTGTCATTTTATTCACTCGTGACATTTAATAGAACCAATATTATATATTAATTTGCTCATTAGTAATATTCAACAAGTTTTCAATAATTACTAACTCTCGTCACGTTAGTAATTAAAAATAATTAATTTTCGAATTTATATTAAATTAATAACTCACATCAAATTTAATAAATCCCCAAATTTAGAAAGCATAAAAATACGGGGTATTACAATTACCATATCACACAACCTTTGAAGACCAAGCTCAAGCTGTCATCATATCTCTAGACAACATTTTATGACACAGGAAAACTAGAGGAATACTTAAATGTTTCGATGATTATTACTATATTTCTTATTGTACGTTAGGAGCTATTATACAAAAGAAAAGAAACATGATTTACCTTGTATATTCTCAAAAACCACTCACTTAAACCAACACTAAACCTCCCTAATGTTTGGCCTAAAGTCTAACATCACATAGCCCAAGATCTGGGAGGTTTAGTGGACTAAAAGTAAATTTAGTCACCTAAACTTTTAGAGACACCCTATTAAAATAGGCATAGTTGGAACCAAAAGAGTTTTTGGCAACTAAACTTTGAATTTTAGTCGACTAAAAGTTCCATAATTTCAAATGTGTATTTGGTAAATCTTCCCAATCTTTTATCCTAATACCCCAACCCTTACCAACCTTATTGCTAACTTTGGTTGCCTCCTAATTTAATAAACAAAGCTTCTCACTTCCATTCCAAAACACACAAGCATCAAATAACAAATCCTTTCAGTAAAGTTCCATCATCTAAGCTTGTTCATTACATTCCTTGAGTTTCTAGAGAGAAATAAAGAAAACCCAAGTGTGAGTTTAAAATCCAAAACTCCATTAAAGATGAATCTGTAAGAAAACTCACTTGAACCAAAAGCTCCAACCTCAATCCCTCGCTATCAAAGTTGTAATCCCAAAACCCACTTGTGCTAATGCTTTTGCCTAAAATCCCATTTAAGTAATATACGTGTGATTCTTGTTTGTTTAATTTTCTAGTGAGAGAAAGTAAATCCATTTCATTATATGTTTTAAAAAAGGTACTTTGCTTTACACTTTGGTTCCGGATATCATTATATGTGATTACGGTTAACTTCATTATATCTTATTATCCGATAGTGCCATTGTTGCGGGTGGTCAAGGTGTTAAAAGATCTTGGGTTATTGGGTGGGTACCGCTTGGATGCGGACGAAGTTATCGTCTTGTTAGTATCGGGTTGCAAGGTGGTGTTGCTTGTAAGGTATTGATTTCGTCGTAAGTGAATCGGAAATAGTGAATTAGTTGAGTACCGTCTCGAGTGTGGACGTAGGTAGTGGTCAAAATACATTAAAATATGGGTCTGCAAAGTTTCATTAATCTTAACTGTATATGTTTATTATTGATTAATTGCTTAATCTTGACTTGATTTATAATATTGCAATTAATCTTTACAATAAAGTTTGGAAAGTTTTATAATTTCTATTAAAAGTAAATATCCTAATTCCCCCACCCCCCTCTTGGCATATTTTCGGGCCAACAATTGGTATTAAAGCCTAGGTCATAGATACTTATTTTGAAAAGTACATTTTGAGTATAAAGATCGAAAACAAATAGCAAGAATGTCACAATAATTTATGGGTATATATGATATACTCATTTTTGAAAGAGAAGACTTCAAAACATGGAAAACCAAAACCTCTTGGATTATTAAATAAATTGATTATTATGTTTGGAAAATACTAAGTGACAATAAATCACCTCTACTAGATAGACTATCCCCTAAAAAGAAACTTGAATATATATGATGAATCTATGATAGGTCTTCGGTCCTCTTTAGATAATGCAGTTATATGAAAGTAACACATTAAACGGAAGCCAACGATATTTGGGATAATCTTTCAAAAGAATACTTGAAAGATGTTATCTCGATCCCATCAAATTAACAACACATACAAATGGAAAACGTATAAGAAATAATTGAGGAATTATTAAGTTCATCATCTGAAGAGGAAATGAAAATTTCATCATGTTCACAACAAGAATTGGGCGCTCGTGAGGTAAAACCTTACTCTACTAAATATTTATATCTAAGAGGTGTCTCTAAAAAGGATATTATGCTTTCTTTAATAAAAATATTAGAATTTTGTGATCAAGCCGTGGGTAAACATAAAAATTTGTTTAATAAATACGTTGTTTTAGATAATAAAAGTAGAAATATTTACCTTTCAAAAGTGTTTTTGAAGTCGCCCAAGGTTGCCGAATTTTAATTTCTTACTTTAAAAAAATGTAATATATTTCATTTTCATGAAATAGATGCGGAAGCGTAAAAGGTGATGGTTCAACTTAAATACCAGATTTTAAGTTCTTCTTCAAATTAAAATTAAACACAAGTGACATTTAATTAATCCATTAAAAGCATTTTCACTTAAACACCATATTAATTAATCCAAGTCCTAGAATTTGCCTAAATCATATTTCTCTATTTTAACAAATTAGGCCAAACCAATTTTAATACATTAAATTAATGACTTGAATTAACTACATTTACCCCAAATAATTATGTAGCACCAAATTAAACATGAGTAGTGATTAAAACCCAATTTTATCTCGAATTACCTAAGCATGCGTTCTAAGTGAGTATAGAAAGATAAAATAAACAATGAAACCACTACGCCGCGATGTACGAGGAAAAACCCAAGATGGGAAACAACCTCGGACGACCCTAGACTCAAATCCACTAAGTACGGAATTTATATTTACAAGACAGATGACTTACTTCCTCAACTTGAACCCTCTCAAGCCTTGACGCGTCTTCTTGCAAACACCTCCACTTAGAGAATAACCCCGGAGCTCCACCGTGATCCCGGAATCCACCGATTGGACTTTATGTGGTCACCGTCACCCGAACTAGGAGCCTTTATCCAAGTGGGTAAATCACTAAAACGTCTTCTTCTTTGTGGAATTTAGAAGCAAACCCAAACTTCTCTTCAAACTAATGTAGAGATAAACACGGTGCCAAACTCCAAGCAAGATGTATATATATGAACTTGGATAAACAAAACGATGGGTGTAAAACTAAAGTGTATATGATTTTTCTTTGAAAATTGACACTTTAAAACAATGAACTTTTCCCTAAAATAATTTTTCTCTCAAACATTCTCTAGAGGTTGGTAGGATATGAAAGTTAGATTAGAAAAATGGTTTCCCGCACATAGATATTCAGCAAAAAGGTAGTGGGGTAAAACAAGTGGGAAAGTGGGCAAAACTGCCAAAAAAACTGTTCCTGCCAAATCTCATTCGAATGACATTTCGTTCGAACGATATTCTCGTTCGAACGAGTCTTCTAACGAAGTTCCAGTATGAACTCGTTAGAAGCTCGTTTGAAATCTCGTTAGAACGGCCATCTCGTTTGAATGACATTTCGAACGAAGTTTCAGTATGCCATAATGGGAAGTCGTTGGCAATCTCGTTCGAACAACACTTCGAACGAACTCACAGAATGTTCAAAAAATTCTTTTTAAGCCCAGAAACATTATATACTTTATATATAAGTTTTAATAGAAAACATTCTGAAAACAAAACACAGTTTTAAAAACCTAACACCCAATATAAACCGTTCCAAGCTCCTATATATATATATGTAATGCATTCATACATTGGGAGCATGGAACCACTATTGATGACGTAGAAATGAGGCACTTAAACTCGGCATTTTGATGAAGCTTTATTCACTTGGCCGCTATGTCTTCAACAAACAATATGATCAATATACTCTATCCTACGACTCAAACGTTTTTATCCGGAATTGAGCCAAAACTACAAAGGACTCAATTGGAAATTTGCGTCCTTACAAATCTCCCCCTTTGGCTATTCCGGGACAAAAACAACAAAAATCCTAAAGGTCCGTTAAGCTCTACTAAACTAATAAAAGTCCCACCCAAATTAAAAATACAATGCTTGACTCAAACAACCCAAAGAATCAACAATCTTTGTCGTTGAAAGTTGCCGCTATATAAAATAATTCCTGCACACTTAAGCGAACAGATTACATGCATAGGGAATATCAAAATATTTAATGCAAGTAAAGTTAGTACTCCCCCTAAATTAATTCTCTCCCTTTATCAAGTATGATCAACTTAGAAATACGTCTCCCCCTAAGATAAATCTCCTTAAACTAAGATACGATAGTAATAGGATTAGATACCATTTTTCCCCTATCTGTAACACCCCGTATTTTTGTGCATTTAATATTTAATTAATTCGGGATTTTTAAATTACTTGTGTGTTGTAATTTTAATTGAATTAATTATGACAATATATTTATTTAAATATTAATCGGGGAGTGAATGGTTAGTGTTTAGGAAAATTTATTTACTAAGTGAATAGTAATAATTTAATTACGTCATTTCGGGTATTAATGACGGGGTATGCACTTATCCCAGCCGGGAGTCGGTATAGACTTAATGGGGTGTGAGATAAGGATTTTTATAAATTAATTCGGATGTCAATTCTGACTGCGCGGTTGAGTCCGGATGGGTCGAGATAGTCAGAAAAGAGTACCCGGGGGTAGTAATTGGGTCTCGGGGTATTTTTGGGCATAGTCGGGCCCACACGGGGTGAGTTGGGCCACTTTAATTAAGCCCATTAGGTGAAAAACGGGATTAAGGGTTTTTAACCTAATGGGGAGATTAGAAAATCAGCAGCCATCAAATTCTAAGCCTAGGGCTTGAGAAGGAAATTGGGGGAAAACAAATCAAGAGCAATTGGAGCTTTTTGGAGCCAAATTGAGGGTCAACAACAACGGATCAGACACTACAAACACTTTGAGGCAAGTGGTTAACTGTTTTGATTCGTATAAGCATGATAATCAATTCATATCATAGTGATGTGTGTATGAAAATCCGTTTTTGGGTGTAAATGGGTACAAATTGGGGTTTTTGTTTTTGAAACACTTGAATGAGATTCAAAGTAAGATTTAGATGGGTGATTGATATCTGAATATGTATATATGATTTGGACGAAAATTTCAGAACATAAAAGAGTGGAAATTGAATCTGGAATTTGGGATTTAAAACAGATAACTAAATTTTATGGTGTAAGACCCATTTCGAAAATTATGAGTTAATTAGAGAAGTTGATTGTCTTAATGGTCTCTATGATTGGATAGGATGTGGACTAACCATGTGTAGATGATGGGATGATGTAATTAGAGGTTTAAATTATGGTTTAGAAACCTTGAGGTTCGTTAATGGTGGAAAACAAGGGGGAGGCAGACCTGTAACGAAGGGGTCGATCGATCGATCGGGGGAATCGATCGATCGATGGTGGCAAATTCTGCCCAGTTCGGCCTGGGTGAGATATAAGGGGAAATTAATTTAGAAGTTAATTTTCCATACATTTATTGTGATAAATAATTGTGAAACAAATATTCCTAGCAATTATGGGGAAAGTAATTGGGACTAGGATGAATTTAGGTGAGGCATTAAATGGATAAAATTGAGAGACTTTATTCCAAAATAGTGAGGTACGGATCAAGTGAGTGAGTCCGGGTATGTTGGTAATTATAGGTAAATATAATTGGGAAATTATGGAAATAAATGTGCGACACATTGTGGGCGAAAAATGTGGGAAAGAAATTATGAGATGTAAAGATGGATCAAGTGAGTGAGTCCGGGTATGTTGGTAATGTGACACCAAAGTATTAAATTAATTATTGAGAGAGAGTAATTAATTTGGAGTCGGAACATAGACTCGGGAAATATCAAGTTACGGGCCAAGTAAGTGAGTCCGGGGACAATGGTTGAGTGACACCAAGTTATTAAATTAATAAGAGTGATAATTAATTTAAAAAGAGTCGGATTGTAGACTCGGGTGGGATTAAATTAATAAAGGTGTTAATTAATTTAATTAAAGTCGGTTTGTAGACTCGGGTATGATTAAATTAATGGGTGGGATAATTAGTTTAATCAGGATCGGATTGTAGACTAGTGAAGGGTACTTATTAATTAATGTGGTAATTAATTATATTAGAGTTGGACCACAGACTCGGAATTTGGGTTGATTAATTAATTTGTTAATTAATTTAATTAGAGTCGGGCGATAGACTCGGGGAGGTATTAAATTAAAATGTGTGTCAATTAATTTAAGAAGAGTCGGACCATAGACTCAGGGAGAGTATTATATTAATTAAGGTGTGAATTAATTATATTAGAGTCGGACCATAGACTCAGGAAGGGGATAAGTTATTAAGTGAGAAAATTAACTACATTGAGTCGGGCCACAGACTCGGGAAATTACAGGCAGTGTACGGGATTTTGAGTACACGGTAAAGCCGGCGTTTATATTATATATATATATATATATACGGTATCGTGATAGTATATATATATGTGTATTTATTTTGCGTGATACTAAATATCAGTGATTAGATATTTATTAAATTTATATACTCTAATGCTATCAAGGGAGGTTGCGCGATGTGGGTGAATCCCCTAGCTTGAGGAGTAGGGCGAGTATATTCCCAGGTCATAGCGTCCGGTATATATGGGTGAGAGATTTATCTCACTTTCAGGGAAGGAATATGACCGCCTCCATTTCGTTTATATTTTGGTCCAAGTTGGTGAGCGATTCTAACTTGGGGAAAACTAGGTTTTGTGAGCACACCTAGTGAGATAGCATTCTAGAGGGAATCATCCGATGAGGGTATACTCAGAAGGATGGATACGCGTATGATATATGTGTGGATGTTAGTAAAGGTACGTATAATATAGTAGTAAATATTATATGTAGGTGATAATATAGTGCGTGATGTATTTACCTTATATAACTCGGGTTACAGTTATATGTTGTTAATTAATGAGAAATTAATTAAGTTAATTATTGGTGGAAATAATACAGTGTTTGACGTATGTACTTTATATAACTTGTGACACAGTTATATGTTATTATTTAAGAGGAATTAATTAAGTTAATTGTGAAATAACTTATAATTCAAGAAATTATTATACTCAAGTTAGAGTAGTATGGCAAGGGAAGGTTATACCAGGACTAGTTGCATGGGGTAGTACAACTAGGTGGGGTTAAGGTAACCGATAGGTGTGCACATTAGTGGAGGGGTGAGAATGTCCACAAGGGAGTGCGACACTAACTTAAATATGAAGCGCATTCATGCATTTTAAATTACTGCAGTTAATTCACTTGCTAAATATTTTCAAAATGTTTTGGGTTCTAACCCTTGCTATAAAACTATTTTCAAAACCTTTTAGGTGTCCAGCCACAGGGACGCCAGGATTGATATTCTATTCCAGGGACACGGAGCTGCGGCATATGTGGATGCTAGCAGGAGTTTGGATTAGACGCATCATTCGTTCATTCCTAGAGTAGAAATCTTGTATCAGTTTCAGTTTTATTTAGGGCTTGTCGCCCAGACTTCTCGGTACAGTTTTCAGATGTTGAATATTTGTATTTGAATTAGTTCTTTGGTGGCCGGTGATTTATTCGGCATGTTGTGTAATTATGATTCAGTTCTTTTTCATTCAGTTGTGTGAATGGTTTATATATTCCGCATGTACTGTTTTGGTTTTATTAAAAAGTTAAAATTGGCACCAGTTTTTGGAATACTAGGTGGTTAGTAAGTTTTAAAAAATTTTCGACAGTGATGCTAAGGATGATCCAACTGGGATTCCTGTTTTAATTTGGTATAGGACTGATCACCCGGTATTTTATTAGGCGGGGTGTCACACTATCATTCTCCCCCTTTTTGTTCAGGAATAGACAAAGGTAACAAATTAAACATTAACTTATATCCCCCAAATAAAGAATATACACCCTCGAAACTAAGCATGGGATAAATAAAATGGTATAACAAGCTAAAACATGTAGTTATGCATATAGTGATGAGAACGTTAAAGCACTTGGGCAACAAAGATTCAACTAATCCAAGAAATAACACCGGATACCAACTAGGATGCACTAAAATGATACCAATATGATATATAAATTGTTAAGCATGTGAAATCAACAGAGACTGCAATAAGATGGATACCAAGTATGAATTATAGCATATATAGATTAGAAATAAAGGCAAAGACTAAACAAAAATATCAAATATATGTATACATAATATATACCAAAGAGACTCAAGTACACATATATAGATATAAACATACAAATGACATATACAAAATATAATAGGAGTCTTTCACACTCGTATGGCAAAAATGTGTCATATGAAATCGAAAGTGTTGGGGTGTGAACTAGTAATGCTTAAATTTAGACCCAATCACTTAAAACATGTTCACGGAGTTCTCAATTGATTGCAGACTTCATCACATTTGAATATAACCTCATGTACAATATAGATTGAACTCAATGAACAAACATACACAATGAATACAAGCCTAGAATGTTGATGATTCTACAAACCAATTGAGTCATGACATTGAAAGTACAACTAGGATAAACGAAAATTGTGCAAACCATTGATATACCATCCAATCTCCCTCAATAAGAATATATATGAATTTTGAATGAATATATCAAACAAACATAAGCCTTGGAAATTATTTTTCTTTTAGTGACATTTTTCTGTTTTTATGCTTTTGGACCACGTATTTCTTTTAGGTTCATTGCAAACGGTGGCTTACAATCGCAAAGGATAATAAATCCTTTTGGAGCCCTTCCCCGTGCACATTTATATATCATATTTTTTATTACTCACAAACCTCACGTGCAACGGAGTTTGACATGCACTAGTCCTCTTAGGTCATAAATATGTAGATGACTAGATTGATAGGAGAACATCTCACAAACTGAAAATATAACACGTGACATTAAAATTTCAAAAGAGCTCGTGCATGTGTGAATAGAGGCATATAAAAATAGAATCCATTTAAACAACACAAAATCCAACTACTCCATATAAACATGGTAAAGAACATTTTAAGTATTGACAATCTAAACCAAAAGTTCTAGCCACATGGGAGCGAAAAAGATGGGATTCAAACACAAGTATATGCCACATAAAGTGTGTCAAACTAAAATACACAAAAAAAAATCTTTTTGAGTTTTTGAAATTTTTAACCAAAAATAAAAAATATATACTCAAAAGACAAAAAAAAATCATTTGACTTTTCAATTAAGCTTAAATTACCAAGAGATAAAAATTCAAATGATAAACAAAAATCTTTTTGTATTTTTCATTTAATGCAAACAAAATGAAGGAATAAAATACAAAAGAGATAAACAAAAATCATTTTTCTAGCATGAGATATGTGATAAAGCAATGACTAGAAAATGATTAAATAAGCATACTTTTAGCATGATAATATAGCATGAAACACAAAAGCTAAAGTATGCAAAAAACTAACACATTCAACCTTTAAATTTAGCGCAAGAGGTTTCATGTGAAAGTAAATGAGAATAAAAAATCCCATTTTGCAAGGAAACCAAGTCAGATTTCCCAACCCAAATTAATGAAGAATGACTATATTGGGGTGTAAGAATTTTAACTCCCTTGGTTGCTTTACGTTGGGATTTTGTAGGAATTCGTTTAAGATCAAAACAAAATTTCCTAAGATGACCTTTTCGACCACAAAATGTACAAGTAAAAACATGTCGAAAAGATTTACCTAAGGAGCGATCTCTAAAAACTTTCCTAGTAGATTCTCCTAAAACATTGGTTTTGGCGTTATGAGTAAATTCATTTCAAGTATTGAAGCCTAAACCACAAGTGTCATTTTTAATTTAGACCGTTCCTAATATTTTATCTAATTTTTCCGAACGACACTCCAAATCAAATTTGACATTACTAGAGTCTTTTAATTTATTTTGCAATTCTAAAATGTTAGACTCTAATAAAACATTTCGCTCTTCAAAAGAAAGAAGCTCCTTTTTCAAGGATTCCATTAAACCCCTAAGGCTATCTCTCTCACCTTCTATATATTCATGCTTCTCTAGAAGGGCTTTCTCTCATGTCCTAAGGTTTTCAACCAACATACTATTATCAACTACCTTGACACGTTCTTTCAAACTAGCTTCTAACTTCAAATTAGCTTTTTTTAATTTAATAGATTCTTTATAAAGTTCTTGAAAAGCATTTTGAAGTTCACTCACATTAACCTCTTCTTCATTTTCACTCTCTTTTTCTTCTCCACTCTCACTATCATAAAAAATAAGGGAATCAAAAACTTTGACCTCGGAAGTGTCATGTGTTAAAGTTTCATCAATCGACGAGTTCTCACTATCACTCACATGACTAGCCATAAAAGCCACAAAGTTGGGCTTAGTGAGGGAATCGGGTCCCTCTTCCTTATCACTATCATTAAATGTCGCATTATATGAAATGGGTCGCTTACCCTCTTTCCTTAGTTTAGTGGGGCACCCAGAAGCCCTATGGCCATAGCCCTCACAACGAAAACACCTATTTGACTCGTCCCTATTTAATTGTTCATTGATAGGTTTAGGTATCTTCTCGGTTTTATCATACTTAGAAGTTTCAAATTTCTTAAAGTCATTTTTAAATTTATCTTTGTTAGATTTAAGAAATTTTCTAAATTTTCGAGCAAATAAAGCCATGTCTTCCTACTCACTATCACTCTCGCTTTCTACTACTTGTTTAACCTATTTTCGGACTTTTAAAGCAACGCCCTTTTCTATTTTCTTTTCAGTTTTAGAGGGAAACATGTCTAGTTCATAGGTTTGTAAAATCACCTACAAGCTCTTCTAATTTCGTAGAGGCTAAAGTTGGTAAATAATTTAAAACGGTCACTTTTGGAATAAATCTATCGAATAGGGACCTTAAAATTTTCTTTACAACTCTCTTGTCGGGTATTTTCTCTCCCAAATTAAAAGATGAATTGACAATATCGAAAAGTCTAGCATAAAATTCATCAAAAATTTCATTATCGTTCATTTTGATGGTTTCAAATTGAGTGGTGAGGTTTTGGAGTTTCGAATCTTTAACGACACTTGTACCTTCGTGAGTGAGTTGTAATATATCCCAAGCGTCTTTAGCGGTCTCACACGTCATAACGCATCAGAATTCATCCGGTGTGACAGCGCTAAACAAGGCATTTAAACCTCGAGAATTAAAGTTAGAAAGTTTAAATTCACACTCACTCCATCAATCGACAGGTTTGGGAACACGCTCATTATCTACTAAATGAGTAGGTGGGGACCACCCGTTAACAACACACATCCAAACTCTCTCGTCGATAGATTTGAGTGCCGATTTCATTCGCACTTTCCAATACGCGTAGTTTGAACCATCGAAAATAGGAAAATTTGAAAATGGGGAAAATTCCATTTTAGCCAAAAATTATTTAAAGGATCTTAACGAAATAATTTATCGCTTTGGCTCTGATACCAATTTGATGTCGCCCAAGGTCCCCGATTTTTAATTTCTTACTTTAAAAAAATATAATATATTTCCTTTTCATGAAATAGATGCGGAAGCGTAAAAGGTGATGGTTCAACTTAAATACCAGATTTTAAGTTCTTCTTCAAATTAAAATTAAACACAAGTGACATTTAATTAATCCATTAAAAGCATTTTCACTTAAACGCCATATTAATTAATCCAAGTCCTAGAATTTGCCTAAGTCATATTTCTCTATTTTAACAAATTAGGCCATACCAATTTTAACACATTAAATTAATGACTTGAATTAACTACATTTACCCCAAATAATTATGTAGCACCAAATTAAACATGAGTAGTGATTAAAACCCAATTTTATCTTGAATTACCTAAGCAAGTGTTCTAAGTGAGTATAGCAAGATAAAATAAACAATGAAACCACTACGCCGCGATGTACGAGGAAAAACCCAAGATGGGAAACAACCTCGGACGACCCTAGCCTCAAATCCACTAAGTACGGAATTTACATTTACAAGACAGATGACTTACTTCCTCAACTCGAACCCTCTCAATCCTTGACGCGTCTTCTTGCAAACACCTCCACTTAGAGAATAACCCCGGAGCTCCACCGTGATCTCGGAATCCACCGATCGGACTTTATGTGGTTACCGTCACCCGAACTAGGAGCCTTTCTCCAAGTGGGTAAATCACTAAAACGTCTTCTTCTTTGTGGGATTTAGAAGAAAACTCAAACTTCTCTTCAAACTAATGTAGAGATAAACACGGTGCCAAACTCCAAGCAAGATGTATATATATGAACTTGGATAAACAAAACAATGGGTATAAAACTAAAGTGTATATGATTTTTCTTTGAAAATTGACACTTTAAAACAATGAACTTTTCCCTAAAACAATTTATCTCTCAAACACTCTATACAGGTTGGTAGGATATGAAAGTTAGATTAGAAAAATGGTTTCCCGCACATAGATATTCAGCAAAAAGGCAGTGGGGTAAAACAAGTGGGAAATTGGGCAAAACTGTCAAAAAAACTGTTCCCGCCAAATCTCGTTCGAACGACATTTCGTTCGAACGACATTCTCGTTCGAACGAGTCTTCTAACGAAGTTCCAGTATGAACTCGTTAGAAGCTTGTTAGAAATCCCGTTAGAACGACCATCTCGTTCGAACGACATTTCGAATGAAGTTCAAGTATGCCATAATGGGAAGTCGTTGGCAATCTCGTTCGAACGACTTGTGGTTCGAACGACAATCTCGTTCGAACGACACTTCGAACGAACTCACAGAATGTTCAAAAAATTCTTTTTAAGCCCAGAAACATTATAAACTTTATATATAAGTTTTAATAGAAAACATTCTGAATACAAAACACAGTTTTAAAAACCTAACACCCAATATAAACCGTTCCAAGATCCTATATATATATATGTAATGCATTCATACCTTGGGAGCATGGAACCACTATTGATGACGTAGAAATGAGGCACTTAAACTCGGCATTTTGATGAAGCTTTATACACTTGGCCACTACGTCTTCAACAAACAATATGATCAATATAGTCTATCCTACGACTCAAACATTTTTGTCCAGAATTGAGCCAAAACTACAAAGGACTCAATTGGAAATTTGCGTCCTTACAGGTTTCAACTAAGAAAATGAGAAAATAATTAATGACATTAAAAGATTAAAAGATGATAATTCGAGGTTAACATCAAATGAGAAGGAAGACACAACTTGAAGTTGAAAATATTTAAAAAGAAAATAAGAAATTAAATGTTGAAAATAATGAACTCAAAAACGAGTACGTTACTTTAAAAAAGGATAAAAGTAAACCCTATGTGTCTTCACATTGAAAATAATCAACCAAGAAAAGAAGTCGATTTGTTAAAAGAAGCTTTTGTAAAATTTGATCAAAATAGCAAAAGGTTTAAACTACCTTTTGAAAAATAAAAACAAGAAATGGCGTACTTAAAAGAAAAAGGAAAATTGATTTTTGAAAAGAAAGTAGAGGAACAGAAAAGAAATGTCACAAAAAACAAAAACATCAAACATGTTGACCATTCAACTTTTTTACAAAAAAAAATCACGCCTTTAAAAAATGTCAGGCCCGGCTAAAGTTAGAAAAGAATCATTTTTCTATTATTTGTAAAAAAGGCCATACATTCGTTGATTGTGAAGTTCGTTCAACTGATACTTATTGCACATATTATGGAAAAAATAATCATACGTTTGATGTTTGCAGACCTAATGATAATATTAACATACCAAATTAAACCCACATGACTTCCCCAAAATAAAATATACATGATTCACAATTTACTTACACTAATTTTACTTCTTATGAAACAAAAGGAGAGAATGAATTTTTGATAAGATATTTTTCCATCACAAAGAACTTTAAAAATACGGGAAAATTCATGTAAATTTTTTTTATTCAAAACTTATGAAAGAATTGAGAAAGCATTTTTTTGCTGAAAATGAAATTCCTGAGAAGGTAGTCCTTTACCTTAATTTAACTACGCTAAAAGACTAGCTCAATACATCCTACACTTTGGAGACACCCTAATAAAACAAGGTTTACTGGAACCGAAAGAGTTTAAAAGATTAATGTTTGAGGTTTAATAAACTAAAAGTGCTAGGATTTTAAATGTGTATTTGATAAATCTTCCCAATCGCTTATCCTAATACCCCCAACCCTTACTTAACTTATCACCAAATTTTAGCTGCCTCCTAACACTATATAAAGAGCCTCTAACTTCCATTCTAAAAAGCACACAAGCATACAACAACAATTCCTTTGTGTAAGGTTCCATCGTCTAAGCTAATGTCATTCCATTATTTGATTTTCTGGAGAGAAATCAAGAAAACCCATTTGAGAGTTTTAAACCCAAAAACTCATTTGAACCAAAGTCTTCAACCTTAATCCCTATTTAGTAAAGTTATAATCCGAAAACCCATTTTTGCTAAAGCTTTACTCAAAAACTCGTTTGAGCAATATATGATGATGCTGAGATTTAGCACTACTAGGTAAGTGATAGTGAGCTCAAACAGTAGTAGCTATGGCAGCCATAGAGATGCAAGTATATAAGTATGTAAGTGTGTAGAAGGGGATGAGTATAAGAAGAATTTAGACTGATGTATAGTGGTTCAGCCAATTTGGCCTACATCCACTGTAAGTGTGTGATCCACTAAGTATGGGCACTAATGGCCTTAGATACAATGCACATAACCCTCTCTCTCTCTACTGTGTGTGTACAAGCAGAGTTTTAGCTAGGGCTACTGTTCATGGATCGATCCCCTGTAGGGTTGTAGATAACAAGTTTATATAGGTCTTGGGCGGTGTAGTGTACCCCCCAAGTAAGCATGGTGCATGTGAATAATGATCTAGCCAATCCCCTGTTGACACCTGTAGATGCCAAATGATGACATAATATTCCCTCACGTGAGGGTGTGATTCTGTTGTAACGGTCTGCCACGTGTCATATGAGCCTGACGCGCACTGTTCCATGCGTCTCCCAAACCACGCGCCGTCATGATATCACCCTCGGCCTATGAGCCGAGGCCGAGGGCAAAGTTTCTTCCGGTAGTGAGCCTGGCTTAATTCTGGCCTCGTACTGTCGTACCCTTGTAGTGTCGTCTGGAGCCTGGTGGAGGGTCGGTCCCTCGTAGTGTCGTCCGGAGCCTGGTGGAGGGTCGTACCCTCGTAGGGTCGTCTGGGCCTGGTGGAGGCCAGCTGGAGCCTGGTGAAGGGTCGGCCCCTCGTAGGGTCGTCCATTTTGGAGATAATCTTCTGCCAGGACAAGGATATAAACGGGTATATCAATCACCCCCCAGCCCTTAGCCATAAGTGTCATTGAGATGGCTGAGGGATAATGCTGAAATTGAGATGCGTGTATGACCAGTTAGGTGAGTGACACGTGGGCAGGTACTCATTGCCATTCAAGTTCCCAAGGCAGGGCGGCTGCACACTCGCATGGGGCTCTGTGCCCTGATTATACCCTTCTTGGAAAATGTTCCCATTTATTACCAAGGTATTTAAGAGTTTTTAAACTCTCTCTCCACAGCTTCTTCTTCTTCGCACCTAAGTTTACTCTCTCTCTAGAACCAGTCGCCATTTGCAGCCTTCAATCCTTCAGGCCTCGCAGCGCTCTTGTTCTCTCCTCATCAGGTAACCTTTTTCTCCTCGCGCCTTCCTTTGTCTTCATTTCTGTGTATTTTTTAGGGTTGTAGGTCGGCACTTTCTTAGAGTTCCCCTATAGCCTTTTCCGGTGTCTTCTCCGGCTGTTAGTTCTTGAAAGTTCTTGACAAAAACTTTTTAGTTCTTTGGTTTAATCCAGAAGTCAAACCTGGTCAATCCCCCAAGTGTTTGTAGTTGAATTAGCCAAGTCTAGTGTAATTTCTCCAAGTGTAGGGTCTTCCCTTTAATGCTTAGAAGGCTTTACAACTTAGTGTCTGAATTCCCATCTTTGAGAGAGAAACTATTTACCGAGATCAGACGAATAGAGGAAGAGGAAGAGAGGAGACGAGGGGCCGACCCTAATTGGGTACGACCCATCTTTCCCGTTCCTCTTGCCACCATTAGACCATTCGAACCCTCTGAGTCTTGTGGGTCGTCATCTCGTCCGGACGAGACACCCAAATCAAGTAAAATGGACGAGAGAGCTTCCTCGCCAACTGGTGCTGGAACGTCCGGTAGAAGGGACACGTCTGACCTTATCCCTCCCCGAGAGGCCGAAGGTACGATCCCCTCTGAGGTTGTCCCTGTGACAACCCTATCCCCCAATGCCTTCCAAGTGGCTTTTCCCCAGGGTCCTCCTGCAGGTGATGAGGGGGAAAGAGATGAGGACAAGGACGATGATACAGATGATGAGGTTGACACCTCTCACGCCTCGTCCTTTATCTCCTCCATTAGGGATAAAGACCTTCTGATATGGAGGCATATTTACGGAGTGCCCTCTGAGGTAACTATGAGGGTTCCCTCTGATACTGAGAGGGTTTTTGACTGTCAAGAGGGAGAGGTTGCAGTTTATGAGCAAATGTTCAAGGTAGGTGTCAGACTTCCCTTCCACCCTGCCATTGTAGATATTCTGTCGGCTCTGGGCGTCTCCCCCTCTCAACTTCCACCCAACTCTTGGAGGATGATCCTATGTTACATTTCCTTGTGGAAAAATGCTTTCACTGTTGAGCCTTCGTCCGACGTATTCTTGGCCTGTTACAACATCACCTCTTCATCTAAACAACACGGATACTATCATCTAGGGGCGAGAAGGTCTGAGAAGAAACTTCTCCACGTGACTCAAACTTCCAATCATGATTGGAAAAAGAGATTCTTCTTCATATCTGGGGCGTGGGAGTGCTCCACCGAGGCGTCCCCTTCTGCCGATGGTCCGAGGGTCCCTAACAAATGGTCTAATCCCTCAATGAAAGCTAGGTCAGACCCCGGACTTAGCCTGGAGGAAAGGGATATTATTGAGTATCTGAGGGGACCAGGGAGAGGGGGTGAGATCCCAAAGTTTGAAGATTTGATGACCCCTCGGTACCTCAAAGAAGCTGGTCTGAGGGTCGGCCCTCTGACAGAACTATGTGAGTTATACAACACGTTTTCCATTCTTTACTTTTTTGAAGTGTTTCCTGTTTATCTCTGTATTTTTCTGATGCATGGTACCCTTTTTAGGTCGTCCTGTAGGTGTGTCAGATTACCTCTGGGAAATGACTGCTCCAAGCCTACTCGCTGGTTTGTCAAAGAAGAAGGGGAAGGAGCCTCAGTAAGCTCCAAAGAAGACGAGGGCTTCAAGGCCGACGGTTGTTGAGCCGACAGCCGACAGTCACAAAAGGAAGGAGCCTGAGGCTCCAGTTGAGCATCGGCCTGACCCTAAGACAAGGGCCAGGGTCAAGGCCTCTGAGGGGGCAACCTCTTCATCGAGCATGGGGGCCTTCTGGTCTCAAAATCTGGCCCATCTGAGGGCCGACCCCTCGTCGCTGATCACAAACTTGAGGGCAGCCAAGGCCTCGATGTTCTCTGCACCGTCGGCCTCTGACTTCGAGTTCTTGGCGAAGATGCCCCCTGCCAAAGTGTACGACTATGGTCTGCACTCCCTTGCTCAGGTATTGGTCTTGACCTTTTAATTTTATTCTTACTAACTGTTACCTCGGCCCATCTTGATGTTTGTTCATTTTTTCTTGCAGTCTTTTTGTGCCTTGACCTCAGCCACCAAGTGGATGGCCGAGAATCAACAAAAGTTTCACGAAGCTGAGAGGGCCATTCAACAAGAGGCTGACCTTCGGACAGAGCTGGACACTGCGAGGGCCGAGCTGGAGAGTACAAGGACTGAGCACTCTAGAGTCCTTGATGAGCTGGCGAGGCAGCATGATGCCGATCTGCAGGCTAAAGACTTGTTGATCAAGGACAAGGACTTGTTGCTCAAGGACAAGGACGAGGCCTTAACCAATATGGAGGCCAAGCACAAGACTGACCTTGAAGCAGCTGTCCAGAAAGCCGAGGCTGATGCTGTTGAGGCTTACAAGGTCTCTGACGAATTCCAAGGCTTCGGCCTTGAATATCTTGAGAGGGGAATTAGGACGGCCTGTCGGTGGGTCGTCCAAAAGTTTGCCGACACAGTATCATCCATCCGCCCTTCTCTTGAGGTGGTTCAGCTGGATGATCCCTTGATTGCTGAGGCCCTGTCGCAAGTGGAGTCCCAAGTTCATGTTGAGGGGGTCGGCACGTCTGAGGATCGGCCAGTCATGATTGCTGAAGAGACCCCATTGGTTGATGTTGGGGCTCTGCCTTCTGATATCGCCCCTTAGGGTGGCCGTCTGTGGCCCATACCCTCACTTTTGTATTTTTGTTCTAAATATTGTAAAACACTTATATTAATACCATCGTCTCTTCCTTATTTCCTTCTTTTATAGTTTGCTCCTTGTTGATGATGATGCTACTAACCCTTCCCTCGTCTTTTTTGAGAACAGTGGAGGGGTCGTCCCCTCCACTGGTCCTCATTATAGCCGAGGATTCAATAAACCAAACTAATGATTTTTATGTAGTCTACCCTCGTCTTTTTTGAGAACAGTGGAGGGGTCGTCCCCTCCACTGGTCCTCATTATAGCCGAGGGTTCAACAAACCAAACTAATGATTTTTATGTAGTCTTCCCTCGTCTTTTTTGAGAACAGTGGAGGGGTCGCCCCCTCCACTGGTCCTCATTATAGCCGAGGGTTCAACAAACCAAACTAATGATTTTTATGTAGTCTACCCTCGTCTTTTTTGAGAACAGTGGAGGGGTCGTCCCCTCCACTGGTCCTCATTATAGTCGAGGGTTCAACAAACCAAACTAATGATTTTTATGTAGTCTACCCTCGTCTTTTTTGAGAACAGTGGAGGGATCGTCCCCTCCACTGGTCCTCATTATAGCCTAGGGTTCAACAAACCAAACTAATGATTTTTATGTAGTCTACCCTCGTCTTTTTTGAGAACAGTGGAGGGATCGTCCCCTCCACTGGTCCTCATTATAGCCGAGGGTTCAACAAACCAAACTAATGATTTTTATGTTGTCTTCCCTCGTCTTTTTTGAGAACAGTGGAGGGATCGCCCCCTCCACTGGTCCTCATTATAGCCGAGGGTTCAACAAACCAAACTAATGATTTTTATGTAGTCTACCCTCGTCTTTTTTGAGAACAGTGGAGGGGTCGTCCCCTCCACTGGTCCTCATTATAGCCGAGGGTTCAACAAACCAAACTAATGATTTTTATGTAGTCTTCCCTCGTCTTTTTTAATAACAGTGGAGGGGTCGCCCCCTCCACTGGTCCTCATTATAGCCGAGGGTTCAACAAACCAAACTAATGATTTTTATGTAGTCTACCCTCGTCTTTTTTGAGAACAGTGGAGGGGTCGTCCCCTCCACTGGTCCTCATTATAGCCGAGGGTTCAACAAACCAAACTAATGATTTTTATGTAGTCTACCCTCGTCTTTTTTGAGAACAGTGGAGGGGTCGTCCCCTCCACTGGTCCTCATTATAGCCGAGGGTTCAACAAACCAAACTAATGATTTTTATGTAGTCTACCCTCGTCTTTTTTGAGAACAGTGGAGGGGTCGTCCCCTCCACTGGTCCTCATTATAGCCGAGGGTTCAACTATCCAAATTAATGGTTTTTTATAGATGTTTCCACGCATACTGGAACTGACAACTATAGGGTGAGGGGAATCATATTTCTCATTAATTTTCCAAAGTCCTGTTGGAGCAATTCCTATTACAACTATGGTCTATCAAGACCTTACAACACTACTGGTAGTATTTCTTCAAATGATCTGCGTTCCAGGGGTTGGAAAAAGGTTCCCCTTCTAGGTTTTCTAGTCTATATGTCCCAGGGACAACTTCATCGATGACCCTGTAGGGGCCGTGCCAATTAGGATGGAGTTTGTTTAGCTTTTGCCAAGTCTTATTGAGAACCAAGTCTCCTACTGCGATAGGTCTCTGTTTCACCCTCTGATTGTAAAACCTTGCGGTCCTCTGCTGGTAGGAAGCCTGCCTTATCTCAGCATCCTCCCTTCTTTCCTCAATCAAGTCCAGGTCCAGTCTCCTCTCTTCCGTATTTCCCTGGGGGTCGTACATTTGGACCCTATGAGTGGGAAACTCGACTTCGGTAGGGATGAATGCTTCTGATCCATAAGCTAACATGAATGGGGTCTCCCCAGTAGAGGTCCTTATTGTCGTCCTGTACGCCCACAACACTGCATATAACTCCTCGACCCATCTTCCTTTTGCCTCTTCAAGCCTCTTCTTAATCCCATCTAGGATTGTCCTGTTCGTAACTTCGGTTTGCCCATTGGCCTGAGGTCGGCCTGGGGTGGAGAAAAATTGTTTGATACTTACCCTCTCACAGTACTTCTGCAGAGAGGCATTCTTGAACTGGGTCCCGTTATCCGAGATGAGGGTGTTGGGTAGACCATATCTGCATATCACATTCTTCCAGATGAACTGGAAGGTCTTATGCTCCGTTATCGTGACCATTGGTTCGGCCTCTACCCACTTTGAAAAGTAGTCAATTGCTACGATGAGGAACCGATAGTTATTGACTGCCCTCGGTAAGGGTCCTACCAGGTCAATCCCCCACACTGCAAACGTCCATGGGGCTGTAATGGAGGTAAGGGGCTGATGAGGTTGGTGAGGGATGGTAGCAAATCTTTGGCATTTATCACACTTTTTAACATATGCGGCAGCATCTTTCCCCAAGGTCGGCCACCAGTAGCCTTGGGTGATCACCCTCTTCGCCAAGGATCTACCCCCAATGTGGCTTGAGCACGACCCTTCATGCACATCTTGCAAAATAGAAGGGACTTCTGAGGGATGCACACACCTGAGTAAGGGGAGCAGAAACCCCTTTTTGTACAGCGTGTCTCCGATGACAGTGAACATTGCA
The DNA here is from genome assembly GCA_949130495.1 of Sambucus nigra. NCBI lineage: Eukaryota > Viridiplantae > Streptophyta > Magnoliopsida > Dipsacales > Adoxaceae > Sambucus > Sambucus nigra. The sequence goes on from OX422217.1 coordinate 320,401,786, forward strand.
GCCCTGTATCTCAGCTTCTTCCTCTCTTGGCTTGCTTCTGGCATCTCTCCCCCTTTAATGTATCTGATAAGAGGATCCATCCATGAAGGTTCTTGAGAAACATTCGTGCAAATGCCAAGTGTTCCCTCGACGTCTTCGATAGTTGGTCGAAGCAAGATTTCTACCGGGACTGTCCTCCTTATGTCTGTCCTAGTAGCTGAGGCCAACCTTGCAAGGGCGTCAGCACGGCCATTGTCGAGCCTAGGTATCCTCTTGAATTTCACTTATTTAAAGTTTTTCAGCAATGACCTCACCTTCCCAAGATACCTAGACATCCTCTCGTCTTTGGCCTCATAGGCTCCTAGTATCTGATTCACCACCAGCCTTGAATCACTGTGAACCAAAATTTGGCCGACACTAAGAGATTTGGCCAAGGAAAGGCCAGCTATCAAGGCCTCATACTCAGCCTCATTGTTGGAGGCTTTGAAATTGAACCTCAGGGCGTACTCGATGTCTGTGCCGTCGGGTGCTGATACTATCAATCCAGCTCCGCTCCCACTTTCGCAAGAGGACCCCTCGACGAAGAGACTCCACACAGCATGTTCCTCCGAGAAATTTCCCTCGATGAGTGACCCTTTTCTAAAAAGGTATCTTCCCTCTTCATTTTCAGCCACCTTTCTTCTAGCGGTGCTTGTCTCAGCCTTATCTGTAGGAGGGTCGATGAGCCTACCTTGCTGGGTATCTGTCTGGCTTAGACCCTCACCCCCGGCCTCGTCACTCTCCCAAGTAAATTCAGCCACGAAATCTGCCAATGCCTGTCCCTTAATGGCCGTCTTAGGCTGATACACAATATCGAACTCCCCCAGCTCTATAGCCCAGGTCATTAGCCTTCCTGATTTTTCAGGATTGTGTAGGACCTTCCTAAGAGGAGAGTTAGTAAGGATGACCATAGTATGGGACTGGAAGTACGGTTTCATCTTCCTTGAGGCATGGATCAAGGCGTAGGCCAACTTTTCCATCCTCGGGTATCTTTGCTCTGCCCCATGGAGTGCCTTGCTGTTAAACTATACAGGCTTCTGTATACCATCCTCGTCTCTCACAATGGCTGCGCTGATGGCAGACTCTGAGACGACGAGGTACACGTAAAGTCGTTCACCATGCACGGGTCGTGACAGCAGCAAGGGAGACCCTAAGTATGATTTTAGCTCCTTGAAAGCCTCATCACACTCTTCACTCCATTCAAAGGCCTTCCTAAGTATCTTGAAAAATGGTAGACACCTGTCTGTAGCCCTCGACACAAATCTGTTCAAGGCAGCCACTCTCCCTGTGAGCCTCTGAACGTCTTTAATGGACTTGGGGGTCTTCATCTCAATAAGGGCCTTTATCTTTTCAGGATTGGCCTCGATGCCTCTTTGATTGACAATGAACCCCAAGAACTTCCCCGCTCCGACCCCGAAAACACACTTGGCCGGATTAAGCTTCATCTGGTACTTGTCCATCGTATTAAAGGTCCTCTCCAGGTCTGCCACATGATCCTCTGCTTTCAAACTCTTGGTCAGCATGTCATCCACGTAGACCTCCATAGACTTCCTAATTTAGTCTTCGATCATTTTATTTACGAGGCGCTGGTACGTTGCCCCCGCGTTTTTTAGACCGAAGGGCATGACCCTATAGCAGTATGTACCCTTGTCAGTGATGAAGGCAGTCCTCTCCGAGTCTTCAGGGTTCATGAAGATCTGGTTGTACCCTAAGTAAGCATCCATAAAACTCATGAGCTCGTGGCCTGCAGTAGCGTCTACCATCTGATCAATGCGGGGGAGAGGGAAGCTGTCTTTGGGGCAGTTCTTGTTGAGGTCTGTGAAGTCCACACACATCCGCCACTTCCCGTTGGCCTTTGGGACAATGACTGCGTTGGACATCCACTCAGGGTAGATGACCTCTCTGATAAATTCAGCGTCCTCTAGCTTTTTGACGTCATCCCTGATGACCTCGTACTTCTCTCTAGAGTAAATCCTCCTCTTCTGCTTTACCGGCTTCACTCCCTCTACCACATTGAGCTTGTGGCACATGATTTCAGGGTCGATCCCCGGCATATCTACATGACTCCACGCGAAGACGCTTCGTCTTTTCCTCAACAGTTTAATGAGGTCTTCCTTGATGTTGGGCCTCAGAGACTTGCCAACTTGGATGGTTTTTCCCGGGTCATCCTCATCGAGGATGATGGGTTCTACCTCCTCAGCGGCCTCTCCTTTCTTGAGCTTCGTCTCGTCCCTGGGGTCTAGGGTATCAATACTATAAGTGGCTGTAGCCCTCTTGTGTGCCTCCCTTTCTTCGGCGGAGTTGTAGTAACACTCTCGCGCTGTCGTCTGGTCTCCCTGAACCTCCCCCACCCCGTATGGGGTAGGGAATTTAATCATCTGGTGGACCGTAGACGGCACGGCCTCGAACCCTTTGAGGGCCACCCGCCCCAATATGATATTATAGGCTGAAAATACATGCTCATCCATCACAAAGAAACTGACCTTCCTGGTGAGCCATCTCGGCCACTCGTCCCCCATCCTAACATCAGCCTCATACACTCCCAGGGGGTGAACTTTTTCCCCACTGAATCCAATCAATGGATGATGGTACGGGACGAGTCTAGCACGGCTGAGACCTAAGGCCTTGAAGCATGGCCAAAACATTACGTTCGCAGATGAGCCCCCATCGACCAGGATCCTCGGCACCTCACACCCATACACCCTGGTCGTGATGACGAGCAGGTCATCATGCGGGGCTAAGAGGCCTTTGAAGTCCATTCGTGAGAACCCTACTATCAGTGTGTCCATGTCCACCTTCTTCCTCTTTTCTGGCTTGGCCTCCAGAGAGGTCGAACGTACAGTCTTCGTCACTGCCCTGGCTTCTGCCACGTGGGCCTTCCTATCTGCGACTTCCGATCCTCCTCCTGCCAGACCCCCAGAGATCATTCCCACTCTGAGCGAGATCATATTAAGCCTCTTGACGGGGCCCTGATCGTCTCTCGGCGGGAGGTCAGGGTCGTCCTCATCATCAGAAGGGTCGTCCCCTCTTTTTTGAGGACCCTCTCTACATGCATCGACTCGCTTCTTTCTGGGGTCGTCCCCTCGGCCCCTCTTGAAGGCGCCTCTGTCGACGTATTTTCTGAGCTTCCCTTCTTTCAGCATCTTCTCAATCTCATCTTTCAGAGCAAAGCATTTGTCTGTCACGTGACCGTGGTCTTGATGAAATTCACACCACAGGTTCTTATTTCTCTTGCCAGGTGCTGCCCTTAGCTTCTCAGGCCACTTCAGGGATCGGTTACTCTTTATCTCATTGAGAATTTGCTCACAGCTGACCGTCAGAGGGGTGTGACCAGCGAACTTGTCGTCCGTGGACCTCTTCTTCCCCTCTTTGTTATTCTTAGGGTACTTACCCCCACCAGTACCTCCCTTCTCGTCTTCATATTTTGCGGCCATCGCCTCTTCGGCGTTCATCACCTTTCCTGCTGTCGACAGCAATTTGGCCATCGTCCTCGGAGGGTCTTCAGCAAGCTTCCATAACAGCTTCCCCTTTTGGAGTTCTCCAATCAGGGCTGTCATAGCTATGCTTTCCTCGTAGTCTTCTACCTCCAGCTTCTCTTTATTGAATCTGGCTATATAGTCTCTCAGACTCTCACTCTTCCCCTGCTTGACATAGAGCAGGTGGGTGGTCTTCTTCTGTGGTCTCACCCCGAAGCAGAAATTATGGATGAACAAGTCGTCCATCTGCTTAAAGTTTTCGATGGAATTTTTTGGAAGAGACATGTACCAAACGTGTGCAGCCCCCGTCAGGGTTCTGGAGAAGGCACGACATCTCATCTCATCTGAGATAGAGTATATGTCTGCTGCCGATTGATACATCTCAACATGGTGGACAGGGTTGGTGCTCCCGTCGTATCTTGGGGTGACCACAGGTGGCTTGAACCTTGATGGCGTAGGGAAGTCGACTATCTTCGCCACAAAGGGTGAGCCTATGGTATATCCCTTCTGAAGGGGATCTCGGCTCTTCAATATATCACCTATCTTATCCTCTAGTCGCTGGATTGAGTCATTCCAGGGCCTCACAGGGTCGGTGCGGCCGATGTTATCCCCAGTCGCCTCTTGAAGGTGGATGGAGGGTTCTGCTGCAGCAGGCCTGTGTCGGCTGTTCACTTCCCTTTGGCCGTCATCTCGCCCCTGGGGTCGGCCATCTGCTGCCTCCTGCCTGGACCTTGCCGCACTTCTTGACCTGGACAACTTGTCTCGCAGGTCATTTACTGGGCCTATCCTCTCAAAGGCCGACCCCCTGCTCAAGCGATCAAAAGCAGAGCCTCTCGGGCGATCGTCAGGGTTTGGTCTTATGCACTTTCCTCTACTATCCTGGAGGGGTCGCAAAGTGTTGTTGGAGACCTCATACGGTTCCCAGCATTCAATTGGGGCCTCCTCTCCCTCCAGATCGTCATACCTGTCCTCAGGGCAAGGGTTTCCTTGCCTCCCCAGGCGCAGACGCCGGGGGTCAGCAACATCCCTACGCCGCTGAGGGGGTGGCAGGTCTTTGCGTGGTGCCTGGGGTGCTCCCCTGGCCTCATGCTGTCCTGGGGCTGCTGCCGGAGTAATCATCTCAAGTGAGACCCCGGGTGGTATCAGTATGTTCTGGCTTAGAGCTGTGAACTACTCCTGCATCATCTGTTGGCTTGCTGCCAGAGACTTTAGGGCTGCCGCCACATCAACCATCTCAGACTGAGGCGGCGGCTGACTGGAACTGGGTCTTCCCCCCTCATCCGGCAGGGGAAGAGGTGGTGGTGGCATCTCAGGTGCCATGTGCCTTGAGCTAGAACAGCTGAAGAATGGTGAGCTTGGGAACCTTAGTGGGTCTCTTTCAATGGTGAAACACCTCCTCTCAGGGGGAGGGTTGGTTCACCACCAGAGTGCCCAGTGAGGTCAAGCTGTGCAAAGGAAGAGATGTCTTCTCGTTCCCACAGACGGCGCCAATCTGATGATGCTGAGATTTAGCACCACCAGGTAAGTGATAGTGAGCTCAAACAGTAGTAGCTATGGCAGCCATAGAGATGCAAGTATATAAGTATGTAAGTGTGTAGAAGGGGATGAGTATAAGAAGAAATAAGACTGATGTATAGTGGTTCAGCCAATTTGGCCTACATCCACTGTGAGTGTGTGATCCACTAAGTATGGGCACTAATGGCCTTAGATACAATGCACATAACCCTCTCTCTCTCTACTGTGTGTGTACAAGCAGAGTTTTAGCTAGGGATACTGTTCATGGATCGATCCCCTGTAGGGTTGTAGATAGCAAGTATATATAGGTCTTGGGGGGTGTAGTGTACCCCCCAAGTAAGCATGGTGCATGTGAATAATGATCTAGCCAATCCCCTGTTGACATCTGTAGATGCCAAATGATGACATAATATTCCCTCACGTGAGGGTGTGATTCTGTTATAACGGTCTGCCACGTGTCATATGATCCTGACGCGCACTGTTCCACGCGTCTCCCAAACCACGCGCCGTCATGATATCACCCTCGGCCTATGAGCCGAGGCCGAGGGCAAAGTTTCTTCCGGTAGTGAGCCTGGCTTAATTCTGGCCTCGTACTGTCGTACCCTCGTAGTGTCGTCCGGAGCCTGGTGGAGGGTCGACCCCTCGTAGTGTCGTCCGGAGCCTGGTGGAGGGTCGTACCCTCGTAGGGTCGTCTGGGCCTGGTGGAGGCCAGCTGGAGCCTGGTGAAGGGTCGGCCCCTCGTAGGGTCGTCCGTTTTGGAGATAATCTTCAGCCAGTCCAATGATATAAACGGGTATATCAATATACTTGTGATTCTTGTTTGTCTACTTTTTTACAGAGAGAAAGTAAACCCATTTCACCATTTGTTTTTGTAAATCTAATTTTCTTTACACTTTGGCTACATATTCATTATTTATGATTACGATTAAATTCATTGTATCTTCTTATTCGATAGTGTTGTTGTCATGAGTGGGTATTGATTAGGAAATGATGTGGTTATCATCTTGTTGGTTATGATTTTCAAGGTTTTGTTCCTTTTAAGATGTTTCTTTCACCTCAAGCGAATCGAAGATAGTGAAGTTCTTCAGTATCATCTCAAGTGTGGACATAGGCAGTGACCGAACCACGTTAAAATGTTGGTTTATAAAGTTTGATTCTTAACTGCATATGCTTATTATTGAGTAATGCGTACACTTGAATTGATTTATCATATTGCATTTAATTTATGCAACAAAGTTAAAAAAGTTTTAAAATTGCCATTAAAATTAAATATCCCAATTCATCCCCCCCCCCCCTCTTGGGATATTTTAAGGCCAACATGTATGTATGGATGCCCTCGTAAAATGTTATTTTTAGAGGTTGGTTGTGTTTCAATCTTTACTAGAGATATAGTTATTGTCTTGCAAGATGGGAAAATGGGATGAAGATTTTAAGGTCATGGTTTGATGCTTTGTTTGGGTTGACTTGTTCTGGTATTTGATAAATAGATTTGAGCATCTTTGTGGTCTAGATGACATTACGAGGTTTGTTTTGCTTGACATCTTAACTTTTACATTTTATCTTGGATGAAAAGTTTGATTTGAGGCTGAGTCTTAAGGGGAAATGATCCTCTTGATGTTGACGAGATGAATGATGGATTCCTTTTTAGAGATTAATAATGCATGTCTTTCTCTTTTCTATAAATTTATTATAACCACTTGTTAAATATGGTCATATGATACCCATTGTCTTGTTTGAGTATGGCGTTGAATGTTTTCTAACAAATGATGAATACTTTCCAAGAAGTTATAGGTTTGTTATGGGTTTCAATTTTAGAGTTGATGTTTTGTGATAAAATAAGTGGATGATTAAGTATGATATCTATGTTATTATCACGATTGTGGTGCTTCGAAGGAATTTGACATTGTGAAGCATGCAAAAATCTTGAAATTTAAAAGTAATTTTGGCCAAAACATCGAAAAACAATTTCTTTGAGGGTTTATTTGAATCAATGTTCGAGTTATCAAATGTTGAGACTAGAATACATATTTGATGAATAGTCAAAGATGAAGAAATCATAGTTTTTAAAACCAAACCTTAAAAGTAAACGAATACAAAATAATGTGGTTCACTGTCGAGTCCTCTATATGTTGAGGTGTATCCTTTACGCCTTCAAATGAGGTCTTCCTGTAGTGTCTTTGACAGATTCTTTAGGAAAAGAACCAATCACCAAATTTATGGAAAGAGTGTGTATAGGGGATTTTCACTAACTTTTATTTAGTCCTCCCATTTTTGTGGTTTTATCCAAGCGGGCTTTTCCCCCCTTTTTTTAGGGAAAGGAATGGATGAATTTGGTAACATGGTTGTAGAGTGATGAGTATTTAGTGTAGGACTAATATGGTGAACGCACCAATGAGGTGATGTTTAAGAGCATCTAATGTACTTGTAAAATGGGGAGATGATGATCTCATTATTTTTCATGGCATGGTGCCTCTTACTATCGAAGGTTTCTTTCCTTATGGATCTTATGGACTTCAAGGATGTATATGCATAATCATATGAGGATAAGTGGTGCCAATTGTTAGATTGACTTTAGATAAATTAAGTTGACAAAAAATTATAAGTTCTAGTTTGTGGTCAAACTAGACTCTATAATAGGTTGCCTATATATCCAATAAGAGCAATTGGGTCAGATACAATTCAAGTGAATGGGTTTGGTTTTGGATTAGGGCATATGACATGGATTTTGATTTAATAATCAGGTCTTGTGAATATTTGCTCAATAAGGAATTGGCGTAGGTTCAAAATCTCAGTTAATTTGAATTAAGGCATTCACATGGGTATGAGTGTTTAAGGGAGTTCATGAAATGAATAAAGCATTTATTTTCTAAATTTGATCACATACCATTGATTGGGCTAGTGATTGTCTCTTGATAAAGTAGTCACTTAGATTTTCATCGCTAAATGATCTTGTCATAAAAAACATACCTTGTTACTTTAACAATGCAAAAATTGAAGTTAAAATCTTGGGGATAATTTATTTTCCATTTTCCATTTTTATTTATTTTAGTTTTTGTGACCCCAAAGTGTCTATTGGCATGATACCATTTTGTTGCACTTATGATTAAGAACTTTGGATTTCTCCTTGAGACAAGGGAATACAATTGAATCCTTAGAGGTTGCTTGTTGGTCATATAATGAACATGAATTTGGATTTGAAAGGTTTTATATTTAGGACAAAACTGAAAAGGATATGTAGTCCGTAATTGGTTCCATATCTTTTCAAAGTGATCGGTCCCTCCAAACAATGTGGCAACATTTCATGCATTGTATAAACTAGCTTGGCGAAAGGGATAGAAGCAAACTTTCACTTTTAAAAATGAAAGAAGTAGTATTTTTAATAATAACTTTTTCTATAGTACGAGTCTTTCAACTATAAATAACATTACCCTTATCAAAGTATAGTACATTAACGACTCTCTTCAAGTGGAGTAAACTAAATGGGTGGCACAATTAGTTGGGTCATGTTTCTTTATATGTGATTTAGTTAAGATGGTTGTGCATATTGATTGGATTGAGTGGGGGCTCTTATTGCTAGTTAGGAGTGAATGCCATCTTGGTATGCTTTAATATCCCTTTTGTGGGCTAAATTTTCTTTGATTGCTTCATATTTATTGATTATTATTATTATTATTATTATTTTTTTTTAGATCATTTTAATTGATTAACAATTATTGATCATAAATATACCATTTTTACTGGATCATCAATAGTTAGATAGGTGACTAATTCATCATTAATAAGAAAACACGAGTGGATACTCTAAATCAATATATGTTTCATTAAAAATTATTTGGAGATATAATATTAGTTAGTAGATAATCAAAAGCTAGAGTAATATGATTAGGGTTAAGGGGATATCAGTGAGGATAAAAAACATGGGAGTTGGGTACGCAGGGAACCATTAGATGTTAGAATAAATGCATTGTCATATTAATTCTTGATAGTGAGGGTCATTGGCTGGTTTCATATTGCTTTCTCCATTTTTTCTTGAACCGAATGGCTTCCTCACAGGGAAAATCCATCCTCTTACCAAGAGAAGGCAACTAATCTTCATTTCCATTCTCTATGGAATTACTTTTGAATTAAATCCCCCTATTCAAAGTTTGTTGGATGCTAAATTTTAGCATCTGTTGTGATGAGAGATCATGGTTAAGATGATTATTCATGAGGTTTGCAGCTCCATATACATAGTTTTATATTTAATATTTCATATTGGTTAAAACCCATACCTTTTCCTAATACATGAATCATTTTGTGGACTTAAACTTCTTTAAAGGACTATCGTTAGTAGCTTGGGAATTAGAGAGACGTGGGGTTAATCATTGTAGATTGAAGGTCTTAGCATCGACTATAAGAATCTATTTTTTAATCATGAGTTGTATTTAAATGGTAGAACAATTATCCTCTAGTCAATGATATTTTTAGCAACATTCCTTCAAGTGAGGCAATGAGTAGAGGAATGTTTGGGACCTTTATGGTACTCATGGTGGATGTTATTTTGGAAGGACCTAAGTAGAGGACTCAACAAATGCTTAGGATCAAGGGATTTCCGATAATCTTTCGATGATAGGTACTAAAACGCTTCACTTAGGGGTTTTTAAAAATAAAAAATGGATACTTTTGGTCAGGTGGGTGTGTTCAAGTGACTAACTTCCTTCATTATCCGAGCCCAAGTAGATAATGGGGTTACCATGAGGTTTTAAATAACATTCCTAAGGCCGCAACACTTGTTTGCAGGATGACTCTGATTATGATGATAGCCACAGTATAAGTTAAATTTCAATGATTTTAGAAAAGGTATTTATGTAAACTTTGAATCAGAAGGCTCCCCTTTGTAAAGTAATGACTTAGAATATTTCTCTAAGATAGGTGTATTTCCCACACAAGGATCTTTTATATTGACCTCAATGGGTTAAACAAATTATAAAAAATAGAGTATTGCTTATATTCTTATTTGAGTAATGATTGGATGCTCTATCTCCCTCGTAGTTTGGACCTTAATTCATTAAGTGTGAGTCTTTGGACTTAGTTTACTGAATCTTTTCACGTTAGGATGATTGTTATTATGTAACCTTTTTTGGATGGTTCAGATCTCATTGTTCATTTTAGAATTCTCAATTTTCAGGTGTAATGTAGGTGTTCAAACTATGATGATATTTTAAGATATATGAATAAGGAATCTTTGGAATAATAGATGTTATGTATTAGGTTAAGGAGAGATCTATTGAATAAGCATGAGGGTATCGAACTATGGCAGATCCAAATATTGATCTCGGTGTAGTTAGTTGAGAGGGTATATTAGTAGGAGAAGAAATTAATTTAATTTGCGTATTCGAATGATAAGTCATCATATGATTAAGAATTTTCATCGACAGGCATACGAGAGCCTTAATTTATGTAAGGTCTTGGGATATAGAAGTGAACTATGCTTGCTAGGTATTCTACTTAACCATGATTTAGTTGAGGATGTCTGTTTAATCGAGTTTTTGCGGGTAGTATTAGTATGTTCCATGATGCAAACACAAAGAGTGCTTCGGGTGAATGAGATTTGGTGGAAAGAGTACAAGTGATGGTATTTATACATGCGGGCTTAAAACCATGGGAATAAACAATTGTAGCGCTAAGAAGGAAATGTAAAGTTTTGAATAAGGAATAAATGTTTAGAATATAATATTTGTGGTGAAAATTATGAGAATGGAATAGCAAATAAAATATTTCAACTTTAATGTTATTCAGGGTTTACTTTCATTATATTCTACCTAGCATGAAAGAAATATGTCGGACAATACCTGAGCCTAGGATACAGGATAAGATAAATGAAACATAATGTTACTAATTGTGTCTGAACTAACAAATACGGTCCTATTTTAAAAAAAAATGGGCAATGGATTGGTGGCAAAATCAGGAAGTATAACGAATTGAATTTTTTTCAAAGTTTTGCATTAAATCAAAATCTGGATATGAGTGTCCTAAAGTAAACTCTTATATCAGGGTTACTATATGATTTATGTATGGGTTCTTCCCTTCGGAATGACTCCACGATATAGCTCTTACCTATATGGAAATCATTTATTGGTACGTGTAGAATCCATTTGGTATGACCTAGTGTGCATGGAATGCCTTACTATATACTTCACAGTTGTTATATATATAAATGAGATAATTATGCTTACTCATATACCCATCGTCATGAGTATGATTAAGAATTATAATGCATGGGAATTATTCGGTATACATCGAGAGTACTTGGAAAAGGGAAAGTGAAGGCATATCACTGAGGTCAATTACGCCCCGTATAACTGATAACTTATCATGAAGAGACCATCTAGTATGGGTCTAAATAGGGTAATACGCAATACATGTGAATGTAGTGTGAAAGATGCTTATATTCAAGATAAACATAAGATATATATATATATATATATATATATATATATATATATATATATATATATATATATATATATATATATATATATATATATATATGCAAGTATGGGTAAGGGGAAAAGGCAATGATGTATATAAAAGATATAATACCAAATGTCACATGACAAAAGACGGAGAAACTATATATCAACCTGAAAGATTTCCAAAGAATAAATAAATATATTTTAAAGACAAAAACCCAAATGATAAATTACCAACTTCATAATATTCACCCTAATTATTTTGAGTTCATAATCATAGAGTTCTCAGCTCTAACATGTGCTCCTTACTAGATCTCATATTAGGTCATGAGGAGGTGTGTCAAAATGAGAGAAGGATTTAGAGTGGTTCAAAACATCTACTAAGGATCCTATGTCCACGATGAAAAGTGTCGTTTCTTATATTATATCGCAGATAAGGATATTACTAATTTGAGACCTCATAAGATTTAACCAAGATAGTCTAATGTTATTGAGGTCTTTGTCATAAGTATACGGTCCACTTGGGTGTAACTGATAGATTCCTCAAGGGTTTTCTTAACTTGTTTAGGACTCAGTAAGAGGGACAAATTATAAGTATCAAATACAATGTAGGAGAAAATGGTGGAAGTGGTCTAACCTTTCTATAAAAGTATAACAACTACTCGTTAACGAATATTAAGTGAAGAGATACTGGAATGAAAGTGTACTCAAATAACTCTAATGTTTTTTGGATGATTTTAAGAGGACTTTAAACTTTCACAAGGTTATAATATATAGGTAGCACCTTGGTAAACTTATGATATGACTACAAAGACATGAGTGACATGTATCTATGGTCTGACTGCTATAGTGATGAAGTGAAGTTTTGGTGAAGAGTTTGCAGGTAGTCTAAAGTAGTTGCTTTGTGCATTAAATGACTATTGAATGATGCGAGGAAAGTGGAAGAAAAGGGTGAGAGTAATTGTAATAATGCTTTACTTTTTACCTAACAGCTAAACAAGCTATGAGTGTTGTACAAAGCATCAGAGGTACCCAGAGGTAAAAACTATCACTTTGAATTATTTTGAGCTCACTTCATTTGTGAAGAATAAGAGTAAATTCGTGGTGAAGGTTTTAGTACTTTGGTATATGTGGGTACTTATAAGAGATAGACCGGTTAAGTATGCGTGAACATTAGGAGTGAATTAATTGGACAATTTGAACCTCCTTATCAATCCTGATGGTGCCAAGAGATTCCCAATAAGTCGTTTGCCCTATTCCTATATAGATTAGAGATGTTTAGGGTCTCGTGTCTTTTATATTGATAGGGTTGAGCTTCATCTCTAAGGTCTTAGCATATTTTTATGCACCCGTGCCATCCTAAGAGTATAAAATAGCCCCAATATGTTTTTGAGTTTGTCAATAGTGATATGTGTGGTTACTAGAGACCATAGACTTCCATACATAGATTTTTTACGGACCTTAGGACCTAGTACTTAAAACCTCGAAGAGGCTAAAAGTTTTGTAGTCTTTAAGGGGTCAAATATGCTATCACCGATATACCCTATTACCTTTTGCAAGAAGTGGAAGTACTTATCTTTTAAGTAAGAAAGGGAATTAATGTAATTGACCAGTGGGATTTTAACCATCATGAGTGTTGATGTCTATAAATGGACTAAATACAGATTTATAATCACATATAAAATAAAGTAAGTAAATCAAATCACACACACTAAAGAAGAGATTTTTAGAGTGGTTCAGCTATAAAATAGCCTACGTCCACTGTTGGTTTTTATTTCATAGGATTCACAATGACTCAGTATGGTGTGCATATGAATGATTAGAGTTATGACTTGAGCTAAGGGAGTAGTTTGTATTTATATGGGTGGAATACCCTAGAGATGGAGTGCATTTATATCAACAGGCATTTACATCTATGTACAATATATGAGACGCTTGGGATTTGGTGCTGGTGAGTAACTTCTAGTATTCCTATTGGTTAGCCTTCTGGAGTTGGTCGGCATTCTAGCCGACTAAGTGTCTCTTAAGCCGATCAAGTTTCTAGTCGACCACATAGTAGGACATGTGTACATTCATCATTAGTTCACGTAGGAGAGTAATTTTAACATATAACAAAAGCCTCCAATGCTCCATGTTTGATGCTTGATTGAAAGTATGTAGTATATATCCCGAGAATTTTCACGACGTGCTATTTTGAGTGTTTAATCAACAACCAACCTCCCATACTTGTAAAAATTTCCACTAACACTGTTTAATAATGGCATTTTTATAAATAATTCAGACTTTTTTGAACCACCAAAGGATACAGGAGTATTTTGACACTTTGGGAGGCGTGTAGCCAGTGGTAGCTATACGATTCTTTCAGTTAATCATTTCATTCCCATTTATCGAAGCAACCTATAAATATAGGGAAATTTCACTCCTTTTTTTTACCTCAAATCTCCTGTACTAAAAAATTTTCTTTCGCCTCCAAGCTTTTTTTGTGAGATCATTTGTTGATGTTGCTTTCTTTTCTTCAGTTCTTGAAGTCACCTAGTACAATCATCTTTAGATCCCCTGTAAGACTTCTTTTCTCTTTTCTTTGTTTTATCATCCTTTTCCCTATTTCCACTATAGTTCACATTGTAGACGAGATTTCATTAGATGAGTTCGGAGAAAAGAGGAAAATTTTGAATTGGGTAGATTTATAGATAGCCCGGGGTCCCATAGATGCTTATTCCCTCCCTGAGGGTGATTGGATCCCAACTTTGTTCATAAATGAGTGTGATATCACCTTTCCAACATACCCTTTTTTCTTCAATTTTGCAAATTTTTTGATGTAGTTCTTGTAAGAGTAGCACCCTGTGACACCCCGCCTAATAAAATACCGGGCGATCACTCCTATATCAAATTATAACAGGAGTCTCATATGGATCATTCTTAGCATCACTGTCAAAAATCCATTTAATTACGAATAACCTATTAGGCTGGTGTCAAAATTTTACTTAACTACTCTTTTTAAACAACTAAAATTAAAACATCCACACAGAATTTGCGAAAATGAAATTGAAATGAAAATAAAATAACCGAACACTCGATCAAAATATAAAACCATATCGAATGCTGTACTAAAAGAATAAATAAATTCAATTGGACCATTGGCCCGAATGTTTATACAGTACCTCCTATCTATATTACAAGGATAGAAGCGTCTATCAAGAACCTGCATGCATCCACAGCTGCTGCAGCCGACGTCTAACTCGAAAGATGTGTCATCCAGGCATCATGTGTTTGGACACCTATATAATATATATATATATATATATATATATAGCAAGAAAGGAAAAGTAGATAAACGGGTCAGAGCTCGAGTTTTGAAAATATTTAGCAAGTGCATAAATGCCTTATTTTTAGAAAAAGGTTTTATCTAATATTTAAGTTTGGTATCGCACTCCCATGAGATGCTCCTCACCTCTCCACTAACAATGCACTCCTAACGCATCCCTCTAACATCCTAGTCAAGCTACCCTGCTAAACTAGTCTATCACTACTCTACTATCAACCCTAGATAGTCCAAGTAATGTACTAAGGGCTAAAATTCACCCCAGTCTCAACGCTATGCCATGTTCGTGCGTGGAGTGTCTCGCAAAGCGAAATCGAAATAAGGAACCCCCCGATACACTACTATGCGGCAAGGTCGATCATCGAGATCCGCCAGTCCCTCAATACAGAATATATATAAATATATATACATATACACCATATAATAAATCTAAATATAAGAGCACTAAGGATTAAACTTCTCCCTAGTCTCAACACATTGCCATATCGTGCGTGGGGTGTCTCGCAAAGCGAAATCCAAACAAGGAACCCCCCCGATACACTACTACACGGCAAGGTCGATCGTCGGGATCCATTTAGACCCTCGGTACTCGATTCATCCATATATACATATTCATTTTACAATATACATCCGGATCTATCTCCCGGACTGAGGATTCATATACAAAGTACTTATCAATACATTTCATTTTTATCTCAAAACTTTCCATTTCCCTTCTCATATCCAGGAAATGTATTTAAAAGCCAATTCATTATCATGAATTGATTTAACAAATCATATAACTTTTGAAAGCCAGTTTATTATTATAAAAATTCTTTTACCATATCATATGCTTCCACTTCCCTTCTTCCATCCGGGAAGTGTTACCGAATCCAAAACCTTTATCCCATTTCCCTTATTTCATCCAAAAAATGTAAATCAAAGCCAATTTGTTATCATAAATTGCTTTAATACCAATAATGTCCAACATTATTTAAACCAATTATATACATATCATATAACGCATTCTAAGACCGCCCATACGACGCGCCCCTAAATGACCATCATCTTTCAGTGCCTATCAGTTACGACACCTAGGCACCTATACGCAATACGTCGGGAAGCAGCTATATGCCTGCGGGCTAGTCATAACCACAACCCAAGTTACCTAACCATCGCAGAAAACATAACATAACATAAACTCTCATATGGCCTAAAGGGCTATATCCACCCTGCATTCGCTAGCCAAGGGGCTTCACCTCAGCTCGCGAACTTCCCTTATGATGTCATTTAAAGAGGGTGTTGACTATAAATCAGTAATTATGAAATCATTTCTTTTTCCATTTTGAAAACATTCATATTTTATTTTCAAAATCATTTACATCATATCATATATACTTTAATCACATAGTATATATAAACATTCATATTTTATTTTCAAAATCATTTACATCATATCATATATACTTTAATCACATAGTATATATATCTATAGCATATATTCCTCCTCGAATATATATAAATGGCCATATTTGCCAAACCATCTATCGATGACCAAAAATCCCAAAGATTCTCTCAAAGAATCATAATCATGCATTCATATTCGCATAATACTAAACCCAAAGTATTTCACTACTTTGATAATCAATATATACCTAAGTCCCATCTACGGATTTATTGGATATCTCCAATTATACCATTTCTCCCTAAGCGAATATATACCTATATTACCAAATCAAAATTTGACTCCCTAAATTCTTAAGGGAAGAAAACTGGCCATTCTGACCAAAGCGAATCGATTCGCCCAAATTGCGAATCGATTCGGGTGGGCGAATCGATTCGGCCCCCAATCCGAATCGATTCGGAAAGTGTTCTGCAAACAGGTCCTTAATGGCAAATCGATTCCGTATATATCCAAATCGATTCGGCCCACTGCAGAATTATAGATCCCCTTAGGTGAATCGATTCGGCCTAGACCTGAATCGATTCGGCCAGTTTAAGGGGCATTGTTTGGGCGATTTTTCACATTCTAAAATTCCCAACTCAATCCAATCTTCATTTAAATCATAATTTGGATTTATTCCTACAAACTCAAAGTTTTCATATCTCCTCAAGTTCTTTAGAGGTCCTAACACTCCATTTGAGAACCCTTAATATTTATCTCCAATAAGTTCTAACTAACGATTTAGATCTCGGATAGCTTTCTGTAGAAAAATCACTATAAATTCAAAAAGAATCAGAAAAATATGCGGTTAGCGCCAAGGCGACCGCGTCGAAGAGATATACAGATTTTATTTTTTGACCAAGAGCCGAATCGATACGCATCAAGGCCGAATCAATTTGGAAAGTCCGCTGGTCACTATTCATCATCATCTCCAACGATCCTAAACCTCCATTAATACCCCTCCAAGCATTTTATCGCCTCACCCAACGTCCTACAACCTCAACCAACTACAAATACACATATATTAATGGTTCTAAACATCCTAAAACCCGAAATCACCAATTAATTTTAGGTTAAAACCTAAGTTCCACAAATCGAAACATTATTGGGTTTTAATTATTTTAACTCCCAAAAACCCGTTTTATCCACGAAAACCCAACCCAAAACATTTAGGGTTTGTTTATACCAAACTACGATATGAGATTGATGCTCAAAAGTAAATAAAGCAAGTAAACACTTGCCTCGTGGATAAAATCCGACGACCTCGAGCCGAATCCCGCGAAGTTTGGCCGGAACCTCCCCTTTTCTCTCCTCTTCTCTCTCTTTTCTTTCTCTTTTTCTCCCACTCTCCCTCTTTATATAGAAAGGAAAAAGGGTTTAACCCCTTAAAACCCAAAAATGACTCGTTTACTCAATTACAAGCCCTTTTTAACTCTAAAATTCCTCGAAACTCAATTTCGACAATCAAACGCTCTTTTCCGACTATCTCAGCCATTCCGAGACTCACGGTGCAGTCAAAATTTTCATCCGAGGTACTTGACCGCAAATCACTATTCTAACCCATAA
This sequence comes from Sambucus nigra, assembly GCA_949130495.1. Lineage (NCBI taxonomy): Eukaryota > Viridiplantae > Streptophyta > Magnoliopsida > Dipsacales > Adoxaceae > Sambucus > Sambucus nigra. The sequence continues at coordinate 320,419,558 of OX422217.1, forward strand.
AAGTAAATGCAGGTTTTCTAATCAGAATCTTACCTCTTTTGTCTCTATACTCCACGACGACATATAATTAAAATACTTCGACCTATTTCGTTCTAAAAATAATTACAACACTCATCGAAAAATATTAAATCCTCGAAAATCACTATTTTGTGAAATTCTCCAAATTGTCAATTTATATCTATTTACGGAATTTAATGGTCTCCAAAAGGACGGGTTGTTACTTACTCCCCCCTTACAACGGAATTCTATCCTCGAAATTCAAATACAACCTACATCGCAAATCCAAGAATCGCTCCCAATCCTAATACCTAAAGGGGAATGACACTAACCCGATGGTTCCCAACCATATTCTATACGGCTACCACGGTCGTAAAGTGACTCCAATAGTGTCACATTTCACTCATCATTTCTAGTGCCTCATGGCATAAACTTCAACTTTATATACTAAGCCCATTCTACTTCAGGCAGTATATAAAACCAACTTACTAAGGTGCCCATACACCTTCTAAACCTGTGCACATCTACACAACTCTAGTGAACATATGACACGTAACACTCTCTCCCAGTAAGGGTTTACTTTCCTCGGTGTAATACTCTCCTATGGGTCCTCCCAACCCGCGAAATTCCATTCTCCTAACCTCGGCGCCACTAACACTACTAAACCTACATCCTAATAATACTAAGGTCTATGCGATGTCCTACCTACACGGAATGAATATAATCTTAAGTATATCCCTAGTGCCCAAGGTCTCTGTCAACTCCCGACATTTTCTTGTTTTCGTGAGTGGGACATCTCGCCAAAGCGAAATCCAAACAATGGACCCTCCCCTTACACTACTCCCTCGCGTTATCGGTCATCGAGATATAGCGACCTAAGGCACACCAGCGGGACGTCCTAAATTCTACCTCACTAGCCTATGAACACATTTCTACTATTCTATCCTTCCGCCCATATGGAAGGAAATCTAACTAATCGAAGTACCCAATCTCTGTAAGAGCACTACGTATATCACACCGAACACATATCTTCTCAAAATTTTCCTTTTTATTAAGGCCTAACCATAAACCTCAAATAAATTTCTCTAAGTCCTACTCCACCCACCCACTTGTGGCGAGAGGACCACTTTAGTGCCTTTCCATAGCATAATATTTCCATAATCATACCATCATCACATGGCTCATAGTCTATAGTGGTTCATCCACACTATAAGACTTATTCACAAAACCTACATCCTTGCATCCTATAACATCTCTCCACTCCCGATGCCGTTAAGATTCGTGTGTGGAGCGTCTCGCAAAGCGAAATCCAAACAAGGAACCCCTCCACACACTCTTACTTAACTTTTTCGGTCATGGAGGTCCGTTATTTTTGAATATGTAACCGGGATAACGCTATCCCCTCTTCAACAAAATGTGGTCTGAACTACCGACTCTATCTAGGAGCCATGCCACTAAGCGCATCACATTACACTCAGTCTCTGCGCAATCAATAATGAGCTTAGACTCACACCTCAGCAATTAACTCGTCACACCTCAAATCATATCTATAAGGTCGCCATGTAATCACATCATATATGCACATAATAAAGGTGAACTCAACCTATATCCAGGTGAGATATCACAACCACACCCCATTCCACCCTAGAACTGCGGGCACGATAGTCTTGCCATCATTAGCCTGCTACCGCTCCGAACAACCAATAACATTATATGCTCACCATATTACTATACTCGTATAGACATATAAAACGAGCATCCCAAACCAGATATATATATATATACAATATATCAACACCCGCCTCTATAGCGAATGAAGGAAAATAAAACTCCGCTATCGTGGAAAACACATAGACATACATTATATAATGTTATCGATACTGCCATAACTCAAAGTACACACACGAGTCTAGGGCCAACGAAACACTGCGACTTTATCTAGTCACACCCAATATACCTCTTACATAATACTCTTTATTCACTGTCGGCCTCTGGCCGATCCTCAGGTGAATAATTCCCAAAACAGCATTCTTTTCATTCAATCACGAGGACTCACGGTTAAAACTATCCGTAAGATCCCTTTCGAATCCTTACTTTACTGGGAAATTCAACTTTAGCACCACTTTCTACTACGGAGGTACTACGGTACTCAAAACTACTATACTTTAGTAGTGGTTAAGACCATCCTTAGAAAACACTGCAGAGGAAGTGACCTCTACTACGGTCCACATCCCCAACTACTACCAGTTGCTTCAGTTAAGCCCCACCTCCTGCTGCCATCCAAGCCTCGCACACGAATCATCAAACGAGAGAGAAAAAGATTACTATAATCTTATGTCATGGCAGGAGAACGAAACCTCACAAGAGAAATCAACAATCCTAATGCTGAGGCTCTAATCAAATCGAGAGCAACGCTAAAAGCGTACGTAGTACGTCCGCACAGATTCCTAAGGACACTAGAACCTGATGCTCTGATACCATCTATGACACCTCGCCTAATAAAATACCGTGCGATCACTCCTCTATCAAATAATAACAAGAGTCTCATATGGATCATTCTTAGCATCACCGTCGAAAATCCATTTAATTACTAATAACCTATTAGGTCGGTGTCAAAATTTTACTTAACTACTCTTTTTAAACAACTAAAATAAAAACATCCACATAGATTTTGCGAAAATGAAACTGAAATGAAAATAAAATAACCGAACACTCGGTCAAAATATACAACCATATCGAATGTTGTACTAAAAGAATAAATAAATGCAATTGGACCATTAGCTCGAATGTTTATACAGTACCTCCTATCTAGATTACAAGGATAGAAGCGTCTATCAAGAACCTGCACGCATCCATAGCTGCTGCAGCCAACGTCTGACTCGAAAGATGTGTCATCCAGGCGTCCCTGTGTCTGGACACCTATATATATATATATATATATATATAGCAAGAAAGGAAAAGTAGACAAACGGGTCAGAGCTCGAGTTTTGAAAATATTTAGCAAGTGCATAAATGCCTTATTTTTAGAAAAAGGTTTTATCTCATATTTAAGTTTGGTATCGCACTCCCATGAGATACCCCTCACCTCTCCACTAACAGTTCACTCCTAACGCATCCCTCTAACATCCTAGTCAAGTTACCCTGCTAAACTAGTCTATCACCCAACTACTATCAACCCTAGATGGTCCAATTAATGTATTAAGGTCTAAACTTCACTCCAGTCTCAACGCTATGTCATGTTCGTGCGTGGGGTGTCTCACAAAGCGAAATCCAAGCAAGTAACCCCCCCGATACACTACTATGCGGCAAAGTCGATCGTCGAGATCCGTCAGTCCCTCAATACAGAATATATATAAATATATATACATATACACCATATAATAAATCTAAATATAAGAGCACTAAGGATTAAACTTCTCCCCAGCCTCAACACATTGCCATATTTGTGCATGGGGTGTCTCGCAAAGGGAAATCCAAACAAGGAACCCCCCTGATACACTACTACGAGGCAAGGTCGATCGTCGGGATCCATTAGACCCTCGGTACTCGATTCATCCATATATACATATTCATTTTACAATATACATCCAGATCTATCTCCCGTACTGAGGATCTATCTCCCGGAATAAGGATTCATCCCAAACTGTATTTTAACTCCCCATACTCTTTAAGGGAATAAAACTAGCAATTCTTACCAAAGAGAATCGATTCGCCCCATTTGCGAATCGATTAGGGTGGGCGAATCGATTTGACCCCCAATCCGAATCGATTCGGAAAGTGTTCTGCAAACAGGTCCTTAATGGCGAATCGATTCGGTCTATATCCGAATCGATTCGTCCCACTGCAAAATTACAGATCCCCTTAGTTGAATCGATTTGGCCTAAACCTGAATCGATTCGGCCTGTTTAAGGGGCATCGTTTGGGCGATTTTTCACATTCTAAAATTCCCAACTCAATCCAATCTTCATTTAAATCATAACTTGGATTTATTCCTACAAACTCAAAGTTTTCATATCTCCTCAAGTTCTTTAGAGGTCCTAACACTCCATTTGAGAACCCCTAATATTTATGTCCAATAATTTCTAACTAACAGTTTAGATCTCGGACAACTTTCCGTAGAAAAATCACTATAAATCCAAAAAAAATCAAAAAAATACACGGTCAGCGCCCACGCGACCACGTCTCACTATTCATCATCATATCCAATGATCCCAAACCTCCGTTAAACACCTCCAAGCTTTTTATCGCCTCACCCAATGTCCTACAATCTCAACTAACTACAAATACACATATATTAAGGGTTCTAAACATCCTAGAACCCGAAATCACCAATTAATTTTAGGTTAAAACCTAAGTTCCACAAATCGAAACATTATTCGGGTTTAATTGTTTTAACTCCCCAAAACCCATTTTATCCACGAAAACCCAACCCAAAACATTTAGGGTTTGTTTATACCAAACTACGATATGAGATTTATGCTCAAAAGTAAATAAAAAAAGTAAACACTTTCCTCGTGGATAAAATCCGACGACCTCGAGCCGAATCCCGCGGAGTTTGGCCGGAACCTCCCATTTTCTCCTCTTTTCTCTCCTTCTCTCTCATTTCTTTCTTTCTTTCTCTTTTTCTCCCACTCTCCCTTTTTATATAGAAAGGAAAAAGGGTTTAACCCCTTAAAATCCAAAAATGACTCATTTACTCAATTACGAGCCCTTTTTAACTCTAAAATTCCTCGAAACTCAATTTCGACAATCGGACGCTCTTTTCCGACTATCTCGGCCATTCCGAGAGTCACGGCGCAGTCGAAATTCCCATAAGAGGTACTTGACCACAAAGCACTATTCTAACCCATAAATGTAAATGCGGATTTTCTAATCAAAATCTTACCTCTTTTGTCGCTATACTCCACAACGACATATAATTAAAATACTTCGACCTATTTAGTCCCAAAAATAATTACAACACCCATCGAAAAATACTAAATCCTCGAAAATCACTATTTCGAGAAATTCTCCAAATTGTCAATTTATATTTATTTATGGAATTTAATGGTCTCCAAAAGGACGGGTTGTTACACACCCAATACTTAGAGGGTTGTAAACGGTATACATAGGTTGAATGAAATTTATGGGACTCATATTGGGGTCTTAGAATCTATAATCTGTTACAAGAGGGGTATTGTTGGAGAGAGTACCTACTATTTAAAAAATAGGCAAGTCGGTAGAGATTTAGTAGTGTATCTGCCAGACTCTAACAAGGACTATTGGGAATATGGGGTAGTTTTTAAGAACTGGTAATATGCCCCACTCCCTACTGGAGTGTCTTATATTGGTCCCATATGTCCTCAATCAGGACATGTCATAGGTTGTAATTTTATTGATTATTTTTCCTCTTTTTTTGCCGACTAACTTTGTTGTTTCTATTTGATGCAGAGGAAAGTAAGAAGAGGTGCCCCAAGAAAAGGGGAAATCAATATTAATGAACTTAAGATCTTATGGGGATTAAATCATAAAATTTGAGAGTAACATACCTGATCAACATCTTTGCTGTAGGAGTACAAAAATTCTATCACTTCTTTTATTTCCCGATCTATACTTTTTCTACCCCTAGTTATTGTCAACCTTGAAGTGGATCCTGTACCGACCTCTTTAGCTAATGAGCTTATCAGTGAAAAATTCATCCAAGGGAGAACTTCTTCTTCATTGGAGTCATTTTATATCTCTAAGATCCCCTTCCCTCCTTCAATAGACATGAATAAGAGAAAGATTACCAACTTTATGGGTGGACCTTTATCTCCTACCCCTACGAATACTGCTGACATCAGTAAGAAGCCTGCTAAAAAAATGTCTCAGGCCAGTGATAAGAGGCCTGCTAGTGCTGAAGATACTCAAACAGTTGAGCCTCAAGTGAATAGGTTGAGGATAGGTTTTACTGATCCTTAAAGTTAGGTCCAAAAAACCTCAGCCGAGAAGTAGGTATTAGTTACAAAGAAGAGATCTGACCAATATGAGTTGGTGAGAAAAATTTAGGCTAACTTAGATATTGGGTCAACCTCTGTTGCTGTTAACCCTGGACAAGCCAAGGGTTTAATCAAGTCTAGAACCTTTCGTACTGATCGGGATATATCAGTCCTATGCCTAGATCCAAGCTTACTGAGAGGGCTTGTCATAACTTGGCATTGGTAATTTTCCCATTTTCTACTCTTGTCTTTATGCTAGTGAACTCTTTTCGATATTTGGTATTTTTACTTTTCTTACAGTTCCTAGTTGACTTTAACAAGTTAATGGAGAAGGACGACCAACTGAGTTCTTATTCGGGATAAGTTAAAGAGGCCTTTGAAGTTCTAAAATAATCTTTGCAGGATTCTCGATGAGCTTTGGAAGCAAAGCATAAATCCTAGGAAGAGTATTTAAAGAAGGATACTGACTTGGCTACTGAGGCTGAAGGTCAAATAAATGTTATCGAGGAGAGAGCCAAAGCTATCGAGCAGAAGCTGTATGATGCTGAAGGTAGGGCTAAGGCGATAGAGGATAAGCTTTTAGATGCCACATCTAGGGTGAAAGTTATTGAAGACAAGGCGGTCGGCTTGACTTCTCAAGTGAATTCCTTGATAGACAAAGGCAAGGATGCTTTTGATAAAGGTTAGGAGAAAGACATTTTTGCTGCCTCTACTCAAATTGATATGCCAAAAAATATCCTTCAAGGAAGGGTGTACTAAGGCCTTGAACGTGGTTGACACAGAAGAAAATTATGAACTCTTCCAAAGGCATGACCCTGTTATTCCTCCTAATTTGGATGAACAGTTTGATGATGAGGAGGGGTCTCGAGAATCTTATATGATGCCCTTTGAGTCTTCACTGGTTCCAGATGCTAGTGCCGATTAACTGCTGCTAGCAAAGACTAGGCTAAGGACAATGGAAAGGTCTAGATCCTTTTCAACAAGTTTTATTTTTATTTTTCCTTTTTGATGATGTACAAACTCTTGTACTTCAATATTAACCAATGAAAGAATAAATCTTTCCTCCTCAACTGTTGTTTATACATTGGAATGATTTTGATTTCTTATTGAATTGTGTTGTCTATTTATATAGATTTTTATTATAAACTCATGTTTGTAACCTTTCTGTTTGATGCCAAGAAGAAAGTTATTATTTCTACTAAATTCGAGCTATTTAGGCGGTGTATGACTCTCTTTGAGGAAGGCCGTGTTCCTTTATTCGAGGAGGATTTATCATGGTTTCTCGATCCAAAGGTTTCTGATCATGTAAAAGAGTCATACATCCATCTCCGCTACCTTTTGGATATAGTTGTAACCAATAATGCTGGCAATTATGAAATGATTCCGCGAATGTAAGAAGATCACAAACTGTTATTGGCCTTGATTCACTCTGATTATAAAGCTCAATATAAATCATTAAGTGAAGGCTGAGGCTTTAATAATAAGTTTAAAGACATTACTTATGATCTGAATAAGGAGTTATCTTTGAAATAAGATTTGGAGAGTGCCCGATCAATTGTTGCAATGTTAAAAAAAGAAAATAATGTCCTAAGGGATGAACTTAATAACTTGAAGAGATCAACCACTTTTGGTCCAGATGAGGGTGTTTTCTTTTTAGAGGAAGTAATAGGCAAATGTTAAGATATTCCAACATAATTAATTCTCCCCATATACTTCATGATCCTCCTACGGGGATGGATAAGGAACAAAGAAAATGTCTAGCTGAATAAATCTATTATTATTGTATTTCATTTTGATCAATGATTGCTATTGTAATACATTTTGATAAATGAAATGAAGTTATTTTTGATTGATTTCTCCTTATTCAAGCTTATAGTCAATGTTAATCTTTTTGCCGACTAGGTAACCTGTATAATGATTAGTTAATCGACGTATAGACTAAATAACCTGCTCAAATGTTTAATATCTGATTCATTTTTGAATTTTGTATACGACCTTAGATTTGACTAATGCACTTAGATAAAACTCTAAATAACTTTATTGTACTATGTTTCAACATTAGTTTTTTATTTTTTATTTATTTTTATTTTTAAACTAAGATCCCTATATTATTGATTCAAACTGGAGAAATAGCCTCTCCAGAGTTGCACTTACAATAGACAAACTAAAATCAAAGAAAAATAGGGAGAACTTAGCACAAAAAGAAGCTTAACATATCCCATATCAGCTCTAAGACTACAAAACTCTAACAAAATGGAATTCAATAGCGTCCATTTTGCAAGCACCCCTGGCTATTCTAGGTAAATCTGGAAGGGTTTCAAAGACTTTTCCTTTTTGAAGATTAATTCCAACATTTGCCAAATTGTCAGCCACCATGTTTTATTTTCTATAACACTGCTTTAAAAAAAATTGCATTTGAGATAACATAGCTCTTATATCCTTAACAAGCTTAAAGAATTTCCAAGGAGGTTTCCATGAGTTACCTATGACTTTCACCACCATCAAAGAGTCAGATTCAATAAGGACATTAAAAATATTTAACTGTAACCACAATTGAATTCCCTCTTGTAAGGCAAGAATATCCACCTCTGAGTTTGTTTCAATATGACCTGGATAAGCAAATGCAAACATAATCTGAGACTTCTCATTCCTAACAATACCACCATACCCGCTAATACCTGGATTGCCCTTTGCAGCACCATCAACATTAAGCTTGTAATAATTCATAGGAGGGGGGATCCATTTAATTAAGGATATAACTCTAGAACGCTTCTTAAAAGAAAGATTAAACAACTCCTTACTACTGATGTCTTGAGGAAGGCACTCATTTAAAAAAACCATACAACTGTATAAATTTGAAATCATCGTAATTGCTTTAGAAATGATGTTTTGATGTCTAAATTTGAGGCCCTCAAACAAGCAGGAATTTCTGGCTTTCCAAACTTCCCAACATATCACAATGGGGATCGCTTTGCAAAGGAACCTTTGGTAGTCTCTTTTTCCAGACCTAAACCACCAACTCAAAATGACAGTTAACATCTGGTTCATATCACATTTAGTTCCCATATGATTCGAAAAAAACTCCTAAACCAGCTTTACCTCTGAACATTGAAGGAATCAGTGGTTACTTGATTCTGAATTCTTTAGGCAGGCCTGGCATCTAGAAACTAATAGAATTTCAACCTTTTGAAGATTATCATCTAGGGGCAAAGATTTATTGAGGATTTTCACATGTTAATCGAAAGCTTAATAGGAATATGAGGATCCCAAATTCTTTTATGAGCAAAAGAATTTGGACAACTGTTCTCCATAGCAGTGCAAGCTGAAGAGAAAGAGAATTCTCCGGTGTTAGAAGTCTTTCAGATCCATTTGCCATCCAAGAATTCCATATACTCTAAATCCACATCTTTGTATTTCCTCATGTTTCTCTAGGCTTGAGAACCCCCTTGCAAATGATGAGACCATGACTTATATTTAGCTTTCATAAAAGCAGTCCACAGAGACTCCTCAGCATAAAATTTCCAAATCAATCTAATGCTAGAGGCTTTAGCAAGACATTGGAAATTTTTGAAACCAAGATCCCCTGAATATTTTGGCTTACACATTACCTGCCATTTTGACCAATAGTGCTTCCAACCCTGAATTTCATTGACACCCCAAAAGAAATTACTCAACATATTATGGATCCTGTTTATGACAACTTTATGAGGGTGTTGGGATGCAAGAAGGTATATGGTAATAGAGGATAGGACATGATGAATGAGAATGAATTTTCCACCACTAGATAAAAGCTTTCCTTTCTAACCTTTTATTTTAGACCTGATAGACTCTATAAGAGGGGCATATAAGCAGACCTTGTTTCTCCCCTTGAAAAGAGAAGAGCCTAGGTATTTAATAGGTAACTTTTTGATAGCTAAACCAGTGAAATTTCCTATGGTTGTCCTCATTTGACTAGACATCTTCTTATCCACAAAGACACTACTTTTGCTCCAGTTAATTTTTTGGCCAGAGACACCTGAGTAATCTGTCAAAAATGTCATCAAGTTAGACAAGCTTTTCTTATCACCTCTCAAAAACAAAATCACATCATCTGCAAAAGATAGATGTAAGATGAGAGGGCTTCCACTAGGTAAAAAAAAAGTTTTTGATTTTTCCATTCGTCATGTGCATGTTTAGACCTCTACTAAGCACTTCTGCTGCCAGAATAAAAAGGCTTGGGGAAAGGGGGTCCCTTTGCCTTAGTCCTCTGAAAGATTTGAAAAATCCCTTAGATGCTCCATTACTAGTTATTGAGAACCAACTATTGGATATGCACCTCCAGATCATGTCAATCCACCTTTCTCCAAATCCAAATGACCTTAGCACCTTGATTAAAAACATCCAATGAACTCTGTCATAAGCTTTCTCCATATCCATTTTCACAATATCATTTCCACCATGATATTTCCTGCCAATGTTGTAAACCATCTCTTTTGCTAAGAGAACATTGTCTTGGATATATCTACCTTTCACAAAACCACTTTGATTTGGGGAAATTAGCTTAGGAAGAAACTGACTGAGTCTATTGTTCAAGATCTTAAAGATAATTTTGTAGAAAAAATTGCACAAGCTAATAGGCCTGAAGTCTGAACAGCTTTTAGGATGCTTCTTCTTTGGAATGAGCACAATATTGTTACTAGACCAGCTTTGAGGGATCTCATGACCTGCAAAAAATAATTTATAGCAAACAGAAGGTCCTCTTTAATTGTTAGCTAATAAGATTTATAAAAAAACCCCATCGAAACCATCTGGACCAGGGGCTGCATCAGAGCTCAACTCTGATGTAGCTGAAAAGATTTCATTTTCAGTAGCATCTACTTCTAAAATATCGTTATGTTCCTCTTCAATCAGTCTTGGTATGTAGTCATTGATGGGAAGATGCTTCACTTGTTGGTCGGCCTGTAATATAGTTTGATAATAATATAGAATTGTGGCTGAGATTCCATCCTCATCCTTTATAACATTGCCATTTGCATCTTGGATCTGCTTGATTCCCATTCTTTTGTGTTTATTCTTGACACAAGCAAGAAAAAAAATTTGTATTTGAATCTCCACAATGCAACCATCTAGCTGAATCTTTTTGCCTCTAATACATCTCCTTAACCTTCAAAGACTCAAGAAGCTTAGCTCTGCCTAGATTAAGCTTCACAAGGTTCTCCTCTTTTCTGTCATTTTCATACAACATTTTAAGCTGTAAAACCTCATCTTCTAGATCTTTGACCCCTTGGAACACATCTTTGAATTGATCTCTATTCCAATCTCTTAAAATACCTTTCAATATCTTCAATTTTGTACTGAACACATTCATCCCATAGGCCTGGAGGGGAGCATTCCAGATGTCACTAACGATCTGCTGAAACTGCTGGTGAGTGGTCCACATGGATTGGAACTTAAAAGCTTTAGGTTTTGTCTCCCCAAAAGTATCTAGGTTCAATAACATAGGGGCATGATCAGAGCTTATTCTGTTCAGATGCTGGATAGAGGAGTTTGGGAAAGAATCTTCCCATTTCAGATTATATAAGCATCTATCAAGTCTAGCCATAATGACTCCATCTTCTTCTCTATGATTGATCCAAGTGAATTTTGAGCCTTTATAACCCATGTCTTTAAGACCACAATCATCAATTATTTGGATAAACTCTCCCACAACTTGTTGATCTATAACATTCCCACCCAATTTCTCTGATTGACACATTACCACATTAAAATCCCCCATAATCAGGTGAGGGTTTGATTGGTGCTCAGAGGAGATAACCTTTAACTCATACCAAAGCTCTCTTCTTTCCTCCTTTGTGCATTTAACATGCACAACAGATAGGTATGAATCCAAATTCAGATGATGGTGATCAATCTTAACAGTCAGCTGTTGGGCTGAATTTGAAACAATATTGACTAACACCTCAAGCCTCCAGAGGATCCAAATCTTCCCATTTTCATTATAACAACAATCATCAAAATCCCATTTAGTTTTAAACTTCCCAATTTTTTGACAGTCTACTTTTGGCTCCAGAACAGTAGTGATAGGGATCTTATGTAATTTCAACAGCTTCTTTATTCTTCTATTTGAGGACTTCTTTGCAGCACCTCTTATATTCCACACAATGAGGCTTAATATTTAAAACTTTGGGAAGAAAAGTTTGTGTTACCTTTGGCTTTGGACCTAGTTACTCTTTTCAACATGGGATCATTTAAAGTTACTGTATTGTTAATGGTCTGTACACCAGATGGATTGGCAGGACATGTATTTCTCTCTACATTTTTCCCAACTTCATCTTTTTCAAGGGTGTTGCTGAAATCTTTCAGTTCTTCAATTAGGGGGACTGACTTCACATAGTTTTTCTCCCCCTCACTGGCATACATCGAATTTGCAACATTATTTTTCTCAAACTCTGGCATCGCATTACCTCTAGGAGTTTGGGATATCTGATCACCATCTGAGGTAAAGATTTCATGAGCTACATCTTTCAGATCTGACTTGACTTCTAAGCAATGCATCAGACCTGTTAGATCCGCTTCCTCCACTTCATGGTCTGATTTAATTACTTCTATATCTTCTCTTAGATTATCCTCTTCTTATCCGTCTTTAATTCTTTGAATTTGATTGTTTAAGGCTTTGACTGGACTAGTCTCAATTCTGTCTTGGCTCTGGTGAAATTCCTCTTCTTCTTGTTCTGCTACAACTACTTCATCATTCACTCCCTTGCTATCCTCTTCCAGGTCTTCTTGGTTAGGTTGTAATTTTTTTTTGAGTCCTTGACAGAGATTAGTTCTAGATTTTGATTTTCCTAGCTAGTTCTCCCAACTTCTGTGTAAACTTCCACTTCTTTTCCTTGAGACTTGTTCTTTGCATCTGTACAGTTCACTGTTCCCTTCACCTAATTGTCTATTTATAACATTTGTTTCTTTGGCAAGTATTCTTGTCTAAGATTTTTCTTCTCCACTTTCAAAGGTAGCAGGAATATACATGACTCTTCATTATGACCTTTCTTGGAGCAATTATTGCAATAATCTGGTTTTGATTCAACTAAGACTTCTTGCCAAAATCCTGTCGCACCACAACTAATCCAGACCCTCTTTGGGCATGATTTTAAGAGATCCACTTTGACACAAACCCTATCAATGCTAGGCCTATTCATCTCTACTGTTGATGCATCCATCTTTAGTGGATTTCTAATGAGTTGGGCTATAGAATATAGTGATGATTTAGAAAAGAAGTGAATTTGGAGATTTAGAAAAGAAATCCATATTGGGGCCAAGCTGTTTTCCTTGTCAGGTATAAATTATGGAGTCCATTTAAATAATCTCATGGGAAACTTTTCAGCCTACCAAGTATCTCGCATCCACATTCGAGTGAAATCTTCTTCAGAGTTCAACCGTATCAATATATGCTTGTGATCTAACAGACCAATTCTATAAGCCATTTTTAGAGAAAAAGTTTGGAACACCTTTCTAATAGAATCCATAGAAGGTCTGCATGTGAAAACTTATCCACCAATGAATGTTAAAAAGGCTTCGATAAAGTCTCAATATCATCCTGCGTAAAAATGACTGTTGGTTCACCTTTGAAAGATGTGGGGGCTTTGAGGTTTAAATCATGTTTGATTGAAGATCATTCAGCAACCACAGACGCAAAAGATCTGCTCCATGCTCTTTGGATGTCTGGAGGTTTAGGGTCAATGTGTGGAGGGTGAGTTATGGCAACCATGCAAACCCTAATTAGGGTTTACATGAGAGAGAATTGAAGTTGAGAGAGAAAATAAGAGAAATCAGCAATTACTTAGATTTTGGAATGTGTGATTATTCCACTATTTTAACCTGGTTGGGTAAAATCTCTAATTAAGAAATTTTATGACCTTCTTATTCATGACTTGATGAGGACAAATCATACACGAATTTTAACTTTTCTAAACTTGGAAAAGTTTGAACCATCCATTTTTCTGGGGTTGAAACATTGACAAGGAACTTTTCTAAAGTTGAAATTTTTTTACGAATATAAAGAACTTTTTAGAAGCTTGGAATACTGATGAGGAAATTTTCTGAAGTTGAAAAAGTTTAATAAATATAAAGAACTTTTCAGAAGTTGGAAAATTTCGAACCATGCTGTTTGGTGAGGAAATTTTTGGAAACTTCGAGGAACTTTTTAGAAACTTTCCTGAAAAGTTTTTCTATAGTTGAAAAAGTTTGAATTAAAATTGCTCATATTAATTTACTAGTAAAGGTGTAACCACCATACTACTGAAAAATAAAACACAAAAAGCATGTATATGGAGCAAAATCTGAAATTTCATTAACTAGAATAACTAATTATATGAAGGATAAAATTGCTAAAAACTGAATTACTGATAATACTTGCATAGTTTCCAAGGATTTTGGAATTCCTCCCCTGCAAGAGTTTTCAAGTGATATGTTCTCGTTCAGATAATCATAGAGATTCAGTATGGACCATGCTAATTAGGCTCCAACTTTTTGCTCTTCTGGATTACTTTTTTTAGTACTAGATCTCCTTGCTTCAAGTTGGTCGTCTTGACCCTTCGATTATTAAACCTCACAGTCCTTTAATGGTAGGTAGCCACCTGAATAGTAGCATCTTCTCAAAAATTTTCTATCATATCCAGATCTATTCGCCTCATGAGGTCACACTTGGTGAATCAAAGTTCAATACAAGGTGAGTCGGAGACCTATTTCCACTAGTAATACTGCCCTAGTTCCAAAGGATAGCATGTATGGGGTTTCCCCTATTGCTATTTTAGGAGTAGTCCTATATGCCCAAAGGATGTTGTGGAGTTCATTAATCCAATTGCCTTTAGCCTCATCCAACCTCTTCTTCAACATATCTAGTAAGGTTTTGTTAGTGATTTTTGTCTGGCCATTGCATTGTGGATGCCCAACTGAATGGAGTTTTTGGATGCTTGACTGAATACAGTACCCACCCTACAAATGATATTCTTCCATATGAACTGGAAAACCCTCTGATAAGGAATATCAACCAAGGGCTCAGCTTTTACCCATTTAGTTAAATAATCAACAGCTATAACCAGGTACTTGAATCTTCCTTTGGTGATCGATAGTGGTCCGACCAAGTCAATTCTCCATATAGCTAAAGGTCATGGGAAAATAATGGGTGTTAAACTTGATTTGGGTCTTCTGGGGATGGTAGAAAACTTATGGAATTTATCACACTTCTTGGTGAAAGTAACACCGTCTTCTTTCATCGTTGGTCAGTAGTAACCTTGCATTGCTATCCGTTATCTTAGAGATTTCTTGACTGTATGAGCTTCACATGAACCTTTATGTACCTCTTTGATTAAATCGTTTACTTCATTTGGATAAACACAAAGAAGTGGAGAAATAATATACCTCACCGATATAGAACACTTTTCTCCAATGCGTAATTAACTGCTTTGTACCTCATCTCTTTAGCTTCTTTTTGGTCAGACGATAGTGTACCTCTTTTAATGTATTATCTGATTGGGTTCATCCATGAAGGATATAACTATGCAGAGATGACACTGACTTTCACCCATCAATGCTTCTATGGGAAAGAATCTCCACCGGGATTACTCACCTTAGTTCTATTTGAGTTGCTGAAGCAAGCCGAGCAAAAACATCTGCTCGGGCATTCTCTAGTTTGGTAATCCTCACCATATTTACTAAAGTGAATAAAGAAACAAAATCATTCTTTAATATCTCATCATTTTTTTCCCTTTGATGCCATATATTTGTTACATTTGATTAATAATCAGCTGAGAATCATTATATACCAATACGTCGTCGGCACCTAGTGATGAAGCTAGTTCCAATCCTATAACCAATGCCCCATACTCTACCTTATTGTTAAAAACCCATGAATTTAAATCTAAGAGCATATTCCAAATCCAAGTTATCTAGAATGTTGATGATGAGGCTGGCTCCACTTCTAGTAACACA
This sequence comes from Sambucus nigra, assembly GCA_949130495.1. Lineage (NCBI taxonomy): Eukaryota > Viridiplantae > Streptophyta > Magnoliopsida > Dipsacales > Adoxaceae > Sambucus > Sambucus nigra. The sequence continues at coordinate 320,435,478 of OX422217.1, forward strand.
TGAGGATCCATCTATAAAGAACTGACAAATTGAAATATTGTCAGAAATCTCTTCTTCTTTCGGGACTCCATGCTTGAACATATTATAGCTATATTTAATTATTTCTTGAGCATCCGATGGGTGAAGTTGATCAACCACAATCTGTGTTTTCTTTTGAGTTAAGCTCTCTTTTGTGGAAGTCTGCTCAGTAGATAAACTGGATTATGTTACTCCTCTACATATGTGAATATGACAATGAAGTCTTCCATTGCTTGGACTTTATTGCAATTCTTCATTCATAAATAATTTCATATTCCCCTAATTCAATCACCCAAGCAATTAACCTTCCAGACTTCTCAGGCTTATGCATTGCTTGTCCTAGAGGTAAATCCATGTAGACGACAATGGTGTGGACTTAGAAGTATGGCCTCATCTTCCTGGAGGCTTTAAAAAGAGCTAGGGCTAATTTCTCCAGGCGTGGATATATTATTTTTTTCTCCTCGGAATGTATTGCCAATATAATATGCTATCCTTTGAATGCCTCCATCTAGTCGAATCAAAGTTGAATTAACAACTGACTCTGAAATAACCAAGTATAAATATAGTTTTTCTCCCAGAACTGGTCGAGAAAGGAGTAGGGGAGGGCCTAATTACTTCTTCAAATATAAGAAGGCTTTCACACATTCGTCATTCCACTCAAATGTCTTTTGAAGAACCTTAAAGAATGGAATACATTTATCAGTTACTCAGGAGATAAAATGGTTCACTACCGCCACTTTACCTGTCAGTTTTTGAACTTCTTTCTTGTTGGTCAGGGACTATATTTCATGCAAGGCTTTAATTTTGGCTGGGTTTTCTTTTATTCCCCTTTGGTTGACAATGTACCCTCAGAACATTCCTTCCTCAACTCCGAATATACATTTGGTTGGATTAATCTTCATCTGATGCTTTTTCAGTTGATCAAAGGTTTGAGCCAAGTTCGTAATGTAGTCGGCAAAATGTTTTCTCTTAGTGAGCATATCATCTATGTATACCTTTGTGTTTCTGCTGATCTGGTCTTCAAAAACCTTGTTCACCAGTCTCTGATAGGTAGCTCCAACGTTCTTCAATCCAAAGGGCATGGCATTATAATAGTAAGTTCATCGTCTAGTAATAAAGTAAGTACTTTCCTTGTCTTCTAGCTTCATCTTAATTTGATTATATCTAGAATAAGCATCTGTAAAATTGAGTAACTCATTTCCTGCTGTAGCATCGACCAATTGATTAATCCTTGGTAAAGGGAAATGATATTTGGACATGCCTTACTGAGATCTGTGATATCTACACACATGCACCATTTGTCATTCTTTTTCTTAACTATGACCACATTAGCCACCAATTTGTATACTTGACATCTTCAATGAATCTTGCTCGTTTTAATCTTTCTACTTCCTCCTGGATTGCCATATTATTCTTGGGGTTAAAGACTCTTCGCTTTTGCTGGATCATCTTAGCATCTGGTCATATATTAAGCAAATGAAAAAGGAAGTTTGGGTCAATCCCTGGCATGTCTTCGTGTCTCCAGGAGAACATATTTTCCCTCTTTTTGAGGAATGTGATCAATTCCTATTTGAGAAAGAGAGATAATCTAGAATCGATTTGGGAGTTTTTTGTGGCTTCTCATCATTCATACAACATCTTATATTTCTTTCAAGACTTACCCTTTAACTAACTTCTCTTTTTTTCGAGGATCTAGAGTGTCAATATGAAAAGTGGTTGCACCCTTTATTTGAATTTCATGTTGGTTCGTCGAAGTGTAATAACATTCTCTCGCTTCTATTTGATTTCCATTTACTATGCCAACTCCATAATTCATTAGAAATTTCATGCATTGATGCACTATAGATGGAACAGCCTCCAACTGCTTGATTCCCACTCTTTCTGGATAATATTATAAGCTGACGAGACATTTTTATCTAATATAAAGAAACGAATTCTTTATTTCCTACTTTCCGGCCAGGTGCCAACTAAAACTTCCATCTTGATCGTTCCCAATACTTTCTCTCCTGCAAATCTGATGAGACGTCTATGGTAAGGTTCTAGCTTGCTATCCTTCACCCCTAGTCTTTGGAAACAGCTGTTGAATATTACATCAGTAAAACTCCTATCATCAACCAAGATCCTTACAACTCTACCATGATGAACTCTACATATGATAACTAACGGATCGTGGTGAGGGTAGAGGACCCCACTCATATCATTTTTGGAGAATCCTATCACCAACCTATCTCTATTGACTTTTCTTGACCGACTATCTCTGGATTCAGCCATGTCTATCTGTGTAACAGTTGGGCAGGCATTAACTTCATTTACATAAGCTTTCCTCTCTTTAATTGCGTATCCTCCTCTCGCATATCCTCCTACGATAAAATGGTATCCAAATGACATCATGATGATCTCTACATCTGGCTTATCAGGTTTATTCAAAATGTCTTTATGTTCTTCAAAATCATATTTCATTCCCTTTTGTTGTCTTCCCTTGCTCAGGTGGGAGATTCAGATCCTCTCCGATCATCTCGATCATTATTTTGATCTATAAACTTGAGCAATTTTCCCCACCGAATAAGATTTTTAATCTCATTCTTTAATGCAATGTAGCTATTGGTGTTATGCCTATGATTCCTGTGGAAATCACAATACTTGGACTTATCCCTCTTGTTAGGGGGTGCCTTCAACTTTCTAGGCCAATTCAAGCCTCTATTCCCTTTGGTCTCTTCCAAGATATAGTGAACACCCTTATTGAGTGGGGTATATTCACCATATTTCTTGATCTAATCCAGCTTCTTCTCTTTCTGATCCTCATTAAAATAATTAGAATTATTTTTCTTACCTTCACCTTTGGTCTCAAGGGCTTCCTTGGCTGCCATATCTTCGTCGGAATTAATTATTTTTCCAACTTTAACCATTGATTATGTCATGGTTTGGGGTGGATTCTTCCCTAAAGCATTGTAAAGATCTTTAGAGAGAAACCCACTCATAAGTGCTGCAATGGTTGTTTTCTCCTCGTAGTCCACCACCTCTAGTTTTTAATTGTTAAAACGCGTAATATATTCTCTAGGGATTTATCTTGGCTTTTATGACACGATCAGGAGATGAGTTACACTCTTGATTGACTTAGCCCCAAAACAAAAGTTATCTATCAGTAATTCAGTTAATTATGAAAATCAGAGATTTTACCTCTTGAAAGATTATTATACCATATTTGGTCTGGTCTAATTATGGAACTGGAGAAAGCTTTACATCTCATTTCGTCGTGCACTGAGTAGATTCAGCAGTAGCTTGATATTGATCTATGTGCAGGATTGGAACAGTTTTCCCATCTTACATGGGAGTGACCACTGGTGGCTTAAACTTGGAAGGTGTGTGGTATTCCATAATAGCCTGGATGAAATTTGAGCCTTTAACGAAACTCCTTTGCAATGGGTTCTTGGTTTTAGCCATTTTACCTAACCGATATTACAATCATTGCATGGATCCCTTCTATGACTGTTATTCTAGCTTAGACTTGGTCAAGGTAGATTTAGTAGGTTTGATATTCAATGTGTTGAATGCTCCTCCCAAGAGGTCAGCTCGACATGCACAAAGCCCTTCATATTAGCCCTAGATCTTATGTATTCGTAACAACAATCCTGTTCCTTATGATGTCCTCTAATTACTTAGGGGACTAGGCGATCAAAAGAAAACTCCCTACTTAGCCTCTCCAAGACACTTGGTCTTTCATTGAAAAATATCCACCATCATAGTAATCCATTGATCGGAATGAAAAAGTGACCTCAGGACGGTATGACCTATAATAAGAAGAACAAGAATGATAACTCCTTTTATTTCTAGTTGGCGGTGGTGGCAAATCCCTTCTAAAATTGGAAGACTTAGCTTTCATAGTGTGGGATAATTCTTAACAAAATTTTTGCATGTCTTCTTTCCCTCTAGCAAGGTTGAGAAGAATTCCCTATAGGTCTGTCGCACTAGGATGAGCAGATGGAATGGCAGTATTGCCTTCATTTATAGTGTTATTTTCTGGGTCAGTGATTTCTTTAAAGGTAAAGAAATGAAATAAATGGTAGAGAACGATGACAAAAAAACATTTTACAAAAACGATGCCAATCTGTTGATGTCTAAAAATGGACTAAATCCAAATTTATAATCACAAATAAAATAAAGTAACTCAAATCACACACACGCGAGAAGATATTTTTATAGGGGTTCAACTGTAAAATAACCTACATCCACTTTGGATTTTTATATGGTAGGATTTACAATGACTTACTATGGTGTGCATATGAGTGATTCGAGTTGTCCCTTGAGCTAAGGGAGTAATTTTTACTTATATGGGTGTAAAACCTTGGAGATGGAGTGCCTTTATATCGACAAGAATTTACATCTATGTATAATAAATAAGACTCTTCGAATTTAGTGAGGGTTGGCATCCCATCTTAGTAGCTTCTAGTATTCCTGTTGGTTGGCCCTTTGGAGTTAGCTGGCATTCTAACTGATTAAGTGTCTCTTAAGCCGATCAAGGTAGCTAGTCGGACATGTTGGAGGACAGGTGTACATTTTTCATTGATCCACGTAGGTGAGTAATTTTTACACACAACAATGAAATAGCTTTGGGAAGGAACACACATTTAATGATGTGAGCAAGTGGAGTAAATGAGGGGTTATTTTCATCAGGTTTAGGTGGTTATAAATAAACCATTCATTCATAGAAAAGTCTTTACCACTCCTTTTTCAAGGACATATTTTACGTTGTCCTGTTTACATCATTGTATGTCGTATATCGCTACAACCATCGAAGACTTATTCAAGTTAAATCATGCGTCAAGACGGATTCAAATATCAACGTTCTTAAACAAAGACGCCTCCATGAGATTAATTTTGGTAAGGTTGTGTTTAAGTACCTTAATGGTTCATTATAACTGTTGGGATGATTTTTCTAAAATATTTTCAAACACTTAAGGCGTTATTTTTTGTCAAAGAATTGTTTCTAAGTGTTTAGGCGAAGTCTTTAAAAGGTAAAAGGTCGTACCCATTGCACAAGGCTCCTGCTTAACTGCAGGGTCTGGGAGAGGTGGATGTTGGCTAGTCTTACCCCCATATGTTTCACATATAGAGAGGCTGCTTCCATGTCTCGAACCCGAGACCAACCGTAGCTTGGGCGAGGGCACTTGCCATCGCACCAAGATTATTTTTTATTAAGGTCATTCGAGCGACACCTGTATATCATTTAAGATACATTGCCTTGTCGCACGAAGCTCATTCGAGCGATATGTGTCGATCTGCCGACTTACGTTCTTATATAAAGCGTGTTAAATCACTCCATTTTTGTCAATAAGACCCGATGTTTTTCATTCTGTATAAATTACAAACTAGCAGAACATTATATCTTCATCATTTAAGGGTTTAATCCTTTTTATTTTCAATTCACAAAAATTCCATATGCTTTAGTAAATTTTTTTGGAACCCAAGATTAAACTGTGGTGAACTTATTTCTTTGTGGAGTGTTATCTCTACAACTGGCTATGACTGCGTGTTAACTGGGAGTGCTCGTGGGTATTCCTGACTGAATTGGGGCTGCGTGTTCTTGTGGGCTACTGCGGTTATTCCATTGCTGACTCTATGATGCGTCTCTATGTGAGTATGTGTGATATTCATTGCGAATTTCATTGTGTATGTAAGTTGCGATTTATCATATATAGTGAAATAAAAGGTTTTATCCGAAATGGATTTTTTCTTGAAATCTGTGTGTCAATAATTTTGTTTGTGATGGCTTGATTCACCCACGTAGATGCATGTTTTAGGGCTGAATTGATTTAGTTTCAAAATTGACACCGATTAAATAAGGTTGAAGTGGGAATTTGTGAATTTATTTAAAATCAATATCACACGGTATCGCGCACTTTTTACAAATTGGTATCAGAGCTTATTTAAGCGATCATTACTTTTACAAATTGGTATCAGAGCGAGTGTCTCTAATTTATCGAGTGATCCTTGTTTAAGAAAAAAATGTTATGATATTGATTTGTTTGATAAAGTGAGTTTTTGAAAAATCGCAATTTTTTCGATGGAGCAGTTATGTAATCGGATGCCCCCTCCCAATGGCATGAATCATAGTTTACATGATTTAAATAGTTTGAATTTGACATTTGCAAAAATAATTGATTTTTTAGAAAAAGAAAATTGCCGTTTTAAATCCGCTATGGATCTTTTATAAACTGTTTAAAATTAAAGAGATTTTTATCATGAGAAATTTGTTGCCTTGGACCATGACTTTAGAAAACTAGAATTGTCCATGAAGAACAGTGGTGATAGATTCCTATTATTAGAAAAAGAATTGGAGGACGTTAAAAATTCTAATGTTTGTGTTTGTTCCAAAGAGGATAAAAGTATTTTAATCGATGAGTTTGTGGGACGTGAGGAGACTCTCAGGGATAAGTGTGTATATTTTAAGGGAGAACGTAATAACCTTTTAGGAATAATTGAAAATTTAGAGAAGGAGTCCCTAAAATTAGAAGAGTCTAATTCTTTACTTGAGTAAAAAACTTTGTAGTTGAAAAATAATTCGAATGACTCGAGCAGTTTATGTAGTGATGGCTCGTCATGTTCTAGTGCTCATATTGTCAAAGCCGAGACCATTATTTATTTTAGAGGGTCAACAAATCCCAAGGACATTAGAAAACGTCAGCCCATAGGTGTCGTTCCACCCGTTTACACATGTTCACATTGTGGTAGGAAAGGTCACCTTAGGCATTTTTGTTTTGATATTAGAAAAGGTCCTAAGAAGTTGAAGTCTAGAGTTCCATTGGTTCCCGCATCTATTTGGGTTAGGAAATCGCTTTTAGTGGAGTTAGATGGTAAACTAGTTGATTCTCACATGCTTGAACAAGATGCATCACTTGCTATTTCTTATGGATAGTTCCTTGCATGCTTTGTTTGTCATAGACTATTTGTTCTTCATGATATATGTTTGCTAGTGTTATTACACATGTACTTTGTGTATTAGATTTTTATTTTTGAGAAAACTTTTGAAAAAGTACAAAAAGATTTTATTTTGATAAAATTTTTGGAAAAATCCAGAAAGAGTTTTGTATTTTGTTTACACCATTTATGAATGTACATTTAGGATGACCAAGTCACAATTTCATTCCATATCCATGTGAATGTTTGATAGTGTTTTGATATGCGTCATCATTTCAGGTTTGTGCTTTACAATGTTTCGAGTCATTGAAATGTGATTTATTTCTACAACTTACAAGTTTGACTCATGATTTCCTTTAATGCACACTTTCATGAATTTTTTTTATTATTGTTCTTGTCTATCACATGTTGGTCGATGTGTTTTCATCTCAATTCTGTCTTTAAAATGAACCAAATGCGATAAAACTTGATAATGAAAGTAGTGCATGTGACAACCGTTGATGTGAGTTTGTGTGATATTTATGAAAAAAGGGGAAGGGCTACGAAAGGTACTCATTTATCCTTTGTGATTAATCCACCGTTTAAATCGGGCCTAGGAAAAGTATGGCACGATAAATATTTGCCAAGGTCCAAAGAGGTTAAAAAGAGCTCGGATTTTTTTAAGGCAATATAACGAAAAATATGCCATAAAGTGGGCCAATAGGGTTTAGTTTCATCACCTCAAAAGAAAAATAAAAAGCATTATTATTTATGAGGGAGTTTGGATGGAATATAAAACGGGTTTGCACGTCCTGACAAAGTCTTGAAAATGAGTTACATAGTTTTAGACGTTATTGGTGTGAACATAGTGTTTGATTTTGATTTGTCGATTTGATTAAGATGATGCCATCTAAATTCACATTTTTGACACATAAGGACGATTTTGGGATTCATTCGTTGGAGTACACATATTCATCGTGCACATAGGTTATGCACGATTGTATTGATTTGCCTATCGAATTGTTCACACCCATTCATTCCGTTTCCATGATTTGGCTATCTTAGTGTAAATTCATGGTGTGTGATTTTTGTAAAATTATTTTTGCATTTTTTTAAAAAATTGAAAAATCAAAAATAGTTTGCGGAAGCTTTTGGGTTAATCCTGTGCATGAGCGTAATTTTATCCATGTTTGCTATTCATATCGTGACACTCCATGTTTATTTTGTGTATTCTTTTCCTTGTTAATTTTGGACAAATAAAAAGGGGGAGAACGGATTATGATTTTATGGATGAGTTTGCATTATGCGGGAGATTTGATTATTTATGATGATTTATTCTTATATCATATCAAACTCGATACGTCACGAAGGTATTTGCTTTGTCTCGTATGTGTAGGTATAAAGATTGATGATCATATTTTGCACACCCTGATGAGAAAAGCATAAAGATTTGAAGATTTTTAAAGATAAAGTTTTAATCTTGCATGCTTAGTACCTTTTAAGTTTTGGGATCATGGGAGGTTATTAGATTTTTATAGGCATTTGATTTGATAATTCAGATATTTTTATTTTATACTGGCATAGATTTATAATGACATATTTTACGTTGTCCCGTTTACATTATTGTATGTTGTATACCTCTACAACCGTCGAAGACTTATTCAAGTTCAATCATGCATCAAGATGGACCCGAATATCAACGTTCTACAACAAATACGCCTCCGCGAGATCATTTTTTGTAAGGTTGTGTTTAAGCACCTTAATGATTTATTATAAGTGCTGGGATAATTTTTCTAAAATATTTTCAAACACTTGAGGCGTTGTTTTTCGTCAAAGAATTTTTTTCTAAGCGTTGAGGCGGAGTCTTTAATGACATATTTTTTTTTATTTTTTTATTAAGGTCGTTCGAGCGACACTTGTATGTCGTTTAAGCAACATTGCCTTGTCTCTCAAAAGCTTGTTCAAGTGATACTTGTCCTCGTTCGAGCGACAGCTTGACGAGTGATCTGCTGACTTAAGTTTCTTATATAAAGCATGTTAAATCACTCGGTTTTCATTAAGAAAACCCAACGTTTTTCATTATGTACAAACTGCAAACCAGTATAATACTTTGTCTTCTTCATTTAAGGGTTTAATCCTTTCTGTTTTCAATTCACAGAAATTCCATATGCTTTAGTTAATTATTTTGGAACCCAAGATTCAACTTTGGTGAGTTTTATCTCTATGGCGGACTACGATTACTTGTCGATTGGGAGTGCTCGTGGGTGTTCCTGGATGAATTGGGACTGTGTGTTCCCGTGGGCTGCTACAGTTGTTCCATTGCTGACTTTAGACTGCGTGTCTATATGGGTATCTACGCAATATTCGTTGCCGATTTCACTGTGTATGTAAGTTGCGATTTATCATTCATAGCGAAATAAAAGGTTTTACCCAAAAGAGCTTTTTTCTGAAATCTGTGTGTCAGCAATTTTGGTTGTGGTGGTTTAATTCACCCACGTAAATGCATGTTTTAGTGCTCAATTAATTTAGTTTAAAAATTGACACCAATTAAATAAGGTTAAATTGGGAAATTGTGAATTTCTTTGAAATCGGTATCACACGACATCGAGCACTTTTTACAAATTATTATCACATCTTATTTACGCAATCACCACTTTTACACCTTTCGTAATATCAAGATCATTTTTTATTCAAGATTCCTTTGTAACACAAATATTCTCTATCTCTCTTCTCACCATGTATTATGAAATAATTTCTCCTCCCAAGGCCTTAACCCCTACTCTAATCTCAATTGCGTCTTCAACATATGTGATATATCTTTCTATATCTACATCAAAGCTACCTTTATGGGGGTTCTTACTAGTACGCAAGTGATGAGGTACTTGGGGCCTGATGATCCTAGTTTTTCACATAGGGCTTAAGTAGACTCAAAGATCACAGAGGGGGACCTAGATACCATATGTCATCGATACTAGATCCCTAAAAAGGTGTTTATGAGATATGAAAATACCAATGAAAGGGCTTATTCACTAATTCCCCATCACTTGTGCTTCTTGATGTATGCAACAAGGTTCCTCTACCTCGTCCTGTAATGAAAATCTTGAAGTTCATGGGGTTAGCCCCTACACAAATTGTGTCCAACTCCTAGAGGCCTCTGATGGCCATTATTGGAGCCTTCCGTGAGGATAATGGGGGAAGTTTTGATGTCACCCCCACTTAGTTCTTAGTCCCGTATCGTATGCATGATTAAAGGATACCCAATGACAAGGTTTTGAAGTATTTTTCTCATAAGGTAACAAAATTTTCCCAGTAAAAATATAATGCCCTTAAGTACTGAAAGGATAGGTTCTTCCTTGTTGGTAGCGATTGGTCCACTCCAAAACCTTGTGGGAAGTATAAATGTCCTTCCATATGGTGTACTCCTCCACCTCTCGCTAAGATTTCTAAAATTTACACTTTCTAATAGTTGGTCAGAGGTTTGAACTAAATTTGTGTCTTCTTGTTTCTAATCTTAGATTCAAGTATTCTTAGTTAAGAGGATAATGAGAGGCTTAATAATATTCTGACACTAGTAGCTACTCCTTTTGAAATACTAGTCACACCTCAAAGGTTGTACAAGAATGGCCTTGGACTTTAGCCTCAGAAATCTAAATTCGGGGGAACCTTTGAGGATCCTGATGTTTTAGCTGGAGAGGAAGAGGAAGTTCATTCCTTTTTCTTAATCTGTAAGAAGTTTAAGTCATCGACTATTATTACCTTAGGGGATCTCCGTGTCACTTGTGAGGTTCTGAAGGCTAGTTATGACGAGTGAGAGGAGAAGAGAAAATAGGCAATTCTTCCTCTAGGGGAGCCTACTAGTTCTTAACTCAAAATATTCTCCAAGTAAGTTTGATGAACTATATTTTTCCTTTTCTAATCTTTAGATTTCATACTTATTGTACTTACTTCTTATGTCTTTTGCATAATAGATGAGCATGAGCATCGGTGATGGGCTCGACGCTTGGCCAAGAAGACCTATGGCTCTTTAGTAGTGGACAAAGGGAAAATATCTAAGGCCACTAAACATATAAGGTTTAGTGTTTCGTTTGAAATACCTATTCCAGGAGTAAAGCCAGTGATTGAACATATTGAGCCTATCGAGAGGTCTGACCAAGTGGTGGAGCTTTTGGTTGAGGATATTATCAAAGCCCTACCTTTGATGCAAGCATCTTTAGAGGTAGGTGTGTGTTTTGGGGTAAACCAGAAAGAACCTTATATTTCAAGGGAATCGCAGTCCCCGATATCATCAAAATTTTTAGTAGAGGATCCAAGGGCTCCATGACTTGCTATGAATCCCTCGAATGTACCCCTTTTAAGGGGAAGAAACTAGGGAGGCCTCTCCTAAATTATCTGAGGGGTTTCCTTTAAAGTAGAAGGGGATGGTGAGGGTTTATCCTAAGTTTACTAATGGTCCCGGGACTTTAAACCAGGTTGAGGACTCGGTGGGAAAAGATAAGGAAGTAGACTTTAAGGTTCTTCAAGAAGAGTGGTACTCTCATCCCCTATCTCTTAAAGAAAGGAATACCTATGCCTCTATTATTAAGTTCTTGACCATGGTGACCAATATTAACTTCTCTGAGATGATCACTACCTTGAGAGGTAGAGGTTCCCAATCCAACTTCGAGGAGCTCATCCATATTCTTTTAAAGGTGTATTTGTCTTTTTATATTCTTTAAGACTATTATCTTTAATATTTTATCTCTCTTATATTCCTCTTTCATTTCCAGGCTCAACACCATATTGAGACTGTTTTGGATGACGTCATGGATGTCCAAAGGGCTTAGAGTAATTCCTTGTTGATGGTTGGTGAGTGGGTTGAATCCAAGTGATAAGTACCCAAAAGTGTACATTTTATACCCCGAATACACATATTTTAGTTGTTAATTCTCAAAAAAATTGGGTCTTATGTGCGTAATTGTATATTGTGCAGGCTTCCGTACCTTACCAGAGCCTAAACCTACCCCGAACCCCATGTGTGTTTAGTTTTCACTTGTTAGCTTTTTTCTAGATTTTTAGTTTGAGTCGTTTTTATTTTTTGGATTTATTTACAATTTTCTAGAATTTATTTTCTATTTATTTTTATTTTTATTATTTTTTAATTTTAGTCTTTATTTTTAGTTTTGCTAGATTTTATATTTTTAGGAGTTTAGGTTTTATATTTGTTTGATTTGTAGTTTTTATTTTTATTATTTGAATTTTATTTTATAGATTAGGAATTTAATAGATTTTATTTTATTTGTTTTTAGATTTTATACTTTTAGGATTTTTAGGATTTATTTGCAATTTTTTTATATTCCTCTATATTTAGTATTGTTTTTTTTTTATTTTTAATTTTGATTTTATTTTTATTAGGATTAGTTTTTAGGAGTTTATTGTTAGTGTTTTAGATTTTTATATGTTGTAGGACTTTATTTTTATTTTTATTAGATTTTTATTTTTATTTTGTTAGGATTTAATTTTTAGTTTTATTAGTTTGATAGTTATTTTTTTTAGGTACAAATTAACATACACACTATTCTATACCCTCACCCACACCCCATTCCATACACCCTCACACACTAAATCACCCCATACTTCATCTCCTCCAACAAACCCACCGCTTTCTCTCTCCTCTTTCCACCATAATCAACACAACAACACCCATCCTATCTCTCTCTCCTCAAACCCCCATCAACCCGAAACCCAGTTTAGGCGAGCCAAGTCATACCACCTACATTTCCATAAACCCGAGCAGTAACCCAATCAGAACTCCCAAAGCCATTAACCTGAGCGCCCGACCTGCTCAATTTTGGCAAAACCCGACCAAACCCATACCCCCTACTCAAACCGGTCGGAGTTCATCTTCCTTACAACTCGCACCCTTCCTAAAACTGAAATCGCCCAACCGAGCTACAACCCCTGCATAACTTGCGATCCTAGACCCGAAATTGACAAACCCAGAACAACCAGTGCAAATCCAAACCCATTTCAAACCGCCAATCCATAACCAAAACTCCGACTTTAACTGACGATTCATTACCTGCAGAGCCACACCAAGCCAAAATCCAAATAAACTTTACATCCGCATGTTTTAAACCAACTTAACCCCTTTTTCCAAATTACCCCCAACTAACTTAATTCCCACACCACATACCTCACACCCCCTCTCACCTTACACCCCATGCACACTTTTAATCAATACCCAATTTACCCCCTAAGCTCTATGGCCACACTATAAATGAAGACCCAAAGCTCATTTGGGTAAAGATGATCTAGGGTTTTAGAGAGAAAATTTTAGATAGAGAAACACCATTTTAGTGTAGTTTTTTTAGGTTAGAATTTTTTTAGAGATTAGTGAGAAAATAAATTCGTGAGATTCAAGTTAAGTGAATTTTTCATTTATATTTTTGTTGATCACTGACTTGAAGGGTTGTATGCTTCTAATTCAAGGATTGAAGTCAATTGAATTCAAGAGATTGGTTTGATTGTTCTTCTATATACTCTTTTATATTAAATGCCTATTGAATGTTTATTTATCATGTTAGGCTAAAAACCATTTCAAGGGGTGGGATGACCCATTATTTGATGTTAATCCAAATTTAATTAATTAATTTAAATTAAATATCCCTTTGATGATTAATTTTGCACTCTTACATTTTAATTCATGCCTTGAGAGAGGGTAAATGATTTTTGAAAGAAAATCAAAATTCTAGTTATAATACCCATTTTAGATTCGAACTAGAGATAGGGGTTTCTCAAGTGTGGTATTATTCCTTTAATTTCAACTCTAGGCTTACTTTTATGATTTAAACTAGTTTAATCAATCGATCCTAGATGGTGATTTGTTAGATGATGTTTGGATCTACATTTCAAGAGTTGTAGGAGTGTTAAATTTAATTTTTTAAAATATTATTGTCAAAATTACTTTTGCAACGAGAGTTGATTTGTTATTTTGATACTGACTTGGGATAATGAATTAATTAATTTTAATTTACTAGAATATATGGTGCCATCCTATCATTTGTTAGTCCTCACTTTTATTTCCTTACTCATCTCATATTTTAGATTTTTATTTAATTAGATTTAATTAGTATCTTCACTTACTTTTATTTACATCTTTGATTTAATAGTCTTATTTCACCTCAATATCAAAAATTATTTTAATATTAAAAAATCTATGCCTCTCTTTCAAGCAAAGACATAAAAATGAGCCGAAAAGTCATCTCTATCACCAAGATGAAGGCATGTGAGCTGGTTTGCTTCCCGAAGATTGAGATAACTATGTTGGAGGATGAGAGGGAGAATAATAAGGCTCAAATAAAGTTCCTGGATAAAACTCATCTTCTTTATGAGGAGGCTTGAAGGGAAAGTAAAACCCTTATTAGGGCGACTCAAAAAAACAAGAGCTTGGATCTTTACAAGAAAGTTGGCGAGACCTTTAAGGGTGAAAGGGAGTATAGGATTAAGAGAGAGAAAGTTCTTCACAAAGTTAAGGATGTGGAGATACTAAAGTAGTATGTGTCTAACTTCATCTAAGAGAGGGACCTTTAGTTGGCTCAATATCTAGAGCTATAAGAGAAGTTGTCTGATCTTTAAGTGAAGTATTCTCAGCTTCTTTGCAATTTATACTCTATGGTAAAGTGCAGAATTGTTGCCTATTTGGCTTTTGACGACTGTAAGAAGTTACTCTTTTAGAAGTACTCCTTTATTTTTTAAGCTTGTAAAGCTAGGGTCCAGTCCTTTTTCCCTAATATCTACGTCTCTTACATTATTGTTGGAGATCTGTCATTGGGGGAAAATGAGAATGAGGGTGGGGATAGTCGCAATGAAGGTGAAGCTGTTGAGATCCAAGAATTTGGAACCAAAGAAGAAGGTACCATCCCTCCTGTTGTGAAGATCAATCTTTCTGATAGATCCATGTGAGTAGATAAGAAAACATTTATAACCTAAGCCTTAAGTGGCTTAAAATTTGTATTTTTGCTTTGTCCTTGATATATTTGTATTTAGAACTCATTACTAAAAATGCTAGTGTTTGAAATCCACTCTTGTTTGATGTGTATATGGTTTATTTACCAAAGGGAAAAATTGTTTATATTGGAGGTGTATGGGGGTATCTCCTAAACCCCTTCCTTTATCTTGGTAAAACAACGGTGAAAAGGTTGGCACTTAGATGAACCTCTTGTAAGGGTCCTAAGACCTCAAATTTGTGCAAAGGTGGAGAGCATTTTAAAATCGTATCCCACTAAGAGCATCCGTAGTGGTGTATATCAGCGAAAGGTAAGTTTAATAGCGTCTGAGGCGCGTGGGTCTATTTTACCTATCGCCCAAATGGGCGGCAAGTAGTGGTGGAGTTCTTGCGAACTTCTATAGTTCGTAAGAACTTCTTACGGACAAATGAAGTCCATAGGAAGTTCTTACGAACTATAGAAGTTCGTAAGAACCTAACGGTCACATTGAAATGGTAACATTCCTCCATTTATATATTCAGGAAACTTATTCCTTCTTCATTCTTCCCAATCCGTTTATTTATTCAGTTCCGTCTTCCTTCTTCATTTGTCTTCTGCATCTTCTCCATTTTCATCTTCCTCCATTTTTTTTTCTTATTTACTCAATATTTGTATGTACCAGTTTCATATAATTCAGTCCAAATATTTTATATATTTTTCCTAAATTTATTCATATACTCTCAAAAATCATTCCATTTATTCCCAAATATAATTTCAAATCAGTCCCAATATAGATATAGAAAATCCTCCAAATCAGATCTTGTCAACACGATGGAATTAGGTAGAAAATGGAAGAAATATATTAATATCGAGAAATCGAAAAAACACGGGTCGACTTCAATGACAATTCCCTATTCTTCCGCGCCAATTCAATCGTTGAATCCCGCAATTGACAACTATACCCGTATTTACGACGGAGTATCACACGCGTCGGACGACGAAACTCCGATAATAAACGAAAACAAATTCGAATTTCGGGGGAATTGGGCCGGGCCAATAAAATTGTACAAATTGATTCAAGAGAGAAAGCCCGATATCAAAACAATTATCGACAGTGTCGGTTTTATGTCGAATTTCTTTTCTATGGTGATGCCCAATTCCGATCAATTTATTGTGACGGCGATGATCGAACGTTGGTGGGACACGACGCATACCTTCCAACTACCATATGTCGAGCTTGTGTTCACTCCGTTGGGCTTCACAATGCTTTCTGGTAATAATTTATGGCTTATTTCGTTCTACTTATATTCATAATTGTTTAAAAATGTGAAAATAATATGTTGTACTTAAATTCATAATTAAATGTTTGAAATATATTTTTAGGTAATTATATTCATAACTATTTCAATATACGACAAAAAAATTGAAAAATGTACCCGCATTCCGATTGTGTCAATATATGAAAATAATTATTTATATTCACTTAATGTTTTAATATGTGAAAATAAATAGTTGTACTTAAATTCATAATTGATTGTTTGAAATATATATTATGATTTTCATATTCATAGTTATTTAAATATATGACAAAATTTTAAATATATGTACCGGCATCATAATCGTTTCAAAATGTGAAAATAATATGTTGTACTTAAATTCATAATTAAATGTTTGAAATATATTTTTAGGTAATTATATTCATAATTATTTCAATATACGACAAAAAAATTATGAAAATGTACCCGCATTCCGATTGTGTCAATATATGAAAATAATTATTCATATTCACTTAATGTTTCAATATGTGAAAATAAATAGTTGTACTTAAATTCATAATTGATTGTTTGAAATATATATTATGCTTTTCATATTCATAGTTATTTAAATATATCACAAAATTTTAACCTTCGTGCAGGCATTCCAATTGGACAAGGACGACAGATTGAAAATCTACGAATTGAACAATATACAAATTTTGTTAATACCATAAATGAATTTTTCCCAGAAATTCATATACATAGATTTACTGGTGCGGGAATTCCAGTTTCTCACCTAAAAAAATACATAGAAAATTTTGTCAAGGTTGAACCGTTACCAGATTATATGTCCCCAATCAAAGCTCGGGCATTTTGGTTTTATGTATTGGGGAGTGTATTTTTTCCAAATGCTCACTCCACTACTGACCTCGGTTATTTACAATATCTTGAGGATATTCCTGCCATCGGCACATACGACTGGGGTTCGACTATTTATGCCCGTATTTTATGGTCATTGGACAAAGCCAGTCGACGATCGTTGACTAGCGTTGAATGCATGTGGAAAATACTCGAGGTATATTATCGTTTCATCTTATTTATTAAAATTTATGTTTCATTACAATATACGTCAACTTATTTTAATGAATTAAATTTTTTGAAATTTTTTGTAGTATTTACATCACGAGTACATGGCCACGGCATGTCCTATTCCCGTCGATCCCTCTATCGATGCGTGGCGCCACATATTTCGTTGGTCGAGGGGGAACATAAAGAAAGTAAAGGGGGCATAGCGATTTAACATCTCAAGCAGTCAACATCAGCTTGAGATGCGGTCACCTGAGTCTATTATATGGCAGCCATACGAGACTTCTACCTACCGTGACTCTGATGTCATCTTATATGCTCGAGAGATATCGGGGTTACGGATGATTTTTTGGGATACCCTATTTAAGGGTTTTTGGTACTTGGGTGATCGGGCCATCCGACAATTAACTGGGAGGATATGTATCGCAGACAACCCACCATCAAGTTTGTGTTGTGCCTCAGAACATAATTTCCAAGAAGCTGCCGCCCAAAATTGGCCTATCGCAAATCAATACTTAAGAGATGTGTCACAAGAAGAGTATAATGCATATTGGAAGGCAGTAACACTCGGGACAATACTACCGCCGATTGCCAGATATTTTAATGTAGATTTGATTGGAGTTGGTTCAGTGGCACCTTCGACGTTGCGAATCCTGCAAGCACCAGGACCGACAAATGATCTGCATGTGTATGAGACACTATTCTCTGTGGGTGATTCTACGCACATCCAACCACCGAGGTAGAATTAGACGGTTGGGGCTTCATATACTATAGATGTGCCGAGACCTGAGTTTTCAACCAACGCACCTCCAGCTCAATCTTTAACGTAGTTAGAATGGCGTCAGTCCTACGTTGAGGCAGCAAATAACATTCGAGGTCTACGTCATTTAATATTACACGAGACACGTCAGCGAGAGGATCAACTCAAAGCACGTGATGATCGCATTGATGAGTTGGAGCGTAGACTAGCACGTTTTACTATGCCTAGTCGAGGGTTTGAGGAGGGTGGTACTAGTTCTAGTCGTCCGAGCGTTTACAGACCACACCTAGCCCCACCCTCTGACCCGGTCCCGACATATGAGGCCCAACAAGGTTGGGGTAATTTATTTGGGTCTGACCCTTACACGGGTTCACATGCAGATTTAGATGCTGATTTTGAGTTCGGCCCGGGGCGCCTGTGATGTATAATGTACAATTGAAAAATATTAAGAATAAATGTTCTTATTGTTGTCTCAATGTAGTGATGATAAATGTTATGATGTATAATGTTTCATATTTATGAAAAATGTTATGATATAATGTCACATATTTATTTTCATTTATTACACATAGAATTATTGCGACTGCTCTGGAAAATGTTATGATATGATGACAAACAATTATTGCGATTGCTCTGATATCATTTTTTATTATTGACTTAAGTAGTAAAAAAAATAATACACGATCAAAATGATTATTGGGAGTATGTGTTCAAACGCTTAGGTCGAACCTAGTAGAAGTACAACAATATGGTTTTCCAATGCGCACTAAACATTTAGGTAAGTAAGATCGTTGCATATCTGAATCAACATATTCTTCGTTGTAGTTTGATATATTTGGTTCGTACTCTTCCCCATCATTTTCATAAATGCATTCCGAAAAGTAATCATAACCGGGATCGGTGTAGTCTGAAATATCGTTATTTGATGCCAACGTAGAGTCGTTATATATGTTAATTAATTGTTCTTGAATGTGACGACCTGATAGCATCTCGCGTTGTGCTTTGTGATAACGTTGTAGGCGCCTCTCCATCTGCCATATCTCTTCCTCCAATAAATCAAGACAAAACATATACACTTCTTTGGGATACGATATTGGCCAAAGTGCAGCAGCCCGATTTTTTCTGCATGGATATGTGATGGTAATGGCAAAGCACCTCCAGGTCACACCTTTCATCATATTTATCTGGCCATGTGAGGTGTTCCCAAGGATACACAAGTCCGTCTTCAGGTTCCGAATTGGGAGAGATTATGAGTATATGACCAAAGTCATTGAGAAAACGTCAAGAAGTATCAATTGGATATGTTTGGAAAATTATTTTTTTCCAATACCAATCGTTACCAACAATATCTATGTAAGAGCCATTGTAAATGGATGAATAGTAGGGAGATGAAGCCATTTTTGAAATATAAGACAATGGTAGATAAAAAATTGTTGCAATCCTTCCAATTTATTTATAGGTAATTTTAATCCTTTGAAGATATAATGTAAAAGTAAAACTATATAAAGGCACACATACCAAGGGACACATAAAGCTATCCAATTATCACGTAGTAATTTTATAAATTTATAAATTATAAAAAGGCACATATAAAGGCACAATAATAACATGCAGACGATTGAAGTTACCACATAGTAACTTTCTAAATTAACTATATAACATATTGATTGCCTGAAGAACCTGAACCCAAAATGAAGCACACTTACCAATAGCACTGATAATATCAGTAGCACACTTACCAATATCATACAGTATATTTACAAACGGAAGGACACAGATATTATTGACGTTGAACGAGCGCACTGATCTAGATAAATTTGTACTGCACACGTACCAATAGGACACATAAATTAACATTTTACCTATATTATTTGTAGCACACTTATCTGTAGTACAGTTACATGAAGCATACTTACGTATATAAGATTTTACCTATAATTATAAATACCTGTGTACCATAAAACTATACAGGTAGAGTATAATATTTCATCTACATCAAAATTAATTTATTTATAGGTAATTTTAAACCTTCGAAGATATAATTTTATTTTACAATGATAAAAAATATTTATAATAATACAAAGGCACACATACCAATGGAAAAGATAAAAAATAGAAAGGCACACATACCAAGGCACACATAATGCTGAAAAATCATCACGTAGTAATTTTATAATTTTACAAATTATAAAAAGGCACATATAAAGGCACAATAATAACATGCAGACGATTGAAGTTACCACATAGTAACTTTCTAAATTAACTATACAACATATTGATTGCATGATGAACCTGAACCCAAAATGAATCACATTTACCAATAGCACTGATAATATCAGTAGCACACTTACCAATATCATACAGTATATTTACATACGGAAGGACACAGATATTATTGACGCTGAATGAGCGCACTGATCTAGATAAAGTTGTATTGCACACTTACCAATAGGACACAAAAATTTACATTTTACCTATATTATCTGTAGCGCACTTATCTGTAGCACAGTTACATGTAGCACACTTACCTATATAAGATTTTACCTAAACTTAAAAATACCTGTGTATCGTAAAACTATAGAGGTAGAGTATAATTTTTCATCTACATCTAAATTAATTTGTAACCATATTATATTATGGACTCCTCTAGTTCTAGCGATGAGGGACGGAATATTTTGCACCAATATGCACAATTTAATGAAGGTGGATCATCCGATGATTCAGATGAGGAAATGATTATTATGATGGAGATTACCCGGTGGTGTGCTGAAAAAAATATAATTCGCGATGGGAAAGAACTCAAAACGAGACGTCGAGTGAATCGTAGGAGAGAAATGGGACATACAACACTATGGGAAGATCACTTTGGGGAAGATAAGGTATACAACGAGTATTTTTTCCAAAGGAGATTCAGGATGCGATATAGTGTTTTCAATCACATCCTTGAATCTGTTTGCCTTTATAATAACTACTTTGTTCAGAAGAATGATGCTTGCGGTCGTCAAGGTTTAAACTCTCATAAGAAAGTGTTGGGGGCAATTCGACTGTTAGCTAATGGGGGTTCCCATGACGTGTGGTCTGAGCAGTACGCTATGAGTGAAACCACTCTATTAGAAACTGTTATTAGATTTACAGGGGATCCTGTACGAATTTTCGGTCCCCAGTACGGCAGAAATCTGACACAAGGCGACGTTACAAGGTTACTCGAACAAAATGCAAATAGAGGTTTCCCAGGAATGCTAGGGAGCATAGATTGCATGCATTGGCGTTAGAAAAATTGTCCAACAGCATGGCACGCTTAATATAGTGGTCGTAAAGAGTCACCAACAATAGTCCTTGAAGCGGTTGCCTCATACGATCTTTTGATTTGGAAATCATTCTTTGGGGTGCCTGGTTCTTGTAATGATTTGAATGTCTTGCACCGATCTAATGTCTTTCAAGAATTGCGCAATGGGACGGCAGCTCCCATTAATTACAATGTTAACGAAAATTCTTATGACATGGGATACTACCTTGGAGATGGCATTTACCCTCCGTACGCTTCAATAGTAAAAACATTTAGGAACCAAAATGGTATTACACAAAAACATAAATTATTTTGCAAGTACCAAGAAGCGTGCAGAAAAGATGTTGAACGTGCGTTTGGTGTATTACAAGCTAGATTCGCTTTTGTTTGGGAACCTTGTAAATTATGAAATAGGGCGTCACTATCAACCATTATGAAATCGTGCATTATAATGCATAATATGATTATTGACGATGGACGTAGATATTGTCCATGGCAAAATGAGTACGAACAGAATGATGAAACACCTGTAATTATGAGGGGCCAAACTAATTTCTATGACTACCTCATACGGGATGCTAAGATAAGAGACGTAACTAAACATCGACAGTTATGGAATGATTTGGTAGATCACATTTGGAACACCCACGGTGATGAAATGGTCGGTTGATGAATTTATTGTATTTTTTATTTTAACCGTGGTTAAATGTTATGTTTGTTCCATTTTTAATTTGTATTTGTAGGATTGTCGTAGTGATCATATACCTGTTATTCTATATAAAATAATGGTTTAATCGACAATATTATATAAGCGGAAAATTATTAAACAATACTCACATTTCATCTATTTAAGGGTGACATTTCATTTATTAGGATGGATAGTGAATCACTCTCCATATACCGAAAAAAATGAAATACAATTATGAGGGTTCAATACATCATTTAAAAACACTACTAAATATTAATTGAACCGCTTGGACCAGACGACCCGGCAAAGTTCGATTGCAACTCAGCTATCGCAACTTTAGTCGCAATAACCATCATTGTTAGGTCATTGAACCTTTTAAAATGAAACTGCTTTTGTATTTCATTGATATGGGTCATATCCAGCTCCATGATGTACGATTGCTCTCGTCCTAGGCGCACGAGTTGATCTTTCTTTTTGGTGAGTTGATCAGCTCGCTTCATTTGAATGAACGCATCCATTTGAGAGTCAAATTTAAGGGCACGATTATTCTTCCACTCTTGCTTGCTTTTAAACATTGCATTGAAGTCTTCGCAATGTTTGAGTACTGCCGTGTTACAATCCAAGCTGTCAGAACGCGCTCGTTTACGTGCACATTGTTTCTCACCCTTCCTGCCTGGGGGTCTATCCGGTATGTCTCGTACCCCCGGAGTATCATCTTCGCGTACAGGTGTAGGGCTATCGTCGTTCCCCGCTGTATTTTCCAAGTCAAATTTTGGTAAATCTTTTAAAATTTGATAGCAGTTATCGAAAGTAAAATATTTGTTGGTTTCGGCGCGGTGTTCGTCGCGGGCATTAGTAACCGCTTGGAATTCGTTCGTCCCGCTTCCCATATTATTCATTTGGTGAGAAAGCTTTGCAATATATAGCATTATTTGATGCGATATATGATTATAACGTGTTGATAGTATGGATCTCGTACGAGTAATTTGTAATTCCATGTGTGACGTTATACTCATCTTTCACAGTGTCCCAAAATGTGCCCGATGATATTGAGTTTCCTTCAATACTTCGAGCTGTATATTTTGCATAAATGGTACATAATACTTCATCCTCAAAAGGAGTCATATTAGGTTGTTGAGATGTACCAGAAATAATTGGTTTAGAAGAAGACATATTTTTTTTATAAAAATATAATATATTTAGAATGAAAATAAGAAAATGGAAGAGAAATTGGAAGACTCTAAAAATTTATAAAGGGGGACAATAAGAAATTGGAAGAAACTTGGCCCTATTTATAAAGAATTCTCTCAAACGGTGTTAGATTTTATTGTGGGTAAAAAGGGTTTCCTGCGAACTTCTTTTCTTCGTAGGAATTCTTACGAGCTTCTGAAGTTCGTAGGAACTTCCTAAGAACTTCTTTTGTTCGTAAGAACTTCTTACGGACAAAAGAAATTCGTAGGAAGTTCCTACGACCATCAAAAGTTTTTATTGAATCAGTAGCCAACCGGTAACTTTACAAATCCCTTACCATTCCTCTCTCCCGTTTTGGCAAGTGCCTATCCCCATTGTACGTCTACAAATTTGTAATTTTACCATTTTTTTGTCCAAACCCTCAACCATTGTGGATGCTCATGTGTGTTTAGTTTTCACTTGTTAGCTTCTTTCTTGATTTTTTAGTTTGAGTCGTTTTTATTTTTTGGATTTATTTAGAATTTTCTAGAATTTATTTTCTATTTATTTTTATTTTTATTATTTTTTAATTTTAGTCTTTATTTTTACTTTTTCTAGATTTTATATTTTTAGGACTTTAGGTTTTATTTTTGTTTGATTTGTAGTTTTTATTTTTATTATTTGAATTTTATTTTATAGATTAGGAATTTAATAGATTTTATTTTATTTATTTTTAGATTTTATACTTTTAGGATTTTTAGGATTTATCTGCAATTTTTTATATTCCTCTGTATTTAGTATTGTTTATTTTGATTTTTAATTTTGATTTTATTTTTATTAGGATTAGTTTTTAGGAGTTTATTGTTAGTGTTTTAGATTTTTATATTTTGTAGGACTTTATTTTTATTAGATTTTTATTTTTATTTTGTTAGGATTTAATTTTTAGTTTTATTAGTTAGATAGTTATTTTTTTTAGGTACAAATTAACATACACACTATTCTATACCCTCACCCACACCCCATTCCATACACCCTCACACACTAAATCACCCCATACTTCATCTCCTCCAACAAACCCACCACTTTCTCTCTCCTCTTTCCACTATAATCAACACAACAACACCCATCATCTCTCTCTCCTCAAACCCCCATCAACCCGAAACCCAGTTTAGGCGAGCCAAGTTTGACCACCTACATTTCCATAAACCCGAGTAGTAACCCAATCAGAACTCCCAAAGCCATGAACCTGAGCGCCCGACCTGCTCAATTTCGGTAAAACCCGACCAAACCCATACCACCTACTCAAACCGGTCGGAGTTCATCTTCCTTACAACTCGAATCCTTCCTAAAACTGAAATCGCCTAACCGAGCTACAACCCCTGCATAACCTGCGATCCTAGACCCGAAATCGACAAACCCAGAACAACCTGTGCAAATCTAAACCCATTTCAAACTGCCAATCCGTAACCAAAACTCCGACTTTAACCGACGATTCATTACCTGTAGAGCCACAACCAGCCAAAATCCAAATAAACTTTACATCCGCATGTTTTAAACCAACTTAACCCCTTTTCCCAAATTACCCCTAACTAACTTAATTCCCACTTTTCTTCCTAAAGTAACACCACATACCTCACACCCCCTCTCACCTTACACCCCATGCACACTTTTAATCCATACCCAATTTACCCCCTAAGCTCTTTGGCCACACTATAAATGAAGACCCAAAGCTCATTTGGGTAAAGATGATCTAGGATTTTAGAGAGAAAATTTTAGATAGAGAAACACCATTTTAGTGTAGTTTTTTTAGGTTAGAATTTTTTTTTAGAGATTAGTGAGAAAATAAATTTGTGAGATTCAAGTTAAGTGAATTTTTCATTTATATTTTTGTTGATCACTGACTTTAAGGGTTGTATGCTTCTAATTCAAGGATTGAAGTCAATTGAATTCAAGAGATTGGTTTGATTGTTCTTCTCTATACTCTTTTATATTAAATGCCTATTGAATGTTTATTTATCTTGTTAGGCTAAAAACATTTCAAGGGGTGGGATGACCCATTATTTAATGTTAATCCTAATTTAATTAATTAATTTAAATTAAATATCCCTTTGATGATTAATTTTGCACTCTTACATTTTAATTCATGCCTTGAGAGAGGGTAAATGATTTTTGAAAGAAAATTGAAATTCTAGTTATAATACCCATTTTAGATTCGAACTAGAGATAGGGGTTTCTCAAGTGTGGTATTATTCCTTTAATTTCAACTCTAGGCTTACTTTTATGATTCAAACTAGTTTAATCAATCAATCCTAGATGGTGATTTGTTAGATGACGTTTGGATTTACATTTCAAGAGTTGTAGGAGTGTTAAATTTAATTTTTTAAAATATTATTGTCAAAATTACATTTGCAATGAGAGTTGATTTGTTATTTTGATACTAACTTGGGATAATGAATTAATTAGTTTTAATTAACTAGAATATATGGTGCCATCCTATCCTTTGTTAGTCCTCACTTTTATTTCCTTACTCATCTCATATTTTAGATTTTTATTTAATTAGATTTAATTAGTATCTTCACTTACTTTTATTTACATCTTTGATTTAATAGTCTTATTTCACCTCAATATCAAAAATTATTTTAATATTAAAAAAGCTATACCTCTCTTTCAAGCAAAGACATAAAAGTAAGCCCAAAAAGTCATCTCTATCACCAAGATGAAGGCATGTGAGCTGGTTTGCTTCCCGAAGATTGAGATAACTATGTTGGAGGATGAGAGAGAGAATAAGAAGGCTCAAATAAAGTTCCTGGATAAAACTCATCTTCTTTATGAGGAGGCGTGAAGGGAAAGCAAAACCCTTATTAGGGCGACTAAAAAACACAAGAGCTTGGACCTTTACAAGAAAGTTGGCGAGACCTTTAAGGGTGAAAGGGAGTATAGGATTAAGAGAGAGAAACTTCTTCATAAAGTTAAGGATGTAGAGATACTCAAGAAGTAGGTGTCTAACTTCATCTAGGAGAGGGACCTTTAGTTGGATCAATATCTAGAGCTATTAGAGAAGTTGTCTGATCTTTAAGTGAAGTATTCTCAGCTTCTTTGCAATTTATACTCTATGGTAAAGTGCAGAATTGTTGCCTATTTGGCTTTTGACGACTGTAAGAAGTTACTCTTTCAGATGTACTCCTTTATTTTTTAAGCTTGTAAAGATAGGGTCCAGTCCTTTTTCCCTAATATCTACGTCTCTAACATTATTGTTGGAGATCTGTCATTGGGGGAAAATGAGAATGAGGCTGGGGATAGTCGCAATGAAGATGAAGCTGTTGAGATCCAAGAATTTGGAACCAAGGAAGAAGGTCCCATCCCTCCTGTTGTGAAGATCAATCTTTCTGATAGATCCATGTGAGTAGATAAGAAAACATTTATAACCTAAGCCTTAAGTGGCTTAAAATTTGTTTTTTTTCTTTGGCCTTGATATATTTTTACTTAGAACTCATTACTATAAATGCCAGTGTTTGAAATCCACTCTTGTTTGATGTGTATATGGTTTATTTACCAAAGGGAAAAATTGTTTATATTGGAGGTGTATGGGGGTATCTCCTAAACCCCTTCCTTTATCTTGGTAAAATAATGGTGAAAAGGTTGGCACTTAGATGAACCTCTTTTAAGGGTCCTAAGACCTCAAATTTGTGCAAAAGAGGAGAGCATTTTAAAATCGTATCCTACTAAGAGCATCCGTAGTGGTGTATATCAGCGAAAGGTAAGTTTAACAGCGTCTGAGGCGCGTGGGTCTGTTTTACCTATCGCCCAAATGGGCAGTAAGTAGTGGTGGAGTTCTTACGAACTTCTATAGTTCGTAAGAACTTCTTACGGACAAATGAAGTCCGTAGGAAGTTCTTACGAACTATAGAAGTTCGTAAGAACTTAACGGTCACATTGAAACGGTAACATTCCTCCGTTTATATATTCAGGAAACTTCTTCCTTCTTCTTCCTTCCTTCTTCATTCTTCCCAATCCGTTTATTTATTCAGTTTCGTCTTCCTTCTTCATTTGTCTTCTGCATCTTCTCCATTTTCATCTTCCTCCATTTTTTTTCTTATTTACTCAATATTTGTATGTACCAGTTTCATATAATTCAGTCCAAATATTTTATATATTTTTCCTAAATTTATTCATATACTCTCATAAATCATTCCATTTATTCCCAAATATAATTTCAAATCAGTCCCAATATAGATATAGAAAATCCTCCAAATCAGGTCTTGTCAACACAATGGAATTAGGTAGAAAATGGAAGAAATATATTAATATCGAGAAATCAAAAAAACACGGGTCGACTTCAATGACAATTCCCTACTCTTCCGCGCCGATTCAATCGTTGAATCCCGCAATTGACAACTATACCCGTATTTACGACGGAGCATCACACGCGTCGGACGACGAAACTCCGATAATAAACGAAAACAAATTCGAATTTCGGGGGAATTGGGCTGGGCCAATAAAATTGTACAAATTGATTCAAGAGAGAAAGCCCGATATCAAAACAATTATCGACAGTGTCGATTTTATGTCGAATTTCTTTTCTATGGTGATGCCCAATTCCGATCAATTTATTGTGACGGCGATGATCGAACGTTGGTGGGACACGACGCATACCTTCCAACTACCATATGTCGAGCTTGTGTTCACTCCGTTGGGCTTCACAATGATTTCTGGTAATAATTTATGGCTTATTTCGTTCTACTTATATTCATAATTGTTTAAAAATGTGAAAATAATATGTTTTACTTAAATTCATAATTAAATGTTTGAAATATATTTTTAGGTAATTATATTCATAACTATTTCAATATACGACAAAAAAATTGAAAAATGTACCCGCATTCCGATTGTGTCAATATATGAAAATAATTATTTATATTCACTTAATGTTTTAATATGTGAAAATAAATAGTTGTACTTAAATTCATAATTGATTGTTTGAAATATATATTATGATTTTCATATTCATAGTTATTTAAATATATGACAAAATTTTAAATATATGTACCGGCATCATAATCGTTTCAAAATGTGAAAATAATATGTTGTACTTACATTCATAATTAAATGTTTGACATATATTTTTAGGTAATTATTTTCATAATTATTTCAATATACGAAAAAATTATGAAAATGTACCCGCATTCCGATTGTGTCAATATATGAAAATAATTATTTACTTAATGTTTCAATATGTGAAAATAAATAGTTGTACTTAAATTCATAAATGATTGTTTGAAATATATATTATGGTTTTCATATTCATAGTTATTTAAATATATGACAAAATTTTAACCTTCGTGTACCGACATCATAATCGTTTCAAAATGTGAAAATAATATGTTGTACTTAAATTCATAATTAAATGTTTGAAATATATTTTTAGGTAAAATATATTCATAATTATTTCAATATACGACAAAAAAATTATGAAAATGTACCCGCACTCCGATTGTGTCAATATATGAAAATAATTATTCATATTCACTTAATGTTTCAATATGTGAAAATAAATAGTTGTACTTAAATTCATAATTGATTGCTTGAAATATATATATTATGGTTTTCATATTCATAGTTATTTAAATATATGACAAAATTTTAACCTTCGTGTACCGACATCATAATCGTTTCAAAATGTGAAAATAATATGTTGTACTTAAATTCATAATTAAATGTTTGAAATATATTTTTAGGTAATTATATTCATAATTATTTCAATATACGACAAAAAAATTATGAAAATGTACCCGCATTCCGATTGTGTCAATATATGAAAATAATTATTCATATTCACTTAATGTTTCAATATATGAAAATAAATAGTTGTACTTAAATTCGTAATTGATTGTTTGAAATATATATTATGCTTTTCATATTCATAGTTATTTAAATATATCACAAAATTTTAACCTTCGTGCAGGCATTCCAATTGGACAAGGACGACAGATTGAAAATCTACGAATTGAACAATATACAAATTTTGTTAATACCATAAATGAATTTTTCCCAGAAATTCATATACAGAGATTTACTGGTGCGGGAATTCCAGTTTCTGACCTAAAAAAATACATAGAAAATCTTGTCAAGGTTGAACCGTTACCAGATTATATGTCCCCAATCATAGCTCGGGCATTTTGGTTTTATCTATTGGGGAGTGTATTTTTTCCAAATGCTCACTCCACTGCCGACCTCGCTTATTTACATTATCTTGAGGATATTCCTGCCATCGACACATACGACTGGGGTTCGGCTATTTATGCCCGTATTTTATGGTTTTTGGACAAAACCAGTCGACGATTATTGACTAGCGTTGAATGCATGTGGCAAATACTTGACGTATATTATCGTTTCATCTTATTCATTAAAATTTATGTTTCATTAGAATATACGTCAACTTATTCTAATGAATTAAATTTTTTGAAATTTTTTGTAGTATATACATCACGAGTACATAGCCACGACATGTCCTATTCTCGTCGATCCATCTATCGATGCGTGGCCTCGCATATTTTGTTAGTCGAGGGGGAACATAAAGAAATCAAAGGGAGCACAGCGGTTTAACATCTCAAGCAGTCAACATCAGCTTGAGATGCGGTCACCTGAGTCCATTATATGGCAGCTATACGAGACTTCTGCCTACCGTGACTCTGATGTCATCTTATATGATCGAGAGATATCGGGGTAATGGATGATTTTTTGGGATACCCTATTTAAGGGTTTTTGGTACTTGGGTGATCGGCCCATCCGACAATTGACTGGGAGGATATGTTTCGCAGACAACCCACCATCAAGTTTGTGTTGTGCCTCAGAACATGATTTCCAAGCACCTGCCGCCCAAAATTGGCCTATCGCAAATCAATACGTAAGAGATGTGTCACAAGAAGAGTATAATGCATATTGGAAGGTAGTAGCACTCGGGCCAATATTACCGCCGATTTCCAGATATGTTAATGTAGATTTGATTGGAGTTGGTTCAGTGGCACCTTCGACGTTGCGAATCCCGCAAGCACCAGCACCGACAAATGATCCGCATGTGTATGAGACATAGTTCTCTGTGGGTGGTTCTACGCACATCCAACCACCGAGGCAGAATTAGACGGTTGACGTAGGCCTACCGGAGGAGGCTTCATATACTATAGATGTGCCGAGACCTGAGTTTTCAACCAACGCACCTCCAGCTCAATCTTTGACGTAGTTAGAATGGCGTCAGTCCTACGTCGAGGCAGCAGATAACATTCGAGGTCTACTTCATTTAATATTGCACAAGACACGTCAGCGAGAAGATCAACTCAAAGCACGTGATGATCGCATTGATGAGTTGGAGCGTAGACTAGAACGTTTTACTATGCCTAGTCGAGGGTTTGAGGAGGGCGTAACTAGTTCTAGTCGTTCGAACGTTTACAGACCACACCTAGCCCCACCCTCTGACCCGGTCCCGACATATGAGGCCCAACAAGGTTGGGGTAATTTATTTGGGTCTGACCCTTACACGCGTTCACATGCAGATTTAGATGCTGATTTTAAGTTCGGCCCGGGGCGCCAGTGATGTATAATGTACAATTGAAAAATATTAAGAATAAATGTTCTTATTGTTGTCTCAATGTAATCGTGATGATAAATGTTATGATGTATAATGTCTCATATTTATGAAAAATGTTATGATATAATGTCTCATATTTATTTTCATTTATTACACATAGAATTATTGCGATTGCTCTGGAAAATGTTATGATATGATGACAAACAATTATTGCGATTGTTCTGATATCATTTTTTATTATTGACTTAAGTAGTAAAAAAAATAATACACGATCAAAATGATTATTAGGAGTATGTGTTCAAACGCTTAGGTCGAACCTAGTAGAAGTACAACAATATGGTTTTCCATTGCGCACTAAACATTTATGTAAGTAAGATCGTTGCATATCTGAATCAACATATTCTTCGTTGTAGTTTGATATATTTGGTTCGTACTCTTCCCCATCATTTTCATATATGCATTCCGAAAAGTAATCATAACCGGAATTGGTGTAGTCTGAAATATCGTTATCTGATGCCAACGTAGAGTCGTTATATATGTTAATTAATTGTTCTTGAATGTGACGACCTGATAGCATCGCGCGTTGTGCTTTGTGATAACGTTGTTGTAGGCGCCTCTCCATCTGCCATATCAATTCCTCCAATAAATCAATACAAAACATATCCACTTCTTCGGGATACGATATTGGCCAAAGTGCGGCAGCCCGATTTTTTGGCATGGATATGTGATGGTAATGGCAAAGCACCTCCAGGTCACACCTTTCATCATATTTATCTGGCCATGTGAGGTGTTCCCAAGGATACATAACTCCGTATTCAGGTTTCGAATTGGGAGAGATTATGAATATATGACCAGAGTCATTGAGAAAACGTCGAGAAATATCAATTGGATATGTTTGGAAAATTATTTTTTTCCCATACCAATCGTTACCCACAATATCTGTGTAAGAGCCATTGTAAATGGATGAATAGTAGGGGATGAAGCCATTTTTGAAATATAAGACAATGGTAGATAAAAAATTATTGCAATCCTTCTAATTTATTTATAGGTAATTTTAATCCTTTGAAGATATAATTTTAATTCACAATGATATAAAGTCACACATACCTAGGGACACATAAAGCTATCAAATTATCACGTAGTAATTTTATAAATTTATAAATTATAAAAAGGCACATATAACGGCATAATAATAAAATGCAGACGATTGAAGTTACCACATAGTAACTTTCTAAATTAACTATATAACATATTGATTGCCTGAAGAACCTGAACCCAAAATGAAGCACACTTACCAATAGTACTGATAATATCAGTAGCACACTTACCAATATCATACAGTATATTTACATATGGAAGGACACATATATTATTGACGCTGAACGAGCGCACTGATATAGATAAATTTGTATTGCACACGTACCAATAGGACACATAAATTAACATTTTACCTATATTATCTGTAGCACAGTTACATGTAGCACACTTACCTATATAAGATTTTACCTATAATTATAAATACCTGTGTACCGTAAAACTATACAGGTAGAGTATAATATTTCATCTACATCAAAATTAATTTATTTATAGGTAATTTTAAACCTTCGAAGATATAATTTTATTTTACAATGATAAAAAATATTTATAATAGTACAAAGGCACACATACCAATGGAAAAGATAAAAAATAGAAAGGCACACATACCAAGGCACACATAATGCTGAAAAATTATCACGTAGTTATTTTATAATTTTATAAATTATGAAAAGGAAAATATAAAGGCACAATAATAACATGCAGACGATTGAAGTTACCACATAGTAACTTTCTAAATTAACTATACAACATATTGATTGCCTGAAGAACCTGAACCCAAAATGAATCACACTTACCAATAGCACTGATAATATCAGTAGCACACTTACCAATATCATACAGTATATTTACATACGGAAGGACATAGATATTATTGATGCTGAACGAGCGCACTGATCTAGATAAATTTGTATTGCACACTTACCAATAGGACACAAATATTTACATTTTTCCAATATTATTTGTAGCACACTTATCTGTATCACACTTATCTGTAGCACAGTTACATATAGCACACTTACCTATATAAGATTTTACCTAAACTTATAAATACCTGTGTATCGTAAAACTATACAGGTAGAGTATAATTTTTCATCTACATCTAAATTAATTTTTAACCATATTATATTATGGACTCCTCTAGTTCTAGCGATGAGGGACGAAATATTTTGCTCCAATATGCACAATTTAATGAAGGTGGATCATCCGATGATTCAGATGAGGAAATGATTATTATGATGGAGATTACTCGGTGGTGTGCTGAAAAAAATATAATTCGCGATGGGAAAGAACTCGAAACGAGACGTCGAGTGAATCGTAGGAGGGAAATGGGACATGCAACACTATGGAAAGATTACTTTGGGGAAGATAAGGTATACAACGAGTATTTTTTTCGAAGGAGATTCAGGATGCGGTATAGTGTTTTCAATCGCATCCTTGAATCTGTTTGCTTTTATGATAACTACTTTGTTCAGAAGAATGATGCTTGCGGTCGTCAAGGTTTAAACTCATATCAGAAAGTGTTGGGGGCAATTCGACTGTTAGCTAATGGGGGTTCCCATGACGTGTGGTCTGAGCAGTACACTATGAGTGAAACCACTCTATTAGAAACTGTTATTATATTTACAGAGGCAATTGTACGAATTTTCGGTCCCCAGTATGGCAGAAATCTGACACAAGGCGACGTTACAAGGTTACTCGAACAAAATGCAAATAGAGGTTTCCCAGGAATGCTAGGGAGCATAGATTGCATGCATTGGCGTTAGAAAAATTATCCAACAGCATGGCACGCTTAATATAGTGGTCGTAAAGAGTCACCAACTATAATCCTTGAAGCGGTTGCCTCATACGATCTTTTGATTTGGAAATCATTCTTTGGGGTGCCTGGTTCTTGTAATGATTTGAATGTCTTGCACCGATCTAATGTCTTTCAAGAATTTCGCAATGGGACGGAAGCTCCCATTAATTACAATGTTAACGAAAATTCTTACGACATGGGCTTCTACCTTGGAGATGGCATTTACCCTCCGTACGCTTCAATAGTAAAAACATTTAGGAACCAAAATGGTATTACACAAAAACATAAATTATTTTGCAAGTACCAAGAAGCGTGCAAAAAAGATGTTGAACGTGCATTTGGTGTATTACAAGCTAGATTCGCTTTTGTTCGGGAACCTTGTAAATTATGAAATAGGGCGTCACTATCAACCATTATGAAATCGTGCATTATAATGCATAATATTATTATTGACGATGGACGTAGATATTTTCCATGGCAAAATGAGTACGAACAGAATGATGAAACACCTGTAATTATGAGGGGCCAAACTAATTTCTATGACTACCTCATACGGGATGCTAAGATAAGAGACGTAACTAAACATCAACAGTTATGGAATGATTTGGTAGATCACATTTGGAACACCCATGGTGATGAAATGGTCGGTTGATGAATTTATTGTATTTTTTATTTTAACCGTGGTTAAATGTTATGTTTGTTCCATTTTTAATTTGTATTTGTAGGATTGTCGTAGTGATCATATACCTGTTATTCTATATAAAATAATGGTTTAATCGACAATATTATATAAGCGGAAAATTATTAAACAATACTCACATTTCATCTATTTAAGGGTGACATTTCATTTATTAGGATGGATAGTGAATCACTCTCCATATACCGAAAAAAAAATGAAATACAATTATGAGGGTTCAATACATCATTTAAAAACACTACTAAATATTAATTGAACCGCTTGGACCAGACGACCCGGCAAAGTTCGATTGCAACTCAGCTATCGCAACTTCGGTCGCAATAACCATCATTGTTAGGTCATTGAACCTTTTAAAATGAAACTGCTTTTGTATTTCATTCATATGGGTCATATCCAGCTCCATGATGTACGATTGCTCTTGTCCTAGGCGCACGAGTTGATCCTGCTTTTTGGTGAGTTGATCAGCTCGCTTCATTTGAATGAACGCATCCATTTGAGAGTCAAATTTAAGGGCACGATTATTCTTCCACTCTTGCTTGCTTTTAAACATTTCATTTAAGTCTTCGCAATGTTTGAGTACTGTCGTGTTACAATTCAAGCTGTCAGAACGCGCTCGTTGACGTGCACGTTGTTTGTCACCCTTCCTGCCTGGGGGTCTATCCGGTACGTCTCGTACCCCCGGAGTATCATCTTCGCATACAGGTGTAGGGCTCTCGTCGTTCCCCACGGTATTTTCCAAGTCAAATTTTGGTAAATCTTTTAAAATTTGATAGCAGTTATCGAACATAAAATATTTGTTGGTTTCGGCGCGATACGCGTCGCGTGCATTAGTAACCGCTTGGAATTCGTTCGTCCCGCTTCCCATATTATTCATTTGGTGAGAAAGCTTTGCAATATATAGAATTATTTGATGCGATATATGATTATAACGTGTTGATAGCATGGATCTCGTACGAGTAATCACTACACCAAAACTGGCGATTGGTCACGGCCAAAATCCCTGACCAAAGCTGTGGGTCGCGGACTTGGGCCGTGACCATTTTCGTGGGTCACGACCCAAGTCCGTGACCAAAAAATGGTCACGGCCGAGAGGGGTCACGGCAGATGGTCGCGGACTTAGGCCGTGACCCATGTCGTGACGGGTCGCGGCTCTAATCCGTGACCCATAACCGTGACAAATTGGTCGCGGCCAAAGTCCGCGACCCATGTGCGTGACAAAAAAAAATTAAAAAAATTGGTCGCGGCCCTTGTCCATGACCCACAATCGTGACAAATTGGTCGCGGCCAAAGTCCGCGACCCATGTGCGTGACAAAAAAAAATTAAAAAAATTGGTCGCGGCCCTTGTCCATGACCCACGACCGTGACAAATTGGTCGCGGACTTTGGCCGCGACCCATGTGTGTGACAAAAAAAATTAAAAAAAAATTGGTCGCGGCCCTAGTCCGCGACCCATTACCGTGACAAAAAACAAAAAAAAAATGGTCGCGGACTTTGGCCGCGACCATTTTTAAGCGCGACAAAAAAAAAATATAAATGGTCATGGACAAAGTCCATGACCATATTTATCTGTAATTTAAAAAAAATGTATTTTTTTTTTGTCCAATCCTAAAATTGGGGTTTCTGTGAATGCATCATCGGTTGCTACGAGGTGTTACAAATATTTATTATAGGCAAAACAATAAAAAAAAAATCACAAATTGCGAATTGAGAATGTTGTTAATAAACAAATATATATACAAACTTAAAAATATTACACGTCTTAATAATTCACATACCAGAAAAAATTGGGCAGAGATTCCTCTATTTTCTTAACATTCCAAAACCTGTAAATGAAAAACCGGCTTATTATAAAGCCCGCACGGCTATAAAATTCAACAATCAAATTATAAAAGCTCGCACGACCATAAAACTAAACAATAAAAGCCTGCACGGCTATAACACATAAAAAACATTATCCTGAATGTCCACAACATATAAATAATCAACATGTTGTAAACCATTGCCTCCTTCATTTGATCCACGTGCAAAAATCCTACAAATGATAGGATACAAAAAACAAAAGTATCAGTAACCATGTTTTTAAGCCTAAGTGTGGAAATAAGAAAATTACTGCCGTACTCTCAAACGGGGACACCCGCGGCTGCGGGGTCAGTTCCTACGAGTTACGTTGGTCCCGTGGGAGGTGTTGGTGCCACCCACGGGGCCGTTCGGGGGCTGTTTCGAGTTCTCACCCTCTAACGCCATGTTTTCAAGCCTAAGTGTGGAAATAAGCAAATTACTGCCGTACTCTCAAACCGGGACACCCGCGGCTGCGGGGTCAGTTCCTACGAGTTACGTTGGTCCCGTGGGAGGTGTTGGTGCCATCCACGGGGCCGTTCGGGGGCTGTTTCGAGTTCTCACCC
This sequence comes from Sambucus nigra, assembly GCA_949130495.1. NCBI lineage: Eukaryota > Viridiplantae > Streptophyta > Magnoliopsida > Dipsacales > Adoxaceae > Sambucus > Sambucus nigra. The sequence continues at coordinate 320,472,174 of OX422217.1, forward strand.
TCTAACGCCATGTTTTTAAGCCTAAGTGTGGAAATAAGTAAATTACCGTCGTACTCTCAAACCGGGACACCCGCGGCTGCGGGGTCAGTTCATACGAGTTACGTTGGTCCCGTGGGAGGTGTTGGTGCCACCCACGGGGCCGTTCGGGGGCTGTTTCGAGTTCTCACCCTCTAACGCCATGTTTTCAAGCCTAAGTGTGGAAATAAGCAAATTACGGCCGTACTCTCAAACCGGGAGACCCGCGGCTGCGAGGTCAGTTCCTACGAGTTACGTTGGTACCGTGGGAGGTGTTGGTGCCACCCACGGGGCCGTTCGGGGGCTGTTTAGAGATCTCACCCTCTAACGCCATGTTTTTAAGCTTAAGTGTGGAAATAAGCAAATTACCATCGTACTCTCAAACCGGGACACCCGCGGCTGCGGGGTCAGTTCCTACGAGTTACGTTGGTCCTGTGGGAGGTGTTGGTACCACCCACGGGGCCGTTCGGGGGCTGTTTCGAGTTCTCACCCTCTAACGCCATGTTTTTAAGCCTAAGTGTGGAAATAAGCAAATTACTGTTGTACTCTCAAACCGGGACACCCGCGGCTGCGGGGTCAGTTCCTACGAGTTACGTTGGTCCCGTGGTAGGTGTTGGTGCCACCCACGGGGCCGTTCAGGGGCTGTTTCGAGTTCTCACCGTCTAACGCCATGTTTTCAAGCCTAAGTGTGGAAATAAGCAAATTACCGCCGTACTCTCAAACCGGGAGACCCGCGGCTGTGGGGTCAGTTCCTACGAGTTACGTTGGTCCCGTGGGAGGTGTTGGTGCCACCCACGGGGCCGTTCGGGGGCTGTTTCGAGATCTCACCCTCTAACGCCATGTTTTTAAGCCTAAGTGTGGAAATAAGCAAATTACCGTCGTACTCTCAAACCGGGACACCCGCGGCTGCGGGATCAGTTCCTACGAGTTACGTTGGTCCCGTGGGAGGTGTTGGTGCCACCCACGGGGCCGTTCGGGGGCTGTTTCGAGTTCTCACCCTCTAACGCCATGTTTTTAAGCCTAAGTGTGGAAATAAGCAAATTACTGCTGTACTCTCAAACGGGGACACCCGCGGCTGCGGGGTCAGTTCCTACGAGTTACGTTGGTCCCGTGGGAGGTGTTGGTGCCACCCACGGGGCCGTTCGGGGGCTGTTTCGAGTTCTCACCCTCTAACGCCATATTTTTAAGCCTAAGTGTGGAAATAAGCAAATTACCGTCGTACTCTCAAACCGGGATACCCGCGGCTGCGGGGTCAGTTCCTACGAGTTACGTTGGTCCCGTGGGAGGTGTTGGTGCCAACCACGGGGCCGTTCGGGGGCTGTTTCGAGTTCTCACCGTCTAACGCCATGTTTTTAAGCCTAAGTGTGGAAATAAGCAAATTACTGCTGTACTCTCAAACGGGGACACCCGCGGCTGCGGGGTCAGTTCCTACGAGTTACGTTGGTCCCGTGGGAGGTGTTGGTGCCACCCACGGGGCCGTTCGGGGGCTGTTTCGAGTTCTCACCCTCTAACGCCATATTTTTAAGCCTAAGTGTGGAAATAAGCAAATTACCGTCGTACTCTCAAACCGGGATACCCGCGGCTGCGGGGTCAGTTCCTACGAGTTACGTTGGTCCCGTGGGAGGTGTTGGTGCCAACCACGGGGCCGTTCGGGGGCTGTTTCGAGTTCTCACCGTCTAACGCCATGTTTTTAAGCCTAAGTGTGGAAATAAGCAAATTACCGCCGTACTCTCAAACCGGGAGACCCACGGCTGCGGGGTCAGTTCCTACGAGTTACGTTGGTCCCGTGGGAGGTGTTGGTGCCACCCACGGGGCCGTTCGGGGGCTGTTTCGAGTTCTCACCCTCTAACGCCATGTTTTTAAGCCTAAGTGAGGAAATAAACAAATTGCCGTCGTACACTCAAACCGGGAGACCCGCGGCTGCGGGGTCAGTTCCTACGAGTTACGTTGGTCCCGTGGGAGGTATTGGTGCCACCCACGGGGCCGTTCGGGGGCTGTTTCGATTTCTCACCCTCTAACGCCATGTTTTCAACCCTAAGTGTGGAAATAAGCAAATTACTACCGTACTCTCAAACCGGGACACCCGCGGCTGTGGGGTCAGTTCCTACGAGTTACGTTGGTCCCGTGGGAGGTATTGGTGCCACCCACAGGGCCGTTCGGGGGCTGTTTCGAGTTCTCACCCTCTAACGCTATGTTTTCAACCCTAAGTGTGGAAATAAGCAAATTACTACCGTACTCTCAAACCGGGAGACCCGCGGCTGCGGGGTCAGTTCCTACGAGTTACGTTGGTCCCGTGGGAGGTGTTGGTGCCACCCACGGGGCCGTTCGGGGGCTGTTTCGAGTTCTCACCCTCTAACGCCATGTTTTTAAGCCTAAGTGAGGAAATAAGCAAATTACCGTCGTACTCTCAAACCGGGAAACCCACGGCTGCGGGGTCAGTTCCTACGAGTTATGTTGGTCCCGTGGGAGGTGTTGGTGCCACCCACGGGGCCGTTCGGGGGCTGTTTCGAGTTCTCACCCTCTAACGCCGTGTTTTCAAAACTAAGTGTGGAAATAAGCAAATTACTGCCGTACTCTCAAACCGGGACACCCGCGGCTGCGGGGTCAGTTCCTACGAGTTACGTTGGTCCCGTGGGAGGTGTTGGTGCCACCCACGGGGCCGTTCGGGGGCTGTTTAGAGATCTCACCCTCTAACGCCATGTTTTTAAGCCTAAGTGTGGAAATAAGCAAATTACCATCGTACTCTCAAACCGGGACACCCGCGGCTGCGGGGTCAGTTCCTACGAGTTACGTTGGTCCTGTGGGAGGTGTTGGTGCCACCCACGGGGCCGTTCGGGGGCTGTTTCGAGTTCTCACCCTGTAACGCCATGTTTTTAAGCCTAAGTGTGGAAATAAGCAAATTACTGCTGTACTCTCAAACCGGGACACCCGCGGCTGCGGGGTCAGTTCCTACGAGTTACGTTGGTCCCGTGGGAGGTGTTGGTGCCACCCACGGGGCCGTTCGGGGGCTGTTTCGAGTTCTCACCGTCTAACGCCATGTTTTCAAGCCTAAGTGTGGAAATAAGCAAATTACCTCCGTACTCTCAAACCGGGAGACCCGCGGCTGTGGGGTCAGTTCCTACGAGTTACCTTGGTCCCGTGGGAGGTGTTGGTGCCACCCACGGGGCCGTTCGGGGGCTGTTTCGAGATCTCACCCTCTAACGCCATGTTTTTAAGCCTAAGTGTGGAAATAAGCAAATTACCGTCGTACTCTCAAACCGGGAGACCCGCGGCTGCGGGATCAGTTCCTACGAGTTACGTTGGTCCCGTGGGAGGTGTTGGTGCCACCCACGGGGCCGTTCGGGGGCTGTTTCGAGTTCTCACCCTCTAACGCCATGTTTTTAAGCCTAAGTGTGGAAATAAGCAAATTACTGCTGTACTCTCAAACCGGGACACCCGTGGCTCCGGGGTCAGTTCCTACGAGTTACGTTGGTCCCGTGGGAGGTGTTGGTGCCACTCACGGGGCCGTTCGGGGGCTGTTTCGAGTTTTCACCCTCTAACGCTATGTTTTCAAGCCTAAGTGTGGAAATAAGTAAATTACCATCGTACTCTCAAACCGGGACTGCCGCGGCTGCGGGGTCAGTTCCTACGAGTTACGTTGGTCCCGTGGGAGGTGTTGGTGCCACCCACGGGGACGTTCGGGGGCTGTTTTGAGTTCTCACCCTCTAACGCCATGTTTTCAAGTCTAAGTGTGGAAATAAGCAAATTACTGCCGTACTCTCAAACCGGGACACCCGCGGCTGTGGGGTCAGTTTCTACGAGTTAATTTTGTCCCGGGGGAGGTGTTGGTGCCACCCACGGAGCCGTTCGGGGGCTGTTTCGAGTTCTCACCCTCTAACGCCATGTTTTCAAGCCTAAGTGTGGAAATAAGCAAATTACTGCCGTACTCTCAAATCGGGACACCCGCGGCTGCGGGGTCAGTTCCTACGAGTTACGTTGGTCCCGTGGGAGGTGTTGGTGCCACCCACGGGGCCGTTCGGGGGCTGTTTCGAGTTTTCACCCTCTAACGCTATGTTTTCAAGCCTAAGTGTGGAAATAAGCAAATTACCGTCGTACTCTCAAACCGAGACAGCCGCGGCTGCGGGGTCAGTTCCTGTGAGTTACGTTGGTCCCGTGGGAGGTGTTGGTGCCATCCACGGGGACGTTCAGGGGCTGTTTCGAGTTCTCACCCTCTAACGCCTTGTTTTTAAGCCTAAGTCTAGAAATATGCAAATTACCGTCGTATTTTCAAACTGGGAGTTCCGCGGCTGCGGGGTCAGTTCCTACGAGTTACATTGGTCCCGTGGGAGCTCAGTTCTACGAGTCACATTGGTCCCGTGGAAGGTGTTTGTGCCTCTCACGGCGACGTTCGGGGGATGTTTCGAGTTTTCACCGTCTAACGCCATGTTTTTAAGCCTAAGTCTAGAAATATACAAATTATCGTCGTATTCTCAAACCGGGAGTCCCGCGGCTGCAGGGTCAGTTCCTACGAGTCACATTGGTCCCGTGGGAGGTGTTGGTACCACCCACGGGGCCGTTAGAGGGCTGTTTCTAATTTTCACCCTCTAACGCCATGTTTTTAAGCCTAAGTCTAGAAATATGCAAATTACCATCGTATTCTCAAACCGGGAGTTCCGCGGCTGCGGGGTCAGTTCCTACGAGTCACATTGGTCCCGTGGGAGCTGATAGTGCCACCCACGGGGCCGTTCGGGGGCTGTTTCGAGTTTTCACCCTCTAACGCCATGTTTTTAAGCCTAAGTCTAAAAATATGCAAATTACCGTCGCACTCTCAAACTGGGAGACCCGCGGCTGTGGGGTCAGTTCCTACGAGTTACATTGGTCCCGTGGGAGGTGTTGATGCCTCTAACGGGACCGTTTGGTGGATGTTTCGGGTTTCTCCCCTCTAACGCCATGCTTTTAAGCTTAAGTCTACACATTTTCAAATTATCGTCGTATTTGCAAACCTGGAGTCTAAAATATTTTCAACATATTATCTAATAATTATCCCGTACTCCTTCTAATTATCCCATACTCCTTCTAACATACTATCCAACAACAAGCAACAACCAATAATTATCCAACAGCCAAACCAAACAAAACCAATAATTATCCCGTACTCCTTCTATCATCTAAAAGATTTAATAGATAATGCATATCAATTATATAACTACTTTTGCTAAAGTAAAGCATAGCAGATCTAACCTGCAACAATAGCAATAGGGAATGTTCTTCTCCTTGATCCGAAACAATACATTGTCAATGTAGAACTGTGCTGGAGCATACATGGGAATGTTTTTCACTGTGCGTCTAGCATGCATAACACAAGATTTTTTAGAAATATAAATTGGAGCTATAACACACTGATACTAAAATGAGTCCCAACAAAATATACAATATATTCCCCAGATGCATAGTTAGCTTTATTAAAAAAAATCTAACGGAATCCAAAAAAGCCATTCCAGTAAAACTATAATCTTGGTTGAATTAGGAACATAGCCATTCCGCAAAGTTCAAATTAGACTCACAACACTAAATCGAATAATTAGAAGAATAATTATATAAAGACATGACATTTTGCGGACGAATCTGAATATGCTTAGAGAGAGTACCTAAGGTCCTTTTCGCAGATGGTCCTGCATTTAAACCTGCATTTCCATTGGGATTTTGAAAACAAAAGCATTAAATAAGTAACATTCTTGGAAGAAGAAAAAAACACGAAAGAAAATTATACAAACACTGACTCGTCCTCTAGAACTGGCTCCTAGATATCCAAAAAGAAACTTGATAATCAATCCACCACTCACCTACGTTCTCCGCAAACTCTGATTCTGAAACAAAATATTCTCAAATCTAAACAGATATAATCATGAGAAATACAATACATATTCCCAGACACCTTAACATAATTCCTCGACGGGTGATTAATTAATAGCATACAGAAGTGGTGATATCAGCTCTAACTAAGTAGAATAGCTCGACTTTGGAGATCTTTATTTTTTACTGGTTATAGTTCCGAGTGGAATCCACTTTTGACAATATAAATGTCATTCTTTCTCGCAGGTCCTATGAGTGTGTCATTAAGTAACATAAGGTGACAAAAGGACACCTTCAGGAGATATGAGAAGAGAGTTTGCGAAGCTCATACGGTGAAAAAAGACGCAATATCCATATTCCATTGACATATAATGTTAAAGCCATCTGCCATTTACAATAATGGTCCTTTATTGTTAAATATCACCCATATTCCAAATCCATCATCATTTTCTATACTTTGTAAAAAAAAAAACTTTAGTAGTGCATTTGAGCATATATACAATTATTTCTTCAAATAATTATGGTCCCAAAAAAATTGTATCCAACAAATCAACACAACAACTCTTATGGACTAAGATTAGTATACTATCTATCCAATTCCAAACATCATTCTTTACACCTTAATTATTATACATTAACATTTCTCAACCTACACATAGATGCACACAAAATACTACATCTGCAATTCGAAAAAAAAACAGAAAATAAATCATTTTAATATATAACAAACAGAAAATTTTAGACCTAGAAAAAAAAATCAAAGCAAATTTGAGGAATCTCCACATATCAAAGAAAAAATCATAGCATTACATATAACAAACACACACACATATATATGGATATATTACATATACATATTGGGGAAGAACCTCCATACAGATTGGGGAAAAAATCTCCACGACTGCTACCAGCGTTTGGGGAAGAAATCTCCACCGTTTGGGAAAGAAATACCAGCAATACTGATTTCAACACCCAAGCGATTCAAACCGCTACTAAGTAGGAAACCAACACTATCGACCAACATGGAATGCCGGAGCCCCAGTCCCGACTATCCAACCCTTTCGAATAACCCACCAGAGTCACCCGCTGAAACCCGACCTGAGAATGCCCCCGTTTGTGACCCTCTATACCTCCCAGCTTTTAATTTGCGGCCCCAAAACTTGCCACCTCACCTTCGGCTCCTACATCCAGGTAGCACAAGCACAGAACATCGAATCGCATCACCATCTCCTCACTCCATCACCAACATCACAACATCGCATCGTTTGGGGGGGGAGGTTTGGGGGGGGAAGCAGCGTTTGGGAAAGAAAAAAATATAAGATACGAGCGGGGTAATGAAAATATGAGGGATTTGAGTTTTGGTTAGGATTGACATTGGTCACGGCCTACAGCCGTGACCCACCTCGCGACCCATTAATGAAAGCAAGTCTCGTGTATGCAGTCTACTGGTCACGGCCCATAGCCGTGACCCACGCCGAAAATTGGTCACAGCTGGGGTCCGTGACCCAATATGTGTGTGTATTTGTGCTTCGTCATGCCTATGGTCACGGCCCAAGTCCGTGACCCACGTCAAAAATGGTCACGGCCCCCAGCCGTGACCCAGTATTTGTGTGTATTGTGCTTCGTCATGCCTATGGTCACGGCCCAAGTCCGTGACCGATACCCGACCAATTTTGGAGGGAATTTTGGCGCCAAGATGGTCACGACCTGGTCACGGCCCAAGTCCGCGACCCACAGTGGTCACGGACTTGGTCCGTGACCACTTCCAGAGCATCCATAATTTAGTGTGGTAATAAATATGGTCACGCCAAAATTGAGTTGGTCACGGCCCAAGTCCGCGACCAACTGGGCGTGACCATTCGCAGGATTTGGTGTAGTGAATTGTAATTCCACGCGTGACGTTATACTCATCTTTCACAGTGACCCAAAATGTGCCCGATGATATTGAGTTTCCTTCAATACTTCGAGTTGTATATTTTGCATAAATGGTACATAATACTTCATCCTCAAAAGGAGTCATATTAGGTTGTCGAGATGTACCAGAAATAATTGGTTTAGAAGAAGACATATTTTTTTATAAAAATATAATATAATTAGAATGAAAATAAGAAAATGGAAGAGAAATTGGAAGACTCTAAAAATTTATAAAGGGGGACAATAAGCAATAGGAAGAAACTTGGACCTATTTATAAAGAATTCTCTCAAACGGTGTTAGATTTTATTGTGGGTAAAAAGGGTTTCCTGTGAACTTCTTTTCTTCGTAGGAATTCTTACGAGCTTCTGAAGTTCGTAGGAAGTTCCTACGACCATCAGAAGTTCGTAAGAAGTTTTTACTGAATCAGTAGCCAACCGGTAACTTTACAAATCCCTTACCATTCCTCTCTCCAGTTTTGGCAAGTGCCTATCCCCATTGTACGTCTACAAATTTGTAATTTTACCGTTTTTTTTGTCCAAACCCTCCACCATTGTGGATGCTCATGTGTGTTTCGCTTTCACTTGTTAGCTTTTTTTCTAGATTTTTAGTTTGAGTCGTTTTTATTTTTTTGATTTATTTAGAATTTTCTAGAATTTACTTTGTATTTATTTTTATTTTTATTATTTTTTAATTTTAGTCTTTATTTTTAGTTTTGCTAGATTTTATATTTTTAGGACTTTAGGTTTTATTTTTGTTTGATTTGTAGTTTTTATTTTATTATTTAAATTTTATTTTATAGATTAGGAATTTAATAGATTTTATTTTATTTTATTTTTAGATTTTATACTTTTAGGATTTTGAGGATTTATTTGCAATTTTTTTATATTCCTCTTTATTTAGTATTGTTTATTTTGATTTTTAATTTTGATTTTATTTTTATTAGGATTAGTTTTCAGGAGTTTATTGTTAGTGTTTTAGATTTTTATATTTTGTAGGACTTTATTTTTATTTTTATTAGATTTTTATTTTTATTTTGTTAGGATTTAATTTTTAGTTTTATTAGTTAGATAGTTATTTTTTTTAGGTACAAATTAACATACACACTATTCTATACCCTCACCCACACCCCATTCCATACACCCTCACACACTAAATCACCCCATACTTCATCTCCTCCAACAAACCCACCGCTTTCTCTCTCCTCTTTCCACCATAATCAACACAACAACACCCATCCTCTCTCTCTCCTCAAACCCCCATCAACCCGAAACCTAGTTTAGGCGAGCCAAGTCCGACCACCTACATTTCCATAAACCCGAGCAGTAACCCAATCAGAAGTCCCAAAGCCATGAACCTGAGCGCCCGACCTGCTCAATTTTGGCAAAACCCGACCAAACCCATACCCCCTACTCAAACCGGTCGGAGTTCATCTTCCTTACAACTCGAACCCTTCCTAAAACTGAAATCGCCCAACCGAGCTACAACCCCTGCATAACCTGCGATCCTAGACCCGAAATCGACAAACCCAGAACAACCTGTGCAAATCTAAACCCATTTCAAACCGCCAATCCGTAACCAAAACTCCGACTTTAACCGACGATTCATTACCTGCAAAGCCACACCAAGCCAAAAGCCAAATAAACTTTACATCCGCATGTTTTAAACAACTTAACCCCTTTTCCCAAATTACCCCCAACTAACTTAATTCCCACTTTTCTTCTTAAAGTAACACCACATACCTCACACCCCCTCTCACCTTACACCCCATGCACACTTTTAATCCATGCCCAATTTACCCCCTAAGCTCTATGGCCACACTATAAATGAAGACCCAAAGCTCATTTGGGTAAAGATGATCTAGGGTTTTAGAGAGAAAATTTTAGATAGAGAAACACCATTTTAGTGTAGTTTTTTTAGGTTAGAATTTTTTTTAGAGATTAGTGAGAAAATAAATTTGTGAGATTCAAGTTAAGTAAATTTTTCATTTATATTTTTGTTAATCACTGACTTGAAGGGTTGTACGCTTCTAATTCAAGGATTGAAGTCAATTGAATTCAAGAGATTGGTTTGATGGTTCTTCTCTATACTCTTTTATATTAAATGCCTATTAAATGTTTATTTATCATGTTAGGCTAAAAACCATTTCAAGGGGTGGGATGACCCATTATTTGATGTTAATCCTAATTTAATTAATTAATTTAAATTAAATATCCATTTGATGATTAATTTTGCACTCTTACATTTTAATTCATGCCTTGAGAGAGGGTAAATGATTTTTGAAAGAAAATCAAAATTCTAGTTATAATACCCATTTTAGATTCGAACTAGAGATAGGGGTTTCTCAAGTGTGGTATTATTCCTTTAATTTCAACTCTAGGCTTACTTTTATGATTTAAACTAGTTTAATCAATCGATCCTAGATGGTGATTTGTTAGATGATGTTTGGATCTACATTTCAAGAGTTGTAGGAGTGTTAAATTTAATTTTTTAAAATATTATTGTCAAAATTACTTTTGCAACGAGAGTTGATTTGTTATTTTGATACTAACTTGGGATAATGAATTAATTAATTTTAATTTACTAGAATATATGGTGCCATCCTATCATTTGTTAGTCCTCACTTTTATTTCCTTACTCATCTCATATTTTAGATTTTTATTTAATTAGATTTAATTAGTATCTTCACTTACTTTTATTTACATCTTTGATTTAATAGTCTTATTTCACCTCAATATCAAAAATTATTTTAATATTAAAAAATCTATGCCTCTCTTTCAAGCAAAGACATAAAAATGAGCCGAAAAGTCATCTCTATCACCAAGATGAAGGCATGTGAGCTGGATTGCTTCCCGAAGATTGAGATAACTATGTTGGAGGATGAGAGGGAGAATAAGAAGGCTCAAATAAAGTTCCTGGATAAAACTCATCTTCTTTATGAGGAGGCTTGAAGGGAAAGCAAAACCCTTATTAGGGCGACTCAAAAAAATAAGAGCTTGGATCTTTACAAGAAAGTTGGTGAGACCTTTAAGGGTGAAAGGGAGTATAGGATTAAGAGAGAGAAACTTCTTCACAAAGTTAAGGATGTGGAGATACTAAAGAAGTAGGTGTCTAACTTCATCTAGGAGAGGGACCTTTAGTTGGCTCAATATCTAGAGCTATAAGGGAAGTTGTCTGATCTTAAAGTGAAGTATTCTCAGCTTCTTTGCAATTTATACTCTATGGTAAAGTGAAGAATTGTTGCCTATTTGTCTTTTGACGACTGTAAGAAGTTACTCTTTCAGAAGTACTCCTTTATTTTTTAAGCTTGTAAAGATAGGGTCCAGTCCTTTTTCCCTAATATCTACGTCTCTAACATTATTGTTGGAGATCTGTCATTGGGGGAAAATGAGAATGAGGGTGGGGATAGTCGCAATGAAGGTGAAGCTGTTGAGATCTAAGAATTTGGAACCAAGGAAGAAGGTCCCATCCCTCCTGTTGTGAAGATCAATCTTTCTGATAGATCCATGTGAGTAGATAAGAAAACATTTATAACCTAAGCCTTAAGTGGCTTAAAATTTGTATTTTTGCTTTGTCCTTGATATATTTGTATTTAGAACTCATGACTATAAATGCCAGTGTTTGAAATCCACTCTTGTTTGATGTGTATATGGTTTATTTACCAAAGGGAAAAATTGTTTATATTGGAGGTGTATGGGGGTATCTCCTAAACCCCTTCCTTTATCTTGGTAAAACAATGGTGAAAAGGTTCGCACTTAGATGAACCTCTTTTAAGGGTCCTAAGACCTCAAATTTGTGCAAAAGAGGAGAGCATTTTAAAATCGTATCCTACTAAGGGTTATAAGTTGGGGTGGAAATTTTGGTAGTGACACGACTACACGACACAAGATAACCCGAAAGTAACACGATTTGGCGTGTTCATGTCCGAGTTTTTTACACAAATTTGTGTCATGTTCGTGTTAAAAAATTAACATGAAAGTGGCCTTAATTAACACAAAATAAAAACATGAATATACACGGTTAAAACATGTAATTGATCAACCATTGGTTCATTTCACTTTCCACATGTCCTGCGTCCATCAAGTACTGACAAAGACCCATAATAACCAAACATAACCCAGAAGACCCAACCTAATACCTTGTCTCCTCTTGCTGTCATTTTTACTTTATGAAGGGAGAACCCATTTCTAAGGTCTCATAATTAGATATTCAACACTAATTCAAGGAAGAAGACAAACACGAAAGTTGCATCTAACACTGCAAATTCAATTATACTTGAGTGAAGTATTGACAAAAGTGATAAGGTTTGCTTTGAACTTTCGATTGAGATTTGTATGGAAAATATTTCCCCTCGGTTTGTTTTGCGTCTTCTCTGCATATAATATTAATATATAGTTGAGCCTTTACATATTTATTATTGTAATTTGTAGGGTTATTTTTGTATTTCTAAAAAATGAGTTTTTTGAAAACCTAAATATCTGGTTTTTTTTTTCCTTTCTCTGTTATTGATTTTATTTTGAGTTTGTTGACTACTACCAAATTTGTGATTATTGGATTTCAAAATCTTAATATTTAGATTTTTATTAATAATTTGAAATATGACTTCAAAATGCATAAAAGATAGATTTATATTAACATTAAAGCTATAAAAACTAATTTAGGATGATAAATGGGAATGGAATTTGGTAAAAATAATTAGGCTAATCGGTCATGTTTTTTCTGCCTACCGTTTTTTTGTGTTCAATTAGGTGAAAAAAATTAATTGTGCTAACGTGTTGTGTTGTGTTTTAGGGGAGTCGTGTTCGTGGTTATAAAAAATTCATGTTTTTATTGTAAAAATATTCTTATGTCGTGCCGTGTGAGGACAAAACACATCCCAAACACATGATATGCCACCCCTCGTCATAAGAACCGGGTACTTGTAAAAGCTAAGGATAAAAGTCTCATATTTTTTGGGAACCCAAGATGAGGGCATTGTAATTCATAGAGTAATGAGTATGAAGTTCTTGGACCATTGAATTCATTGGAGGACCAATTATGAATGCCTTTAACTTCCTTTATTACTATTAAGCAAGGCGTAACCCCTTATCAAGATCGTGATTAATGCCAAAGAACAATGAGAAATGAAAAAAAGTTCAAGTCGAGGAAAAGCAATATTCAACACTCAAGCTTGTATTAAAGGAAATCTTTTTTTACAAAATAAATATTCTGAGAGTGCAATAAATGGAAGAAGCATGTAAGTAACTTGGTCTGAGGGAAAAGGAAAAAACACCCTTAACACAATAAAGGCAAGGCAATAAACTCAAGGAACAATGAATGCTCATGAATGATATTAATGAACGTAAAGTGAATAATCACACAATAATGATCTCACAACAAACACTCTTGTATAAAGAAATCCCAATAGAAATTCTAAGTTCAGATTGCCATCCTTATAAACTATGCCACTGGGGGTATTAATATGGGAGAAAAGTCTCTCGAGTGACCTTACTGGCATTAAATGGCCGACCACAATTAATGCAAAGGCACGACGTTATTAATGCTAAAGATAGTGCATTAAATGCATAAGATATGGCATTTTAGTGGAAAAAATGTTTAGCCTATTAGAGGTATGGTGGCATTAAATAGGATGGGATATGGAAGCCCAAAGGTCTATCCTAGGACGGATAGGAAGTATATGCTCATTAAATAAGCTTACCATCCTAGGAATAAACTCACTCGAGTGCTATTTCCTAGATCTCCTGAATGTCATATGGCATGATGTCATAAAATTGGTAAACAATTATCTGTAAAAGACGCGTTGTCACATCAATTAAAAGGGTGGTTCATCGAATGAATGTTTCTTGGATGATGATTGCTCGAGCAACTTATGAGCTGTATGTGAAGAATCAAAGGCTAATTTGGATAATTGTTAGGGCTGGGTTCCCTCGAGGAGGTTCCCCAGGATATGGTAGCTCGAGAAGGTTTTGCCTAAGTGTGTTAGGGAGGTTAGGTATTGCTTTCCCAACATTGCCTTGCTCCTAATCATCCAAACTTAATCCCTACGAGGTTTTCAAAACGAGGCTACTTGATAGAGCATGTGAGCTCTCTCGTGTCCTTCCAGACATGGTCCCTCGAGGATACCGATCAACCTCATAAACCTTACAAAGCAAAACTCCTTTTTATAAGGAAAATCAAGTATAAGTACATCGCAATTCTTGCTGCAAATATATTACCATTTGAATGAGTTTGATCTACGTGGAAGGTCCTTCGAGCAACTTTAATATTTACTCTATTGTTAATACTTCATTTAGCACAAGATCATCCTTACTAATCAATCTTGCACCTGGACCTCCCCCTACATTTTCCCCTTCGTAGAGATATTTTTTTACCATGTGAAGAAATATCTTTATGAAATACTGTTATAAATCCTTGAACCACCTGTAAGCAAGGTTATCTCGATCAAGCAATCAAATATCTATAAATAAGAATGTCAACTATCTGTGTAAAAGTGCAAGTGAGGGACCTCATTACTTTTCCCTTCGAGTTAGCTTGTTTTCGAGCAACTAGTGAGCCCAGCGATGTGGTTATCTTGTTAGAGACATATTGGACTTGTGTGCAAAATAACTTATTTTAATTCCTTGGGGAAAACATATATTTTTTTTCAAAATTCCCCCTAAAACGATTGATTTTCCCAAGTTGGTGGGTTCCCCAATGTTGTTTGAGTTCCTAACATTAATCATCATTGCATGTGTCGTTTCACATATAATGTAGCTGACATACATCTCCCTCACTTTACATGTGGCCGCTCAGGGTCAACGCGTGTGTTCCACGCGAGGCACCCCATGCATCCTAACTTGTTGTCATCATTGTAATAAAAGGGCACGAATGTTTATCGTGCGTGTGTATCATGACTTTTGCCCCTTATAATTGGTACACTTATCCTCAATTCCTTCTCACCTTTGGGTTTATTCTGCAACTTACCTTCTTAGAGAGAGAGAGAGAGAGAGAAAATGTTTTTTCCTTATTTTTTTTGTAAACAACTTCACCCCTTATTCCATTCTTCATCCTTATTCTCTATACTCATGGCACCTGTCGTCAAGAAAACACCTTCTATTAGGAGTGTGTCTCCTAAAACTCACACCCGCCATACTCAGTGGGCACAATACCATCGTGCCCCTTATTTTAGTGAATCTAATCACTTTTGGATTTTCTTTAATAATTTTCTGGGCATGATCATCGCCAAAGAGAAATAATATTTGTTGATGGATGAAAGTGACAATGTTGAGGACTTTGTGTACATCCCCACTGGCATTGTTCCGCGTTTCAGAATAGAAGGGGGGGATTATCCCTAATCCAATGTGGAGTTTGAAGCAACGAAAGGATCCTGTGAAGGCTTGGGGGAATAGACGGACTATATCCATGAGAAGTCTTCCATCAGATTAGCTTTGGTAGGTCTGTCATATACTTACTGGTTGGGTGATCTTACATTTTCCAAGAATAATAACACTCTACGGACTTTGGTCTCTCGATGGAGAGTTTACTATAACTCTAAAAAATGTTTGTGAGCTCTTGGGATTCGAGGCAGCTCACTTTGATACTTTCTCCGTGGACGCTATTTCTAGAGCTGAGAAGGCTTCTCGAGCAGAGTTAAAAGATGTAGTTAAGAAATGTATGGTTACTTATAATTAAGGATTTAAAAAGCGCGGGGCATGATCGAGGCGTGCAGGCCAAGACTTAAAATTCTAGGCGGGCCTTAGGCGTAAAAAGGTGTTTAGGCCCTTTTTAAAATATATTTTAACATTTTTAACAATAACAAGACTATTAAATACACTAAAATGGTACATACCTTAGAATATATATTAATATCTGTGAATTAAAATAGTATTTTTTTAAATACTAAGAAAAAAAAAAAAAAAACAAAAAATGAGCATTTTTTTGGACGAGAGGTAGAGAGGTTTGGGATACCATTTGTCTTTTAATTGTTTTAAATGAGATATTGGTATGATTTTTTTAAAAAAAGTCTTTAAAAGGAGATATCGTTTCACTAATGCACTTTTTTGCCCTTTTTCCAAGAATAAGGCGTAAAAGTCTCAAGGCGGGGTATTTTTCTCAAGCCTCAATCCTAGGCGTGCCTAGGCGCACATTTTAGAACACTTCTTGTAATAAATGTACCTTTTCGGAGGTAATTCGCTATTTCTTCTACATCGAAGATAAGGTGTGCGCCAAGGTTCATAAAATTTCCAAGAAAAATCCAAAGGGGAAGCAAGTGGTTGAGATGCCTCCCACTGGTATTGGTTACGGCTCAAAAATTAAACTTCAGGGCTATATTTGGGTTGTTCTTTCTAAGATTTTTATTACTGGAAAGTCTCACGACTACCCCAAGAAGGACCTCATCAACATGGACATTCGAATGACTTATGGGGATAAACTCACCTTAGCTTCCATAACATTGGACTCCTTGTACATATGGCTTGATTGGGTGCATGCAGATTTAACTCGTAGCCTTGGACATTTTAATGTTTCTAATTGTGTGAACCACATCCTCTTGACATAATTCATCTATGCTCATTTACCCGAGTATGCACCACAAGGTAGTAACCTCAAGTCTCATGACATTATGGTACCTTGCATTTGCTGTTGTAATTATAAGCAAGTCAAAACATATTTCCATCCATACATTGATGATGTTAAAAAATTCATTTGTCATTCGTATGTGGGTGTTGATCAATTCTTCACCAACTCTTTTTTTGAGAAATTATCCAGGTCGATCGTCCCATTCGAGGAACTTTCCTGTGATCAATGTCCTATTGGTTCTTGTTCCTTCACACCTGTCATCTTATACCAAATGGTCTTCATGCTATTCGTCTTATTCTCCCAACCGTGTTGCCATGCAGTTTGTCTATGATCAAGGGACTCCTATGGGCAGTCATTTCATCCATGAAAAACCAATAAATTTTTCCTTTGCTTGTAGAAATTTCCTTATTGCCACTGTTGTTAGTTTTTCTATGAACTATACCGGTAACCTTGCGATCCCTAGTAAAACTACCGGGGAGGCAGGTCAGTATTTTATCTGTTGGTGTTTTGGCCCATCCAACTGGGTTTAAGGACATGTATTATTGCCCACTCCAAATTCCCTTTCAGCACTGCTAATGACACCACTCCTAATGAGTTACCTCCCTTAGATACCTTAGACGAGATAATAGATAAGAAGAAGAAAGGATCTCAAGCATTACAGTTGGGCGAGGGGGCTCTTGGTGCCCCTAGCTCGTCGAGGGATATTGCTGAGAAAGATACTCCTCGAGCTGCATCCACTGGCGAAGCTATGAGGGAAAAAAGAAAATTTCCCAAAGCAAACCAAGGAAACTAAGAAGGCCCTGCACCTACCATTATGGGGAAGACTTCTTCTTGCAAGGCCTTGCAAGTATGTTTCTCCTTACTTAGCCGTATAGGTTAATAAGATGTTCGAGGTATTGGTGGTGGTGAGCCTATTTTGGAGGAAGAAATGATCGAAACACTTTCCTTATCTCCGTATATCCCAATAATGGTTCCAACTTCCCCTAATGTACCCGAGGTAACTGTAAATCCCCCCTTAAGGGAAGATGCATACATTTATGATAATGGTTCAAGTAGTGGTTATTCTCCTGACTCTTCTTTCTTATGACGTCAGGATGCTCTCCAGGAGGAGGACCAAGAAGACACTATTGGAGTAGAGAGCAGGGATCCCCCGTACTGATGGGCTAACTTCAATGGTACAGATATTTTAGTTTTATACACTTTGTAATTTCATACTCTAATTCCCTATTTATTTTGTTAACCGATTCTCTCCTTGCTTTCTTTATTATTACAGGACCTTTCTTCTGAGATAGTTTCTGAGAATCCATGTCAGGTCATTATAATTGTACCCACTCCTGCTACTGTAAATGAGCAAGTCCTAGTCCACCTAGTTGGGCCTTTTATCCTTGGAAGGGAGGAAGTTGAAGACACTACCGTTGAGGGTGGAGTGTCTTTGGAAGCTTCCCCAAAACAAGCTACTTCTAGTGTTGTTAGGAGAAGAAGGCACCATTGGAAGGGACTCGGGAGCAAAATATTCCTTTTGCTATTGTTAGAAGAGAAAGACGTATGGAAGTGGCTCCAGAGAAAGTTGCCGAGAAACCCAATGAGTTGGTACAGAAGGTAGTTCCTCCTGTTGTTGAAGAAGAGGTATAACATCTCCTAGTGTTTCCTGTCTCGTGTTATGTATTATATTTTTTTTTTGATAATTCAAGCAACTTCCAGCCTGTTGGAATAAACTTGTTCAATAGACTTTGGTAAACATGCCTAGAAAGCTAGGACTTCAATCTCCCAAAAAATATGGTCATGCCTAGTAACGTAGGACTTTAATCTCCCATAAAATAGGGTCATGCCTAGTAGTATAGGACTCTAATCTCATTTAAAAAGGGTCATGCCTAGTAATTAAGAACTTTAATTCCCTTAAAAAGGGTTATGCCTAGTAATATATAACTTTAATTTCCTTTAAATTAGGGCCATGCCTAGTAATGTTGGACTTTAATCTCCTTTAAAAAAGGTGATGCCTAGTAATATAGGACTTTAATATCCTTTAAAAAGGGTCATGCCTAGTAATGTAGGACTTTAATCTCCCTTAAAAAAGTCATTTTGAACAGCCATCATGCCCATAACTTTGACTTACGTATGCCTTATTTCTTTCAGGTGGATGTTAAGCAACTAACACACGTCAATGAACCTACTCAATTAGTAAAGTAGGAGGTTGCTCGTGAAGAAACAATTGTTAAATCTGCAACCGTTGGGGATGCAGTGGGGTTGGGTGTTTTTCCTCTTGTGAGACAAACCGTTGGGGAACTATCGTGAGAAATTGCGCCCCTGCTTCAAAAGGGTGACAGTGTGTCGAACACAAAATGTCCATCTGCAAGTGCCAGTGCCTTCAGCGTGCCTCCTCCTGAGGTTGTTCCTACTGTTCTGAGCAAGGTTCTTAACACTCCTTTTAAATCTTTTAGTGTTTCAAAGATTAAAGAGCTGGTGGGTAAAATTAACCTGCTCGTGAGTGATAGATTCTCTTTATCTTGACTAGTTAAACTTCTGAGGGATTTTAAGAAAGTTATTCTATGTTCTATGCATGCTTACAAACTTTAAACCACTCACAAGCTGTTACTACCGAGGAAATTTCAAGCCCAGGTCCAAAAATTATCAAGGTAGAAGAACAAGTGCTAGCAACTCGAGAATATTTTGCCGAAATAGAGGCAGAGTTGGACGGTCTTCAACAGAGGAGAGAGAAACATGAGAAGGACATGGATAATTTGGCTAGTGAACAAAATTATTTGGAAGCCATCCTGCTCCAACATCACCATCGTCTACTTGACTCTTCAAACTTATGGTTTATTATTGATGAACCGAGCGATTATTAAACACTTATTTTTTTATTGATCTCATATAAGACTACAATTTTAATGCTCAGCTTTGCTTGTACTTGGACCTTTTACCTTCTTGAATTGAATGGGAAAAATTTACAGACTTTTATATGTGTTATTACCTTTTGTGTATGGAAAGAAAAAAACTTTATCAATTTCATCTAACAATATCTTTGTATTATATCATGATTGAACCACATTTATAAGTTGTGAGAACATCCTCCTATGAAACTTTGTAAGATATGCCAAAAAAAGAGTACAACGAAGAAGAACTAAGTAAAGTAAATTGAAGCTAAACTAACAAGTGTTGCTAAACATAATAAATTTTGAGCCACTTATTATTCAACTTGAAAGTAACATCGTCTTCAACCTTCGATATCTTAAACTAACCTGAGTCATGTCCTTTTCGAATAATGTACGGTCCTTCCTAATTTTCCTCAAACTTAGGAAGTGAGAGACATCGAATGTGCCTCGTGCAAGCCTTCAAAACTAAGTATCCTTCTTGAAACATTCTTGGCTTTACTAATTGTTCGTAGTATCTAGATAGTTTTTTTCTATACATCTCGAAGTGCCTCTTTGCATTATCTCTATGTTCCTCAAATGCTCTAAGTTGTATATATGCTTGCTGTGAGGAAGCATTCTGCTTTGCAAGTTATGCTGGGCATAAGGTACCTCTAAATCAACTAGAAGGATTGCTTCAGTAAAAAAAACTAAGGAAAAAGGAGTATAGCCTGTAGGTTTCCCTTTTGTCATCCTAAGTACATGAAAAATCTTCCATCATCTTTGTTAGGATATTTACCAAAGTATTGTTGGTATCTTCTGCTTGACCATTGCACTATGGGTATGCCACAGTCGATTTGTGATGAGTAATCGAGTATTTTTCAATAACCAACCTTATGTCACTATTCACAAATGGGGTGCCATTACCTGATAGGAATACTTTTGGGATGCAAAATCAACAACTGATGTACTCCTTCATAAATCGAGCAACCACCCCAGTTATGGATTTTTTTAATGGTATAGCCTCTACCCATTTAGTAAAACATTCTTTGGCAACAAGTATCCATATTTTACCCTTTGAGAATGGATTTATTTCCCCTATTAGATCGAACGACCAAGTGTGGAATAAGAAAAGGGTAGAGAGAGAATACAGGTCCACCGAAGGAGCATGAATCATATTTCCATGGAGATGGAATGCCTTGCCTTTTCTAACAAACTCCGTATAGTCTTTCTCCATAGTAGGCCAAAAATACCCCAAAGTCATAAGTTGATCATAGAGATTTTCTCCCCTAATATGACTTGGATTGTGGGTTTACTTTAGTACTTCTCTGCTTCTTTTAACCAGATGCACCTCAGAGGTATGTCACGATAACCTCTTAGATAGAGCTGCCCATCTTGAACTTAGTATCTATATATTTATCACTTTGGCATTGTAGCATCATCTTTATCTGCTGGCATAACCCCATATATTAACATGTAAACATATAGCTACCTCCAATCAGATAATTTCTCGATGAAATTGACTTCATTTTCTTAATAGTACAACTAGAAGTTCCCATAATCTCTTTGTAACATCGCGACATCCTGCCTCATCATAGGCTAAAAGTAGTTTGCTCTTTGGATCCTTCTATACAAAAGCATTTCTATGGTCTCATAGCTATCTTCGTATACCTCTTTCAACCTCCTCTCATCTTTCCCTGGATCCACAAATCTGGATAACCAACCTCCTTTATTTTTGTAGTATAAATTGGGTACGGTGGCAAATTATTGTGAAAAATCAACCAGACTTAGTGGTCCATCCCCCGTTTTCAGCTGCTTCCTTATCTTGCCTCTCCAATCACTGCTATCATCGGTGGGTAGAATTTCGATTATAGTTGAGGGAGTTGTCATCTTAGTAATTCTAGTTACTATTGAATCCCCTTCGACTATAACTTTTTTAGGCAATCATAGTATAAGCATCAGCATGTCTGTTCATTGTTCTAGGGTATCTCTTGATTTTTACTTTGTGAAACTATGTCAAGCAACCTCTGTATAACTATTCGCTAGGGTGCCAAAGTCTTATGCTTTAGAGTATACTCACCATTCACCTGCTTTACCACCAAGTTGGAATCTCCCTTTATTGTGAGAATCTGGATGCCCCTTCATAGAGCTTCTAATAGCCCCAATATCGGATGCTTATATTCAACCTCATTATTTGAGCAGTCGAAGTGCAACTTGAAGGATAGTCGGATTTCCTCTCCCCCTTTGCTTTGGATCACTGCTAATCCTCCTTTGTCCGCGATTGAGGAATTATCAAACTCCATACTTCATTCTTCTAAATTAGGTTCCAGGTAGTTGACTTAAAGATCATCGCCTGGAAGTTCTTCGATTGGTGGATCAAATGTCCCAGATGGGAATATGGCCAAAAGATCGGCATAATCTTAGATTTTGATCGCTTGAAGGACTACACACTTAAGATCATACTCTGAAAGTATCAGGAACCATCTAGATGGCATTCCTATTAGCATAGTTCTAGCAAGTAAAAACTTTATGAGATCACATTTAGCTACAATGTGAATAGTAAAAGACAACATATAATGCCTAAGGTTTTGCTCAACAAATACAAGGCCTAAACAATGCCTCTCAATTCTAGTATATCTGTCCTCAAGCCCATGTATTATTCGACTCAAGTAATAAACAGGCTTCTCTACACCATATACCTCTTAATCTAACATGCTCTAATTGATCTTTCAGTAGATGCGGGATAAAGTTGTAAACGAATACCTGCCTTTGGAGGGATCATCATTTGGGGAGATGCTAAGATCCTGTTCAACTAGTCCAGGGCCTCCTGATGTGGATGCTACCATGCAAAGTTGGTCCCTTTTTATAGAAGATCCATTAGTGGGTGAGTAACCTCAGCAAGACTAGGAATAAACCTCTTCAGGTAGGAAACTTTCCCCAATAAGCTTTTTAACTCCTTCACAGATATGGGCCTTGGCATGTTGAGGATGGCCCTTTTCTTGTCAAGGTCCATCTGAATGCTTTGTCGATCCACCACGAATCCTAAGAACTTCCCATTTGTCACCCCAAAGGCACACTTAAGAGGGTTCATCTTCAACTTATACTTTTTACACTGCACGAACACCTTCCTCAAGCCAGCCAAGTGGGAAGCTTCCTTCTTGGACTTTATTACCAAATCATCAACATAAAACTCCATAATCTTGTGGAAGAGATGTTGGAATATAGCCATTGTAGTCCTTTAGTCAGTTGTCCCTACATTTTTTAACCCAAGAGGCATGACAATATGCATGAAGTTACCTAAAGGGGTTCTAAAGGCAGTCTTTTTGACATCTGTTGGATGCATATTGATCTGCCTGTACGCCACATAACCTTCTATAAAGCTATAAATATCATGTCCCACCATTGTGACTATCAAGCTATCAATTGAGGGCAGCTGAAACTTATCTTTTGGGCACGTACGGTTTAAATCCCTGAAATCTACACAGATCCAAATTTGGCTTTTATTTTTCCTCCACATGGGCACAATGCTGGATAACTAAATATGATGTTGAATATGAACAATAAAACTTTCCGTGAGCAACCTTTATACTTCTTCCTTGATCTTTACATCCAACTCAGCTTTGTAAGTTCAAGTTGTTTGCTTCACCGAAATAGCTGAGGGTAACACATTCAAGTTATGGTAGCTCACCTCCTTATTAAACCTTGGAATATTAGTGTACTTCTGTGAAAAAAGGTTCTTGAACTCTCGAAGCAGTTAAATCGACCCTTCGCTCTAGGTAGCAACAAGGTACTTTGAGACAAAAATTGGCCTAAGATCTTCACGTTCCTGAGGCAAATCTATCTTTTTTAGTTCTTGCACTTGTGGTCTTGGTCTGTCTTTCATACATTCGGGATCTTCTTTCACTTTTTCTACGAACTCCTGGATATTAAAATTATCAATCACCAGACACTTCCATTGGTTATCTACTAGAAAACATTCGTATACCAGGTCAACCTCATCATCCAGAATTTTAGCTGCCCGCTCACACTTTAGAACTTGTAAATGACCCTACTATCATGTAAAACCACTCGTTTGCACTGACTAGGGTTTTCTTCCTATGCAATATTTTGTGGATATTTTCCTCCAACTCTCTCGTGGAGAAACTATTGAGTACACTTTGTTACTAGACTTGTTATTTAATTTGATCGATGTGGGGAGTCATCTGATCATGTAGCGGTCTAGACAAACTAGGGGGTCTTACTGCCTCCTGAACGACCTCTTCCTCCTCGTAGGCCACCATTAGTCGGGTGGGTTCCCGTACCCTCTCGTGAGTCCTTGGAACTCCAGTTCCCCCATTATACCTTTTAAGTACGGTAGGTTTTTTCGCTAACTCGATATAGAAGGCAATATCTACCAAGTGAGCTTCCTCTTATGCAAACGGCTTCTCAAATGTTCGAATGACTATCTCCTTGACTTTAACATTTGCCTTGGTGCATTGATGAAACGTGTAAGGCACCATCCCATAGTGGTGCATCCATACCCTTCCTACCAATAACTGGTATGATGGTTCGCACTCCATTATGTGGAACTTAATATAGGAAATGATGTTCCCCATTGTTCTCCCCATATTAACAAATTCGACGGACTTGGAGGATTTATTATTATATCTGGATATAGACATTGGACTCTATAGAATCATTGTCTCAGACAAACCGCAAGCATAAAAGGACCCAATGGACATGATATTGATGGAATATCCCCCATCCAGTAAGACATGATTGACGATGCAACCATTCACACTAACTATAACATAGAGTGGTCTGTTATGGGGATACCTGACCAATTTATCATCTTATGAGAATGTCACCTCTGGAAGATACCTTCTTACCAACTTGGATATATTCCATTTACCCTTCAAGTTTTGAGCCATCTTTTTCTTGGCAATCTCCGAGATGACTCGAGTAACTTATAGCCGTGAGTGCTCGGGTGGGCTAACCTGATCAAAGAACTAACCAAACTTTTGTGACCCCACAACTGCAACACATTTTATCCAAGGATCAACTTGATCTTCCTTAAGTTCATACACCTCTTCCCCCTCTCTATAGGAAGAATCATCATACGCTATCATGGTGTTCACTATTTCTTAGGAGCAAGCTTCCATCTACCTTCTCAAGTCCTCAATAGGCTTTGCTTTATCTTATACTTCATCTCCCAGTGTCAACTGGGACATATCAAACATACATTCCTCCAGTGATTCATCAAAATATTCATTAAAATACCACTGCTTCCTCATCAGCCATTCTTCTTCGTCATTAAAAGCACTAGCCATGTGTGCCCCATGGGCTGGCAAAGGATTATCATTTACATTGGCTTGGGGAAGTTGAATGTCCCCTTTAGTGATGTGGTGGTTGATCAATCTTCTCAACTAAAAACATAACTTAGTTGGATAACCCAACTTGTTGTATAATATACAGAAGTTTGGTTTACTTTAGACCTCTCGAGATGCATGCGTTGTGTTTCTATTAACTGGATTCCATATCTTTTTGTGGACCATATGGTTGTAAATCTCTAGGACTTATTTGAATGTATAAAGTATCTCCGGAGGATCATCTTTTACATCAATCTTTCTTTTGTTTCTCCTATTTCTTCTTCCTTGGCCTCCACCTTCCTGCTCCTTATCTTCATCTTCTGTGTGGTTTACCCTTGGAGGTACTCCCCTCCCTGAACTAACTGATGGTATTAACAATAAACCTATTAAGGCGGGTGGAGATGGTGAAGGTTTCACCACCAAGTCAATATTCCTTTTCGCTTTTAGGAATGCAAAAAATGTGCCTTCTCACATTTCGTTGATGATATGTCATATATATTCTGGCAATAACCATTCTACACAAACTTACAAGATTTTTCTTTCTCGTGTTTTCTCTCTCACATCCAGATAATGCTCGCAGAACCTTCTAATATAGGCTATAATATCCTCGTTTGGCTTCTTCTTTTTCTAGGCCAGCTGCGTGAGGGAGAACTCATCTTTTGCCAAGAAGAACTTTTGCACAAACAACACGTGCAAATCCTCCCAGGAAGCCACACTCCTAGGTATCAAGTGCGAGTACCAAGTATAAGATTTCTCACTTAGATATTTTGAAAACTATATCAACCTCAACTTTTTATCATTTCAGTGGGACCCAAGGCCCTCAATGAGTTTTTTCACATGTTCTTTGAGGTTCCCCCTTATCCTGTGTACTTCTCAAAAATTGGTGGAATATACCCTACTAGGTAGGGCTCATTATTGTACTCCTATGGATACGAAGCACAAAAGTCATCATAAACTGAGGAGTCCTCTCCTCCATCTTTGGACACCACTATCAACTACAACAAATCTTTCTTAGTTTGCACCGGAGCTACCATGGCAGGCGTTGGTAGCGCGATGGGTGTGTTGCCCCTATTGACAGCTGTCGTTGATAAAATAGTAGCAGCGCTTGTAGCATGCATGGTTACTCCCACGACATTAGGGGTAACGATCGGCGGTGCAGCGGGAGTAGTGACATTGTTAATGGTAGCCGAAATAACTCCTCCTGTGATGGAGGGAGCTGCTAACACTGCTGGTGGTGTTGTAAAAGAGCTTGGTCCTCCAGTGACCCCTAACACTGCCTGAGCACCTAGAGTTTTGATAAATCTGCAAACAAAGCCATTAAACCTACCATATAAAGCCATGCTAGTCACATATGTAGCAAACGAGATAGGATTTGTTTGCACCATTATCGCCCCTTTCGGTAAGACAGTTAGGTCCGCTTGTTTCTCATGCTCTAAAGCATCAAAGTCTATGATCTTGGGAACATTATCATCCGTCATCCTCTTAAATAGAATACCTCCCTAGCAGATTCGCCAAATTTAAGATATGGGTTCTTGAAATACAATTAGTATTAAGAGAGGCTTAACCCATTATCAAGATCATAATTAGAGCCAAAGAACAATGAGAAATGATATTAAATGCAAGTTGAGGACAAACAATATTCGACACTTAAGTTTGTATCAAAGGAAGTCTTTTTTTACAACATAAATGCTTTGAGAGTGCAATAAATTGAAGAGAATTGCAAGCAACTTGGTATGAGGGATAATAAACAAGCACCCCTAGCACAATAATGTTTAGGCAATAACCTCAAGGCACAATGAATGCTTAAGAATGATATTAATAAAGGTAAAGGGAATAATCACACAATAATTATCTCATAGCAAACACTCTTGTCTAGATAAATCTCAATAGTAATTCTGGGTTCAGATTGTTGTCCTTGTAATCTATGTTGCTCGGGTATTTATATGGGAGCAAGGTCACTCGAGTGACCTTACTGGCATTATATAGCTTGACCACAATTAATGCAAAGACACAACGTTATTAATGTTGAAGATTGTGCATTAAATGCACAAGATATGACATTTTGGCGGGAAAACTATTAGCTTATCAGAGGTATCGTGGAATTAATGAGGATAGGATGTGGTAGACCAAAGGTCCACCCTAAGATGGCTGGAAAGTATAGTCTCATTAAATAAGCTTATCATTCTAGGAATAAACTCACGTGAGTGCTATTTCCTGGAGCTCCTGAATATCAGATGCCATGACATCATAAAGTTGGTAAACACACTGTAAAGGACGTGTTGTCACTAGGGGTGGAAATTTTAGAAATGACATGAAAACACAACACGGAATGACACAAAATTGACCCAAAATTGATACGATATGTCGTGTTCGTGTCATATTCGTGTTGAGCTTTTTGACACGATGTTATGTCGTGTCGTGTTCTTATTAAAATTATGAGTCATGTTGTCGTGTTAATAGTATTTTTATTCAGGTTATCGTGTCTATTTATGTTCAATTTAGTGTGAA
The DNA here is from genome assembly GCA_949130495.1 of Sambucus nigra. Classification (NCBI taxonomy): domain Eukaryota; kingdom Viridiplantae; phylum Streptophyta; class Magnoliopsida; order Dipsacales; family Adoxaceae; genus Sambucus; species Sambucus nigra. The sequence goes on from OX422217.1 coordinate 320,499,194, forward strand.
ATTTAAAAAATCGTGTTATTTGTTTTGTGTTAATTTTATTTGGATTGTGTTCATGTCAACTAAAAAAACACAAATTCGTGTCATGTCATGTTCGTGTTCTAAAAATCCTTGTCACGTCGGCCCGAAACATGGGCCAAAAACATGATATGCCACCCCTAGTTGTCACATCAATCAAAAGGGTGGTTCATCGAATGAAGGTTTATCAGCTGATGATTGGCGAAAAACTTATGAGATGTATGTGAAGAATCAAAGTATATCTTTGGATAACTGTTAGGATTGGTATCCCTCGAGGAGGTTCCTTAAGATATGGTAGCTCGAGCATCCATTCATCTGTGCCTGTACAAATGAAGGTTTTTCCTAAGTGTACCAAGGGGGTTGGGTATTTCTTTACCAACGTTTCCTTTCTTCCAATCCTCCAAACCAAATCCCTACGAGGTTCCCAAAAGGAGGCTATTCTATAGAGCATGTGACTTTTGCTATGCCCTACCACACATGGTCCCTCGAAGATACTAATCAACCTCATAAACATTACAAATTAAAACTAATTTTCACAAGGAAAATCAAGAACAAAATCAAGTACCAGTACATCGCAATTCTTGCTACAAATATATTTTCCTTCGAATGAGCTTGATCTCTGTGGAAGGTCATTCGAGCAACTTCAGTCTTTACTCTTTTCATTAATCCTTCAATTAGCGCAAGATCATCCTTGATAATAAATCTTGGACTTGGACCTCCCCCTACAAGTTTATAAGTCATAGGTCCTTAGACCTTATACTTTTCTTCGAGCCAAAGATTGGTGGCTTTTAACTACTAAAGGTATTTAGACCTCAAGACTTGTGAAAACCAAGGATAAAGGCCTTAGATTTTTGAAATTTCCATCTTGGGGTTTTTGAATTTATCTAAGGTTAACGTCTGAGATCTTTGTTGGTTTACAATATATGGTCTAAGGGTTTTTTGATAAAGACGTCCCCCCCCCCCCCCCCCCCCCCCCGCCCCAGAAAAAAAATTAAAATAAAATTCTGAGTTAGAATTTTCAACATTGGTATTTTCTGCCTTTAATTTATTGAATTTATACAAAAATTATTTTGACTCCCCAAAAATTCTTTTGAAGTTAAGGCTGAAATTTAAAAAAATTATAAAGGTCAACTGATAGGTTATGGTTTTTAATAAAGATCCAGACTTAAAATCCTTTGTAAAGACTGTGTTGGAATTCGCTTTTCTTATGGGTCCTAAGACTTTAATTACCTTTGATAGAATTAAGGATCAAGGGATTTAAATTCTTTAAGGTTGATGTGTCTGGGTTGCTTGTACATCAATCACTTGCTAGAGTTAAGCAATATGCCTTAAACTTTATTGTGGTTCCTGACACCTTAGAACTCTTTTTAGATCCAATGATAAAGGTCTTATAATTCTTGGAGTTTATGCGTATGAGGTTCTTGAACCTCAAACTCTTTTTCAAAGACAAGAATGATTCCCTTTCAACTCCTTATATTGGGTCACATGACCTTAGATTTCTTTAGAAAACCAAGGATGGATGCCTTGATGTTCTTTCAGTTTGTACCTCTTCATTATAGATAAAGTTTTTTTGCATAGAGATAATGATGAGAGCAAGAAAGGTTCCTTTCATTCCACTTCATAACAAAGTACACCATTGGAATAACTTTTTAAAATATTCTCTATGTTCTAAAGGTAGGGGAGCTTATAACCAGACATATCCTCTAAGTAGTAGATTGTCCTAGAGATTTTGGTAACCACATATGCGTCTTCCCACTTAGGTCATAATTTCCCTTTGCTAGGCTTTATGGTTTCTATAATGACCTCTCTTAGGAAAAAGTCAACCACTTAGAAATGTCCGTGTCATACATTTCTAGTGAAGTAGGATTACTTCCTTTTCTTGTATGTTGTCATCTGGTCAATGATGCTTCATGGTGTTTTTCCAAATCATCTATGGACAATTTAAGTCCTTAATTATTTACCATTGTCATCCTGGTCAATGGTGATACCCTTTGAGCTAGAATTTCTACCTCACTGGGAAAAACTGCTCAAGTTCCATAGGTCAGGGTAAAGGGAGTTTCCCCAATGTGACCTCAGACAGTGAATATACAGGCCCCAAGGACACTTGACAACTCCTCAACTCATTTACCTTTATCTTTTTATCACCCCTCTTTTAAGCTTTGAAATATGGTTATGTTCATCACTTCTACTTGCCCATTTTCCCAAGGGTGACCAGGTGAAGAGTAGTGGTTATTGATCCCATAATCTGAGTAGAATTCTCTGAATGAGGGGTTGTCAAATTATTTCATGTTGTCTGAGATGATAACATTTAGCAGGCCAAATCAACAAATGATGTTCTTCCAAATGAAATGGTTGGTTTTTCTCTCTGCGATGGTAGTTAAGGTCTCACCCTTATCCCACTTTGAGAAATAATCAGCTGCCACTATGAAAATAGAGACCACGGACCTACTAAGTACACTATTATTGATAAAAAGTTCATGGACTTAGCATAGGGGCCATTTTTTCCATCATAGGATTTGGTACAAAGGAAAATCTTTGACATTGGTCATAATGTTATACCAAACCATTTTATTATTTGCCTAAGGATGACCAAAAGCACCCTTGACTCAAGACCTTGTGGGCTAAGGTCTTGGCACCTGTATGGGCACCACAAACACATTTGTGGAGATCTCTAAGTACATAGTTAGACTCTTGCAGAGCGAGGCATATTTAAGGTGCTAAGTAGAACCAATTTTTAAATAATAATCCATCGTCCAAATAGTATCTTCATGCTAGATACTTCAATCACCTAGTATGTATCTTATCTTTGGGTAGACTTCCATCTTTAATGTATTATTTTATGGGAGTTATCTAGTTTGAGCATAGTTTATTAGTGTGCATATTGATCTGGCGATGAGTGATACTTGGATAATCTAGTGTGACCACCATGACTCTTAGATCGACCTAATTTGAGGATGAAACCCTTGTAAGATGATCAACTTCTTAATTTTCTACTTTAGGGACCCTTATGATGCTGAACTTTGGGATCCGATGGATGAGGTTTTTGATAATTTCCAAGTATCCCACCATGAGACCAACTTTAGACTCATAGAGTTCAGTGTATTAATTAACCACTAATTGAGAATCACTAACTACTACAACTTTCTCTTCCTTCAAGTGGATAGATAAGCCTAGCCCACCTATTAGGGCCTCATACTTGTCTTCATTCTTTGAGGCTTTAAATTTAAAATAAAGGGAAAGAGAGATAGTACCACCTTTTGGAACCAAAAGGTGAAGACCAACAATGTTTCTTGAGATGTTGGAAAATACATATACATATAAAAATCATTTTGGGAGGTTGTGGTTTGTATCTTGGAACATAGGGAGCTTGGGATCCTTCGACATTGCTATTTACTTCCTTTATGAGCTCTAAGGTTCCTCTCCCACATCCTCCAAGTTACTAAACTCTTCTATGAAGTTGGCCACTATCTGATTATTGATTGCATTTGTTATTTGATATTTGATGTCAAACTCTCCAAACTCCACATAAAATTTGACCTTCCTTTTATGGGTTTCAGGATTGTTTAAGATCTAACAAAGTGGTTAATCCGTCACAACCATTGTGGTGTGAGATTTGGAAGTATGGTCTCATATGCCTAACTGGGATGATTAGGCAAAAGGTCAGATCCAGTTCTTCAAGTAATTTATTTGAGCCCCTTCTAGGGATTTGATGATGTAATATAGTGTATGTTAGACCCCATAATCTTCCCTAGCCAAAGTTCAGCTAACTATGGTAGGAGAAGTAGTAAGTTAAAGACATAATTCTTCACTTTTAATGACTCGGGACAAAAATGGAGGATAACCCAAATACTTTATCTGATTTTGAAAGTCATCCTTTGCCGCTAGTGTCCACTGGAAACATTTTCATGAGGTTTTAAATATGGTCAAATATTTATGTATGGCCTTAGAAACAAAGTGGTTGAGGGAAGCAACTCATTCATTTAAATTTTGGACCTCTTTGACCAAAATAGGTAATTTCATATCCAATAATTCTTAGATTTTCTTGGAGTTAGCTTCTATACCATGTATTGTAACCACGAAGATTACAAACTTCGGCTCATTTGTTTTCTCTCGAGTATTGCAAAGGTCTCTCTGAAGGGTTGGGCATGGTCCTGGGGTTTTAAATTTTTAACCAACATATCATTAACATAAACCTCCACGGACTGGCCTACGTAATCTTCGAAGATGGTATTCATCACCCATTGATATATAGCACCTACATTCTTTTAGTCTAAAAGGCATAATATTATAACATTATGAACCTTTGTGAGTGATTAATGAGGTCTCACTACAAGAAAAATGAGTATTAGGGACGATAAAAAACCGTCCCTAATAGTAAAAAAATCGTCCCCAAAGATTACCCTTATACCAGGCGTCGCAAATATTTTAGGGACGGATTTTACCATCCTAAATGTTAATTCATAGATGGTCTGCCATTGGCATTAGGGATGGATTTTTTCGTCCCAAATGGTGTTCCCGCGAAAAAATTCCCTCTCCCGCCAATAGTATTAAGGGCGAATAAACCATCCCTAATACTACTGAGATTCTGGCAACCCAATTAGAACGGTAAAAACTATCCAAAAAGATAATTTCAATTGATGCAAAAATGGGTATTAGGGACGGTAAAAACCGTCCCAAAAGGTATTCACAATTAATACAAATAAGTATTAGGGACGGTTTATAACCATCCCAATTGATAAATAAAAAATTATCATAAATAGTTATATTATCATATGTTTTATATTGCAATAATAATTGACGTTTAATTTGCATTATAAATCAAATCATCCGATCAAAAATGCAATATATCAACCACATTCATTGAAGCATGTATCCAATAACAATTTCTTTCATTAAACTACATTGAAGTCGAAATATTTAATTGAGTACAAAATCATACTAATTAATAAGATATGCAATTGTCAAAAAAAATATCATCCCTAAATTAAGATGATAAATATGGTTGTCACACTTCAAAAACTTCTCTTAGTGTCACATATAGTAGACACACTCAAAAACATGTATCTTCAACTTCTTGTGTACAACCTGCAATCAATAAATAATCATTTTATCAAAATAATATTATAGTAAAATAAAATATCCAAATAGATTAGTTAATCGTATCAACAACTTTTTATAATTTTTTAAAAAATTTGACAGAGACTCCTTTGTTTATACATGTAAACCAACTTGTTTAATCAATAGAAAAGCCCGAACAACTATAAGAATCCCGCATATCAATCATTCTTTACAATTTTAAAAAAAAATCGACACAGTCTCCTTTGTTTATACATGAAAATCAACCTGTTTAATCAACACAAAAGCCCGCACGGCCATAAAAAATTGAAAAATCTCCATATCCTCAATTCTTTACAATTTTTTAAAAAAATTGATAGAGTCTCCTTTGTTTATATATGAAAACCAACCTGTTTAATCAACACAAAAGCCCGCACGGCCTGTAAAAAAAATTAAAATAGCAATCTCGCATATCAACAACAATAATAAATAAAAATCTACCTATCGTAAACCATTGCTTTGTTCATGTGTTCCACGCGAATAAAATTGTTATCCTGCAAAAAAATATAAGAAACAAAACAAAAAAGATATCAGTAATCAAATAATGTTTAAACCTACGAGTTACATTGGTCCCGTGCGAGGTGATCGTGCCTCCCACTGGACCGTTTGTGACTGTTTTACGTTTTCATCCATTGACGCCATTTTAGCAACACAAGCTATTATATACAGTATATATATATATATATATATGTTAGAAAATGTTCATTTGGCACAACATGTTTTCATAATAGAGCAGTGCCTTAATTCAACATATAAAAGCAACATCTTAGAAACTGCTATGTTCTATTATGATAACAATTTATGTGCTTTAGTTGTGAAAACAACTATATGGGAGCTATATTACTACTTGAAACCAAAATATGGGAGCTATACTAAGGATACTTATAACTCAATGTCTTGGGTAAACCTTAGTACTTTGAGAAAATATTACACCACCAAAAAACTGTCCTTTAGAAGTTGCTTGACTAACCTAACTTTCAGGTATGCTACGTTTTCATCCTTTGATGTCATGTTTTCAAGCCTAAGTCTAAATTTTACAAATTCTCGTCGTATACTCAAACTGGGAGGTCGGGGACTATGCAGTCGGTCCCTATGAGTTACATTGGTCCTGTGTGAGGTGCTCGTGCCTCTCACGGGAACGTTTTGGGGTTGTTTTACGTTTTCACCCATTGATGCCATGTTTTTAACCCTATGTCTAACTTTTTTTTATAAATTCTCGTCTTATACTCAAACCGAGAGTCCCGTGACTACGCGATCGGTCCCTACGAGTTACATTGGTCCCGTGCGAGGTGATGGTGCCTCTAACGGGACCGTTTTGTTGTTGTTTTACGTTTTCACCCTTTGACGTCATGTTTTCAAGCCAAAGTCTAAAATTTTGAAATTCTCGTCATATACTCAAATCGAGAAGTCGGGGACTATGCAGTATGTTCGTAAGAGTTGCATTGGTCCCGTGCGAGGTGATGGTGCCTCTAACGGGACCATTTTTTTTTATTATTTTACGTTTTCATCCTTTGACGTCAAGTTTTTAAGCCTAAGTCAATTTTACAAATTCTCGTCGTATACTCAAATCGAGAGGCCGGGGACTACACGGTCGGTCCCTACGAGTTACATTGGTCCCGTGCGAAGTGCCTCTCATGGGACCGTTTTGAGGCTATTTTACGTTTTCACCCATTGACGCCATGTTTTTAACCCTAAGTCTAATTTTTTCAAATTCTTGTCGTATGCTGAAACCAGGAGACCCGTGACTACGCGATCGATCCCTACGAGTTACATTGGTCCCGTGCGAGGTGATGGTGACCCTAACGGGATCAATTAATTCAAATCTTATCAAGGGGTCAAGGATATTTTCTAAGTCCCATAATATCCAAATAATAATCACCAAAGATCCACAAAAGGTTTGGGAATAAGAATCAGCATTTAAAAGAAACAACTATAGAAATTTTGGGGAGGTCGATCGATCGATCCCTCAGGTCACAACCTGGTTTTCTGCATTTTCTGCAACTACGGGTTTCACCATTTTTATTCATTCTAACATTCATATTAACATCTAAAATGACTTATAATCCTTACTACATGATGTATCAACATATAAAAATGATTTCTAATGATCTAAACATCCTAGAATCATCAAGAGATTTGATTAAAAAGCATGTTTATATCCTTATTTCCAGAAAATTATCTACATATCATCTTCAAGAACACATCAATGGTTTTCATAATTTCTTCAACAGATTCATGACTATTTTGTGGATTATTATCAACCTACAACATGAGTTTAATTCCTATATCATTTCAGTTTCCAGAAATCCATTTAATACTCCATTATTTCTTCCAAACATGAATAATCTTCTCTTTTCATAACTATTCTAACATGGACAATATACAAACTTAAATTGCCATTATCAAACACTTGCCTTTACTGAAGGTCTGATCCTTTGGTGTAGTATATCTCAAGTGATTCTTGATGATGCTAAGATTTAGCACCACCAGGTAAGTGATAAGGAGCTCAAACAGTAGTAACCATGGCAGCCATAGAGATGTATAAGTGTATAAGTATGTATAAGGGGATGAGTATAAGAGGAAATAAGACAATGATGTATAGTGGTTCAGCCAATTTGGCCTACATCCACTGTGAGTGTGTGATCCACTAAGTATGGGCACTAATGGCCTTGGATACAATGCACATAAGCTCACTTTCTCTCTCTACTGTGTGTACAAGAAGAGTTTTAGCTAGGGTTACAATCAATTGATCGATCCCTTGTAGGGTTGTAGGTGACAAGTATATGTAGGTCTTGGGGGTGTAGTGTACCCACCAAGTATGCATGGTGCATGTGAATGATGATCTAGCCTCACGCGCACTGTTACATGCGTCTCCCAAACCACGCGCTGCGATGATATCACCCTCGGCCTATGAGCCGAGGCCGAGGGCAAAGTTACTTTTGGTAGTGAGTCTGGCCTAATTTAGGCCTCGTACAGTCGTACCCTCGGAGGGTCGTCCGGAGCCTGATGAAGGGTCGGCCCCCTAGGGGGTCGTCTGGAGCCTGATGAAGGGTAGACCCCCTGAGGGGTCGTCTGGAACCTGATGAAGGGTCGACCCCCTTAGGAGTCGTCCGGTTTGGAGGGTATATATGGTAATATCAGTTCTCCATTTTCCGATGAGGTTTCGGTGGTGGTTGGTGGTGGTGGCACTTAGTTCTTAGTTCTTCTCCTTCCCAAGTGAACTCCTCTCTTCCCAAGCACCCTTTCACTCTTTTTAGGAAGATGACTTCTCTAATTTGTGAAGAGGAGATGTATAACCCACGTACACTTAATCTACCAATACTTATAATAGGACAAAACCCGAAATCACTATTCATTACCCCTAAAAAATGACCAAAATGCCCTTTTGGGTTGTCTATTCATTTCCAAATGACCCGAGACTCAAAATTAACATCCAAATAGACTTTTCTGACTATATCGAACCTTCCGGATGCAACGGCGCAGTCAAAATGACTATAAGGTCGATAGAAAATAAATTTCCTTTTTAATTTAATAAATGAGTCCCGACACGTCCCATACCGCGTCTGACTACAAATCCAAATTACCGAAATTATATCACACTGTCATAACAATGACATCACATTCATCTATTACCTAAATATCTTTAAGTAATATTCAGAATTATCAATTTTAATATCCACAATTCGGATAAAGCCCAAATGAATTAATTTATAGTAAAATCCAATTAATCCATTAAGTTAAAATATAACCCATTTTAAAAGTCATAAAAATTACAGGGTATTACATACTTCCCCCCTTATAACAGAATTTCATCTCGAAATTCAGGAATATAAGTCATACCGGTAAGGTCAACTCTGAGTATAAATCTCACATCGCAAGAAATCTAAGACGTACCGCCCATACAGTACATTAACGAAAATCCCTATCAATGTTATACGCCAAGCCTCACCATATAGTTCCAACTGAATCGAATATAAACTTTACCCAATCTTCCCTATACCGTCCTCGTGATAAACTTTGGGAAAAATAAATGATCCTCTCGTATTGAACAAATAAATCCTGAAGTGTCAACTACTTATCTTTTTCACAATTATGAAAACTACTACAATACAATCATCCAGGGCGCCCATACACCCTCTCGTACCGCTTTCGATATTAAAATTTTTGCAAAGGTTATAAACTCATATCCCAAAGACCTAACTTATTTCGACTCCCAACGGTTATTAGTTTCATGCGTTGGGTGTCTCATAAGCGAAATCCAAACAAGGAACCCCCTCGATACACTACTACCTAAAGTATTCGATCATCGAAACTCCTCAGGTCCTTAGTCGATAGTATATAAAAATTTAGTTTATCAATTTTTTTGAAAAGAAATCAGGTTTATCGATTTAAAAAAAATGTGGTTTATAGATCTACGCATCTACTCTCTTATAGAAGACAAGATGCAGGATAGTAGTAGTATATACGCTCTCATATACCACAAGTCAATGCACGCCGATAGTCACATCACGCTCGAACATGCCCAAGGTAAGTCATCCCATGATAAAAATCAAACCCACGTGATAACATGTAAAATATAGGTGTCCCACACCCCTCAGTGAGTCTACGTAAATAATAGGGCTATAGGCTAAGCTTAGTAACCCTTTTGCCCACACAATATTAATCGCTACAAAATTCAATAAATGCCTCATAATTCCTTAAATAGAAAACATACCCTCATTCACGGGTGGTGGTTGTCGATTCGCTGCCTTATGGACGTTATATACACGCCCGTACTGACCTTGCTATGCGGGTGCTGCTGGAATAGGAGGTAATGCTAGCACCGGAGCTGGAGCTAAAAGAGCAACTGGTGGAAACACTGGTACCTGTGGCTCCTATCGAGCATGTTGTTGCTAAGGGAATTTGTCTTTCTCAGGACAGTCTTGACGTTTATGGCCATACTTGCCACACACGAAACATTTTCCCATAAACTTTCCACCACTTTGCCCCTGTTGACCCTGAACTTGCTGACCATTACCTCCCTTACCTTAGCCCTGATGAGCCTATCTCTAGCCATGTTGTCCTTGCCTAATACCTCTATCCTCAAATCGAGAATCTCTAGATCGCAAACGCTTAGCATAGTCCCCTGTCTGGGAACCCTGATCACTCTGACGCTGATGACTCTGCCCTGACTGAGTCCCACTAGAACTTCCCCCAGTAGTCTTGCCTTGCAGGCTTGACCCAAACCCCCGCTTGACACCCTGATTATGGAAGCGATTATCCTGGCAGTGGAGCATTGCAGCATTAAGAACATCTGCATATGTACGTAGTGAAAGATTCCCCAATAAATGTTGGCGAATCTTATAGTTCAACCCATCAGTGAACATTAGAATTCTCCTTTCCTCAGTGGGTACTTCTGCTGGTACCAAATTTGTTAATCTCATAAATTCTTCCTCATATTCCGCCACAGTCTTCTCTCCCTGTTTCAAATCAAGTAGTTTCCGCCTCATCTCTGTCTGGATGGCGGAAGGAAAATACTTCCCATCAAACCGTATCCACAAGTCTTGGATAGTCATTGTGTCCCTCTCCTCCATAGTGGTCGTAGCTTCACACCATTGCAAAGCTGCCCCTACTAGCTTGAATGTAACTAGTATTTGATGTTTAACCTCAGTACATTCGATCATTCTCAAGTGCCGTTGGATATCTTTCTTCCATTGGCTAGCAGTCACAACATTTGATCCTCCCTGAAACTCAGGTGGGTGCGCTTTCTGAAAAGCATCCCTCGCTCGTTCCCATGCAGTAGGAAACACTTGCCCTTGCGATGGTGGCACAATCGGTGCCGGTGCGGGGACCTGTTGAACAGCAGCTACAGCAGCATTGACTGCCTACGCGACAATTGCAACAACTTCAGTCGTAGTCATTGTACCCTGAGCTGGGGCGGGCTGAGGTGCACGTCGAGGAGGCATCTGAAACGAGAGAACACTATCAGTAATTTGATATCTCAAAATAGCTGAAGATCATAGGCGTAAATAGAAAAGCAATAATCCTACTCATAGGGATCTACATCAAAGAATGTTAAGCTAAAGATATAATAAGCCGTACAGATCCTAAAGGACACTAGAACCTGATGCTCTGATACCACCTGTAACACCCCGCCTAATTAAATACCGGGTGGCCATCCCCATACCAAATTAAAACAGAATATACAGTTGGCTCATTCTTAGCATCACTGTTGAAAACATATACGACTCACCCAATACTCAATTAAGCTGGTGTTAAAAACTTTTCAAATTTTAATTCCACAAAATCCATTTCCAGTTTAAGAATAACACAACACATTTTATTCTACAACACTGATAACCAAATAGATAACACAAAAGAATATAAATGCAATTGGAATAAATATTCCCAAATAATATAAATCCATTACAATAATCCCAATAATATCAATTGTATTAAAAATACACGAATACAATAGTATTTGACCCCGATAGAAAAAGATAGCTGAAGCCCTTGGGCGACATGCCCTAACTAAGAATACTGTGAATAAAAAATATGATAGGAGTCTAATCAAAACTCCATAAATCCATAGCCTGTCATAATCCGCTATGGTTGGCATCCCTGCTGCTGGACACCTGATATAGAATATACAATAGAAGAGAAAATATGCAAGGAAACGGGTCAGAGCCCGATTGTGTAAATGATTTTTAAAACATCAAGTATTTAACAAGTGCAATAAAGAATTTATTATGTACATGTTAGTATCCAACTCTAACTTGCCATTCTCACCTCTCAACTAGAGTGCACACTTAACGTTTCCTATTAACTTCATAGTTAATGGTTTCTCTTTTCTAGTCTCCATATTAAAATTCCATTCCCATATCATAATCCCCGTATGTCCCATACCATACGTCACATTATTATTCATTTACATATCTCATCGTTTCTCATTAATATGATTCATTTCTCATTAATATGAATTAAGCTTTTCAATAAACATTCATTAACTTAATTCCATTATCTTTCTCTATTTATCATTATCTACAATTATCACACAGTAAATGATTTAACCATAATATATCCATTCAATAATTTAATCCATTATATATATATATATTCATATATAATATGGCACCCCGAGTCATAGCTGCGGTGCAATGCATTACTCTGCTATCATGTCCCAATATCGCTGGTCGCCGAATAGGAGATAAAAGGTTCGGTGAGGATACCTCAAACCATAAACAACAACACAATCATTGGAGGCGAAGATAGTTCTCATACCCATGGGTCATGTACATACCTGCGTACCCATAGTCAGCGGACTTATCAACTCCGACCTATGTTCTCGAGCGACAAATCAAAGATCCCATGGATTCATCAGGATATGACTGCCCTCACGCGCAAACCTCCCGTCGATAGCAAGTAAGATAGGTATGTCATACACATAATCATTAATCAATCAAATAGGCATTATCATACCTATAATATACTATCAACAAGGTACTCACATTACCGTTATATAATTCCCATACGTAGCATTATATCTCTTTTAAATCCCACGTATTAAAATGTCATAACTTTACTTCTTAATTTAAGTATTCCCGAGCCTCACTCAATAATCACGGTTCAAATAGGTTTTTCCTCAACATATATTCAGTAAGAAGTCACTTATATACTACTGGTCCATATCATTATATCTCCCGAATTAAACTCTCCCTTTCATTAGGGTTAAAACCGATGGTTTCAAATCTCTTATAAACACTTCTTCTTTCACTTAGGATTAAACCCTCTTGTAAACTTAAGGATACCTAGGTGTTATATTAAATTACCCCTACTGGTCCCATCTTTAATCCTCATACTTCCCCATTTAGAATTCAACAAATGAATCTAACAACCGAAATTCCTTTAAATTAATTATCATAATTCCAATCAATTAATTCCCAATTAAATTAATTCAAATCTTATCAAGGGCCCACTGATATTTTCTAAGTCCCATAATATCCAAATAATAATCACCAAAGATCCACAAAAGGTTTGGGAATAAGAATCAGGATTTAAAAGAAACAACTATAGAAATTCTGGGGAGGTCGATCGATCGATCCCTCAGGTCACAGCCTGGTTTTCTGCATTTTCAGCAACTACGGGTTTCACCATTTTTATTCATTATAACCTTCGTATTAACATCCAAAATGACTTATAATCCTTACTACATGATGTATCAACATATACAAATGATTTATAATGATCTAAACATCCTAGAATCATCAGGAGATTGGATTAAAAAGCATGTTTATATCCTTATTTCCAGAAAATTATCTACATATCATCTTCAAGAACACATCAATGGTTTTCATAATTTCTTCAACAGATTCATGACTATTTCGTGGATTATTATCAACCTAAAACATGAGTTTAATTCCTATATCATTTTAGTTTCCAGAAATCCATTTAATACTCCATTATTTCTTCCAAACATGAATAATCTTCTCTTTTCATAACTATTCTAACATGGACAATATACAAACTTAAATTGCCATTATCAAACACTTGCCTTTAATGAAGGTCTGATCCTTTGGTGTAGTATATCTCAGGTAGTTCTCCCTTTTCCGATGAGCTTCCGGTGGTGGTTGGTGGTGGTGGCACTTAGTTCTTAGTTCTTCTCCTTCCCAAGTGAACTCCTCTCTTCCCAAGCACCCTTTCACTCTCTCTAGGAAGATGACTTCTCTAATTTGTGAAGAGGAGATCTATAACCCACGCACACTTAATCTACCAATACTTATAATAGGACAAAACCCGAAATCACTATTCATTCTCCCTAGAAAAATGACAAAAATGCCCTTTTGGGTTGTCTATTCATTTCCAAATGACCCGAGACTCAAAATTAACATCCAAATAGACTTTTCTGACTATATCGAACCTTTCGGACGCAACGGCGCAGTCAAAATGACTATAAGGTCGATAGAAAATAAATTTACTTTTTAATTTAATAAATGAGTCCCGACACGTCCCATACCGCATCTGACTACAAATCCAAATAATCGAAATTATATCACACCGTCATAACAATGACATCACATTCATATATTACCTAAATATATTTAAGTTATATTCAGAATTATCAATTTTAATATCCACAATTCGGATAAAGCCCAAATTAATCAATTTATAGTAAAATCCAATTAATCCATTAAGTTAAAATATATCCCATTTTAAAAGTCATAAAAATTACGGGGTATTACACTATATACACACTAAGCTTGTCGATAGGCAAGTTGGCTTTTTTTCATCTACTATTTTTTAAGTAAGATAAGAAAAAAAACATATTACATTCGTAATAGTAATGATGAAATTGAACATTATTGTCCTCAAACTAAAAGCATAAAAGAATATGTAAGGAATATAAAATATGATGTTAACCTTTTCTACAACTTGTGGAATTGACATCCCCCAATCCTAGGGTGGGCACAAAGGTTTGCCCTATTTTCGGTGTTTTTGGCCGCCACTTGCTATATAAAGCGTTAAATCATGTTACAATTTTGATACATATAAACAATCAACAAAAATAAATAGAATGTAATTCTACATATGTCATACCACCATTTCTTTTTCTCCCCAATAAGTCACTAATTTAGGCCATACATGGGGATCAGCTTGGAGAGGTTAATTTTCAAGTCGATCTTTGTCATTGTCATACGCCTCATAATAGTCCTTTTTGATACGATACTTAAAGCGCCTCCAAGCATTGTCCAGCATTTGAAAACAAATTGCCTTAAATCCTTCAGGGGCATTTGTATTCCTCTACGAACAAAAGAATACAAATAAATTATAAATAGATCATATGATTGATGTATTAACTTAGGGTCCGTTTGGTTAGACTATTTTTCCATGGCTAATGGGTTTTACAGACAATTTTGCCCACATTTATATTGTTAACTCAAAAGTTTTAAATGAGCATTTTAAAATATTCAAATTTATATTGGCAATAATAGACAAGTACCTTCACACTATCCCAAACTATATCGAGATTTTACTTCAATACTTTTCTCCAATCATCCACATCCAAAGGAAATAACGATCCTTGTCTAGCGAAATGTCCCAACTGACTTGCAAGCTTTTTCCCGTTGGGTTCAATTGGCAGACAGTCGTTATTCCACCCAATTATCAATTTTTGACCGCTATCCCATTCTTTCCATGGTTTGGAAAACCCTCTACGTTTCACACTAGTAGCGAGACCATTTTGAGTTGGTAATGGTGTACCCTCAGCACTACCTGATAAAAATTTAAAAGAAAATATGACATGAATAATTATAAAAGTAAAATATTTTTAGCAGAATTTTACAATTGTCTACTAGATAGGTAGACACATACCTACACCCATATTATTTGAGGGTTGGCATATCATTGACTGAGATGACTTTGGTTGAGACCGATGTGAATCTATTGACGTTCGAGCACATGGAGGGGTCAATTCTTCTTGAGAATCCGTGACTCTCCTACTCCCACGGGATGATAAGGGCGTTTAGTTTGCATGATAAATCTGTATAAAAAAACATATATCTGAAAATAAATATGAATAAACGTTATACATGAAACACAAAATGAAAACTTATAATACATCGTATTTCCTTTGATAGTATGCATTTTCAATACCTTTCTATTTCTTCCAGAAAATCTGCCAAATCCCTCATATTGAGCCAACCACATTTTATCCTTTTAATAATAGATGAAATTGTCCATGTGGGTGGAAGAGTACTCACAATCGCATGCACGAGAACAATTATGTTAGGACAAGAACCTCTCCTCTTTAAAATGTTGTATACTCTTTCTTTTTTATGCATATGATCTCACACATTTAAATTTGGGCTCATTTTATGTTGCTCAAATTCTATCCATAAAGGATGAAACTCTCGTTCTTCCTCCTCTTGTAGCTCTACTAATTTCTCTCCACATGTTGGATTTTGTTTTTGAAATATCTTTTCTTTTGCTTAATCCCAACATGGTGGTAGCGTCAGGACTATTTTTTCAAACAAATATTGTTCTGATATATGTTTCCAACATTTTTGCAAGTAACGACATAATTCAATTTTACAGAATCCATACAAAGTTATTGGAGTGCCCTTTTTAACACATGAATTTTCAAATTCTTCTAATGCACTCTTAATATTATCATTAAAATTTACAGAAGATCGCATTATTTCCTATCACAATATCAAAAAACATTTAAGCTTAACATTTATAAGATAACCGTTAATATTAAAAAAATAAAAGGCAACACACGAATATGAGAACAAAGATTTAATAAAACATTCATTTTAATCATCAATTTGTAATTCTCATGCGTTCTCACTAACGTAATATAAAGGTAAAAAAGTTCAACCATTTCAACCACCTTCCCGTCATTCCTCAATAACTTCATCTCTTTCTTCCTCTATACCATCGTCATCATCAAGAATGGTTGTGTCAATTATGGAGCCATCTATCCCTTGCCTCGTCCAAGATACATTTTGATCTTGATCTAGTTTTTGCATGCTAAATGGCTCAACTTCATGGACATCTAAGTCTTCATTGGATGAATATCCATCAAATTTGTCTCTTGGTGTAATCGAAACAACAACATGCCAGTCTGACTCTAACGGGTCTTCCACATACCAAACTTGTTCTGCTTGAGATGCTAGGATAAAAGGTTCATCACCAACTCGGTTATCTTTGTATAACAAATAGTTGAAGTTAACTAGCATAAAGTTAAATTCATCTATTTTTTTACCCATACGATCATCGATCCAATCGCATTTGAATAAGATAAATTTCATGCCGTTGATGTAACGAATCTCAATGATGTTTGTAACTTGACCATAGAAAGTAACATCCCCTGAAAGAGGGATTTTGTCTCTACGGCTGGAATAACTCATCTGTGCAACCACCCCACTATTTTGAGTTTTTCTACGTTGATCAACCTCCTTTGTTTGAAATTGAAAACCATGAACAATATAAGAGTGGAATCTAAAAGCATCCTTTAGAGGGCCTAAAGACAAACTCCTAATTTCGTCAGGTAGTTGGACGTTATTTGTCAAACTGCGCACATGATATTTGCCAACAGAAAAGGTAATCAAAATTTTATATAGCAAATATACTAGAGCACTATTAAGATTTACAAAGAATATACCGACTTACATGATTCTTAAACCATGTGCTGAATTTTTCGTTATGAAGGCATTGAATATGGTGTTGTGAAAGTTGAGGATACTCTTTTGAAAGTTCCACGAGATGTTTTCTATAAAAATGCACACATGTCAATTTCATAATGAATGTAGCAAAACTTACAAGTAACAAAGTTGTTCACATTGTTAAGGCAAAAACCTAACTTACTCGATGAACGGTGCCACTGATCAGTGTTGAAAAGCACATAATGATGAGCTTGAACCAATGTTTCTTCATCAAGCTAAATTTGAACTTTTTTCCCAACAGCGCGACCAGAGTCATTACCTTTATCATCTGTTCTAATAGGTCGACTAGACTTGGTTTCCACGTTATCACCCAAATACCTCGAGCAAAAGGTCATGCACTCTTCTAAAAGGACAAACTTAGCAATTAAGGCCTCAGGATGAGCACGATTTTCCCACATAAAGTTTCAATGTGTGTAGATACTTTCCATTAGATACATCCAACGATAAAGCACTAACCCGACAATTAATAGTTCATCAGTCAAATACATGGGCAAAGGTTCCATCACATTAAAAAATCGTGGAGGGAATATCTTCTCGAGATTGAAAAAAGTAAGACCCATATGGTCTTCAAATTTCTTTAAGTCACCTAAAGTATTTACACTTAAGCATAGTATCGCAAAGCAATTACTTAATTCAATTAAAGTTTTGACAACATGCTTTGGCAAAACCCTACGTACATCCATCGAGAGTAGTTGTTGCATTAAAATGTGATTGTGATGACTCCTAAGTACCTAAATGCTTCTCTCTTAAGGGTTCATACATCGTGAAATATTCGATGAATAACCATCTGGAGCTTTGAGATTCAATAACACTTTCAAGAATATATCTTTCTCTTTGTTGCTCATCGTAAACTCTGTTGGGGCCACATACTATTGATTTGCTCCTCGCGGTTGAGGATGTAGCACGCGACTAATACTCATCTCTTTGAGGCCTTTGAGAGCATTTAAATTATCCTTTGTTTTCCCTTTTATGCCCAACAATGTAAAAAGAATATTGTCATAAAAATTCTTGTCAATATGCATGCCATCAAGATTATGGCGAATCAAATTATGCTCCCAATATTGAAATTCAAAAAAGATACTTTTCTTCTTCCAATTAGTCTTTTTTTTGGAATATTACCTTTAGTCTTTTTTGCAAGCTCAATTTCCTTTTGGTCTCTTATCATTCTTTTCAGCACGTCTTCTTTCTTATATTCAGTTACAACGTCAAGCTCATTTAATTATTGTAGAACTTGTGATCCAGTTAGTTTTAATGGTGGTGGCCTCATATCAACCTTGCCATTAAATGTAACTTTTTCTTTCCAAAATTTATATCGCATTGTTAAGAATCGACGATGACCCCAATAACAGTACTTACGATCGTTATTCAATCGTATAACTTGATGATCCTTATTGCAACATGGACAATCAAACTCACCTTTTGTGCTCCATCCTAATAACATGGCATAAGTAGGAAAATCTCTAATTGTCCATAGCGATGCCGCATGTAACTGAAAAAATTATTTCACCGATTCATCATAAGTACGTAGCCCATTATCCCATAACTCTTTCAACTCATCAATTAGTGGTTGTAAATATACATCAATTTTATCACCAACCATTTTTGTTCATCAATAATAACAGACAAAATTAAGTTGGTTTAGTTCATACACAACCATGGGGGCAAGTTTAATATCATTAGCACAATAGGCCAAGTACTGTGAGCAATGCTCATAGTACCAGACGGATTGAATCCATCAGTTGCTCGCGAAATTATAACATTGCGACAATTAGCGGGATGCCTCAACACGTCATCATCGATCCGTTCATCAGCATGCCATTTCATTAGTGGAGAAATATGCGATGACCAATACAATCGTTGTAATCTCGGTTTCGAATGAAAATACCTTACCTTTTTTACTGCTACTTTTGTACCCTGACCACTATCAAATTCATTTTTGAACCTAGATTTCCCACAAATTTTGCATTTCTCAAGATTCTCGCTCTCATTTCGAAATAACATACAACTCTTAGGACATACATCCCACGTTTCATACTTAAATCGTAAATCTTTTGTCAATTTATTTGCTTGATAGAAGGATTTTGGAATCTTGGATTTTGGGAACACCTTCTGTAACAAAAACATCAACATCGTAAAAGAACGATTTGTCCATCCATTTAGTTGTTGCAAGTGCAATAATTCAACAACAAATGACAACTCCGTAATGTCCTTAGGAAAATTATCATACAACTCACTTTGTGCCTCTTTTAAAAATCTAAAATATTCTGGTAGGTCTGCGTCGGGCACGTCATGATCTTCGATGTTAGGTTCTTCATCATTGCCCATATTTTCCTCTCTACATGGAATCCCCCTTCCTTATTGAACCATTGCAATCATGCTTGCCCCCGAATTCAAATCGGCTAATACATCATCAACAACCATACCATCGCTCCAACTATTTATGTTAATATTAAAATCACCCAATGATTCCCCATGCTAAATCCAATTTCTGTAACTCTTTTCAAAACCATACATCTCTATGTGATTCCTCACAGTTTATGAGTTATAGTAGACACGATCAACACAAGTACTACATGGGCATCTGATTATAGAAGTAGGAATATCCTTATTTCTATATGCAAAATAAATAAAGATTTGAACTCCATCGGCGTACGCCTTTGTGGTCCTATCTCCTCCGATCCAACTCTTATCCATATTGATCTTATTGAACCCCTATTACAAAATTGAAAAAAAGATATATAAATATATACAAAATTGCATTTGAATATCATTTATCCGTATCAATGTTCTAAAAGTATCTGTATCAATATTATAAACATGAATTCCTTATTAAACATGGATGGAGTACAAAGCAACAATAAACTCGGAAAAAAAATGAAATCCTTCGTTCTCATTTGGCTCATGGGATTTAGAAAATTATAAAAACCCATAAATTTTGTAGATAGAATCCGTTTGACATTTTCAGATTTAGACGGGATCCAATAGTCAGACAGGTCAGTACATTGGCAACCGAATTCGAATTTGTTAACAATCCGGTAATCCAATCTGATTTTTGTTTTTTATTTTTTAAATCTAGTTTGCTATAAATAATTAAAAATATGCTTTACACTTACTGATGTTAAATGCATAAAAATACCTAACCAGTCTGTTAAAAGATGTAAACAGATCACTAAACGAAACTGTAAAAAATGCCTAAACTAATGTGATAACAATCTAAGAAAATTCCTAACAAATGTCTAGACAAATCAATACATATAGTGTGTGTGTGTGTGTGTGTGTGTGTGTGTGTGTGTGTGTGTGTGTGTATATATTGCCGGAGAGATAGAAACACATAGGACTTTGGCTAGTTTTAAAACCAAGATTGTTTTTCAGATCTGATCTCGAGAAAGAAGTTATTTGTCAAAATAATTTGAATCAATATCTGTATGTCATATAGAACCTCTTGATTTACAGGAATTTGTCTTGATAAATAATTTAAGAGGGTGAGTTGCATAAATCTGCATTTATTGCACATTACAAACACATTCTCAAACACGAACACTTAGTCACAGTGGTTCTGTTTGAGAAACTTGGAAATTGAAAGAGTTGTTAGAATCAGAAATCAAGGAAAAGGAGATCAAGGAAAGACAAAGAAGCAATAAAGGAAGATCCGTTCTGGTTAGAAAAACTTTGGAGTGGAGTAGCTCATGTAGGTATACATCTGAACTTAGATTTAGGATATTTGTGTGCTTGCTTAAATGTTGTAACTTGATTCTTTATTTTAGTGGATTTTTTATTTGTGCCATAGAGGGCACCGTGGATGTTTCCCTTGATTAAGGGTTTTACCACGTCAAATTCCTGTGTTCATTACTTTTAATGTTGTTAATTTCTGTTGTGATTGGTAGTGAATGTTAGACTTAATATATGGTTTTTAATTTCTAAAACCTAAGGTAATTAACTACCAAATCTAGACTACATATTCAGAAAATAATTTTAAACACATCTTATGTTATTGTTCGAAAAGAGTTTTGTCCAAAAAGTTTATTCGGAGTTTACTCAACTTATAACATTTTGTTATTAAGCTAGTAAACAGTTTTTTTAGCCCCATACAGGTTTTCTCTTTATACTGTGAGTTTTTCGAGCGGTGGAGACGGTGTAGCAATGACTGAACTGGTTATGAGACAAGTAAGTTCGACAGGATACCGAGACGCGGGAATGCACTTGCATTGTGTGGCTGTTGGAAGGCATCCAACAGTGGCTACGAAGAATATTATAAGGAACGAGAAAGAAGATCAAGGTTTGTAGTCATTGATTTTCTGAGTAAGTCTTAGTTGTTCTTGTAAACTACGTATATCGTAGTGGACTTATGTGGATGGGCCATCTAAGGTTTTTCCCATTGTGAGTTTTTCTAGTACATCGTCGTGTTTTTGTTGGATTTTTATTTTATTCTTGCTTATACTCACCTAGATGCATGCTTAGATCTAGACTAAAATTTGCAAAATTGTTTAACACAACAATTGTGATTTTGTTTCGATGCAAAGTTTATTTAAACTACGAAAATTAAAAATTGGTAGTGTTTCAAAACAAACCCTAAGGCGTATTATATTTCTCACTTATTTATGTTACTTCTTTCTTAAGTTTATTATACTCATTTACTATTATCTATTTTAAGTGATAAAAAGTAAAATTTTAATTTCCTATTAGTTTCATAAGTACCCACTTCATGTATTTTGGGTAACTATTTTTGGGCCAACACTATACATGGCATGTCACAAGCAATAGCATGTGAGGAAGAATATAAAGGGAATATGTAAAGATATACAAAAATAATATTTTGATAAGGGAAATATATACAAGTAATTTGTAAACATGTCAGATACAAAAGAATCATGTGATGATATAATATGAAAAATAAAACCCATATAAAACAGTGTCTAGTCCACAAAGGTCCCTAGCGGAGTCGCCAATATGGATATCCTGACCCGAACATGTGCCTTTCAAGGGGAATATGGGTTCTACAGGGCCTTCATCCTTGAGGGTGAGGAAGAAATAGGATATTCGTCTGATAATGGCGGGTGAGGTATGATATAGTGTAAAATTCATATTCGTTAATATATTTTACTAAAAATAGGAAAAAGAAAACAAATAACCCCCCAAAAGAGTAAAAATGAAAATGATCAATGATTAATTGAAGAAAAATGGAATCAGGGACTAAGTTATGAATATGAAATATGTTAGGCAGCCCCTTAGCTCTTTGTGTCTCTCATGGGTAAAACAATATATACTCTCTCTTGCTCTTGTCTTTGTATTTGTGAGTGCTAGTAGGAGTGTGTGTGTAGTACAAGTGTGTAAGTTATGATGTGTGTAAATTGTAAAAAAAAATATAGATATATGAGCTTGTGTGTGTGCGAGTGAGAGAGTCTACATGCATAGATGTGTAAATAAGTGAAAGTGTGTGTAGGCATTAATGTGTAAATAAGGGAAAGCATGTGAAATGTTTGTAAGAGTGTAAATATGCAAGAGTATGTGTATAATATATGTGTGCTTAGATTAAGTGTGTATCATGACATCATTATAGAAAAATATGAGAACGAATAGACAAAGGAGAGAAAAATGTGACTGGGCTCATATTAGTTATGACATCACTATAGAAAGTGAGCACGTAGAAATGAGGCGCTAAGTGAAAAAAGAGATAAAGTGCTGAAAAATAGAAAAGGAAAAGAGAAATATATACAAAATTGGACTTAAGTTTCAAAGTAGATCGAGACTGCCCATGCACCCTTGCAAAGAGAGATAAAGGTCCACTTAGTTCAAAACAAGTTTATAAGGTGTATCTACATTTTGTTTGAAATTTAACGGTGCTTGTGTGTTATTCTAAATATTTGGTTTTGAAACCCTTTTACGTAAAAAAACTATGTTCTAAAAGGCTCTTCCTAGGCCCTTCTAGGCTTGAGGCTTGAGAGAAACGCATTTCCTACGCCTTATTCTTGGTAAAAAGACTTAAGGCACACTTTTTTTTAAAAAAAACAAAGGATTAGTTGACAAATATTGGTTCTGGAGCATGAATATGAGAAAGATGGCTACCAAACATATGAATATATTTTCAAAATTCAAGGTATGTACTATTTTATTATATTACTAGCCTTGGAATAATTAAAATAATAAAAAAAGGAAAAACGCCTTTTTACTCCTAGGCTTCGCCTAGGCCTGCCTAGGCTCCTAAGGCTTGACCTCTACGCCTCGACCACGCCTCGTGCCTTTTAGAACCTTGGTAAAAAATAAATGAGTTCTTTAACCCTTTTGTGTGAAAGTAAGTTTTGAAACCCTTTTGTGGGAAAAGTGGGTGTTGAAACCTTTTTATTGAAAAATTGGATTTTGAAACCCTTTTGTGAAGAAATCAAATATATAGCACGAATATATTTCCAAATTCGACATAATTCTTATTTTTGGTATTTCTTAGGATTATTTATATTTTGGCCCTTTGGGCCCCCCATTTAGAAGCTATTGTATTTTTAACTCCCATTTTCACTTTTAGCGATGCTTTTTTGGAAAAATGTGTTGTTAAAATATCAAAAAAGTTAAAAAAAAATATCGCCAAAAATGAAAAATGGGGGCCAAACGTACAAATATTTTTAAATAGGAGTCAAAACTAAATCGGTATAACCAATAGGGGCCAAAATCCAAATAAAGTGATAAACTAGTACTTATTTAAGTGATGATAAAATAGCACTAGGAATGCAAATAAGATAATGATTATGAATAATATATATTATTAAGATACTAAAGAAAATATAAGGTAAAATATGAGATCTAAGGTTTAGAAAGAGCTAGAACTTATCTTCATTGGGAAGATCTCCGAAAGTTATTCAATTGATCTTCATGATGTAAGGGGTAGTTTTTTGTTGAAGGAATTTGATGAAAAATATGTTTGGATCATAAAATTAGGATTTGGAGGAGGTTTGGGGTAATTAATGTGATAAAAAGTGTGTATGGGAGCTAATAAAAATGTTTTCTGGATCCTTATAATGGGTGAGTGATTGATATTTATAAATATAAAAAATATATCTTCTAAACAAGGAATTAAGTAGGGGTCTGGTGATTAGAACCCCACATGGCCTACTGATAGGCACCATATCCTAACTCCATCCTGGTTTTAACACAGTTTCTTGAAAGTTGAATGAAGGTTTCATAAGTGTGGATTTCAAATGGTTTTGGATTACTTGAGTATTGGGAAAAAGGTTTGATCTTTATAAGACTTATAAAAATGGTGGAGGGTCATGCTTGAGGTATGGACAATCTTGGATGTCCTCGAGGGACCCATAAATATATCAACAAAAAAGGAGTTAAGGGTTTTAAAATGAGTGTATACATAACCCTTTGATGACGCAAAAACTGAGTGGTCATATAAGGACACTGTTGTTGTTTGGATTCCCACCACAATATAAAAAAAACTTTTACTACATTTGTTTTATAAGTATAACAGCGAGTTCAAATATCAAATCCACAGAGAATGTTTGTTAGACTTTATTTGATTTATCATTTCAAGAATAAAAGTGTAAAATATGATGTTCTAATTAAGTTATACTAAATTACTTTTAATCTAGATGATTAATGTAACTATATTAAACACCAAGAATGAAAACAATAAATTGAGAATTGGGGGGATTAGTTAGCATAAATGATTACATGGAGAGAAAAGACCTTTTAAAGATTGAAAATATTTTTAAAAAAATCATTTAAACCTAGGGTTCTCAACCCCCCCCCCCCCCCCCCCCCCCCCCACCACCACCACAAACACACACAAATCCTGAAAAAATCTTATTTAGATTTTGGTGTAAAACAATATGCTTGAAATTATCACATATGGGTAGAAATTATGGTGCATACATGATACCCCATTAAGGTTCTTAAATCAAACTTCAACACACAAACATAGATCAAAACAATACAAAGCCATCATATCATATCAAAGAAACTAATTAACCAATTTGAGTACAATAATCTCAACCTCTATTAACTTTGCTAGAAAGCATGGTAAATATTAACTACAACAATTGAATTAAAGAAAACAATAAATAAATGGAGAAAACTAATTAACAAAGCACGTAAAAAACTTAAGAAAGCTTGAATTAATGAAGAAGAAGGTGAAAATTAACTTACATAATAAAAAATGGAAAACCCTGGGGGGAGAGATAGAGATAAAAGCTCATAAAATTAACTCTCAGTCCTATACACACACACACACACACACACACCAAAGCAAAACCCCCTATAAAGAAGAGTTTTGCGTAAGTGAACAATACTCGAATCGATTCTAGTCAGGCAGTCCCATATTTCCCACTTTAATCCAATTATGGCAAGTTGCAAGGAAAAAACCATAAAATCTTCATACAGACTCGGAATGATGTGCGGTCAAAAGCCATGCGAAGAAAATTAAATGTTATAAATTTTGATATTTTGAAATCCTCCAAATGTTTTAGTTTGAAATTAATTAATTACCCTTGAAGTTAAAGAACACGTCGAAACTTTCCAAAAACAACCTTAACTTCCTCATTTTGGGATTAGAATGATTCACTGTCATTGGACATGCAAATATAATTTAATGATATAAATGTTGATATTTTTATAACATTCAAAATAGGGAGTTTGAAAGACCAAATTTCCCTTGAAGTTGCATCTTGCGATGAAACTTTCGCAAAGCGTATCCAACTTTATACTATGCATCCATAATACCTAAAAAAGATCAAATATACATCGTAAAAATATAAACAGATAGAATAGATGGTGTCTGGTTAATGAGCATAAACATATAAATTAACGTATATGAAGGGGCTAAAGTCCGAAAGAATAATTGGACATGAATTGTAATTGTTAGGACGAATCACACCCCCTAACTTACAGATTACTAGTCAGTAGCAATGAAGTGAAAAGAAACAAGATATGCAAGAAATACTCAAAGGGAGTTATATGTACAAAGGATAAATGTCACTTTCGGGGATGAATGACTTCATGTAGCATATGTAATAAGCCGTTAAACTCTTAGGTTACCCTATGGATGAGTGTTGTCTCGATAGAATTTTCAAGGATGAAATCCACAAACATCAAATTTCCTCAAAAGTATGGACAAACAATCAATAAGAGATGCCCAACAACAACGAAAAGGATTTTAACAAGTTATCAACAAAGAAATTGAGAATTTACCCAATAGTCTGAAATCATTGACATTATTATAAACATTAAAGCATGAATGGATCAAACCTCTTCGATGATTACACTCAAAAAATAAAAACACTCTAAATGAGGTGTAAGACACACGGGACATGCGGGCATAATGAGTAAATATAAAAGGAAGCAAGACCACACACGTGTCATCATTGAGGAACGTTATATATAAAATAAAAAATTATAATCTTAATGAAACATACCGTTCATTAAGGGAGGTGAAGTTATTTTTAATAGTTTATTGCAACTATTTAAAATTTTGAACCACATTCAGTTTAGGATCAAATAGTACTTTTAAGGGTTGTAACATAAAATAGGTTAGGGTGTATGAAAAGAATGGGATATTTACAGATTCAAAGTGTTAGAGGATCACACTTGGGATAAATGGAACGTGTGGGAAATTTGAAAATTGATAAATAAGCAACGAAAATAACTTAAGAGAGTGACAAAAATTACCGCTCACTATAAATAACATGGAATGCTTTATATATATATTTTTTCTTTTCTTCTTATATTTTCTTTTATTTTCTTTCTCACTTTTCTTTTCATCTTCGCGACCCTGACATGCTTAATTGCAACCACATAACAAGAACATCTTAAAGTCCCAAGTTAATTCTGAAACTAAGGGTGGGAAAGGTATATGTATGGTTTAAAACTCCAATGTTGAGTAGGTCAAGGAATTTTTGGTTTTAAAATAGATGGATATATTTAGGATCAAAGGGGGTTAACGAGGGAGAATATATAAGGCGAGGTCAAGGTCAATATGGGTGTAATACCAAAGAGGGCCTATGATTCTTTTCTATGGTTTATGCGATTTTCGAGTTAAAACAACGTTGAAAATCATGCTTAAGTAACACATTTCAAAATGAACTCAATTAATAAACGATCAAAGAAATAATAGTAAGATTACCGAGGACTTTAACATTTTCAATAAGGAAAGAATAAGGTATAAGCACTCACAAATGAAGAAAAGCGCAACGCTAACTTAGTGTAAGTATATACAATGTAATAAAATATCATATAATTATAAACAAAACTTAAACTAAATCACTTAAACAAGAAAAGAACATGTGCAATTCGGTTCAAAGTTTAATTCATGAAGGTTTTCATAATATCAATGATTCGAGGACTAAAGTATAATTACTTTTAAAATAGAGAGCATCCACCATTGAATTATCTTTTTGCATCGAGAAATTATTTGAATGATCATCGAAAATAATGGCAAAATGCCCAACAAAGGGGAAAAAGAAAGAAGATATTTTTCAAAATTTTCAAATTCTTACAACAAAAGCATACTTGGTAAAAATATAGATCCGACCAATGAAACTAATGTAGAATGGGAAGAATATCCCACACACCCTAACTTAAATATTTCATTGTCCTCAATGCAAATAAAAAACACAACATAAAGAGAGGAATAGAGAGATGTTACCTAAAATAGAGCAATATCTAATTAGTTCAAGTTCATTGATCCTACAAGACACGTTAGAATCAATCATAACAAAGAAAGAACAAAAAAGTGTAATAATTACACTAGATAAAAATAAAAAGAAGAAGTAACTATGTGCAACTACATTTTAACTTCTAATTTAGCTATATATTAGAAGTTGAAATTTTTGAAGGTCCATCAAAAAAATGATTTTGATTTCATGCCTCCCCAAAAATAGGAATTTCGTTTGTACAACGAAATGCATGTTTTGGGTGGGGGGAAGTAACCATCACTAATTGAAAAAAATGGAGGATGATGGGTTTTTGGATTCAATGGCGAACAAGTACACATAGGACCCAAAAAAATTTGAATTTCCTCCCAAAGGTTTTTCAAATGGAATGAGAGGTGAGGCACATCAAAGGGAAGGTCCTATCATGGAAAGAATTTCAAAAAAGCATTCCTTAATAAGAATTGGGTCAAAGTCCTCAAGACTTGCATTTGATTCTTGCGGTACTTGTAATGGTTCGATGAAAGTGAAAGAAAATGGGGAGGAAACAAATTCAATTTGAAGAGATGACTCATCATCGTTCAAAGATTGAATTTCAATGATTTTCTCATCAGTTTCATTCCCCCATTATATGTTAGGATAAGAGATCAAGAGAAAAATCATTGTTGGTTTCAAACAATGCATCTAAATCTTACTCCCAATAATACTTTTCCTCCCGATAATAGTTATCAATTTTTTTTAATTTTTTTGACTTTGCAAGAATGCACCAAATGAATTTGGCGATTTTGTAACTTCACCAAAAAGAAAAAATTAAGATCTATTATAACTATTTTCAAAATTATTAACAGTTTTGAAGGTTATTGTCATAATAGTACAGAGAACTACTATCACTATAGTTTTCAAATTTGTTATAATAATAATAATTTTGTGGCTTTTTTTCAAGAGAATAATTTTTGGACATATCGAGATGCTTTGTTTTTTATTTTGTAAGTACTCTACAAAATTCATAGGCATTTTAATTTCCTGCTTTGCAAGTATTCACCAAAATTTATAGGTTTTGGGAAACATGAAAAATTATTCTTAGGAAAAAATTATGAACCATCACAATCACCAAAAACTCTAGAGTAAGTCATGCTTACCCAAATTGGCTCTTCGATAAATTCCATAAAGTGGTGGGAGGCCGATAAATTCGATGTTTCTTGGGGCTCAAATGTTCAAATCTACAAACCAAATTAAAACAAAAAGAAAAATATAAAGATATATACAAAGTAATAAGTCAATAAAATTCTAAAATATACCGTTCCCCGACAACAGCGCCATTTTTTATGAGGCATAAACTTTGTAAAATGAATTGTTTTTTTTGGGTGTTTACAGCCTAAATAAAAAACCATAACTTGGTACACTATGGGAGTGTAGCGGTAAGTATGATTCAAATCCACAGAGAATGGTATCTAGGATGAAATTGATTTATTACTTGAAAATAGGAAAATAAAAGATAATATTGTGGTTTAAATGGGAAAGAAGTTAATTACTCCAATTAAAACTAATTAACAAATATTAATGACCGGGCGGAAAAAATGTGTTCGTGTGAGGACACAATCTTTGTGCGTTTTGCCGCCGCGATACAAAAAAACCAAAGCTACTACTACACTTGCAAGGCAAGTAAAGCGGTAAGTCGGGTATCGTAAGAAATCCACAGGGAGTGATTAAATTTTAGATGTTAATTTTTTTTAAAACTTCAAGAATAAAAATGGTGTAAAAGAAATAAGAAAAGGTGATGGGTGGGAATGATGACAAAAGAAAAAGAATAAGTTACGCTATGCAAAAGTAAAGCGAGGATCGGGATCACATACACACATTCACGGGCTAAACAACTACTAATTAGAATTTCGATTCGAAAACATTTAATCGGTCATTTTCAATTAAGCATAAACATCACGCAATAAGGAATTTAAGCCAAAGTTGCGAGATTAAACATTTAATTAAAAATGGATACACGCGGATTAAATTCGGATTATCGCTATAAACACTAAAGTTGCGTGACAAATAAAGTTAAACGCATAACAATCCAACTTTAATACACGCGGTTTCAATTAAATGCAATTTTACCCGAAACACTAACTTTCGAGGTCCAAACCCGTAAATGGCGTAACGAAATCCCGACCCTATTTATCTAAGGGCACGACATGGAAATAAACTAAATGAAACTAATTAAACTAGGAAAGAAAGAAATAAAGCAAGTAAACTAATTAATAAAGCATGTAAATTATCTAGAAAGCAAGAATTAATGGAAAACAAGCTATATTAATGGAGAGGGTAATGAAAAGTCAACTTACAAACCAATTAAATTGTCAATCCAAAGAGAAATGAAGAAGAACCATCCAAAACCCTCAAAACCCTAACTATTCTAACCTAAAATCGTGTATGTACTGATGTATTTTCTTATTACAACAAAATTGGCTTATATAGTAAGTTGGAATAAAAATAAAGAAGAAAGAAAAGAAGGCAAAATATCTGTAGAAAACAGAGCATCGATCGATCGACCCCTTTGGTCGATCGATCGACCCCTTTGGTCGATCGATCGACCTAGGCAAAATTTTTGCAAATTAGAATGGTCGATCGATCAACCAAATGGGTCGATCGATCGATCAAGCAGGTCAGAATGCAGCAGCCTACTGCATTCCTCTCTTCTCCTTCTCTTCTCCTCTTTTGCTTTCCTTGTTTTTCCTCCGCTGAAATCGTCGTAACTTCTTCGTTATGAATCGGAATCGCGCACCGTTCGCGACCACGCGAAGCTAGCGAGGAGGGCTACAACTTTCATGAGATGTCAGGCCAGGTACCCAAGCTGTGAAAAGACTAAAATGCCCTTGCGCGTGCGATTGTGTACGGAATTTCACCGGAATGCGTCTGAACTTCATACTAAGCATCCAAATACCTACAAAAACTCAATTAACCCCTGCAAAAAATGTTAACATAGAAATCCGAGGTTGTCTGGTTAACGAGCATAAATATAGGGATTAAGATACCCGAGGGGGCTAACAACGCGTAGGTTAACGGGTGAAATACGCAATATTTGCGTCGTATCACACCCCCTAACTTACACATTGCTAGTCCCTAGCAATGAAATAGGAAACAACAAGAACTACAAGAAAACCAAAAGCAGGAGATATTACAAAAGTATGGTATAAAAGCATAAGGCCACTTTCGCGGGCGATTCGATTGCATTTAGCATATGCAATAAGCCGTTAAACCCCTAGGTTACCCTAGTGGACGAGTGTCATCTCGTGAGGGTTTTCAGGGATGGAACCCACAAACATCATACAGTTTCCTCAAAATATGCCCAACAGAACATGCGACAAACTCAACAACAACGAAAAAGATTTCAAACATGTTATTAGCATATTGAACGAATTCAAGCTAAAGTCCGTTGTTATTAACAAGTTGAATGAACCTCATAGAATTGAAACTTTAAAAGTGGGAGGGGGGGAGAGAAAATGCAAAATATGATTTGGAAAAAAACTTATATAAATCGGATACTAATCAAAGCAAGCATACATTCAATACTCACGGGCATTACGCTCAACAAATGAAATCACTCGGAATGGGAGGTAACACACGCGACATGCGGGCTAAAGAGTAAATGGAAATGGAAACTAGGCCGCACACATGTCACAAATGAAGAACGCTATATATAAAATGAAAAACTGTAATCTCAATGAAAGGATACCGCACACTAAAAGAGGCGAAATGCATTTTCACAGATTATCAAAACTATTATGACTTTTAAATTAAATGCACCCTAAGATCACATAGGACTTTATAGGGTTATAATGTAGGTTTGGGGTTAAGGTATGAAATGAAAGGTATATGTACGGATTCAAAGTGTTCGGAGATGAAAACTTGGAATAATGGGAAGGATGCGGGCAATATCAAAAATGGAAAGTAACTTCCAAACAAATATTAGATATAACAACTGGAGAGTAATCAAAGCTTATTGAACTATACACAACATATACAACTTTCTCTTTTCTTTTTCTTTTCTTTTCTTCTTTTTCTCATGTTTTCTTTTGTTTTCTTTTACTTTTTGCTTTCTCTTTTTCTTCACTTTTTTTTACTACTTTCTTTTCTTTTCTTCTTTTTCTCATTTTC
Organism: Sambucus nigra; assembly: GCA_949130495.1. NCBI lineage: Eukaryota > Viridiplantae > Streptophyta > Magnoliopsida > Dipsacales > Adoxaceae > Sambucus > Sambucus nigra. The sequence goes on from OX422217.1 coordinate 320,531,313, forward strand.
TCTTTTGTTTTCTTTTTTCTTTCTCTTTTTCTTCACTTTTTTTCACATCACTTTTCTTTACTTTTCAAACTCTCATATGCCTAAAATTGCAACCGGCGTCATAACAACATCATTCAATCCCAAGTAACATTCCAAACAAAGGTATGGAAAGTGTATGTATGGGCTATAACTCCAATTCGGAGTTGGTTATGGGAATTTGGGTTATGAAAAGAAAGGTTATATTTAGGCTCAAAGGGGTTAACGAGGGTAAACATATAAGGTGAGGTCAAGGCTAATGTGGGTGCTATAACAAAGAGGGCCTATGATCATTTCCAAAAGTTTACGTAATTCTCGAGTCAAAACAATATATGAAAATCATGCTCAAGTAACACATTTCAAGTATGAACTCAATTAATGAACGATCAAATGAAAGAATAGTGAGATTACCAACGAATTCAACGTTTTCAAAGAGAAAAGAATAGTGTATAACACTCACAAACGACGAAAGGTACAAAGCTTACTCGGTGTAAGTATATACAATGCAACAAAAGATTACCGAGTTATAAAAATCTTAAACCAAATCAATATAACAAGGAAAGTGCATATGCTCATGGGATAAAGTTTAATTCATGAAGTTATTCACAAAATCAATGATTTGAGGACTAAAGTCCAATAACTTCTAAAATCAAGAACATGCATCATTGAGTTGTCTATTGGATCGGGAAATTATTGAAATTTGTCATAAAAAATAAGGCAAAATGCCCAACAAAGGAGAAAAAAGAAAGAAAATATTTTTGAAAATTTTTAAATTTTTCACAAAAAGGCATACTTAGTAACTAAAAGTAAGCAAAATCGATGGACTACACATGAAATGGATAGAATATCCTACACCCCCTAACTTAAATGTTGCATTGTCCTCAATGCGCATTAAGAACACAACACAAAGAGAGGAAAGAACGATATTACCCAAAATTGAAGCGATCTCCATAAGCGCGAGTCCAAAGGAATCTACAAAACAAGTTAGTACCGAGCATAGCAAAAACAAATAACAAAAAGTTAACTAATTACACTAGACTAAATTAAAAGGAAAGAAAAATAGGAAATAAAGAAAATTAAAAAGCTAATTATTTACAACCTACTATTTAGGCTTCACAGTAACTATACACTAGAAGTCTAAATAGTTGAGGGTCCACCCAAAAAGGGATTTGACTTTGAAAGATCAATGGTGGACCCTCCAAAGCGAACATGCCTCCCGGAAAATAAGAATTCCGTTTGAACAACGGAAGGCATGGGGTGGTGAAAAAAATGAACCATCGCCAATTTGAAATTTTGGGCGGGGATTTGGATAACAAGGGGGAAAGATACACTTGAGGTCCAAGAAAAATAGACTCTCCTCCCAAAGTTTTTTCAAATGGAATGGGAGGTGGTGCACACGTGGGGATAACATCCATCGAAAACAAGTCCGGCAAGGAGTCCTCATCGGCAAAAAGTGTAAAAGTTTTAAAAGTTTCTACCGACTCATAGGAATCAACCGATAATTCTAATGGTTCAATGACGGAAAACGTAAATGGTAATGAAATAAATTCAATCTCCGTCAACATATCGTCGGAAGGAGATTGAATTTCGGGGGAGAGAGATTCACATTCGATGAGAAATTCTTCAAAAAATTTATGTGAAACACAAGTTTCTACCGCCTCGTTGTTTTGTGCATAAGAATTCATCTCATCACAAAGTGCTCCAAGTCTCATTCCAGCATCATTTAGGCTTTCCAAGCCTTGGGAGTAAAGAAGAAAAGTTTCTTCCAAAGTAGGCTTTCTCGGATCAAGAGCTTCGGACTCCTCATTTGGTAAAATCTCATCTTCTAAATCATCGAAATAAAAATCGTCATTGATTTCAAAATATGAATCCAACTCAAACTCCCAATAACGATTTTCATTGCGATAAATGTTTTCAAGTCTTTCATTTTAAAGAAAATCTTGAAAATGAAAAACTTGAAAACTATCCCCAACGTATGAATCATTAGAATAACCGTAATAACTATAATAGTAGGACATGATTACCTCGTTGTTTGTAGGTGGAGAATCCGAGCAAGAAAGTGAGCAACCACGAATCAAAGTTTCTTAGCCCTCAAATATGCTATCCTGCAAAAATGGTTAAAACAAAGAATAAAAATACAAAAGGAAAAATACTACGAAATAAAACAATTACTATCTAAAACACACTCCCCGGCAACGGCGCCATTTTGTGACCGGGCGAAAAAAGTGTGTTCGTGTGAGGACACAATCGTTGTGTGTTTCGCTGCCGCGATAACAAAAAACCTAAGCTACTACTACACTTGCGAGGCAACTAAAGCGGTAAGTAGGGTAACGTAAGAAATCCACAGGTAGTGATTAAATTGTAGATGTTAATTGTTTTAAAACTTCAAGAATAAAAATGGTGTTAAAGAAATAAGAAAAGGTGATGGGTGGGAATGGTGACAAAAGAAAAAGAATAAGTTACGCTACGCAAAAGTAAAGCGAGGATCGGGATCACATACACACATTCACGGGCTAAACAGCTACTAATTAGAATTTCGATTCGAAAACATTTAATCGATCATTTTCAATTAAGCATAAACATCACGCAATAAGGAATTTAAGCCAAAGTTGCGAGATTAAACATTTAATCAAAAATGGTCACACGCGGATTAAATTCGGATTATCGCTATAAACACTAAAGTTGCGTGACAAATAAAGTTAAACGCATAAAAATCCAACTTTAATACACGTGGTTTCAATTAAATGCAATTTTACCCGAAACCCTAACTTTCGAGGTCCAAACCCGTAAATGTCGTAACAAAATCCCGACCCTATTTATCTAAGGGCACGACATGGAAATAAACTAAATTAAACTAATTAAACTAGGAAAGCAAGAAATAAAGCAAGTAAACTAATTAATAAAGCATGTAAATTATCTAGAAAGAAAGAATTAATGGAAAATAAGATATATTAATGGAGAGGGTAATGAAAAGTCAACTTACAAACCAATTAGATTGCCAATCAAAAGAGAAATGAAGAAGAACCATCCAAAACCCTCAAAACCCTAACAATTCTAACCTAAAATCGTGTATGTACTGATGTCTTTTCTTATTACAACAAAATTGGCTTATATAGTAAGTTGGAATAAAAATAAAGAAGAAAGAAAAGAAGGCAAAATATCTGCAGAAAACAGAGCATCGATCGATCGACCCCTTTGGTCGATCGATCGACGTAGGCAAAAATTCTGCAAATTAGAATGGTCGATCGATCGACCAAATGGGTCGATCGATCGATCAAGCAGGTCAGAATGCAGCAGCCTACTGCATTCCTCTCTTCTCCTTCTCTTCTCCTCTTTTGCTTTCCTTATTTTTCCTCCGCTGAAATCGCCGTAACTTCTTCGTTATGAATCGGAATCGCGCACCATTCATGGCCACGCAAAGCTAGCGAGGAGGGCTACAACTTTCGTGAGATGTCAGGCCAGGTACCCAATTTGTAAAAAGACTAAATTGCCCCTGTGCGTGCGATTATGTATGGAACTTCACCGGAATGCGTTCGAACTTCATACTAAGCATCCAAATACCCACAAAAGCTCAATTAACCCCTGCAAAGCATGTTAACATAGAAATCCGAGGTTGTCTGGTTAAAGAGCATAAATATAGGGATTAAGATACCCGAGGGGGCTAATAACGCGTAGGTTAACGGGTGAAATACGCAATATTTGTGTCGTATTAATTAATCAAAATGAGATCATGATTATTTCTCCACCATGGATTAACAAAATGTATTAAGGAATTTGGTTCGCATAAAAATTAATCGATCATATTGAATTAATTATAAACATAAAATATGAAGAAATCAAATCCAAAAATGAAAGATAAAACTTAAATTGAATAAGGCGGCAAATGGATTAAAGTTGCAATATTACTTTAAATACTACTGTTGCATTACAAAATAAGTTAAACACTTAATAGTACAATAATAATACACATGGTTTTAATTAAAAGTTTTTCAAATGAAACCCTAGATTTCAAGCTCAAATATCCATTAATGGTGGATTAATGATCCTAACCCATAAACAAGTCGCTAAACGTTGTCAACTATCTACAACAATCAACACAAAATAATTTACAATGATTATGAAAGACCGCATGCGATACAAATTTGAATAGATGTGCAAATTCCAATCACAAACTTATTTAGTTAGTGTCAATTTATGAATCAAATCAATTCAGCCCTTAAACTCAAATAACTACATGTCTGCAAGTGTCAAACCATCATAAATAAAGTATGCGACACAAATTTCAGGAAAAATCCCCAGGGCAAAACCATTTTATTTCACTATAATTGTAAATCGTAATGTATACGATTACAATGAAATACAATTTGACTTAGCGATAAGTCCATACTCAGCGAACCTACATGAAAGTTTTCAATCCAGGAACACCGCAGTACTCTCTTATGACACGTAGTCATAAAACTCTATCGAGACTCACTCCACAATAGAACGCAACCCTCGATTATTGAGATCTCCCCACAAAGTATGAACAATAGCAAACTATGCTTCGGGTTCCACAAAACAACTCACACAAAAGCAATTGGGATTGTGATTTGTCAAAATAAGTTATGAACCGTCAAAATGTTGGAGAATAAACCAAAACACTCAAAAACGTATTCTATTTAAAACCCATGTTTCTCCACACGAAAATCGAGAAGTCTGACACCCTATTTATAATAAAAATCAAGGAGGTGATGTGTCAGAACAAAACACCTCTTGTTCGAACGACATGATGTCATTTGACCGAGATTCGATCTCGTTTGAACCAGGTAAGATGTCGTTCGAATGACATCATACACGTAACTCAGAAACCTTCAGTCTTTTAAATATCTTGGAAACCTCAAAACTTAAACTGTTTACGAAATCAGAAAATTTTGATCCAATACTTTTATGATAAAAATGTTTTTAAAAAATAAAACTCATTAAACCATTTTAACTTTATAAAAAATATCCCAGCACTTTTAATGTGAAATGTAAATGAAACTTAAACACATTTTACCAAATTAATCCTTGTTGGGCTCGAATGTTAGTCTTCTTGAAATTCGGATTCGTCTTTTGTAGATGTAAGCCTCTCAATCCTTCGACGACTTGTTAAAACTTGCGGTATACGACATAATTAATTGTGACGGACAAAGTCCGTATAGATTGAAATGAAATAAATTTAAAAAGCTATAAAGTATTAACAATGGAGGATCATAGTGAGAAAGAAATAATACCCGTAAGCTTACAAATTGTAAGGACATATTTTACATAGTCCGTTTACATTAGAGTATGTCGTATACCACTACAACCATTGAAGAAAAGTTAAAGTCCAATCATGCATCAAGATAGATCCGAATACCAACATTCTTCAACAATTGAGCCTCTGTGAGATAGATTTTGGCGAGGTTGTGTTTAAGTCCCTTAATGGTTCATTTAAAGTATTAGGATAATTTTTCTGAAATGACTTTAAATAGTTGAGGCGTCATTTTTTGTCAAAATGTTTTTTTCTAAGTCCTGAGGCGAAGTTTTAAAAGAAAATGATTTTTTATTTTGGTCATTCAAATGACATCAGTTGTCGTGCGAACGAAGTCTTCAAGCAACATTGCATGTTGCACGAAGTCTCACCTGAAGCATTTCGTCAAGCGATACGTTACTGTTTTGGTTTTAATAAATCGCTTGATATGTTGTGTGAAGAGGGATCTAACAACATGTAAAGTCGTTCGAGCGACAACTCAATCTCGTTTGAGCAAAGTCACCGACTTAGATTTTTAATAAATAGTTGATTAAATGAGTCTGTTTTCCTTAAGAAGACCTGAGTTTTTTTCATATATAAAAACTGCAAACTGTTAAATTATTTTGTCTTTTTCTTTTAGGGTTTAAACATTTGTTTTTCAATTCACAAAAACCCCAATAGTTTAGTGAATTGTTTTGGAACTCAAGATACAACTTTGGTGAAGTTTCTCTTGTAGAGAGGTTAAATCTACGGTTGATGACTGCGTGTCATTAATAGTACTTGTAGGTGTTCCTGGTTGTTTTGGAGCTGCGTATTCTTGTGGGTTCATTTCAGTTAATCCATTGCTAACTCTAGGCTGCGTGCTAATATGAGTGTATGCGAAAATCCATTGCAGATTTCATTGTGTATGTAAATTGCGATTTACCTTTGCATAGTTTAATAAAAGGTTTTTTCCTTTGTTTTTTTCCTGAAATCTATGTGTCGGTAATTTATTTGTGATGGTTTTCTTTACCTACCAAGATGAATGTGTTAAGGTTCAATTAATTTGGTAAAAATTGACTCCAATTAAATAAGTTTAAAATTGAAAATTTGCGAATTGGCTTAAATCGATATCACACTGCATTATCACATTTACAAAATGGTATCAGCGCGGGTTTTTCTACTTTATCGAGTGACATGTTTTTCGAAATTTTTATGATATTGATTTTTTTTTGAAAAATATGTTTTTGAATTTTTTTTTGCAATGTTTCCGAATGAAAACTTATATAATCGGTTGCTAGTTTTTGACGGGTCTAATTATGCCTATTGGCGAACCCGCGTGCAATCAGATTTAAAAGCAATCGATGAGTGAATTTGGGTTGTTTGTGAAAGAGGCGGACTCCTCCCACTATCACCGCTACTAATTTCACTAATCTTAATTGGATGAATGACTGGACTGAGGATGAATTTCAATGGACCATTGTTAATTCTCATGGGCTAAGTACAATTTCTGGAGCCGTCACCCCTGACGAATTTCGGCGTATCATAACGTGCACTACGTCAAAATAAGCGTGGGATGTTTTACAACTTACCCATGAAGGTAAAATTGCAATCAAAGAGTCTAAAATGCAAAATTTAACGACTCAAATTAAAACAATTACCATGCATGAAATCTGAATGTTTTGATGACTTTTATGCACGTTTATTTGACATTGTCAACATTAGTTTCATTCTTGGTGAACACATTCCTGATGCATGAGTGGTTAAAAAGATTTTGAGATCATTGCCTAAACGTTTTATCCTGAAAGTGACTGTCTTGAATTTCTTAGGTAATTTGAGCAATCTCAAGTTAAAATAAATAGTAGGAAACCTCCAGACATATGAAATTGACATGTTTCCTAACACTGTCAAGCCTAAGGATAGAGGGATAACACTTAGAGCCCAGTCTAAGAAAGGAGGGGAAGTGTCCAAGAGAGAGAAGAAAAAAAAGTAAAATTTTGTGAGTTCGAGTTTGAGGGAGAGTTTTATTTTGATGATGTGGCAATGCTTGGTAAAATTTTTAAAAAGTGTCTCAAATTTTTCAAAGAAAATTCTTCCAATAAAAGATTTTTTGAGAAAAATAAAAAGAAAGATGAGGCCAAAAAGAGCGGTGAGAAGTAGAAATAGAAAGACAAAGACAAAGACGAATAGGAAGAGGAGAGATGCATTGAATGTGAGGGTAAGGGACTTAAGGCGTTTGAGTGTCCCACTAGGCTAAAGAGAAAGGGTAAGAAGATTGTCATGCCAGCCACTCTTAGAGATAGTGAGGATGAAGTCAAGGATTCCGGGGATGAATCTTCACTTGGGATGTGTGTTAATTTTTATCTAGTCACGATAATACACCTAGTTTATGCCACGACGATGGGCATACTTGTGCATAGGGGTGTGTTTCGGATGGAACATATCGAAATAGGGGTGTTCGAAAAAAATTCCAAAATTTTCGGAATTTGGAAATCCTTTCCAATTCGGAAAAAATAAAAATTGAAAAATCATTTTTTTTCCTATTCGGCTGATTCGGAATATTCGAAAATTTTGGAAATTTTATTATTCGTAAAAATATCAAAATAATCGGAATTATCAGTTATAATATTTTTGGAAAATATCGGAATTGTCATTTTTGAAAAGGATATTTTTAAAATAAAAATAAAAATCAAACACTCCACTTTTCATCACCTATGCAATAAACTACGGAGCTATGTGAATGACAAGGCTATGAATCTCATACCATTTTTGAAATGCAATAAGCTACAGAGCTATTCATCTCTTACTATTTTGGAGAAAGGTCAATCAAGGCTTGACTATGATACTAAGAAACTACAAAGCTATGTGAATGAAAAAAAATACTGTTTACCTACTTTAAAAAAGGAAATGCAAGAATGGTCAACAGTTGTAGTAGAGCTTGTGCATCAGTATTTCAGATACAAAAAATGAATAAAAGGGAGATGATGGAAACTTTATGTAGTAACAATTACTGTTGGTTGCAATTATTGTGCAACACAAATAAATATGAGAGAAGTAATGACCAAGAAAGAACAAATAAGAAGCCAATCACACAACAACGGATATACGTGGTTCAGCAAAGAGATTCCTACGTCCACGGTGGTGCAGTCAGTATTATTTCTCAATATTCTGGGGAATGAGTACAGAGAATACAACTTATCCTTTGCCCCGGACCTAGGGTTTAATTTATATATGTGTAGGTTAGTTAACGGAGATGATGGATTCCTCCATTTTAGCCATCTTCCCCATAACTTCCCTTCATGGGATCGTGGGGAAATCGGATCCATACAAAAGATGAGGGGCCTGGACTTTGGGCCACTTGGGTTGGGCTACTCGTCCAGGCTTATAGTGGTAAATTTCGGGTACCCACAATTGCCCCTAAATTTGTTGTGCCATGCATGTGGGCCCAACAGATTTAAATGATTATTGCGTTGCAATTTCTTGGGAGCTGTAGAGTCGATTTCTGGCGGCAGCCGCTTCGCTTATTGTGCAATATGATTAGATTTTGAAGATTTTTTGGAATAAGGCACATTTCTTTTCGTCATTTCAATTTTTTCCAGTAATCTTCTATCTTCAGAGAAATCTTGCACTTCGTACCTTCTGCTTCCGATCTCCACTTTCGTTGCTTCTTCGTCATTTGACCTGTTCTTCTGTCTTGTAAGTTTCTCATGCCCTTTGCATTTTCTCTTTGATTTGTAGTTTTTCTTGTATTTTCCAATGGCGAAGATTGGAAATAGGTCAATCTCGGAGTTTAGAAAATTCTACAACATTCCTGAGTGGGTAGAGATTGAGTGTTGTGCCTTGCCTCCTAGGAACTTTAGGGATATAGAGGATGCCCACTGGATTCATGTTTTGTTGCTCTCCTAGGGGGGACTCACCTTTCCCCCTAATGATCTGTTTCTACACTTCTTTAGCTATTTTAGTATTGTACCTGCACAATGTTCGCCCAATGTATGGAAAATAGTGAACGGCGTGCATAGGATAAACCAATTGTATGGCACAAGGTTAGGGCTTACCGAGGTCTATTTTTGTTATTCCTTTTCTCGAACTAGTTCAGGTGTCCTGTACCTCAAAGCTAGGAACCCTGATAGGGTATTGGTAGTAAATCTACCTGATTCCCATAAGGACTACCGGCAGGAAGGTTTTCTTGTTAGGAATTGGCAGTTCTCTCCCCAATCTGAAGGGTCGAGGTCTAAGAGGTTCACTGTTCCCTTTTATGGGGAATAATATATAGGTAGATATTTGTATTGTTGCTTCAATCTCTGCTGGCTTATGATTTTTCTGACTCCCTTCTGTGTTTTCTTTTACAGCGAGGTTACGGAACTTGGAGCCTGCTCTCAGCGAGGTCCGGATTTCTGAGTTGGTTAAAGCTTGGAACATCAGAGAGCCTTTGGGTGATGGTGAGCATCCCAGATCTGTCGCTTTCTTGTTAGAGTATAAGAACGTGGGCTCTAGCTTTATAGCACGGCCTGTGGACAGTGTTCCAGAGTTTGCTTCCTGCGAAGAGACTACTGTCGAGCTAATCCAGTTGGATAAAGAGGAGGGGAGTTCTGAAAGTGAGCCTGCAGGTGATCTTGGTGAAGGGAGCTCTGACAGTAGCAGCTCTTCTGATTCTGTGGAGGCTTCTGAGGCTCGAGGATCGTCGAGTACTTCCAGCAGTTCTGGTGAAGATATGCCTCCAAGGAAGAACCTGATCAGAGATGAAAATGATGATGATGACAATGTGCTCCTTGCACAAAGGTCAAAGAAACAGAAGACTGTATCTGGGGTTGTGACTACAGGTTCTCGGCCTTCCTCTCATGAGAAAGAGAGGAAGAGGAAAGAGGAGGAGAGAAAAAAGGTGGAGGAGAAGAAGAGAGTAGAGGAGAGGAAGAGAAGGGAAAGAGAGAAGGAAGAGGAGAGGAGGAAAATGGAGTCAAGGACCAAGGCAAGTCAAGCTTTGGTCCCAGTATCTACCTTACCCGAGGGGGCTTCGGTGGCCATTTCTCCTCAGCTAGCGCCTGCGCTACTTGAGAGAGCAGTTCTTCCTGCGGATCACCAGAGGGCGCTGGGGTTCGATCAACTGGCCCTGCAAGCTAGCCAGAGGCTGGCCTTGGTAAAATTTCCTTTCAATTCTCAATTTTTTAACAAGTCTTGATTGTTTTCCCTTCCTGATCTCTTCTTTATTCTTTGCAGTTTGTGGCCGACTTCGCTGTGTTCTACCGTTCTCGCGATGAGCTGGTAATGAGGAACGGTGAGTTGGAGAAGCAAAAGTCTACTCTGGAGGCCAGGGTTCTCAGCTGGAGACTGATCTGAAAGCCGCTGATGCGACTCGAGTTTCGTCTGATCTGGCCCTCTTCAATTCTGCCCGCGAGAGGGATAACGCGGTTAAGGAGCTGGGCGAGCTGAGGAAGGCTTATGACCTAGTGTGCTCAAGCAAGTTGGACCTCGTAGAGAAGAACAGGGTTCTGGCCGAGCAGCTGGAGGCAGAAAAAGCCCAGGCAGCCACCATTAAGGAGGACTCATACAACTCTGGGTGGGCTGCTGCTTATGATGATGCTGAGGTTCAGATCAGCCGTCTGAACTTCAAGAAGGGCTGGAACAAAGATCTTCTGGCTGCTGGTGTGGATGCTGAGTCTTCCCTGTTTGATGAGCACGACCCGGGTCCCAAGCCAACTGTGGACGAGGAAGCTCCTGCTCTAACCATCGAGGGTACTGATCTTCCCTTGGATACAACTCCTGCTGGTTTTCGCCCTGCTCAGGCAACTGAAAGCGTTCCTGTTGAGGGGGATAGCTCTGCTGTAGTTGATAAGGGGAAGCAGCCAGACACTGCTGGGCAGCCTGAGGTTGCTAGTTAATCTAATCTTAGGATTTTCTTTTATACTTTTTGCCTGTAATCTCCCAAGTTTTTTCTGCTCGATGTACTTGGTCTTTATTAATGAAATGAGAAGATTCTCCTTTTGTTTACGCTGATCCCTTTCTCTCTTCTATCTTTCTTTTACCTGTAGTTGGTTGATGTGGATGACTATATTCCTGTTACCTCCCAACTGGGTAGGACTCTTGGTCCTAATGCAAGCCCTGCAGTTCGCCAGGCCTTTGCTAGAATTTGCAGGTTTGCTAAGATAAGGAACCAAAAATATAAGGATCAGTCCGAGCTAGTGGCCAAGCTGAAGGACAGGCTCCAGGAGATGGAAGAAATCGGTGTTCAGTACAAGAAGAAGTCAGTGCACTGAGAGTAAGGTTGTTGGAGGCCACCGAGATTAACCAGGTCGGGGAGTTCCTGCAGCAGGAGAATGAAGACTTAAGGAGGGAGGTCCTAAGGCTTAAGGAGCATTCGCCGAGCACCGTTTCGGCAGTCCTACAAGGCTCTTCTTCATCGCGAGCTGCTCGGCCTCCCCTCCCGCGTGCTGGTAGGAGTGCCAAGGGTAGGAATAGGGAAGTCGAGGAACAGCGTGAGAGGGAGATGGAGGAGCTGCACAACGATGTTCGGCGAGCTTACGTAACTGCTGCTGGGCTCCAGAGGGACGTCACCCGACTACGGCATTTGTTCAAGAACGGTCCTCGGCAAGTGTGGTCTGATGGCTACGATCAAGGCTGGCTGGATGCTCCAACGAGACTATCAGAGTTTGAGGAGCTCTCCTTCATCAGAGGGTGGTTGAGTGCCCTCAAAGAGCTGCAGGTCCGGAGTAACTCGATGTTGTGGTATCGACACGAGATGTCCTCCTCCACTCTGATGCCCAATACATTCAGGAGGGATGATCGATGGATCCCCATTGATGCTATTCCTCGGCAACTATTGGAATTGGAAGAAAATGAGGTCGTGGAGGAGCTAGCCTCTGCTCCTGATGATGGAAGTAGAGCTAAGGTTGCTGATTATCTTGCTCGGAGGCTTCCACCTCCTTGAGATTTTGTTACTCTTTTTCTTTTTGATAATTGTAAATGCTTTGGGCGAGCTTCGCCGACTAAACATGTATTATCATTGTTTGTAAATATAAAGGATTAATGAAAAGTTCGAGTTTTGGGAAATTTTGCCGACTAAACGTGTTCATCCAACCCTTTTATATTTTTGCTGCTTCACAATCCTTTTTATTTTGTCATGTGAGTGTCCGCCCAGTCCAGTATAAGAATACCATTGTGCCCTCAATTTAACTTCTAGGTTGTGTCGTCACACTCCCTTAGGCCTAAGTAGGGCAATTGTCGAGGACACACCTGGTATTGGATGTCTTCATCCGATCAGTATTTTATTTAACCAAAGTAGGTTTGATGCCTAAGAATACTCTGTAGGGCTTCATATATTGCCAGGGGCAATGCTAAGAGGTCTGTCGTGCTTCATGACGATGACCTGAGGAGGGGTGTTCCCCTGCTATGTCGACCATTATGGTTGTGATTTGGAAGGGATGCGCAATAAAATATGACCGTTACTAATCAGAGAGTGATTAACTGAGAGATTTTCATTAGTGAAATGAGAAATGAACTGTCCTTTCACATAACGAATACAATAAAAGATTTAATAATAGAATTCCTAAAAATAGAACTTCTTGAGATTAGCTGCGTTCCATGCTCGTGGTATCTCCCTGCCCTCCATCGTTTCCAAATGATAGGCACCCTGCAGGTCATCTTTAATTATCTTATAAGGTCCTTCCCAGTTTGGACCCAGTTTACCGTCTGATGGCTTCACTGTGTTGCCCAGGACCTTTCTTAGAACATAGTCCCCAACTCTGAATCTCCTCGAGTTGACCCTCTTGCTGTAGTACTTCGCGAGCTGTTGCTGATAGCTCGCAAGTTTCACTAGGGCAAGTTCCCTGCGCTCTTCGGCTAGGTCGAGTTCAGCGAGCAAAGCTTCATCGTTCTGGCCTTGTTCGACAAGGTCGGATCTCATTGTTGGCAATCCCGCCTCTAGTGGGATGATTGCCTCCATACCATATGTTAGTGAGAATGGCGTTTCTCCTGTTGCTCGCCTAGGAGTCGTTCTGTATGCCCATAGGATATGCGGTAGCTCGGTTGCCCATGCGCCTTTGGCTCGCTCTAACCGTTTCTTCAATCCAGTGATCACTATTTTGTTAGAAGCTTTAGCTTGTCCGTTGCTTTGAGGGTAAGCCACCGAGCTGAAATGGTGCCTGATATCGTGTTCGTTGCAGAAGTCCTGAAAAGGGCCACTCTAGAACTGTGTTCCATTGTCAGTGATGATGCTCCTGGGGATTCCGAATCGAGTGATTATATTCCTCCATACGAACCTCATCATGTCAGCATCTCGAATGTTCGCCAGTGGTTCTGCCTCGATCCGCTTGGTAAAGTAGTCAGTTGCAACCAACAGATATTTGCGGTTGCTGGCAGCGGTGGGCAGTGGTCCCACGATGTCCATCCCCCATTAGGCGAAAGGCCAGGGGCTGGTCAGGGATTTTAATTCGCTAGCGGGTTGGTGGACCATAGGAGCGTGAAGTTGGAATTTCAGGCATTTGCGGACATATACTGCGGAGTCCTTTTGCATGTATGGCCACCAATAGCCTTCCTTCATTGCTCGGAAGGCTAGAGACCTTCCTCCAACATGACTTCCACAGATTCCTTCGTGAAGCTCGTGAAGCTCGTGAAGCACTGCCTTGACATCGCCTGGGTGGACGCATCTAAGGTAGGGACCGGAGAAAGATCTTTTATACAAGTCACCTCCTATGGATAAGTGAAAGCGAGCATCTTTGACTCTTATCTGGTGGGCAGTTCTCTTGTCCTCTGGAAGCGTTCCGTCCTTTAAATAATCCTTCAAGGGATCTATCCAGCTGGGGGCTGATTCCAATTGGAGTATTGGTTTCGCGTTTGGCAGCTCGCACTTGGGGTGAATGCTTGGGCCACTGAGGAAATCGATAGGGATAACCCTTTTAAGGCTAGAATCAACTGCCGAACTCAGGGCTGCTAGCGCATCAGCGTGACTATTTTGCCCCCTGGGAAACTGTTGGATGTTGATCTCTTTAAAGCTCGTCATTAAGTTTTTCACCAGGGAGAGGTAGGCTGCCATTCTTTCATCCTTTGTGTTATAGTCTCCACTTATCTGGTTGGAAACTAGTTGCAAATCGCCAAATACCTGCAAACGCTTTGCTCCCAGAGTTTGCGCTTTTTGGAGACCTGTTATTAGGGCTTCGTATTCTGCTTCGTTATTGGAGGCTGCAAATCCCAGCCTGATTCCTTGCTCAAGGACTGTGTTTTCTCGAGTGATGAGAACAATTCCTACCCCTGCCCCCTTTGAGTTGGAGGCTCCATCAACGAATAGTTTCCAGCTTTCCATTGTAGCTTGGTTATTTTGCTCTGTTGGCTTGGGCTGGTCGGAGGGCTCTTCGCCTGTAAATTCAGCTATGAAATCAGCGAGGATTTGACCCTTGATAGCTGTCCTTGGTTGAAATTAGATGTCAAATCGGTCGAGCTCGACTGACCATTTAGACAACCTGCCTGATAAATCCGCCTTCCTTAGGACAGCCTTTAGGGGGTGTGATGTAAGGACGATCATCGTATGAGCTTCGAAGTAATGCTTTAGATTTCTCGAGGCTATTACTAGGGCGAATGCGAGTTTTTCCAAGGGTAGGTAACGCTGCTCGACATCTAATAAGGTTTTGCTCGCGTAATAGACGGGATGTTGGATTCCTGTAACTTCGCACATTAGTGTCGAGCTAACAGTATGACTGGATACAGAGAGGTAGAGGTACAAAGAGTCCATTTGCTGTGGTATGACAAGCAGTGGTGGAGTGCTTAGGTAGAACTTGAGCTCGTCCAATGCTCGCGAGCAATCCGGGATCCACTCTACTGCTTTTCTGCACTTTAAGAGTTGGAAGAAAGGCTTGCATCTCTCGGAGGATTTAGAAATGAAACGATTTAGAGGAGCGAGCATCCCAGTGAGCTTCTGTACATCCCGGATTGTGCGAGGAGGTTGCACTCTGTTGATTGCATCAATCTAGTTCGGATTAGCCTCGATGCCTCCCTTGCTGACCAAATACCCAAGAAACTTCCCTGACTGGACACCGAAGGAACACTTGCTCGCATTAAGTTTCATTCGGTAATTCCTGAGGATTTCGAAGGTGCTTGACAAGTCCGAGAGGTGATTCTCCTTCTCCTTGCTCTTGACGAGCATGTCGTCGATGTAGACCTCCATTGTGTCTCCCATCTGATTCTTGAACATTTTAGTAACTAGCCACTGATAGGTTGCCCCTGCATTTTTGAGCCCAAAAGGCATGACCTTATAACAATATAAACCAACCATCGTGATAAACGTCATTTTGTCCTGATCTGGGGCATACAAGGGAATCTGCTGATATCCTGAGTACGTGTCCAGGAAACTCATTCGTTCGTGGGCTGCAGTGGCGTCTACTAGTTGGTCTATTTTCGAAAGAGGGAAGCTATCCTTGGGGCAGGATTTGTTGAGGTCAGTAAAGTCTATGTAAACTCTCCACTTTCCATTGATTTTCGGAACTACCACTGGATTGGATAACCATTTGGGGAATTGCACCTTCCGTATGGATCCTGCTTCCAGCAGTTTTTCAACTTCCTTTTCTATTGCTCTGGCCTTCTTGGGAGCAGTTCGCCGTGCCTTCTGCGTTATCGGCTTGAATGTGGGATCGACGTGCAACTGGTGGCAGACCATATTTGGATCGATTCCTGGCAGCTCATAAGGTTCCCAAGCGAAAACGTCTATGTTGCTTCTGAGTAAGGTTGACAATTCCTTTTGCTCTTGGTCGGTGAGTGACGCTTCGATCAGGAAGACTCTGCTATTGTCGCCTTCCCTAGCCGCCACTTCCACCAGGTCCTCGATGACACGCTCGGAGGGGAGGAGCCTGGTCTCTTCCACTCCAGGCCTTCCATATTTTAATTGCTATTTGGAAGGAATTGCACCTTCCTCCACTTTCTCGCTGGGTTGATAGGCTTTCTTATCTTGCTTTGGTCGGATGGCCGCTATGAAGAACTTCCTTGCCATCGCCTGGTCGTCGTGTATTTCCATGACTCCTCGCTCGGTAACATATTTGAGCTTCTGATGGTAGGTCGAGGAGACTTCCTTCATGGTATGAAGCCATCCCCTGCCGAGGATGGCCTGATACGGTGAATCAATGTCGACCACCAAAAACTCGATCATCTTGGAAACATTTCCAGCGCGCACTGGCAGTACTATTTTTCCCAGGGGCATGGTCATTTTTCCAGCGAATTCGACCAGAGGGACAGTAGCTCCCTTTAGGTCATCGACGCTCAACTTCAATTTCCTGAATAGGTCGATGTACATTACTTCGGATGAGCTTCCTTGATCGAGGAGCAGCTTGTCGATGTCAAAGTTGGCTATCCTGGGTGTAATGACCAAGGCATCATGATGTGGGGTCCTTACTCCCACTAGGTCTTCATTCGTGAAAATAATATGCTTGTTGTAGTTGACGTCCTCTGCTCGCTGACGTTTTCCTGACTGTGATTTTGCTGGATCAATCTGAAAAGCTTGCATTACCGCTGTCAGTTTCTTTACCTCCATTCAAGCTGAGTTCCCTTGTATTTGCTTGACGTCAGATACCCCGTGGATTACTGTGAATTCATGTCCGGCATCATCCTCCAGCACGTTGTCGAGTTTTGCCTCTCTGTGGGCAGCCACTTTCTCTACCTTCTTTTCCACAAAGTCATTCAAATGCCCAAACTGGGCCAACTCCTCGAGGTGGGACTTAAGAGTCTTGCAGTGTTCGGTCTTATGCCCTCCCTCTTTGTGGAAAGCGCATCTTAATGCATTGTTTCTTTTCGTGGGGTCTCCTCCCATTTTTTGGGGCCATTTGATGAACGGCTCATCCTTGATCTTCGCGAGAATTTTGTAAATTGGCTCTTTGAAGACAGTGTTGACCGCCTGGAATGATTTTGTTACGTTAGGGTTTCCTCCGTTTCGGGAACCATTCTTGCCCCCACTCTTTCCTCCTTTCTTCTGGTTCTCAATTTTCTCACTTCCTTTGGTAGTGAGCTTGGCTCGACCGTTTTCTCCTACATTAAGGCGGGTGACATCTTCCACCTTTGCGTATTTCTTAATTCGGACCATCAGGTCGTCAATGGTCATAGCTTCCTTATTCGTCAAGGACTGGTAAAGGAGGGAAGAGTTAGGTAACCCAATTTTGAAGGAGGCCACTGCCACCTCTTCCGCGCAATCCTCGATCTCGTTGAATAACTCCCAGTACCTCTTTGCATAGTCTCGGAGTGTTTCTTGAGACGTTTTCTTCATGGTTAATAGAGCATTCATTCTTTTGGGATGGGAGTTGCTGGTGATGAATCGGGCCGTAAAGAGATCGGCCAAGGATTTGAAATTCCCGATGGATCAGTGAGGGAGTTTTTCGAACCATTTCTGGGCCACGTCATGGAGGCTCGAGGGTAAAATACGGCACATCAGTGCATCCCGGTGATTCCAGAGGGTCATGGCCTACCGGTACTGCCTGACATGATCAATGGGATCAGTCTTCCCGTCGTAAATCTTGAACCTAGGAATGGCAAATTTCTTGGGAGCCTCTTCCTCTTCAATTTCCCTCGTGAAGGGTGATTTCATCTGGGTCTTGAGGGCTCTCCTGGAGAGTTCTCTGGTCGACCTAGTGCCGCGCTGAGTTGGATGTTGGTCCATTTCTCTGCGGACCAGGTTCCGTATGTTCTCGTCGCTGCGAGCAAGACTCTGATAGCGACGAGCTCTTCTTAGTTGTTCGCGGAGATCGTCGTCTGAGTCGCCACCTTCGACCCCTTGATATTCCCGCCTAGGGCTCCTTCCTCGGTTGCGAGATTTGCTCGCCTGAGGTCTAGGAGTGCGATAGGGGTGTATTCTGGTATCAGGATGTAGTCCCTTCTCCAGTCTTTCCAGTCTTCTTTTCAAGCGAGCATTCTCAGCCTTGTATCTGCGAGAAGACTCCCTCTGCTCGTGGAGCCTTGCCTCGTATGCATCAATCAATCTGGATATCTGCGTGGACCTTGTTGGTCCTTGACTTTCTTCTGAGGCTGGCCTTTCCAAGCGGGCCCCATGATCTGAACGTCGGACTTCAGACCTAATCCTGCGAGGAGCAGGTGGCTCTTGAATATCTCTTGCTTGAGGAGCGTTGCTGCTATGACCAGACATCTTAGATTCTTTTCTTGGTGTGGGCTCTTCTCAGGGAAAGATGAACGCTTCCCACAGACGGCGCCAATTGTAGTGACAATTACTGTTGGTGACAATTATTGTGCAACACAAATAAATATGAGAGAAGTAATGACCAAGAAAGAACAAATAAGAAGCCAATCACACAACAACAGATATACGTGGTTCAGCAAAGAGATGCCTACGTCCACGGTGGTGCAATCAGTATTATTTCTCAATATTCTGGGGAATGAGTACAGAGAATACAACTTGTCCTTTGCCCCGGACCTAGGGTTTAATTTATATATGTGTAGGTTAGTTAATGGAGATGATGGATTCCTCCATTTTATTCATCTTCCCTATAACTTCCCTTCATGGGATCGTGCTCCCCCATAACTTCCCTTCATGGGATCGTGGGGAAATCGGATCCATAAAAAAGATGAGGGGCCTGGACTTTGGGCCGCTTGGGCTGGGCTACTCGTCCAGGCTTATAGTGCTAAATTCCGGGTACCCACACTTAATATAAATCATCCTTGGAATCTAAGTTCGCCTAATAACTGAATATAATTCCGGATGTTGTCTTTCGATTTAGGGGTAGTGTGATGTAGAAGGTTAATATATATGGGTATATATTAATGGTTGAGATGGTTTTAAATGGAGGTTCAATATTAAACCAATAAATAGTAAATTATATATATATAAATAAGGATAGTAAAAATGTATTAAAATAAACAAAAATATTATTATTTCGGAAAATATTTTGGACGGATCGGATCGGCATGATATTGGAAAATTCGGATTGGAAATTTGGAAATTCGAAATCAATATATGATTTCCAATTCCATTCCAATTTTTTTCGAAAAATTTTGAATTGAAAAATTCGAAAATCGGAAAATTAAAAAATGGTCTCAAAATTGGAAAAATTCGGATCAGAAAATGAAAAATTCGGAAGTTCAGAAATAACTAACACCCCTACTTGTTCACGTGAGACCACTTGGGGAGGATGATAGTTTGAGTGTTACTAACGAGTGTGAGAGTGAGTGCGATAATGAGGAAGAAAGTGAGCTCCAAATTGCGTTTAGAGATTTGTACGTAGAGAGTTAGGTCTTAGGGTGATATATTTGGAGAGAGAGAGAGAGAGAGAGAGAGAGGTTTTGAGAGGATTTGAGGCATCGGCGAGTCAATTCGAGAAGGTGAAGGTTACTTTGAGTGAGCAGTTGATCATCGTAGGTCAAGAGAAGAGTGAACTTATAGTCTGTGTGTTACAATTAGAGAGAGATCTTAAACGTGCCCATGAGGTAAAGGTCATTTTAGAGAACACATCTAAGGAGGTAGGAAGGATGTTCTTCGGTCCCCCTTTGGGTAATATTGAGAGACTAGGAATAAGTCATGATGGTGCGTGCACTTCCCATATTGGCCCCGAGTCGATTCTCGAGTTTTTGATTGATCCATATGCCTCTCAACCCAACCCACCTAGGCATCCCATTCCGGACAGGAGAGTGCGCTGTAGACATTTTGAGAGAGGTGTTCATTGGCCTGTGTATGTTTGCACCCATTGTAAGAAGCAGGGACACCTTAGGAAATTTTGTTTTAAGTTGGGTAGTGTGTCACATGGATTTTTTCCACGTGTTCCAACACACGCACTCACAAATGATGCTCCTGATGATTACATGGGAGAGTTTGCACCTATTAGGGAGAAAGTTAAGCTTTTGTTCAAGACTTCACATGACTTGATGGATGTTTTTCATAGGATGACACCACCTTTGGAAAACTCCACCGCACCTAATGGTTGAGGTTTAGACTTGTTTTCTAGCATAGGATGATTTTCATGATGATATTTTATGCCTATTGCTAGTATGTACCACTTTTGTATTTATATTTTCTATTTTTGATATATTTTTTGAAAAACCAAAAAGATTTTTATTTTTGTAAAATTTTGGAAAAATACATAAAGATTTTTTATTTTTTGAGAAAAATTTGACAAAGCCAAAAATATTTTATTTTGATAAAATATTTTGGAAAAAGACAAAGTTTTTTGTATTCCATTTTACACCATTTATGGATTGACATTTAGGATGACCAAGTCACAACTTCATTCCATATCTTTGTGACTATATGATAGTGTTTTGATATGCATTATCATTTCATTTTGTGCTTTATAATGTTGTAATAACACTCACTTTTGAGTAA
Source organism: Sambucus nigra (assembly GCA_949130495.1). Lineage (NCBI taxonomy): Eukaryota > Viridiplantae > Streptophyta > Magnoliopsida > Dipsacales > Adoxaceae > Sambucus > Sambucus nigra. Next base: position 320,551,850 of record OX422217.1, read on the forward strand.
TTTATTTTATATTAAATTTTCCATGTGAGGTAATTATATAAAACATTGGACAAAGGAGTAAATATAATTTAAGTAAGTTGAAAGATAATATTTACTAGAATTCTTGCATATTTATTGTTATGTGAATGTAAATAACATTATGTTATGATTCATGGTATCGTTGTGCTTTTAAACGACATTTATGGTTTAAATGAAGTTGGAACATGAAATAATTTACGTGATTTCGGATGCCAATTTAGAGGGCGCGGTTAGTCCTGAAACGTTTGAGAAAGTCAAAATAAGTGACATACTATATTTTTTCAATTCCGGGCACTTTTAGCAATTTATGACTCAATTACGTAGTTACGAGTCATTTTGATGGTGTATTAACATTTTAAGATAGTAATTTATACTTAAGGCACGATTAAGTCTTCCACCCCCTTTCATTTCTCATTTGTGTGTTTCTAAACCTAGAAAGAGAGAGAGAAAGAGAATTTGGGGGAAAAAAAGAAAGAAGAAGAAAAGTGAAGAAATTGGGTTGCTCATGCTTTTACCGGAAAGGAATACGAGATTTCAACCTTAACGCAAGTTTCTTACTTGCTAGTATATGATTTAATGTGAATAAATTGTGTGATTATTGTGTAAATTGGAAATTTGGAGAAATTAATAGGTTTTGGTAAACTTTAGTGTTTAATCCCTAGATCTTGTAGTTTGTGTGATTTAAGGTGGTTATATAGATTTATTGTGGTGTATAATTGTTGTGGGTAGGTTGTTGGTTAATGAAAATGAAGGGAGTGTAGGAATAAGGGTTTTAGGTGTTGGATTTGGCTTTGGATAAGAAGGAATGTTCGAGGTTCTGTGAGGCGCGGTCGACCGCGGTCCTAGGACCGGTCGACCGGCCCTTAAGGGGGAGGAATACTGCTTTCTTCGTTAAGTATAAATTTGATGCACGATCGATCGCGATTCCATGACCGGTCGATCGGTCCTGCCAAAATGAGCTTACTGCTTTCTTTGTTAGGCAAAATCCGAGAGGGCGGTCGACCGCGGTCCCCTAGCCGGTCCCCTATTTTTCCACCCTAAATTGTTTAGGTTCTTCTAGTTTCTTTATTTTAATATAGGGACTTAGGAACCTTCTTGAATGAAGTAAAACAAGAATATTAGATTTCATTAGTATGGTATCTAAGAACCTAAGTTATTAATGAAAGCTGGGACTTAGAATGAGAATTAATTTGGTTAGTTAAATTAGATGTAGATAAATGATTCTTTTATAAAATGAATTAGTTTAGGTCTAAGGGAAATAGAGTGAGGAAATGTGGGCTTCTATAATTGGGTTGAAATGATGTCATACATTATGGTTTGGGGAATGAATGTTAATTCATGGAGATTTGTATTGGAGATGCTTGAACATTGAGGTTTATAATGATGATATTATTCACGTATGGCTCCGGATAAAATGTAATGCATACTTTAAATTGGCACTAAATTGTGAAGTAAATGATTTTGAGAATGTAAAAAGTGGATGTTTTAAAAGAGAAAAACTCGTAAATGATAATTTGTATAAACACACCTCTCAAAATCGCTATCATATGGGAAGTTACGCGCATCAGGTGAAGTCCCATGATGAGTGAATGCAGGGCAAATATAGTCCTCAACCATAGGACCGGTTATTATTGTGTGATTATTTTTCGAAGTGGGGTAATTCCGGGTGTGGTTATGACTCACTGTCAAAGGTATATGGCCGCTTCCCGACGTTGCATTATAGGATGCCCAGGTTGTCTTGTGCGATAGGCCCTGGAAGATGATAGCCATTTAGGGGCACCTCCACTGGGGAAACTCAGAAGGACGGTCTTAGAATCATTATATGATGTGATTATAACTATTCTTAATAAAGTGGAACTTGTAATGATGATAAAGCAATTGGTGAGATAATCTACTTTGAATTTGTTTCTTAGATGGAAAAAGGGAACTGTGAAGTTAAATGGTATAAAAAAAAATTGGATTGGTAAAGCATTTTGTTAAATAAATTGCTTTAAGTATGTTTCCTAAAAAGAAAAAGGAATGGTGCAATTAAGTTGTGTAAAACTAAAATGAGAATTCAGTAAATGAAACGTAGATATTTCTCTCATGTGTATACGAACATTGAGTATTGTCATTGTTATTGCATTAGGTTGTGCTTGAAGATTGAGAGGTGAGAATTTTTATCATTATTTGTAAGAGCGAGATAAGTTTATGATTGATGATAAAATATTCATATGGTGATCATATCAAAACGGGCCCTGACCCGTCTATATCTCTGTTTTGTATGAATTCTTTATTCGCCCAGGTGCTCCACCACAAGGACGCCCGTATTGACCTCTCCATCACCGTTGTCCTGGAGCTATGAAAAATTGCGGATGTTGTAGGATATTCGTTGTAGACCCTTCTATTTCTTTGTACTCTAGCTATTATCAGTTTACATTCCGGTGTCTTACCTAAGTTTTGTACTTGTTTAATATAATGTGATATTTGATTTTAATACTCGGTGTAACCTGTTTGTTTTAGTCTCTTAACCGACAGCTTATTCAGTTATTACATTGTACATTATTTTAATGCCATTATTCGTTTGTTTTGATATCCACCTTCTTTTCAAATTGAATTGTCTAAATAATTTTCTTTAAAATTATAATTTAAATTTTAACACTCTGTTTCTTAAAATAGTTGGTGGTTATCTTGTATTATTATTTTAACGACAGTGATGCTAAGAATGGACCCTCTATGATTCCTGTAATTATTGGAGTATTGGGTTGTCCACCTCTTATTTTAATAAGCGGGTTGTCACAGATGGTATCAGAGTATCAGGTTCTAGTGTCCTAAGGAATCTGTGCGGACGTGTTACGCCTTCAGCGTTGTTTTTGAATTGATGCACAGCCTTAGGATTAAGATCGTTGATTTTTCTTGTAAATTATTGTTCTCCTGCCATAATGTAAAATCTCAGTAAATCTTTTGTTCGATCTTTCAAGATTTATGTGTTGATTGGAAAGGGTATAGGAATACCCAGATGTGAAAATTTGAGGAAAATTTTTCCACCGATTGGGGCAATGTTGAAATAGTAGGAACGGTAGTCCCCATATTTGAAGGAGCATGATGTTTTGCTTATAGAGGAACCTTATGGATGGTTCTAACAGTTACTTCCTTTGATTTATCAGGGCTGAAGGGAATGCTACTTTTTAAGTATTCCTAAGAGGGCCGATTAGAGGGCGACTGTAAAGGAATAGATATATGGGTAAGGAAACCTTGCACCGAAGTTAGGTAGGTACGAGGGAGAAAGAGTCCTTTAATTAAACGATGGGCTCATTAGTAAGCGTTGTTAACACATATGAAGAAATCGTGTTCATGAAACCTCAGTGGTGGACTTCAACCCAAAGAGATTCATGGAAATAAGGAAGTTGAGGCCGGTGGTATGATTTCCTATGTCGAAGCAGCTAAAGGAACTACCAGGGTGATTGTTGGGATCGAAGCTATAGAGTCTGAGATATCAAAAATTTTAACATGGCCAGGATGGCCAAAGATGGTGAATGAGTGTGATGAGGAATGGAGAACCATGTCTTTTGATGTTGTCTGGAAGGAGTTAAAGGACGAGAATAAGGTAATTACATGGAGCATTGATTGCAGTAGTTTTGGTATAGTTAGAACAAGGGTATTGTATCTAGGAATTCTTTGGAGCAGCCACGGTAATTAGCAAGAATGTTGTTGTGAATTTCACCTCGGATAAGGGAAGTGTGTTTCGTGGGGCAAGATTTAAAGCTCGGTATTCTATTAACCTTAGACTCAGGTGTGTAATTCGAGTTTTGTGGTAGTATTGATATTAATATAGAGGTTATATCTATATGTTTTCCTTGTTGGCGAGGTTCTATTTTCTGTCCTTTATTATGAATGGATGATGATATTTGAACTTTTGTTTAGGTTGTGCTACTCGTTATGTCAGTGTTATACAACTATAAAATATTCTGATTTGAGATATAACATATTTATGAGTGTGAGATTATCATATTCGTGGTTCCAATGTGGAACTAGTTATTCTATAATATCTCTCCCGGATACGAGTTGGGACCTTATAGTGATGACTCAAAGTATGTATGAATTTTTATTTTACTTGTTTTATGCTACCATATCTCCACGACCAACAAAGTTAAGTAGTAGTGTATCGGAGGGGTTCCTTGTTTGGATTTCGCTTGTGAGACACTCCACGCATGAACCTTATCTACGTTGGGAGTGGAGAGATGTTACTTTATGTTAGGATGTTGGTTTTGGTAGGATTAACCGATAGTCACGTGATTGTTTAAAGGGATAAAAGTTAATGTGTGGTGCAGAAGCACTGGAAATAGTTCTCTCACCTGATATATGTGGCCGAGACAAATATCAGTAAATCGAACTAAGGCGTATAGCTAGTCCTGGATGGGAAGGCAATTTAGGAAGATGTGCATACATATAACTGGATAAAGGATTCATAATACTTGGCATAAAATAGGCTCCCTGAGTAGTTAGATTTCTATTTCGCTGAAACGGTGGGACATAGAAATAGAAGTGTGTTAGTAGGGTTACTAGCTAGGATTTTTAGCGGTCTCGATTTTGGTGACATAGGACGTTATATCTTGATGAGCGACGAAGCGAGCTAGCAGTGTAACGAGAGGCTTACTTGTCTGGATTTCGCTCTGCGAGACGTCCCACGCATGAAATCGAGCGAACGTGAAAAATTGAGAAAGGTCTTGGGCACTAGGGACATTGTTAGTATAGTACTTATTTCTCGTAGTTAGGGGTAACACATTAATCTTAAGATTATTAGGAAGTAAGGCCTATGGGTCATATGGTGTTGTTTTACAAATGTCGTAGTGGGTTAACCATGAGAAGATTGGTGGGTTGATTTTTTTAAAAGGATCAGTCTTCCAGGAATAAGAAATATGGAATCTTGGGTAACTTGATCCACCAGCCCGAGAAAAATATGAGGCCCATTTTTAGAGAAACTCTTATGTCTATGACCTAGCTTTTGATTTACTGAAGGACAAGTTAACTCCTACTCATAAATTAGCGGTGCCAAGTTTAGGAGTGAACTATTTGGTTATTATAGACGTGTCTCCGTAAGAATGGAGCGATATATTATTACAGGAACATGGGAACATTGCGCATATATCTTGTGGCTTGAACCCTGTGAGGAGAACTATCCTGGGAGGGGAATTAAGTTTATTCACGGACCATAAGTGATAGTACTTTTGCTCTCACAAAAAGAACAAATTGTGTGGTGAAATTTGTGCTTGGATTTCTTGATGGGCTATTAATTTGACTTCCATTATCACCCAGGAAAAGCAAAGGTGATACCGGATACTGAGTAGAAAACTCGTGGGAGGAACTAGAGAAGGCATAGGAAGCCAAGTAGAAGGAACTTAACTAGAAAGATACTATCACTAGGGAATTTATATCAGTGCCGACAAGGACACCTACCATTAGGGTGAGAGTCGTGAAAGAACATGGAAAGGACATTTTTGAGTTCGTCTCCCTATGATCCACTTGTCAATTGATGAAGGTGGACTACTGGCAACAGATTAGATTGTTGCGACTGTTAGAAATACCGGTGCAAAAATGGGAGAGTGTATCCATGGATTTTATCACTGGAATACCGATGTTGTAAAGCGGTCTTGGGTACGAGTGGAGGATAATATGGAGTTTATGATGCATTATGGGGTACCTATCAATGTAGTGTCAGACCGAGACAAGGTTTTTGTGTCTCATTTCTAAAGAAGTTTTCAGGAAACTATAGGGACTGGTTAAGGTTGAGTACCTTCTACCACCCGAAAATAATTGGTTAAAACGGGGAGATACAATGTATGTTGGAGGGTGTATTTTTTATGTACATATTTACTTTTTTGGTGAATGGAAGCAAAATATTCTTTTGGGTTGAATTGGTAAATAATAATTCGTACTAACCCATGAGGGGTATGGCACCGTAGGTGGTGTTGTGTAGCAGGCCGCGTAGATCACATGTTTGTTGATTGGAAGTAGGATATAATAAACTTCTTGAACCTAGAATGATCCAATACATCCTATCGAAGAATGAGTTTATTCAAAACTGAAAACGAATTGCCCAAGATTTTTAGAAGAGCTATGACGACGCGAATAGGAGTATTGTGAAATTTGAGGTGGAAAATCAAATTTAATGCGGGGATTTTTTTATGAAGGAGATAACACACTTTGTGATGAAAGATAAGCTTGCACCGGGTTAAGCAGATTTTTCCCATTGTTGTAAAGGTAGGTCCGGCAGTTCATGTGAGGAATGACCGGTTATTAAATTTAGATTGTGGGAAGTATAGACTAAGATCGAAAATGGTGCTCTTAGTCCAAGTCCCGCGGGGACACCATAATTCCAAGAAATTTACTGGGGAACGAGAGAATGATATTTGAAAAAAATCCCTTTCAGTCTTTTTGTGAGACACGCCTGAATTTTGAGGGAAAAATTCCCTTATTAGGGGGAAGAGTGTAATAACCCTCACTTTTGAATAATTTATTTTATATTAAATTTGCCATGTGAGGTAATTATATAAAACATTGGATAAAGGAGTAAATATTATTAAAGTAATTTGAAAGATAATATTTACTAGAATTCTTATGTATTTACTATTATGTGAATGTAAATAGCATTGTGTTATGATTCATGGTGTCGTTGTGCTTTTAAACAACATTTATGGTTTAAATGAAGTTGTAACATGAAATAATTTACGTAATTTTGGATTGCAATTTAGAGGGCGCAGTTAGTCCTGAAACATTCGAGAAAGTCAAAATAAGTGTCATATTGTATTTTTTTTGAATTCCGGGCACTTTTAGCAGTTTATAACTCAATTATGTAGTTACGAGTCATTTTAATGATGTATTAATATTTTAAGATATGAATTTATACTTAAGGCACGATTATGTCTTCCATCCCCTTTCATTTCTCATTTGTGTGTTTCTAAACCTAGAAAGAGAAAAGAAAGAGAATTTGGGAAAAAAGAAGAGAAAGAAGAAGAAAAGTGAAGAAATTGGGTTTCTCTTGCTTCTACCGGAAAGGAATCCGAGATTTCAACCTTAAGGAAAGTTTCTTACTTGCGATTATATGATTTAATGTGAATAAATTGTGTGATTGTTGTGTAAATTGGAAATTTGGAGAAATTAATAGGTTTTGGTAAACTTTAGTGTTTAATCCCTAGATCTTGTAGTTTGTGTGGTTTAAGGTGGTTATATAGGATTATTGTAGTGTATGATTATTGTGGGTAGGTTTTTGGTTTATGAGATTGAAGGGAGTGTAGGAATAAGGGTTTTAGGTGTTGGATTTGGCTTTGGAGAAGAAGGAATTTTCGAGGGTCTGTGAGGCGAAGGACCGGTCGACCGACCCTTAAGGCAGAGGCATATTTCTTTCTTCATTAAGCATAAATTTGATGCAGGGTCAATCACAGTTCCATGACTGGTCGACCAGTCCTGCCAAAATGAGCTTACTACTTTCTTCGTTAGGCAAAATTCGAGAGGGCGGTCGACCGGTCCCCTATTTTTCCACCCTAAATTGTTTAGGTTCATCTAGTTTCTTTATTTTAAGATATGGACTTAGGAACCTTCTTGAATGAAGTAAAACTAGAATATTAGAGTTCATTAGTAAGGTATCTAATAACCTAAGTTAGTAATGAAAGTTGGGACTTAGAATGAGAATTAATTTGGTTAGTTAAATTAGACGTAGATAAATGATTCTTTTATAAAATGAATTAGTTTAGGTCTAAGGGAAATAGAGTGAGGAAATGTGGGCTTCTATACTTGGGTTGAAATGATGTCATATATTATGGTTTGAGGAATGAATGTTAATTCATGGAGATTTGTATTAGGGATGATTGAACATTGAGGTTTATAATGATGATATTAGTCACGTATGGCTCCGGATAAAATGTAATGCATACTTTAAATTGGCACTAAATTGTGAAGTAAATGATTTTGAGAATGTAAAAAGTGGATGTTTTAAATGAGAAAAACTGGTAAATGACAATTTGCATATACAGACCTCTCAAAATCGCTATCATATGGGAAGTTACGCGCATGAGGTGAGTTCCCTTGGCTAGTGAATGCAGGGCGAATATAGTCCTCGACCATAGGACCGGTTGTTATTGTGTGATTATTTTTCGAAGTGGGGTAATTCTGGGTGTGGTTATGACTGACAGTCGAAGGTATATGTCCGCTTCCTGACATTGCATTATAGGATGCCAATGTTGTCTTGGGCGATAGGCCCTGGAAGATGATAGCAATTTAGGGGCGCGTCCAGTGGGAAAACTCGGAAGTACAGTCTTAGAATCGTTAAATGATGTGATTATAACTATTCTTAATAAAGTGGAACTTTTAATGATGATACATAAATTGGTGAGATAAACTTCTCTGAATATGTTTCCTAGAGAGAAAAAGGGAACTATGAAGTTAAATGGTATAAAAAGAACTGGATTGGTAAAGCATTCTGTGAAATAAATTGCTTTAAGTATGTTTCCTAAAAAGAAAAAGGAATTGTGCAATTAAGTTGTGTAAAACTAAAATGAGAATTTAGTAAATGAAACTTAGATATTTCTCTCATGTGTATATGAACATTGAGTATTGTCATTGTTATTGCGTTAGGTTGTGCTTTAAGATTTAGAGGTGAGAATTTTTATCATTATTTATGAGAGCGAGATAAGGTATGATTGATGATAAAATATTCCTAATTGTCATGCATTTTATTCATATGGTGATCATATCAAACCGGGTCCTGATCCGTCTATATCTCTTTATTTTGCATGAATTGTTTATTCTCCCAGGTACTCCACCGCAAGGACGCCCGTATTGACCTCTCCATCACCTTTTTCCTGGAGCTATGACATTTTGTGGATGTTGTAGGAGATTCATAATAGACGCTTCTATTTCTTTGTACTCTAGCTATGATCAATATACACATTCCGGTGTCTTACCCAAGTTTTGTACTTGTTTAATATAATGTGATATTTAATTTTAATACTCGGTGTAACCTATTTGTTTTCGTCTGTTAATCGACAGCTTATTCGGTTATTACATTGTACTTAATTTTAATGCCATTATTCATTTGTTTTGATATCCATCTTCTTTTCAAATTGGATTGTCTAAATAATTTTGTTTAAACTTATAATTTAAATTTTGACACTCCGTTTCTTAAAATAGTTGGTGGTTATCTTATATTATTATTTTAACTAATGTGATGCTAAGAATGGACCATCTATGATTCCTGTAATTATTGGAGTATTGGGATGGCCACCTCTTATTTTAATAAACGGGTTGTCACATATTGTATCAAAGCATCAGGTTCTAGTGTCCTAAGGAATCTGTGCGGGCGTGTTACGCCTTCAGCGTTGCTTTTTGAATTGATGTAGAGCCTTAGGATTAAAATCAATGATTTATCTTGTAAGATATCGTTCTCCTGCCATAATGTAAAATGTCAGTAAATCTTTTGCGCGATCATTCGAGATTTATGTGTTGATTGGAGAAGGGTATAGGAATACCCAGATGTGAAAATTTGAGAAAAACATTTCCAACGATTAGAGCAATGATGAAATAGTAGGAACGGTAGTCCCCGTATTTAAAGGAGCAGGATGTTTTGCTCATAGATGAACCTTATGGATGGTTCTAACAGTTAGTTCCTTTGATCTATCAGGGCTTAAGGGAATGTTACTTTTTAAGTATTCCTAAGAGGGCCGGTTAGAGGCCGACAGTAAAGGAAGAGATATATGGGTAAGGAACCCTTGCACCATTGTAAGGTAGGTACGAGGGAGAAAGAGTCCTTTAATGAAGTGATGAGCTCATTAGTAAGCGTTGTTAACACGTATGAAGAAATCGTATTCATGAAACCTCAGTGGTGGACTTCCACCCAAGGAGATTCGTGGAAATAAGGAAGTTGAGGCCGGTGGTATGTTTTCCTATGCCGAAGAATCTAAAGGAACTACGAGGGTGATTGTTGGGATCGAAGCTATAGAGTCTGAGATATCGAAAATTTTAACATGGCCAGGGTGACCAGAGATGAGGAATGAGTGTGATGAGGAATGGAGAACCACGTATTTTGATGTTGTCCGGAAGGAGTTAAAGGAAGAGAATAAGATAATTGGATGGAACATGGATTAAAGTAGTTTTGGTATAGTTAGAACAAGGGTATTGTATCTTGGAATTCTTTGGAGCAGCCACTGTAATTGGCAAGAATGTTGTTGTGAATTTCACCTCGGATAAGGGAAGTGTGTTTCATGGGGCAAGATTTAAAACTCGGTATTTTATTAACCTTAGTCTCGGGTGTGTAATTCGAGCTTTGTGGTAGTATTGATATTAATATAGAGGTTATATCTATATGTTTTCCTTAGTGGTGAGGTTCTATTTTCTGTCCTTTATTATGAATGGATGATGATATTTGAACTTTTTGGTTAGGTTGTGCTACTCGTTCTGTCTGTGTTATACGACTATAAAATATTCTGATTTGAGATATAACAGGCTTATAAGTGTGAGATTGTCATATTCGCGGTTCCAAGGTGGAACTAGTTATTCTATAATATATGTCCCGGATACAGGTTAGGACCTTATAGTGATGATTCAGAGTATGTATGAATTGTTATTTTACTTATTTTAAGCTACCATATTTCCACGACCAACAAAGTTAAGTAGTAGTTTATCAGAGGGATTCCTTGTTTGGATTTTGCTTGCGAGACACTCCACTCATGAACCTTAACGACGTTGGGAGTGGAGAGATGTTACTTTATGTTAGGATGTTGATTTTGGTGGGATTAATCGAGAGTCACGTGATTGATTAAAAGGCTAAAATTTAATGTGTGGTGCGGAAGCACTGGAAATAGTTCTCTCACCTGATATATGTGGGGGAGACAAATATCAGTAAATCGAGCTGAGGCGTATAGCTAGGCCTGGCTGGGAAGGAAATTTAGGAAGATGTGCTAAATATAAATGGATAAAGGATTCATAATACTTGGCAGAAAATAGGCTCCGTGAGTAGTTAGATTTCTATTTCGCCAAAACGGTGAGACATAGAAATAGAAGTGTGTTAGTATGGTTATTAGATAGGATTTTTATCTCTCCCGATTTGGGTGCCATAGGCCGTTATATCTTGATAACCAAAGAAGCCAGGTAGTAGTGTAACGGGAGGGTTCCTTGTCTGGATTTCACTCTGCGAGATGTCCCATGTATGAAATCGAACGAACATCGGAAATTGAGGAAGGTCTTGGGCACTAGGGACATAGTTAGTATGGTACTTATTTCTCATAGTTAGGGGTAACGCATTAATCTTAAGATTATTAGGAAGTAAGGCCTATGGGGAATATGGTGTTGTTTTAGAAATGTCGTAGTGGGGTAACCACGAGAAGATTGGTGGGTTGATTTTTTTAGAAGGATCAGTCTTCCAGGAATAAGAAATATGGAATCTTGGGTAACTTGACCCACCAGTCTGAGAGAAATGTGAGGTCTATTTTTAGAGAAACTGTTACGTCTATGACCTAGCTTTTGATTTACTAAAGGACAAGTTGACTCCTACTCATAGATTAGTGGTGCCAAGTTCAGGAGTGAACTATTTGGTTATTATAGACGTGTCTCCGTAAGAATGGAGCGATATATTATTACAGGAACATGGGATCATTGCACATATATCTTGTGGCTTGAACCCTGTGAGGAGAACAATCCCATTCAAGACTAAGAGCACGCTGAAATAATGTTCACCTAAAAGATGTACACGCACTATCTCCTGGGAGGGGAATTAAGTCTTTTCACGGACCACAAGTGATACTACTTTTGCTCTCACAGAAAGAACAAATTGTGTGGTGAAATTTGTGGTTGGATTTCTTGATGGGCTATTAATTTGACTTCCATTATCACCCAGGAAAATCAAAGGTGATACCGGATACTGAGTAGAAAACCCGTGGGAGGAACTAGCAAAGGCACAGGAAGCACAGTAGAAGGAACTCAACTAGAAAGATACTATCACTAGGGCGTTTATATCAGTGTCGACAATGACACCTACTTTTAAGATGAGAGTCGTGGAAGAATAGGGAAAGGACATTTTTGAGTTCGTCTCCCTATGCTCCACTTGTCAGTTAGTGAAGGTGGACTGCCGGCAACCGATTGGATTGTTGCCACTATTAGAAATACCGGTGCGAAAATTGGAGAGTGTATCCATTGATTTTATCACTGGAATATCGATGTTGTAATGCGGTCATGGGTACGAGTGGAGGATAATATGGAGTTTATGAAGCATTATGGGGTACCTATCAATGTAGTGTCGGACCGAGACCAGGTTTTTATGTCCCGTTTCTGAAGAAATTTTCAGGAAACAATAGGGACCGGTTAAGGTTGAGTACCTTCTACCACTCGAAAATAATTGGTTAAAACGGGGAGAAACAATGTATGTTGGAGGGCGTATTTTTTATGCACATAATTACTTTTTGGGTGAATGGAAGGAAATCATTCTTTTGGGTCGAATTGGTAAACAATAATTCGTACTAACCCATGAGGGGTATGGCACCGCAGGTGGTGTTGTGTAGCAGGCCGCGTAGATCACATGTTTGTTGATTGGAAGTAGGAGATAATAAACTTCTTGAACCTAGAATGATCCAATAAAACTGTTCGACGAATGAGTTTATTCGAAACTGAAAATGAATTGCCCAAGATTGTTAGAAGAGCTATGACGACGCGAATAGGAGTCTTGTAAAATTTGAGGTGGAAAATAAAATTTAATGCGGGCATTTTTTTTATAAAGGAGATAACACGCTTTGTGATGAAAGATAAGCTTGCGCCGGGTTAAGCAGAATTTTCCTATTATTGTAAAGGTAGGCCCGACAGTTCATGTGAGGAATGACCGGTTATTAAATTTAGATCGTGGGAAGTATAGACTAAGATCGAAAGTGGCACTCTTGGTCCAAGTCCCGCGAGGACACCATAATGCCAAGAAATTTACTGGGGAACAAGAGAATGATATTTGAAAAATATCCCTTTAAGTCTTTTTGTGAAATACGCCTGAATTTTGAGGGCAAAATTCCCTTATAAGGGGGGAGAGTGTAATAACCCTCACTTTTGAGTAATTTATTTTATATTAAATTTTCCATGTGAGTTAATTATATAAAACATTGGATAAAGGAGTAAATATTGTTTAAGTAAGTTTAAAGATAATATTTACTAGGATTCTTGCGTATTTACTGTTATGTGAATGTAAATAGCATTATGATATGATTCATGGTGTCATTGTGCTTTTAAACGGCATTTATAGTTTAAATAAAGTTGGAACATGAAATAATTTACGTGATTTCAGATGCCAATTTAGAGGGCATGGTTAGTCCTGAAACGTTCGGGAAAGTCAAAATAAGTGCCATATTGTATTTTTTTGAATTCCGGGCACTTTTAGCAGTTTATGACTCAATTATGTAGTTGCGAGTCATTTTAATGGTGTATTAACATTTTAAGATAGGAATTTATACTTAAGGCATGATTAAGTCTTCCATCCCCTTTCATTTCTCATTTGTGTGTTTCTAAACCAAGAAAGAGAGAGAGAGAGAGAGAAAGAGAATTTGGGAGAAAAGATGAGAAAGAAGAAAAGTGAAGAAATTGGGTTGCTCTTGCTTCTACCGAAAAGGAATCCGAGATTTCAGCCTTAAGGCAAGTTTCTTACTTGCTAGTATATGATTTATTGTGAATAAATTGTGTGATTGTTGTGTAAATTGGAAATTTGGAGAAATTAATAGGTTTTGGTAAACTTTAGCATTTAATCCCTAGATCTTGTAGTTTGTGTGATTTAAGGTGGTTATATGGGTTTATTGTGGTGTATGATTATTGTGGGTAGGTTGTTGGTTGATGAAAATGAAGGGAGTGTATGAATAAGGGTTTTAGGTGTTGGATTTGGCTTTGGAGAAGAAGGAATTTTTTAGGGTCTGTGAGGCGCGGTCGACCGCGGTCCCAGGACCGATCGACCGTCCCTTAAGGGGGAGCCATACTGCTTTCTTCGTTAAGAATAAATTTGATGCGCGATCGACCGTGGTTCCATGACCGTTCGACCCGTCCTGCCAAAATTAACATACTTCTTTCTTTGTTAGGAAAAATCCGAGAGGGCGATCGACCGTGGTACCCTGATCGGTCGACCAGTCCCCTATTTTTCCACCCTAAATTGTTTAGGTTCTTCTAGTTTCTTTATTTTGAGATAGGGACTCGGGAACCTTCTTGAATGAAGTAAAACTATAATATTAGAGTTCATTAGTAAGGTATCTAAGAACCTAAGTTAGTAATGAAAGTTGGGATTTAGAATGAGAATTAATTTGGTTAATTAAATTAGACGTAGATAAATGATTCTTTTATAAAATGAATTAATTTTGGTCTAAGGGAAATAGAGTGAGGAAATGTGGGCTTCTTTACTTGGGTTGAAATGATGTCATACATTGTTGTTTGAGGAATTAATGTTAATTCATGGAGGTTTGTATTAGAGATGCTTGAACATTGAGGTTTATAATGATGATATTAGTCACGTATGGCTCCAGATAAAATGTAATGCATACTTTAAATTGGCACTAAATTGTGAAGTAAATGATTTTGAGAATGTAAAAAGTGGATGTTTTAAAAGCGAAAAACTTGTAAATGATAATTTGCATATACACACCTCTCTAAATCGCTATCTTATGGGAAGTTACGCGCATAAGGTGAAGTCCCCTTACTAGTGAATCCAAGGCGAATATACTCCTCAGCCATAGGACCGGTTGTTATTGTGTGATTATTTTTCGAAGTGGGGTTATTCCGAGTGTGGTTATGACTCACTGTCGAAGGTATATGGCCTCTTCCCGACGTTGCATTATAGGATGCCCAGGTTGTCTTGAGCGATAAGCCCTGGAAGATGATAGCCATTTAGTGGCGCGTCCAGTGGAGAAACTTGGAAGGACGGTCTTAGAATCGTTATATGATGTATTATAACTATTCTTATTAAAGTGGAACTTGTAATGTTAATAACGCAATTGGTGAGATAAACTGCTTTGAATATGTTTCCTAGAGAGAAAAAGGGAACTGTGAAGTTAAATGGTATAAAAAAACTGGATTGGTAAAGCATTTTGTGAAATAAATTGCTTTTTGTATGTTTCCTGAAAAGAAAAAGGAATTGTGCAATTAAGTTGTGTAAAACTAAAATGAAAATTCAATAAATGAAACTTAGATATTTCTCTCATGTGTATATGAACATTGAGTATTGTCATTGTCATTGCGTTAGGTTGTGCTTTAAGATTGAGAGGTGTGAATTTTTATCATTATTTGTGAGAGCGAGATAAGTTTATGATTGATGATAAAATATTCATAACTGTCACGCATTTTATTCACATGGTGATCATATCAAACCGGGCCCTGGCCCGTCTATATCTCTTTGTTTTGCATGAATTCTTTATTCGCTCAGGTGCTCCACCACAAGGACGCCCGTATTGACCTCTCCATCACCATTATTCTGGAGCTATGACATATTACGGATGTTATAGGATATTCATTGTAGACGCTTCTATTTCTTTGTACTCTAGCTATGATCAGTTTACACATTTGGGTGTGTTACCCAATTTTTTACTTGTTTAATATAATGTGATATTTGATTTTAATAATCGATGTAACCTATTTGTTTTGGTCTGTTAACCGACAGCTTATTCGGTTATTACATTTTACTTTATTTTAATGCCATTATTCGTTTGTTTTGATATCCACCTTCTTTTCAAATTGGATTGTCTAAACAATTTTTTTTTAAACTTATAATTTAAATTTTGACACTCTGTTTCTTAAAATAGTTGGTGGTTAACTCGTATTATTATTTTAACGACAGTGATGCTAAGAATGGACCATCTATGATTCCTATAATTATTGGAGTATCGGGCTAGCCACCTTTTATTTTAATAAGCGGGTTGTCACAAATGTTTGGAGTCATTAACATGTAATTTGAGATTACTTTCTACATGTTTGACTCTTAGTGTCCTTTAATGCACACTTGCACAGCTTTGTTTGATTATTGTACTTGTCTATCACATGTTGGTCAAAGTGTTTCCATCTCAATCCTATCTTTAAAATGAACCATTGACCATTTCTCCTGAGGAATTTGTTTAATATGAAAAAATGATGAATGAACACGAAAAGGGTTGCGAGTGAATAATAATCATGTCATTAAAGTCACCATTTGAAAAGATCCCAAAATTTTTTAAGGCAATAAAAAGATCAATATTCCAAAAATGGGGGCAATAGGATTTCTTAAAGTTGAGAAAAATAGATCACCCAATAGAAAAATAAAGGATTTATTATTTATGAGGAAGATTGGTTGAAAATAAAATAATAGGTTTGCACGTCCAGACAAAGTCTTGAAAAAGCATTAAATAGTTTTAGATATTATTGGTGTGGGAATCATTTTAAACTTTGATGTGTCGATTAGATTGAGTCGATTTCATATAAATTCACATTTTCTGACACCTAAGGATGATTTTGAGTTCATTCGTTAGGAGTATATGTATTCATCGTGCACATATGTTATGTTTGATTGCATTGATTTTCCTATCGAATTTGTTCACACACATTCATTCTGTATCCACGATTTGGTTATCTTAGTGTAAATTCATGGTGTGTGATTTTTTTTGTAAATTATTTTTGCATTTTTATGAAAAAATTGAAAAATAAAAAATGTTTGGTGAATTCTTTCAAGTATATCCTTCATGATCGTAGTTGTTTGCTATGCTTGTCATAACACTCCATGTTTATTTTTGTTTATTCTTTTCCTTGTCTATTTTGAACAAATAAAAAGGGGGAGAATGAATTATGATTTAATGGGGGAGTTTTACTTATGGAGGAGAATTGAGATTTGATTTTGATTTATGTTTATCTCATTTCAAACTCGACACATCACAAAGGTATTTGTTTCTTGTCTCATGTGTGTAGATACGAAGTTTGATGATCATGTTTCACACCCTGATAATGACAAAGAAAAGTTAGAGATTTGAAGATTTTGAAGAAAGTTTAAGACTTGCATTTTTAGTAACTTTTCGATTTTGGGTTCATGGGAGGGTATTAGATTTGTATAGGACATTTGATTTGATAATTCGGATGTTTTTAGTTTATACTGGCATAGACATAGGGTGATATTTGTAAGGATATATTTTACATTGTCTGTTTACATTAGACTATGTCGTATACCGCTACAACTATAGAAGAAAAGTTAAGGTCCAATCACGCATCACGATGAATCTAAATATCAACATTCTTTAACAATTGAGCCTCTAAAAGATTGATTTTGGTAAGGTTGTGTTTAAGTCCCTTAACGGTTCATTTAAAGCATTGGGATAATTTTTCTAAAATGTTTTTAAACAGTTGAGCCGTAATTTTTCATCATAATAATTTTTTCTAAGTCGTGACGCAGAGTTTTAAAAGAAAAGGATTTTTTGTTTTGGTCATTCAAACGATATCAGTTGTCGTGCAAACTAAGTCTTCAAGTGACATTTCATGTCGCGCGAAGTCTCGCGTGAAGCATTTCATCAAGCGAAACCTTACTGTTTGGGTTTTAATACATCGCTTGATATGTCACGCGAAGAGGGATCTAATGACATTTAAATTCGTTTGAACGATCGATCAATATAGTTCGAGCGAAGTCACTAACTCAGATTTTTATAAATAACTGATTAAATGAGTCTGTTTTCCTAAGAATACGTGAGTTTTTTCATACACAAAAACTGCAAACTGCAGTATTATTTTGTCTTCTTCTTTCAGGGTTTAAACATTTGTTTTTTAATTCACAAAAATCCCAATAGTTTAGTGAATTATTTTGGAACCTAAGATACAACTTTGGTGAAGTTTCTCTTGTAGAGGCGGTGAATCTACGGCTGGCGACTCCGTGTTATAAGGAGTACTTGTGGGTGTTTCTGGCTATTTTGGAGTTGCGTGTTGTTGTGTGTTCGCTGCGAATAATCCATTGTTGACTCTAGGTTACGTGTCTATGTGAGTGTCTGTAGAAAATCATTGCAGATTTATGGTGTATGTAAGTTGCGATTAACCTTTGCATAGTTAAATAAAAGGGTTTTCCCTTTGGAGTTTTTTCATGAAATTTGTGTGTCAGAAATTTATTTGTGATGGTTTGATTTACCCACCTAGATGCATGTGTTAGGTTTCAATTAATTTGGAAAAAATTGACTCTAATTAAATAAGTTTAAAATTGAAAATTTGTGAATTGGCTTAAATCGATATCACACCGCATTAGCACATTTACACAAATGAAAATCCTAGGGGAGAGAGAGAGAGAGAGAGAAGCTCCCCAAATCAACTTTCAATCCTAATACTAACTAAAAACTAACAAAAAATGAAGTCCCTCACTTAAAATGAAGTTTACATATATATACCAACCCCCCCCCCCCCCCCCTAAAGGTAGAGTTTTACGAAAGTGAACTGTATCTGAATCGATTCTGGTGAGGCCTAAATTGATTCTGGTTAGGCAGTCCCCTTCTCTCACTTTGATCCAATTCTAACACGTTGCACGCATCCATAAAATCTTCGCACGGACTCAAAATAACTCACTATCGAAAGCCACATGAATATAATTCAATGCTCTACATGTCGGTGTTTAAATTATCTAGTATAAAATTACTAAATTATCCTTGAAGTTGAAGCACATCTCTAAACATTCTGGGGTCAAAATGATGCACGGTAGGAGGCCACGAGTCCTTGAAGTTTTAACTCGTGATGAAACTTTCCTGAAACGCATCCAAATTCACACTATGAATCAATAATACCTACAAAAGCAAAATATACCTCGCAAAATATATAAACAAATATAATAAATATTGTCTAATTAATGAGCATAAATATAGGAATTAACTCACATGGGGAGGATAAAATGTGCAAGAATAAATGGGTATAACATACAATATCTGGGGAAAATCACACCCCTTAACTTACACAATGCTAGACCCTATAAATGAAATGAAAAGAAGCCATATAGGCAAGAAATACCAAAAAGGGAGTAAATGTGTACAAAGAATAAATGCCACTTTTGCGGGTGAACGATTCCATTTAACATATGCCATAAGCCATTAAACCCCATGTTTACCTTGGTGGATAAGTGTTGTCTCATGAGGATTTTAGGGATGAAACCCACAAACATCAAGTTTCCTCAATAGTATGACCAAACAATCAATAAGACAAGCTCAACAACAACGAAAAGGATTTCAACAAGTTATGAACTAAAAAATTGAGAATTTACCCATTAGTCCATAATCATTAACATTATTAGAATAACTTTATCACAATTAAAACCTTAAATGTGACAGGAAGAGTGATCATAAGTGAAAATTACAATTTAAAAAAACTATTATAATCTGGATAAACATTAAGTGTACATCGATCAAACCTCTTTGGTGATTACACTCGAAAAATGAAAACACTCTGAATGGGGTGTAACACACATGGGCCATGCTGGTATAATGAGTAAATGTAAAAGGAAGCTAGGCCGCACACATGTCATCAATGAAGAATGCTATATATAAAATGAAACATTGTAATCTCAGTGGAATATATCGTTCGTTAATGGAGGTGAAATTATTTTTAATAGATTATCGCAACTATTTAAACTTTTGAATCACATTCACCCTCACAACTCTTTAACTTTTGAATCACATTCACCCTAGGATCAAATAGGAATTCAAGGATTGTAGCGTAGGTTAGACTAGGGTGTATGAAAATAATGGGATATTTATGGATTCAAAGTGTTCGGGGACAACACTTGGGATAAATGGAGCGTGTGGGCAAATTCAAAACTGATAAACAAGCAACGAAAATAGCTGAAGAGAGTGACGAAGATTATTGCTCACTATTTACAACGTGGAATACTTTCTATTTTTTTTCCTTTTTTTCTTTTTTATCACTTTCTTTTCATATTTTCCACCTTCACATACCTAATTACAACCACATAACAAGAACATCATAAAGTCCCAAGTTAGTTCTCAAATCAAGGGTGGGAAAGGTATATGTATGGTTTAAAAGTCCAATGTTGAGTAAGTTACAAAATTTTGGGTTATGAATGGAATGACTATATTTAGTCTCAATTAGGTTTGGCTAAGGAAAACATAGGTCCATATGGGTGTAATAACAAGAAGGGTCTATGATCTTTTCCTAAGGCCTACATAATTCTTTAGTCAAACTAATGTTAAAAATATGATTAAGTAACACATTTCAAAATGAACTTAATTAATGAATGATTAAAGAAAGAAAAGTGAGATTATCGATGACTTTAATATTTTTAAGGAGGAAAGAGTAATGTATAGACACTCACAAATGAATAAACAATGCAATGCTCACTTGGAGTAAATATATAAAATGCAACAAAATATCACTGAGCTATAAAAGCCTTAAGATGAACCGCTTAAACCAAAAAAAGTAAATATGATTACGGTTTCAATGTTTAATTCATGAAGTTTTCCACAATATAATTGATTTGAGGACTAAGGTGCAATACCCCACATTTTTTATGATTTAAATAATTATGGGATTATTTATTACAGCGGGATTAATTAAATTTAAATGTGAAGAATTAAATTGTTAATTAATCCGAATCTAATAAAAATAAATATTAACTAGAGTGCTAAGGGTTAATACTTATTAGTTTAATATTACTGTGCAATATGTAATATGGAACTATACACTTTGGTAAATTGTCGAGAGATAATAATACGACAGTTTAGTGAATTAAGTCAGACGCGCGTGTGAGTCATGTCGGGACTAAATTGGTGGAATAAATATATCAATTATTTTTAGTAACTTGTATGATGATTTTGAGTGTACCGTTGAGTCTGGAAGGGTCGAAATAGTCAAAATAGTATACTCGGGTGTTTAGTTTGGGTCCGGGGGCTATTTTAGGCCTAACCGGCACCCCAAAAAGGGCATTATGGTAAATTGGATTTTTAGGCCTAGTTAATGGACGAAAATTAGGACTTAATTTATCAGTCAAAATAATTGCATTAGGGTTAGAAAGCTAGAGAATGTAAGAACGGCCATAGAAACTGTGAGGGAGAGCTTTCGCCAAGAGAAGAGGGTCAAATCGACATCACCGTGCGCAACCACCACCACCACCGTGTAGATCGGGATGAGGGGAACACACCCATACCAACATCATCAAGAAATCTGACTACTCACTCAAGTCAAGTGTTTATAACTTGTTGTATTTCGGTATTGATTTGATTCATGTTAGTGTAGGATTGTTAGGATTATGTTATAGGTTATAAAAATGGTGAAATTGAGTAATTTGAATGTATAAATAAATTATGTGATTTATTAGATTGAAACCCTTAATGTATATAGACTGGATATCATGTTTTAAGGAATTTATATGTAGAAAAAATCTAGAAATTATGGCTTCTTGAACATGTATTGGAAGAACTAGGGTTTTGAAAAATTTAAATTGGGGATTTCACGTTTTATGAATGATTCGTAATGAATTGATGATTCTAGGATGTTTGAATTCATATGTTATTGATGGGGTTTCGATGTGGAACTGTTTATTTGGAGTTTGGAGTGTTGAATGAGAAGATTTGAGGTTAAAAATTGTGGAAAACGTTGGAAAATATGGGCAGGGGACGAACAGCGAATTCTCGCGCGAAGTCGTTCTAGCGAGATTGCAATCTCGCGCGAAGTAGTTCGAGAGACATGTGGCAGTCGTTCAAGCAACTTTCCACCTCGTTTGAGCGACAGAGTGAAGTTTTGATAATTTCTTTTAGGGCCCGATTTTGAGTTTATTAGTTCAGAAATGAGAAATATATTTTCTAATAATAAACTTCAGTAAGGCAGAATTTCAGAAGAAGTATGAGGAGCTAAATACTTTAATGAATTAGGTACGGAGAGAATATACCGTAGAGATTTCGAGAGGGAGAATAACCCAATAACTATTACGGAATGTTGAAATCAAAATTTGTAAGAAAAGCATATATGTAGGTGATGGAAATAACAATTTATTATAATCGGCGTGTGTATGCCTATTATGTATTATTATTATTAAAGGCACCAATGGGTGATAATCCGGGGGTGTGAGAATTTTATTATTATAGGGGTACTAATGGGTGATAACCTGGGGGTACAAAAATGTATTGTAAGTGTACTAATGGGTGATAACCCGGGGGTACAAGATTATTTAAATAAGTGTACTAAAGGGTGATAACCCGGGGGTACAGTATATTGAATAGGTGTGCTAATGGGATATAGCCCGGGGGTGCAGTATCATGTTATATATATATATATAGGGCAGATGTGACTATATGTATATATGTATGAGAGTTGTGAATCAATCTAATGTGTATAGTAATGAATATGGGTAGGAAAATTTGTTAAGAAAATTCTAATCGTATACTTGAATTTTTATGAAATTGGAAAATGTATTAATTAGCTTTTCATCATAGGCTAATTGGATAACGTATTGTATGGGCGATACAGTTTTACTAATAGTGAGAGTAAATACTATTAGGATGGATTCAGACTAGTTATATTGGGAGGTATAGCTAAGGAGGAAATTTAGATAGCGTTAGGCATGCACAATATAAGAGAGGTGAGAATCTCAAGAGAGAGTTCGAACTAACATGTACTTGATACTTGCTTTACTGCAAATTTTAAATACTTGCTTAAACAAATATTTTTACACATCGGGCTCTGACCCGTTTCTTGCATCTTATCTCTCTCTTGTTGTATATATGTATTATATCAGGTACTCAGCCACAGGGACATCAGTCTTAGAGTTTCGAATTGTGTGGCATGCTGTAGCTGTTGTGGGAGCTGCAGGACTTTGTTTAGACGCTTCGATTATTTCATTCCTATTCATTATGACATTTTCATTAGGGCATGTGTCGCCCCTTCTTTAGACAGTTTCATAGATTATGTTACTCTAATTCTCGTTCATCTTCATTTGGATTGATGGCTAGTATTGTTTTGGTTTAGAGTTTTGAACTGGGATGTTCAATCCAGTCTTATTTATTTCAGCATGCGATTTTGATTCAGTATTTGTATTAATTATTTGTGCGTGGATGTTTACATTAAATAACTTGGTTTGGTAAATAAATGGTTCTTAATTAATAATAAAAATGTTTTGACACTTAGCTTAATTATATTAGGTGATTAAATAAGTTATTGCGTTTTCGACAATGATGCTAAGAATGAACCAACCGAACATTCTGTTTTAAACTTTATAAAGGACTGATCACCCGATATTTAATTGGGCGGGGTGTCACATAAGTTCTAATAGTTTTTAAAATTGAGAACATGAATCATTGAATTATAGGAAATAATGGAAAAATGCCCAATAACGGGTAAAAAAAGAAAGAACATATTATTGAAAATTTTCAAACTTTTCAACCAAAAAGCATACTTGTTAAGAAAATGCAATCAAATCCAAGAAACTACAAATGAATGGGGAGAATAAATCATATAATTTACTCCTAAAGGTTTTTAAAATGGAATGGGAGGTGGCACGCATAGAGGAAATATTTTCTTTATGGAAAGCAACTCATGTAAGTAATCCTCATCGGTGAAAGGATTGAACATTTTAAAGTTTTGAACCGAATCATAGGACTAATGTAATGGTTTGATAACAGTGAATTGAAATGGAAAGGAAATAAATTCAATCTCAAGAGATTTAGCATCCCTCTAAGATTGAATTTGAAAGGATAAAGATTCACTTTCAATGAAATAATCTTCTAAAAATATTTGAGGTGACGAACAAGTCTCAACATCCTCTTTGTTTTTCAAAGAAGAAATCATCTCATTAGAAAGTGATTCAATTTCCAAATTCTCGCCATTTTCGTTCTCCATTATTCCTTGGGAAAAAAGAAGAATGATTTATTCCAAAGTAGGCATCTTTGGTCCAAAAACCTCGAATTTCTCATTAGGTACAAAACATTCCTCGCCTTACCTAGTATCGAAAGAAAAATTATTGTTGGATTTGAATCATCCATCTGACTCTTGTTACCAACAATGATTTTGTATCATTATCTCCCGATGCAGAAAAAGAAAGATAATAGAATTCCTCATCGTACTAGTTATGACATGGTCACTATGACAAGTTCTTCAAAAAGCAAGCTCCTTATGCCATTACGGATTGTGAGTGGAAGCAATTCCCCATGAACCATATGCTAAGAACTTACTAAAGGATCCATGCTCCATTATCCCTAACTCTCGATTCAGATCAACCTCATACGTGGGACGTATCATGAAAAAAATCCAAAAAAGGAACCCTCTAGGCACACTTCAGTCTATTCAAATTGATTGTATATTGCGTGGAACCCCTTAAACGATCATTTTTGTAGATAATACAAACCCTAAACGACAAAGCTCTATATTAGTCAAAGAACACAGTGAGAAAAATAGATGGACGGATGCACTCACGATCCCTAGGACACTATAACCTGGAATGATCTGATACCAACTTTGACAGCCTTTAAAATCCATATAAAGGCTGATCAAGCCCTATATAAAAGTTACGGGAATAAAAAACATTTGGTAACATTCTCATTATAATGATAAACTAAAACTAAATAACTAATAAAAATGAGAGATAATAAAAACTGAATAACATAAACTATATTTAATACTAATATATCAACGATATAAATAAACCAACTCTAGAATCAAACTGTATCTCAAATAATGATAATAATATCTGCTATAAGTACCGCATGCACAATAATATAACTCGGTATAAATGAATGCAATTTCCAGTTAGTAATAAAATGAATACAAGAGATAGATAAATTGCACTGCTTGACTTCTACATTATAAGAAGTGATACAGAATGTCGCCAGAGATGCTCCTCCAATGATTAACCCAAGTCTAGGGTGGCAACATAGCGTAAGACCTAGAAAGTAAGAAAATTAACAGAGTTAATAGTAATCCTATTAGGTGAAAGATTATAACTAAATTTGGCTCTTCTCTCTTTTAAGTATATTTTAAGTTATTAGTTACCCAACCTAACAACGTAAAACATCACGCGGCTCTACTCCCAAGCCCATGTGTGATCGATGTAATTAAAGTTTAAAACTTAGTTCTTTAATCATTATTAATTGTTATTACATTATAATAGTATTCTCGTACCTAAGAATATCTTGTTAACTGATCAATGTACAACTAACGGTTTAAGAAGCCATATCTCAAAACTATAGGAATATGCTAACTCACGCCATAATAATGACATACGTCTCTAGTATATATACAATACACAAATCTCAAATCATAAGAGTATAAATCTACACATCCATACAAGAATATATATACATATCTAGTATATCACATAAATCGGTACATCTGTCCCTAGTTAGCAACGCATAATCACATAAGGTGGGATAAATACAATCTCTCATCTTAACATCCACACATAGGGATAGCCCTCGACATGTATAAGCAAATGGGTTAGACTAACGCCAACAGATAATAAAGGCCTCTCCCTATCGCCTTCGGGGATCACTTGCACGTACTAGGTAAGACCTCATCACTCACAGAGGGTAAATCAATATGATTTATTATAATTTTTTAGGCTACAATACCCTAGACTATACGATAACCATCAGTTGCATATCCAACAACTATACGATGATAACCCCCATATATTCCTTTGGGATATAGGTATGTAGGCAATAGTGTCCTAGATAATATGATCAAGGTAAATACCATCTCATCACCCCTGATTCACGTCACAAAATCCCCAAAAGGAATCCCCTCAGTATGTCATCCATACATATGGTATGCATGGCACATAAACACGCAATGAAGTATAACTCCAACTAATAGGTAAAATCAAATATATCCAACTCTACCAGATCTCACATAAAAACCATAACAATACATAAGGGTATTACATGCACTAACCCTAATTGACCCTATACAATATTAAACCTAATCCTCAAGACCTTTAAAGTCTACTACCGCATTCCCCCTCGCTAATGAGAACCATTCAAATAATCTGCTACCCTTTACCACGGGTTAGCGATCATAGTCTAAGACATCCCTACTGTTAAGAGTTAACATACACATTCTTAGATATCCAGCATAGCTCGAGTCTAGACCAAAACACTGTGTCCCCCTATAAAGTATTCATCCTGCATAACTCATGCTATAACGTACACATGATAGAAATATTACTAATGCACGTAACACTAACCCAATATCTCGAGGCTCCACTTCTAGGTCTTATAACGTACTTAACTCACGTATGAACAATCAATATAAAACAACCCCACTCTAGGGTTTACGATTAATTCCTAATCTCCTCGAAGGATATAAGCCCTATGCTTAATTTCACTAAGTCTTAACACACCTCAGACATCCAAAGTTAATCCTAAAGCCTCTCAACCCTCCAATTATCAATCCTTGATACCTCTTAGTAAAACACTCACTAAATATCCAAAAACAATCAGAAAAATATGAAACTGGTGGCCACGCATTATTAATTAAAAGATCTAAAACTTTATGGGCAAAATAGATTGGACACTAGGCCAATCTTTTCATATCTGGGCGAAATTAAAGGTTCCCTAAATTCATAAAAATAGCGGCCCAACTCAAAATCCAATCAACCTAAAAGTCTTTAAACTCATTACAGCCCCTCATGCTTCATATATAATTGGTATATCATCACCCAAACATAAAATATAATGTTTTAATCCAAAAACGCAAGATTAAAAGGGTTAATTTCCAACTTTCACTCAAGAACCCTAGTTTTGTCAATTTCAACCAGATTCTATAATTCTAATCCAAATAAAGATATTTATCAGGGGGATTTTATATACTTTGGATTTTAAAAAATACTTCTAACAATATTACATTAATTCTAACCTCAAATCATAGATATTTTCTTTCAATTTCAATAATAGGCTTAATGGACATTTTACTTAAAGACCTAGTTAAGTTAATTAATCAAATCCAATTCTTATTTGTTTAGATTTTAATGAATAGGAACATAGTAACACAAATACAATTACTATTCACCACTTAATACAACTTGTCTCTTAGTGGATTGAGAAATCACACCCCAAAATCTCCAAGTCTCTTATCTCCTCTTGAGCCTCCTTCTCTCTAGCCTTACGTTGTCTCCCTAACTCGTGAAATGAGTTTAATGAAACCTTAGGGCCCAATATAAACCTCATTAAAATGAACCAACAACAAACCCAAATGACTTAAAACACTCCTTAGGCCCTATATTAACCCAATGTACAAAAACCCACTATTTTAAGTCATAAACATACATTCTTTGCGTCCAAAATACCAATTAGCCTATTTGCGTTCAATAATGTCAAACTAAATCATCTTATCTAGAAAGCATGGTAAATGTTAACTACAACAATGGAATTAAATAAAGAAATGAAATAAAATAATAAATAAATCTTCATCATCATCCTTTCCTTAATACCTTCATATGGGGTCAGCCACATGGATTCCCCTTTTCCATTCTAATCTATTCTATGAAATATTATCATTCAAGTTTAATTCCTTAATATCTTTCCTAATAATTTCCTCCCACGATAGCTTAGGGCAACCCCTTTCTCTTTTACCCTCTATTTTTAATAATCTTCCTCTTATTTTGGTTCATCTATCGGTCTATGCAACCCATGTCCATATCACCTAAGTTTACTTTCTCTTAATTTATATCTAATGAGAGTTACTCGTAACTTTTCTCTCGCGTACTGGTTTTTAATTTTGTCCTTTCTAGTAATTCCTATTATCTATTGGAGCATCCTCATCTCATTAACATGGAGACTTTATTCATGTTTTTTCTTTAACCCCAACACTTCGGTCTACATAAGGTCACTGGCCTAATAACTGTTTTATAAAATTTTCCTTTTAATTTATTAGTTATCCTCATATCGCATAACACCCCACTTGTTTGTCTCCATTTCATCCAACCAGTTGATATTCTACTCGTAACATCCTTATTAATATCTCCATTACTTTATAACACTGAACCTAAATAATAAAATTTATTAGTTTGGTTTATCACTTTTTCTTCAATTTTTAACATTAAGCTACTTGGCGCATCATTATTAAATTTACATTCCATAAATTCTGCTTTATTTCTATAGATTTTTAGTCCCTTAGACTCTAATATTTTCCTCCAAGTGTCCAATCTAATCACTAAACCCTCCTTTGAACTGTTTACTATAACTTTATCATCCACAAACAACATACACCAGGAGACGTCTTCTTGTATGTCCTTAGTAATCTCATCCAAAACCACGACAAATAAGTAAGGACTTAAGGTCGATCCTTGATGTAGACCTACTTTAATTATAAAGTCATTACTTTCTCCACATGTAGTTCTTACTCTAGTCTTTGTGTTATCATACATATCTTTAATAACTTTAACATAACTCATATAGATTCATTTCCTCCTTAAAGCCCACTAAATTGTATCCCTAGGTGCTCTATCATAAGCCTTTCTAAATGTATAAAAACCATATATAATTTTTTATTCTCACTTCTACATTTCTCCATTAACTATCTTAGTAAGTAAAGAGCTTCCTTGGTGGATCGCCCCGACATAAATCCAAATTGATTATCCGAAGTAGTTGACTCATTTCTTAATCTTTGTTCTATAACCTTTTCCCATAATATCTTAGTGTGATTCATCAGTTTGATTTCTCTATAATTACTGGAATTTTGTATATCCCCTTTATTCTTTTTATAAAGGTATTATAGTATTTTCCTCCATTCATCTGGAACGTTTTCTTCTCTTAAAATTTTATTAAATAAACCTGTTAACTATTCTACCCCTAGACTTCCAAGGATTATACACAGCTTTATTGGTATTTTATTCGGGAAAATCTCTTTATTCTTTCCCATTTTTCTTATTATTATATCTACTTCCTTTTCAGTTATCGGAAATTCCATTCCTATATTTGGTTAAATATTTTTTATATCTTTTTTGGGATATTCTTCATACAATACCATTCCTAAATAAATGAAAACAAGTAATAAAAAAAAGCATGGAAACAACTTAAGAAATCTTGAATTAATGAAGAAGAAGGTGAATAGTAACTTACATAACAAAGAAATTGATAGCCATAAGAAAGAGAGAAATAAATCTCCCAAATCAACTCTCAACTCTAATACTAAGTACGAACTAACTAAAAATGAATTCCCCCACTTAAAATTAAGGTTACATACATATACCAAATAAAAAACCATAAAAAGAGTTTTTCAAAAGTGAGCAGTACCCATATTGATTTTTGTCATTCCCGAATCGATTCTAGAAGGCAATCCCCTTTTCTCGCTTTGATCCAATTCTGACATGTCGCATGAAAACAATCATAAAATCTTCTTACGGACTCGGAATGATACTTAGTCAGAAGATGTGCGAAAATAATTCATTACTATAAATTTTGGTGGTTTTAAACCCTCTAAATTGTGTAATATATAATTATCAAATTATCCTTAAAGTTGAAGCGCATGCCAAAACTTTCCAAACAATGCCATAACTTCATCATTAGGGATCAGAATGATGCATGGTCGGTGGCCACGCAAAACTTATTTGATGATCTAAATTTTGATATTTTTATACTATACAAAATATGGAGTTTAAAAATTCTAAATTGCCCTTGAAGTTGCATCTTGCAATGAAACTTTCTAAACGCGCCTCACTTTACACTATGCATCCATAATACCTAAAAATGCTCAAATAACATCGCAAAACATATAAATATATAGAATAGAGGTTTTATAGTTAACTAGAACGAACATTGGAATTAAGGTACATGAGTGGGATAAAATAAGCAGGAATAAGGGAGTATAAAATACAATATTTAGGACAAATCATGCTTGAAGTTTGGGTTGAGTTTCAATCTCTCTTTGGATGTTTTAATTTTTTCAATGCTTCCCTTATTTATTTTTATGTGTTCCCCTTTGAACTCTACAGTTAACTCTTGAAGTTTACGGTGATAAGGAATATGCCATCGCATCCAAAATGACATGTTAATCAACTCAGTTAAAAAGTGACCCAGTCAATTAACATGTTATTGAAAAGAATTATAAAAAATATATATTATTAATATTAATTAGTAGAAAATTAAAATATTAAGATAAAAATTTTAAACAATCAGAAAAAAGTCCCTCTCTCTTTTTCTCTCTTTGAACACACTCTGTGTGTGTGTGTGTGCGCGCGCGCGCGTGAGCGCAAACAAATGCACTAATACCAAATGAAATTTGTGTATATACTGTAAAATTAAAATATCGAGGAAGAATTGAAATTCACCACAAATTTTAGGGATTAAAATATTTTTTTCTCTCTCTATATATATTATAGGTTTCATGTTATGTATACATGATCACATTTATGATGTACTAATTTTGTGGAAATTAAATCAACCAAACTTGATCCAGATAAAGGGTACGTGATTTATACATTTATTACATTAACATTTATAGGAACAAATTTATACCATGTAGTATTATTGCAATCATGAATCAATAAGGAGTTAAAAAGAGATAATTAAGAATCACGAATACAGGATACTTATATAATACAACATGAATATTTTTATACCAATATTGTAATATCTTTTGTTATTTAGAATACAAATAATTGGCATAATTAATTAATAAATAAATTTATAATTTTAATAATGAAGTATCAATGGGAGAAATATATATTAATTGTAATTGTCATTTGTGCATGCGGTTATTCTAAGTTGTACAATTTTAAATTAGTAGTCCAATAAGTTAAATGGGATTAAAATGAAATAAAGGAACTAATTTAATTAAGTCTGCAAATTTATTTTGGGCTAAGGTTTATGGACAAGCCCATTGGGGTTTAGGGAGAAACTCTAAGGGTAAAAGAGTACTTAGAGTGTAAATTCGGAATAAATATTAGGGTTTAGCATATATGATCCTGAGTGTAATGACCTATCTAATTGAAGGAAAGAATTAAGAATTTTTTGATTTAAAATAAATCAAAAATAAAATGGAAAAGGAAGGAGGGCCGCAACCTCTCACATCGAGGCCGAACCATGGTTATTAGGCCATGACCATGGGTTCCTACCCCGCGACCCCAAATGTGATAGCCTGGGCCACCCATAAAACCTACTACCTAAGTGGCTTTATAAAACTTATTATGCACAAATTTTAACCTAATTGTAGATCTTTCTCTCAACCTATAACTCCTAAAAACACTCCACTCTCTCTGTCTCTCTCTCTCAATCCTCAAACCACCATTAACAAAGATTGAACAAGAATTCACAAAGAACAAGAAGAAGACGATTAAAAGAAGATTTCAAGAACATTGAAAAAAGGAATTGAAGATCACCAATATAATTTCAGACTTTTCAAATACTAAGGCAAGGTAATTTTCTATTCTCCTCATTTTATATATGTAATTGGTGATTTTCACCTAACATAATTATTTAAGATTAAAACTTGATTATAAATAATTAGGTTATCACATGCTTTTATATTTAGACTTCATATATGATTAAAATTAGACTACAATTCATATTATAGTATAACATAGTTCTTTATTTGTATGGTGCATAGTTAAATTAGTGAAGGATTATGATAATTCAAATGTTATATTCACATGCTTAGGGAATTGGAATTTAATAATTTGTTAGATTCATATACTTGGAAGTTATATGTCGTGAATTCATGAAAGAGTAACTAATTAACCTTTGTAAGGACATAATTTTATAAATGTCCGGGGTAGAATCGAGGATTTTTCTGTCTTCCCTAGATCACGGTTTGTATGTCTGATACCGCTACATTCGGCACGTCATCACGATCATCCACGCCGGCCTTTATCCGAATCCATGCATCCATCATCTTCACACGTGCAACATGCTACTTGTGACGTGCTGCTCAACCGATTCCAACTACTCCATGACACATTATTGGTAAAATGATTTATTAGAGTTGTTTATAATTTCATAAATATTTAGGAATTTTTTAGAAAATATTTTTTGAAGTCTGAATTATTTTTTTTATCAAAAGCAGAATTTTTTCTAAGTGTAGAAGAGGACCTTTTTTGGGCAGCCTGCTCGTTCAAATGAGATTAACTGTCGTTCGAACGAGATAGCATCTCGTCCCATGTCGTTCGAACTACACATGTCATTCGTTCAAGAGAGATGCCTATCTCGTTCGAACAACACCGCTGCCTAGATTTTTGTATCAATATTTGTCACTTTCTACACATCTTTTAAAAACTTTTTCCAACTTTTTTTCTGCAAAAGCCAACCTATGACGGCTCTCTTTATTAGATTTCACTTTTTAAGGCTTTATGCCTCTTTATAAGCAAAATTCACTCCCATCTATCAGGGAAGATTTTAAAAATCTTCAAGGATTTATTTTTACTCATTTGGAGTATTTTGTGGAGAAGCCAGTCTCTTCTTCATTGTTACGCATTTGGAATTCTTGCGGGAGATTCCAGACGACGACATCGGAACCCACACTACGGTTATTTCGTATGTCACACTTATTTTCATTACAATCCGTGTAACCGTTCTTTACAAGTTATAGTGAAAATAAATGGTTTTGCCCTACGGGGATTTTTCCTTATATTTTATGTCACGTGCTTCATTTATTTGTGGTTTGACACACGCACACACGTTGGTGCAAGTTTAGGGGCTGAATTTATTCTGTTTAAAAATATACTCTAATTAAATATGGTTTTCTTGGAAACTTGTGAATAATTTTTATTTGATATCACACACCACATTTATTTCACATTTTTCAAATTGGTATCAGAGCGGGTTGCGCTAATTTATCGCGTATTCCTATTTTTCATAAAATTGTATGATATTGATTTTTTTTGAAAAATCTGTTTCGTGTTTATTCGTAATTTTTCCAATGGAACGCACATCTAATGAGGAACCTATTTTTGAAAAAGTTCACGACAGTGCTGAAAATTTATAACTTTTGAATTTGAATCTTTGCAAAAGAATTAAAGTTTTGGAAAAAGAAAATTCTCGTTTTAAATTCGCAATGGACCTTTTGCAAACGGTTCAAAATCAAAGAGATTTTTGTGGTGAAAAATTTGTTTCCTTGGACCATGACTGTGTTACTTTAAAATTGTCCAAGAAGGAGAGTGTTGATAAAGTCCTATTTTTAGAAAAGGAAGTGGAGGACTTAAAAAATTTTAGGGTTCCCGTTTGTGCCATCGAGGATAAAAAAATTAATTTATGATTTTACGATACTTGAAAAGATTCTTAGGGGTAAGTTTGTTTTAATTGAGGGAGAGAGAGATACCCTTTTAGGAATTGTTGAAAATTTGAAAAAGGAATCCCTATCTTGGAAGAGTCTAATTCGTTGCTTGAATAAAATATATTGAAGTTGAAAAATAATTTAAATGATTCAAGTAGGTTTGACTGTGATGGTAATGGCTCGTCGTGTTCTAATACTTCCATTGCCAAAGCCAAAACCATTATTTGTCTTAGAGGGTCAACCAATCCCATGGACGTTAGAAAAGA
This sequence comes from Sambucus nigra, assembly GCA_949130495.1. NCBI lineage: Eukaryota > Viridiplantae > Streptophyta > Magnoliopsida > Dipsacales > Adoxaceae > Sambucus > Sambucus nigra. The sequence continues at coordinate 320,585,305 of OX422217.1, forward strand.
TCACACTTTAGGTAACATTCGTCCCGTTTTCACATGCTCATATTGTGGCAGGAAAGGTCACCTTAGGATATTTTGTTTTGATCTTGGAAGATATCCTAGGAAGTTGATGTCTAGTGTTTCGTTAGTTTCCAAAAAACCCACGTGTCATGTGACATCCGTTTGGGTTAGGAAATCTCTTTTGGATTCGCTAGATTTTAGACTTGTTGATTCTCACTTGCTTGCACATGATTCTTCTCTTGCCATATCATATAGATGATTGTGTTCTCATGTTTGTCGTACGCTAGTTTTTTATTCATAATATGTATGCTTGCTAGCGTTATGACATGTATTTTTTTTTGTATAAATTTTTTCTTTTGAAAAATACAAAACGATTTTATTTTGATAAAATTTTTTGAAAAATCCAAAAAGTTTTTTATATTTTGTTTGCACCTTTTATGGATAAACACTTAGGATGACCAAATCATAACATCATTCCATATTTTTCATGTGACTATTTGATAGTGTTTTGAGACAATATATCATGTCATCTTCGTGCTTTATAATGTTTGGAGTCATTAAGATGTAATTAAGTGTTAATTCCTACATGTTTGACTCATGATTTACTTTATTGCACACATGCATGGATTCATTTGATTATTGTGCTTGTCTTATCCATTGTTGGTTGGGTGTTTTTACTTCAATCATGTCCTTAAAATGAACCAAGCGTGATAAAACTTGATAAGAAAGGTGTGCATGTAAGAGTCGTTAGTGAGTTTGTGTACTTTGTTTTGAAAAATGGTGAAGGGCTAATTATCTATCCTTTGAGATTAAGCCACCATTATATCGGACCTAAAAAATTGAGAAATTTTATTATCCGGGGTCCAAAGAGGTTTAAAGGAGACCGAAAAAAAATTAAAGGCAATAAAAAGAAATTCATGCCAATTATGGGCCAATTAGGTTTTTGCACCAATTCTCCAAAGTTTGAGAATTTAGTTTAACGCCTATAAAAGAAAATATATATATGAGGGAGTTTGGTGGGAGATTTTATAACGGTTTTGCACGTCTTTGAAAATCTTGAAAAAGCGCTAAATAGTTTTGGACGTTATAGGTGTCAAAATCACTTTGACTTTGATTTGTTAGTTTGCATAAGATGATGTCATCTAAATTCAACAAATTTTTTCCACCCAAGGATACTTTTGATGTTCATTCGTTACGAGTAAACCTACGCATCGTTCACATATGATTGATTGAGTTCATTTTCCTATCGAATGTGTTCACACCCATGCATTTCGTTTCCATGACTTGGTTGTTTTAGTTTAAATCCATGGTGTGATTTTTAGTATCTTATTTTTCTGTAAAAATTTTGAAAAATTCAAATATAGAAGATTTCTTTGTGACATTTCCCATATTCTTTGTTGTATATTTTGTGTATAAAACACTTTTTTTTTAAATCAAAAATATTTTTTTTTCTTATGACATTTTTCATATTTATGCTTTTCATATCTATATATTTGGGGACATCATAAAAAAGGGAGAAGAAATTATGGGGGAGAAATTATTTCAAACTGTTGTGTGTCACGAGTATTTGCTTTATCTCATGTGTGTATGTACAAAGTTGATATCTATTGGATTGCACACCCTGATGAGAAAAGCTTTGGGAGTTTCTGAAGAGTTGAACTTTTGAAGATGTTAAAGTTTGATTGAATACCTGTCATTTAGTATTCTCAATTTGAGGGTTTAATGGGAATATTATCTTATATGTCATCTGTTTTAGGGAGATTGTATAATTCGGATTTTTTATGTATGTACCGACGTAGACATAGGGGGGGATTTGTAAGGACATAATTTTATAAATTTCTGGGTTAGAATCGAGGATTTTTCTGTCTTCCCTAGATCACAGTTTGTATGTCTAATACCGCTACATTCGGCACGTCATCACGATCATCCACAGCGACCTTTATTCGAATACATGCATCCATCGTCTTCACACGTGCATTATGCTACTTGTGACGTGCTGCTCAACCGTTTCCCACTACTCCACGACACATTATTGGTAAAATGATTTATTGGAGTTGTTTATATTTGCATAAATATTTGGGAATTTTTTAGAAAATAATTTATGAAGTCTGAATTATTTTTTATCAAAAGCATAATTTTTTCTAAGTGTAGAAGCGAACCTTTTTTTAATAGTGTGCTCGTTCAAGCGAGATTACACTGTCGTTCGAGCGAGATAGCATCTCGCGCTATGTCGTTCGAACTGTGCGTGTCATTCGTTCGAGCGAGATGCTTATCTCGTTCGAACGATGTCGTCGCCTCGATTTTTGGATCAATATATGCCACTTTCTACACATCTTTTAAAAAACTTTTTCCAACTTTTTTTCTGAAAAAACAAGCCTATGACAGATCTTTTTATTAGACTTCACTTTTTAAGGCTTTATGCCTATTTACAAGAAAAATTCACTCCCATCTATCATTGAATATTTTAAAAACCTTTAAGGATTTATTTTTACTCATTTGGAGTATTTTGTCGAGAAGCCAGTCTCTTCTTCATTGCTGGCCATCTGGAATTCTTGCGGGAGATTCCAGCCGACGACATTGGAACCGACACCTGCGGGTATTTCTTATGTCACACTTATTTTCATTATAATCCGTGTAACCGTTATTTACAAATTATAGTGAAAATAAATGGTTTTGCCATGCGGAGATTTTTCCTAATATTTTGTGTCACATGCTTTATTTATTTATGGTTTGACACACGCACACACGTTGGTGCATGTTTAGGGGATGAATTTATTTTGTTTAAAAATAGTCTCTAATTAAATATGGTTTTCTTGGAAACTTGCGAATAATTTTTATTCAATATCACACACCGCATTTATTTCGCATTTTTCAACCTTTCTCAATGGAAGATATTAAGGGAATAGTCATGATTTATATATTCATAATTTAAATTGTAAAAATTATTATGTTAGTTAAAGTTAATGATTAAACTTATAAATTCATCCATGTTGATTATATTATGAAATTAAAAAGTCTCATCTATTCTTATTAATCTCAATCTCCTCGTTCTATGTAATTAATTCACTTTTAATTTAGAGTGATAAAGTAGACTAAACTTAATAAGTGAATACATATGAATAAGTTATCCTAAGGCCTTTAGGTATCAATTTGTGTAATGGGATCCCTTATAATTATTCTCATAAATTGGTGAGATTCGCAAGTAAAAGACAAAACTGTTGTTGATTAACAGGTTTAATTAAGGTCGGACAAAGTCACCAAGTTTACCCCCAAATTATCACATGTGTGTACATATAACCAAATTAATTAATAAGAGTATATTAGTTCTTCTTACTATTAACAAGATAAAGATGAATTAACATTTTAGTAAAAGTATTTTATGAAACTTTAGTTATTGTCGAATAATTCGATTCACTGTGAGAGTAGTATACTTAAGTAGGGTAAATTGGGCTAAAGACAAATAATACGATATGTTCTTATGAACTTATAACTAAGTAAAAAAAAGATAAATAATATGGCACTTCTAATGTATTTAGATAATGTAAAGTGGGAATTCTTATCACTTGATATGTAGATATTTATCGGATGAGGAAAATATGGATATTGCAATTATGATTTATGTTGTAATGGGAAGTAATTAATAAAGAAACATTACTAGAATGACTTAAGGCCATAATAAGATATAGTTCATATAAGACGGGGATTGTAATAGAAAAAGGGTTTCTAAAAGAGAATAAATAAATTAGGAATGAGTTGTAAGTGTTCGAGTATCATAGTAGCATGTGGCGAGAAAGAACACATTATGTGTGTCGAGAGAGAAAACATTATGTCTTAAGAGGCCCCGGTCCTCTTATAGGGACTAGGTTGGATGTGTAGAGGTTTTACTTTACATACCCAATGGTGGTGGACCTGATCAGATTAAGGACTATACTAGATAGGGAACGGGTTTGTTTATGTGCCAGACGTATTAGAGGTCCCGAGGTGTTGATGGCAGTACTAAATATAAAGGCAGTAATAATAATTTTATGTCACATGTGATGATGGTCTTGTGATGTTAACGACATGACTAGATATAGTTATGCTTCTTATGCCTGCATACCTCATGATGATGGCCTCGGTTTGATGAGATGAGACATGATGCATTATCGTTTAATTGATTATGGACATTAAAGTAATTAAAATGGACTGCGAGATCCCATATTATATTTAATACATTTAATCATAGGATAGACAACTGTGGAGTTATCTTTTTCATAAATACGTGCTTTGAATTGAGTAACTTCATTATCTTATAGTGGTCTTGTCTCTCGTTAAACATTTTTAGGTGCTTGAGTTAGCTCTTAGGCTTAAAAATTTTCCCAGTTTAGCATAAAGCCATTCGTCCCTCCTTGAGTCATTGCCATATAGGAGTTTGAGATTTAGGTGTAGTTGGGCTATAATTTATTTTTCATTGTAGTTGAGAGTGGAGAGGATTTATTTTTTCATCTATCATTATGTTTTATTTTCATGGGCCCATATCAGGAAAAATATTATGATTGTTATTGGGACTTATGGTTTTATTATATAGTGGTGGTTGAGGCTGTTGATGTGTCATATTTTTATTATTATTCAGTTTTAGTTGGTGATGATTTATTTATCATGTTTGAATATCATTCTTACTTCACTCTTTACTTTGATGCATAATTATTGTATTTTTTCTTTACATGTTGAGAATAATATTAATATTGTAAAAGAAATTTGTATATCCTAATATTTGGACTTGATAAACCTAAATATTAGAATATGCATAGTTGTTACAAATAAATTTGCAATATATTAAATATTACACACAAAACTGTAAGGACATAACATACTGTTATTCTTTCAACTAAAATGACAATAAACAAAGGACAATTAATGTTTAGTCCACAAGATATAAGTACATTTTGCATTTAGTGTAGCTTATTTTTTTATCAAAAAAGTCATGCATTTATTGTTGTGATAAGTTTTCCCTATCTAATTTACAAAAATAGTCTTGAGTTTTGAGTTTCGGGTTTCGGGTTTATGTTTTTTTATTTGGTTTAAGGTTTTATGTTTTAGAATTTGCTTTGAGTTGTTTTCAGGGGTTAAGATTAAATTTTTTAGGTTTGGGTTTAGTTTTTTATGAAGTTTAGGATTTAGGGTTTACGATAAGAGAAAAATATAATGTTTGGGAAAATTTTATATGTTGAAGACTATTTACAGCAAAAAAATGACTTCGACTAAATGTAAAATGAAAAAATGTTAATGGGATTTTTGTTAAATGGCCTTACTACCAAGCATAAATATTCATTATAAGGGATATCAATCCTATAATAATTGAAATGTACCAAATCGTCCCTAATATATAATTGCAATATGAAAACGCACAAATTTACATGGTTCGACAGGTCGGCCTGTCTACATCCGCAGAGAAGAGAGGGGAGAACTTTGTTAACGGAGAAAAATGGATGACAACTTAGAGTGTTAGGGTTTCTAGCCAAGAGTTCATGGTTACAAGAATGTATTCATTCACGCTGCAACTCATTGGGGTCAATCATATTTATATATACAAGTTCCCTATAACTCTATGTTTATTTCATGGTGATTGGTTTCTAGCTTTGATCTTATCTTTAGGGTAGTAGAGTAATAATAGGTATGTATCCATCCAAATCTAGTTGCCATATCCCTTGATTCTCCCTTATAGGGTTCATGATCTCCGAACGACTGCACCTCCTTCATTGCTTAATGCCACATGTCATGCCATATGGCATGTCTGGCTAACAGTCCCTTTAATCTCCCCTAGAATTGGGGTCATCAATTTTTAGGCCTGATCAGCCTAATTATGACTTTATTGAATTACGTAGGTGCCGGTATGGTTATTCTAAAAAATTTCCATTAATTGACATGTGTCCCATTTTGTGCTTAGTGGGAGTGTAATCATTGCAATGAGGCACGTAATCCCTATGCTTAGGGTAACGTGCACCATGGGTTTTTTCCCCATGAAATCATAGTGCGTGAAATGCATGACCTGGGGGAAACTAAAGTGAGGCTCTATGCATAAGAGAGTTGTCACTTCAACTTGCCTTTGGCGATAAAGGGGTATAAGGGGTTTCAAACCCCCCCTATTCTACCTCTACTTGAATACTTAGAGGTACGAAGCTTTCCCTTCATTTTCTCTTTCTAAGTTTGAGTTACAGATACTCAACTCATCAAGTTCTTCATATTTCTTTTGTTTTTATTTCCTCACAACCATATCTAAGCATCTGAGGATGTACGAAATGATCTCATAAAAATGACTGTGAGGCATTTCGTACAAAATTCCTTATACCTGACAGTGTCCAGATAAGGACCTCTTCAGATGATGAGGACTTCTATAACATTGATGAAGAGGTTCCTTTTATGACTTTTGCCATAATAGAGGGGGAGTTCGTTTCCCCATACACCTATTAGTGGTGGAAGTAATATGTTTCTATGAAATACTTTCAATACAAGAAAATGGAAACTTTTTTCGTATTGTCATGGGCATAGCCGCCATTAACCAAATATATAGTACTAATTTGGGTCTGAATGAAATCAAATATTGATATGACCTAAGGATTTCTCCATAGTCTAGAACATATTCTAAGCTAGAGACAATTCTTATAATTTGGTGACTTGGCTTCTCATATCACAAAAAGACCCCAACAAGGATAGTTTAAGGTTTTTTAAGTTGTTATATGGCTAATACAACATGAGTCTTCTGGTGCTTGTCGAGACCATATTTTTTGGTAGGTCATCCACCATCTTCTTTGCTTATTTTGTGAATTTGGCCATTTTTGTTACTAATCAGCCTTTTTCTTATGTGAAGATCCTTACTGCAAGAGAAAAACTAGAGACCAAAACATTAACTTTGTAAATTTAAAGAAATTTTGGGATAGGTGGACACTAGTTGACGTCAGACCTCACTGAAGGGCTGCTCACGTCCTTGTTGGATACGAACTTATAATTGCATCATCCAAGAATTTCACAGCTATTCTAAAAGTCATTATTGTCAACTTATCGATGTTTGGTGATTCATTAATTCCAAAAGACACCTCTATTCCTAGTGAAGCTTCCATATGGGTGAACGTTAGTGAATCTTTATCACACAGCTACATCATTTTTACTAATTTCGAGGATGACTCAACTGAAGAACAAGAAGATCTTTTATTTTACAACTTCGGTCCACTATTCTCATACAAAGAAGTCAAAATTTCATGCTGGAATTGGGGAAAGGTTGAGGAGGAAGAACAAGTAAAGTATTTTTTTTCCTTCATTTAGTCGTTAAAAATATTGAAGAGATGACAGCCTGACCCGATCGGGCTGTTGATCTTGCCATCTTCTGTGCCAATAAAAAAAGGTAGGGAGATCAAGCTAAACACAACCATCAAGGTGCAACTGACACCAAAAAGAGGGTGTTCTCCCTTCTAGATATAGAATCCAAATGGAAGGAGAAAAAAAAAGAGAAGGAGAAATAAATCGAACTAGCCAAGAAGATGAAGGCAAACAAGGCTATTCGTCCAACTCTATCCCCTTATCAGTAGACTACCCGCCAGCCTAGTCCACCACCACCAGAGTCTAGGGTCCACCCTTGGGCAATAAACTTTACGAAGGAAAATGATCCCATTACCACCAACGACGCAACATATCAAAATGTCAAGTTTGGTTATTCAGTGATTGAGTCCGCTGTGTTTGCCAGGACATGGAGGCCTTGAAAACCCTTAGGCTGAAGAACCTTCATAAGGAAGGTCACTATCACACTATTTTGGTGAGTTAATCTTTACTTCTACCTTTGAAAAAAATTTGTTTCGTTTGAACGCTAAATTATGCCTTTTATTGTCTTTCAGGCCATGCAAGCTTTGCATGAGGCAACCGCCCGGGCTGATCATCTGCTGAAGAGGAATGATATTCTTTATGACCAAACCAATGTTATAACAAATTCTCATATACAGAAGGCAAGAAGAATCACCAAGTTTTAAAGTAAGCTGAACGAGGAGACACCTTAAAAAATAAAAAGTGGTGTAAAGGCCCGAATGCACCCAATTGGATTTTAACAAGGTCGACACCAAATTGGTGGCCTTAAAAAAGGATTTTACCCAAAATATTTTGCAAAAGATGATTCTTTAAAGGAAAAAGAGGGCCCTTGAGGCCAGTAGGGAGGACAACTTGGAGAATTACTTCGACGGTGGCTTTAAAATGGGGGTGCAAGAGGTTATTGCGCAACTAGACTATTATGAGTCATTTTCCTTCAACATTGGTTGGATTGATGGTATTCAATAGGAAATGTCCCGAAGAATGAACTAACGTACGCTAAACACCCCTTTGGATAAACTCGTCTTAGGGGAAGGGGAAATTTCTTGGCATCTGTCCGAGAGGTCGAGTAGACGGTCGTTGAACCTACTACTCCTACAGAGATAGCTGACCAGAAAGTCAACACTACCAATGATCTAGAAAATGTTATTGTTGTGAGCTAGGGGTCATCCTTAGGTGCTATGGGTTTTTCCTTCTCTTTTTGCATTCTATTTGTTTTTTATTTGTAAGTCATTTGGCTATCTTTTTGTAGGCCTTATGCCATTTTATTTCCAAATTAATAAAAGTTCATTTTTATCTCCCATTCTTCTTATCTTAATTAATATTCCATCTTAATTTTTCAATTAATCTACCTAATTATTTTAACTAAGACTTGTACGTTAACACCTTTATCCATCTTAATTGGTAGTCGGTGGAGTTATGGTCTGTGATTGACTCCACTGACTTGTACAATTCAATCAATAGGATAATTGACTAACCAATTGATTAATACTTGTAAGTTAATATTATTATTTAACTTAACTTGATCATTAGTGGAGTCATGGTATGTGACCAACTCCACTAACTTGTAATTTTTTACAAAAAGGCTAATTGATAGACCAATTAATTAATACTTGCAAGTTAATATTCTTATTTAACTTATTTCAGAAATTGTACCACTCGATGCTAGAAACCAAAAGGCTAATTAACTAAGATTAATACTTATACGTTAACATTCCTATTTAACTTATGCCAAAAATCGTACCACTGATGCTAGTGGGTTTTAAGCAGATGCTAGTGGGTTGTACGCTTGATTGTAGGCGGACAACTTGATTTTAAATTTTACCTCTTATTCCTAGGTGGGTTTGTGCCTATTCTAGGCGGACCAACCCAAGTTGGGTTGTATCGCTATTTAAAGGTGGGTTAGCTGCCAAATCTCAAGTGATTAACTTATTCCTAAGTTGTACTAACTTATTCCTAAGTTGGGTTGTACTACCAATTTCAGGTGGGTTTGATGCCAAATTTTAGGCGACCAACTTATTTCCAAGTTGTACCATCCATTCTTAGGTGGGTTTATGCATATTCTAGGTCGACCAACCCAAGTTAGGTTATACTACCATTTTCAGGTGGGTTTGATTCCACATCTTAGGTGACCAACTTATTTCTAAGTTGTACCACTCATTGTTAGGTGGGTTTATACATATTCTAGGTTGACTAGCCAAAGTTGGAATGTACCCCCATTTTCAAGCGAATTTGATGATGGAGTTTAGTTTTGGAGGCACATATATAGAGAAAATATTCATTAACATGAAACATATTTATTAAATTAAAATTCTTGCAAAAAATAATCTATTAATTCAATGATAAAATTTCTCGAGGTTCATGGCATTCCCTGACCTAGGTGTTGTTGTGCCATCCAAATCTTCTAGGTGGTATTAACAGACTCCTCCCTTTGATACTATTTTGTATGGACCTTACTAATTTGGTGCCAGTTTCCCATCCGGGGGATTTTTTGTGCCTAGTAGGATTTTTCAGCACTAGATCACCGACCTAGAATTCTCTAACTTTGACATTCTTGTCATGTTGCCTGGTGAGCTTTTGCTGATATGTTATAACGTGGATTAGAGCTTCCTCCCTTCACTCATCTACTAATTTGAGATCATGAGCCATACAGTCTTCATTTTGGTCATCCTCAAAAATCTCAGTCCTTAAAGTTAGTAGGCTAATTTCCATTGGGATATTAGATTGCACATCGTATGCTAAAGATTATGGGGTCTCTACCATTGATAGTTTAATACTTATTTAGTAGGGTAAAGGATGAATGGAGTCTCGTCCATACATCTTCCCTTTGCATCCTATAATAATCGTTTAACTCTTGCGAGAAGAGTTTTGTTAGTGATTTTTTCTTGTTCGTTGCATCGTGGGAAGACCATTAATTCTATGCAGAAATCCCTGAAGATGCCATTGTCAAACTAAGTCACAATTTCTATCACCAAAAATCTAGGGATACCAAACCTAGTGATGATTTTCTGCACCAAAGGTCATGGACTCTTGAGAGGATTAATATAGTCGATAGACTCTTTGATGATTGGGGGGGGGAACTCTTTAAAATTTTCACATTTTAGGACAAACTCGATGGCATCTTTCTACATGAAAGGCCATCAATAGCCCTGGGAGATCACCTTATAGGAAAGTGATCTTTTGCCTACATGAGATCTATAAATTCCTTTATGCATTTCATTAAGGGTACCATCTACTTTAATTGGGAGGATACACATAAGCAGAGGACCCATGAACGACCATCGATAAAGTTTTCCTTCAGAATTGAGGCAAAACCTTGTCGAGTGGATCTTTAATTTGTGAGCTTCTTTACCATCTTGAAGAAAATCTCCATTCTTAAGATAGGAAATAATAGGATCCATCCATGATGGGGATGATTGGGCCTACATGATTTCTGGGTTAGTCTTTGGATCATTAATGCTTGGTCGATCCACATACTCTACTAAAATTGTTATTTTCAGATCGGTGTTAATTTTTGATGCCAATGTAGCTAAGGCATCACCATAACTGTTTATAGTTACTCGATAACTATTCTGTTGACAACAACTAAAAATCCTTCAAACTCTTCTTACCTTACCAATATAGGTGATCATCTTGTGATCCCTGGCCTCATATTCTCCACTGAGTTGATTTGCAATTAGACGGTAATTGTAGTAGATTATTATATCTTGTTACCCCATAGTGATTTCCTTTTATTGGCTATGGATTATGGCCTCATAATCCACTTCATTATCATACTCTTTGAATCCAAGCCTAACTACCTTCTTGATGAGGCACTCTGTAGGGTAACAATGATAATTCCCACACCATTCCCTTTCTCATTGGATTCTCTGTTGATGAATATCTTCCAATTATGCTGTTGACTTGCTTGGCACAGATTAAGTATCTCCAAAATGAGGATTGGTTGAAACTCCTCTCCCTTTGGGGTGGCTGAGAACTCAACAATGAAGTCGGATAGAACTAACCCTTTAATGGACATTTAGGGATCATAAACGTTGTCGAAATGTTGTAACTCTAGCAACCACTTATACATCCTATTAGATAAGTCTGCCTTTTTCATGACTTCTTTTAGAGGGAAAGAAGTTAGGTCCACTATGGTGTGGGCATTAAAATAATGACCCAAATTCCTTGAATATGTTACTAGTTCCAATATGAGTTTCTTAATAGGTATGTACCTCAACTATGACTCAAGGAGAGTGTGATTGACATAGTAGATTGACAATTGTTCCCCATTTTGATGTCGGACTGCGGATAAACCACCTTAGAATTCAATCACATAAAACACGTTCATGTGACCATGATGGAAGGGATATAATCAATCACATCCTACAAAACCATATGAGTACAAAATATACACATCCATGCACATATTTTTAACATTTAACATAGAGTTTAGATCATTGGATAATATGGACCTTTCCCAAACATAATCAATCTACAACCGAGGGTTGTGACACCAATTATTGTGGATTAGGATTAGCATTTAAAATGAGAAAAAGTTTCATCCCAAAATCTTCGATCGATCATGCATTGAAAAGTAAAAGCAAGAACTATGTTTAAATCATAAACCTATGGGTTGGAATCACAATGCATTTGCGGATCTTATTGGTGATACTAATGAGGAAAAATATGTTGATGAAGATGAAGATCTTGCTTCCCTCACAAGATCTCCAAAAACCTTTTTAGAATCAAACGAACGCTTCGAATCTTCTAGTGTATGATCCAACCACAGTAAGCATTGCGTATGGACACTTTTGGAGATGAAAACTTTCTGAAACATGAGAGAAATCACATTTTCTCTCCTCACTCCTTCATAAAAATGTGAATAGTATCCCCCCCCCCCCCCCCCTCTAACCTTCTATAATAATTATTAACTAAAATCCTAGATTACACCAAAATAAATAGGTATAAGCCATGGGCTTTAGCCAAACTAGGCTTTCAGAGAGTTCTGGGCCTACTGCTTGGGCAATGGACTATACTAGGGACCCAAGACAAATAATTAATTAACTTCTTAATAAATATTCTAAAATACCAATTACATTTATCGTAATTATTTCCTTTATTTATTTAATTGCGATTAATTCCACTAAATAATCATGGCTGCACTTCAATTTAATTATCTCTAAATCATTCAGAATAAAGAGGTCTTATTTGAAAATTAATTTTCCGCTAAATGATTTTAATGAACATCTAATCAATTCCTTTATTATCAGAATTACTCACATAATGATTTTCCAATCTGGAGAGATTGAGATTTAATTAAAAACTAAATCTTTACTATAACAGTCAAAGAGATAATTATGCAAGCATTCCTATCCTCATAACTCTCGGGATTAAGAATATACGCACCCTTTGCAAATGATGCAATATTACCTAAGTCTAATTAAGACGACACTTAAACATAAATCTCAAGGGTGGTATTGTTTATACATTCCTGAATGTACAGATCACAACCCTCTTTTGAACTATCACATAAGTTCTCGAACCACCAGACCGGTTCTCGTAGCTTGAGATAAACTATTAGAATTTTATAGGTGGCCATGCCGATAGGATGTCAATTCCCATTCTAAGTCGTGAACTTTTCAATCATACTATCATCGAAATTCCAATCTCTTGTGATCAAGTCGAACTCAACTCACCATAATTCAACAAAATTGATCGACGCCTATAAAATATATTTAATCATAAATATAAGGCATTATCATTACCATAATTCTTATGTCAAAATGAACTGACACACCTTATTGAAAAGTAGACATCATACATGGTTTTAAGAATAAAACCTCAACCATATACCACTTAGTCTTAAAGGCATCTAAGTCCTAATTCGGGTGTTAACTGATATAACCTTGGTCATAAACTTATCACCTCTGTGGTTGATCTCATTAATTAGGTGAAGTCTAAGCTCAATGTGCTTAACCCTTTTATGGGTTACGGGATCGTCAGAATTCCTAATCGTACCTATCTATAAACCTAAAAATTTAATAGCCAATTTTGCTCAAAAGGACATCACCCAAGCTACATAGAAAGTTCTCGAGCCATATATCATCTCCAGTTGCCTCCGAAGTGGAAACTACTTTAGCCTCCTTAGTAGAGTAAACAATTTAAGATTGCTTCACACTCCTCCAAGTTACAGCTCAACCTTCATTGGTAAAAAGATATTCCAAGGTATAAGCTTGGAATATTTATTTGAATGAAAACAAGTCTTTATACCTTAAAGGTATAAGACTATCAGACTAGAATATGCTCACCATGCCAAAAGTGTAGCAGATATTTATTCTAGCACACAATACAGCATATATAAGGTTGCTCATCGTCGAAGCATTAGGTATATTCCTCATTTCTTCTATTGAATCAAGTGTCCTCGGACACTGATCCCCAAACAAAATGATTCCATACTTAAAAGGAAAAAACTTTCTTGGAATCACACATGCTAGTCTTGTGAGTACAACATCAATATAAGAGGCTTGGGATAATCCCAACATCCTTTTTGACTGATCTATAGAAAGGTTGATCATAATGTAAGAATGGCTTGTCCTAGGAACTTTGTATCAAGCTACATGGACAACCACACTCTTATGTAAGACTGCACTCTCATTTTGTTCCCAATGAGGCTAAAAGTATTCATAGATTGTACTAGAAATACCACCATCTTTTTGTCATGTTTTTATACTAAACAAGTATTATTAAGGCTTTGAACAAAATTGAAAACTTAATTTCCTAATCAAACCTAGTGTTCAAAGACCGTGGTGTTAACATAAATCCATAAATATATTTTACAAGCTTACATTACTTAGCTTCATAACATCTTACTATGTGTGTGCCATGACAATCATTTAAGAGCACACTCATGACATTAAAAAAATACCGACGGACTTTAACATAGCTACCAAAAAGATGATTTTCTCGTAATCAATCCCGTTCTTTTTTAGTAAACCCTTTTGCAAGACTTTCCTTAAAGGTTTACATATTTCCACCCTTATATCTTTTAACTTCTTGTAGATCCACTCACACCCAATTGGTTTTATCCTATCACCAACTCTACAAGTTCCAAAACTTGATTCGAATATATCGAATCTCCTTTTAGTATCCATAGCCATAAGTCAAAGATAAAAGTCCTTGTCTTGGAATGCCCCGTTGTAGTTCATGGGACCTAATTTGTGTTTGCCTAGGATCTCATTGAAATAATCACCCAACACACTAACCTTTCAAGTTCTTGATGCTCCCACTATCACGTGGCATAACTTGTTATCCAGTATAAGTGGCATGTGTATCCTAATCATTGATAATCCTTCAACTTCCATTAGACACTATATTATTGATAGCATGTTATATTTCATCATGCACAGGTGGTCTAACAATATCGGTAATATGATATTCCTTTTTATATTGCAAGTCTAGCTTACACTTGGGCCCGCAATTTATTACATAATCCTTTTTAAAGAATTGATATCGATATAATCAACGACCTTGTACTTTGGAATATCATATAAACTACCTTTATCATTTTTGGGATTACCAATAAAGAGACATACTTATGTCCTTAATTTCAACTTCCAAAACACTGGTGTTAGGCATCCCCAAATCTGAACATGTCTTATAATGATATTGTGCCCATTTCAATGTTCTATGGGAGTTAAAGACATCGATTAAGAAGAAACTAAATTTATAATGTATATTGTTGTCTCTTACGTAAAATCCCACTATGAATATTTCAATCTTGAATAACTAACCATGAGCATTATCATATCTAAAAATTTCTTATTCTTTTTCTCTTTCTCTGTAATTATTTGTCCATAAATGTTATTAATTTCAGTATTTAACAGAACTAGTAAGATAAACCTTATAATGTATAAATTACTTTCTAATGAACAAGAACAGAAAAAAAAAAAGATTTTCAACTATGATAAAAGAAAAAAACTATTCAATTAACATAATCAAATATCTATTCAAAACCAATTTAGAAACTAAAACCAACTTCTAAAAGCACGTACATTAAATAATTTACTATCAATAATGTTGCCTCAATCTTATTGCCCATTATTAGGAACATCCATCCTTTAAGTAGTTTTCATGGTTACCTGGAACCCCCATAAATAGTCTTAGTTTTGATTTTGTGGTTTCTGTGTCAACCATGTTCCTGTAGACCTTACCATAAATCATTCATATACTTTTAAGAGACAAACTATTACCATGTCCTTTTCCTTTTACAACTAGGAAAACTAGGCACATTGGTATAAAAGTTCTAACTCCTTATAGTGAAAACATTCTCTTTTTGGATTTCACACTACTATCGAGGAATATGAAAATTCTTAAACCTAAATCATTACACCTGAGACTTAGCCTTATCCTTCCATCTCCTTTTTGGAAAAAAAACGTAAATAGCGTCTCAACAACTAACACCATCCCTTGTCTACCGATGATGCTCATTCTCAGATTTTGAAATGGATACGGGTTTTCCCACCATATTTAATCCAAAATTTCCCTTATTCATTCAATGATGAAGATCATTTTACGAACATGATTCTTACTCGAGCATCATCAACCAAGATTGGTGTTTATGAAATCCCATCGATCAATTGTTTGAAATTAAAATGTTCATATAGAACTTATGTGACGGGGGAACAAAAAATATATACACTTAATTTAGAAGAATTATCGTAAGTTTTAAAATCACGTGATCCTGATTCCTTCCGATGGGGAGGAAAGTCAAATACTAGCACGTAAAATCAATAACATCACAATTTTAAATGTAGATGAGAATTATAAACTAAACTAGTTTATTATCCCCTTAAGTTAAAACAATGTCCATTATCATATTCAGCCTTTAAAAATTATATTAGTTAAACATTTGAGACTAAAAGTAGTGAAAAAAAGTTGAATTTATATTTTAAATCTTTGAATCATTATTGAAAATATTAATTTTCAATTTAAACGTGAGAATTAATTCAATTAAATTTTAAAGTGGTATCCCTCGATCACCAATTTAAAAACTAATCCCGTGGGCACCCTAGTTCCCTTATGAAATGAGATTTATAGTTGTGGGCCTAAATCACACTACCTTGAACTAAACATATTTTCCCCATTCATTATGTTATTTGAACAATTCAGGGTACTTATGTCCAACATAATGAATATCCGACGTCTTTTGGTCCCACACATCAAGATAGTGACTCCGATGGGGAGGATATTATTAGTTGTGTTTAAGTTTATACTATCAGTTCATTCATTGCAATCAAATCCGCTCGTGTAGAACTTCCTCGATGGAGGACCAAACTCACTCACATTCAATTTCAATGAACTATCACTTAGGCGTCTCAAGTGTACCAAATGTTGTGATTATATCAACTGATGGGGGTCCAGATCAAGTTGACATGAGGAAGTAATCCCATATCATATTTTCAAAACACCAATGGAGATCATGGGGGTTTTGTGGAAACCCTTCTCCCAATCAATATTTTGAACTTTAGAGTATTTTTGAAAAAAAAAAATCATTCAATTCTAAATGCCCGAAATAAATTCTTGATAATTTTCAAATTAAATTTTTCCATCTCACTATTTTAATTTTTCAAAAATAAAACTATTTTTAGATTAAATCAAAGATAATAATTTAATTTATATCTTTAAATTAATTACCAAATTAAATTTAATATCGAATAGAATAAATAAAATGAATTTCTCATAAAAATTGTGATCTAAGTCGTTCACATAATTAATCCATGTTGTCCATCAAAATTGGTGTCTCTAATTAATTAATTTAATTAGCACAAAAAATTATGCAACAATATAATTAAGAGACAAAAGAAAATATAAGTAATTGCATAAATAAATTAAATCAACAAGGACAATAATGCACCTAACCACCAAAATCAATTTTCTTTGAGTTGAGTCCTTGTAGGTCAAAACTTCTTGAAGAGTCCGTCGTGTGTCCAACTTCTTGAAGAATAAAGTCCCAATAAATCTTTGAATAAAAGATGTTGACAATGAATAACATTTTTGAGAAACCTTGATGTAGAAGACTTCTGGACGTAGAAGAACCCTCTTGTCATCAAAACACATAAGAAATGTGTGGAACAAAAATAATTCATTGCTCCAGCCCCTTGACTTCCTAACTAGAAGCTAGCCACCGATATAATGGTGAGGTCAAGTTGTTATAGCGGGCTACGACTACAGCCCTAGTAGTTGCCCTTTGTGTCGAGTGGGCCATTTTGATTTTTTCTTCTTTATTCTTTCTTATTTCTGTAACTACAATATCCCTTGAAACTTCCATTAACGAACCTCCAAGATTATATAAAATACATTGAACACCTCTAAGATCAAACCCAAACACAATATAAAATAAATATATTACATCCCCTCACATTCTCCACCAAATATAACGATTAAAAATAATAATTAAAACCTTAATTATTACAACCCAATCGAATCTAGGAGAAGAAAAATAACTACAGCTAAACCTCCATAAGATTCAATCACACAAAACACATTCATATGATCATGATGGAAGGAATTCATTCAATAATATCCTATAAAACCATGTCAGGACAAAATATAGACATCCATGCACATATTTCTAACATGAAACCTTGGGTTTCGATCTTTGGACAACATATTCCAAAACACGATCAATCTACAATCGAGGGCTCTTATACTAATTATTGAGAATTGGGATTGATATTTAAAATGTGGAGAAACTTCAGCCCAAAATCTTCAACCAATCATGCTTTGGAAATTGGTTTAAAACATAAACCTAAGGTATCGAATCATAATACATTTGGGAATCTTGTTGGTAATCTGAATGGGGAGAAATATGTTGATGAATACGAGATCTTATTGCTCATCCAAGGTTTCTAAAAACGTTCCTAAATCCACCTAATGACTTAGATCTTCTAATATATGATCTACCCAAAGCAACCCTCGTGTGTGGGCACTCTTAGAGATGAAAACATGGTAAAATATGAAATAAATCGCTTTCTCTCCTCATCCCTTCACAATAATGTGAATAGTATTTTTACTCTCCCTCCCTAACCCTCCACAATAATCACTAGCCTAAACCCCTAGCTTCCACCATTATAAATAGGTATAAGTCATGGGCTTTAGCCAAACTGGGCTTCTAGAGAGCTTCTAGCCTTATACTTAGGCAATGGACTATATCAGGGATCCAAGATAAATAATTAAATTGACTTCCAAGTAAATACTCAAAAATACCAATTACATTTACAACAACTATTTCCTCTATACATTTAATCGCAATTAATTTCTCTAAATAATTATGACTGCACTCTAATTTAATTATTTCTAAATCACTAGAAATAAATAGGTCTTATTTACAAAGTTTATTATGGTACATAATATGATTTTCCATCTTAAGTGTCCAATACCCACTTGGTCAAATTAATTTTCTGCTAATTGAATTTAACCAACATCTAATCAATTTCTTGACTCCCAGACTTACTCATAATGATTTTCTAATCTACGAAGATTGAGATTCAATTAAAAAAGAATCTTTATCATAACAGTCAAATAAATAATTATGAAAGAATTCCTATCCTCATAACTCTCGGGATTAAGAATATATGGAGCCTTTTCAAATGGTGTGACGTTACCTAAGTCTAATTAATATAACCCCTAAACTTAAATCTCACGGGTATTGTTCAATACATTGAACTATTGCACAAGTTCTCGAACCATCATATAGGTTCCCGTAGTTTGGGATAAACTAATAAGATTGTACAGGAAATATGTCAATGGGATGTCAACTCCCTATCTAGGTTAGGAATTGTTCAATCGTACTAGAACCAGAATTTCGAGCTCTTGTGATCAAGTCGAACCCAACTCATTGGAATTCCTACTGAGTACAATTGACTGACATAAATACAATATATTTAATCATGAACATAAGGCATTCTTTTAACCATGATTCTTATTTTTAAATGAACTAAGACACCTTTACTGGAAAAAAATGTCATTCATGGTTTTAAGAATAAAATCGCAACATTAGAGGCGTTCAACTTCAACCTATTATCCCTTTGGATTTTGAAGGTTTGGGGGAGATCTTTGACCTTGTTGATTGTAAACAAGCATATCATCAATGTATACCCCCCATGGTTGAGATGATTTGCTTCTTTAACATCTTAGTTACGAGGAATTAATATTTGGTTACGGCGTTCTTTACGCCAAACAACATGACTTTGTAGCAATATAGACCCAAAGTCATGATGAATGAGATCTTATCTTGATCAGGGAAGAATAGAGGTCTCATGTGTTTATGTCTTGTTATATGATCAACAAGATGATCAGTCCAAGGGAGTAGAAACATATCTTTTGGGCAAGCCTTGTTGATTGTAACACCCCAAGACTTTTGAGACTGAGAAATTTAATTTTGGGAAAATTAAATTTAATTAAATTGGAGAATTTTAAAATTTGGGAATTTAAGTCCAAAAATAGAGGACGTTTCAAAGTATTCCGGATGATATTTTTGAGGGTACCATCGATCCCGGAAGGGTCGAGATAGTCAAAATGACTGTCATTGGGTCTTATTTCGGCTCCGGAATGTTTTTAATTTGTTTTGACTTGAATTGGAGTCAACGAGTCATTTAAAGTGTGTATTAACATTTAAAACTGGGTTTGTTGTTTTAAAGGATTTAAGGGCTTACGGATGAAGCCTTCTCAAATAGAGAAAGAGAGAAAGAGAGAAAGAGAGAAAGAAAAAGGAAGAAAGGAAGAAGAAGGAAAGGAAGAGAAAGAGGAAGAAAAGCTTGGGATTTCCGGCCCAACCGCGACATCGAGGATGATCCAACCTCTACAAATCTGAGGCAAGTGTTTAATCTTGCTAAATAGCTATTTGTGTATTTCATTTCATAAATTGTGGGGTAAAGAAATGGTTTTTGGGTATTAATGTCAAAACCTAGATTTCAGGTTTAATCTTGAAATCAATGATTAAATATGGATTTAATGACATAGAAATGATTGGGATCAACTTTGGGTTGGTTAATGGGTTTAAAATCATGATTTGATGAAGGTTTGGGGGTTGGAATGAGAAATTTAGGGTTTGGAATTCGTAGGTTTTGAAGAAACAGATGAAACCTTCAAAAATTGCAGGTCCGAATCGATTCGCCCCCTCAACCGAATCGATTCGGTTTGGTAAAACTAGCAGGTCTGCATTGACCGAATCGATTCGGACCCCAAGCTGAATCGATTCGGCCTATTGCAGAAGCCCAGGTCTTTGGACCCGAATCGATTCGCCTGGGAGGCCGAATCGATTCGGAAACAGGGCATTTTGAGATTTTTTTTTCCTTTCTCCATAGTGAATTCAAACCCTTTTTGGTTGGGATTATTGATTTGGGGTCTTCTCTTATGATGTAAGAGATATGTTCTTGGAGACACATAAGGAGTTTCTCACACATTAGGGTTTTTGGGGCTCCTTAGGGTAATTTGGGAGAAATGCATCTATGTATGTATTTGGAGTTATGTATAGAGATTTTGGGGGAAAACCTTTGGGATTGGGAATCCTAATTGTAGATTAAAAGTAAGTGTAGATGTGATGGGAGGCTAAGAACTCTTAGAGAGATCTTAGATTAGGGTAGTCACAAAATTGACCGAACCATAATCGAAATCGAGGGGAATGAGATTATTTGATGATTGAAAGAATGAGCTTGAGGCTGATAGACTATTGGTTATATGTATACCGATAGCCAAAATGATGACTAGATTCTTTAATGTACTCGGAGATATAGATGATATGTGTAGTGAAGGATTCCTACACAAACTCTTGGGTGATAGCCCTAATGTTGAATATATATAGGTATAGATATATACATATGGTTTTGGGAGACTATTCATCATAGGAAAATGATTGAATATGTTTCGAGTATGGGATTATATTCACGTATCGAGGTAAAGTAAAGGAATTGTGGTGACGGCTTGTATATTGAGGACTACGTATACTTATAGCCATGTATATATATATATATCTTATACCCATGAGCGAGAACTAGTTTATATATATAGCTAAAGGATATGCGAATATGTGTTGATATATATATATACATGTATGTATATAGATATATGGATATCTTTATATTGTTGACATACATGGTATGGATATTTAAACCGTATATGATGGTTTATTATTTGATCATATGCTTGGATCATATGAATTATATATATTATGCATGTGTATGATATATACTTATTTGGTTAAGCATACCCCGCTCATGCTATCATTGGGAAGTTGCGCGCGTAGAGGGTGAGCATCCTGGCTTATAATGCAGGGTGTGGATATTCCCCAGGTCATAGTCGTCCCTTGTGATTATTATACATATAGATATATATTTTTGGGATGAGACGTGGTGGGTATGTTTCGTCTCATTGCCGGTTGGAACTATGACCGCTTCCCGGGACGTCGTGTGCGTGTGTTACCACGAGATGGGTGTCGTTTAGTCCCACCATGGTGGCCCCAGTATTGCTACGTGAGCCGGGCACTGGGAAGATGATAGCATTGATGCAGTTTATCGGCGATATATATAGCCGGGTATATTATGTGCATGGCCTTGTACATCATATGTAGTATGTACACTTGGCTATTGGATTGATGATGATATATATATACGGTTAGAAATAAATACATATATATATATATATTTATATATATACCCTATAGACGAAAGGATATGGACTTTTATGAAGTACATCTTAGATGATAATGGTGTACTAGACTGATGGGGGTTGATGTATCGTACGTAAGGTATTATTTCGGTTACATCATCCCAAGGATATTATTGGAGGTTCTTTTATTTTATTTTATTTGTTTTCTTTTTCTTTTCTTCTTTCTTTCTTTAGTAGTTATAGTTTAGTAGTAATGGTAGTATTATATAGTATGTTAAGGATTATGGATCTCTAGGATCGACATTGCCCAGGAGTAGTGTAACGAGGGGGTTCCTTGTTAGGATTTCGCTTTGCGAGACGCCTCACGCACGAAACGCAGTGCTATGTCGAGAGTTGAGAGAAGTAATTCTATTTGTGGCATCTCGGATCTCTGGTCTTGACCTTGTCAGGAGTAGTGTAACGGGGCGGTTCCTTGTTTGGATTTCGCTTTGCGAGACTCCCCGCGCATGAAACGTAGTACAAGTTTGAGATTAGAGAGAGGTTTTGCCAATATTCCATGTGCATGATATTAAGTATATAGATTATTACATTTTAGCCTATATATATATATGTATATATATATTTATGTATATATATATAGGGGTAACGTATTAAGACTATTAATTCTTTAATTATATATCGGAATTCATTAAGCCTTTTATGGCATATTTGTAGTAATCATAATCTAATAGGATTAGAAATGGGTGGATCCTTAGATTATGACGGGAAGGTAGCTCTCGTGGTTATAGGCTAGGCCTGATAAGTTAGGTTGTCCTAAAATCAATGGGGGTAATTTAACTAAAATTTGAGGACGCGAATAGGTGCGCGCCTTTAGATGAGAGGTGAGTTGGGGTTCCACGAGAGTGCGATCTCACTTATTTATGAAATTAAGTACACCGGTATTTATTACGCACGGTTAACACACTTGCTAAATATTTTACACATTCGGGGCTCTGACCCGTTTGCTTTTCTCTCCTCCTTGTATATATATATGTTACCACAGGTATCCTACCGCATGGATGCCGGATGACCTTCTATCCTGAGTCTTGGGAGCCGTGACAGGTGCGGACTGTTGCGGGATGTTTCATGTAGCCGCTTCCTACTTCTTTAAAATTCTAGGTAGGATTCATGTTGTATATCGGGTTTGTACCCAAGGGATATTTATATATATGTTTATAATCATTCCATTTCAGTTATTGTATTTGCTGTGATCCGACAGCTTATTCGGATCTACTTTTTGTAGTGCATTCGGTTGTATTTATTTGGTTCATTTTAATTATTATAGTTCTTTCCTGCATCTCTCATATTCATTAGTAGTTTTATAGTGTTGGGTTTTTGTATGTTGCAAGTTTTAAATTTTTATAACATCTCGCTTATATGATTTCGGGTAGTTAGTCCTATATTATATAGTACCGTTAGTTGATGTTGAGACCGGACCATCTGGAATTCCTGATTTAATATAGTATAGGGCTGGCCACCCGTTATTATTTTAAGCGGGGTGTTACAGATTGTATCAGAGCATCAGGTTCTAGAGTCCTTAGGATCTGTACGAGTTTCTGCATTCTTCCGTTAACATTCTTGACATAAAGCCCTATAATTAGGACTGTTGTGTTCACCGCGTTATTTTCTTCTGTGAAGTATATTCACTTGATTGGCGTTCTGATAACAGTTGCTCTTGTTTCGTTTCAGACGTCGCCTAGATTTTGGCGTCTAGGAAAGAATAGGTTTAGAAGTACGGAACCCATAGCATATTTTGGGTACGCTTTGATCGGGGGTAGTTGTTTTCCCCGATTCTGGAGGAGATATTGAGGAGATTTCTAGCAGTGGTTCGAGGTGATTTATCGGCAGTTAAGTAAGAAAGGAAATTTACTCGAATGGCGAATCTTGGCCTTGGTAAGGAAAGTCCGAGGTGAGGCATGTAGTGTAGTCCTTGGGAGGTTAAGATTGAGAATCTGTTAACCTTAGTTAGGAAACCTGGTTTTGGTGACTCTTACCGATGTGAGGTAGGTGGAGTTGTCCTAATATTGGGAGTATTTCCTTTTGGGAAGTGGGAGTAAGAAATTTGGAGACTCAGTTTCGTTGTGTAGGACTGAGGGAGTTTTTGGTTGTCGCCATCGTGTATATTTTTCAAAATGGTTAGGAAGGATTTTGAAGAAGATGTTTCTCTTGTGAAGAAATAGGCTTAGGGATAATGATTTTCCTGGAAGGAGTAGAGGGTCTTGAATTGAGATCCTTGGATGAGGTGAAACCATTAGATTATGGAAGTATAAGGTAGAATACCTTTCTTTGGGTTTAAGTCATACTTTGTGCGATACCGGGAACGTCGAGAGTTATAACATTGAATTCCGGAGGTGAGGAATGTTAAGGTTCGCTGAATAGTGACTATAAGACTATTGTCTTATGGGTAGGTAGGACATGTGATTATAGTGCGCCTAAGAAGGGAGACTTATATTGTGGAAAGACGTTAATGTATGTAAAAGAGTTTTAGAGTTGTGAGATTTAAAGTTTAGTAGGGGTATGTGAGCGGATAATTTAGCTCATAGTTGTGCTAGTTTTGAGAACTAGATATTGGTTAGAATATTTTATTTGTTGAGGCCTTGTGTCTTAAACATAAGGTGTTTGTTTGGCGTGTCGAAAGACGCGGAATATATTTATATTGTATTATTGTATAGGCCCTCGGGCAATATCTAAAATATGAAAAATCTTTTTCTAAAACCTTAACCCTGGTTCAACTAATCTCAATCCCCGACCTAGCTACACAGTAGTGTATTGGGAGGGTTCCTTGTTTGGATTTCGCTTGCGAGACCTCCCCCGCACGAAGGTGGCTAGCGTCGGGAATTGAGGAGAGTTCAACCAGTGGAAATTTTCAAACTTTTATATTTAGTATACTGTTATAGATTATGTTACCGAGGGTTATCTTACAATTTGAGGCTAATGGAGCCTGATTAGGATTTTTCGAGTAGAAACTCGGGTACAGGGTGTATGGGCGCCCTGGGTAGCTAGTTGATTTTAAGGATCGGTAAGGATCTATATCTCTCGACGTGAGAACTAGAAAGGATCGGCATAGTGATCTTGAGGATTGATGTAAGGACTAGATGATATTGATGTCCTAGGCTCATCTTAAATTTCGCGGACGAAATTCTTGTAAGGGGGGAAGATTGTAACACCCCAAGACTTTTGAGACTGAGAAATTTAATTTTGGGAAAATTAAATTTAATTAAATTGGAGAATTTTAAAATTTGGGAATTTAAGTCCAAAAATAGAGGACGTTTCAAAGTATTCCGGATGATATTTTTGAGGGTACCATCGATCCCGGAAGGGTCGAGATAGTCAAAATGACTGTCATTGGGTCTTATTTCGGCTCCGGAATGTTTTTAATTTGTTTTGACTTGAATTGGAGTCAACGAGTCATTTAAAGTGTGTATTAACATTTAAAACTGGGTTTGTTGTTTTAAAGGATTTAAGGGCTTACGGATGAAGCCTTCTCAAATAGAGAAGGAGAGAAAGAGAGAAAGAAAAAGGAAGAAAGGAAGAAGAAGGAAAGGAAGAGAAAGAGGAAGAAAAGCTTGGGATTTCCGGCCCAACCGCGACATCGAGGATGATCCAACCTCTACAAATCTGAGGCAAGTGTTTAATCTTGCTAAATAGCTATTTGTGTATTTCATTTCATAAATTGTGGGGTAAAGAAATGGTTTTGGGGTATTAATGTCAAAACCTAGATTTTAGGTTTAATCTTGAAATCAATGATTAAATATGGATTTAATGACATAGAAATGATTGGGATCAACTTTGGGTTGGTTAATGGGTTTAAAATCATGATTTGATGAAGGTTTGGGGGTTGGAATGAGAAATTTAGGGTTTAGAATTCGTAGGTTTTGAAGAAACAGATGAAACCTTCAAAAATTACAGGTCCGAATCGATTCGCCCCCTCAAGCGAATCGATTCGGTTTGGTAAAACTAGCAGGTCTGCATTGACCGAATCGATTCGGAACCCAAGCCGAATCGATTCGGCCCTTTGCAGAAGCCCAGGTCTTTGGACCCGAATCGATTCGCCTGGGAGGCCGAATCGATTCGGAAACAGGGCATTTTGAGATTTTTTTTTTCTTTCTCCATAGTGAATTCAAACCCTTTTTGGTTGGGATTATTGATTTGGGGCCTTCTCTTATGATGTAAGAGATATGTTCTTGGAGACACATAAGGAGTTTCTCACACATTAGGGTTTTGGGGACTCCTTAGGGTAATTTGGGAGAAATGCATCTATGTATGTATTTGGAGTTATGTATAGAGATTTTGGGGGAAAACCTTTGGGATTGGGAATCCTAATTGTAGATTAAAAGTAAGTGTAGATGTGATGGGAGGCTAAGAACTCTTAGAGAGATCTTAGATTAGGGTAGTCATAAAAGTGACCGAACCATAATCGAAATCGAGGGGAATGAGATTATTTGATGATTGAAAGAATGAGCTTGAGGCTGATAGACTATTGGTTATATGTATACCGATAGCCAAAATGATTACTAGATTCTTTAATGTACTCGGAGATATAGATGATATGTGTAGTGAAGGATTCCTACACAAACTCTTGGGTGATAGCCCTAATGTTGAATATATATAGGTATAGATATATACATATGGTTTTGGGAGACTATTCATCATAGGAAAATGATTGAATATGTTTCGAGTATGGGATTATATTCACGTATCGAGGTAAAGTAAAGGAATTGTGGTGACGGCTTGTATATTGAGGACTACGTATACTTATAGCCATGTATATATATATATATCTTATACCCATGAGCGAGAACTAGTTTATATATATAGCTAAAGGATATGCGAATATGTGTTGATATATATATATACATGTATGTATATAGATATATGGATATCTTTATATTGTGGACATACATGGTATGGATATTTAAACCGTATATGATGGTTTATTATTTGATCATATGATTGGATCATATGAATTATATATATTATGCATGTGTATGATATATACTTATTTGGTTAAGCATACCTCGCTCATGCTATCATTGGGAAGTTGCGCGCGTAGAGGGTGAGCATCCTGGCTTATAATGCAGGGTGTGGATATTCCCCAGGTCATAGTCGTCCCTTGTGATTATTATACATATAGATATATATTTTTGGGATGAGACATGGTGGTTATGTTTCGTCTCATTGTCGGTTGGAACTATGACCGCTTCCCGGGACGTCGTGTGCGTGTGTTACCACGAGATGGGTGTAGTTTAGTCCCACCACGGTGGCCCCAGTATTGCTACGTGAGCCGGGCACTGGGAAGATGATAGCATTGATGCAGTTTATCGGCGATATATATAGCCGGGTATATTATGTGCATGGCCTTGTACATCATATGTAGTATGTACACTTGGCTATTGGATTGATGATGATATATATATACGGTTAGAAATAAATACCTATATATATATATTTATATATATATCCTATAGACGAAAGGATATGGACTTTTATGAAGTACATCTTAGATGATAATGGTGTACTAGACTGATGGGGGTTGATGTATCGTACGTAAGGTATTATTTCGGTTACATCATCCCAAGGATATTATTGGAGGTTCTTTTATTTTATTTTATTTGTTTTCTTTTTCTTTTCTTCTTTCTTTCTTTAGTAGTTATAGTTTAGTAGTAATGGTAGTATTATATAGTATGTTAAGGATTATGGATCTCTAGGATCGACATTGCCAGGAGTAGTGTAACGAGGGAGTTCCTTGTTTGGATTTCACTTTGCGAGACGCCTCACGCACGAAACGCAGTGCTATGTCGAGAGTTGAGAGAAGTAATTCTATTTGTGGCATCTCGGATCTCTGGTCTTGACCTTGTCAGGAGTAGTGTAACGGGGCGGTTCCTTGTTTGGATTTCTCTTTGCGAGACTCCCCACGCATGAAACGTAGTACAAGTTTGAGATTAGAGAGAGGTTTTGCCAATATTCCATGTGCATGATATTAAGTATATAGATTATTACATTTTAGCCTATATATATATGTATATATATATTTATGTATATATATATAGGGGTAACGTATTAAGACTATTAATTCTTTAATTATATATCGGAATTCATTAAGCCTTTTATGGCATATTTGTAGTAATCATAATCTAATAGGATTAGAAATGGGTGGATCCTTAGATTATGACGGGAAGGTAGCTCTCGTGGTTATAGGCTAGGCCTGATAAGTTAGGTTGTCCTAAAATCAATGGGGGTAATTTAACTAAAATTTGAGGACGCGAATAGGTGCGCGCCTTTAGATGAGAGATGAGTTGGGGTTCCACGAGAGTGCGGTCTCACTTATTTATGAAATTAAGTACACCGGTATTTATTACGCACGGTTAACACACTTGCTAAATATTTTACACATTCGGGGCTCTGACCCGTTTGCTTTTCTCTCCTCCTTGTATATATATATGTTACCACAGGTATCCTACCGCATGGATGCCGGATGATCTTCTATCCTGAGTCTTGGGAGCCGCGACAGGTGCGGACTGTTGCGGGATGTTTCATGTAGCCGCTTCCTACTTCTTTAAAATTCTAGGTAGGATTCATGTTGTATATCGGGTTTGTACCCAAGGGATATTTATATATATGTTTATAATCATTCCATTTCAGTTATTGTATTTGCTGTGATCCGACAGCTTATTCGGATCTACTTTTTGTAGTGCATTCGGTTGTATTTATTTGGTTAATTTTAATTATTATAGTTCTTTCCTGCATCTCTCATATTCATTAGTAGTTTTATAGTGTTGGTTTTTTGTATGTTGCAAGTTTTAAATTTTTATAACATCTCGCTTATATGATTTCGGGTATTTAGTCCTATATTATATAGTACCGTTAGTTGATGTTGAGACTGGACCATCTGGAATTCCTGATTTAATATAGTATAGGGCTGGCCACCCGTTATTATTTTAAGCGGGGTGTTACAGTTGAGGTCGTTGAAGTCAATGCAAACCCTCCACTTTTTGCATTTCTTTTTTACTATAACAGTTTAAGATATCTAATCTAAAAATTAGACCTCCTTGATTGAGTTAGCGTAAAGCAGAATCTCACCTTCACTCTCCATCGCTTTTACTTTTTTCACGTACTGACTTCCTTAGCTTCTTCTTAACCATCCAATATAAAGGATCCACATGCAGTCGATGACAAGAAAAAATTAGATCAATTCTCGAAAGATCGCAAGGTTGCTGAGAAAACATATTCGAGTTTATTCTAAGAAAGAGAATAAGGTGCTCCACATCATCTTTAGGAAATTCAAAATAGACCATGAAGGTTTTTTCTAGCTCAGATGGGTCTAGGGGAACGGTTCTAAGTTTCTCTATTACTCAGTCAATTGGGGTTCTTCTAGCCTCATCTACCCCTTTAATTGTTATTTAAGTTGATCGCCCTCAAAACCATTATCGCTTTGACTTTTCTTGGGTTAAGCATGTTTAGCTTTGATGAGGAAATAAAATAGTAACACTATGATGCCTGATCTACTCTAACTTTGACAATCCCCAGGTCTCTCACGAATTTAAGATTCTGATGAAATGAAGATAACACAACTATCATTGCATGGAGCTAGCCTCTTTCTAAGATGGCATTATAGATAAACTCTTACTGAATTACATAAAACTAAAATTCACCATTCATAGGGCTAAATCTGACTGGTAACTTGATCTTCCTTAATGGGATCTCCACATCTCCCTTGAACCCAATAACAGGACCCACCTTGGTGTCTAAATACTTGATATTGTATGCAAGTTTGAGCAAGAAATGATGTTCATGACATCTAAATAACTCCCTTTTTTATTAATATCCTCTTCACATCGAAGTTTTCCATTCGAAGAGTAAGAAAAAAACATCTTTATGGAAAATATTAATGACTACTATATCCTCGACGGTGTATATGATTTCCCGATCAAAATTAAAGTCTTTATTCTCACACTTGTTAAGGATCGGCTTTGACACTTTTACTTGGAAATATTCTTGTACGTAATTTTTAATATTTACACTTTTCCTTAGCTTTTCCCCCATGCACTATGAAGGGTTAGTGTAATCATGTAAAGGTTAAATCATTCCAGATATTGAAAGGTTATTGCCATCATGCTTGTTTTATGCCACATCAACCCTTATGAGGAACTTGTATTGGTTATGTAAATATATTCTTTAAGGAGACCATCCTTTACTTAAGATCCTCTATATGTTTTTTTAACATCTTGTAATTCTTTATTAGGTGGTCATAGTATTGATGATAGGTACACTTAAGATTGGTGTCTCAAATATTTGTCTAGTTGGACATCTTAGGGGGATTCTTAAAGAACAACTTGTCCTTTATCCAAGGAAGTAACTTGTCGGGTGGCTCTCTTAGAACGCACTCTTGTTAGTCTAGATCTTGGGTATTCCTTTAGAGGTATCAGTCTTTATTCCCTTGTTAGTAGAAGTTAATTGAGTTTATCCCTTAAATACATTCTTCAAATCTTTCTTCTTAGATTGCTTAGAAGTCTTCTCGACTGGAACATCAACGTTGAGGAGATCGTTCTCAACTTTGGCATATTTTTTTATATCATCCATGTGGTCATCCATGGATGATGTTGTCTTTTTAGTGACGGATTGATAAAGGTCTTCTAACATAGTAAGATCAAACTTTAAGGACGAGATCGTTATCTTCTTATTGCAATTATTGATTCCATTTAATAACTCCAAGTATCATTGAGCGTACTTTCGAAAAGACTCCCCTTTCTTTCGTTTGAGGTCGATTAAGGAATAAACTTACTTTACTGCCTTGATACTGGTGATGAAGTGAACTATGAATTTCTCGACCAATTCCCTAAAGTATGATAATGATTAAGGGGCTAGTTTCTCAAACTATAAAAGGTCGATCTCTATAAAAATAGAGGGGAAGGCATGGCATATTAGGGTGTTATGATGTCTCCATAAAGACATAGATTGCCTATAGTGCCTAATATGATGAGTTGGACCTTCTTTTATGTTATAAATATTGATTTTTGGAACGAAGAACTTCTTCGGGGGCTCATATGTATATACATCAATTTTGAAGGGAGACGTCGAACCATGACCTAATTCTCTTCTAGCAAGGGCCTTTGAAGTACGTGCCAAGATATTATTTAATCACCCCTTTAATTCTGTCTTAATGAATTCTTAAAGATCGTCATTGTCCACTCTCTTTGATGGAGGCCTACTCTTGGCCGAACTATTATTGTGGTTGGATTCTGTTGGTTCTAAACATGACCAAGACTAGAAGTGTGGTGAGTTGATGATCGATCCATATGAGGGTGATTAAATTACAGTGTAGTTGAACTCCTTATTCTCGACGCTCTTTCATTACGATTAGGCTTATGGTGTCTAAGGGACCAGATCCTTCCTCTTCAATGACACTCAAGGTTGTAGGAACTAGACCTATGTTCCTTATATTGATCAGTTAGATTCATCTTCAACCGAGATATTTCTTTCTAAGGTTAACCAGACATGACGTTATATTCTTAATGGAGATTACATAGAGGGAGTTTAATGTCGTCGATTAGGGCCACACATTCACGGGGTGAATCACATTGAACTCATTTTATTATAAGGTAGAAGGGACATTGAAAGAGTTTGTTCCCTCCTTACAACTCGTACTTCAGACTGGATGCTACTCTTGGCATGACAATGGTATGGATGGTGGGCACTCGTATTAAATAAAAGTTTGACATTCTTCAGTGGTAGAATTCAAACTTCTTCCCCCAAATGGCGTTAAATTGTAAGGGATATCGGTCCTACAATAACTGCAATAGAGCAAATTGACCAAATATATAAGTGTAATATAAAAAAGTCACAAAAATTTGTGTGGTTCAACATATTGTCTTATCTACGCCCATGAAAAAGGAAGGGGAAAGATTTATTAACGGATAAAAAGGAACAACAACTTGGAGTGCTGGGGTTGCTAGCTAAGAGTCCAAGATATGGTTACAAGAATTTATTAAATCGTGCCCCGGGTAATTAGGGTCATTGATATTTATAAATACAAGTTCCCTATAACTCTAGGTTTCTTTCATAGTGATCAGCTACCAGCTTTGATCTTATCTTTGGGGTAGTAGAGTAATAGTAGGTATGTATCTGTCCAAATATAGTCGCCATCTCCCTTGATTCTCCCTTAGCAGTCAGTGATCTCCAAATGATTACCGCTTTCATTCCTTAATGCCACGTGTCTTCGACTAATGGTTTCTTCATTCACTAAATAATAGTTCGTCACATTAAACAGTGAATTAATAATGTGAAAATTTATTTTTATGAATGATAATAATCATATAACCCACACAACAAATATGCCGAACAAAATATGAATAAAAGTGGTTAAAGGTATTTTTTTGCATTTGTAACTACTAAATGTATATTTGTAACAGTATAAATATAAAAGAGAATGGAACCATAAACCCTAAAGTTTAAAGTCATTTGCAATTTTTCCCTCGATGATTTAATATACGCAGTTTGATGTAAATTTGTGTCGGCATGTTATGTGGCATCTGTTGTGTCAAAAATATCTAAACAACCAATTAAATTGCGCCATGTGTCACAAGAACGGTGGCTTACCTTTAGATAATTAATTTACCATGTTTAAAATAATAATTATGCATATTAATTAATCTCTCTCACGCTCTCTCCATAAACATTGTGAATCTTAAATACAACAATTTTATAAAACAAGTCAAACACAATCTATAATTGCATGTAACTACACTTCGAAAAAAATCATTGAAGAATATGAAACAAATGATGAAATTGAAACAAACCCCATATATCAAATGGAATAAAGTCAAATCTTAAATAGCACAAGCCCAAATTCGTTATGCTTTACGTAAATTGAACAAAAAAAATGGTACCTATAGTGGCCATTTGGAGCATCTGGATATTGCAAAATAAGGTGATCTATGATGGGGGTAAGGCCTCGGCTACAACCCTTATTGAAAATTGTTGCCACCGTATTTGTCTCATTAACTCATCCTTATCCTTTACCTAAAAAATACATGATTTTGATTCTCATTGGTGCAAAATGTTCAATATTAGGTTATCCCTGTTACAGATCCACCCTAGGTTGCGGAGACTGACTGATCCGTAAACTATAGTTATATTAGTATTTTTGTTTTGGGACTTTTGTTTCCAATTTAGTATATTCCTATGTTGTTAGGATATCTTTTTTTAATGGGGCTACTTATAAAGCCCCAAATTTATTGTTGTTCCCCAAAGCTTGTAAGTGCCACTAGAGAGGCTTTTTCTCTCTGATTTCTAATAAAACTTGTGGGGGTACTGTCCCTCTTCAATAAAAAAAATCTAAAATGGCGTATACCCAAATTTATTAATCCTTGCAAGAATAAACCCAATTTGAAATTAAAATAGAACTCCAAATGTGAATTCAAAATCAAACCTAGAGTAAATTGAACATAATGGAAATCAAAATTATTATAATCAACATCAAATAATATCGAATTCAAAATTTGAGATGGAAATCTAGGGGGAGAGAACTTTATGCGATCTTCCATATGGTGGAAATGCCTTCACGAATGGGAATTCGTAACCTTTGGGCAGAGTTTGTCACGTTATGTGTTAAGATGATTCATTCCCAATTCAAGCCCTATTGGGAAGCACGAAATATTTTGCTGAGCCCTACGCTACTTCAGGACCCTTGTTCTTTAGTCTTAGATTTAAAAAAGATCAAATAAAAAACAGTGGTTGGGAGAGAAAGAGAGAGACATCATATTCCATATAAGATACAAAAACATATTTTTGTCAAGTTTTCCTAACGAATTAATTACAAAGTTTCAATTGCATAACTTAATATCCTTCAATTTTAATTGTATCACTTAATGTCCTTCAGGTCCAGAATGCCAAATTCAAATATCAAGGGAAAATATTATAATTGACCCTAATATTTAGGGTGTATGTTTTCATTTCCCTAGATATAATAATAACGACCTCCACTTTTTAATGTAAGGAGAAATTTTTAATTGAGTTAATTTATATATATTAGCTTAATTCCGAAAAAATATTTTGAGTCATAGGTTAAGCTTTGTGTTGTTAACCTTTTAAGCATGTGATGTGTTTGATTGAAGATGTAGATGCCAAGTTCAAGAGATTACATATCGTGTTGTATCTCATCCTACGTTTTTTCTTTGTGCTTTTTTAGGAACTTTCGGTTATGAATGCATATGAATTTTGATCCTTCGAAGTTTTAAATTTTGGGTGTTTGTTTATAAAATGTTTGGAGTTAATTTTAAAACACAAATATTTTTTGTTTTTAAAGTCATTCGAACGACATTAGGGGTTTATTCAAACGAGAATGGCAGTTCGTTCAAACGAACATCAAACGAGGTTTATATGCTTATAGAACCACATTCGTTTGAAGCTCGTTCGAATATGGATCAAATGAGATTAGTTATTTGTTCGAACGAGTTTATGGCTTCGTTAAAACGAGGTCTTATTTTTATTTGAACTAACTTTCTCAAAAATTGTGTCGCTTTGAAAAATGTATTTTCTATAAACTGGAGTGTTGGCATCAGTTTTCAAAAAAACTTTTGGCAAAATTCATTTTTCAATACATATCCAAAAGCTTCCAAACCCTAGTTTTACCCAAGGTGTTTAAGATCCAAGTTTCATCTTTCTATATGATTTGAGATCTTATCTAAGGTCACCATAATTTGTTTCTCTCATCATCTTGATAGAGAAATGTTTCATGCAGTGGACTTGGTATATAGGTTGTTGTCTACACGCAATGAACTCCATAGTGTGGTGTTGTGGTGAAGAAATGATGGATTCCATGTTCCATATTCGTAGACAGTAGTTGAGCCCTGATCAGTGGATATCAAGGAGTGTGAGTATTATCACTATAGAGGAGAAGTTGAAGATTGAATATGCGCCAAGGCTTGAAAGGGTGTCGATTCATCAAGTTAGTCATTTGTCAACTTGTGTAAATCCGTATCACAGTGAATTTGTGTGACTGGGATGTTTGAAATTTTTCTCATTATGGATTTTTCATATACATCGGCGTGTTATGTGATTCATTTATTTATTTTATCTGCTATCACCTATATATATATATATTAGGTTAAGATAAAATTTGGTAAATTATTTTTTGACAGCAGCTTAGTTTAAAACTAAGCCGAGTTTTTATCTGGGTTAATCTATTTTAAGTTAAACATTTAATTCAAAAAATTAACTTTTATTGTTCAGACCTTACCCTCCCGGGACTTCAAATTGGTATCAGAGAGAGTACACTAAGTTATTGTGTAGATCCGTCTTTTCATATTGTTGAGGGTGGTCTGTTTCTCTCTCTCTATCTCTCATATTTTTTTTTTGCTCTCTATGAGTCAACATTATGATAAGTTATCTGATGCGTTTAGCGAGGACGACTGCTTTTATATTCTGGATAAGTATAATAAGCTTCATAACTATGCTGAAACTTTAACTCTTAGGAATTTGAAGTTTGCAAAAAGAATTATAAATCTTGAGAAAGAAATTTTCGTTTCAAAGCTGAAATTGTGTTTTTGCAAAATATTAGATGTCCTTCTTAAAAAGCTTATGGATATGAACCGTATAAGTGTCTAAAAAAGAGAGTACGGATAGTGTCCAATTTTTAAAGAAAAAATTAGAGGACTCTAAATTTTCTAGGGTTTATGTACGTACCATTAATGATAATGTTAAATTGATTAATGATTTGAGGGCAAGTGAGAAAACTCTTAGGGATAAATTCGTGTGCATTTAGGGGGAGCAAGATAACCTTCTAGGAATGATTGAAAATTTATAGATGGTGTCCCTAACGTTTGAGGAGTCTAAATTTTTGTTAAAATCTAGGATTTTGAAGTTAAAAGATTATCAAAGATACTCAAGTAGTATTGGTAGTGATGATACTACCTTTTATGATGTTAATGATTTCGTTGCTAAAGCCAAGATCATCGTTTATTTTAAAGGGTCAACCACAACCTAGGGTGCTAGAAAAGGCCTCGTCTCTTCTACACGTGCACATACTACTGTAGGAAAGGTCACCTCGGGCATTTTTTCTATG
Source organism: Sambucus nigra (assembly GCA_949130495.1). NCBI lineage: Eukaryota > Viridiplantae > Streptophyta > Magnoliopsida > Dipsacales > Adoxaceae > Sambucus > Sambucus nigra. The sequence goes on from OX422217.1 coordinate 320,621,378, forward strand.
ATCTAGAAAAGACCCTAGGAAGTTAAAGTCTAGTGTCCCAATCGTTCCAAAACCCGACGAGTTAAGTATTCACCTATGTGGGTTAGAAAATCTGATTTGGAGGCTTTACATGTTAGACTTATTGATTCTCAAATTCCTGCACATGATACTTCTCATGTTATATCTAATGGTTAATTGTGATTGCAATTTTGCATACACTAGCTTTTGTACTTCATGATATATGTGTTTTCTAGTGGTATGTGGTTTGAGTCTTTTGAATTTTAATTTTTCTTTTATTGGATCTTATTAAGAAAAAATACAAAAAGGTTTTGTTCGTCCTTTGAGTTTTCTTTTTCAATTTAGTGTCATTTTGAAAAATATTTAAAAACTCAAAAAGATTTTTGGATTATGTGTAATTTAGATTTACACATTTTGTGTGGCATATTGGCATATCTAAATCCACTTCATTCCATGTTTCCTTGTGTCGAGGACATCTAATTATGACTTTCAATGCTTAGATTCTCCTTAATCATTTTTTCATGGAGTTGTTCGACTTTGATTTGCTTAATGGATTCACTTTGTATATGCTTACAGACACACATGCATGAGTTATTTTGAACTTTAACTTCTCATGTTATATTTGGCCTACGTAAGATGTTCTCCCATCAATCTTGTCACCTACATATTTTGTGAGTATGGGAAATTTGTGCATGTAAGAACCATTTATCGTGAGTATATTTTTATTTACTGAAAAATATGAGGGTGCATAGGAAAGGGATACATAAGGAGAAAATCTTCTTTGCGAAAAAAACCACCGTTGGCAAGAGCCTAAAAAATGAGAGGCAAAAAGAAAAGATTAAAGGCCAACTAGTTTATTTGATTGATTTTCAAAAATAGTAATTTAAAAAGAATTGAGTGAAAAATATGATATTTGTTTAGCTTTTGAAGGTGTTATAGTTGAAGATCAACGGGCTTGCACAATGAACCCTACTTATGCTTATTATGTCATGACTCTATTGGTTTGTAGAATATTAATATTCAAGACCTGTGTGCATTATGCTTATTTGTTAAGTGAATTCACTTTATCTATCACTTGAGGATAAATCTTAGTTTGATAAAGTTTTGCGGTCAAATAGAACTCCTTGGAGATTTTTGAATGATTGGGTCATAATTCGTTTGAATCTAGTTCACACCCATTCATTCTATCCCATAAGTTTAGATATATTGATATTATGTTAGTGTATAATGCTAATGTGTTTTGTGTCAGTTTTTGTGGTTATTTATACATATATATATGTGCCTATGCGTCATTGGTATATTTTACACATTTATATATCGTATCATTTTGTTTTGATTCTTTGTGCTTGCATTTAATCCATGTTTTCCATGTTCTTTATCTTTGGATAAAATTGTCATGCTATATAATCGTATTGGTATATATTGTTGTTTGTTTTCATTGATATCTCATGCTTCATTGTGTATTAAAGTAGGTATCATTTTTGCATATATATTGGTATTAATTGATCATTGTTTGGATTATTTATGTATTGTGGTACTTTACAATGTTACATGATAATATTCCTTCTTTCGTAACTTCCTTTGGTGTCTCACATTTAGGGGGAAATAGTTTATGGGGGAAAAATAGTTTAATGCATTCTTGTTTTGCCTATTCTTGAACAAAAGGGGGAGAAATAGTATCTTTCACTTTAGTTTTAGGAGATATTTATCTTAGGTGGAGATGTCTTACTTAGGTTGGGATTGTTAGACATCAGAGGAGTTTTTATTCATATGTAGATTTATATTATTTATATATTCTTTTTACATTTATATATTATTTATATATTATTTAAAGTTGTGTTTAAGTGTGCAGGTTTACAACATGCAACAAAGTTTACAAGCGTGCAAAGCTACTCAGTGTATGTGTATGTCGAGTATCTTCACTTTTTCTATTTGGGGTTGGGGATTGAGTTTTTTAGAGATATTGATGGTCCATAGGTGTTTTTATTTTGGTTTTACCCTGGAGTAGCCAAAGGAGTATTTTTGTAAGGACAAATTTCCAATTTAGTCAATTTGTATATATTGGCTTAATTTCGGACAAAACATTTTGAGTCATAGGTTAGGCTCTGTGTTGTTGACCTTTCGAGCCTATGTTGTGTTTGATTGAAGATGCAGTGCCCTAGTTCAAGAGATTACATATCGTGCCATATTTTGTGCCACATTTCATCTTCGTGTTTTCAAGGATCTCTCAGGTATGAATGTGTATGAATTTTGAACTTAAAAGTTTTAATTTTTGGGTATTTATTTTTAAAATGTTTGGAATTGATTTTAACAGATTTGTTTTAAAGTTGTTCAAACAATATTAAGGTTTCGTTCAAATGAGAATGGAAGTTTGTTTAAACGAACTTAAAACGAACATCAAATGAGGTTTATCTATTTATAGAATCAAACTCGTTTGAAGCTCGTTCGAAGTTGGTTCGAACGATATTAGTGGCAGCTTTGTTTGGACGAGGTCTTGTTTTCGTTCTAATGAACTCTCTCAAAAATTATGTCTCCTCAAAAAATGTCTTTCCTATAAATTGGAGTGCTAGCATCAGTTTTGAAAAATACTTTTGATAAAATTTGTTTTCCAATACATATCCAAAAGATTCCAAATCCTATTTTTGCCCAAATTGTTTAAGATTCAAGTTTCATCTTTCGATATGCTTTGAGATCTTGCTTGAGGGCACCATAGTTGTTTATCTCATCATCTTGACAGAAAAAAGTTTCATACGGTAAACTCCGCGCATAGTTTTCTGTGTACATATGATGGACTCCGTGGTGTGGTGTTACGATGTAGAAATAGTAGATTTTGTGTTTCGTATCAATAGATGGTAGCTAGGCCTGGATCAGTGGATATCGAGGCGTGTGTTGGCTCACACGTTATGGAAGCTTGCACGGGTGGATTCCTGCTTTGTCATTGTTGAGGATCAGTTAAATATTGAAGACGTGTCAAGGCTTGCAAGGGAGTCGAGTCATTGAGTAAGTCATCTCACTACACCAAATCTGCCTAATTGTCACGGTTATTGACCTTGACAAGTTCAACTTGTCAAGGTCAATGACCGTGATAATTCGGGGCGAGACAACTTTTTTTATCACGGATGTGTCAAGTTCGTTAGAATTGTCACGGTCGTGTCACGGTCCCTGACCATGACATGTTTAGTCACGGTTAATAATCGTGACAAAGCCTTGACCCCTTTTAAAAAAATTGCCACGGTCAATGACCGTGACAATTTTGGGCAGAATTGAAAAAAAATCTACTGGGCAGTATGGCCACTGCCACTACCCAGCAGTATATTTGTACCTGTTATAGCAACGTTGTACCTGTTCAAATATCATATATCCAAATAAACTAGAGATAATGCAAATATACATTCAAAATAGAAACTATTTAAGAAGAAACAACATCACCATCAATTATCTCAAATCTACAAACTATTTAGCTGGAAAAGAGATTTTGTACCGCGACGCTCGGGGACACCTCCAAGGCCACATAAGTATCGAGCCTATGTGGCCTACCCCCAAGGCCACTCCCTGTCCCCTGAAACAAAATAAAGTAAAGTTAGTATCCTCTAACTTGAAATCGAAATCGAAATCGAAATTGAAATATAAATATAAATATAAATATAAATACATTACCTGTAGTGCCACCCAAACGGCTAACTTGAGCTCATATGGCACCTCCTTCCAACGAATGTACCCTGGGCAATCGTGTCAAATATAATTCCCTTCATATCTGAACACTAAGAAATGCCATAATCCTATGGAGTTATGCTCTGCAAATTCCTTCCAATCATTGTGTAGCCAAAAATCACCAGTTGAAGTTGTCAATTCCACCTTCCATATTTTCCCATGTTTTGCTAGAGGTTCTAAGTGGTGGAATTGACAACTTCAACTGGTGATGTTTGGATACACAACGGTTGGGAGGAATTTGCAGAGCATCACTCCATAGGATTATGGAATTTCTTAGTGTTCGGATAGACGAAGAGATTCAGTCTCCTCTCCATAAATAGGACACCCCAAATAATTATGTACTAATCACCTATTAAAGGTAAGAAGCGTATATTCATGGATTAGTATAAACAAAAATTAGATGTAGTTGTAATATTTATGTATTAATCTCCTCTCCACACACACACACACACACTACATAAGAGTGAGAATGATAAAGTGCAAATCAATTAAAAGCACTAAAAATGGATGTTTCGGTACAAATTGGAACACTTATGTCAAAGAATTTTGGGGGAAAGTACTTCTCCAATAGACAAATCGCTTCGGTCACCGCCAATTTTGCGGCCACTATGTGTTCTCGATTGACTACACAAGAGGGAGACGGTAATATAATTTGCACAATAGCCCTTCGCAAATCTTTGTGCTTGGAGAAACAGTGCTTAGACAATAGAGGAACCAATTGCATGATCACATGCCAATCATGAGACTTACACTTATGTAAATCATGAGTAGCATAATTCACAATCCTTTGCAAGTTGGACGAAAAAGTAGATGGGCCCTTCAAATTATATATTGTGTCTAGAAGCACCTTTCTTTACCCACTCGTCAAAGTAAGCGCACTAGGGGGTATTATTGCCCTTCCCCTACTATCTTCTTTCAACCATAGTTGTGGCTTAAGTTTTAATGATTTAAGGTCTTTTCGTGCATTTTTTCCATCCTTCGAATGACTCCCCCCAAGGCAAGTGCCCATAATATATTCAGCGAAGTTCTTCTCTGCATGCATCACATCCAATACATGGCGCATCGGGTTATTCTTCCAATAAGGCAAGTCAAATAAAATTGACCTCCGAGACCATGCCTTTCTTGTCTCAGTTTCATTCCCAGTTAGGGTCTTCTTATGCTTGACGTTCTTAAATTTAGGATTCTTAACTGTCATTTTAGGGCCACATTCAGAAGATTTACTTTCAATTTCTGAACTCGAAAGTTATCTCGGCGGTAGCTTATGTTCAACCCTGCCCAATAAAAAATTAGAACCTTTCTCAGATCTAAAACTATGAGCTGGGGGTAAAAACCTCATGTGACAATGGTATACATTTTTTAAGCTAGAGGATAGGCGAAGAGATTCGTTTTCCTCTCCACAAATAGGACACCCCAAATAACCATGTACTACACAACCGGATAATGTCCGATAAGCTGGAAAATCATGAATTGCCCACATCAACATAGCTTTCAGCGTAAACTCTTCTTTTCTAAAAGAGTCAAATGATTGCACACCCTCTTTCCACAACTCATTTAATTCTTCTACCAAAGGATCCAGGTAAAAATTGATGTCATCACTTGGTGCCTTTGGCCCAGGTATCAACAAAGCCATTATAGAAAATTCAGGTCTCATACACTGTGAAGGAGGGAGGTTGAGTGGGACTAGGATCACTGGCCATACACTCTGATTGGTGCTTAGATTTCCAAATGGATTGAAACCATCTGTTGATATAGCCAAACGAATGTTGCATTGTTCTCGAGAAAAATCGGGATACTCAAAATTCATCCTCCTCCAGGCAGTAGAATCAATAGGATGACGCATGATATTACCCCCAACTTCTGTCCTAGCATGCCAAGTCATTGCCTCTGCAATCCATGGTATTGTGAAAAATCGCTTTAATTTAGGCCCAACGAGAAAATATTTCAATACTTTTTTAGGCACTTTTGAGCTTGTGCCTTCCTTACTAGTAGATTGGACATATCTAGGTTCATCGCATACCGGACAACGATCGAGATTTTCATACTCCATTTGGTATAGTATGCAGTCATACACACAAGCATGAATCGATTTATACTTCATCCCCAAACCTTTCAAACTGTTCTTCATTACATGATAACTATTTGGAAGTGTATTCATCTTAGGTAATAAGCCCTTCACCCATTTCAGAATTCCCATCACGCTATTGCCAGACAAACTGTGTTGCATCTTCAAACTGTGCAAACCAACCATGGCATGTAAAGTTATTTGATCTTTCTCATAATCAGAGTATAACGGTTGGGTATCCTTAATTTTTAAACTTTGGTAGTCATCGTCAAGTTTTATTGTGTTATCTTCACGAGCACGTGAATCTTCTACATCATCAGTAACCTCATTCTCCTCTGCTTTATAAACTCCGTACGCATCATCAACTAAATCCTCTAACATATTATTATTTACGTCGTCCCCTTCTACATCTATTCTACTTGTTGAAGGTTGTTGTGAAGGTTGGTCGGGGACAAAAGGAACTTTTAATTCACCGTGAAAACTCCAAAATCGATAACTATCTTGCATACCCGATCTTAACAAATGTAGTTCAACTGTTCTCCACTCAAACACCTCACCATTCTTACACCTAGCACACGAACACGGAAACTCTTCATCATTATGACATCTCTTTGTATATTTCACAAATTCGTTAGCACCTATGCGAAACACATCCCCTATTCTATTTGTCTCACCCATCCACTCTTTGTATTTCGGATATCCCATCACATCTACCACAACTAATCACCTATTAAAGGTAAACAAAACTTAGATTTATAGTATGTTTCATTTAGTTATGTCTTATTTATATTCAAATTCAATTTATAATAGAAATTTCTATTTCCTCCATCTCCTCTAAAGGGCGAGTGGTCCATCCCATTCAAGACTGCATTTTTATGTAATATACTTAACAGCTCATGCACATTGTTACGATTTGAAAAAAATTCGACAGCATATCCCCGTAGTTCTCCAAGTGCACGACGTAGATTGACAACTGTGAGTGTTATTTCAATTGATCAATTGAAAAAACAGTCACACTTGTCAATTTAGTATGTACCCAGAGAACATTAAGATACGACTGCAGAACTTCCTCCAAAAGTAACAACTTTAAGCCACTAAGAATATTATATATAAATTATACAGTCTCAAACTGTCCAAACGGAACAATTCGAGAGATCTCATTACAGGGGTAATGACTCTCGAACGGGTCTAAGGGCTATTGAATGCGTACGCATAAGAACTAGAAGGCTAGTATCTATGCGCACTATATATATATATATATATATATACAAAGTAATTTTCAAAAAAAGTTGAAAAATTCCACCCCCATATGGATAATAATATAGTGGTCATGCCACTTTTAAAACTAACCAACCCAACATTTACTAAACAAAATAAACCAACAATAATGTCAACAACAAATGTGTATCCCGTACTCCTTCTAATTCATTTCATCAATTAAACTAACAATTAAAGTATACAATTATTAATTTACTAATTTACAATGAGGGGCAATCCTACTTTCATATGAAATGGGCACTAATTATTAATTTACTTTTATACAATTAAAATTACAATTAAAGCTATACAATTTATTAATTAAAGTTATACAATTGTTAAGATTACCCCACCACACACACACACACACACACACCACACACACACCACCACCACCACACCCCCTGCCCCCTCCTCCCCCCCCCCCCCCCCCACACGCACACACCTGCACACACACACACCCCACCACACCTCCTGCCCCCCTCCCACCACCACACCCCCTGCCCCCCCTCACCCCCCCCCACCCCACCTGCACACACACACACACACAGCCCACACCACCCTCTCCCCCACCACACACCACCACACACATATATACACACACATACACACATATATACACACACATATAGAAATGAAAGAGAAAGAGAGGAAAAAAACATACCTTAGAGAGAGAGAGAGATGAAATCGCTTAGAGAGAAAGAGCTGAAATCGCTTAGAGAGAGAGAGAGAGGGAAAACCCAAAAAACGGTGGGAAAAAAAAGCCTAGGGCTTTTTTTACTGAAGATATTGTCAAGGTCCTTGACCGTGATAATTAATTCAAGTATTGACATGTTCAATGACCGTGACAAGTCTGTGACAAGAACATTTGTCACGGACTTGTCACGGTCAATGATAGTGACAATACTTTATCACGATCGTGTCACGGTCATTGACCGTGATACAAAACGCTTGTTTATTGTCATGGTCAATGACCTTGACAAGGGTGATCGGCTGAAATGTGACATTTTGGCCATTTTAGTGTAGTGTCTATGAACTTGGGTAAATCTGTATCATAATGAATTTGCATGGCTGGATCGTCCGAGTTTTTTTTCGTTTTGTAGTTTCCTCATACATAGCGTGTTGTGTGATTGATTTATTTATTGTATCTTCCATTACCTAGATGTATGTTTTAGGTTAAGATAAAATTTGATAAATCGTTATATCATAACATCTTGGTTTAAAACTGGTGCAAAATTTTTATTTGGGTTACTTTGTTTTAATTTAAACATTTAATTTGAAAAAATTAAAAAAATAACTTTTGTTGTTCAGACCCTACCCTTGTAGGACTTCATTTAGTATAATGATTTTTGATCTATTCTTATTATAATTCGTATAGTCTCAACCTTCTTAATACCTATACTTCTTTGGCATGGTGTAAAAACTTGTTTCCATATCTAACATATGTCATTCTTTTGTTGGAGAGAATTCATAAAGTATCTCCAAAAATAATGAAAGGTCCTCTAAAGAGAAGCTATGTATTCTCTCTAGAATTTCAACTTAATATTTTAATAACTTTTCTTTAAATGTTTCTCAGTTAAATTGTTTTAAAAAAATCCAATATTTCATAGTCCACTAATTTAGAGGGAAATAAATGACCTCAAATTAAAACATTATTTTAGAACTAAAGTAGATATAAATTAAATATGTTTGTCTTATAACTTTTATATTATTTTATTTATCAAATCTGGTTAATAAGCCGTTGGTGTATTTTAGAAAGGTGTGTTGAAAGAATTATTCTAATTAATGGCCACACGACATTAAATAATCCATTAATAAACACGTACAAGAAGAAGAAATAAAATGACGAGATGCCAATATTCCCAACTACTAACAAAAAACCTTAGTGAGTGAATTCAATATATCAACATATATAATTAAGGTTCAATAAAACTTGGTTTGAAAGATATCCAATAATACCAACTTCAAATGGGCATTTGAAATTTTAAAGTACTTGTGACTAACTTTTGAATTATCAATATCTACTTTCTCATTTTTAATAAAGCATTGAGATAGAAGTAACACTTCCCATGAAACATTTCATGTTATATGATTTTTGGTATTGAGCACGAATATGTGATACCCTCCACGCTTATAACATTTTTAATATAAATATTATATTCTACTTATATCTCTTGTTGTGAATACCAACTCTTAGATGACAAGAGAAACTCTTAGATGAGAGATGACTTAGATAACTTCGTTTATAAAAGGGAGGACCACTGAACTTCTATGTCTAAATGGCTCATTTCTTTAAATCTCACTACGCTTTTGAAACCTGTGTTTTAAATATTATAAGACCATATAAAAAAATTAATTTTTTTGGAAACCTTCACTAATCCAAAACATCCCATCAATCAGACTATAATTTTACGTATCACAACTCATGTATTACACACGTGACTATAAATACTGTTGGTTGAATAAGTTGGCATTATTATGATTATATAAGTTAATTAAGATAATTATAATTAAATCGAATGAAACAAGAATTTTCTAAATAACAATATTTTCTTTATAACATATAAATTATAATCTCACTAGTAGGTCAATGGATCAACCTTTTGTACTTAAAGATTTTGTAAGTCAGTTTGGATCACCATTGATCTTGTTTTAATAGAACGGGCATTTTAAAATCAAACTAGTAGTTTTAAGAGCTCGTTTGGAAGTTTTGGAGGGAAAAAAAGGAAAAAAAAATTATTATGAGAGAAGAGAAAAGAAAGGAAAGAAAAATAAATTTCTCTACTTTGTTTTTTAGTTTACGAGAGAATAGAAAGCTACTTTCTTTCCTCCTTATTTGTGAGTTTAGAAACGAAATGAAAAAAAGGAAAAAATATGTTTATACCTTTACAACTAACAGTACATGTTATAACAATTTAAAGTAAATAATAACATATTAATTCATCATGCATAATGAATTATAAGTGTCAACAAAATAAATTCATAATAAAATGTCTCAAACCATAATAATAAGTCTTATAAATATAATCCAAAAAAATTGCACTAAATTATTCATAAAATAAGATGTCCCAAAAACGTAAACTTCATAATGCATCATGGAACATGAATAGCAAAAATCATTTTCTCCAAAATATCAAGTATCTCTCATATGAAAACCGAATACTATCCTGATTTTGTCGGGATTTTGTGAAAGGAAAGCGTATGAATCATCGATAAAATGTGAATGTACTTTAACCCACCAACCCCGAGTAAAAATTATATGAAGAATGAAAGATAGACAACATAAATAAATATAAAGAATGGCCACATTTTAATTACTTCTCTTATATTGGCTATAATCACACACACGTGTGTGTGTGTGTATATATATATATATATATATATATACACATGTTTGATAGCTCCACACATACCCGACGAAGATAAAAAAAACAGATGTGAATGGAACGAAAATAAGGAAGGAACTTATAATGAGTAGGATTTATATCTGTATGGTTTATTCTAGCATGATTGTTGCGTATAATTGTTGTGTAAAATGGAGTTTGCTGAAATATGGAGTTTGGGTATGATGGAGTTTGTGTATGGCCAATCATCCAGTTTCCTTAATCTAATAGATGTATATCTGCCTCCATTAAGTAATTATAATGAGTACGACACTAAAAAATAAGGGGGTGGGTGAAATTGAAAGTGAAATAAAGTGCCCAAATACACGTTTTCTCTTCTTTCAGTTTCTTTCTAAATTGGAAAGAAAATTTTGGAGAGAGAGTTTATTTTGAATCTAAAAAAAAGACTTTCTCTTCTTTTCTCTCATTTTTCATCCAAATCAAACTCCCAAATGACGAAAACAGTGAACTTTCTCTCCCTTTTCTTTATTTTCTTAGAACTCCCAAAAAAGATGCAAAAGTATCTTGGGTTGTTTTTATTTTTCATATAGGTGATTTTGGTTAAACAGTAGTAACCTTCATGGAGCCCCCACTTTACTCAAACCTCTATTTGGGGATAACAACCTGCTAACATCCCCACAAATACCAGTTTGGTAAAAATAACTTAAAAATGGGTATATTTATTACCACTTGTTTTATAAGATAACTTCTATGAAACCCTCGCCATTCTCTCTCATCATCCTGATTCATTTTCCCCATCTGATCCATAGAAGTTTATCCATTTTCTCCCATCCTACCTATGAGACCTCCACCATCTCTATCACTTTCTCCCACCGATTGAAAAATCCTATACAAGCTCAGATCTTTGTGAATCTAAGCGAGGTAAGTTTAGTTTTTCCCTGTTATGAATCTCCTCATATATACATATATACAAAAAAAAATCTTTAGATTATATCCTTCTTAGAGAAAAAGATCTACCATTAATTTGAAAAGAGAAATTATGCGTACACTTTTATTCATAGACAATCATAATATAAGAAGTAGCAACCAACATACAGAATTCATCTTTTTAGTTTCCAAGTCCATTTTTTCTGGGCAACTTAGTAGTGGAAAGTATCTTAAGGATCCTACCGTATCTGGATCCATTGAAATAAAAGGTCTGTTTAATTTTTCTTTTGTACTGTAAGATGTATCTTAAGGAACCTACCATATCAAAATGGGTATATTTGGAATAAAAGTGTTTTCAATGGATTGAAATTAAGAATTAAACTATGAAGCTGATTTTCTATAAAAATGGATCTCCCATGAAAAAATGGGAATAATATTTCATATAGTTTTAATACGTGGAATTACTTTCAATTGATGGTTTGTAAATAAGCACCTAGGTGTTTATGTTACTGCATTAGCCATTTCATGCTTAAAAGTGACTCCATTTTATATCCATCTTTTTTAGATATTAAAATGAAAGGCTTTAGAGATATAATTACATAGAGAATAAATTATTAATTTGGTTTCATTTTATATCCACTTTTTTTTTTCTTTAATTGGTTACTGTTCTGGAAATGTGTCAACCAATATATAGTCTCATTTGCACTTGCAATTTTGTTGTTCAAAGAAGGTTCTGTTTGTTCAAAGTATTATTTATTGTTTCGTTGACTAGCAATTTAATAACGGTTACTTATGTTGTTGTTTGTTTAAAGTACTAATTATTGGCCATTTAGGTTGTAATGGCATAAACTATTGAGCGTCCTCCATATCAATCCGAGGGACTAGAAAATGCAAATACAAATTCAGAGGTAACTTGTATTCTTAATTTTCATTTCTTCATTTTCAGAATATGACAAATAGAAGCAATTCCAAATGCAACATAATAGAATATGTCCAAAACTCTTTTCATCCAATGTAATTAGTATATGAATAAAATAGTAGTCTCAATCGCTAACTAAGTTATTACTTTAAACACTTGCTTCTGAAGAAGAATGTAAGGACATAAGTTTATAAATGTCTGTTATCAATTAGTATGTCATATACCGGTACAACCGTCGAAGAATGTTCAAGATCACATATGCAACAAGTCGGATTCGAATATCAAGTTTCTTTGACAATCAAGCCTCTCCGAGATGAATTTGGTAAAGGTTGTGTTTTTACTCCTTAGCATATCACTTAGAATATTGGGATATTTTTCATCAAAAAATTTCTAAGTGTTAGAGCAGAGTTTTAAAATTTTCGTCAAAATTATTTTTTGAAGTTTTAAGGCGCTGCATTTTTTGGGAAAAGAACCAGAAAAAATATTTTTTAATGGCTCGTTCGAGCGACAACCCCTATCGTTCAAACAACATTCCATATCGCACGAAGCTCGTTCGAACGACGCGTGTTATCATTCAAACGAGATGAGATCTCATTTCAGCGATCTACCGCCTTAAGGTTTTGTATAAATACACGTTAAACGAGGCATATTTCGTTAAGAAGTCTTTTAACTTTTCATTCTGCAAATAATGCAAATCGACATAACACTTTTGGCTTCTTCATTTAGGGCTTTAAACCCTTATTTTTCAATTCGTAAAAATCCTAATGTTTAGGTGAATTGCTTTGGAACCCAAGAACATACTTTGCTATTGTTCAACCATTGTGGAGTGCGTCTCTACACCTGAAAACTGAGGTCATTGAGGTTTTCTGCGTGTGGATCTTTTCTGAAGATTGGATTGCGGTTCATGTGGGTTCGCTGTGTGACATCCATTGTTGACTCTAGGTTGTGCGTCTATGTAGTTTTGCTGAGGTAAACTTATTGCACATTTCATTTTAATCCATGTAAATTGTGATTTACAAATTATAGTGAAATAGAAGGTTTTGCGCTTCGAGGATTTTTCCTGAAATCTGTAAGTTAGCATATTTATGTTTATGATGGTTTGACACACGCACACACGTAGTTTCATGTTTAAGGGTTGGTTTAAATTGGTTTAAAATTAATTATAATTAAATAAGTTTATAATTGAAATTGGCGAGTTTATTTAAATCGATACCGCACAACGCACTTTTTACAAATTTGTATCAAACCGGGTTACGCTAATTTATCGCATTTGATCTTTTTTTCAGCAAAAAATTGTTTAATACTGAGTTTTTTTGAAAAATGTAATTTTTAAAAATTGTCGCAATGTTTCTAAGTGAAAACTTATATAACCGGTTGCCAATTTTTTACGAGTCTAATTATGCTTACTGGAACGCCCGCATGAGATCACATTTAGAAGATATCGATGAAAGAGTTTGGATCATTTGTGAGAGAGGTTGGACTCCTCCCATTGTCATCGCAAATAATGTCACGAATTTAAAACTTATGTCAGACTGGACTGAGGATGAGTTTATGTGGAGCACTTTTAATTCACGTGGGCTTAGTGCAATTTTTTGATACGTCACCCCCAATTAGCTCCAACGTTTTATGGCGTGCATCACGTCTAAAGAAGCGTGGGATGTTTCACAACTCACCCACGAAGGCACTAACGCGATCAAAGAGTCTAAAATTCAAATTTTAACTGCACAATTTGAAACAATTACCATGCTTGAGACTGAGTGTTTTGATGACTTTTATGCATGTTTGTCTGACATTGTCAACACTAGTTTTAATCTTTGTGAGCCTATATGATCGAGGATGAAAAGTAGCCCGTGTCAAACGTTGATCGTTGTTTTCTGTTCACCACCTCAATATAAAAACCTAAGTTACGACTACACTTGTGAGGCAAGTATAGCGGTAAGTCGGGTATTGAAAGATCCACTGAGACGAGATGCTAGAATTTAATTGATTTAATACTCTGAAATAAAAGTGTAAAAGGTGATTACAAACTAAAAAGGAAAACGTGCATAAAAGGGAAATGTTAATCTAGGCAAGTGTATTGAAACTAGACTAACAAAGCGAGTAAAACTGTAGGTTGCGTCGAATATCCCTCACCCGAGTTAATTTGTATAAAATGGATACATGGGTCGACTAGTTATTACGAATGCGTCTCGTTTCAACAGTTAATTGAATCAAGGGTTGTCACGCCCCTAAATCCGTATAAAAGCCTAATAAGATTTTGGCGTCAACAAATACCCCGGAAATTGCGCGCGAAAGGTCGTAAGCACGGGACATACATGATATTTCCCGTCAAATCTCCTAGGTGAAATAACTAGGACAACACACCCGAAATAGACCCGTAAACGCCATCACCAAAGCAAAGCAACGTGTTAACTCAAGTGAGTTCCATTCAAACATAACCTAATTTAAATTAGCTAGAAAGCATGGTAAAAACGCGGTAAATGGAAAGCGGTAAATAAATGCGATAAATCTACACTAGAAAGCGATTAAAGAAAGCATGTGAATCTAATTAACAAAGCATGTAAATCTAATTATCAAAGCAAGATATAATGAAATACACACTATATTAATGGAGAGGGGAGATGAAAGTGCCAATTACAAACCCTAAAGGGTGTCAAACCAAGAGAGGAAGAAGAAGAACTCTCAAATCCCCCAAACCCTAACCTACAACTCTCTAAAATCTAATATATACGAATTATATGATTATTACAACAAAAATTGGTATTTATAGTAAGTTGGAATAAGTAAAGTAAAGAAAAGGAAAGAGAAAATATAAGCCAAAATATCTCCTAGAAATAGGGGATCGATCGATCGACCCAAACCGTCGATCGATCGATGGTGAATAAATCAGCCCACTGTCTCGAAGGATCGATCGATCAATCCTTTTGATCGATCGATCGATCAAGCAGGTCTCAGCACACTACATTGCTGTTTTGGCATGTATGCATTTCTCGTCCGCTAAAATCGCCGTAACTTCTTTGTTCAGAATCGGAATCGCGCACCGTTCACGGCCACACGAAGCTTCGAGGAGGGATACAACTTCCGTGTAGATGTTTGGCCAGGTGACCCAAATGAGAATTGACTAAATTTCCCTTAAACGTCCGATCGCGTACGGAAACCGAACGGAATGGGTCAGAACTTCACACTTAGCATACAAATACCTATAAAAGCTCAATTAATCCCTGCCAAACATGTTAACATAGAAATCCGAGGTTATCTAGTTAACGAGCATAAATATAGGGAATAAGATACCCGAGGGAGCTAAAATGCGTAGGTTCGGAGGATGAAATGCGCAATATTTGCGTATCATCACACCCCCTAACTTACACATTGCTAGTCCCTAGCAATAAAATAGGATGAAACAAGAACTATAAGCAAACCAAAAGCAGGATAAGTACAAAAGTATGGTATAAAAGCAAAAGGCCACTTTCGCGGGCAATTCGATTGCATTTAGCGTATGCAATAAGCCATTAAAACCCTAGGTCACCCTAGTGGACGAGTGTCATCTCATGAGGGTTTTCAGGGATGATACCCACAAACATCACATGGTTTCCTCAAAATAAGCCAAAACCAACATGCGACAAGCCCAACAATGGCGAACAAGATTTCATATGCATTATTAGCAAAGTGAATGAATTCAAACAACAGTCCAAATCATTACCATTATATAATGGACCTCATAGAATTGAAACCTTAAAATGTGGGAGGGGGAGGGAGCACATGCAAAGTGTGATTTGTCAAAAAACTTATATAAACTGGATACTAAATAAAGCAAGCATATATTCAATCTTCAGAGGCATTGCACTCATGAAAAGTGCGACTATGTGATAATTGATTAAATTTATTCGCAAGTTTCCAATTCGGCACACTTATTTAATTAGAGTCTATTTTAAAACCAAATTAATCTAGCCCCTAAACATGCATTTAAAAGTGTGTGTGTCAACCCATAAATAAATAAAGCATGTGACACAAATATTCTGGAAAAATCCCCCAAAGGGGCAAAACCTTTTATTTCACTATAATTTTGTAAGAAAATGGCATACACGGATTACAATGAAATAGGCGTCCCTTAAATTGGAAGAGTTTAATTCTTTGATCGAGTAAAAAATTTTGAAGTTAAAAAAGGATTTGACAGACTCGAGTAGGTTTGATAGTGATGGTAATGGCTCATCTTGTTCTCATGCTTCTAGTGCTAACCCAAAAGCATTATTTGTTTTAGAGGGTCAAGCAATTTCAAGGATGTTAGAAAAGTTCAACCCATAGGTGTCGTTCCACCCATGTACACATGTTTATATTGTGGTATGAAAGGTCACCTTAGGAGATTTTGTTTTGATCTGGGAAAATGTCTTATGAAGTTTATGTCTAGTGTTCCCGTGACTCCCAAAGCCCCCGCACAACGTTTGACATCTATTTGGGTTAAGAAATTACTTTTAGAGGCACTAGATTTTAGACAAGTTGATTCTCGTTTGCTTGCACATAATTCTTCTCTTGCCATATCATACAGATGATTGTGTTCGCATGTTTGTCATACGCTAGTTTTTGTTTCATGATATTTATGTTTGCTAGCGTTGTGACATGTACTTTTTGTATATATTTTTTTGGTTTAAAAAATACAAAAAGATTTTATTTTGATAAAATTTTGAGAAAATCCCAAAAGATTTTTGTATTTTGTTTGCACCTTTTATGGATGGACACTTAGAATGACCAAGTCACAACATCATTCCATTATTCATGTGACTATTTGATAGTGTTTTGAGATAATAGGTCAATTCATCCATGTGCTTTGTAATGTTTGGATCCATTAAGATGTAATTAAGTGTTACTTCCTACATGTTTGACTCATGATTTCCTTTATTGCACACATGCACGGATTTGTTTGATTATTGTGCTTGTCTTATCACATGTTGGTTGGGTGTTTTGACTTCAATCCTGTCCTTAAAACGAACCAAGCGCGATAACTTTTGATAAGGAAATTGTGCATACAAGAACCGTTTTGTGAGTTTGTGTGCTTTGTTTGAAAATGGGGAAGGGCTGCGAAAGGTTCATTTTGCCTTTGCGAATACTAAGCCACCGTTAAATTGGACCTAAAAAATAGAGGAATTTTATTATTCGGGGTCCAAAGAGGTTTAAAAGAGCCCGAAAAAATTAAAAGGCAATAAAAAGAAATTCATGCCAAATATGGGCCATTTAGGTTTTTGCACCAATTCTCCAAAGTTTGAGAATTTATCTCACCTCTATTCAAAATATAAATCTAAGGGTGTTTGTATGGAGAATTAAAACGGGCTTGCACATCCTTGAAAATCTTGAAAATGCGCTTTATAGTTTTGGACGTTATTGGTGTGGAAATCATTTTGACTTTGATTTGTTGATTTTCATACGGCGATATCATCTAAATTCAACAATCTTTTCACCTAAGGATTATTTTGATGTTCATTCGTTAGGAGTACACTATGCATCGTGCACATATGATTGATTGAGTTTATTTACCTATCGAATGTGTTCACAACCATTCATTCCATTTCCATGACTTGGTTGTTTGAGTTTAAATACATGGTGTGATTTGTGTATCATATTTTTCAAAGTGGTATCTTATTTTTGTATAAAAAATTAAAAAATCCAAAAATAGTTTGTGGATGTTTGTGGGATACTCCTTTGCATGCGCATAGTTTGATCCACATTTGCTATGCATTTTATCGTGACACTCCATGTTTTGATTTTTTTTCTTCTTATCTGTCTATTTGGGGACATCATAAAAAGGGGAAGAAAGAATTATCATGTTATGGGGGAGGTTTTTGCATTATGGGGGAGATTTGATTATTAATGCTTTATTCCTATATCATTTCAAACTCGATGCGTCACGAAAGTTTTTTTGCTTTATCTCATGTTTGTAGGTACGAAGATTAAAGATCATGATGTTGCACACCCTGATGAGAAAAGCTTTGAGAGTTTTGATGTTGAAGAAAAAATTTGAAAACTTGCAAATTTTACCTTTTCAGTTTTGGGATTCATGGGAGGGTAGATTTGTATAGGCATTTTGGTATTAGATAATTCAGATATTTTAATGTATGTACCGGCATAGACATAGGGGGAGATTTGTAAGGATATATTTTGTATAAGTCCGTCATAATTAATTATGTCGTATACCGCTACAAGTCGTCGAAGAATTGAAGAAGTTTTCATCTACAAAAGACGAATCCGAATTACAAGTGGTCTTCAACATTCAAGCCCAACAATATGAACTTTGATAAGATATTGTTTTAAAGTTTCATTTACATTTCATATTAAGAGTGTTGGGATATTTTTAAAAGGTTTTAAAAAAGCTTTTATATAAAAATGTTTTTTTAAAGAGGTTTTATAATTGTTTGTGAAAAATTGCTTCAGCAGTAAACGTACCTCGGTTTCGACGCCAAGGTCGTTCAAGCGAGATATCAATCTCGTTCGAATGACAATGGGAAGTCGCGCGTAGTTGTTCGAACGACACGCAATCTCGTTCGCGCGAGATGTCATTCTCATTCGAGCGAGATGACTTTTAGGTTGACACGCTGCTGTAATACTTATCCTTTGATCAACATAGATTTTGTATAAAAAGGGGCCCTGGCAGCCTAGAAAAACGTGGAGAATAGTTTCAACTTTTAAGAGCCTTATTCTTTTGAAACTTTTGTGTATCTGTCCAGATTTTATTCAATACCTTTTGGCAGAAAGTTTTTCTCCAAAAATTTTAAGGGTTCAAATATTTTTGTTTTAATTCACAAAACTCCAATTACTTTTATGTGAATTGTTTTCTGGAACCCAAGAACATATTTTTCTTTGGTTTATTCTTTGTGGGGAAAACTCTACAACTGACAGCTACGTGCTATTGTGGAGGGAGTCCTTATAAAGTTCACATCTTGTGGAGAAACCGTTTCTCTTCTTCATTGCTGCCCTCCTGGAAAGGGAAAGTTCCAGCCAAGACATCGAAATCGACACCTGCGGGCATTTCGTATGTCACCTTATTTCATTGTAATCCGTGTAAGCCATTTTCTTACAAGATATAGTGAAATAAAAGGTTTTACCCCTTTGGGGGATTTTTCCTTAAGCTTGTGTCGCATGCTTTATTTATTTTATGGTTTGACACACGCACACACGCAGTTGAATGATTTGGGGATGATTTATTTTGGTTTAAAAATAAACACTAATTAAATAAGTGTGCCAAATTAGAAAATTGCGAATTTAATCAATTATCACACAATCACGTTTTCTCAAATTGGTATCAAAGCTTATTTAAGCGATCACCACTTCTCAACTCATCAAGCGAATTCACTCGAAACAGGGAGGTAACACACGGACCATGCCCAAAATGTGAATTGACTAAATTGCCCTTGAACGTGCGATCGCGTACGAAAATCGAGCGAAATGCGTCCGAACTTCACACTTAGCATCCAAATACCTATAAAAGCTCAATTAACCCCTGCAAAATATGTTAACGTAGAAATTCGAGGTTGTCTGGTTAACGAGCATAAATATAGGAAATAAGATACCAGAGGGGGCTAAAATGCGTAGGTTGGGAGGATGAAATACGCAATATTTGCGTATCATCACTATACCTGATGCTCGACTGGTTAAAAAGATTTTACGATCGCTGCCAAAACGTTTTATCCCTAAAGTGGCCGTTTTAAATACCTTAGGTAATCTAGACAATTTAAAATTAGAAGAGCTGGTAGGATACCTCCAAACATATATGATTGACATATTTCCTGACACTGTCAATCCTAAGGATAAAGGGATAACTCTTAAAGCCCAGTTTAAAAGGAAAAAGAAAGTGAGTTTTTTTGAGTTCAGGTCTGAGGACGAGACTGATTTTTATATGGCCATGCTTGCAAAGAATTTTAAAAAGTTTCTTAAGTTTTCAAAACAAAATTATTCCAATAAAAAGTTTTTTGAGAAAAAGAAAGGCAAAGCCAAAGAAAGTGGTGAGAAAGAGAAAGAGAGTAACGGAGATTTGGAAAAAGTGACATGTTTTGAGTGTAATGGTAAAGGGCACAATTCGTTTGAGTGCCCCACTAGACTTAAAAAGAGAGGACAAGAAAGTTTCTATACCAGTCACCCTTAATGATAGTGAGGATGATGTGAAAGATTTTGAGGATGAGTCTTCACACGGAAAGTTTGTTGCCTTTTGAACGAGTCAGGTGAGCACACCCAGTTTATCCCATGACGATGAGGATACTTGTGCACATGATACCCCAGAGGAGAATTTGAATATTTCTAGCGATGCTGAGAGTGAGTGCGCTTGTGAGCTCTAGATCGCATTTAGATATTTGTACGCCGAGACTTTAAAGACTAAAAAATTTAATAAGGAGTTAAGTCTTAGATTGAGAGATTTGGAGACAGAGTTAGAGAGTTTAAGGGAGTTTGAGGCAAAAGCGAGTCAACTCGAGAAAGTGAAGGTTTCTTTGAGGGAATAATTGATATCTTTAGGCCGAAAAAAGAGTGAACTTATAACATGCGTGTTGTAATTAGAGAGATATCTTAAGCATGCCTTGGAGGTTAAAGTCACTTTAGAGAACACATCTAAGAAGGAAGCAAAGATGGTTCTCAATATCATTTTGGGTGATGTTGAGATTTTAGGAATAAGTCATGATGGTGCGTCCTCTTCACATGTTGCACCCGAGACGATTACCACTTTAGTGTTTGATTCACATGGCTCTCAACCCAACCCACCTAGGCATCCCAAACCTGTTAGGAGAGCGCGTAGGAGACATTTTGAGAGAGGTATACCTAGGCCTGTTTATATTTGCACACACTACAAGAAGAGAGGACACCTTAGAGAGTTTTGTTTTAAGTTGGTTCATGTGTCACGTTTTGCTACTACACGTGTTCACACACGCACCCACACCTGTCGCTCTAGATCATTACATGAGAGAGTTTCACTTATTAGGGAGCAGCTAAAATTTTTAGTGAAGACTTCACATGATTTAATAGAGTTTTTTCATAGGATGTCACCACCTTTGGAAAACTCCATCGTACTTAACGGTTGAGGTTTAGACTTGCTTGCTAGCATAGGTTCATTTGCATGATGATATTGTTTGCCTATTGCTAGTATGTATTTTTTGTATTAGATTTTTTGTTTTTGAAAAATATAAAAGATTTTATTCTGATAAAATTTTTGAAAAAGTCAAAAAGAGTTTTGTATTTTGTTTTACACTGTTTATGGATGGACATTTAGGAAAACCAGGTCAAAATTTTATTCCATATCCATGTGATGATTTTATAGTGTTTTGATATCCGTCATCATTTCATTCTTGTGCTTTACAATGTTTGGAGTCATTGAGATGTGATTAATTGTTACTACCTACATGTTCGACTCATAAGTTCCTTTAATGCACGCTTGCATGGATTTTTTTTATTATTATACTTGTTTATTACTGTGACACCCCGCCTAATTAACCCCGGGTGATCAGTCCTAAATTAAATTAGAACAGGTTTCTCAATTGGCTCATTCTTAGCATCACTGTCGCCTTTTTAATTACTAACCACCTAAGTGAGAAAATTAGACTGGTGCCAAATTTTATCTTTCATTAATTTCATGAAATACCCATGCGGAAACAAAATAATTTAAACAATCATAATTAACTAAAATCAATCATTCACAATTTAAATATACTAACCGAATAAACCATCGGTACAAATCCAACAAAAGTAACTAAATAATGCTGTGAGCGACATGCTCGAGTAACTGATAGGAATTTCAACACTAGAACTGAAAAGAATGAGGCGCCTATCAAGCTTCCGTAACATCCACATATGCTGCAGCAACGAATTCCTGGAATGAATCAAGTCTGGCGTCCCTGTGGCTGGACACCTAAAAAGTTATTTTAAAAATATTTATAGCAAGGGTTAGAACCCAAAACATTTGGAAAATATTTAGCAAATGGTTAACTTGCACTAATAAATATGTGTGCATGCTCTTCATATTTTAGTTAGTGTCACACTCCCTTGAGGATATCCTCACCCTTCCTCTAATATGTACACTACTAACGCCTTAAGTACTTCCCTAGTTATTTATCTCATAACTAGATAATCAAAATAATCCCTTGCAACCACCCTACTCTAATCGAGTATGTCATAGCTATGATTTCTAAGTTATTATCAACATATAATAATTTTCCTTTCTAAATTCATATAACTTTCACACCCGTTATACATATAATACAATTCACAGCCTGTATTAATTATCCTGTATATAATTATTTATCTCATTATATATGTATAGTCATATTACAACATTCACACATATGCTGGAATAATAATTAATAATGGATATCCTCCCGAGCAATAACTCACCGGATGTATATTCTCTAAAGTGCTATCCCACTTGGTGTATTCACACAACGTAGTTACCCCAAGTCAGAATCGCTCACTAACTTAGTAAATAACATAAATATTGGAGGCGGTCATATTCCTTCCCTAAAAGTGAGATGCCCCTCACCCATATAACGGACACTCTGACCTGGGGATATACTCGCCCTACTCCTCAAGCTAGGGGATTCACCATCTATGCGCAACCTCCCCTGATAGCACTAGAGTATATAAAATAATAATATCTAACCACCCATATTTATGCACGCACCATATATATATATATATATATATATATATATATATATATATATATATATATATATATATATATAATAATAATAAAAACATCATAACTTGAGTTTATGGTCCAACTCAGATTATAAATTAATTGGCACATTAATTAATTAAATTACTTTTGGTATCGCCTAACCAATATATTCGAACTCGCTCTCGGGGCCCGAAAATAAAATAATACCCGAGGGTAAATTCCCGACTCTGAATTTATTAACTTTCAATCTAAATTAATTTAACATCTTGGTATCGCTCAATCAATATACTCGGACTCTCCCACTCGATCCGTATTTACTTATTTTGGAATATTTTTCCCCAAAAATTTCCACTGTGTGTCACACATAGATTCCCTCCAAATTCCCAATTATTTTCCCTCAAAAATTTATTAGAATATAGGTCCTATATTTATTTCTCATTAAATAAGATGTGGGGGAGAGATTTTAATTAAATTCCTCTTATATAGTAAAACTGAGCGAACTTCCAAAAATCCCCATCCATCTATCCATCCATCCATCCATCCATCGAACAGGTCTTTGTCTTCTCCGACGGCCTGTTTTTGCTATGGACGAAATCCTCAAACCTCCAACTCCCTCTACAGTTCAACCCAGGTCTTAACATCAAAATAATACATCAAGAACATCATAAGGAACCCCTATAAAGTCCCCAAACCCCATTAAATTTCCGTTCTCATCTATTTTTTTGAATTGGGAAAAAACCCGTGTTATTCGTTACCCGGTCTCAACACCAACTTATTATCTCAAATTCGTTCCCAATTCTTCTGGGTTTTCACAACTGACCAGTTATACATAAATCTCAGATTATAACATGAATCTCTATAAGAATTTCAAATCAGGAGATTGATTTACAAAAATCCCATTTTTGTACCCTCTTTACCCCAAAACGAATTTTGATTCCCACATCACATAAATATGAATCATAATACAATTAAATGCTACAGCAAGTTAACCACTTGCCTTATTGTTTCGTAGGGTCTGATCCGGAGTTGTGATTCTCAAGGTTGATGATGAAATCCCTCTTTTGGCTCTTTCATTTGTCCCCCAAATTGGTTCTTAGTGCCTTTAACTGCTCCTTAGGGTTTTCTCTCCCACTATGTGTTTTCTAATCTCCAATCACTCGTTCCCCTTTTCCTTTTAATTAAGTAATTAGGCTTAATCCCGTTTTTAGCCTATGGTTCAAGCCCAAGTGACTCAAATACCCCCGTGTAGGCACGATTATGCTTAAAAATGTCCCGTGACCCGTTTACTACCCCCGGGTACACTTATTCAACTATTTCGGCCCATCCGGACTCAACCATACACTCATAATTATCATCCGAATTAATTTATAAAAATCTTTATCTCATACCCAAATTAGTCTATACCGACTCCCGGCTCAGATAAATAAATGCCCTGTCACTAATACATGTAATGGCGTAAATAAATTATTACTATTAACATAGTAATTAAATTCCCCTAAATATTAACCATTCACTCTCCGATTAATATTTAAATAAATATTATCATAATTAATTCAATTAAAATTACGACACACGAGTAATTTAAAAAATTTCCCGAATTAATTAAAAATTAAATGCATAAAATTACGGGGTGTTACAATCACATATTGGTCAGAGCGTTATCATCTCAATTATGTATTTAAAACGAACCATGTGCGATAAAACTTGACAATGAAAGTAGTGCATGTAAAAAATCATTTACTGTGAAGAATTTAATTGAAATAAAATATGATGAGTTAATCACGGGAAAGGGCTGCGAGAGTCCAAAATTAACTCATTGTGAAAGCCACAGTTTAAAAGAGCTCAAAAAAAAAAATTTAAAGGCAATAAAAAGATAAACAATCCAAAAATGGGCCACCTCAAAAGATAAATATAATGTATAATTATTTATGAGGGAGTTTGGATGGAAAGAAATGATAAACAGGTTTGCACATCCTAACAGTGTCTTGAAAAAGCATTCATTGTTTAGACGTTATTGGTGTGGGAATCATTCCTGACTTTGATGTGTTGATGGAATGAGTCGATGCCATTTAAATTCAACACTTTCTACACCTAAGGACAATTTTGAGATTCATTCGATAGGAGTACACGTATACATCGTACACATATGTTATGTTTGGCTGCTTTGATTTTCCTATCGAATATGTTCACACCCATTCATTCCGTTTCCATGATTTGGTTGTCTTAGTGTAAATTCATGGTGTGTGATTTTTGTTAAATTATTTTTGCATTTTGTTTGAAAAAATTAAAAAATCAAAAATAGTTTGTGAAAGTTTTTGAGTTATTCTTTACATGAGCGTAGTTTGATTCATATTTGCTATGCATTTTTGTGGTGAGAACTCCATGCTTGATTTGTTTATTCGTTTCCTTGTCTATTTTGGTCAAATAAAAATGGGGAGAACGAATTATGAGTTTTTGCATTGTGAGGGAGATTTGATTATGATGATTGATATATTTTTGTATCATCACGAGTTATTTGCTTTGTCTCATGTGTGTAGAAGTTTTGAGACCTACATGTTTAGTACCTTTTCATTTTTGGGTTCAAGAGGGTATTAGATTTGTATAGGCATTTTATGTTTTGATGATTCGGATGTTTTTAATTTGTATCGGCATACACATAAGGGGAGATTTATAAGGACATAAGTTTATAATTGTCCGTTATCAATTAGTATGTCGTATACCGCTACAACTGTCAAAGATTGTTCAAGATCACATATGCAACAAGTGAGGTCCGAATATCAAGTTTTTTCAACAATAAGGCCTCCGCGAGATGAATTTGGCAAAGGTTGTGTTTTTATTCCTTAGCATATCACTTAGAATATTGGGATATTTTTCATCAAAAAATTTCTAAGTATTAGAGAGGAGTTTTTAAGTTTTTCGTCAAAATTATTTTTCGAAGTTTCAAGGTGCTGCATTTTCTGAGAAAAGAAAAAGAAAAAATATTTTTTAATGGCTCGTTCGAGCGACAGCCCTTGTCATTCAAACAACATGCCATCTCGCGTGAAGCACGTTCGATCGACGTGTGTCATCGTTCAAATGAGATGAGATCTCGTTTGAGCGATCTGTCGCCTTAAGGTTTTATATAAATACACGTTAAACGAGGCGGATTCGTTAACAAGTCTTTTCATTTTTCATTCTGCAAACAATGCAAATCGATATAACACTTTTGGCTTCTTTATTTAGGGCTTTAAACCTTTATTTTTCAATTAACAAAAATCTCAATGTTTAGGTGAATTATTTTGGAACCCAAGAACATACTTTGCTATTGTTCAACCATTATGGAGTGTGTCTTTACACCTGAAGACTGAGGTCATTGAGGTTTGCTGCGTATGGATTTTTGTTGAAGATTGTACTACGGTTCATGTGGGTTCGCTGTGTGGAATCCATTCCTGACTCGAGGTTGTGCGTCTATGTAGGTTTGCTGAGATAAACTTATTGCGAATTTCATTGTAATCCGTGTCAATTGTGATTTACAAATTATAGTGAAATAAAAAGTTTTTACCCTTCGGGGATTTTTCCTAAAATTTGTGAGTTAGCATATTTGTGTTTATGATGGTTTGACACAGGCACACACGTAGTTGCTTGTTTACGAGCTGATTTAATTTGGTTTAAAAATTGACTCTAATTAAATAAGTTTATAATTGAAATTTGTGAGTTTATTTAAATCGATATCGCACAACACACTTTTTACAAAGAATCCAAAGATAATTGTTGCACCAACTTTTCTGAAATATAAACAATATATAAGCAAACTGTAAAATAAATTCCAAATGACTAAAAATAATGACTATGGAATTTGTTATGCCTATGTTTATATCGAATACTCACATATGCTTGCGTGTCTGCACTTCCATCCTTTTCAAAGGGACGTTATTTAGGCTTGCATCTGTCATGTTAGGACCATATTTAGGCTTGCATCTCCGCACTTCTAAATTTTTCAAGGGATGAGATTTTGTCATTGACTGCTGACTTGGACATTCCTCAATAGTCTTTGCATATTCGAATGCAAGGGATTTCTTTTCATACTACAATCTCCTTTAATTGCAAATTTCTTCTTATTTTGTCTTAGTCTCCCTTTTGGAAATCTTCTCTTCGAAGAAGGTACTATATTAATTGATGATGGATTGTTGACCTATGAAAATAAAAGAGATAAATTATAATTAAATTTAATAGATATGCATTAAATTTTTAAAAATATAAATAAAATATCGCACTACTAACTTCTCGTATATACTTCAACATCATACATTTTTGTTCCTCAGTTACACTAGAAAATCTCTCCCTATATAATGACAATTCCATGTCACACTCAAGTGCCTTTCCTGGAACATCCCCTAGAATGTAGTTGAGTTTCCTCCAATGTGGGTGGATAGATGATAATGGGATGCTCCTTCCTTCAACCTGATACTGTACAATTTCATGTGCGTAAGGAAGGCCATGAGTACGCTTCAACACATAACCACAATTGTTAAAGTTAAATCCCACATCACTTCCTCTCTCTCTTTCTTCAAAAATCATATCAAGTGCAGCGTATTAAACAAACCGATGTGCATGTTTATTCAAGTTTAAATATCTACCAAACGAAACTCTGACGAATACATGTTGACATGTAAGGAGATTATCTATCATTTTAAAGTTATTTATGAGGTCACCATGCGATGAACCCAAATAACTCTTCAATGGTGCATGTTGTGATTCAACTCTATTGGTTGTAACATTACCAAAATGCATTACATTATTGGTCCAAGGGGATACAAACCTCTCTTTGTAGACTGCAAGCCAAGTATCATCAATATACATGAGGAGATCACCAGATTGGTTATAACGGGACTTAAAATCATTAAGTGCGACATAGAATAACTCCTCCATATTTTCCTTAATAACTATATTATAATATTGTACAAAAAATTCCCATTCTTGCTTTGTTTTGAAATGGCACTGGCCATGTGTTTCAATATTCTTACATATATGCCATGTACAAAATAAGTTTGAGGTTTCAGAAAATATTATTTATACAAAATTTATCAAGGCCAACTCTCGATCAATAACAATAACTGAAGGCGTTATATACATATGTAAAATATCTTTCAAACAACGCAATGCCTATGTAAAATTATTTTCCTTCTCTAATTTAAGATATGCATGTCCAACAACAAAAGTCTTATTCGTAGATGTAACACCAACTATCTCTAGTAAGGGCATTTCATGTATATTCATCTTGCATGTACAATCCATTAGAAGAACTTTTGGGAAGCATTTCGCGAGGATAATGGAATACGGATGTGCAAAAAATATATCAAACACCTCATTTGTATCTGGATCTCTCCTGTGAAATTCCATGTATTGTTTAGTATCCAATATATGCATTAACTATTGCTTCTCAGTAATTTGGTTCTTTGCTTTCAAATTGTATATTGTTTCAATAGTTGATGCATTATTTGAATCTCTTCTTTTCAACACATGAAGAATCTCTCTTGGCTTGACCCCACATATGCTCATGTCAACCACTATTTGTTCCTCCTCTTTAGTCAATCTCCCAATATACGAACGACCTTCAAATGTGATCTTTTCATTAAGTGGGTATAACACCTCATATTTTTTAGGATTTAGAATTTAATTTATTTGGGGTTAAAGGATTTAAAGTTATCTAGAGGATTTAATTAAATTGTTGAATTAAGATTTATTTAATTTGGATTATATTTTTAAATTACATATGTCGTAATTTGAGGTTGAGAGTGTATATTTTAGTTAAGTATCTCGGATGGCGATTTTGAGTGCACGATTGGTTCCGAATAGGTCAAGATAGTTGAAAAAAGTACCCGAGGTAGTAATTGGGTCTCGGGGGATTTTTAGGCATAATCGGGCCCAAAGGGGGGTGGTTGGGCCATTTTAATTTATCCCACAAGTTTAATTTCTGGATTCACATAATAAAACCTAAGTTAGAGAGTTTTGGTAGTCAAAACTCAAATAAGAAATCCTAGTTACAGAGGAGAAAAGAGGGATCAATTGGGAGAGCTTTTGTGAGCCAAACAAAGAAGAGATTGGTGTGTTCTTCGTCAAATATTCGTCTACAAACAAAGGAAATTAGACTACGATTTTTTTAGGCAAGTAGTTAAACTTGCTTTCATTTAAATTGAGGTAGTTCAATTCATAGCATGGTGGGTGTAAATCATAATCATTTGGGGGTGGTTATTGCATAGCAAACGGGTATTTTTAAATTGGTTAGTACGTAAATTAAAGGTGATATTCATAGAGTGTTACAAATCAAATGAATGTGAATCTGATTTTTTTTGTGGTCTCAAATCCATATCGTGTGACTTGGAATTCGAAATCCATTTTTATGAAAGGGGTATAAGAGGAGTCAGTAAGAGTATTTCGTTTTATGATTGAGTATGATAAATCGTTGATGGAGGTTAATGCAGTTGAGGAATTAAAACTGTTAGTGGGCGCGTATAAATGTATAAGGGTTAAGCTGGGTTTTAAAATCAAGGTTGGAGGTTTGGAAACGGTGGAAACAGGAAAGACTTTGGTGAAACATGACCGTGGGAAGAAGATGAAAGTGTGGCAGATTAGGGGGTCGCTCAAACGATCACACCATGTATTTCGAGCAATGATGGAAGTCGTTTGAGCGATGGAGCCTCGTTCGAGCGACGCTGCAACATTTTTATTTGGTTTGAGGTGTTGGGAACTCTCCATTCTTGGCTGATTAGTTTCATCCTTAGCTCTAAGTGTTATTTGGATCAAACTTCTATGCAGTTTGCGTACAAAGAGAATAAGGAAAATAATAAAGGAAAGATTTGAATGGAAAAGTTTTGATTTAGTTAAAATGGTTAGAACCTTGAAAATGGGGTTTTAAGATATTTTTATTTAGATGGAGGGCCTGTCTAAATAATTAGAATTTGGTGACATAAATTCAAAGGTTTAAATACGGGTCAAGTGAGGGAGTCCTAGCATTTTTGTTGGGTGACACTACGGGATAAAAATTAATGGAGGTGAAATTTATTTAATTAAAAGTCGGGGTTGTGACTCGGATATCTTAGACTGAGTTCTACGGAGGTTAGGAATGTGATAGCCGATTTATATTTATTATAGAGACACAAAATAAATTATCGAATATTAAATTGGATGAGATGCGTGAGCTAATAGTGGGGTTTTGTGGAATAAATTATCAAGAGTGACGATAAGTACCGAATAAGCGAGTCGGGGTATTGTAGTTGGGTGACACAACTTAAACGAAAAAATTAATTAATGTGTAATTAATTAAATTAAGAGTCGGGATATAGACTCGGGTATTTTTAGGCTTGTGCTATGGGAGTTAGGCACGAGTAAGCCGTGTTTAAATTAAATTACATATATATACGGTGATGGTGATAGTATATATAATTATGGCAACTATAAATTGTAGTGTGAATCGTTAATAAAATTAATTAATGTGAGATTAATTAAATTACAAGTCGAAATATAGAGACTTGGGTATATATTTGGGTTGGTTCTATAGGTGTTAGGCACACGGGTTAGCCGGACTTTATATAATATATGTATACGGTTATGTGTGATAGTATATACATATATATACTTTTATTCTCTATAGATATCAATGCGAATAATATTAATAAGTTAATGGTATGCCTATACTGATGTAATATGTATATATGCATAGATTGTGTGATTACTTATTGGTTGAATAATTATGTGTAAACATACCTAGGCTACTTGCTATCACGTGAGGTTTCGCATCGTGGATAATCCTGTCTTGATGAGCCCATTTGGGGGGATATTGACTTGTACCTCAGAACATAGAACTTAGGGATTGAGCACTACTTGTGTTAATAGGGGTGTGACCGGTCATTTGGGTGCGTTCGGTGTGTGCGTAGCCCAAAGGCTTAAGACTATGTTCATCTCCAATATGTGTTATTTGATTTTTGGTTCGAGGGTGATATTCGAGCCGATGTCCTTATTTAGTATGTGATGTACCAGGACTTGATAGTAGAGTATGCCTGCATCGCAGGTCTCCACTTAGGGATGTCGTATACTTATATATTATGATAGCGATGTGAATATATATATATATATATATATATATATATATATATATATATATATAAATTCATTTCGGCATGTGAAAACTTTATAATCAGTTGGTGACACTAAATAAATAATAAAGGATTGAAAATTTGGTATCGTATTATATGGGAAATATGGGTGGACACAACAAAATATTAGGCAATGAAAAAGCCATAAGTCTGACAATATTATGGATGATTAATTAAAGATGATTAATTAAGTTAATAAGATAAATGATGTATGAATCAATAGTAAGAGTACTCGGGTTAAAGTAGTGTACTAGAAAGAGGCGTGATACGGCTAGTTGGGGGGGGGGGGGGGTAACTTAACTAGGAAGGTTAGCAGACAAGCGTTAGGTGTGTACATTAGAAGATGAGTGTGTTATACCTCAAGTGAGAACGACACTAACTTAAATATGAAGAGTGAACATGCCTATTTAATTACTGCAACTTAACTGCTTGCTAAATATTTTCAAAATGTTTTACTTGGGCACTGTCAAAATCTTTTTCAAAACTTTGTAAGTGTCCAACCACACAGGGACGCCCAGTTTGAGGATTCTATCTAGGGATGCGCAACTGCAGCTTATGTGAAAGTTGCAGGACTTTGCTATAGACGCTTCGTTCATTTATTCCTAGTGTAGGATCTTTATTTTGGTACCTATTTGAGCATGTCGCCCTCATATTTAGTTTTCAATTATTTATTTGACCTTGTGTATCCAGGTTATTATTTCAGTTTAGTGTAATATTTTATTATTGAACCGATAGTTGATTCGGTTATGTTTATTTATTTCATTCATTTGTGTTGGATTCAGTTATCAGTTTGTGTTGATAGTTAATTATTATTTATTCCCGCATGTTGTTAACTAATAAAAGATAAAAATTAGTACTGGTCTAATTAAATTACTAGGTGGTTAGTAACTTTAAAAATGTTTTCGTCAGTGATGCTAAGAATCAGCCATATGAGACCAACGTTTTATTTTGATCACGGACTGGCCACCCAGTATTTTAGTATGCGGGGTGTCACAGTGGGTGGTTATGAAACCTACATGCAACACTAACGCTTCACTGATCATCAATTTACAATTTAACCCCTTCAAGCAAAAACGTACAACTACACTTTTGGTCCCTGTTTTCTTAATTTGCTTATGCTTCCCATTGTTCTTCACCTCCTTATCATTAACAACATTCTTTCGGCTCTGTTTGAACTCACCGCCCCTTTCAATACCAAATATTACTCGACCACATCAACCGTACTTTGGATTATCCAATTTTTTAATGAACACAACCATACCACAATATTTTCCAAT
Source organism: Sambucus nigra (assembly GCA_949130495.1). Classification (NCBI taxonomy): domain Eukaryota; kingdom Viridiplantae; phylum Streptophyta; class Magnoliopsida; order Dipsacales; family Adoxaceae; genus Sambucus; species Sambucus nigra. The sequence continues at coordinate 320,653,649 of OX422217.1, forward strand.
AGATTTACACTACGTGGTTAACTCTTCTCGGGAATAAAATACCTACATATCAAATACATAAAGATTAAGTGTCTAGTAAGAAATATTTAATAATATTCCAGAATTCAGTTGTACCTTGTTAGTCAAAAAATGAGATTTATAGTCCCATTCAAATTTGTCTTGTTGTTCAATTTTCTAGTGTTCTTCTATGTCCTCCATAGCACTACTACTATCACTCTCATATGATTGGATGAGGGATAACGAATTCGCAACAATATTTTCACTTGCATTTTTTTTTTTGTAAATTGAAATTAACAATACGTTTTGTCGATAGCCAAAAATAATTTATATATGATGGTACTTACCTCTCGCTTCAATTTGGTCTTCCATTACAGGTTCTTCCATGTTGAAGATTGCACGCAACACTAATTAAGTTGTAATTGTGTGAGATTTTGTTAACAACTTGTATTGACAAATTTAATGGTTTAAATGAAATCCATGAAATATTCAGTTACTGGCAAAAAAAAAGTGTTGGTACCTGAGTTCAAATGTCCGTGATTTTGTTTTAAGATTATGATTCTAAGGTGTCGTTTGTTTTTATCTCTTAAGTTTGAATCTGAACCATTCAGACTTAAGATGTACCAAAAAGTGTTTGGTTATTTAAATGATTAAGAGACTAACGGTTATATTTGGCTCTTAATGATTAAGAGGTAGAATTACATCTGAAGTCTGAATCTGAAGTCTAAATCAGTCTAAATACATTCATTCAGAGGTATATTCAGACATAAAAACAAACATATTTTTCAGATTCAGATTTCAGACTTCAGATTCAGTCTTCAGACTTAAGATTCAGATAAAAAAAACACAACCTAACTTTGGTGATGGCAAAAAAAAGTAACTGATCTACACAGGTAATTCTGTTTTTTGTACTATTTTTTTTCTTACGCAGATAACTGATCTACACAGGTAATTCTGTGTAGATTCTAATGCTGGTAAGGTTTCTATGTAGAGTCCAAGGCAGGTATGGGGTTGGCTTTGATTTTCTTCACACGGATTTATAGTTTTTATAGTGTCCATATGATATTACACAGGAAAATAGTTTTTTTTAAGAGGGATGTAAGTTTTTTAGTTTTACAACAAATGTGGGGCTCTTGAAAGAAATGGTGGGTCTAAACAAAAATGGGATCTCAAGTATTTAGTATAATTTTTAAAGATTTATTTGTGTCCACTTTCGTATTTTTTATTTTTTAATTTTTGGTCCTATTATAACAAATAGGTGACATGTGTCATTCTCTGCGAAAGTAAAGAGAGACGGTTACAGTTCGTGTTGGTTACAGCTCATAGCTGTCAAACAACTTAGAGCTGTTAAGTTGCAAAACTTTGAAAATGCCTTTAGGCATAGTCCCACATCGGTGGGATGTGTGATATGAGTTGGGTATATTTACAATTTATTTGGAACAAATGGGTAAGCCCTTTGGGCATTAGATATTTTGTGTGTATGGGTGGGGGACTTATTGGGCCAAGTCACACACGCGCGCGCGCCGCCGTCGCCGTCCGTCCGTCCGGCCCGTGCCCGTGTCCGGGTCCTGGGTCTTAGGCTTGGGCTCATTAAGAAATAATTTTTTGGACAAATAAATTAACAGTTTTGGGCTTTAAAAATTAATTTTTCACGATAATTAATTCCGAAAAAATGTGGGCCTTTTATTGTTGAATTTTTCCACCCACGTTTCCAGATTTCTCTCCACGTTTTTTCCCACTAACGGTAATTTCTTTTTTGCATAAAAAGAGGTATTATACCTCCGTTTTCACACAAAACTTCAACACAGCAAACAGTTCTCAGAAATTTTTTTCCAAAAATAGTTATTCGTCCCCTGAATAATTATTACAACACAGAAATAATTAATCCTCTTGCCCAGATTAATTATAACACAGAATCGAGCAATATTTTGAATGGGTGTTAATTGAACGAATCTGGTTTGTGCTACCAATTCGTAGTTTGATTTTCCGAGGCTGTTTTATCCTGGGGGTGACGGGGCTATATACTGTCGGCACAAATTGGAGGCAGAGCCGCGAAACACCTTAAAGAGAGCGACATTGTCCGCGACTCAGCCATATTTTTAGACTGTCCAGTTCCAAATTTCCTATATTTTTTGGCTTCGGTTTATCAGCTCCTAATTGGGTAATTTCGTTCCTTATTTATTTCTACATTTAAATTGATGTTACAACAATTTTAAGGTGTTCACTATTCTGTTTTGGACGAAATTAACTCTAGCAACCTTAACAAGCCCTTCAAATATGAAGGCACCCATTTTAAATATTGGAGCAAAAAATTGCTATTTTATTTAACTACGAAAAAAGTCGCATCGTGTGTTCAATTTGACAAACCCGTAGCATATAATCTACCTACTCTTGAGGAAAGAAAAACAATTAGAACTTGGGAGGAAAATGATTTTCTGTGCAAGAACTATATTTTGAATGCTCTAAGTGACGAATTTTATGATTATTATGCCAATTATAAAACTGCAAAAGATGTTTGGCATGCACTGTTTAAAAAATATGACACGGAGAAGGCAGGTGCTAAAAAATATACCGTCAGTCGTTATTTGAAATTTCAAATGACGGATGACAAATCTGTTGTTGCTCAAACCCATGATTTGCAAATGATTTCCCATGAAATTATTTTCGAGGGCATGGCTTTAGATGATCAATTTCAGGTGGCTGTGATTATTGATAAATTGCCTCCATTGTTTAAAGAGTTTAAAAATATCTTGAGGCATAAGTCTAAAGAATTTTCACTAGAGTCACTCATTACTAAATTGAGAATTGAGGAGGAATCCCGAAAATAGGACTATAAAGATGAAATTCTTGTTGTGTCTAACAACAAAAATCAGAAAAGGAACCACACTCCAGTTGTTTTAAAGGCAAACGGAAAAAATATGAAAAATCAGAAAAAGAGCCACAACCAGAATTTTTAAAATCAGACTCAGACTCAGAATAAGTATAAGAACCCTGGAAATGGACAATCTAGCAACTCGGGATAGTTTCTTCGTTTCAAGTGTGGCAAGCCTGGTCATATGGCTCGTAAATATCGCAATGTGCCAAACGCACACGAGAATTTGACCGAAGAGGACCTATGTGCTATGATTTCAGAAATCAACATGGTTAACGGTGTCGAAGGGTGGTGGTTGGATACTGGCGCTTCCCTCCATATCTATTGTGACCGTACTCTGTTTAAGACTTATTCTGAGACTGCAGATAAGAAGATGTTGTTGGGTGATTTTCACTCCACTGAGGTTGCTGGTACTGAAAATGTGGAATTGAAGTTCACTTCGGAAAAGACTGTTATCCTCAAAGATGTTCTTCACACTCCCGAGATAAGGAAAAATTTGGTTTCGGGTTATCTTCTCAACAAAGCTGGCTTTACTCAAACTATTGGTGCTGATTTACTTACTTTGACCAAAAATAGAATTTTTGTAGGCAAGGGTTATGCCACTGATGGGATGTTTAAGTTGAATGTTGATGCAATGAATAAAATTTCTCCTTCTGCTTATATTGCTTGTTCATTTAATATTTGGCATGCTAGGCTTTGTCATGTTAATAAACGACTTGGTAAAAATATGAGCACGTTAGGATTAATTCCAGAATTATCATTAAATGATTTTGAAAAATGTGAATGGTGTAGTCAAGCAAAAATCACTAAGACACCACATAAATCTATTTTTAGAGAATCTGAACCACTTGATTTAATTCATTCGGATATTTATGAATTGGATGGTGACACAACTAGAAATGGAAAACGTTATTTTATAACTTTTATTGATGATTGTTCTGATTATTCATTTGTGTATTTAATGAAAAATAAAAGTGAAGCGTTTGACATGTTTAAATTTTTTTTAAATGAAATTGAAAATCAATTTATTCAAAAAATAAAAAGGTTACGTAGTGATAGAGGCACCGAATATGATTCTGGACCATTTATTGAATTTTATAAAAACCACGGTATTATTTACGAAAAAACTGCCCCTTATTCGCCCGAAATGAAAGGTAAAGCCAAAAGAAAAAATAGGACATTAACTGAACTAGTTGTGGCTATTTTATTAAATTCAAGGGCTGCCTCACATTGGTGGGGTGAAATTATTTTGACTGTATGTCACGTACTTAATAGAATTCCTAAGACTAAAATGAAAATATCTCCTTATGAAATTTGAAAAAATATTAAGCCCAACGTGTCATACTTTAGAACGTGGGAGTGCTTAGCATATGTTCGTATACCCGACCCTAAGAGGTCTAAATTGGCTAGTAGAGCATATGAGTGCGTTTTTATAGGCTATGCTATTAATAGCAAAGCATACCGATTTTATGACTTGAAAAATCAAGTAATTATTTAATCAAATGACGCTGATTTTTTTTAAGATAAATTTCCTTTTAAATTGAGAAATAGCGGGGGCGAGTCATCCACTAATATTTCTTTAAATAAAAATAAAGAAAATAATGAATCCATTTTAAAAATTCGAAAAAGTAAAAGGGCTCGTGTGGAAAAAGATTTTGGTCCCGACTTTTATGCTTACACTTTAGAGGAGGATCCTAACACTATTCAGGAAGCTTTATCTTCTTTAGATGTCGATTTATGGCAAGAGGCTATTTATGATGAAATGGATTATTTGGAAACAAATAGAACTTGGCATTTAGTGGACCTTCCTCCCGGATGTAAAACAATTGGGTATAAATGGATTCTTAAAAGGAAATTAAAACCTGATGGCACTGTTGAAAAATATAAGGCACGTCTTGTTGCTAAAGGTTTTAGACAAAGAGAAAATGTAGATTTTTTTGATACATTTTTACCCATGACTAGAATAACGTCTATACGTGTACTATTTGCGATAGCTGCCTTAAATGATTTAATTATACACCAAATGGATGCTAAAACTGTATTTTTAAATGGAGAATTAGAAGAAGAGATTTATATGGATCAACCTGAAGGTTTTATTGTACACGGTCAAGAAAATAAAGTATGTAAATTAGATAAATCTCTTTATGGACTCAAACAGGCACCAAAACAATGGCATGATAAATTTAATAGCCTACTCATCTCCAATGGGTTTAAAATAAATGAAAGTGACAAATTCATTTATTATAAATATGTTGAGAACATTTGCACTATCATATGTCTTTATGTTGATGACTTGCTTATATTTGGTTCCAATATTCATGCCATAGAAAATGTTAAATCATTATTGTGTGACAACTTTGATATGAAGGATTTGGGTGAAGCTAGTGTAATATTAGGAATTAATATTACTAGGTCAGAAAAGGGACTTTCTTTGGATCAATCTCATTACATTGAGAAAGTTCTAAAGAAATATAATTACTTTGACTGTAAATCTGCTAGTACTCCATTTGACCCTAGTGTAAAGTAATTTAAGAACACTGGCGACAGTGTAAATCAAAATGCTTATGCAAGCATTATAGGTAACTTACATTATGCTACAGAGTGCACTAGACCTGACATAGCTTATGCTGTGGGAGTACTATGTAGATTTATCAGTAGACCTAGTAGATTTAAAAGGATGATGAACCTCGGATTACACTATAATAAGCATCTCGCTGTCCTTGAAGGATTTAGTGATGCTGATTGGAACACCCTATCTGATGATTCTAAGGCTACTAGTGGATATATATTTAGCATCGCTGGTGGTGCAGTTTCTTAGAAATCTAAGAAACAAACTATTTTTCTCAATCCACTATGGAGTCTGAGATAATAGCGCTAGCTACTGCTAGTGAAGAGACCGGTTGGTTAAGAAACCTCCTGTCAGATATCCCATTATGGGAAAGACTGATACCAGCCGTTTTGATTAATTTTAATAGTATCGCGGCCATTGCAAAAGTTGAGAACCGTTATTATAACGGTAAGATATGACAAATACGTCGTAAGCATAGTACTGTTAGAGAATTTATCTCTACGGGTGCTGTGAGGGTGTTATATACGGTCTGAACATAACTTAGCTGATCCTTTGACGAAAGGACTAGCTAGGGCGAAGGTATGGAACACCACGAAAGGGATGGGACTAAAGCCCTTGGATAAATGAGTCATTTGTGATGGTAACCCAACATATGGACTGGAGATCCCAAGAAATATGTTCAAACGGTAATAACAAATCACAAGTGATATAGGTTGAATCATGCTATTATTAATTAATATAGAATGGGGTTTTACTTCGAGTCCATCCCTATGGAGCATGATATCCTGAAGCGAGTTAAGGATGAGTTATGATAACTCTTAATGAGATCTATAGCTTTATTTTGAGTGAGGTACTTAGCTACAGGAGTATTCTTGATAGACTCACCTATGTGAATGTGGAAGTGTGGCCGCTTCCTATGAATATTTTGGGCAAATTCCTAGAGCGTTCACTATACTAGGATAGATGCATATGGCCGTAACGTGCTAGCTATTAGAATTACATCCAAGTAGGGTTGTGTGTGGGATATTGTCAGAGATAGAGTTCAAAACTACGGTAACTCTAGTATATTCTGAATCATTTTTACTACGTAAAGGTTCAAGTCGAAAGACACATTTGCTTATGCACAATTCTATGAATTATTACTCTATAAAATATTTTCAAATTTTGCAAGTGGGGGATTGTTGGTTACAACTCATAGCTGTCAAACAGTTTAGAGCTGTTAAGTTGCAAAACTTTGAAAATGCCTTTAGGCATAGTCCCACATCGGTGGGATGTGTGATATGAGTTGGGTATATTTACAATTTATTTGGAACAATTGGGCAAGCCCTTTGGGTATTAGATGTTTTGTGTGTATGGGTGGGGGACTTATTGGGCCAAGTCACACAAGCGCGGCGTCGCCGCCGCCGTCTGTCTGGCCCGGCCCATGCCCGTGTCCAGGTCCTGGGTCCTAGGCTTGGGCTCATTAAGAAATAATTTTTTAGACAAATAAATTAACGGTTTTGGGCTTTAAAAATTAATTTTTAACGATAATTAATTCCGAAAAAACGTGGGCCTTTTACTGTTGAATTTTTCCACCCACGTTTCTAGATTTCTCTCCACGTTTTTGCCCACTAACGGTAATTTCTTTTTTACATAAAAAGAGGTATTATACCTCCGTTTTCACACAAAACTTCAACACAACAAACAGTTCTCAGAATTTTTTTTCCAGAAATAGTTATTCGTCTCCTGAATAATTATTACAACACAGAAATAATTAATCCTCTTGCCTAGATTAATTATAACACAGAATCGAGCAATATTTTGAATGGGTGTTGATTGAACGAATCTGGTTTGTGCTACCAATTCGTAGTTTGATTTTCCGAGGCTATTTTATCCTGGGGTGACGGGACTATATACTGTCGGCACAAATTGGAGGCAGAGCCGCGAAACACCTTAAAGAGAGCGACATTGTCCGCGACTCAGCCATATGTCTAGACTGTCCAGTTCCGGATTTCCTATATTTTTCGACTTCGATTTATCAGCTCCTAATTGAGTAATTTCGTTCCTTATTTATTTCTGCATTTAAATTGTTGTCACAACAGAGCGATTATGGAAGATTTTTTGTAGTTATGAAACTTACAATAATTTTATAAATACATGAAATGAAACCCTAACAAATGCTCGGAAATAGGCCTAAAACTAAAAAAACTAAGGGTCAATTATTTAATAGTCCCTACTATAAATATATATTTTTTAAAAAGGACACATATTTTTATTTTAACCCATTTAGTCCCTCAAATACTCAATATTCTCTTATTTTTAGAGGTCCGCGCCAGCGGCACTCCCTTTCCAAAATATGCGGCAAAAGACTTTTTGAGGCAAAATAAAAACGCTTGGACTAAATGAGTATTAAAAAATGTTTGAGGGACTATTTGGTATATGTCCCAAAAACTAAACAAAAATACTGAATATTCAGGTCAATCGTACATACAACACGAAGTACACATCATAGTTCGTGCCCATACTTGTTTACGTTCTATCAATTTCAATATAACCATCACTTGATTTCCTACGAGTTCCATATCAATAGTATTGCCATCTTCAATTTATAAATGGGTCACGAAAATGAGTAAACAATTACGACAATCGAATGGGAGCCACCATCAAGCATACCTATACATGTGTTACAAACCCTACATTTGTACTAGACATGTCTATTTATTTTGATAATTGATCCAAAAAAAAAACAAAAAAAAGTCAAATCGCATTTCTCTCTTAAAAACTTGCTTTCGCCAGTGAAACAAGGTAAATCTCAAGCCAACCAAGATCACAAGGTTAATTTAACTCGGGCTTGTGATTATCTGAATGTTGGATATTAGGATTGGTAAATTTCCTTAAAAATATAAAATAGATCCATTTGAACCTTATCTTAGGTAATTTGCTTCACTCGAGTTTCTCTCGTTTTGTTTAAGCCTGGATTGAGGGTCAAAAATATCATGCCTCAATTATTAAAACAATATTTATAGATACAGTTTCGTGCATTTTTACTTTAGAGAGTTGACTGCAACCATAAGAAGAGAAAATGAAAATGATATACACTCATAAATCTTCCAATTTTATTTCAAACTGACTTTACATGTCCTACATTTCCATGTAAATGACATTAATCTTACAGAACCAACGAATTTAAGATCGGACCTCCAATAAAGAATGACTAATTCATGCAAAACGAAATCTATAACCACTTATAAAACAAACTATCACAACTTCTTACAATTTTCTAAATCACGCAGAACGAAATCTATAGTGTTCACTATCTTCGATCCCAAAATAGTTGTGGCGATTCTTTCTAGCATCGCCTTCAAATACATTTGCAGAGAGGATAGAAGCAGAAGCAGCGTTGGAGAGGCTTTTCTCATTAAAATCTTTTCTAATTCTCCATAATACCTCAGCGCATTTCTTCATGGAGGGTCTTGAGTCTCTTGACGGTGCTAGGCACTGGCGAGCGAGTTTGAGCACTTTTTCCACCACCGGGAGAGATGCTGGACTCCGTCGTAGTCTTGGATCCATTGCTAGTACAACATCTCCTTCTTTTAGTTTCTGCATAGCCTGTATACATTGATCATCTGTAATTTATGTCTGTCTGAGGAGTTGTATGGTTACAAATGCTTCTATATCTACTGATTGTGGATAAATTAGTCATGTATGTTTTTTAATTACAAAAATAACTGTGATCATAAAAGTCGTTGGTAAAAGGCTCCAGTAAACAGTGGGGTCTGCATTTATAATTTATATTATTGGTGGAACTTTCTTTCAAGTGTACATCAGAATTTCCTCTACAGGTTGGGCTAGCAAGAAGCTCTCCGGGATTTGTTTTTCAATATGATTATTTGGCCCTTGGCTCCCACTTGTCAGGTGTACTGTGACATGGGCACTCATAATATAGATTTCACACACAAAAGTTCATAAATACTCTTTTATGACGCTTTTTGATGATCATTTTATGACCTTTTTGAGTATTTATGACACTTTAGGCACCAAAACTATATAGTGCAGAACTTTGGGTGCCAAAGTCACAATACACATAGCAAATGGAGCTTAAAGGCAAAATAACCATTATGAATATAATCAAAGCATGCTTTAAAATCCCTACTGTTTGAGTTAACCAATAAGTGCATATCATGAAAACCTGTTTGGGTATATGTTAGGAAAAGAAGAGAAAGAGCAAAATAGATAGTACTAAGCGTGCTTTTATTTCAACTTTCGCGGCAGTATGAGAACTAGTAAATAGCATACAACATATTTACTTGTGCCATGGTTTTAAACAATGTAATAACAATTTGCCTTTGTCGAGAATGGGCAATTTAGGGGAATGTACCCTAACTAATTGGGACTTGTGACTGACTAGGAACATTGTCATGCAACCCCAACATTAATCCACGATAATTGCTTGTGAAAAGAGTGTTTAAGTAGATGAACATGCGACCAACCATTGAAATTACAAAAGTGTCAGCGGATGAATGTCTTATATGGGGAAAAACTAATGTAAACTACACGTCAATGACCTAAAAATCAAGACAATATGATTTCTAGATAAAGAAACAAAAGAGTGCTTATATTTCAAGAATTGGAGAATGTCTACAAAATGAGAATACAAGAGGTATTTATATGAGAGATATTACATGCTAATCAAATAATTAGCTAAAATGACTAAAGGACCAACTAAAAAATAAAAGAATGCCTAATTGGTCCCAAAGATGCTTGGAGACTAATTAAAGGCTAAAAGAAAATAAAACAACTAAAATAAAAGAAAGACTAATACAGAATATTAAAAATGAGAATTAAACCTAATGTGACCCATTTCCATCACTCTTCCTGGCTTCAAAAAAGTCCATCCTCGAACTTGCAAAATTGGAGAATCGCGTGAGAAGTTCCAAAAATGTCCTTGAAAGGAGATGCAAAGACTTGTGAGGCCAAAAATATTTTCTCAAAAATTTGAGGAAGGGTCATTTTTTTTATTAATTCTTGATTTCAAGATTCATCATCTTCCTCTTCCCTCTCATGTCAACCCACAAAAATAGTGTCCACCTGGGTCAAAAACCAAATTTGAGATGTGAAACCCTATTTCTTGAAACCCTAGGGTTTCCTCCACGAAATTGGGCTTGTTTCTTGTTGGATCTTGGTTGCCGGAATGGATTTGTGTCATATCTGAGTTGTTGAGGGAAATCAGAGGTTGTCCGGTGCTGTTTGTGGCTAGAAAGAGATCGGAACCCTTGTTCGGAGTTGGACGCACGCCAAAAGAGGGAATTGGATGGAGACCGTTGGTATAGATCGGATGTGGTTGGACTCTTGTTGGCAGCTGCTAGGGCAGCAGCAGAATCGATGGATGTTATCACTATTATTGTGTCGCCGCCGCAGCCTTGTAGGCTTTTCCTAGCATCTCCGGCCACCGTGGGGGTGGTCCGGTACTGTGGAGGCTGCGATTACCGGGAACGAGGGCTGCCCTGCTTTTAATAGAGCTGGAAAATAGAGGACAGGTGTCGGCAGGGTGTGGGGAAGGGTTTGGGGCGGCGGTGGTGATGGAGAGGCTAGGGTAAGGGTTAGGGTTTTGAAATTTGGACAAAAGTTGGATGATGGTTTCCATTTATTGTTTCAATTCGCGTTGGCTCTCCTTCAATTCTTGATTGCGTTCTTTCAATTCTTGATGGATTTTTCTTAACTCTTCGTTAATCTCATCTTGAATTCGCGTCGTCCTCTTCAGGGCCATTGAGAATTTAGTGCACGATTTGATATTCTACACACCGATACACACTAACACCAATGTTTGGAGTGACACCCGCTCTGATACCAATTGATGTGAAATTCACGTCAATGACCTAAAAATCAAGACAATATGATTTCTGGAGAGAGAAACAAAAGAGTTCTTATATTTCAATAATTGGAGAATGTCTACAAAATGAGAATACAAGAGGTATTTATATGAGAGATATTACTTGCCAATCAAGTAATTAGCTAAAATGACTAAAGGGCCAACTAAAAAATAAAAGAATGCCTAATTAGTCTCAAACATGCTTGGAGACTAAATAAAGGCTAAAAGAAAGTAAAAGAACTAAAATCAAAGAAAGAGTAATATAGAAAATATTGAAAATGACAATTAAACCCTAATGTGACCCATTTCCATCAAAAACAGGGAGAGGGTTGATGACTTGAGAATAGCTAGAATGATAGTGACTTCAACTGCACTCGAAGAATATCATGTGACGGCCTACAGATTGAGAAGGACAAGGTCAATCTTGAGAGAACTAGGGCAACCTAACTCAAACATTAAGTTCTAGTATTATCCTAAAATTAAACTTTACACGAGATTTGAAGCGGATAAGGATTTCCTTACAGATTTTTTTGACACTGGCTTACTCAGTTAGACTATAGCCATCTTTCCTTTTTATCTTTTCATATATATCAACAAAAAATAGCACACCGTTCAACTAACCTTAAGTTCAATTTTACTATGCCAATAATGCCCTCACCCTTCGTAAAGTCCAAACTGCACGTGAGTTAACTTTTATCATACCAATAATGCCCTTACTCAGTGGTACCAAAATCTGATATTTCATATTAAATGATGACCACACTTTTTTTTAAAGAAAATCTATCTTCTCCTTCTTCACATCCAAAACCTTAAATGCTAAGCCTCTATCCCTTTTCTCACAAACAAAATCCCCGCTTCCTCTCTCACCATGTATATATATAGACCAAACCTCACTAAGAGGCCCTTTTTTCTTTTTACTCCATTAACAGAGATGAGAGAGAGAGCAAGGCCCCTATACATCATGCTTCCTACATCACCCATACATCATACCTAGTTCTAGGCCCTAAAATACCTTTTTTTTCAAAAACCTATATTTGAATAAAAATTAATGGATTGTTAGGTGTTTTTTATTAAGGTCCATTAAAAAGTCCGCTTTTTAGTTCCACTTGTGATCATCTCCCTATATATATATATATATATATATATATATATATATATATATATAGAGAGAGAGAGAGAGAGAGATAGATAGATTCCGCTTTCTTGACTCACACAAGCACAAAGACATATTTTAACACATACACACAACACACGCAGTGCATACACGCACACAAATACACGTTTTATTCTCTAATCTCAAAAAAATAGGCTTTTGATCAATTCATGGTTAAAAGTTCAATTTTAAATGATGAGAATTAAATGTGTACTATATACACCTCGAGGGTATCTATTGCAAGTATCTACTCCATAGATATGTGAGAAAATTTGGAACATTGGTCTGTAAATTAAAATTATTGTGCTATTTATTATATCACATTAACAGAGCAGGAATACAGAGAGCATCAAAAGGAATGGATGAGGAGAGAGTTCGAGGGAGAAAAGAAAGAGAGTTCATCTTTAAATCTATGCTTGATCATCATCTACACGGATTTAGGTTCATTAAATGCAGATGCGATTGCTCGTATCTGAGATGTACAAGGAAGGGCTAGATAGAGTGGGCGGGCGGGACTTCTTAAAAAAGGGGTTTAGGGATTGATTGTTGATGTCCTATTAGCCACCCTATCACGCATGAATTACATGGTGTAATGATTTCTTAGATAGGTATCGTAGTAAGTGCCAATTTCGACGGTTTCAGATTACCTGATGTGGGTGTAAAATCTCTGAAAACCCCAACGTTGCTCAAGCAAAGGAGGGATGTGCCTGTCTTCCATACATAAAGTTGTCAGGCCATAACAACTTGACGAAATCTTTTCTATAGCCTCCAATTCATACATAGAGTCGTTAGCTAATGACAAGATGACAACTCAGATTTCAAAAGGGAAAGTCATGATGACTCGGAATTCAGTTAAGGCACTGCCAATCACAAAAAGATTGGCAAAGGACACACACTCTAGGCCCCACTAGCTCGAATTAGGTTAGGATTGAGGGGCTCGTATAAACTAGTTGAGTGAAAAGTCTTTCCCTTTGAGGGACCTTAAGTCATATTCCATTAAAGGGGATTGACGAGAGATAGGGGTACGATACAATACGGAAAATCTGAAAAGAAAAGAAAAAGGCGTTGTGAGGATACAACAATAACAAAATAACATATATTTTTTAAAATTGTACGAATGTTTAATGATTTATGATAGTTTAAGATGTTGACTACAGTACAATACAAGCAAAAACTTACTAAAAGAAGTGATTAAAAAGACCAAATCTTCTACAGGCTATATATCACTATCTTGAATCTTCAATCATTTGTATAGAGAGAGTCAATGGCACAGAAAAAATTCTCTCAAGCCAAGGAATATCCTCTCTCTGCTAATGATAAATTACTCCAAGGAGCCTTACATCATGAGTATATATAGTCAAGATATGTGTCCCCATATAAAAGCTAATAGGACGAAAAAGAACAAATATTACTATGCCTTTACTACATATGCTCTCATACTCATGCTATATTAAGCAAAACTATGAGAGGAAAACAAATGACAAGTATGAAAAATTTAATTATAAATCAGCAACTAATACTTTTATTTACATCATAATCTTCTTAAGAGAAAAATTGTCCACAAATTCAAAGTGGGAAGGTATCCGTCTTGAGATGGACAATCCAAGTGATGAGCACATCTCGTTGGGCCTAGGTTTCCTTAATTTCCACCACCTTCGGGATTCCATACGTAGGCATCAACACCAGCTTATTCTCTCTCCTGGCACTCCGCTATTCAATATCTAAATTGGCTAGACTCAAAGCATTTGAATGTGGTCGAAGTGTGAGTGGTGTTGGCAGCCTTGGCCATGCAAGTAGCTGGTTGAGTCCGCTGTTCAACTTATCGGTGTTCTCCAGTTGGAAGTAATCCTTAACTAGTTTTGGAATTACCCCCAATGCGCTCTTGTTCTCCCACAAGGACGCTCTCATGCACAATAGCTGATATTGCTTTGTAGTGTAGAACCAAGAACAAGAAACTAAATGACTAAAGAAACCTAAAGCTTAAACAAAACAATTTCAATAGTCAATAGTCAACCTTCAATATAAGGTATCTTCTCCAGTAATTGTCCTTTAATTTATAGAAAAGAAAAGTAAATATAAACTAGGAAACTAATACTCAAAGAAGTTGACATGGACTAGACAACTAATGCTCACTCCTAATATTAATAAAACTCCTATTTAGACTTAATAACCATAAATAAAACAAAAATAAAATAACTAATGTAAAATTTTATTTTCCTCCACGTTTCTTTCGCGCATGTCTTGAATCCTGACTCGCAATCTCCATCAATACGTCTAGCCCATAAGAGACGGGTATGAAACTAGATCTCAAATTCTTTATCATCTTTCAGGACCGGTTTTAATGACCTTGTTTTCTCTCTGCGCGATCTTGGGTGAATCCGTTCCACAAAACCTTAGCAATCCCTGAAGCTTTGAGCTACAAAACGGACATACTTGACCCCCGATATACTTTTGCTCTCAAACTTCTCACTTGTGTCGAGCCAATCAATGAAATGGTCCAGGTCCATATAGCCATCAGAAGTGGGAACATTACCCGAATATCCCTGTGGTCAGAATACGACTCACATTCTCACCCTTGATATCATCACCCTCCAAATCGTCATCTAAAGGACATCAAGGGACCCAAACAACACGACCATCAGACCCTCAAGATATCGACAATGCAGTTGATGCTCAATCAGAGGTACAACCAGCTCCTTCCCATTCATCGGGGTCTTCTTCAGACAATCATTCATCAAAATGACCATTGGCAAAACAAATGAAAAAAGTATGATGCTCCAGAGGGACTTATTCACATTAGGGACTCAGAAATTCCACCAACATGGACTCTGGTGTTCACATTGGGATAATTCATTGATCGTCGGAGATGAACGTACTAAGAACGAGGCCTGATGGGATCACTTGTATCAAACAATCTGGGTCAACTTCTCATACTCGGTGCTGGAAATATTTGTAAACAGTATTGAGTCTAATGGAGAAGGGGTTTGTCCTTTGACCAAAACAACTTCAGTAGAAGAGGAAGGGTGAAGGAGTTTTCAGTAGGCTAAGGGGACTTGGAATGCTCCTGGCCAGTCCTACAGCAGGGGATCTACTGTGTTTGGTGGTGTGAGGCTCTTGGGGGAGGGGATCGATCCCAACGGAGTGCGGGTTGGTGGGTTTCACTGAAAGGTAAGATGGGTTTGGCGAAGGTGTGGTGCAGTTTTTGAGATTTATTGGTTGCGAAAGCATGGTGGTCGACGTTTGTTTGGTGATGTGAAGGGGTTCTAGAATGGGATTGCCCCGCAAAGGGCAGAGGTAGAGGTCGTAAGTCCTGGAGGGTCAAACCGTGGCATAGAGGTTTGTGGCTCGTTGGACAAGCCTAACACTGTGATAGTCAATGATGAATGGATGGGGCCGAGAGGGGTGGTGGAGGTGTACTACTGCAATGATCTGGCGAGGGGAATGGTTTGGAGGCCAACTATATCATCTACATTGCCCTTTTGTCCCAACAAGGCTGATTGCTCTTCTCGGGCGTCATTGGGGAATCGTTATGATTTTTACACACAACACAACGGGATGAGTGAACGAGAATTTCGTACCAATTAACATAACTTGTCAATGAAACAAGAAAGCTCTCCAAGGAATATACCATCTATACTAATAATGAATTGTGCAAAGGGGTCTTACATCATGAGCATATATATAGTTTAGATATGTGTGCACTAGCTAGTCTAAGGCAATAAAAAAGATAAAAGGACGAAAAGGACAAAAACTAATGTGCCTCATTGCATTTGCATTTGCTCCAACACTCATACTAAATAAATCAAAATTAGGAGAGGGAAATACATAACAAGTATGCGAAAAATAATTACGAATTAACCGCATTACTTTTATTTATATTAGAGGGGATGGGGGAGTGACGGTTCCATGGTTCGTTGATCAATGCCAGACCCAATCTCTATTCTTGAACATCAATTCTCTCAAAATAAAAGTCCCAGAACTTTCACCTTCAGCGACTCTAATTCTTCACAACTTTCTACCCCACCCCCTCCTTACGTAATGAATGGGTGGACTAATGCTTGAGTTGTCGTTTTTTTTTAATATTTTATTAGCCTATCATCATTTAAGAATTATGGAAGAGGCCAACTTTTTTTGTCGAATTAGCCAATTTCGACCATGTCCCTCCAGCATCCTCATATCCTGAATAAAATTTATTTTTCTTTAATATCAGAACACTTCTAGCCAGGCAGGACACTTATCCAACTATGTCCCACGCGTCTCTATAGACGTGTCTTGAAACTGTCACAACGCTCTCAGGATGTATTCGTACTTCCTAGGAAATCCTTTTACTCGATTTGGGGTGGGGCAGGGTGGGGGTCCAAGTGGGTCAAAGAAGAATACCCTACTTCAACTACTTAACCTAGGATGGTATGTAATATCAAAGGATATCTTCTATTTTTGTTGCAAGGAGATTAATTTGAGATTTATTCAATATATATATATATATATATATATATATATATATATATATATATATATATATTTATGATTGATAAATGGAGGATATAGCATTTTATTTAATAACTTAAAAGTCCGAGAATTATCATTGAGATTTTTCACAACCATAAAGTGGACTTTCTCTGTCTAGAGGTTTCAATTTCCTTCAATGGTTGTCTACCTCTAGCAATAAGTGGTCCGAATGCCAAATTTTAGAGGCTTGTTTATTCAAGCATCATGCCCAATTTCATGTATTTTTATTAAAGCAGTTAACCACTTAGTGTTTCATCTTACTTCCTCTAATGTTGTATATATACACATATATATGGGGCATGCGGTAATAACATCTCTTAAGAATATTATGGCACACCAATCCCAACCTCAAAACATGTTTACTGAGATGCTTAACTTAAGACCAAAAAAAAAAATTACGCGGACAAATATAAACCACCCCTCACTCACGACTCTCTTCTACACACGTTCATGACCTTCTACAATGGCCGCCAATCTTGACTTCTCCTCCGACCGAACAATTGCCGCTGATTTTGGCTTTCTCTCTCCTATAACGATACCATACCCACCGTGAGTACGGCCACCAATCCTCTAACCATTTACCATTGCAGCCAAAAAAAACCATACCCCCAAAATTTAAAAACACAAGTCCAAATTGAAAAATATGTTGTAATTAATATAATGTAAAACAGAGCAAAAAACTTGAACAGCCATAATCAATTGGTTACAAAATGGGGGATTATAAGGATATATATGCGCCCAAGGGACTTGGAGCCCAAGATGCCTATAAAATAAAAAATTAAGTACCCTAAATTAATTGGATAGTATCCTACCCTAATGAATATTCTCTTATTCTACTAATTTTAAACACTAAAATTGAAATAAGGAATTACAATAAAATTAAACCTTTCAATATTGGATTCCATTGCACGTGTCCATATTCCATCATTCGCATCATTATCCCAACCTTTGAAAAAGCTCTTCCAAGAGCTTTCAGGGAAAACTGACAAAGCCCTTGCCAAACAAACAAATAGTGCAATTATTTTGAACCTTTTTATTTGAGACCCAAAACAATTTTCTTCATTTTTTATTGCTCAACATATTAATTTGTCCATTGATTGAAAATTTGAGGGGAACCCAAATTTGTCTCTACCCTCAAAGACTGTAACTCGCCCGTTTAGTACCAAAATATCTTCTGAGCCCATATCTCTTACAAACCCATGGTCCCTTTCGGCAAAAATCTCAATGAGCCAGCAGTTTTTGGCCCAAATCTTCCTCCAATTCATCATCATTCACATCCTTTTATACAGTTCATTCCCAGGGATGCCACAAGTACGATTAGAAACCTTTGGGTTCCACGCACTATCGTTGTAGCCACTTTCATCTTCACGCCCCTTTGTCTTGCAACCAGTCGACGCTGTGCTGACATCTTGCCTGACCCCTCATCAGAGACTGTCAAATCCTCCACACCGTCTCAAAGGGTCATCGGCGCAAGCCTTTGTAGATTGCCTTGTCTCGACTTCAGTCGCAGAGTTCTGAACCCAATAACCACTATGGCAGCCATCTTCATCCCTGCTTCATTCAACCAACAAAAACCATTCTCTCCTGCTTTGTTTCCCTGTGATGAGGAGACGCGATGGTCGTAAGGGCTTCAACGGCCTTGTCACCTCGTCTCTGCTCGCCTCTTACAAGTCATCGAGACGTAGCAAACAAATTTCGATGAGTTCAGTAATAAGACCTCCATCGAAGTCATTCTATTACTCGAAATAACATAAAAAATGGTTGTTAACTTGTCAGAGAAAGCTCCTGAGGCTGGGGCGACTTGGGTGATCGAGCCATGGAAGGGATTTAGTGGGTCAAAAAACCTTCGTTGAGATGGGACGGTGACACCGAATCCAAATACTGTTAGTAATCATATCATATATCATAGCAGCTCAACTTCAACCCCTGGAGCATCTTCTTGCATTCTTCCATCAACTTCTTGCAATACTCAGCTTGAGCTCGCGAGAGTCGATCTTCGAAAAAGCCAAGAAAAGTGTTGCGCCAATGGGAATGTTTGACCCACCATCGTTGAATTTCCTTGTCAACCCTAACGAGGTTACAGCAAAACTAGTCTATTGATTGATTGTGAGTAGCGCCCATGACTCACAATGCAATAGGCGTACACACACAACACACCCTACACACACACAAAACAACAACACACCAATAGCAAACAGCTAAAATCACTTTGTTATCATTTTCATGTAAAACACACTGCAAAAATCTTGAACACTCAACCTCTTAATTCACATTCGTTGTCAATTGGTTACAATGAGAGATTTACAAAGATATACATGTGTGTGTGTGTGTGAGCGTATATATATATATATATATATATATATATATATATAAGCCGAGGTCATACCTTGGTGCGATAGCAAGTGCCCTCGCACAAGCTATGGTTGATCTCCGGTTTCGAGACATGGGAGCATCCTCTCCAGGGGCGGAGCCAGGAACTTTCGATAGTGAGGGCTAATTTAATGGTGATTTCCGGGGGTTCGGGGGTGGGAGCCCCCGAGCCGAATTTTTTGAGGTTATTTTTTAGTGTTTACAAAAAAATAATGTAATTTATTTATTCTAATGAAAAGAGAAACAAATATTTTAATCAACATTTCGTCCCCAACATGTGCTAGATTGCTCTCAATCTCGGTAGGTGATGATGTGGATGTTGACACAAATTTTCTTTAAAATAATTCTCCATTAGTTAATTGTTAACACACAAAATTCATCCATAAAATTTCAGCCCTAAAATTCAACTACAAAATTTCAGCAATCCAATCATAGAATAAATTTCAGCAATTAATAGAGTTAATAAAGTTCAGCAATTAATAGAGTTAATAAAATTAATAAATTTCAGCAAGTTAATTATTAGAGTTACCTGCTAAATCAAATGGATGAAATGAAGGAATTGTTGTCTTGCTGCTGCGTGTATGAACTTTGGAACTTTGGAAGCCTTCAAGGTATTTAATGGATGGATGGAATGGAATGGAACTTGGAACTTTGGATCAATGGAATGGAACTTTGGAAGAAGAGAATGGAACGACGAAGCGGCTGTTTAAAACGCTGGTTTCGAAATAGGGTTTTAACCTTTAAGAGTTTAAGGTATTTATGCTTTTTACCCTAAATTTTATAAAAATCAGTTTTTACACCTAAAAATTTCTTTACTTACCAAATTGTTTTTTTTTTTTTTTTAAAACGTGGGGGCTCAAGCCCCCGCATGCCCCCACCTGCCCCCGTCCCTGATCCTCTCCATATATGGGGATAAGGCCAGCTGACATCCACCTCTCCCAAACCTACAGTTAAGTGGGAGCCTTGTGCACTGGGTACGACCTTTTATATATATATATATATATAAGCCCAAGGGGCTTGGAGCCCAAGATACCTAATAAGATCAAATATTAAAGTATCCCTAACCTAATTGGAGAATATTCATAATGCATGTTTTCTTATTCAAAACATTAAAATTAAAATAAGGAATTATAATAAAAAAAAACCCTTCAATATTGGACCCCACTGCACATGTCCATACTCCATTTACATCACGATCTCTACCATTATATATACGATCAAATCAAAATTGAATATATATATATATATATATATATATATATATATATATATATATCAATGTTTTAAATCGCGACCGCACAAGGTGTCGCATTTTGGCTTCGGGGTCGCATCGCGCACGCAATTCATGCATTCTAGACTTTTAATTAGAAAAATATGTAAAAAATATAAATAAAACAAGCATCGATAGCGGGTTTAAAGTGAACATCATTCACACAATTAAAAGGAAGAGCGGTTGAATAAGTCTAACGACCAAATTTACGACAAGCATCAATTCTTTGGTCTTTTTGGAAAGCGGAATTAATTGTAATTTGTTTGGGTTCACGATTAACAAATTTATCTATTGCACCCTTAGAGGGATTACTACCACTACCGTTGCCACCACCATCACTTGCACCTTCCCCCTCCTCACTCCCATAATTTGCTGATTGTCAACTCCCACTCCCGGGACCCTTTCCAATCTCAAAAAACAATGAAGATTGGGACACTCTTTTGGGGGTAAATTTTTTAATCCTTCAATGATAAAAAATTTCACATCTTCTGGAACTTTTTTGCACTCTAAAACCCCCATGTGATTGCATGCCAATTGATATTTCAAACGTGTAATACCCCCGTTAGATTTATGATGGCATTATTTGCAAAAGACACCCTTTTCCCAAATTTTTTTCATATGCATGCTTCCACCCATAATCTTTCTTTTTTGCCATTTTTGAAACTGAAAATTATAAAATAGAAAACATTTTAAACTGATATTTATATAAAAAAAATTATATATGTAGTATATACACATCAAATCAGAGGCAAGATCATTAGGAGAGAGAGAGGACATGGCTCGAGGTGGAAAAAGAGATTGTGTTTGAGCGTGCCAACATCGGATGTAGACTTCCGGCGGCACGAGGATGGAAATATGGATTTGCAAAATCTTGGATTTGAGTTAAGAGTCTCTTAACTGGCATTTGGTTCCGCTTTTGTGTTAGTACAATATTCACTTTGTTATTGTTGTCAACTTAGTGCACCTTGGATTGTCTCCATGTTCAAGCTGTGAGAGGGAGTGTTGGATCATGAAATACATTGTTGACCCACTGCTAAACAACTTAAACTTTTAGGTCAGATAATGGTTTAGCATGGTATCACAACAGTCACTCCACATCACCCAATATAATTCGTCCACATGTTATGCACGTATCATGCCATGCATGAGGGGGTATTGAGAATATATAAGGCTTAAATTGGGAAATCAAAACCTTGCAAAGTAATACATAGTTGATTATGGGTTGGATGCTTCACTATTCAATAAAAGTCAATTTGATTTTTCACATTCCATTTTTTTCCAAAATTACTTATCTGGTCTTAGAGATTTCTAAATATATTGATTCAATATCAAATGTACTTATTTTCTGAGATATATTTAATTATAAAGTATTTACATATAAGACAATATGAGACTCGAGGGGTAAATTTTTTTCCAATTTGTTTCATGCAAAAAGTTCATGTTAGTGCTGCTAGACTTCTCAATAAACCATTATTTGTATTAAATTGGAAAGTCTACAATTTTTTTATTTTTTATTTTTTTTTTACTTTTTTTTTTTGGGGGGGGGGGAAGATGGTCACTCATTCCCGCTAAATATACTGTAAACGTAATTCTCGCACTGTTTTGAGATGAAACTTTGTGAACGCCTCACCCCCAAGTTTCTTCTTTTACCAGTAAATTGATCTCCTCACTTCATCTTCTACTTTCACATGACTTTTTTGTATTCCAAAACGACAAAACTCACATTCATTACCTTCTCTCACTCTTTCCTCGTGATTTTCCTCTATTCTACTCTTGGTGAGCATCGGATCCTTTAACCATGTTGGCTTTCATGTTATTTTAATATATTTCCTTTTGTATTGGGTCCTCGTGATGTAGGCTTAATATTGTAGTCTCTAGAACCTTCTAGAATTGTAATATTTTCCGGTATGAATAAAATTATAGGTCTCCCAATTCAGTAAGACATCATATCACAGCTATTTGTGATCGAATCTAGGGTTTCGAAACCCATAGTTGGTCGGATCTGGGGTATCGACGCTTATTGTTGAAAAATCTAGGTGTTTAAACCACATTACAGCTGGATCTAAGTTATGTGACTTGTTCTTGGTTCAACATAAGGTTGCAAACCCATTTTAAGGCTCCTCTTTGACTATCACATGGTATATAGATGCTAGTAACTTCTGTTTCTTGGGGCCGCCAGTTTATTCGGTGACATTGGTGTTGATTTTCCGACTTTTAGGCGATTTCTTGTTTCATTTTTTGTTGTTTTCCGGGCCGGAGGTATTCTAATCAGTTCTTTGTTAGTTTCAGCCATTTTTTTTTAGATATTATGGGTGATTCAAGGGGTGGAAAAGAGGTGCTTTTGTCGGCACAACATACCCGGTCTTTACTCTAGCGAACAAGAAAGAAGACGACGAGCCCTAGGGCTGTGACAAGAAATAAAATATTGAAAGAGAAGAAAGGTAAAAAGAACAAGAAGAAAATGTTCAAAAATGGAAATCTCCGGCCTACCTCACTGCTGGTCTGTCTCTGGCAGTCTCGTCATCAAGTTTCGGTGACAGCTAACAAAGTCGGGAGGTCTGTGGTGTTATTGTTGCAATTGGTTTTTTGACCAGAGGGGAGAGATGCACGATAGAAGATCGTTGATGGCAGAAGAAAGTCGCCAGCGAGATTCCCTCTCACGAAGCGGCTGAGAGTGGCTCCATGGTCACCGCGTAGGGTACTTTGAAACGCTAGGTTTTGAAGAGAAACTGTCTTGGTTAGCCTATTTTATGGGCTGAGACATCTATTGGATTATTTTCCTTTTTCCAACTGGTGTAAGAGATCTGGGCAAAAGATAATACATGATTGGAAAGAAAAATAATTTCAATATGGCCCGAGTTTGAGGAAATTTTTGAAGATAAATTTTGAGCCCTCCCAAATTTTTGACAAAATTATTTTTGGGACTCCCATATTTTCTCTTTTTATCGGCTGCATATTTTGGAGATTTTTGCACTCGGCTACAACCACAAAGTTCGAGGATGAACTCTTTCAAAGGAGGGGATAATGATGTAGAATAGGATTTTAATGTTTTGTTTTGTTAATTGTTAGTATTAAATCTAATAAAAGGGGTTTAGTCCTCTTTAGTAGAAATTAGAATAAGTCAAGGGTATTTTAGTCTTTTGATGCTTTCCTAGTTAGTGTAGGATTACTACTAGTATAATAATGATGTAATAGAAATCTCAACTATTATTTGGTTTGATAATACAATTTTAAGATTTGTTTTGTTTTCTCTCTCATCTTTTGACCCCACTGGTGGTGTTTGCATCATGTTTAATCAAAGGGATATGGAGAGGTGCACTATCTTGAGTTGGATTTTAACTCAGTTGAGGAGCGTATCTACAACGTGTGTATGTATAATGAGTCGGTTCCCGATCTTTGGAAGGCCCTCAACCAAATATACGCATATGCACACAATAATGCCCACATCTTTGCACTTTATCGAGAAATTAGCCGAACATCACAGGAGGCCTTAAACCTCTCCCTTCAAAGATTACTTTGCACATCTTCAATTTTAATGGGAATAGTTGTATGATCCCCTCAATGACTCTCCTCCAAAGGCACTGTTACTATCGGTGTAGTGACTTAACCGTCATCATACCAATCAATTCCTCGCGAGCTTACGGAATGAGTACGATTCTCTCAAGACTCAAATCCTAAACGCATCTTTTATGCTCCTTTGCAAGAAGCGGTTGGTATTGTTGCCACCAACTATGCCCGCTTCTTCAATTGATCAGATGGCATTTGCAACGAGTTTAGGATCTCGTTATGATGACGGGAAGATTGTCTGCCACCAATGTTGGGCCACTGGGCATATTAGGACTCGGTGCTTCAAAATCCATCCACAGTTGAAGCAAAAGTTTGTTAGGAACCGGTCATTTGGTTCATCTCATATAGCCGCCATTGCTGATACGTTTGTCCTTCGGCGGCTCCTCCTCCAATGGCACCTCCACCACCTGCATCCGTTGATCTAGGTATTAGTTTGGATTGATTCAGGAGAACTCCACATATACTTTTACTATTGTTTCAAGTATCTCCTATGTTTTTCATGCTATGACTGCCAGACCCACATGGGTTCAAAATTCCATAGCCATTTCTCACATGATGGGTGAGTCATCCCTTTTTTCCTTGTTGTCGTTCATATTTGTTAGTATGTTTGTCTCACGGATGGAGCCTTTGCGCTTATTTATAGCAAAAGGGTTGTGCGTTTGTCACTTAATATTACCTTTTCCTCAGTTTTGCATGTCCCTAATATTTCTTATAATGTTTTACCTTTCAGACATCTTGTAAAACATCTCGGTTGTCTAATTATGTTCTTACCTACCCATTGTAATTTGCAGAGCCTGAGTTCGAGGAGGACTTTTGGCAAGGGCTACGAGCGCGATGGGTTGTACAACTTTAGAGATCCACAACCGCAATCTCCTACGTCTAGTCTCAGTGTTTCCATTATGCCTAGTTCCATTATATATGATGTTTCTCGTAGGAACTTACATTTATGGCATGCCCATTTAGGGCATATATATTTTCATTGCTTATGATTGTTATTTCCTTCTCTTCTGAGGCTTTTAAAGACAAAAAACTTCTTATGTGGAGTTCATGAGCTTTCCAAGCATACTAAAACTAGTTATATTTCACATATGAATCGTTCTCCTAGAATGTTCGGTTCAATTTATTCTTATATGTGGGGACCATCCCCTGTTATCGCTTTTTCGGCCATTGTTATTATGTGAATTATTGATGATTACACTAGATGTACTTGGGTCCTTCTCCTTAAAAGAAAATCCAAAGTTCTCCCCTTGTTTGTTTAATTTCTTCTAATGATTAAAACTCAAATATAAAAAGGTAGTCAGTAACATCCAATTTGATAATGGGCACAAGTATGTCCTAATGAATTCTGGTCTCACTGTAATAAAAAAATAAAAAGGTATCCTTCACCAACTTACTTTCCCATAAACATCTGAAAAAATGGGGTTGCAGAACATAAAAAACACCATCTTATAGGTGTTGTTTGGTGCTTGTTGAGTCCTATGAAGGTGCGCAAATCTTATTAGAGCCTTACTATCCTCACCACCACTTTCATCATAAATCACACCCCAAATCTTAGGGGGTAAAGCACGCCTTCAATGTCTTCATCCTGACAACACCCTATCTCACATCATTTCTCGTGTAGTTAGGTGTAAATTTTTGTTGATAACTGTCATGGTTCAAAGTCTCGGTATCGGTCCCGGTATCGGACACCCGATTTTCAACTCGGTCGCGGTATCGGGCAATACGCAAAGATACGCTATTTAGAGAGCGCAAAAAAGTCCGGAAAAAATATAGAAAATTTTAAAAAAATAAGATTAACAATGTGGACCAATGAGATACATTTAAACCCATCATTCAATATGCATTGCATTGTAGAATTGGTTATACTGAAGCGCGGCAGAGTTGTCAGATTCAATATTGCATAGTAAACCAATAATAATATTGAAAAACAAAAATGTACATTTTGTTTTAACAACAATGTATATTTTTTTACATTTTTACAAAAACGTACAAAAGAACATTATTACAAAAATGTTCATTTTTTTACATTTTTACAAAAATGTACACTTTTTTAACACATTTATATTTTTTTTTACATTTTTATAAAAACGTACAAAAAGAACATTTTTTACAAAAAATTTCAAAAATGTACATTTTTACAAAAACGTACAAAAGAAATTTTTTTACAAAAATGTACAATTTTTTTAACAAAAATATATATTTTTTTACAAATATGTACAAATATATATTTTTTTACAAATATGTACATTTTTTTAACAAAAATGTACATTTTTTTTACATTTTTACAAAAACGTACAAAATAACATTTGTATAGAAATGTAAATTTTTTACAAACATAAATGTACATTATATATTTTTTGTAACAGATTTGAATATTTTTTGTAAAAAAATAACATTTCTTTGAAAAAAGAGTTTTAGTAGTCATTTAAAAAAAAAGAGTACTACTTTTTAAAAGATTTATATATATTTTTTTAGTAGAGTCATTTAAAGAAAAAAAAAGAGTTTTATGTTTTAAAAAATTAATGTTAATACTTTTGAAAAAGTAATACCATTCTGTAATTGTTACAATATATTTTCAACAACGAAGAAATATGGTAAAAGATAAAAGTTCTATCAAAATATGACAAAATCATTTGAATCGGCTGTCTCGGCCGATACCGCGGCTGTCTCGGCCGATATCGCGGCGAGGCCTTTCGGAATCGGTTGTCTCGGGCGATATCGCGGCTGTCTCGGCCGATACAGTTTTTTTTTTTAAACGTCTCTCGGTATCGGATCGGTACCCTCCGATTCCGAGTTGACTCGGCCGATACCGAGTCAACTCGGCCGATACTTTGAACCATGATGACTGTACTCCCTCTCAGCACAAACTTGATGATAACACTATTCATAGTATTTTTTTGGGTACTCTTCGAAGGGGTATCGGTGATATGATTCGGTATCCAAACATACGTAGCACTCTTCTGATGTTACCCTTCATGAGGATGTTTCTTTTACGGGCAACTCCTTCGCAGGATCATGTGAGGATATTTCTCTTGTCCGCCTCATTTCCCTATTTGTCGAGGCCTTATCCCTAGCACTATCGGGCCTCACTACAAGTGTACAGTCGGCAGCCTCGGCCAACGTGTTCCTTGTTCTTAGGTACCTCTCCCTCTCTTTTACCACCTCCTATTTTTAATTTTACTCCTCGTTATCCTTCTTGTATTCGGCGCCCCCTTCCCGAAATGGTTTTGCTAGTAGTTCTAATTATCCTACTTCCTAACATCTTTCCTATGATAGAATTTCAGGTCCATATCACGCCTTTCTAGTCAACTTGACTCTATCTCCATTCCCCAATTTGTTTCCGAGTCTCTCCCGAATCCTAAGTGGGTGGCTACTATGAAAGTAAAAATGGATGCTTTGGAGCGAAACAGTACATGGGAGTTTATTTGTCTACCTCCCGGGGAGAAAACCGTTGGGTGTAAATGAAACTTCAGTGTGAAGTATTTGGGTGATGGCTCTATTAAAATCTACAAGGCGAGATTGGTAGATAAGGAATTTACTCAAGGTCGTGGGAAAAAAAATTAGTGATACATTTTCCTTGGTGACCAAGCCTACTTTCATACTACTAGTGATTTCTCTCGCAGCTTCCCACTCTTGGAAATTACATCAACTAGACGTCAATAATGTCTTTCTACATGGGGATCTATCTGAGACCATCTATATGGATATTCCTTCGAGTTTCGGGTTCAGAAGGAGTATACGAGGAAAGTGTGTCGTCTTCAAAAGTCCCTTTATAGCCTTAAGAAATCACCTCAAGCATGATTCAACAGTTTCGGTGAGGTGGTTATATCCACAGGATTTACTCGTCATTCCGATCACACATCCATTGTTCGTCATCAGCCTGATGCTAGTGGCATCATTTTATTGATACATGTGGATGATATTATTATTATGGGTGAAGATGCTAATAAGATTGCCCATGTAAAGTGGGATAATGGTAAGGTGTTTGATGTGAAGGACTTGAGTCCTCGCCACTACATTCTAGAGATTGAGGTGCCTCGGTTTCGACGCGAGATCTCTTCACCCCAGTGTAATTACATTGTGAATCTTCTTATGGAACTAGGATACTAGGTTGTTGCCTGGATTCTACACTTATGGACCCCAAACTAAAGCTCTCAGCTCAGACAGGTGATTTGATTCCCGATCCTTAAGTTTATCATCAGATATTGGTTGGTTGCCTCATTTACTTGACCAACATTAGACCAGATTTGACATTTGTTGAGTATGGTTAGCTAGTTTATGCATGATCCTTTATTTTATCATCATGGTTGGTTACCTCATTTACTTGACCAACACTAGGCCAAATTTGACATTTGCTGTGAGTATGGTTAGTTTATGTATGCTCCACACACCGCACATTTGGATGTTGTCTACCACATTTTGAGATATCGCAAGCCATGGCCAGGACATGGGGTATTCTATGCCTTGGGAAGTCAGCCAAGTCAAACAGATATCTCATGTCTTATTGATGCGGACTATGTGGGGTCTAAGACTTTTGTATGTTTTACAGTTTTCACCTCATCTCATGAAAGAGGAAAAAGCAGGCGTTGGTTTCACGCTCTTCGATCGAGGCGGAGTATAGGGGACTTGTAAGATTTTGTTACTTGTCATGACACACTCCGTGCAAACAAAAACAAATCTTGCTTGAATGAAAGAGGCAAAAAATGCTTTTTAAATTATAACAAAGTCAAAAGGAGATTGAATGTTTTCTAACCCAGTTTTAACTCACAAAAAATTTTAATGTGGAAAAACATATATTAGATGTATCTTACCATGATCTGTTGGAATGACTGCGAAGAAATGCGGTAACATTAAAACTGGAACGATGTTCAATGTTTCCTAACCCAGTTTTCACCCATATAAAGCTTTAATGACGAAAAACATGTTTTAGGTTTATCTTACCATGATCCATTGGAATGTGTGCGAAGACAAGTGGTAACATTAAATTTGAATCTGGTAAGCTTGTCTTGAACATGTATTTGAGTGAGTGACCCAACTCTAATAGTACTATCTACATCCACACACTTTATGTTTTGTCCAATCAGAATAAAGGCAACATTCAATAACATGTCCTTACACATTGTGACCTTTGTAAGTTTCCATAAAGAAAATAAAACCAACATATATAGCATATGTATGTATCAGTAGAAAGGTCACTAACTACTCCAAAAAATTATTAATGTGTCGTAGTTATTTTAGATACTAGAAATACTTACCCATTTTGTAGTTAGTCTCTCCTTGAGGGTTTTCTTTAGCTCTATTGGGTGTCTTCCCGTAATTAACTCTACAAGCAATACACCAAAAGAGTAAACATCACTCTTTTCAGTTAGTTGATTCGTACACAGGTATTCTGGGTCCAAATAACCAGCCGTTCCTTTGACTTGTGTAGAAATGTGAGTAGCACCCGGATCTTCAGCTGCTAATCGTGCCAATCCAAAGTCCGCCACCTTGGCACGAAGTTTCTCCGTGATTAGGATATTTGATGCTTTTATGTCCCTGTGGATTATGGGACGATCTGTAATTAAAAAGAGTAAAGTTCAGGCTTTCGAATGTTTTATGATCCAAATTAATGTGAGTTGGATTTCTAATTTTAAAGCCGTTTCCTGAGAAAAAATTACTAGCAGTCATAGATAATATAAGGTTATTGTAAATTTGTAACTTACCTGTATACATGTGTAGATAGGTAACTGCATGAGCTACATCGATTGCAATGTCCAGGCGTTCTCCAATTTCAAGTTCGACTCCATGAATACCTGCCTCACAACTTATTATCCTCATCTTAACACTCTCCAGCAACAATTTGAGTAAAAAATTTTAAAACCATCTCATGATATAAAGGACAAATTATATTACAATATATTTTGAGCCACACAACCAGAAATTCTTGAATATCTCATATCACATTGCTCAACTATTTACCAAGTCAATAAAGGTAATCATATCTTGTTCCTACAAACAAATGATATCAAACATTCACAATATTAGGAATTCTTTGCTTCACTCACCATCCAAATGTTCCCGAAGTGTTCCATTCGCAACATATTCCATTAAAATCATCTGCTCGTCCCCATGCTCCAAATATCCAAAAAACTTTACCAAATTCATATGCTCAATCTGTGATAAGGTAAGGATTTCATTTCTAAAATCAGTTGACAAGCGCTTGTCATATGTATCCTGTCAAGAAAAAGGAAAAAAACAGTTATTTTTCATGTAGTGAGTAAATTGTATAGGTAACTCTAAGTTTAATCAATAATTTTTGGTTCCTGTTTCATATCCAGCTGACGTGATAGTCTAGGCAATGACAGTCCCTTTAGTGACTCACGCCTACTTTGCAAACCTAAGCTTGCGTACTTGTTCACGGCATCAGAGCATCTCTAGATGATACTTGCATTTTGCGAGTCTGAAGCGTACAGTGGGCCGGCCCCTTGGGGCATGATATTGAAGGGGAGAGATAGAGAGAAGATCTTTATCTATATTTAATTATTTTTAGAGAACATTAATAGATTAATTTAGAACTCCTGTTATTTAAGGTAGTTATATATTAGTTCCCTTGATTTTATTTACTTTCTATTAAGTTTGCTTATGCAGCAATGGGTCTATATAATGATGGATAGTCTTCATTGTAATGATTGAATATTAATAACAATTCTCCTTAGACTACTTGAGATTGACATGATTACTGTTCCTCTGCGGATTTAAACCGATTTGGTAGCAAAGGAACGTTCATTTGGGGGTTTTATGTGTACTGTGAGTATCCAATTTTGTATCATCCAGAAGTAATGATCAACACCGTGAGTACCTGTTCTTTTTAAACCTCTGGATCTGATCTCATTGACCATAACAGTGACGCAAGGAACAACATTGAAGCACTAACAGTTGATTTTCTTGGAAATTATGGGCTTATTCCAAATTTTCAACCTATGAGATAATATAATTGGGGGGGGCAGGAAGATTTGAAGATTATCAAATTCAACAGAAGGATATATTTTCTTTTTTGACTCGTAACGAATATATTTTCATGGCACAAAGATTGTCAATCTTCGGCCCACGCTCGAGGATGAGCATTTTCGAAAAGGGGAAGAATGACAAAGAGTTCAATATATTGAGGCCCTTGGGGCGTCAGATGGAGATCAAGAGAGAGAGAAACAATCTTCAATTATCTTTAATCATTTTAAGAGAATATTACTAGTTTATATTCAACTCCTTTTAATTTAGGCAGTTATCAATTAGTTCCTTCGGTTTTATCTATTTACTTTTAGGTTCGCTTATAAGAGTAAGGGTCCTAGCCCTAGGATCTGCAGTAACTTTTGAACCTCAGAACCACCCTCGATCCCGTCCCTCCAATCTTATTATTAAAAGCATGAGAGTCGAAACCCAATAATGCCCAAGTCCTCCAGGACATCTTCACAACCCATTTACGCCACCCATGGAGGCATCAAGATTAAGCTTTAATCCCCACAAAGAGGAATTGAGACAATCGTCATCATCAAAACCCTAAGGACCAAGGAGTGCTAACCGAGAGACCATAGTATATCTCGATGGATTTATCCAAGCGATAATTATGACCACACAAAGTGTCATTCCCTAAGATCAGGGTGCTAACCGCGACCTCAGAGGATAGCTCAAAGGTTTTATCTGAGCGATAACATTTGACCACACTGAAGCGCTTATTGAGAACCCCCAAACAACAGCACTCAAAAATGATTACACGCCAAGGCAAAAGAAGTCAAATAGTGGTAAGTATCAACTATTTTTATCGTTTTGAATGTTCATTTCTTATGACTAGCAACTCCCTATGCAGAACTCGAGATCCCTATTTGGGAACTCTCGAGGGTTTTGGTGGGAGGATAGAGAAATGATTCTGTCGGGTCTCCATTCTCAACCAATTGGCAATTGAGAGACAGGCACCATGGTACCCATTACCTTGACCTCTCAAGAAAGGATAGGAGCATACCCTCGATAACAACCTGGGCCCTTTCGCGCTAAAACCTCACCATAAACACCACCTCCCTCATTTATTACACAACAAGGATTAAGAAAGCAAATACCAAAGCTTTATAACTTTCCTCAACTACCTTGTAATCTCCAAGAACCTTTCTTGGTTCTACCTTCAGGCTACACTTTGATCCTTTCAGAAGTAAGTTCCCTCTGACCCTAGTCATTATCTATTTGCTACAGGGTTTTTTGTCTGACCATTGAGCAACTCTCTCTCTCTCTCTCTCTCTCTCTCTCTTCACACACACACACACACACACATAGCCGATATTAGCATATGTATGATAGAAGAGTATGGGGTGGAAATTCTTCGGGAATTTTTTCATGCAAATCATTCTTTTGTTTAATATTTGAGTCCCAAAATGTTTCAGTATTTGAACCATACAGAGTTCTCTAAAGTGCAATTCTTTGCTTGGTTAGCCGCCAAAAGAAGGATTAATACTTGTGATTTTTTTTAGATAAAGAGATCACGCACCACGTTGTCACCTCATTGGTGCGTTCTTTGTAAATGTGAGGAGGAAAGTGCGGATCATATCTTATTACATTATTCCTTTACCCACTTTATTTGGTCAAAAATATTTAAGGAATTGGGTTTGGTTGGTGCTGTTCCACAGTTGAACTTTTTCGTGATTAATTGGGTGTGGGAGGCGAATAAAAGGGGAGCCAAATGCTTGTGGCGTGTATTGTAATGTGTTTGTCTTGACATGAAAGGTTAGAAAGAAATTCAAGAATTTTGAAGATAGAAAGGTCAAGAAAGAAGAATTATGGGATAGAATGCTACCGTATGGGCTTCGGCTTCAACGGATAAAGCTTTTAGTTGTATGGGTATTTCCAACAAGGGGCATCAGTGGAAAGAAATCATTGAATAAGGTTTTGTTTGGTTGTGCAAATTGATTGATTATGTAAATTGGTTCATTGTGAATTAGTGAATTGTAAATGAGTGGATTTGAAATGAGTTTAATTCTAATTTTATGCAATGTTTGGTAATCTAAAATTGATGTTAAGGTTCTATGAGAAAAAAAGATTAAAACAAATTAAGAGAGATAGAGGGAGAGAGAGAGAGAGAGAGGGGGGAAGGGAAGGGAGGGAAAGAAAGAGTGGAGAATGCACTTTATGCGACTCCTATTTCAAATGGATGCATTTCATGTTTTTTTGTGAAATGAATCAATTTCAAATTTTACATAGGAGCGAAAATGGCGCAATTATTGAATAATTTCATTAATGAAACCAAACACAATTAATGGGTCAATTTGTAAATGGACCAATTTATTAATGAGTATGACGTAAACTACACGTCAAAAGGCTCTTAAAAATATCTAACACATTTTTAGAGAGAGAAATTGATGTGAATAAAGAATTAGGGGTTATTTTTAGTATTTTATTATATTTCTGTTATTTTCTTTTGTTTCCTTTATTTGATGTATTTTCTTTTATTAGTTGTTTGTTTAGTATTTAGAAGAATGAAGGTTATTGACTCTTAGGGACGCAATTGTAATTAGATTCTTAACTTAGAGGCCAAGCAACCTCCCTCCTTCCTATAAATACCCATATGTAGTCTCATTTGAGTCATTCTTCCATTTTGAGATTTTGAGATTTGAGAGAGTTTAAAGAGATTTATCTTTTCTTGCTCCCATTTGACGTCATTTACGTCAATTGATATCAGAGCCTAGTCGATTCTACCGGTTGTTATTGTTGTAAAACAAAACTCGTAAACAACGTCACGGTGGGTCCAAGAAATGATGAACACCTCCGCGGCAACTCCTGATGATCAACTCTTGGAGGCCATCAACCGATTGGTGGCCCGGATGGATAGATTAATCGATCGTCTCCCTCCACCACCACCCAAATTGCCACCCACCACCATTAACCCTAATTCCATAAACTGAAACCCTAGCCAACAGCATAACCCCACCCACACTTCCGCAACCCATTTCACACCACCACCCCAACAAAATCAAAACCCTAACCCTATTTCACTCACCACCACATCAACAACCACCATCTAACTACCCTCTACCAACCCTTCCCCACACCAGCAAGGGCATAACCCTTTCCCACTACTAACAAATCCATCAGCCAGCCCCTATGGTCAAATTCAGGCACTGCCCTTGCCCACATACCGAACAACCCTAACCCCTTCCCTGGAGGCTCGCAACTACCCAAACCCTAATGGCCAACGTGGCCAGCCCCTCCAGGCACCATCGACCATCATCCTAACACCTTCGGTCAGCCTTCTAGAGATTATTCCGGCGCTGACCATCCCCCACTGCCCCCATCTGGCGTCAAATCCCTTCCCCACCACTGAGATCCATCCACAAACCACTGTCGCTCCAGTCGGCACACCCATCCTGCCAAACCCTGACCTAAACCTCCTCCTTATACCCGGATCTGACCCGAAACCCGCCGGAAACTTTCAATCCTTGGTCAGGAGTCCCCACCAACTGTAACCCTTCCAAATATGACCCAAAAAACCCCTGATATGAACCAACAGGCTCAGAATGACCCCTCCCGCCTTCGACCAGCGCCGTCGAGGCATTTGAGCAGATTTTGGTCTCCCACGACACCATTCGACCTCCGATCTACACCATCGGCCTACTTCCGGCATCAATAAGACCTGCTAACCAGTTTTCGGCAGCAAAAGTGGGCAACGGTAAAAAAATGCTAGGGTTTTGCTCCCCCACTACCCAAGAACCTCTAGACACAAACTCTAACACCACCACATACCCCCTTTTGTATGGGTCCTCTCAAGAACATGTGCAAGAACTAAGGTTTGGCATCCGCAACTATGTTTTTGATCCGGGTGGTAGATAATTTTGATGTTGGACATGAGCGGCATAAGGAAGAAGATGAAGAGTAATGCAAGAATTGAAGAGTCCTAAAAATTTTAGAAATTACATTTTTGCCCCTCAAGTTTTGCCTCTCTTCCGCACATTTTAGCAACTTTTGCATTCGACCTCAATTTTAAAGTTCGAGGACGAACTTTTTCGAAGGCGGAGAGAATAATGTGAATAAAGAATTAGGAGTTATTTTTACGATTTTATTATATTTTTGTTATTTTCTTTTATTTCCTTTAGTTGATGTATTTTCTTTTATTAGTTGTTTGTTTAGTATTTAGAAGAAGGAAGGTTATTGGCTCTTAGGGATGTAATTGTAATTAGATTCATAGCTTAGAGGCCAAGCGACCTACTTCCTATAAATACCAATATGTAGCCTCATTTGAGGCATTTTTCCATTTTGAGATATTGAGATTTGAGAGAGTTTAGAGAGATTTATCTTTTCTTACTCCCATTTGACATCATTTACGTCAGAAGTACTCTTGCCTATTTCAGAATTCAAGTCTACCTTAAATGAGGCTTATAAGTGGGTATTTAAAGGGAATGAGTAGCTTAGACTTTAAGCTAAGGTCCTAATTACAAAAATGTTATTACTACTCCTTACCTCTAAATACAAAAGGAAAATATAGGAAAATACAATAATACAATCGAAGAAAATACAAAAGTAAATAAAATGACTAATCAAACCCTAAAATAGGACCCATTTCCATCACTCTCCCCCTCCAAATACCAAGCTCATCCTCGAGCGTTCAAAAAAATTGGGTATCCGTGAGGAAATCCCAAAAATTGTGCCAAAACTTAATTTTCTGAAAAATGTGAGGTGCCCATCCCACAATTTTTCTTCTTCTTTTCTTCTCTTCTTCACTTTCTTCACCCAAATCAGCCCTAAAAACTGCCACCCGGGTCAAAAAACATGGTTTTGGAGCAATTAGAAGGGTTTGGGGCTAGGATAGGCAGCCCAGGTGGGTTCCGCAGAGAACTAGGGCAAAAACCCTAGTTTCCCGGGGTCGATTTAGGTCCAGAGGGTGCGCGACCACCTGGGGTGGTTGGCGAGCAGGATGCGATCGGGTTCAGATGGTTTTTTTCGGGGGTTGGGTCTACTAGGGTTTGGGTCGGGGCAGTATGGGGCTATTGGGGTGGTCGGCAGGTGGTTTCAGGTTGTTGGTGTAGTAGGCAGGGGTCTTTTTTTGGGCTGGGGCAGCGGGGTGGGTAGCGTTAAGGTTTAGGGGTGGGAATGGAGGGTTGGGGGTAAGGCGACAAGGGTGGGGGTGACTTAGGGCAGCGGGGTAGCTGCTAGGGTGGGGAAGGGTGGTGGGAGGAAGACTAGAGTTAGAGTTTTGAATGGGTAGGGTAGGGTTTTGGATTTTGGAGGAGATGAATCGAAAAAGAAGGTCAAATTTCTCATTTAACTCTTGCCTCAACTCCTGAATCTCTTCAATTTATGGCTTGGATTTTTTGGAGCCATTGAAAGTAGCGTATGATTTTTTGATAAAAATAAACACCGATACAACACCAATGTGGAGCGACACCCGCTCTGATACCAATTTGACGTAAACTACACGTCAAAAGGCTCTTAAAAATATCTAACACACCCTTTCAGAGAGAGAAATACTCTTTTCCTATTTCAAAATTCAAGTCTACCTTAAATGAGGCTTACAAGTGCGTATTTAAAGGGAAGGGGTAGCTTAGGCTCTAAGCTAAGGCCCTAATTACAAAAATGTCATTACTACTCCTTACCTCTAAATACAAAAGGAAAATAAAGGAAAATATAATAATAAAAGAAAAGAAAATACAAAAGAAAATAAAATGACTAATAAAACCCTAAAATAGGGCCCATTTCCATCAATTTACAATTTTGGGACAGACAAATGGGGCCTAAGGATTTCACATTATCTTAGTTTGAAATGGGGTTTGTAGCTGTTCCTGAATACCGCAGCAACTGGAGCTTAAGTGCACTAGTTGTTTTTTGGGTGCTATGCGAAGGTGGATCGGTTATATAGTAACTTCTTCGTTTTTCAGTTTTGTTCTGTATCTTTGTATGACTTCTTGTCCTTGTATTCTTGTTGTTTTAATAAAACTCATCTCTCAATAAATAAATAAAAGGATATATATACTTGTACCCACCAGAAGATTGACATTTAGGATACTACCCTTTTACAGAGTCAGAGAGCAAGGACTTTCCTAGCCCTTGGATTTACAAAATGATGAATGGTCATTATCGAGAGGTACAATCTGCAATAACCTTCAAAAATCACAGACCATCCTCGATGCGTCCCATCGTAATATTAAAAGCAAAAGAGCCAAAAACAAAAAATGCCCAAGTCATCCAGACCGAATCACAACAGAATCACCACTCCCATGGAGGCACTGAGACTAGCTTTGATCCCCACCAAGAGGCAATCGAGACCATCATCACCATTAAAAGGTGAGTTCAGGCATGTACTTCTGTACCCTTATCTAGAGGATGTTTAGATTCTAACATCTCGTTTGGCTTGAGTTAGGCAACACTCGAGAGTCCAGGATCGGTCGAAATCCTATTCTCAGGAGCTTATAGATTTTATGGTTTAGAGGATTGAGAGTAGGGGTTCGTTGGGATATCATAAGCCAACCACATCAAATCAAGAAAAAGGCCCCAAAAAACCTTGTTCAATACGCACCCCCTCTCCCTTCAATAATCTTTGATACCCCATTACTCCCCCTAAAACACCATCATCACTAAACTTAAATTAACAAGACATCTCTTCAAATGATACCTTTTACTTTTTGTTACATCAGTGATCAGCCCACAAACAGTACCCTCGGGTATATCACTTCCCATTTAATTCACTTATTACCCATTTAATGCATGCTATAGTTCACCTTGAGATCAATAGCGCAGATCATTTCTTACTCCACTATATAAACAACATTGTCCCCATGAACTCTGTATGATCCTCTCGCCTACCTAGAATTTCCAGAGAATACACCAAAATCATTAGTGTTAGAGTTAGTTATAATTACTGGAATTAGTTATAATCAGTTACTGTTCTGGTAATTAGTTTGTTAGCTTACCTAATTTGTACAGGCTGTTATAACAGCTTTTCTAGCGTAGCTATTTAAGCTTTAGGCTTGCTTCTTTGTATTGATCAATTCATTCAATTAATGAGATAATTTTTCTCTCTCAGTTCACTTCTGTTATTTTCTTTCGCTACAGCTTGATATGGTATCAGAGCTTAATCTCTGATTTTTTTTCTATCTAGCTTGATCCATGTTCTTCTGATTCTTCTTCACCATGGCTGAGATTAATTCTTCCTCGGTGAATGGTTCTGGTACTCGTTCTTCTACAAGCAAGTCCGCCATGGAAGAACCTTCGCATCCTTTCTTCTTGCATCATTCCGATAGCCCTGGCTTAGTTCTTGTCTCGTAACAGCTCACTGGAGAAATTTATGCCTCCTGGAGTCGAGCAATGTTGATTGCTCTCTCAGTCAAGAACAAATTAGGGTTCATTGATGGATCTATCACTAAGCCAGAAGGTATAGATGCTGATCTTCTTAATTCCTGGTTCAGAAATAACCATATTGTCATTTCCTGGATTCTTAATTCCATCTCTAAAGACATTCCTGCCAGTGTAATTTTTTTTTAGACTGCTCATGAAATTTGGATTGATCTTAGAGATCGTTTTTAGCAACGAAATGGACCTAGAATTTTCCAACTTAGACGTGATGAACCTATATCAAGAGCAAAATTCGGTTAATGTCTATTTTACCAAACTGAAAACTGTTTGGGAAGAGTTGAGCAATTACAGACCTGTTTGTACTTGTGGAAGTGTTAAAGATCTTCATTACCATTACCAAATGGAATATATCATGTCCTTACTTATGGGCTTACATGATTCTTTTTCCCAAATCCGAGGTCAATTGCTTCTTATGGATCCTATGCCTCCAATCAACAAAGTGTTTGCTCTGGTTTCTCAAGAAGAAAATATAAGAAAAATTGCTAATCATG
Source organism: Sambucus nigra (assembly GCA_949130495.1). Lineage (NCBI taxonomy): Eukaryota > Viridiplantae > Streptophyta > Magnoliopsida > Dipsacales > Adoxaceae > Sambucus > Sambucus nigra. The sequence goes on from OX422217.1 coordinate 320,692,656, forward strand.
CATCTTCCAATCTTGAATCTACTGGCACTATGGCCTTTGCTGCTAAGGTTGAGAATTCCAAAGTTGGAAATCAGAATTCTACTATTGGGGGCAATAGAAGTCAGAAGAAAGAACGACCTTATTGCATTCATTGCAAATTCCATGGGCACACTATTGATAAGTGTTACAAAATCCATGGTTATCCGCCTGGTTTCAAGCATAAGCAAAGTGTTGCTGTGAATCAAACTTCTATCGTTTCTTCTAATGAAGATCACACTGCTCCTTCTGTTGGAGGTTTTCTTCAGAACCTCAATTCCACTCAGTATCAGCAACTCATGACCATGCTTTCAAACCATTTGTGTACTTCTGTAAAGACTACTTCATATGGTGATCATCCATCTACTTCTTGTAAGTTACAGGTATTTGTTTTTCTGTTTCCTTGAATCCTATCTATTCCTCAAGTCAATACTGGATAGTTGATTCAGGAGCTACTAGACATATCTGTTCCACTGCCAATGCTTTCACTTCTTTAAAGGCTATTCAGAATGCTACTGTTACTCTATGAAGCACGGATTCTTCAAACGGGCTGAAGAATCCGAATCGCACGCGAGTCGGGTGCGGGTGCGGGTGCGATTTGGCCCCGATTCGCACCCAATGAAGAATCAGATATTAATTAAATAAATTAATTCTGGATTCGGGAAGGATTCGGCAAGGACTCGGCTGGTTTTTATGGGATTCGTAAAGAATCCAAAAAAAAACACAAATCTGATTTTTTTTTTTTAATTTTCATATCTCTCTCTCTCCCTCTCTCTCATTTTCTTCCTACTCTCCTTCAACATAAACGAAGTTAACTGGGTTTCTTAACAACTTCCTGTGTTTGTTTTTAGTTTTGTCATTATATTATATTGGATTCAACTTTTATAGTTTAATGATTTGTGGGTGATTATTCTAATATATGCAAAGACTGATAATTTTGTTTCTTAACAACTTTCTATATTTGTTTTTGGTTTGATGTTAAAAGGGTTTTGTGGCCCAAATTAACTGCTTGTTATTACATTATATTGTTATTACATTATATTGGATTCTACTTTTATAAAAAAATGGTTAGTGGGTTTTAGTGGATTATTATATATATGAAAGCTAATAGATAAGTATGTTTCTTAACGACTTCGAATGTTTGTTTTTAGTTTAATGTTAAATGGATTTTGTGAAGTTAACTGTTTTTTATTATATTATATTGAATTCTACTTTTATAGTTTAATGGTTAATGGGTTTTAGTAGATTATTATAATATATGTGACATTGATGGTAGAGTCCCGCGTTTTAATATTGTCAATGTGTTAAAAAATAACAAACACCCTTATCATAAATTTTTGAGAATCATAATAATGATGGAACTTATTTGTATTACTTAAAAATAACATAATATAATTTATATTATTATATTATATCTCGCCGCACCCGTATCCTAATTTTTTGAGAATTTTCGAATCGCCGCACCCGTGCTGTGTCGCACCCGCGCCCCGTACCCGCATCCGTGCTTCATAGCTGTTACTCTTCCTAATCACTGTCAAATACCTGCTCACCTTTGTGGTGATGTGAAACTGAGTTCTATGCTTACTCTCAAGGATGTCCTCTTTGTTCCTTAGTTCAAGTTTAATCTCATTTCAGTCAGTGCCCTTGTTTCTGCTAGCGAGTTTACAGTGAATTTCTTTCCTGCTTACTTTGTTATTCAGGAAATCAGCAGCAAGAAGATAATTGGCAGGGGTCACAAACATAAGGGGCTCTATATTCTCAATAAGATCTGCTTGGACTCTATTTCTAATTCTTTTGTAAATCATGTTTCTGTTCATGTTTGGCACAATAGACTTGGGCATCTTTCTTTCAAAAGATTAGAAAGTTTGAAGAGACATTTGCAGTGTGATGTTTCTGGTTTGAAAAAAGCTCAACCATGTTATATATGTCCTCTTGCTAAGCAAAGACGCTTGTCTTTTGCATCTCATAATAATATGTCTCAATTCCCTTTTGACTTGGTGCATTGTGATATATGGGGTCCTTACAAAGATCTTTCTTATGCTGGCAACAAGTTTTTTCTCACATTGGTGGATGATTGCACTAGGTTTACTTGGACATTTCTACTCAAACACAAGAGTGAAGTGGCTTCTGTTATTCCTAAATTTTTTAATATGGTTTTTACTCAGTTTAATGCCAAGAATAATAGATTTAGGTCTGATAATGCTCCTGAGTTATTATTCAAAGAATTTTTCAGTGAAAGTGGAGTTTTACACCAGTTCTCATGTTGAAAGACCACAACAGAACTCAGTTGTCGAACGCAAACGCCAATATCTTTTGAATGTAGCCAGGGCCCTTTTCTTTCAGTCAAGAGTTCCAGTGGCGTTTTGGAATGATTGTGTCTTAACTGCAACCTTTCTGATCAACAGAACTCCTCCTACACCACCATTGCTTCAACATCGAACTCCATTTGACTCAACTCGGTACAAATGATTGTGTCATTTGTACTGAGTGAAGGTTCTTCTTGCCCTTGCCTCATCTCAGCGATGGCATTTGACTCAACTTGATGTCAATAATGTCTTTCTCAATGGTGATCTTTTTGAAGAAGTATACATGGACCTTCCTCTTGGTTAATATACCTCAAAAGAAGGGTTCTATTCAGAGGGAGAAACTGCTTTTGCAAACTTCACAAATCAATTTATGGTCTTAAGCAGGCCTCTAGGCAGTGGTATTCAAAGTTCTCTCTTGCCTTGCTTCAGTTTGGTTTTGTTCAGTCAAAATCTGATTGCTCCCTGTTCACTAAAGGTTCTGGTTCTGATTTTGTGGCTCTTCTTGTTTATGTGGATGATATTATCATCACTGCCCTTGTCTTCGCACCATTGATGCTTTAAAAGTCTTTCTTCATACTCAGTTTAAACTTAAAGACTTAGGGTGTCACAAGTACTTTCTTAGTCTTGAAAGGCAAGGCATTGTTCCTTCACAGAGGCAGTACACTTTGCAACTTCTTGAGGACACTGGTTACTTGGCTTGTAAGCCAGATTCTGCTCCAATGGATCCTAAAGCTCAACTTAGTACTTCTGCTGGTGATTTAGTTCTTGATGTTACTCAATATAGAAGACTTGTTGGTCGTCTTCTTTATCTCACCTTATCCCGGCCTGATATCACTGTTGTTGTCCATAAGCTCACTCAATTTCTTGCTCAACGTCGATTGCCACATCTCAAGGCTGCTTATCATCTCCTCCGATATCTTAAAGGCAATCCAGGTCAAGGCATCTTCTTTTCATATTCTTCTTCTCTTCAGTTGAGAGCTTATTCAGATGCTTCTGCCTCAGTTCAATTTAAAGCTTTCTCTGATGCAGTTTGGGGTGCTTGTATTGATACTAGAAGATCTGTTATTGGCTTCTATATATTCATTGGTGATTCTCTTGTCTCATGGAAAGCCAAGAAGCAAATGACAGTGTCTCGATCTTTTGCTGAAGCTGAATATCGAGCACTTTCTTCTACTGCAAGTTGCAAGTGAACTTACATGGATTTATCAACTTCTCAAAGATTTTCAAGAAGTTGTTTCCTCTCCTGCTCTCCTTGTTTGTGATAATCAAGCAGCTATTCACATTGCTTCCAATCCAACATTTCATGAGAGGACTAAACACATTGAGATCGACTGCCATTTTGTTAGAGATAAAGTTTCTTGTGGTTTTATCAAGCTTATGCCTTTTCGATCTCAACATCAACTAGCTGACATGTTTATAAAACCTCTGCCTTCAACTTTGTTGTTTCCTTTGTTGTCCAAGATGGCTGTCAAAGATATTTTCCGGTCACCTTGAGGGGGAGTGTTAGAATTAGTTGTAATTACTGGAATTAGTTATAATCAGTCACTGTTCTGGTAATTAGTTTGTTAGCTTACCTAATTTGTACAGGGTGTTATAATAGCTTTTCTAGCATAGCTATTTAAGCTTTTGGCTTGCTTCTTTGTATTGATCAATTCATTCAATTAATGAGATCATTTTTCTCTCTCAGTTCACTTCTGTTATTTTCTTCCGCTACAGCTTGATAATTAGCAATCTCAGAAACATTCCCTTCAAGTAGTAAAGCTCATTAAACTATCACAACTACCACCAAAGATCCCAACCTTGATTAATCATCTTACTTATTACCTAAAATATCACTTCATTAGGTTGTCTTCCTTGTCTCTATCTCTGATAAGGTCCTACTCCCCCACCCTATGTTCCATTACTCTTGGTGCACCCATTGATTGCATCAAGACAGAAGTTCTCCAAGACGGGGTTACGTCTCAGCTCTTAAGGAGCATATTCATCAACCTTATTTCGATAACTGACCTCTCTCCTACAGTAATCATATGAATAATATTTCTTCCTAGATTAATTGAGAGTGATTTGATTATTGTTTGGATGTGTACCTACATCAGAGTCTACTACGAGGTCATCAAGTTTTTATCCGTCCACTTCAATTACTTTCTAGTTTCACTCATGCAACTCCATGTGTCGGTATCCAACAATGAAACACTAGCTGTGGGAAAAACACATGCGTGGCAAATGAAATGTCCCATGCATGTGTGTTTTTTCTCCTATGAAAATGCATTTTGCATGCAAGTCTAGGGTGTCCTTACACAATGAATTACAACATGTGAAGCACTGACATTCTCCGGCAAGTCTTTGTCAGCGGTAAACCCGAGCATTCGATGGTCGATGTGTCAGCCCCTTACAAAAGGTGCCAGCGATTTTTTATATTTTAAGAGGCATTCACACATGCTGGACGACATGCCCAGGCGTGGCAGCCGTCACGTTTGACCCTTTTTTGTTTTTAGGAGGCAGAAACATATTTTGGCTAAATAAAAGCATTTCTTTTAAAGCGCTATACTACATCATATATTTGGATTTCTATTAAGATTGAACAATAAATACTATTAACCAAGCCTCTTGGCCCAGTTGAAGGCTGTTACTGCGACAGTCTTAGGGGTGGATTGAGTTTGGTCCTCAGTTTGATCGCCGGCACAGTCAAAATAATGTTTGGCCAGCGGAAGCCACGAACCGTGAATGAGGATTAGTCGAGGTGCGCGGTAGCTGGCCCGGACACCTCGAGGTATGCTATCAAAAAAAAAAACAATAAATACTATTATCTTTTTCTATGTTTACTAGTAAACTCATCGTATCCCCTTAATCCCTTACAAAATTATTGTCCTAAACAAACAAAGAAACAATTCACCTCTTTAGCGCGCTTGACAGCAACAATAGACCCATCTCTAAGCTTTGCCTTGTAAACTGTGCCCCACGCTCCTTCTCCAATTATATTAGCAGGAGAGAATTTTGCCGTCCCCTTTAAAATTTCCTCAAATGAAAAACTAACCTGAGATCCACCTGAATCAGAGTGGTTGAATCTTCTATCACTTCCCTTAGATTTATCTACATCAATTAAAACCCATAAGTAAACCTTTAATAATAAATTCACCAAAAATACTTCAAAATGAAATTATGTAAGTAGAGCACCTTCAGGTCTAGTGGGTTTTTCAACTTTATCTGAGCTGCAGCTAAAAATCCTAACCACCTTCTTGGTTACAAATTTGATGAAACTATTATTGGTGGTAGAGTTTGGTTGATTCTTTCTTTGAGAAGGGTGAACAATCCGAGGACTTGGTGTATTCTTCATATGCAACGGCTGTGGCCTTTTTTGGACCCCGGGAAAAAAGTTGGGTAATATGTTTGTAATAGATCAAAACATAATGATCATGGTGGCAGGGACTTCATATAATATGGAATTTGTATGTGTTGAATTAGACCGATTACATGTTCATGATAAAAGAAAATTAGACTGTTTCTAAGCAAAATGATTGAATAGTGATACAATTTAGTAGCTGTGAATATTAAATTGGACGTGAAACAAATTGCGCGTGGCTGGATATTCTTCAGAAAAAAATAGTAATAAATGAGTTGGGAAGAAAATTGGCCCAAAGGGTAGGTTTCGGGCAGTAGAACGTGCCAGCTTTGCCATGAACAGCTAACACAATTTGGAGGAGTCATTGCAAAGGGGCCCACCAATAATTTATTACTCTAACTGGTAAGGGCTTAAGTTGAAGTTGAAGTTGAAGTTGAAGATGAAGAATCTCCCGCCCCTGCTCAGGTGGTTTAGCAAAAGAAAAATGAGAAATGTTTTGAATCCAATTTTTTTTTTATGATATTGTCGCAACATAGCACTTTATTGCCCGTCTTTCTACGCGACGTGAATTTGTGATACATTTAATGCGTCATAGTGATCTATTACGTTGATATTGTCTATTGTCGTTGACGCGGACTCACATTCATAAGTTAATAACCAATATCGATGCGACACGTTACTATGTCACACCACTTTATTATGTGTCGCCCTATTATTATTGTTTTATTATTATTTTAAGATTATTTGAAAGATTCTTTTGAAATTTAATCTAATCTAATCTAATATTTAAATATAAAAATGATGTCTCTTAAAGTAGTTTCGCCACGTGACTCATCCAATTTACTCTTTCGTTATATTACTAGCATGCAATCTGTATGATGTGTGTGCGGTTTAAAAACTTTCTACGATAATTTATAGAGTTTATATTAGAAATTTAAATCATCTTGTGGAAAACGATTTGTGTAGGGTAATGACTTTGTGTATTTGTTTGTAGGGAACATTTTTTCTCGTATTTAAATTCATTTTTCATATAGTTTGCATCCTAAAATTTGCTATTTGCAGTTCAAATAATTACTACTAATGACATGTGCTTAAAAAAATTAATCAAAGATATTGAAAATGCAATGATCTTTGAAAAGGGTAGTAGCCATATTTGGCTTCATAGCTAAGGAGATATAAAAAAATGTCAGGACTTGTGACTCTATTAATTTCCTAAATTCTAATATTATCATATTAAATGTATAATAAGGATTTGAATATCCCATCATTACGTCAAACAAAAATAATTAGCAAACATATCATTATTTATATAAATACTCTATCATAACCCATATACTGGTTATCGTATTAAAATAAATTAGGGGAATCAGAGTCCAAGGCATCCAATTGACTCAAAATACAATTTAGACATTGTCTTGAGCATCTAACAAATAAAACTTGTGCACTAAGAGAAGATAACGCATAAATTTATAAATGAAAAAAAAAATTACAAATAGCACGAATTTTTGTTATGTTGTATTCATGTCTTAATGATTCATGTATTGTGAAACCCAAAAACCACCTTAAAAACATATTAACACCCCTAAAAATTGATATTTCGGATTAATATTAAAAGATTATGCAAACTCCAAATAATTAAAAAAGTAGAAAACATATTATTTGGTTGTTTTAAAAAAAGCACATATGCATTTAATCAGACAATTTGTAAGGACAAATTATGAAACCCAAAATAAAGTAAATTTTTAATGATAGAAAACATATTCTTTAGTTGTTATAAAAGAAAGCACATACACATTTTATCAGACAATTAGTGAGGAAAAATTACGAAACCCAAAATAAAGTAAATTTCAAATGATAATCAAGCTAATGGTTTATTAATGAAATAACAAAAAATTATCCTATGAAATCTAATTTTACTCAATCATGAGATTTTTCAAAAAATTGTAACCAATTTCTTTCACCATGTTGATACCTTGTCCATGAAAAAGTGAGACCATTTTACTACGGTTGAAGTCATGGAGTAGAAAGGAAAAAAATTACCTCAAATATTCAGAGGATGGTGGAAAAGTAAAGGTCACGGAGTCAAGAATAGAAAATTACCAACATGGAGGGAGAGTTAAAAGGCAACATGAACATATGAAGGGTTGGTCTTTTTAGTGTTTGAGGGAAAAATATAATGGCGAGGAATATAAAAGATTAGGTAACATTAGTGATTCATTGGAGATTAATGAAGAGGAAATGGAACTGCTCGTTAATGCATTTAATGGAGATGTAAGGCTAAACTTAGATCTCATAATCATAAAGAGGGATTAGATATTGAATGTAGGACACGTGAGTGATGATACCAAATCTGGTACCACCTAGTAAATGAATATATGCTCAATCTTGTAAGATCTCAATTGTGTATCAATGGTGAGACTTCAACAATTACAATGGTGAAGGAGGTGAGGCAAAGTGGAGATAAGACAGCCTATCTAGGCCTACTCCACTGTGTGTGTGTGTGTGTGTGTGTGTGTGAGAGAGAGAGAGAGTGTGTGTGAATTCCACTAAGAAATGGCTCTAGCTTTCTCTCTCTATGCTGCAATTTCAGTAGGACTTCAATAGGGTTTCGATTTCAATCCTTCTCAAGGTAGAAGAAGCCAAGTGTTTATATTGATGGGGTGGTACAATGTGCACCCCATGCATGCACCAGGCGTGTGTAGTTTTGCTTTAACTAATAAGTAATAGTCACCTATAACCTATGCAAGTGGATTATGATGACAAAACACCCCCCCGATGAACATATGATATGGTTGTAACATCCTATCCACATGGGATTATGAAGTTTGAAATATGCCTTGCGCATGGCAAAGTGGTTGTCCAAGTAGGTCTCGGATCAGCTGAATATGAGACACACAAGATCTTGTCCAAACATAATCTGGAGAATAAGGTCCCGGTTTGGTAGACATCAGGTTGAGATTAGGTATCAGCTAGCTGTTGTACCAAACGAGATGTTAAGAGGGTGGAGTTGATTAGTGGACGGTCTCGGCCATAAATAAGGAGATGAGGCCGAGGTAGTTAAATGTTGGTAACTCATATAAGCTTGCTTGGCTAGGTTGAGTATGAGCTGAGCCCGGAAAAGGCTACACTTGGGCATATCAATCACCCCTTAACCCTTAGTCTCCTATGTCAAGAGGAGGATGATGGATATGAGTGTCTGAAGACGAGGAGTTGATAATAGTCCTTGAGATGACACATGGTAGTTGAGAGGTGGTCTGTAGGCTTAATTGGACACCTGTCATAGTTTGCATTGGGTAGCGTCTGATCCAAGCCTAAATGATGGCTGAAATGCTTAGGATTTTGTGCCTGAAATGATGATGCACTTTGGGAAATGTGCACAATAATTATATGGTATTTAAACCAAGATTTTTCTCTTTATCTTCCCTTCTTGCAAAACTCGTTCCCTCCCAAGTATTTCTGTAAACTTCCATTAACGTTTCCAATAAGAACTCTTCATTCTCGTTGTTCTAAAGGTTTTCTAAGTCCTCATTTATTCCCATAAGTTTCTTCTCTTCCAATTACTTCATTACCTTGATTTTGAATTCTCATTTTAGTTAGGATTTGGGTATATTTCTTGCACTCATTTATTTTCGGCGTTCTTTGTGTTTCCCGATGGGGTATCTAATAGTTTTAGGACCAAACCTTTAGGGATTTAGGGGGTTTATAGGTAGTAGGAGGTGGTTTTAGTTTTTTCTCACTTTTTATCTAGTTTCTTTAGCCACTGTGAGGTTGCCGAAATCACGCCGGTCATCTTCTCCGGCAATATTCATCCACTGTTATTGATTGTTCTTCCAAAATGATTAAGTTTCCTTTATTTGATCTTGTTATCAACTTGGTCAATTATCACCTTTTGTTTAAATGTTAAGGCCTCTATATAAGTTAACCGAGGAGTTACCAACACTTAGGGAGAGGTGCTTTAAGGAGATAAGAGTACAAAGCTGAGGCATTTCCTCTTCGTCCCATATACCCTATTCCCCTTGCCGTTATTTGTCCTCATGTTGTATCAATTAGTGATTCAATGTCTGAGTCATATGCCTCTGCGAATGACAATCCATCCATCTCCCACACTGTCGAGAGTATCGGTACATTCGATGGGTCTGAGGAAACTAAGGATTCTTCTAGAACCTCGTCCTCAAATCAAGTCGAGTCTTTTTTAGAGTCAGACTCTTCTGTATAAATTTTTTTATCTCACAATGAGCAAATATTGGTTGTTGCAATTCCACATGCGTAATGGTTGCCCCTCTATCTGTCATTCCAGGGAAACACTTCGCAAAAAGTGCTCCAGGTGTCATCCTAGCTGGCAATCTAGACGATGATGAGGGTGAAGACAAAGATACACTTGACACTTCTTATATTAGATCTTATGCCAGCACTATCACTGAGTTAGATCTTCTAGTTTGGAGACATCTCTATAGCACAGAGCCCTCTATCACTATGAGGGTACCTGTTGAGGGCGAGAGAGCCTTCGTCGAGAGGGCGCGGTCTGTGTTTATGAATAGATGTTCAAGGTCAGCTTCAGGTTACCTATGCATCCAGTGGTACGAGCCATATTAGCGAGTTTAGGTCTCAGCCCTGCACAGCTTTCACCCAATGCTTGGAAGGCTATTCTCAATTTTGTTTATATTTATAAGTTAGTTCACCACAAAAACCTTCCAGTTAGTGTTTTTAGGGGATGTTATACTATCTCGTCCCCTAAAACTCAGCCTGGCTATTACCATCTCATAGCCAAGAAACCCACCAAAAAAATTTTGCTTGTTACCCAGACCTCCAATCATAATTGGAAACCTTGATACTTTTTCATATCTGGAGCATGGAATTCAACCTGATGCCCCTTATTGCGCCTTTAATCCCCGAGTTCCTCAACGATAGGTAAAGGCTCCAATATCGGCTAAATTGGATCCGGGATTAAGCATCGATACCACCCAAGATGTGGAGAAAGTTCGAAAATAGGGAAGGAGGGGTGCCTTATAAAATTTGAGCAATTAATGACCCCATATTTCTTAGAGTAGACAAGTTTGGGGGTAGACCCCCTAACTGAGTTATGTAAGTATTCCATTTTTTCTAATTATTGTATCGTACTTTTTCTATCTGAATTATTGATCTCATCTTCTCCATTGCAGACCAGAACCCTAATATACCTGAAGCCATTTAGAGGATGGAAGCCCCAAGTTTGACTAGCTTATTGAAGCAGGTGGGCAAGAAGATGGTGCCCGTTCCTTAGACCAAAAAAATCAACGACTGTCAACCCCAGCCAGGCCAAGGAGTCAAAGAAATGGAAGGAAGTTCAAGAAGGTCACCCCATATCTCAGAGTAGTAAGAAGAGCAGAGACGGCTCGTACAAAATTAGGACGAATCAGGCCATCTCCATTTCTTCTGAGGACGCTCTAGTTGCCCATCTAAAGAACCTTAAAATCATCTATGATTCCCACTTGGGGAACAAAGCCAAATCTTTTGATGCTCTTACTTCTATAACCTCTGATCCTAACATCTCGTTTTTAGAATCCACCAACATCTCTCTTATAAATGACTTAGTCTTTCACAAGGCCATCTAGGTAAATTCTTGTGTTCGTTCCTATTCTTTTATCTTTTATCTGTGATGTAGTCTCGTACTTATGTATATTCTTCTATGCAGACCATCATCTGTCTATAGAATATCCATCAATGGGTCGAAGGGAAAATCCCTGAAATCTGTCAAGCTCATCTTGCCATAAAAAATAATAAGACTTAGAAAAAACGCATCACAGATTTGGAGTCTGAGATTACAAACTTGAAGAGTCAACATACTGAAGCTATCAACAAATTAAACACCAATCATGCTGAGGCAGTAAAGTCTTTGAACGACAAATATGACTTCAATGTTGCTGGAAAGGTGACAAATGTCGTTGACAAGATGATAGGAGAGGCTCATAAGAAGGTTGTAGAAGACTTTAAGTCTTCAGAAGAGCTCTTAGGATAGAGTCTGCAATACCTTGAGGGAGGAGCCTATACATCCTGATGATAGGTCACACTGACATTTCTTGAGATCACCTACTTGTCAAAGCAATTAGAAGCCTTAATTCTGGATGACCCGCTAGCGATGACTACTCCGAGCTAAATTGAAGGGTCGGCATAACTGGAGCCGATGACCCAGATGACCAACCAGGTGGAAGAGACTGAGCTTGTTGGCAATGCGGAGGCTAAAAGCAATGTTTTCGATGATGGGTTAGTCCATACTGAGACTGATACTATAACTTGGAATGAGACGAACCCAAGCTCATAATCATTAGGTATTTTTATTTATCTGGGCAACCGCTTGTGGCTAATGCTCTTTCTAATGTAACACTTACTAATTTTTTTAACACTGGTTTACTCTTTATGTTTGTACTATGTATGTATTCTCTTTAAACACCTCTTTGGAAGAATTTGGTCAAATTTCTGAATGACAAATGCGTGTGTTGTTTGTTTTTCTCATCTCTTCTCACTATGTCATATATTTTTTTATCTTGGCTTTGCATTATTTGTGCGTTTGGCAAAAGCTACTGATGTTTAATGACTGGCCATAATGATATGGTTTCTAATTTGAGATCACCGATTAATAATGAAATGGTTTCACATCTTGTCTCGTCTGTAGACGAGATAAGTATAACCAAGTAAATAATTTTTCAAATTTGAATTCACCAAATTATGGTGTTTAATCACAAGTCCCCTCTCGTCGTTTTGAGAGTGTATGGATGAGACATCTCGTCTTACACTGTCATCTTGATCGAGAGAGTTTATCACCAAATTAATGATGTTAAGGTAAACCATAATTAAATGATTTTTGAATTTGAGTCACCAAATTATGGTGTTTAATCACAAGTCCCCTCTCGTCGTTTTGAGAGTGTATGGACAAGACATCTCGTCCTATATTGTCGTCTCGATCGAGAAAGTTTTTCACCAAATAAATGATGTTAAGGTAAACCACTTAATATAATTTTTTGAATTTTAATTCACCAAATTATGGTGTTTAATCACAAGTCCCCTCTCGTCATTTTTAGAGTGTATAGACGAGACATCTTGTCCTACACTGTCGTCTCGATCGAGAGAGTTTTTCACAAAATAAATGATGTTAAGGTAAACCATACTTAATATGATTTTTTTGTATTTGAATTCACCAAATTATGGTGTTTAATCATAAGTTCCCTCTCGTTGTTTTGAGAATATATGAACGAGACATCTCGTCTTACACTGTCGTCTTAGTCGAGGGAGTTTTTACCATCAAAGATGATATGATCACGTTGTTCCCCCCTTTCGACGCTATTAAGAAACCATGGATGAGGTTATCCCCTTCCAGATTGTCATGTCATCGAGATTAAGTTAATGCTACTTCACCATATGAGTGATGTTCCATAGCTTAGGATGGAATAAAACATACAATTTAAATTACTCATACAACAAGAATAGGAAAGAACTCTTGTAATATTTTATTCATAAATTTTCTTCTCGTACAATGTATAATAATAAAATAAAACTCTTTATAATATCCTAGTGATAATACTTCTTTAGATGGTTGGCATTCCAAGGATTGGAGAGCGGCTCTCCCTCCAAATTCTTCAGCCGATACATTTCAGGAACTACCTCTTCTGTTACCCTATAGGGACCATGCCAATTAGGATTAAGTTTATTCAACTTTTGCCACACCTTTTTCAAAACCAAGTCTCCTACAGCTAATGGTTGCGCCTTCACTCTTTTGTTGTAAAATTTTATAGTTCTCTGCTGATAGGCAACTTGCTTAATTTCTCCATCTTCTTTCCTGTTTTCAATGAGGTCTAGATTCAACCTCCTCTTTTGGGCATTTGATTCAGGGTCATAGGTCTGAACTCTGTGGCTTGGTAAACCTATTTCTATCGGGATCACTGCCTCTGAGCTATGGACTAGCATAAAAGGGGTTTCTTCTATCATAGTTCTCTTTGTCATCCTATATGTCCACAGGATATAATGCACTTCCTCAGTCCATCGACCCTTCGCGTCTTCTAATTTCTTATTAATCCGATCCAATATGGTTATTTTAGTCACCTATGTTTGTCCATCTGCCCGAGGTCGGTCTGGAGCTGAGAAAAACTACTTGATGCCAACCCTCTTGCAATAGGCCTCTTAAGAATCATTTTTGAACTATTTTTCATTGTCTAAGATCAGGGTATGAGGTAGACCATATCTACAAATAATTTTCCTTTAAATAAATTTTAAGGTCTTCATCTCAATAACGGTGATCATGGCCTCTGACTCAACCCATTTTAAGAAATAGTCGATCGCCACTACCTGTAGTTGAATTACCATAGGCAAGGGTCCCAGACGAAAAATGGTCAGGGAGAGGTAATAGAAGATAGAAGCTGATGAGGCTGGTGAGGGATACTGGAAAACCTTTGACACTTGTCACATCTCTTGACATAACTGGCTGCACCCCTAACCAAGGTCGGCTACCAATACCACTGGGTGACCACCCTTTTCACCAAAGATCTCTCTCCTATATAGCTAGAGCAGTAACCTTCATGTATATCTTTCAAGATGTATTCCACCTCTATCAAATGGACACATCAGAGTAGAGGAAGGACGAATCCTTTCTTATACCAAAGAATCCTAATGATTGAAAACTTAGTTGTTTTATACCTTATCTTCTTTTTTTCTAACTTTTAGTCTGGAAGTTCACTATCTTTTATATATCAGGCGAGAAAATCCATCCAAGAATATCCTATCTTAAGGCTCAAGAAGAACTCAACCGTGTTTTCTTCTTTTTCAATGCTCGATCGGTGTAGGATCTCCACCGATACTGATCTTCTAATTTCTATCCTGGTTTCTGATGTAAGTCTTGCTAGTGCATCAGATCGGTCATTGTTTAGCCGAGGGATCCTTTTTAATTTCACCTCCCTGAAGTTAGTTAATGCTGCTTTTACCCTAGCCAGGTAACTTGCCATCCTTTCATCCTTAGGTTTATATGTTCTAAGTATTTGGTTTACTACCAGTCTAGAATCATTGAGAATTAACAACTGACTTATATTCAGTGCTCTAGCAAGGAAGAGACTGATAAGAAGGGCCTCGTACTCAGATTTATTATTTGATGACTTGAACTTCAATCTCAAAGTATATTCTATATCGATTCCATCTTGGGGTCGACACTATCAGGCTAGCTCAACTCCTTGCCTTACAGGAAGAACTATCAACAAAGAGGCTCCACATAGTACCTTTTTTTAGAAAAGTTTCCCTCTTTCAATGCTCCATTCTTGAGCACAAATCTTTCTTCTTTATTCTCGATCGCCAATGTCCTGGCCATACTCCTCTTAGCCTCAGTCGAGGGGGATAAGCTCTCTCTAGCTCACTTGATGGATCAACAATCTCCTTTGCATCGACCTCGTCCTATGTGAACTCCATTATAAAATCAGTTAAAGTCTACCCCTTGATGGTCGTTCTTGGCTGATAGACGATGTTGAATTCTCCCAACTCTATAGACTAGTCCATCAGCCTACCCGACTTCTCGGTTTTATGGATGACCTACTACTAAGAGGGGTGTCTGTTAGGACGATCATTATATGCACTTGTAAGTAGGGCTTCATTTTCCTAGATGCATGAATGAGAGCATAAACCAATTTATCCATTTTTGTATATCTCTATTTGGCCTTTTGAAGCGCCTTGCTGTTGAAACATACTGGCTTCTGGACACCCATCATCTCTCACAATTACTACACTGATGGGTGACTCTGATACTGCCAGCTACAAATACAACGTTTCCCCTTGAACTGGTCGTGATAAAAAAAATGGGGAGCCGAGATATGCCTTCAATTTCTGAAAGGCCTTCTCACACTTGTCAGTAGCTCTGGATACGAATATATTCTGCGCTGCCACTCTTCCAGTCAACCTCTGGACTTTCTTTATCATTATAGGAGTCTTTATCTCGACCAAAGCTTTCATTTTTCCAGGTTAGCTTCTATCCCCCGTTGATTGACAATAAAACCCCAAAACTTGCATGTTCCTACTGCGAAGACATACTTTGAGGGATTCAACTTCATTCGATATTTATCCATTGGGTTGAAAGTGTTCTCCAAGTCGGCCACATGCGTCTCGGATTTAAAGCTCTTAGTAAGCATGTCATCAACGTACACTTCCATGGTATCGCCTATCTGATCCTCAAATATTTTATTGACTAGCCTCTGGTATGTAGCATCGATGTTCTTGAGGCCTAAGGGCATTACTTTGTAGTAGTATGTTCATTTGTTCATAATGAACAAGGTCTTCTCGGCATCGTCCAGGTCCATGAATATCTGATTATAGCCTGAGTAGACGTCCATAAAACTCATCAATTCATGCCCGAACGTGGCACTAACCATTTGGTCTATTCTTGGCAGAGGAAAGTTGTCTTCAAGGCATGCCTCATTCAAGTCTATGAAGTCAACACACATTCTCCATTTACCGTTGGGCTTTGGCATAATGATAGCATTGGCTAACCACTTGATACGACGCAAATATTGCGTATTTCACCCATTAACCTATGCGTTATTAGCCCTCTCGGGTATCTTAATCCTTATATTTATGCTCGTTAACTAGAAAACCTTGAATTTGTATAGATATATGTTTTGTAGGGGTTAATTGAGCTTTTATAGGTATTTCAATGCTTAGTATGAAGTTCAGACACATTCCAGTGAAGTTTCGTACAATTTCGCACGCGCAAGGGCAATTTAGTCATTTCATAATTTGGGCACCTGGCCCAATGTCTTCACTGAAGTTGTATCCCCCAGAGCAAGCTTCACATGGACACAAATGGTGTCCCTACACGAACAATCGATTTTCCTCGCATCAAAATGGCGCCGTTGCCGGGGAGTGTATTTTAGATAGGGATTGTTTTATTATTTCGTAGTATTTTTCCTTTCCTATTTGTATTCTTTGTTTTAACCTTTTTTGCATGATGACATACTTGAGCGCTAAGAAACTTTGATTCGCGGTTGCTCACTTTCTTGCTCGAATTCTCCATCTATGAACAATTTGGTAATCATGTCTTTCTTTTATATTTATTACGACCATTCTAATGATTCCTTCTTTGGGGATAGTTTTCAAGTTTTCCATTTTGAAGATTTTCTTGAGATTGAAAAACTTGAAAACACTTATCAGAATGAAAATTGTTATTGGGAGCTTGAGTTGGATTCACTATTCGAATCCAATGATGACTTTTATTCCGATGATTTTGAAGACGAGTTTCAACCAAATGAGGAGTCTGAGGCTCTTAAGCAGAGGAAGCCTACTTTGGAAGAAACCCTCATTATTTTCCTCCAAAGCGCGATTAACGATAGCGATGATGAGTTGAGAGTTGAAGCATTTTGCAATGAATTGAGAGTTGAAGCATTTTCCCCCTTATTTTCCAAATCCCCCATCGTCCTTCCTAAATTTCAAATTGGCAATAGTTCAATTTTTACGCCTTGCACATGCCTTCCGTTGTTCAAACGGAATTCCTATTTTTTGGGAGGCATGCATGTTAGGGAGGGTCCATTGTTGATCCTTCAAATTCAAATTGTATTTTGTATGGACCCTCAAATATTTAGACTTTTAGTATATAGTTAATTAGAAGTCCAAAATGTAGGTTGTACATAATTAGCTTTTTCCTTTCTTTAAGTTTCTATTTCTTTTTAATTTTGTCTACTATTATTAGTTAAGTTTTTGTTATTTATTTTTGGTATGCTTGGTTCTAACATTTTTTGTAGGTTCAACGAACTTGAATTTTTGGAGATTGTGCGTCTCGGACATGCGGTTGTAATAGTAATTGAAAAATAAGTTTACTCACAAAAAGATTTTCTTCATTTTGTAGACATTCATACTCACTTAGTTTCATTTGTTTGTTTTTATTATTTTATTTTATTTTATTTTTTATTTGTGTATATGTGTGTGTGTGTCGCTCATTGTAAATTTCGCACATATATTTTTATTGTAGTGTATATATTGCTTATTTTTTTTTTGTATGCACATATATGTTTAATTATTTCTTTTTTATATATTATTTTTGATTATGTGTATATATATATATATATATATATATATATATATATATTACCCCTCACCTTAATCCTTAATCCCATTTTTTTCCCATTTTTCATGAACAGTATTGTAGAGAAATTTTTTAAGGGGGATCGATCCATCGACTCCTGGCCTCGATCGATCGAGCGAGCAGTTATATCTGGCATTGCCCCTTCTTTTATTATTTCTCTTCTCTTTTCTCTCCATTCTCCATACTCTCTCTCTTCCCCTATTTTCGTGCCCTTTCCCTTCCTCGACTCAAATAAACCATTTTCTCTGCAAATCAAGTATAAATTCTTCCATGTTAACATGTATTTTTTATGTTGTGTTGATTATTTGTCATGTTTCCACCATTTAAGCATGTTTTGACAAATTTTGGGTTTTTGTTGAGTTTTCTCCAATTGTATTGTTCCAATAATTGTTTGTGCTTGAATATCGAATTTTATCCATTCATGAATACTTATTCTTGATTGCTTAATGTGTTTGTTCATGAATGGGGCTTGTTTGTTGGTTTAATGGTCCTCACGAACCCTTATTCCACATTGTGCATGCCAAGTGTTCGCTAAAATGCCTAAACCAAATTTTCAATCCATTATTAGCGTACATTTGGGTGGTTTTCACTCGTTGTCGCACCTCGACACCTTTTGTCACAGTGTGAAATATTTTCACTCGGATTCACGCACTTGCACACACCATTTCAACTAGTTCACTAACTAACCTTTAATTGCGCTTTACAATTCTATTTGTTTTGCCTAATTATAGTTTTGTAGGTTGAAATGGATGAGGTAAGGAAATATGATTCTACCAAGTGCATGCCCACCTGGGGCTTTGATGGTTTCAATTGCAAACAAGAATGTGACTGGTTCCAAGCCTACTTTTAGCCGCCACATAGGACACTGGCATAACACTTTGCTTGGAAGCTTGAGGATTTGCCTGAGGTTTCGCGTGTTATCCTGTGCCGGCACAATTGGGATCCCTTTCTTGCTACAAATGGGCTCATTAATGAGGAGTTAGTTCATATATTTTATGTGACATTTGTAGTTGTGAAAGGGAGGTCGTCTACTTATGAGGCCATGGTTCGGGGGGTTCGAATTCAGCTCAACCGCTCGAATTTATCAAGATATATGGGTGTTCCAGACCCCGAGCAGTCAGTTAATATTTTGGATGGGGAGATGTCCAGACTCACCACATTGATCCAGGCACTTGCACCTGGGGAGGTATGGACTAATAAAAAAGTTTTCCACTCGGCCGCAATGGATGATTTGCCGAGATTACTTCATTACCTCAATGTGCACTCTTTTATGGTTACAAGCTCCCGGTCAGAGGTGTGCCATAAGCATGCTGCATTTGTCTACGTGCTCGTCAACAACTTGGGCGAGATTAGTTTGCCCAATATTTTTTTATACATGACATATGCCTCTGTAAAGGAGTGAGCCCGCACTTTTTCCTTCCCTCATCATACAGATATGTCTAGCGCACGACTACCTTGAATTTGATTCTGACCGCGAGCATGTCTCACTAAAGCTTCTCAATAAGGATAACATCTCAAAGATGTTGGGCCACCCTTGGGGGCCATCGGGTGCCAAGAGGCAGAGGACAGAGGTTACTAGCCGGGCTGAGGAGGAGGTTGAGATCCGAGAGATGGAGCAGGGTGAGGGTTTGCAGGTGCCACCCACATATTCTGACGCCCGCTTTGAGGTGTATGCGGCACTGCAGAACCAGAGGTGGGAGGAGACCCAGGTTAGGTGGGATACTTTTGAGTCTCACTTAGAGCATCAGAGACAGGATAGAGCAGAGCGGCAACAGGAGTTCCGCATGCTGCATGATATGACGAGATACTTATATGTGTAGCAGCATAGTCTGAATGCATCTCTCCTGCCACATTTTCACAGTCCCTATGATCCTATTGGTTCTGGCCACTAGGCTGCTATTGTGGGGTCGTTTTTATATTTTTTGGGACGATTATTATATTATATTTTTTTCCTTTTTCTTTTATTTCATGTATTAAGTTGTTTTGTATTGAATTTATAAAATGAGACATGGTAATGTAGTTGTGGTTGTTTATTGGATTTTGATGTGTGTGAACTTCCATTTTTATAAAATCAAATGTTCACCATCAATTTATCTAATAGTTGGACTTCAGCCCCTCTATATTGTCGTGACTTATGACATGATTTCTTTTAACTTAATATTTGGGTAAATATTTTTGCTTTGCTTAGTACTAACTTGTTTTTTAGATTCGTCTAGACTTGTGCTTATGGAAGATCGCTCCAATTTTGGGTAATATTGTTATTTTCCTCTCTTTATATTGTGTTCTTAATGCGCATTGAGGACAATGCAACATTTAAGTTAGGGGTGTAGGATATTCTATCCATTTCTTGTGTAGTCCATGGATTTTATGACATATTAGTTACTAAGCATGCTTTTTGTTAAAAAATTGAAAATTTTCAAAAATATTTTCTTTCTTTTTGCTCCTTTGTTGGCCATTTTGCCTTTGTTTCTGATGATAAATTTTAATAATTACCCAATCCATTAGACATTCAACTATGCATGTTCTCAATTTGAAAAGTTATTAGACTTTAATCCTTAAATCATTGATATTATGAATAACTTCATGAATTAAACTTTATCCCATGAGCACATGTACTTTCTTTATTATATTGATTTGGTTTAAGATTTCTATAACTCGATAATCTTTTGTTGCATTGTATATACTTACACCGAGTGAGATTATAGACTTACCTTCATTTGTGAGTGTATACACTATTCCTTCCTCTTTGAAAACGTTGAATTCGTCGGTAATCTCTCTATTTTTTCATTGATCGTTCATTAATTGAGTTTATATCTTGAAATGTGTTATATGAGCATGATTTTTGAAATTATTTTGACTCGAGAATTGCGTAAACTTTATGAAATGGTATTAGGCAGTCTTTGTTATATTACCCATATTAGCCTTAACCTCGCCTTATATGTTTTCCCTAGTCAACCCCTTTGAGCCTAAATATTAGCCTTTTGTTTCATTACCCAAAATCCCATAACCAACTCCAAATTGGAGTTAAAACCATACATATTACCTTCCTTACCTTTGTTTGGAATACTGCTTGGGATTTGATGATGTTATTGTCTTGTGGTTGCAATTAAACATATGAAAAGAGTGAGAAAAGAAAAGAAAAGAAAAAAAAGAAGTGAAAAAGAGAAAAAGAAAAAGCAAAAACAAAATAAAAGAAAAGAAAACATGAGAAAAAGAAGAAAAGAAAAATAAAGATAAAGTTTGTATATGTTGTGTATAGTGTTCGAATAATCATTGTTACTCTCCAAATTTCATATTTAATGCTTGTTTTGGAACTTGTTTTCAAAATTTAGAATTTCCCACTATTTACCATTATTCCAAGTTTTCATTCCGAACAACTTTGAATACGTACATATGCCTTTCATTTCGTACCCTAGTCTAGCCTACATTATAACCCTATAATGTCATATGTGATCTTAAGGTGAATTTAATAAGTCATAATAGTTTTGATAATCCGTGAAAATACATTTCGACTCCTTTAATGAGCGATATCTTTCATTGAGATTACAATTTTTTTCATTTCCTATATAGGGTTCTTCATTTTTGACATGTGTGCGACCTCGTTTTCATTTACATTTACTCTTTACGCCCGCATGTTCCGTGTGTTACCTCCCTATTTCGAGTGAATTCATTTGATGAGTATAATGCCCGTGAGGATTGAATATATGTTTGCTTTAATGTTTATTATATTTATTTAAGTTTTAGCCAAATCATACTATGCATGTGCTCTTCCCCCTCCCACTTTTAAAGTTTCAATTCTATGAGGTGCATTCAACCTGTTAATAACAACAAACTTTAGCTTGAATTTGTTCAATATGTTAAAAACGCGTTTGAAATATTTTTCGTTGTTGTTGAGTTTGTCTCATGTTTGATTGGGAATATTTTGACGAAAATGTATGATGTTTGTGGGTTTCATCCCTGAAAACCCTCACGAGACGATACTCGTCTACTTGGGTAACCTAGGGGTTTAACGGCTTATTGCATACGTTAAATGCAATCGTTAACCTGCGAAAGTGGCCTTATCCTTTTCTATCCCATTTTTGTTCTTCTATCCTACCTTGGGTTTACTTGTATTTCTTTTTTTTTTCCTATTTCATTGCTAGGTACTAGCAATGTGTAAGTTAGGGGTGTGATATGATGCAAATATTGCGTATTTCACCCGTTAACCTACGCGTTATTATCCTCCTCGGGTATCTTAATCCCTATATTTATGCTCGTTAACCAGAAAACCTGGGATTTGTATAGATATATGTTTTGTAGGGTTTAATTGAGCTTTTATAGGTATTTGGGTGATTAGTATGAAGTTCAGACGCATTCAGGAGAAGTTTCGTATAATTCCGCACGCGCAAGGGAAATTTAGTCATTTCACAATTTGGGCACCTGGCCCAATGTCTTCACGGAAGTTGTATCCCTCGTAGAAAGCTTCGCGTGGCCATAAATGGTGCATGATTCTGAGTTCGAATGAAGAAGTTACAAAGCTTTTCACGGAAGTGAATTTTAATAAACCAAAGCAGAGGAGTCTTCAATCAGACCAACTTGTTTGATCTATCGACCAAAAGGGTCAATCGATCGACCCCTCTTCATTTTGCCTCACTTCGAAGACAGTGTGCATTTTTCTGAACCATCAATCGATCGACCCTTGGGTTCGATCGATCGATCCCCTGTTTTTTACAACATTTTTTTCCTTTTTCATTTCTTTCTTATTTTCTTTTATCCCAACTTACTATATAAAATATATTTGTTGTAGTAAATGGGAAACTTAGTTTTTAAGAGATATTTTAGGTTAGGGTTTGGTTTTGGGAGCTCATCTTCATTTCTCTTTGGGGTGACATCTATTTGGGTTTGTAAGTTGTACTATTCATCATCCTCTCTATTAATATAGTTATGTTCTTCCTTATTCTTGCCTAGATAATTAGTTTAATTTAGTTATTTATTGTTTTAATCTAGTTATTTAGTTTAATTTAGTTTAATTCATGCTTATCCCTTAGATAAATATGGTCGGGGTTGTGTTCTGCCATTAACAAGCCTCGAGCTCCGAAAACTAGATTTCGTGTAAAATTACGTTGAATTGAAACCGCGTGTATTAAAGTTGGATTGTTATGCGTTTAACTTTATTTGTCATACAACTTTAGTGTTTATAGCAACAATTTGAATTTAATCCGCATGTGAACATTTTTAATTAAATGTTTATTAAAGCAACTTTAGGTTAAATTCCTTCTTGCGTGAAGTTTATGCTTAATTAAAATGCTCGGTTAAATGCTTTTGAAACGGAATTTTAATTACTAGTTGTTTAACCCACGAACGTGTGTGTATGCGTTCTCGACTCTCACTTTTACTTTATTTAGACTTAATTTATCTCTTTTTCTTTTGTCACCATAACAACTTATCACCTTTTACACTTTTATTTTTGAAGTAATTAAATAATTAAAATCTAAAATTCAATCACTTCCTGTGGATTTCTTACGATACCCGACTTACCACTGTGCTTGCCTCGCAAGTGTAATAGTATCTTAGATTTTTGCATGTAGAGCGAGATCTAAAATTAACGACAGTGTCCCTACATGAATACTCGGTTTCCCTTGCATCACCACTCTGGGTAGATAACCTCTTTAATAAAGTCGGCTTTCTCCAGCTTCTGCACCTTATATCTGACAACTTTGCACTTCTCTCTGGAGTAGATCCTTTGTTTTTGCCAGACTAGTTTAGCCTATTCGGCTATATTCAATTTGTGATAGAGGACCTTCGAACCAATTCCAGGCATATCCTCATGGCTCAAAGCAAAAATTATTTCCTCATCAATTTAATCAACTCTTCTTTGATCTCTTTCTTTAGAGCCTTGCCGACTTGGACATTTTTTTTCTCGTTCTCATTGAGGATGATGGTATCTATCTCCTCGGCGGCTTCACCCTTTTTCAGATTTGTCTCATCTTTGAGGTCGAGAGTGTCTATGTTGAAGTAGTGTTGGATCTTTTATGTGCTTTTCTCTCCTTGGCCGAGTTGAAATAGCACTCATGTGCCTCAACTTGGTCACCCTTAACTTCCCCTACTCCATAAGGAGTCGGGAATTTCATCATCTCTTGAACTATTGAGGGCACAAACTCAAAATCCTTGAGGGTTACTCGTCCCATAATTATGTTATAGGCTGAGTAGACACTCTCATCCATAACAAAGAAACTAATCTTCCTTGTGAGATATTTCGGCCAAGTATTCCCCATGCTGACATCCATTTCGTAAATTCCCAAAGGTTTTACCTTATCTCCACTAAATCCAATAATAGTTTGGTGATACGGAATTAGTCTCTTCTTGCTCAATCTTAGGCCATTGTAACAGTCCCATAACATAACATCGGTTGAACTGCCACCATTTACGAGTATCCTCGGGACCTCGTACCCATGTACTCTGGTGGTGATAACCAGAGGGTCATCCTACAGGGATAGGATTCCTTTAAAATTCAAATCCCACTATTAGAGTGTTCATATCAACTTTTATTCTCTTGCCCGGCTTCGGTTCAACAGTCGTCGAGCGCACCACTTCGGGTTTTAGGAGAGCTTTGGCTTCTGCCACATGATCCTTCCTATCGCCAATATCCTTTTCCCACCTACTAAGCCCCCAAAAATTATTTTTACCCCAAGAGAAATTGTATGAAGTCGACCTTTAGGATCAGTGAACGGAGATGGGAGGTCTGGGTCATCCTCATCATCATCATCAGAGGCATCATCGTTTCAATTTACTGGGGCATCGAGCTAGCATTTATCATTCCTCTTCTTTCGGGTGTAGTCTCGACCACTC
Source organism: Sambucus nigra (assembly GCA_949130495.1). Classification (NCBI taxonomy): domain Eukaryota; kingdom Viridiplantae; phylum Streptophyta; class Magnoliopsida; order Dipsacales; family Adoxaceae; genus Sambucus; species Sambucus nigra. The sequence continues at coordinate 320,717,227 of OX422217.1, forward strand.
TTTGAACTACCTTTATCCATATATTTCCTCAACTTTCCTTGCTTCAACATCTTCTCGATCTTGTCATTTTGAGTGAAGCATCTGTCAGTAGTATGGCCATGATCTTGGTGAAATTCACACTATTTGCTCTTATTACTCTTATGAGGAGGGGATTTGAGCTTCTCTGTCCATCTTAGGCGCCAGTAATTCTTGATCTCGTTCAAGGTCATTTCAGGGATCACGGTCAATGGCGTGTAGTCAACAAACTTATCATCCGCTGACCTTCTCTTGTCTCCTTTGCCCTTATATTTTTCTGGGATTTTCTCCCACTAGATCCCTTATCATCCCCATATTTAGTCGTCATGGCCTTTTTAGAGTTCATTACTCTCTCGAACATAGCCAGGAGTTATGCCATGGACTTTAGAGGGTCCTAGGCCAATTTCCACAAAAGTTTTCTTTCTATAGACCACCCATCAATGCGATCATGGTTATATTCTCATCGCAATCTTCCACCTCCTATTTTTCCTTGTTGAAGCGAGCTATGTAGTCCCGTAAAGACTCATTCTTCGCTTTCTTTAAATATAGTAAGTGAGTGGTCTTATTTCTCAGATTGACCCCAAAATAGAAGCTATGTATAAACCTCTCTACAAGTTGCTTAAAGTTCTCTATTGAATTTCTAGAGAGAGAATTATACCAGACATGTGCAACACCAATCAGAGTGCTAGAGAATGCCGTACATCTCATCTCGTTTGATACAAAGAAGATGTTTATAGTAGATTGATACATTTAAACATGGTGAATGGGATTGGTTCCCATCATACTTCGGTGTCATTATCGACATCTTAAACTTAGCTGGGGTGGAATAACTCACAATCCTAGCCATAAATGGCGACCCTTCATTATAACCCTCTGCAGGGGGTCTTGACTCTTCAGCTAATCTCCAATCTTATCCTCTAGTCTTTGAATGGAGCTGTTCCATGGTTTATCTGCACCAAGAACTATAGCATTATCTACATCGGCCAGAGAAACATTATTACCAGCCCCTTCCCTCTCAACCTGGTACTGAATAGGTTCTCGGTCGGCCATTCTCTGATGGCTACTAACTTTATGTTACTTTTTGTCTCATCCATAGGGGATTGTCTGTCAGCACACCCTCCATTTCTTCGTGATCCTACCCTGCTGTGAGACCTGGAAAGTTGATGTCGAAGATCACCTACAGGGTCGAGCTTGTAAAAAGCGGACCCCCTACTGAGCCTAATAAATGTCGAAGGATGAGATCTTCCAACTCTGATCGGCCTCGTAGTATTCCCCCTAATGGCTTGGATAGGGTGCACAGTATCCCCAAAAATTTTATATGGTTCCCATCACTCGGCCTCGTCGTCAGCCTACTCATTACCTTCATATTCTCGACCTAGCCTCCCCAAGCGTAGATGCCTGGGGTCAGCAACGTCTCTTCGCCTCTGTTGAGACTGTGCATCCTTCTATGGGATTGGGGGTGGTCCCCCTGTCGCCTGATGTAGCCTTCTATGGTGTCCAGAGTTATCATCTCCGTCGTCGCGTCAGTTGGTTTGGGTATGAAATTTTGGCTGAAGGCAGCCAACTGCTCCTCTATCTTGGCTTGACTAGTTGCCAAGGAGTGGAGCGCTTCTACGATGTCTACAATCTCAGATTGTGTTGGTGCTTAACTAGAACTATAACCTTTTTCCCGATTGAAAGTCTAATGCCATTGAATTCCTATAATAAAAAAAATCAATAGGTACACTAGAAGAGAGCTGGATGGACTGTAAGAAAGCTTGAACTCAAACCAAAACTCTTTCAATGGAGGTTGAAGCTCAGCCAAGTGTGAGGTTGAACCACCACCATAGAATTCGGTGATGAGTAGCTACAAATGAGAGGAAGAAGATGATGATCTCGCTTCCCACAGATGACGCCAACTGGTGATATCAAATCTAGTACAACCTAGTAAATAAATATATACTTAATCTAGTAAGATCTCAAGTGTGTATCAATAGTGAGAATTCAACAATAACAATGGAGATGGAGGTGAGGCAACGTGAAGATAAAACAGTATATATGTGGTTCATCCTATCTAGTCCTACTCCACAGTGTGTGTATGTGAGTGAATTCCACTAAGAAATGGCTCCAATGGCCTTTAGATACTATAATTTTAACGAGGTTTAAGTAGGGTTTTGAATTCAATCCTTCTCAAGGTAAAATAAGGCAAGTATTTATATTGATGAGGTGGTACAGCGTGCACCCCATGCATGCACCAAGCATGTGTAGTTTTACTTTAACCAATAAGTAATAGCCACATGTCACCTATGCAATTGGATCATGATGACAAAATATTCCCCCCCACGTGCACATATGATATGGTTGTAACTGTCTGTCCACATGGGGTAATGAAGTTGGAGATATGCCTTGCGTATGACAAAGTGGTTGTCCATGTAGGTCTCTGCTCAGCGGAGTATGAGACACATAGGATCTTATCTAAACATAATCTGGAGAATATGGTCCCGATTTGGTAGACATCGGGTCAAGATTCAGTCTCGGCTGACTGTTGTACCAGACGAGACGTTAAGAAGCTGGAGTTAATTGGTGGACGGTCTCGACATCAAATAAGGAGACGGGGCTGAGGCAGTTGAGTGTTGGTAACTCATATAAGTTTTCTTGGCTAGGTCAGTTGGGTCAAGTATGAGCTGAGCCCGGACGAGGCTACACTTGGGCATATCATGGAATGCTCTCCCAACGAAGACTTATATTTTATATATATTCATAGATTTGAAATTTAAGAGAAAATATGAAGAGTTAATTTTTCATTTGAAGGATTTGTTAATTATTTTAGTATTAGACATTATATATGTGTATATATATAGGCAGAGTCTCATATGTACTCCCTGTATATATCACCTATGCAGATTATTTTTTTAAATAGTAAAAAAAAAATGAATTCATTTTTTGTGTGGTATTTAAACATTTCAAAGGATCTCATAAAAACAAATCAGTTCAAAACAATTTCTTTTCCTATTTTAAAAAAATCGGTCAAACTATGCCAGTTTTTAACAATTTAAAAACACACATAGTTTTAACAAATTTTTTGAATAAAAAAAATATTTTGAACCGATTTTTTATGGAGTCCCTTTAAATGTTTAAACACTCTAAAAAAAATCAACTTAAAAATATTTTTTTTACTATTTTATAAAAAATGGTCTCTTTGGTGGACCTCATATATATATATATATATATGTGTGTGTGTGTGTGTGTGTGTGTGTGTTTCTGTGATAAGTTAACTATATTTGTGTATTTGTTTGATTTCAAGGTTTGATCACTTTGTAATAAGAAATGTATTATTATTTTTGTTTTAAAAAAAGAAAAATCGCAATCTAACGATAAAAAAATACTTTATGTTATATCTCATTTCATCAACATGAAGAATTAGGTTGGTTATGGCTATGACTAAATTATAAAATATTCACTATTAGAGAGCTTCCAACATTAAATTGTAGCATTGCGTGTGGAACAATTCGATTAGAATTATGTCAAATTTGTTTTTTGCACAATCCACACGAAAAAAGTTATATATCATACAAGGTTGGATAATATTTACTTGATATAAGTGAACTTCATGTCAATTAGCTTTATAGGCAAATTTAACTCCATTTTTTATGTAATTGTCAGCTAATAGAAAATTTTGCTCATTAATAATATATCAATACATATTTCTATATTATTTGAATAACGTTTCTTTTAGTCTTTCTATACGAGATTTGTAAAACACTCGCGCATCATGCGGGGTTAAATCTAGTGAGAAATAAAAATCATTTGACTTCACTTCCATATTTGATGTCTTATTACAATTACTCATCGGATTGCTATTTTTTTTTAATACAAATTTATAAAATATTTTTATTTTATCAATTTTTTTCAAAAAATTGACTTTAAAATAATTCAAAAAATCAAAAGATTTTTCAAGTTGATTAGAAAATATTATTAATTTGAGACAGAGCAAATTCCAACTATAAGTCAATTAGGTCGTTGCTTAGGGTGTTTCGTACTAGTTAGGGCCTGAAAATTTCAAAAATAATAATTCAACCACTTAAAACAAGCCTTAAAATAAATAAACTTGGTTCCCCTATAAAAAACTGTAAAAAAAAAACTAGATCTAACAAATTCGAAAAAAGATGAGATCTACTTACAACGGGCCAAGAAAAAAATGATTCAATTGAAAAAACCTACTAAAAATAAGAGCTCAAATCTAAAGGCCGCATCACAATCAAAATAACATAAACCCTAAACTTTCCTCTCTTTCCCTCATTTTCTCTCACTCACATAAACCAGAGTTCAAGTTAAAGGATGCACTCATCATAGCACCAAATAAAAAGAACAACCTATTTATCCAAGAAAGGAAAGGATTCCATCAGAATGAGAGACTAAAAGGTTAATTAAATATGGTATATGTACAAAATTTGTATCTCATAATAGTAGGACATGTAAGGAGCAAAATAACTAAGGGCATAATAAATAAGTAATAAATATTATGTTGATTGGGGGCTAGAAAGGAATAATAATGATTACCTAAATTATGAAATGAGTGTTCCCATGTAGACACGTGTCTCCTTGAGACGCTAAAAGGTGCAACAGTCCAATCGTTATGTCAGGGGCATTAAATGCCTAGAAAAGTAATGATTTGACTTAAGGAAAAATCCCTCGAATTCCTAAAAGATGATGATTATTTCGTGAAAAACTCTTCGTTTTAACCAACACAAACACTACTTCACGAGTGGTTAATGTAGAGGGCCGCCCATTTAAATACCCATAAATAGGTCCAATATGGTGAGGGGGTGCCAGACGAGTGGGTACATATCCAAGCGAGGGGGCTACCACACGAGCTGGCCCTAAATGAGCTTTTAATAAAATAAGACCAATTGGGCGAGTAGGTTCCATGCGAGTAGGCCAAAAGATAGAACGGACCTAAGGGGCCACTTAAAGAGAGGGGGCCATAACGAGTGGGTTCAAAACAGGACTTGACTCATCCTCAAAGATTTAGTGAGAGGGTCCACATAGAGTGGGCCCAAGATAGAATATTTGGTGGGGGTGCCACAATGAGTGGGCCCAAGACAAAACAAAGCCAAGACAAAGTATTGGGCGAAGGGGTGTCACAACGAGTGGACCCAAGACCAAGAAAGAAACAACTGGACAAATAAGTCTTTAGCGAGGGGGTGCTCAACGTGCAATCCCAAGACAGAAGAGAAAATATACAACCAAGCCCAAAAGATTGAGGGGATGCTCTATAAACAGTTAAGTAATTATAAATTATCTTGTATGTTGAATAATTACTAACATTGTTATTTTCTTGCACATGTACCCTTGATCGAGCAAGCAAGGCTCGAGCAGGCCAATTGGGATCTCTAGGGAGTTTTGGTTTGGTGGCTAAGAGACAAGTTTTATGGGGCAAGCTAAGGCCCAACTACTTTGATACCTTAGGAAAAAGAGAATACTAATAAGAGAAACCCCAAAGGTCACTTAAGCACTCACAGAGTCCACACTTAGTCAATGAGTGATTAGCCAAGGTGTTGCTCACAAAGTATTTTAAAACTAGTCATTGGTGAGTGGTTTTCAAGGCCACTTGCAAGTTTTCAAAGTTTGATCACCAATTTACATTTTGAAAAAACATTTACCAAATCACACTTTTTGTCACTATGCCTGACACATTTGCTTTTTTTTTTTTATTTTGGTATGCACCAGTATCGCTTGTCAGAGGGGACAGGCGACAAAAAATTAACAGAGATAAAAGGTACAATCCAGATGTTGTCTCAAAGAGTATATCATTTTGGCTTGCACATCATCCCTATATTTTTTAATACCCCTTATTTATGACTAATTAATTTTTTTTTATATTAATTGCCATGTGGATAAATTATATAAAATAAAGGTAATTGAAGTAATATTACTTTAACTGATTTAAGAGATAATATTTATTGAGTTTTGCATATTTACTGTTAAGCGAATGTAAATAGCGTAACATTATATTATGTTGCGTCGTTGTGCTTTAAACGACGGTTATGACTTATATTCCAATCGAGTTATTATTAAAGAGTTAATATGATGTTGGAACATGAAACAATGTACGATATCCTGGATGCCAATTTAGAGGGCACGGCTAGTTCGAAAATGATTGAGATAGTCAAAATAAGTGACAGGTGTGTTTTTGGGTTTCGAGGTACTTTTGACTTGTTATAACTAAATTATGATGTCACGAGTCATTTTAAGTGTCTAGTAGAACTTAATGTTGGACTTAATATATTTTGGATGCTTTGGGTATTTTAAGTCTTACAAGAGCATTTATCTCTCATTTGTGTTCCTAAACCTAGAGAGAGTTAGAGAGAGAGAGCTTGGGAGAAAGAGGAGAGAAATAGGAGATTTGCCATTTCAAGCTTGGAATCGTTGCAATGAGGAAGAATTCGAGGCTACAATTTCGAGGCAAGTTTCTAACTTGTAAATATGTATGATTGAGTGTGAATTATTTGCATTTATAGTTGTGTTCTTAAGTTTGAATCAAATATGGATTTTGAGGATTTTGGTGTTTAAACCCTTAGCTATTTGATTTAGACGTGATTGAAGTTGGATATATTAGTTGATTATGGTGTAGGAATGATTTGTGAAGTTATTAATGGATGATATTGGGTATAGATGGAAGAAATGGATTTGGGGAATTTAGGGTTAATATTAACACGTAGCCATTACTAGGCTTCTCGACCAGGGCGAATCGATTCGCCTTCCTTAGTGAATCGATTTGCTACAGATGGTGGCTACAGGTCTGAGGAACCTAATCGATTCGGGTTAAGGCCGAATCGATTTAGGCTTAAACAGTGGGCTAGTTTTCTCAGCCAAATCGATTCTTTTTTTGAGCGAAACAATTCACTTTCAGGGACAAATCGATTCGCCCCCCTAGGCGAATCGATTCAGAATCTTACTGTTTTACATGAATTTTCCAACTTGGTTTCTAGTTTTTTTTCCTTTTAGATTCGAGGCTTAGGAACATTCTTATATGAAGTAATAAAGAGTATTAGTGTCTTATATAGGGGGAACTAATACCCTAGGTTAGAGAAGGGGATATTCGGGTTTATCTCGGGGACTATTTAGTTTGAATTAATGTCTTTATTTATCTAATTAGCAAGTCTAGGACTAGGGAAGAGTTGGGTAGTATGGTTGTGGACTCTTGGGGGTTAGTATAAGGGAAATTATACTTTGTAGCTTATATCATTATGAACATATGGTTTTGGAAATAAGAAAACATACTTTTTAAATTGGCATATATGTAAGGACATAATTTTATAAATGTTCGGGGTAGAATTGAGGATTTTTCTGTCTTCCCTAGATCACAGTTTGTATGTTTGCTACCGTTACATTCAGCACGTCATCACGATCATCCATGACGGCCTTTATCCGAATCCATGCATCCTTCATCTTCACACATGCATCATGCTACATGCGACGTGCTGCTCAACCATTTCCCACTACTCCACGATGCATTATCAGTAAAATGATTTATTGGAGTTGTTTATATTTGCATAAATATTTGGGAATTTTTTAAAAGTATTTTTTGAAGTCTAAATTATTTTTTATCAATTGCAGAAAATTTTCTATGTAGAAGCGGATTTTTTGGAAGGCTTGCTCGTTCAAACAAGATCACATGTCGTTCGAGCGACGTAACATGTCGCGCGGAATCGTTCGAACGACACGTTCCTCATTCGAGCGACAGGCCTATGTCGTTCGAACGATGCAACCGCTTCAATTTTTGAACCAATTTCTGTCACTTTTAAATTGATTGTTCAAAGATTTTTCCATCATTTTATTCTGCACTAAACCGGCCTATGACGGCTCTCTTTTTAAACTTAATAATTTTAAGGCTTTATGCCTTCTTTATATGCACAATTCATTCCCTTATATCAGTGCACATTTTAAACCTTCAAGAGGTCATTTTTACTCATTTGGAGTATTTTGTGGAGAAGCCAGTCTCTTCTTTATTGCTACCCATCTGGAGTTCTTACGGGAGATTCCAAGTGACGACATCAGAACTGCCACCTATGGGTATTCGTATGTCACACTTATTTTCATTATAATTCGTGTAACCGTTTTTACAATTATAGTGAAAATAAATGGTTTTTCCATATGGGGATTTTTACTAATATATTGTGTCACATGCTTTATATATTTATGGTTTGACACAAGCACACACGTAGGTGCATGTTTTAGGATTTAATTGAAAAATTGTGTTTAATTAAATAATTTCTTAATTTGAACAAAAGCGCACTCTTCAAATTGGTATCAGAGCCAATTACACAATTATACCGTGTAATTTTTCGTAAAATTTTTCTATGATATCAATTTTCTGAAAAATTGATTTTTGAAAAAGGGTGTATTCAATGGAGAAATTATATAATAAAATTCCAGTTTTTGACGGGATAAACTATGCTTACTGAAAAGCCTGCTTGAAATCTGCTTTAAAAGCCATTGATGAACGTGATTGGATTTTGTTGAAAGAGGGTGGACACTTCCCTCCGTCACTGCTGATAACGTGACTAATTTAAAATCTGTGACTGAATGGACTGAAGATGAATGTAAATGGTCATCTTTTAATTCTAAGGGTTTAAGTGCTATTTCTGGATCCGTCACACCTAACGAGTTCCGACGGATTATGACGTGCACCACGTCAAAAGAGGCATGAGCTGTTTTGCAACTTACCCATGAAGGAACTAATGTTGTGAAAGAGTCTAAACTGCAAAATTAACAACTCAATTTGAAACTATCACCATGCTTGAGACTGAATGTTTGATGAATTTTATGCTAGGTTATCTTATATTGTTAACACTAGCTTTAATCTTGGTGAACACATTCCTAATGCTAGTGTTGTTAAAAAGATTCTAAGATCACTGCCTAAGCGTTTTATCCCTAAAGTCACTGTGCTAAATTCTATTGATAATTTAAACACGCTTAAATTGGAGGAACTTGTAGGAGACTTACAAACGTATAAAATTGATATGTTTCCTAAATCCTTCAAACCTAAAGATAAGGGTATTGCACTTAATGCCCAGGATAGAAAAAGTGAGGGGTCGACAAGAAAGAGAGTTGAGTCATCTAGAAAAAAGGAGATTGAAACGTGAGATTCTGAGTATGATTTTGATTTAGATGATTTGGCCCTGTTTGCTAAAAATTTCAAGAAAATTCTCAAATTCAAGAAAAATGGAAATTTCAAAGATAAAAAGATTTTTGAGAAAAATAAGAAAAATGAAAAAGATTTTAAATACCCTCCTAAGAAGGACGGGGAGAGATGCTATGAGTGAGACGGTAAGGGTCATAGAGCTTTTGAGTGTGCTACTAGACTGAACAGGCTTGCAAAAGATAAGGACAAAGCTGTCCTTAATGCTACCCTCAGTGATGACAGTGAGGTCGAGTCGGTGGACTCTGGAGATGAGTCACCGCATGAATATAACTTCACCGCATTCATGGCTAGTCATACTTATAGTGCTCTTCACGACGTTGAGGATGCTGCTTCACAGGGACACCTCGATAGTAAGAACGATGTGAGTGAGGGTGAAGATAATGAAAGTGAGAGCGATAGTAATCTTCAACGCTCCTACGCTGAATTATATAATGAGTCATTTAAAACCAAAAAGCGTAACAAAGCTCTAGCTCTTAGGAACACCACTTTAGAGGAAGATTTAAAAGAAGTGAGAGAGAGAGAATCCTCCACCTGCACTACCTTGAAAGAGAGAGAGAGTCTGCCTGTGTTAAGAAAGAAAGTTTATTTAGAGAGAGAGAGAGAGACTGTTTGGAGAGAGAGAGAGTGGTTTTGAGATAGAGAAAAGGGACTTGACTATACAAGTGGCTAGTCTTACGAGTGAGCTTCATTCCTCCCTGGAGACTCGGAAGAAACTTGAAGCCCTTATTGTCGAGATTACTCATGATATTGAGAGAGCATGGGAAGTCAAGGTTCAAATCGAGGACAAATCTTGAAAGATGCTCCTCGGCCTCACTTTAGGTTTTGGTGATAGGCAGGGAATAGGTTTTGATGGTGCCTTCACGACCCAAATTTCATAAAGACGTGTGCCTTCACGACCAGTTCCTGAGTTTACTACGACTCCATATGGCCATCGTCAAATACCACAAAGACGTGTTCGACCAAGGAAAGCAAATACAGGTCCGTTAAAGACTGTATTCTTTTGTACGTTCTGCAAAAGAAAAGGCCACCTTCGGGAGTTTTGCTATAGTTTGGGTCGAACACAACGTACTACTGCTCCACCGCATCATTCTGATGATTTTACCAGTCTGAGAGAGCGTGTTGAGATTTTAGCCGCCACCTCACAGAGTTTGATGGAGGAATTCCGTCAAATGTCTTTGTCGTCAGTGAATGCTTCTCGCATCCCGGCTAAAACCAACAACAATAATGGTAAACAAATGGTTACCACTTCTTGGGTACCAAAGAAATACGAAAAGTCCCTTGTTGTTCATGTCTCTCTCAAAGAACTTAATACCTCACAGTGGTATTTTTATAGTGGGTGCTCCAGACATATGATAGGTGATGTCTTATTCTTTACCTACCTAGAGGATTATAAGGAAGGTAGAGTCACCTTTGGAGACAGGAGCAAGTTTAGCATCGTAGGAGAGGTACACTAATGTTATTAGGATTTCCTAAGCTAGATAATGTTTTGTACGTCAAAGGTTTGAAGACAAACCTTCTCAGCATTAGCCAGCTGTGCGACACTGACTTTGCTGAAAGTTTGACCGGGACGCATGTAATGTCTATAATCAAGCCGGTAAAATTTTAGTGCAAGGGTTGAGGACATAAGATAATTGCTATGGGACTGTGCCCACATCCTCACTTGTCTGCAATAGCGCCACGATCATTCCTATGGATCTGTGGCCTCAACGTCTAGGTCACGTGAACGTTAGAGATTTGACACATTTAGCTAAAAAGGACCTAATACGTGGCTTGCCATCTCTTGGAAAGCCAACTTCCATGATTTGTGGACCCTGTCAGTTGGAAAAACAAATTCGTAGCCCCCACCGGAAGTTGCATTCCATTACCACCTCCCATGTGCTTGAGTTGATTCACGTGGATCTTATGGGTCTTAATCGTATTGAGAGTCTGGGTGGTAAAAGGTATATCCTCGTGATGGTAGTTGATTTCTCCAGATATTCGATTGTTGGTTTTCTGAGAGAGAAATCCGATGCTGTAGAGTTTTTAATGACCAAGTTCCGTGCCCTGCAAAATCAACATGGAGTCACTATTAATAGGATACGTAGTGACAGCGACATGAAATTTAAGGAAGCAAAGGTAGATCTTTACTGTGATAGCCTAGGAATCAAACATGAGTTTTTTGCTGTGAAGACTCCTTGGAAAAATGGGATTATTGAGAGAAAGAATAGGACGATTCATGAAATGGATAGATATATGCTTCTAGGTTGTAAGGTTGCTAGGAGATTTTGGGAAGAGGCAGTGTCTACTGCATGCCATACGGTGAATAGGGTATATCTGCATCCACACACTCTTAAAACGCCTTATGAATTGTGGACTGGCAAGAAACCCAACCTTGCATATTTTTGTGTCTTTGGGAGTAAATGCTACATCCTACAATATAGAGAGCAATTAGGAAATTTTGACCCCCGGAGTGACGAGGGAATATTGATAGGATATTCATCAAATAGTAGAGCGTACCGGGTTTTTAGCCTGAAGTGATCTAAGGTTATGGAGTCAATAAACGTCACCGTGCAAGATGACGAACCTTCAATATTTATTGATCCTATCATTTAGAGTGAGGATGAGGACTTTTCTAGAAGCTATTTACTTGTCCCTCACCCACACTCTATGGACTCTACTCCTGTGTTAGGGGACACACCTGCTTGGGTTCGCAAGAGTAATGATCCTTCTGCCATTGTTGGCGATCGCACTTTAGGGGTCAAGACTCGTGCTCAGTTAGAGAACGTTATTAGTAATTTTTGCTACACGTCCATAGTCGAGCCCAAGAATCACAAAGAAGCACTCAAGGATGAACATTGGATATCTGCCATGCAGGATGAGTTACTTCAGTTTAAAAAGAATAATGTCTGGGAAATTGTTCCCCGACCTAGTGAGACTAATGTGATAGGTACCAGGTGGATTTTTAAGAATAAAGTGGATGAAAATGGTACCATAATCAGAAATAAGGCTAGGTAGGTCGCTCAAGGCTACACACATATTGAGGGTGTAGACTTTTGGGAGACATTTGCTCCTGTTGCGAGGCTTGAGTATGTCCGCTTACTACTCGCCATCGCATGTCATCTGCGCTTCATGTTATATCAGATGGATGTCAAGGGTGCATTTATTAATGGCATTATATAGGAGGAGGTTTATGTGGTTCAACTAAAAGGATTTGAAGATCCTAAGCACCTGGAGCACGTATACTACCTGAGGAAAGCCTTGTATGGTTTGAAGCAAGCACCTCGTGCTTGGTACGAGTGACTTACTTTTTATCTCTTAGCTCGTGGGTTCAAAAGTGGGGGAGTTGATATGACGTTGTTCATCAGGAGAGATAAAGGTGCTATTTTGGTTTCCTAGGTCTATGTGGATGACATAGTCTTTGGATCCATGTGCTCCCAGCATGCTCACCACTTTGAAGAGGAGATGAAAAGTGAGTTTGAGTTGAGCATGGTAGGTGAGCTTACTTTATTCCTTGGTCTCCAAGTTCGTCAGTTAGAGGATGGGATGTTCATCTCTCAATCCAAGTATTCTAGAAACCTAGTGAAGAAATTTGGTTTAGACTCCTCTAAGCATGCTCGTACACCTATAAGTACTTCTATCAAGATTAATAAGGACACTTCAGGCAAGGATGTTGAGAAAACCTTGTATCGAAGTAGGATAGGTAGTCTTCTCTACTTGACTGCTAGTCGTCCCGACATAGCCTTTAGTATTGGAGTCTATGCGCGATATCAGGCGTCCCCGAAAGAGTCACACTTACTCGCTCTAAAACGTATTATCAAATACGTGAGTGGGACTCTCTCATACGGTATTTGGTATTCCTTTGATACCGATGACCATTTTTCTGCCTATTCAGATGCCAATTGGGCTGGGGATGTAGATGGTTGTAAGAGCACTTCTGGTGCATGTTTTTATTTTGGTTCTTCTCTTGTCTCCTGGTTAAGCAAGAAGCAAAACTCCATCTCTTTGTCCACTGCGGAGGCTGAGTACATCACCACCGGGAGTTGTTACACGTAACTCTTGTGGATGAAACAAATGCTGGAGGATTATGGGATTTCCCAGGATACCATGACCATTTCCTGTGATAGCACGAGCGCGATACACATATCCTGCAATCTAGTCCAGCATTCGTGCACAAAGCACATCAGGATATGCGAGCACTTTATACGACAGCTAGTTGAGGAGAAGGTTATATCCCTGAGTTACGTTCCCACCGACCGTCAGTTAGCCGATATTTTCATGAAACCTTTAGATGCCCTTAGATTTGAGAGTCTTAGAAAGTCTTTAGGGATTTGCAAATTTGACTGAGGGGTTGGTCCGTGTCTAGGATAGGATGCTTTGTCATGTTCATATCACATGATTCCTATTGCTAGTTTGTATTATGTGCATTATTATTTTGTTATTTTAAAAAAAAATCCAAAAAGATTTTCTTTTTATAAAATTTTTAGAAAGGCTCAAAAAGATTTTTATATATTGTTTACACCTTTTATGGATGAGCATTTAAGATATCTAAGTCACAAATTTCATTCCACTCATCCATGTGACTGTTTTATAGTGATTTGAGACGCTACATCATTGCATTCATGTGCTTTACATTGTTTGGAGTCTTTGAGATGTGATTAGTAATATCTTTCTACATGTTTGGCTCCTTATCTCCTTTATTGCACACATGCACGATTTTATTTTATTATTATACTTGCCTATCACATATTGGCTCGAGTGTTTCCATCTTAATTCTTTCTATACAACGAACCATATGCGATAAAACTTGACAAGATTGGAATGCATGTAAAATCCGTTTGGTGAGATTGTGTGGTATTTTAAAACGGTGAAGGGATATGAAAGATAATTATCTATCCTTTGCGATAAAGCCACCGTTAAATCGGACCTAAAAAATTGAGAAATTTTATTATTCGAGGTCCAAAGAGGTTAAAAGAGCCCGAAAAAATTTAAAGGCTATAAAAAGCAATACATGCCAAATATGGGCCATTAGGTTGCACCATCAATTCTTCAAAGTTTGTGAATTTAGATCACCTCTATTCAAAATATAAATCCGAGGGAGTTTGGTTGGAGAATTTAAACGGGTTTGCACTTCCTTGAAAGTCCTGAAAAAGCATTAAATCATTTTCGACGTTATTGGTGTGGAAATCACTTTGAGCTTTGATTTGTTGATTTGATTGAGTCAATGTCTCATATTTTCATCTTTTTACACCTAAGGAAGATGTTGAGTTCATTCGTTAGGAGTATCCGATACTCATTGTGCACATATGTCATGTTTGTATGCATTGATTTTCCTATCGAATTTATTAACACCCCTACATTGACGCTATCATCGACTTGGTTGTTTTTGTGTTCTTTCATGGTGTGATACTTTATTGTATATTTTGCGTAAAAATTTTGGAAAATTCAAAAATAGAAGATTTTTTTCCTTATGACATTTTTTCATATTCCTTGTTGTATATTTTATGTGATTTTTTTTAAAAAAAAAATATTAAAAAAAAAGAAAATAGATAGAAGATTTTTTTGTGACGTTTTCCATATTTATGCTTCTCAAATCTGTCTACTTGTGGACATCATAAAAAGGGGGAGAATGAATTATGGGGGGGAAATTTTTGTTGATTTATCTATGATTTGCTTAAGCTTAATTTTTTGCATATCATTATATTTTAAACTGTTGCATGTCACGGGTATCTGCGTTATCTCATGTGTGTAGGTACAAAGTTAATATCTATTGGATTGCACACCCTGATGATAAAAGCTTTGGGAGTTTCTGAAGTGTTGAAGATTTAAAGATGTTGAAGTTTGATTGAAGACATGTCATTTAGTATTCTCAGTTTGAGGGTTTAATGAGGATATTATCTTATATGGCATTTGTTTTGGGGAGATTGCATAATTAGAATTTTTTAAGTATGTACCTGCATAGACATAGGGGGAGATTTGTAAGGACATAATTTTATAAATGTCCGGGGTAGAATCGAAGATTTTTCTGTCTTCCCTAGATCATAGTTTATATGTTTGATACTGCTTAATTCGACACGTCATCACGATCATCCACGACGACCTTTATCCGAATCCATGAATCCTTCTGATACATCACGAATATTGCATATTTGCGCCCTTTATCTTTATGAGCATTTTTACGTTCTTAATGCTTATATTTATGCTCGTTAACCAGACAACCTAGGATTTGGACATATATATGTTTTTTAGGGGTTAATTGTACTTCTGTAGGTATTGGAACGCTAAAAGTGAGGTTCGGTTGCATTCCGGAGAAGTTCCGTATGTGGAAGTTATGCCCATTTTCGAAAGGTTTCAATATTTTCTTCTACTTCAAGGGAATTTTGGTAATTTTATACTGCATAATTTGGAGGGTTTCAAAACAGAATCATGTATAGAATTGAATTAGCTTCGCGTCGGTTCCGATCACGCATCATTTCGATTATATATGAGGGAGTTATGGCCATTTCCACGCAACGCGTCAAAATTGGTTCGGAGAACAAAAGTGGGTTGTCTCCAGCCCAAGGAAAATTCCAAAAGTGCGATCGACCGGTCCCAAGCATGAGGTCGACTGGGCCCATCAGATATGGACGAAAATTGACTTATTTTGGGTGTTTTGACTTGGTTTTGTAGGGGGTTTGTTTTTGGGGTATAAATAAAATGTTGGGGGATTTTATTTGAGGGATATAGTTCATTTTAATTGGGGTTAGAAGACTTTGGGGATTTTATTTATGGAGCTCCCCTCTCCTCCATTTCTCTTTGGGTAATACCCATTTATGTAAGCTTTACTATTCATCTTCTTCCTTAAGCTTTGTTTTCCTTAATTTTTCATGCTTTGTTATTTATTTTAAGCCTAGATATTTGTTGTAGTTAATTTAATTCTTAGGTGCTTTAATTATTGTTGTTTATCATGCTTAGTGGCTAATTTAGCTTAGGTTGTGTTGGATTGAACTCACCTAGGGTTGATTTGGTTTCTTTTCTTTGGTGATGGTGTTTACGGGTTTATTTAGAGTACGTTGTCCTAGTTATTACGCCTAGGAGATTTGATGGGGTATATCATGTATGCTCCATGCTTACGACCTTGAGTGCATAATTTTTGGGTTATTTGTTGACGCCAAAATCTTATTAGGCTTTTATGCAAATTTAGGGGTGTGACAACTCTTAATTTACTTAACTGTCGAAACGAGACACAACCTTAATAACTCGTCGATCCACGTAACCATTTTGTACTAATTAACTCGGGTGAGGGACATACGACGTAACCTATAGTTTTTACTCGCTTTATTAGTTTAGCTTTATTTTCCCTCGCCTAGATTAATATTTCCCTTTTATGCATCTTTTCCCTTTTTGTGTATAATTACCTTTTACACTTTTATTTAGGAATATTAAATTCGATAAATCCTAGCAACTCGCCTCTGTGGATTTTTGATACCCGACTTACCGCTATACTCACCCGTTGAGTGTAGGCATAATTTAGGTTTTTGTATAGCTCAGATGAGCCGAATTCAAAACGATCGGCGCGTAGGTGACGCTTGCGCAGTGGTAAAACCCTGTCTATCAAATGGAGCCATTGATGGGGACTTGTTTGTTTTAGACTTTATTTGATTTAGTATTTCATAGTATTTTCTTTCTATTTGTATTATTTGCTAATCTTTTTGCAGGACTTCCACATTTGAGCACTTAGAAACGCGCGAATTTTTCCCGCGCGCACTTACTTTGTGGAATCCGCCACTTTGAGCCATTCTTGGGGTAAGCATGTCTTATTCCAATTCTTTCGGTAATCATTGTTATATTTCTCAAAATGCTCGTAATCCTATGACTTTCGGTGAATCCTTAGAATCCCAAAAATTTACAAATTCAAATATGACTTTGGGCGAGTATAACGAAAGTCAAAATTTGGGTTATTGGAATTTCAATGATGATGATAATGATTTTGGGCCCTTACCTCCTTATAATAGAAATTTTGAAATGAATTCGAATATTTTTCAAAATTGCTATAATAATGAGTTTTCGTTTAAGTCCGATGGTAATTTTGAATGTTCCCATTTTCATGGATCCGCACCTCGACCTATAACATTCAGTGTGGGTTTGCGTATGTATGAAAACGAGAAAATTGAAAATCGTTGTTGGGAACATGAGTTGGATTTATTATATGAGTCCGACGACGATTTTGCTTCTGAGAATTTCGAAGTCGAGGAATGTTTTGAACCAAATGAGGTACTTGTGCCTACTTTGGAACAAACCATTCTAGAATTTTACCATCGCGTAATAGATATTAAAAGTGAGGATGAAAATGATGTAATATCTATTTGCAATGAAATGATTTCTTCTTTGGCTCCCAAAGAACATTTAATTGAAAATGATATTATTTCCTTCGAAACTCAATCTTCATGCGATGATGATTCATCTCTTGAGTTTGAATTTCTTTCATCCCCATTTTCATTCTCTATTATCACGCCGTCACAAGTACCCAATGATTCAGTTTCAAACTTTAATGTTTTGAACCTTTTTATCAATGAGGAGTACTTTCTCGAGTCTCCTTCCACGATCGCATTCGTGCCTTCGTGTGCGCCGCCTCCCATTCCAATTTCAAAATTATTGGGAGGATATTCGACTCTTCTCGGTCCCCACATGTTTTTGTCACCTGTGCAATCCAAATCCCCCATCGTCCCACCAAAACTTTTAATTGGCGATGGTTCATTTCTTCAGTCTTACACATGCCTTCCGTTGTGCAAACGGAATCCATATTTTTCGGAAGGCATGCTTGTACGTGAGGGTACACCAATTATCCACCAAAGTCAAATCATTTTTGCGCTGGACCCTCAACTATTTAGACTACTAGTGTATAGTTAGTGTGAAGCCTAAATAGTAGGTTGTATATAGTTAGCTTTGATTACTCTCCCCGATGATATATCTAATGCCGATTTGGAACTCGTTTTCCAATTTTGATATTGCCTGCATTTTCCCATTATCCCGAGTTTTCATCCCGAACACTTTGAATCCATACATACATTCCTTTCATTTCATACCCTAGCCATACCTACATTATAACCCTATTAAAGTCCCATGTGATCTTAAGTAGATGTAATTCAAAGGTTTAAATAGTTTTGATAATCTGTGAAAAGACATTTTGCACCCTTTAATGAGCGGTATCCTTTCATTGAGATTACATTTTTCATTTTGTATATAGCGTTCTTCATCTGTGACATGTGTGCGGCCTAGTTTCCATTTACATTTACTCCTTATGCCCGCATGTCCCGTTGTTCGCTTCCTGTTTCGAGTGAATTCACTTGATGAGTGTAATGCCCGTGAGGATTGAATATATGCTTGCTTTAATGTTTATCTGGTTTATATAAATTTTTGCCAAATCACACTTTGTATGTGCTCGCTCCCCTCCCACATTTTAAGGTTTCAATTATATGAGATGCATTCTATAATGTTAATGATTCAGACTTTTGTGTGAATTCATTCACTTTGTTAATAATCCATATGAAATCTTTTTCTCTTTTGTTGGGCTTGTCGCATGTTGGTTTGGGCATATTTTGAGGAAACCATATGATGTTTGTGGGTATCATCCCTAAAAACCCTCACGAGACGACACTCATGCACTAGGGTAACCTAGGGGTATAACGGCTTATTGCATATACTAAATGCAATCGTGTTCCCTACGAAAGTGGCAATTATATTTCGATGCATATATACATTTTGTATTTACTTCTGTTTACTGGTTTTGTTTGTTTCATCACTAGGGACTAGTAAAGTCTAAGTCAGGGGGTGATGTGGGATATTCTATCCATTTCTTTTTTTAGTCCCTGTTTTTTTCTCACATGTTAGTTACTTAGTATGCTTTTCATAGAAAAATTGAAAATTTCAAAAATATTTTTTTTCTTTTTTCTCCTTTTTTGGGCTTTTTACCTTTGTTTCCGATGATAAATTTCAATAATTGCCCGATCCAATAGATAGCCCAATGATGCATGTTCTCGATTTTATAAGTTATTAGACTTTAGTCTCACTTATTGATATTATGAATAACTTCATGAATTAAACTTTAATCCCACGAGCAGATGCACTTTTATTGTTATATTGATTTGATTTAAGATTTTTATAACTCGGTAATCTTTTGTCGCATTGTATATACTTACACAGAGTAAGCTTTGTACCTTTCGTCGTTTGTGAGAGTATACACTATTCTTTTCTCATTGAAAACGTTGAATTCGTTGGTAATCTCTCCATTCTTTCATTTGATCATTCATTAATTGAGTTCCTACTTGAAATGTGTTACTTGATCATGATTTTCATATATTGTTTTGACTCGAGAATTGCGTAAACTTTGTGAAATGATCATAGGCCCTCTTTGATATATCACTCATATTAGCCTTGATCTCACCTTATATGTTTACGCTCATTAACCCCTTTGATCCTAAATATAGCCTTTCGTTTCATAACCCCAATCCCATAACCAACTCCAAATTGGAGTTTTAGCCCATATATACACTTTCCACACCTTTGTTTGGAAAGTTGCTTGGGATTGAATGATGTTGTTATGATGTCGGTTGCAATTTAGGCATATGAGAGTTTGAAAAGTAAAGTAAACAAAGATGTGAAAAAGTGAAGAAAAAGATAAAGCAAAAAGCAAAAGAAAACAAAAGAGAAAAATGAGAAAAAGAAGAAAAAAAAAGAAAGAGAAAATTGTAAATGTTGTATATAGTTCAATAATCTTTGATTACTCTCCCCGATGATATATCTAATGCCGCTTTGGAACTCGTTTTCCAATTTTGATATTGCCTACATTTTCCGATTATCCCGAGTTTTCATTCCGAACACTTTGAATCCATACAAACATTCCTTTCATTTCATACCCTATCCATACCTACATTATAACCCTATTAAAGTCCTATGTGATCTTAAGTAGATGTAATTCAAAGGTTCAAATAGTTTTGATAATCTGTGAAAAGACATTTCGCCCCCTTTAATGAGCGTTATCCTTTCGTTGAGATTACATTTTTCATTTTATATATAGCGTTCTTCATGTGTGACATGTGTGCGGCCTAGTTTCCATTTACATTTACTCCTTATGCCCGCATGTCCCGTTGTTCGCTTCCTGTTTCGAGTGAATTCACTTGACGAGTGTAATGCCCATGAGGATTGAATATATGCTTGCTTTAATGTTTATCCGATTTATATAAATTTTTGCCAAATCACACTTTGCATGTGCTTGCTCTCCTCCCACATTTTAAGGTTTCAATTCTATGAGGTGCATTCTATAATGTTAATGATTCGAACTTTCGTGTGAATTCATTCACTTTGCAAATAATCCATATGAAATCTTTTTCGCTTTTGTTGGGCTTGTCGCATGTTTGTTTGGGCATATTTTGAGGGAACCATATGATGTTTGTGGGTATCATCCCTGAAAACCCTCACGAGACGACACTCGTCCACTAATGTAACCTAGGGGTTTAACGGCTTATTGCATATGCTAAATGCAATCGTGTTCCCTACGAAAGTGGAAATTATATTTTGATGCATATATACGTTTTGTATTTCCTTACGTGGACTGGTTTTGTTTGTTTCATCACTAGGGACTAGTAATGTCTAGGTTAGGGGGTGATGTGGGATATTCTATCCATTTCTTTATTTAGTCCATGTTTTTGCTCACATGTTAGTTACTTAGTATGCTTTTCTTAGAAAAATTGAAAATTTCAAAAATATTTTCTTTCTTTTTTCTTCTTTTTGGGCTTTTTACCTTTGTTTCCGATGATAAATTTCAATAATTGCCCGATCCAATAGACGACCAAATGATGCATGTTCTCGATTTTAGAAGTTATTAGACTTTAGTCTCACTTATTGATATTATGAATAACTTCATGAATTAAACTTTAATCCCATGAGCACATGCATTTTTATTGTTATGTTGCTTTGGTTTAAGATTTTTATAACTCGGTAATCTTTTGTTGCATTGTATATACTTACACCGAGTAAGCTTTGTACCTTTCGTCGTTTGTGATTGTATACACTATTCTTTTCTCATTGAAAACATTGAATTCGTTGGTAATCTCTCCATTCTTTCATTTGATCGTTCATTAATTGAGTTCATACTTGAAATTTGTTACTTGATCATGATTTTCATATATTGTTTTGACTCGAGAATTGCGTAAACTTTTATAAATGATCATAGGCCCTCTTTGATATATCACCCATATTAGCCTTGACCTCACCCTTATATGTTTACCCTCGTTAACCCCTTTGAGCCCAAATATATCCTTTGGTTTATAATCCCAATCCCATAATCAACTCTAAATTGGAGTTTTAGCCCATATATACACTTTTCATACCTTTTTTTGGAATGTTGCTTGGGATTAAATGATGGTGTTATGATGTCGGTTGCAATTTAGGCATATGAGAGTTTGAAAAGTAAAGTAAAGAAAGAAAGTGAAAAAGTGAAGAAAAAGAGAAAGAAAAAAGCAAAAGAAAACAAAAGAGAAAAATGAGAAAAAGAAGAAAAGAAAAATAAAGAGAAAGTTGTAAATGTTGTATATAGTTCAATAATCTTTAATTACTCTCCCCGATGGTATATCTAATTCCGTTTTGGAACTCGTTTTCCAATTTTGATATTTCCCTCATTTTCCCATTATCCCGAGTTTTCATCCCGAACACTTTGAATTTGTACATACATTCCTTTCATTTCATACCCTAGCCATACCTACATTATAACCCTATTAAAGTCCTATGTGATCTTAAGTTGATGTAATTCAAAGGTTTTAATAGTTTTGATAATCTGTGAAAAGACATTTCGCCCCCTTTAATGAGAGGTATCTTTTCAATGAGATTACATTTTTCATTTTATATATAGAGTTCTTCATCTGTGATATGTGTGCGGCCTAGTTTCCATTTACATTTATTCCTTATGCCCGCATGTCCCGTGTGTTAACTTCCTGTTTCGAGTGAATTCACTTGACGAGTGTAATGCCCGTGAGGGTTGAATATATGATTGCTTTAATCTTTATTCGGTTTATATAAGTTTTTGCCAAATCACACTTTGCATGTGCTCGCTCCCCTCCCACATTTTAAGGTTTCAATTCTATGAGGTGCATTCTATAAAGTTAATGATTCTAACTTTTGTGTGAAGTCATTAACTTTGCTAATAATGCATATGAAATCTTTTTCTCTTTTGTTGGGCTTGTCGCATGTTGGTTTGGGCATGTTTTGAGGAAACCATATGATGTTAGAGGGTATCATCCCTGAAAACCCTCACGAGACGACACTCGTCCACTCGGGTAACCTAGGGGTTTAACGGCTTATTGCATATGCTAAATGCAATCGTGTTCCCTACGAAAGTGGCAATTATATTTCGATGCATATATACGTTTTGTATTTCCTTCTGTGGACTGGTTTTGTTTGTTTCATCACTAGGGACTAGTAATGTCTAAGCTAGGGGGTGATGTGGGATATTCTATCCATTTATTTTTTTAGTCCATGTTTTTGCTCACATGTTAGTTACTTAAGTATGTTTTTCTTAGAAAAATTGAAAAGTTCAAAAAGATTTTCTTTCTTTTTTCTCCTTTTTTGGGATTTTTGCCTTTGTTTCCAATGATAAATTCCAATAATTACCCGATCCAATAGACAATCCAATGATGCATGTTCTCGATTTTGGAAAATATTAGACTTTAGTCTCACTTATTGATATTATGAATAACTTCATGAATTAAACTTTAATCCCATGAGCACATGCATTTTTATTGTTCTATTGCTTTGGTTTAAGATTTTTATAACTCGGTAATCTTTTATTGCATTGTATATACTTACACCGAGTAAGCTTTGTACCTTTCATCGTTTGTGAGTGTATACACTATTCTTGTCTCATTGAAAATGTTGAATTCTTTGATAATCTCTCCATTCTTTCATTTGATCGTTCATTAATTGAGTTCCTACTTGAAATGTGTTACTTGATCATGATTTTCATATAATGTTTTGACTCGAGAATTGCGTAAACTTTGTGAAATGATCATAGGCCCTCTTTGATATATCACTCATATTAGCCTTGACCTCACCTTATATGTTTACGCTCATTAACCCCTTTGATCCTAAATATATCCTTTCGTTTCATAACCCCAATCCCATAACCAACTCCAAATTGGAGTTTTAGCCCATATATACACTTTCCACACCTTTGTTTGGAAAGTTGCTTGGGATTGAATGATGTTGTTATGATGTCGGTTGCAATTTAGGCATATGAGAGTTTGAAAAGTAAAGTAAACAAAGATGTGAAAAAGTGAAGAAAAAGATAAAGCAAAAAGCAAAAGAAAACAAAAGAGAAAAATGAGAAAAAGAAGAAAAAAAAAGAAAGAGAAAATTGTAAATGTTGTATATAGTTCAATAATCTTTGATTACTCTCCCCGATGATATATCTAATGCCGTTTTGGAACTCGTTTTCCAATTTTGATATTGCCTACATTTTCCGATTATCCCGAGTTTTCATCCCGAACACTTTGAATCCATACAAACATTCCTTTCATTTCATACCCTATCCATACCTACATTATAACCCTATTAAAGTCCTATGTGATCTTAAGTAGATGTAATTCAAAGGTTTAAATATTTTTGATAATCTGTGAAAAGACATTTCGCCCCTTTAATGAGAGGTATCCTTTCATTGAGATTATATTTTTCATTTTATATATAGCGTTCTTCATCTGTGACACGTGTGCGGCCTAGTTTCCATTTCCATTTACTCCTTATGACCGCGTGTCCCGTGTGTTAGCTTTCTGTTTCGAGTGAATTCACTTGATGACTGCAATGCCCGTGAGGATTGAATATATGCTTGCTTTAATGTTTATCCGGTTTATATAAATTTTTGCCAAATCACACTTTACATATGCTCACTCCCTTCCCACATTTTAAGGTTTCAATTCTATAAGGTGCATTCTATGATGTTAACGATTCAGACTTTTGTGTGAATTCATTCACTTTGCTAATAATGCATATGAAATCTTTTTCTCTTTTGTTGGGCTTGTCGCATGTTGGTTTGGGCATATTTTGAAGAAACCAAATGATGTTTGTTGGTATCATCCCTAAAAACCCTAATGAGACGACACTCGTCCACTAGGGTAACCTAGGGGTATAAAGGCTTATTGCATATGCTAAATGCAATCGTGTTCCCTACGAAAGTGGCAATTATATTTCGATGCATATATACATTTTGTATTTACTTCTGTGTACTGGTTTTGTTTGTTTAATCACTAAGGACTAGTAAAGTCTAAGTCAGGGGGTGATGTGGGATATTCTATCCATTTCTTTTTTTAGTCCCTGTTTTTTTCTCACATGTTAGTTACTTAGTATGCTATTCTTAGAAAAATTGAAAATTTCAAAAATATTTTCTTTCTTTTTTCTCCTTTTTTGGGATTTTTGCCTTTGTTTCCGATGATAAATTTCAATAATTGCTCGATCCAATAGACAACCCAATGATGCATGTTCTCGATTTTAGAAGTTATTAGATTTTAGTCTCACTTATTGATATTATGAATAACTTCATGAATTAAACTTTAATGCCATGAGCTCATGCACTTTTATTTTTCTATTGATTTGGTTTAAGATTTTTATAACTCGGTAATCTTTCGTTGCATTGTATATACTTACGCCGAGTAAGCTTTGTACCTTTCATCGTTTGTGAGTGTATACATTATTCTTTTCTCATTGAAAACGTTGAATTCGTTGGTAATATCTCAATTATTTCATTTGATCGTTCATTAATTGAGTTCGTACTTGAAATGTGTGACTTGATCATGATTTTCATATATTGTTTTGACTCGAGAATTGCGTAAACTTTGTGAAATGGTCATAAGTCCTCCTTGATATATCACCCATATTAGCCTTGACCTCACCCTTATATGTTTACCCTCGTTAACCCCTCTGAGCCTAAATATATCCTTTCGTTTCATAACCCCAATCCCATAACCAACTCTAAATTGGAGTTTTAGCCCATATATACAATTTCCATACCTTTGTTTGGAATGTTGATTGGGATTGAATGATGTTGTTATGATGTCGGTTGCAATTTAGTCATATGAGAGTTTGAAAAGTAAAGTAAAGAAAGATGTGAAAAGGTGAAGAAAAAGAGAAAGCAAAAAGCAAAAGAAAACAAAAGAGAAAAATGAGAAAAAGAAGAAAAAAATAAAAAGAAAGAGAAAGTTGTAAATGTTGTATATAGTTCCATAAGCTTTGATTACTCTCCCCGATGATATATCTAATGCCATTTTGGAACTCGTTTTCAAATTTTGATATTGCCCGCATTTTCCGATTATCCCGAGTTTTCATCCCGAACACTTTGAATCCATACAAACATTCCTTTCATTTCATACCCTAGCCATACATACATTATAACCCTATTAAAGTCCTATGTGATCTTAAGTAGATGTAATTCAAAGGTTCAAATAGTTTTGATAATCTGTGAAAAGACATTTCGCCCCCTTTAATGAGCGTTATCCTTTCATTGAGATTACATTTTTCATTTTATATATAGCGTTCTTCATCTGTGACATGTGTGCGGCCTAGTTTCCATTTACATTTACTCCTTATGCCCGCATGTCCCGTTGTTCGCTTCCTGTTTCGAGTGAATTCACTTGACGAGTGTAATGCCCATGAGGATTGAATATATGCTTTCTTTAATGTTTATCCGATTTATATAAATTTTTGCCAAATCACACTTTGCATGTGCTTGCTCCCCTCCCACATTTTAAGGTTTCAATTCTATGAGGTGCATTCTATAATGTTAATGATTTGGACTTTCGTGTGAATTCATTCACTTTGCAAATAATCCATATGAAATCTTTTTCGCTTTTGTTGGGCTTGTCGCATGTTGGTTTGGGCATATTTTGAGGGAACCATATGATGTTTGTGGGTATCATCCCTGAAAACCCTCACGAGACGACACTCGTCCACTCGGGTAACCTAGGGGTTTAACGGCTTATTGCATATGCTAAATGCAATCGTGTTCCCTACGAAAGTGGCAATTATATTTCGATGCATATATACGTTTTGTATTTCCTTCTGTGGACTGGTTTTGTTTGTTATATCACTAGGAACTAGTAATGTCTAAGTTAGGGGGTGATGTGGGATATTCTATCCATTTCTTTATTTAGTCAATGTTTTTGCTCACATGTTAGTTACTTAGTAAGCTTTTCTTAGAAAAATTAAAAATTTCAAAAAGATTTTCTTTCTTTTTTCTCCTTTTTTGGGCTTTTTGCCTTTGTTTCCAATGATAAATTTCAACAATTTGCGAATCCAATAGATAGCCCAATGATGCATGTTCTCGATTTTATAAATTATTAGACTTTAGTCTCATTTATTGATATTATGAATAACTTCATGAATTAAACTTTAATCCCACGAGCACATGCATTTTTATTGTTCTATTGATTTGGTTTTGGAGTTTTATAACTCGGTAATCTTTTGTTGTATTGTATATACTTACACCGAGTAAGCTTTGTACCTTTCGTTGTTTGGTCCCGTGTGGGGTGTTCGTGCCTCTTACGAGGCCATTTTGTGGTCGTTTTATGTTTTCACCCTCTTACGGCATTTTTTAAGCCTAGTCTAAGAGTTTTTAAACATTCATCCTGTTCTCAAATCGGGAGTCCCATGACTACGCGGTCGGTTCTTATGGGTTACATTGGTCCTGTGTGGGGCGTTCGTGCCTCTTAAAGGGCATTTTATGACTATTTTACATGTTTAACCTTTAACGACATATTTTTACGCCTAAGTGTAATAGTATACAAATTTTCATCATCTTCTCAAACAGGGAGTTCCTTGGCTACGCGATCAATTCATGCGGGTTACATTGGTGCGGTGTCGGCTGTTCATGCCTCTTATGGGGCCATTTTGTGGCCGTTTTACATTTTTATCATTTGACAGTGTGTTTATAATCCTAAGTCTATCAGTTTGCAAATTTTCATCGTGTTCTCAAACCGGGAGTCCTGTGAGTATGCGGTCGGTTCTTGCAGGTTACACTGGTCTTGAGTGAGGTGTTCGTGCCTCTTACGTGACCGTTTTGTGGATGTTTTACATTTTCACCATCTGACGGAATTTTTTAAGATTTTGTCTAACACTTTGTCTGTTTTCAACGTGTTTTTAAACTGGGAGTCGCGTGACTATGCGGTTGGTTCTTGGGAGTTAAATTTAGAGGGCCATTTTGTGGCTATTTTATTATTTCTCCCTTTGACAACATGTTCTTAAGATGAAGTCTAATAGTATGAAAATTTTCATTGTATTCTCCAACTATTAGTTCCCTGGCTATGCGATCGATTCCTCCAGGATACATTATTCCTGTGATGGTTGTTCGTGCCTCTTCAAGGGCCATTTTGTGACTGTTTTATGTCTTAACTCTTTGACGTCTTATTATTAAGCCTTAGTATAACAATTTGTAACTTCCATCGTGTTCTCAAATCGAGAATCCTGTGACTAATTGGTCGATTATTAGGAGTTACATTGGTCATATGTAAGGTGTTCGTGCATCTTACAGGGCCATTTTTTGGTTGTTCTACGGTTTCACCCTTTTATGGCATGTTTGTAAGCCTAAGTCTAACAATTTGCAAATTTTCGTTGTGTTCTCAAATCGAGAGTCCCGTGACTATGTGGTCGGTTCTTGTGTGTTACATTTCTCCCTTGCGAGGTGTTCGTGCCTCTTATAGGGCCTTTTTTGGTTGTTTGCAATTTCACCCTTTGACGAAAATTTTTGTTATGTTCTCAAACCGGGTGTTCCGTGACTAAACGATTAGTTCTTTGGGTTACATTGGTCCCGTGCGGAGTGTTCGGGCCTCTTATGGGTCCATTTTGTGGCTGTTTTATATTTTCACCCTTTGACGGCATGTCTTTAAGCCTAAGTCAAATAATTTACAAATTTTCTTCGTGTTATCAAAATGAGAGTCCTATAACTATGCAATCGGTTCCTGCGGGTTACATTAGTCCTGTGTGGGATGACTGTGCCTCTTACAGGGTTGTTGTGTGGTTATTTTACATTTTTACCCTTTGACGACATATTTTTAAGCCCAAGTGTAATAGTTTGCAAATTTTCATTGAGTTCTCAAAACGGGAGTACCGTAACTATGCAATTGGTTCCTATGGGTTACATTGGTCTCGTGTGAGGTGTCCATGCCTCTTATGAGGCCATTTGTGAGTGTTTTACGTTTTCACCCTTTGATAACATGTTTTAATCCTAAGTCTAACATTTTGTAAATTTTGGTCGTGTTCTTAAATCGAGAGTCTCGTGACTACGCAATCGATTCCTGCGAGTTACATTGGTCCTGTGATGGTTATTCGTGCCCCTTATGGAGTCATTTTAGGTCAGTTTTACATTTTCAAAATTTGATGGCATATTTTTAGGCCTAAGTCTAACAATTTACTAATTTTCACCGTGTTCTCAAATTGGGATTCTCATGACTATGCAATCGGTTTCTGCGGGTAACATTGGTCCGTGCGAGGTGTTTGTACCCCTTACAGTGCTGTTTTGTGGTCGTTTAATGTTTTCACCATCTAACGTCATGTTTTTAATCTTTTGTCTAATCATTTATAAGTTTTCATCATGTTTTCAAATCGGGTGTCCTGTGACTGCGCAGTCAGTTCTTGGGAGATACATTAGTCCCGTACGACGTGTTTGTGCCTCTTACAGGGCTGTTGTGTGTTTGTTTTACGTTTCAACCCATTGGCAACATGTTTTAAAGCCTAAGTGTAATAGTTTGAAAATTTTCATCGCGTTTTCAAACCGAGTGTTATGTGACTACGCAATCGGTTCTTTGGGTTACACTGGTCCCGTGCGTTGTGTTCGTGCCTCTAACATTGCCATTTTGTGGCTATTTTGCATTTTCACGCTTTGACGGCATGTTTGTAAGCCTAAGTCTTACAGTTTACAAATTTTCATTGTGTTCTCAAACTGGGAGTCCCGTGACTATACGATCAGTTCCTATCGATTACATTTGTCCCGTGCGGGGTGTTCGTGCCTCTTATGGAGCCGTTTTATGGTTATTTTATGATTTTATGCTTTGACGGCATGTTTTTAAGCCTAAGTCTAATGGATCAAAAAATTTCATCGTGTTCTCAAACCATGAGTACCATGACTATACATTCGATTCCTCCGAGTGATAATTACCCCGCGTGAGGTGTTCGTGCCTCTAACGGGGCCATTTGTGGTGGTTGTTCATTTTCCCCCTCTAACGTTATGTTATTAAGCCTTAGTCTAATAGTTTGTAAGTTTTCATCTTGTTTTCAAACCGGGAGTCCCCTCACTATGCGGTCAGTTCTTGGCAGTTACATTGGTCCCGTGCGTGGTGTTTGTGCCCCTAACATGGCTGTTTCATTGTTGTTTTATGTTGTAAGAGGGTGGTTTAGATAAGATGGAGGCGTAACCCCTTTTGAGTATGGTGATGACAAGGTTAATCAGTAAACACTAGTGATTTAGCCACAAGACACAAAGAACAGTTTGGAACGTATGAAACCCAGCTTAAACCCACAAATCTCTCGTGTATAACTCACAATATAATAAAGAACTCAGAAATAACTTAGCTAGAGGGAGAGAGAAGTAAGCATCCTAGATACACCTTAGTAGGCAGGTAAAAAAACACACACACCGAAAAGGTCTTCAAGTTATTAAAGCTCCCTAATAAATGACAAATGGTGGGTGGAAGAACTCTCTGGTTTTTCAATAACTCTTTCTCTAGTAATAATTTCTCAAATTCTTAGAAGAATATCTCCCAAAGAACTCTTTTTAGAACTTTTTGATCGATCCCCTTCCTTGGAGGTGGTTGGGGCCTTAAATAGCCCCCACGCCACCCCCGAGGCAGCTAAGTCATTAATGCCTGTGAAAGACCTCCCTCATACCTTATATCACCAGCATTAAATACCTGATGCACTAGTTGTCTTTACGTCATAAACATTAAATGCCAAGACATGCCTTTTGCCTAACCACTGTGTGTCAGGGGGCTGTTGCCACAGAGGTTGCTTACCAACCGCCTGACAGCCCCAAATACCACGATGGTTTACTCAAGTGCAGATTTGACGTTGTCTAGCTGGCTAGTGACATCACCTACAGTAGATGGGACATAAAGTAGAGGGTTGTTTGGTTCACAACAAAGCTCCCGATGGAACTCGAAGCTACTTTGCTCTAGGTTCCACGGTGAAGATCTTTCGGTGTTTTACCAGGTGTATCTAAGATGGTCAGGACAAGCCCCAACGGTGCCCCACTTCTCAATCCTCCAAACCAAGTCCCTCTAAAGTTCCCACGGTGAGGTTGTTCGATAGAGCATGAAAGCTCTCCCAGGCCCTGCCAAGCCTGGTCTCTCGCGAGTACCGTTCGACCTCACACCCATTCATTATTCTCGTTACAACATTACAGTCATTACAACTCGTAGTTAATATAAACAAAGTTATAATATGACAAAGTAACAATAAGCTAAAGTACGAGTTGCCACGCCAAGCTTCCACGCTGAGCTGCCTCGCTGAGCTTATCCTCAGAACACTGTTGCTAATTGGTGGATTATCCCTAATCCCAGGATTACCTTCAGGCCCCCTCTACATATGTTTTCACCCTTTGACGACATGTTTTTAAGCCTACACGATCAGTTCCTTGGGTTACACTGGTCCCGTGAGGGGTGTTCGTGCCTCTTACGAGGCCATTTTGTAATTGTTTTACATTTTCACCCTCTGACGCCATGTTTTTAAGCCATAGTCTAACAATTCAAAAAAAAATATTGTGTCCTTAAACTTAGAGTCCCGTGACTACACGGTCAAATTCTTGTGGGTTACATTGGTCCCATGTGGGGTGTTTGTGCCTCTTACGGGGCCTTTTGTGACTATTTTACATTTTTAGCCTTTAACGGTAAGTTTTTAAGCCTAAGTCGAATAGTATACAAATTTTCATCGTGTTGTCCAATTAGTAGTTTCAAAACAACGTGATAGATCCATGCGGGTTACATTGGTCCCGTCCTTATTGATTGTGCCTCTTATTGGCCAATTGTGTGGCTGTTGTTCATTTTCACCTTTTGAGAAGAGTGTGCTTGCTTTCAAATAGGGAAATTATTTAATTAAATTCACTTTTTATCAATTAAGGCCTACACATGCATCTAGGTGTGATTGAAGAAGATGTAAACCATGCAAGAACATTCAAACACACATAACTGAGGAAAAATCCCCCAAAGGGGCAAAACCATTTATTTTCATTATAATATTGTAACATACAATTTCTCGGATTACAATGAAAATACATTGATACAGAATTACCCGCATGCGTCGGATCTGTAGTCGGCGGCTGGAACTTTCCCTTTCCAGGAGGGCAACAATGAAGAAGAAATACGGTCTTCTCCATAAGGGTATGAACAGACACACGGTTGTGTTCTTGGGTTGCACAAAGATTCACAAGGGTTTGAAACGTTGTGTGAATCGAAACATGAGTCTTGGGACTCACAAAAGTGAAGACTTAGAGTATTTAGGACTATGAAAAATCTTCTATGAAAGTCTTGCTAAACAAATCCCCGAAGTTGGTTTATAAAAGAAAACCTGGCCCTAAAAAATCGAACACGATCTATACGATTTTATCCCAGGCGGATCAGTCCGCTTCTGATCCGGACCGGTTCTTCGAATAGGGCTTATTCGGTTCGCAATCGGTCTGGGGTCTATTGGATTGAAGCATAAGTGGACCGGTCCGGCTTGAGGTGGATCGGTCCATTTGCGTATCGGTTCTTTTTACAAACTGGAGGATCAGTCCGGTGTGGATCGATTCCTTTTTAAAATAGGCGGATCGGTCCGGCTTACCAGAAAACTGATTCCTTGAATTCTTTGATATTCGGATCCGTTGATGATGATGTGATCTTAAATTTCTTCAACGATGTAATGGCTTATGACATACACAGAAATAATGGACAAAATGTCCTTACAAATCTCCCTTTATGTCTATGCCGGTACAAACATAAAACATCCGAATTATCAAATATCAAATTTCCTATACAAATATACCCTTCCATGAACCCAAAACTGGAAAGCTACAAATGAATAAGACTTCATCATTTAGTCTTCAACTCTTTAGGAATCTCAACGTTTTTCTCATCAGGGTGTGAAATTTAGAGATCATCAAAGAAGTACCTTCACACATGAGACAAAGCAAATACCAAGTGACGTATCGAGTTTGAAATGAGATAAACAAATATACCAATTTATGATTAAAGCATATTTTATCAAATCTCAGAAATCCCTCATAAAATGATAATTCTTTTCCCCCCTTTTTATGATGTCCCAAAATAGACAAATGAGAAGAATAACTCCAACAAGCAAGGCCGGGGTGTCACAAGGAAAGAAACTTCTATTTTTGAATTTTTTAAAATTTTTCATACGAATTATAAGAAGTCACACCATGAATAAACACAAAAACAACCAAGTCGATGATAGCGTAAAAGAGAGGTGTGATCAAATTCGATAGGAAAATCAATGCATACAAACATGACATATGTGCACAACGAATATCGGATACTCCTAACGAATGAACTCAAAATCTTCCTTTGGTGTAAAAAGTTGGGAATATTAGACATTGGCTCAATCAAATCAACAAATCAAAGCTCAAATATATTTCCACACCAATAACGTCCAAAACTATTTCATGCTTTTTTTTTCAAGGACTTTCAAGGAAGTGCAAACCCGTTTATAGTCTCCAACCAAACTCCCTCAGATTTATATTTTCTTTTAGAGGTAATCTAAATTCTCAAACTTTGGATAATTGATGGTGAAACCTAATGGTCCATAGATGGCATAAACTGCTTTTTATTGCCTTCAATTTTTTCGGGCTCTTTTAACCTCTTTGGACCCCGGATAATAAAAATTCCTCCTTTTTTTAGGTCCAATTTAACGGTGGCTTAGTATTCGCAAAGGAGGAATGAACCTTTTGCAGCCCTTCCCCTTTTTCAAATAAACACATAGTCTCACCAAAACGGTTTTTACATGCATTCCAATCTTGTCAAGTTTTATCGCATATGGTTAGTTGTATAGACAGAATTGAGATGGAAACACTCAAGCCAATATGAGATAGACAAGTACAATAATCAAATATAGCCGTGCATGTGTGAAGTAAAGGAGATAGGAGTCAAACATGTAGGAAGATATCACTAATTACATATCAAAGACTCCAAACAATGTAAATCTCATGGATGAAATGATGTAGCGTCTCAAATCTCTATCAAACAGTCACAAGGATAGATGGAATGAAGTTGTGAATCGGCTATCTTAATTGCTCATCCATAAAAAGTGCAAATAAAATACAAAAATCTTTTTGTGTTTTTTAAAAAAATTTATAAAACGAAAATATTTTTGGATTTTTCAAAAGAATAAATAAATAGCTGTACAACAAGAAATAAAACATATAAAACAATACTAGCAATAGGAGGCATATGATATGAACATAAAAAAGCATCCTATCCTAGACACAAACTTTCCCATCAGTCAACTGTGCAAATCCTCAAAGACTTCCTAAGACTCTCAAATCTAAGGGCATCTAAAGGTTTAGTGAAAATATCGGCTAACTGACGGTCGGTGGGTACGAAACTCAGGGATACGACTTTTTCCTCAACTAACTGACGGATAAAGTGCTCGCGTATCCTGATGTACTTTGTGCGTGAATGTTGGACTGAATTACGGGATATGTGTATCGCGCTCGTGTTATCACAGGAAATAGTCATGGTGTCCTGGGAAATCCCATAATCCTCCAACATTTGCTTCATCCATAAGAGTTGCTTGCAACAACTCCCGGCGGCGATGTACTTATCCTCCGCGGTGGATAAGGAGATGGAATTTTGCTTCTTGCTCAGCCAGGAGACAAGAGCAGAACCAAAATAGAAACACCCACCGAAAGTGATCCTACAACCATCTACATCCCCGGCCCAATCGGCATCCGAATAGGCGAACAAGTGATCATTGGTATCAAAGGAATACCAGATACCGTATAAGAGAGTCCCACTCACGTATTTAATAATACGTTTTAGAGCAAGTAAATGTGACTCTTTCGGGGATGCCTCATATCGCGCACAAACTCCAACACTAAAGGCTATGTCGAGACAACTGACAGTCAAGTAGAGGAGACTACCTATTATACTCCAATACAAGGTTTTCTCTACGTCCTTGCCTTAAGTGTCCTTACAAAGCTTGGTAGATGTACTCATAGGCGTACGTGCATGCTTAGCGAAGTCTAATCTAAATTTCTTCACTAGGTCTCTAGCATACTTAGAGTGGGAGATGAACATCCCATCCTCTAGCTGACGAACCTGGAGACCAAGGAAGAAAGTAAGCTCACCAACCATGCTCATCTCAAACTCACTTTTCATCTCATCCTCAAAGTGATAAGCATTTTGGGAGCACGTGGATCCAAATACTATATCGTCCACATAGACTTGGGAAACCAAAATAGCACCGTCATCTCTCTTGACGAACAACGTCATATCAACTCCCCCTCTCTTGAAGCCACGGGCTAAGAGATGGGAAGTAAGTCTCTCGTACCAAGCACGGGGTGCTTACTTCAAACCATACAAGGCTTTCCTCAGATAGTAGATGTGCTCAGGGCGCTTAGGGTCTTCAAACCCTTTTGGTTATTCCAAATAAACCTCCTCTTATAGAATACCATTTAGATAGGCACTATTGACATCCATCTGATATAACTTGAAGCGCAGATGACATGCGATGGTGAGTAGTAAGCGGACGGACTCAAGCCTCGCAACAGTAGAAAATGTCTCCCCAAAGTCTACACCCTCTATCTGTGTGTAGCCTTGAGCGACCAACCTAGCCTTGTTTCTGATTATGGTACCATTTTCATCCATTTTATTCTTAAAAATCCACCTGGTACCTATCACATTAGTCTCACGAGGTCGGGGAACCAGATCCCAGACATTGTTCTTTTTAAACTAAAACAACTCATCCTGCATAGGAAAAATCCACTGTTCATCATTGAATGCTTCTTTGTGATTCTTGGGCTCGACTTTGGACGTGTAGCAAAAATGGCTAACAACGTTCTCGAGTTGAGCATGAGTCTGGACCCCTAGAGTGGGATCACCAACAATGGCAGAAGGGTCATGACTCTTATGAACCCAAGAAGGTGTGTCCCCTAACACGGGAGTAGGGTCCACAGTGTGTGGGTGAGGTGCAAGTAAATTATTGCCAAAAACATCCTCATCCTCACACTGAAAGCTAGAATCAATAAACGTCGAAGGTTCGTCATCTTGCATGGTGACGTTTATTGACTCCATAACCTTAGAGCTCTTCAGGTTAAAGACCCGGTATGCTATACTATTCGATGAATATCCTAACAGTATTTCCTCGTCGCTTCAGGAGTCAAACTTTCCTAATTTCTCTCTATCCCGTAGGATGTATCATTTACTCCCAAAAGCACGGAAATATGCAAGGTTGGGTTTCTTGCCTGTCCATAATTCATAAGGCGTTTTAGGAGTGTGTGGACGTAGGTAAACCCTATTTACCGTGTGGCATGCAGTAGACACTACCTCTGCCAAAAATATCCTAGAAACCTTACGACCTAGAAGCATAGATCTATCCATTTCCTGGATCGTCCTATTCTTTCACTCAATAATCCCATTTTGCTGAGGAGTCTTCACAGCAGAAAACTCATGTTTGATCCCAATGCTATCACATTAATGATATACCTTTGCTTCCTTAAATTTAGTGCCGTTGTCACTATGTATCCTGTTAATAGTGACCCCGTGTTGATTTTGCAGGACTCGTCACTTGGTCGTTAAAAATTCCACAACATCAGATTTCTCCCTCAGAAAACCTACAATAGAGTATCTGGAGAAATCATCTACCATCACGAGGATATACCTCTTACCACCAGGACTTTCAGTATGAGTAGGACCCATAGGATCTATGTGAACAAGCTCATGTACACGAGAGGTGGTAATGGAATGCAACTTCCTATGGGGGCCACGAATTTGCTTTCCCAACTGACAGGGTCCATAAACCGTGGAAGTTGACTTTCCAAGTGAAGGTAAGCCACGTACTAGGTCCTTTTGAGCTAAACGAGTTAAATCTCTAACGTTCACATGACCTAGACGTTGGTTCCATAAATCCATAGGAGTGATCGTGGCGCTATTGCAAACAAGTGAGGATGTGGGATCAGTCCCATAGCAATTATCCTTTGTCCTCACCCCTCGCACTAAAAGTTTACCGGCTTCATTATAGACATTACTTGCATCCCGGTCAAACTTTACGGTAAAGTCAGCGTCGCACAGCTGGCTAATGCTGAGAAGGTTTGCTTTCAAACCTTTGACGTACAAAACATTCTCTAGCTTAGGAAACCTGGTAACTCTACAGTACCACGTCCTACAATGCTAGACTTGCTCCCATCTCCAAAGGTGACTCTGCCATCCTGATAATTCTCAAGAGACGTAAAAAATTAGGCATCACCTGTCATATGTCTGGAGCACCCACGATCAAAATACCACTGTGAGGTGTTATGTGTTGGTGATGCTGAAATCTGGCACCACCAGATATGTGATGTTGAGCTCAAACAGTAGTAACCATGGAAGCCATAAAGATGTATGTGTATAAGTGTGTAAGTGTGTAGAAGGAGATGAGTATAAGAGGAGCAAGATAATGATGTATAGTGGTTCAGCCAATTAGGCCTACATCCACTGTGAGTGTGTGATCCATTAAGTATGGACACTAATGGCCTTGGATACAATACACATAAGCTCACTTTCTCTCTCTACTGTGTGTGTAAGCAGAGTTTTTGCTAGGGTTATAATTATCGATCCCTCCCCTTATAAGGTTGTAGGTGACAAGTATATATAGGTCTTGGGGGGTGTAGTGTACCCCCCAAGTATGCATGGTGCATGTGAATGATGATCTAGCCAATCTCCTATTGACACCTGTAGATGCCAAATGATGACATAATATTCCCTCACGTGAGGGAGTGATATTGTTATGACAGTCTTCCACGTGCCATGTGAGTCTCACGCGCACTGTTCCACGCGTCTCCCAAACCACGCGCTATGATGATGTCACCCTCGGCCTATGATATAAGGCCGAGGGAAAAGTTCCTTCTGGTAGTGAGTCTGGCCTAATTTATGCCTCGTTCCATCGTACCCTCAGAGGGTCGTCCGAGATTGATGAGGAGTCGGCCTCCTGAAGGGTCATTTGGTCCTGATGAGGGGTCGGCCCCTTGAAGGGTCATCTGGGCCTGATGAAGGGTCTGCCCCTTGGAGGGTCATCTGGGCCTGGTGAGGGGTCGTCCCCTTGGAGGGTCGTCTGGGCCTGGTGAGGGGTCGGCCCCTTGGAGGGTCGTCCGAGCTTGATGAAGGGTCGGCCCCTTGGAGGGTCGTCTGGTCCTGGTGAGGGGTCGACCCCTTGGAGGGTCATCTGGGCCTGGTGGGGGTCATCGTGGCCTGATGAAGGGTCATCCTGGCCATGCCCAAGTGGATTACGCCGTCGGCCTATCCGAGGGTATATATAGGTATATCAATCACCCCCAGCCCTGAGCCATAGATGGTACTGAGATGGCTGAGGGATAGTGTTTCTTTTGAGAAGTGTATGGTTTGTTTGATGAGTGACACCTGTCAAGCTGATGTGACACTTGGGAAGATACTCATTGTTGTTCCAATTTCCTAGGCGTGGCGGCTGCACACTCTGCTTGGGACTTTGTGCTATAATGATGCCCTCCTCGTGGGCTGTGTTCTGCCTTGATTAATGGACCCACTCATTGGCAAGGTATTTAAACAATTTTTGAAATCATTTCCTTTCTTCTTCTTCTTCTCCTCGCCTGAAATCTCTCTCTCTAGCCTCTTAACAGCTTCCATAGCCATTTCTGCAACCTTTCTTGTGCCACGCTTCATTCAGCCTTTGCTTTCGTCTTCAGGTACTCTTCTCTTTCATAAATTCCCTTTTTAATCTTGAATTTCATTTCATGCATTGGGTCTGACACCCCCTTGTAGCATTTCTAGGGCTTCCTTGTGTTTTCTGGTACCTTTTTCGGCGAGCTGAGTTCTTCCCTTTCTTGAGTGTTCTTGACCAAAAACCTTTAATTTTTGGTTTTGATACAAAAGTCTAACTTAGTCAATTTTCAACTTGTTTTTGATTAGGTTAGATAAATTCTTTGAAGTGTAGGGTCTCCCTCTTAATTCTTAGGAGGCTTTACAATTTAGCTGAAGAATTCCCTTCCTTGAGAGAGAAATTATTTGTTGAGATCAGATGAGTAGAGGAAGAGGAAGAGGAAGAGGAAGAGGAAGAGGAAGAGGAAGAGAGAAGACGAGGGGCCGACCCTAATTGGGTACTACCCATTTTTCCCATTCCTCTAGCCACAATAAACCTATCTAAGTCTTGTGGGTCATCCTGTCGTCCAGTCGAGAGTCATTCAGGAGAGATGGATGAGAGAGCATCGTCGCCAATTGGCACTAGGCCTTCTGGGAGAAGAGAGACATCTGATCTTAGCCCAGGCCGAGAGGCCGAGGGGGTGGTACCTTTCGAGGCTGTTCCTGTGACCACTTTATCCCCTCATGCCTTCCAGATGGATTTTCCTCATGGGCCCCTGACAGGTGATGAGGCCGAGGGAGAGGGGGCTGAGGACGATGGTGAGGATTCAGACATTGATCAAGTTGACACCTCCCACGCCTCGGCCTATATTTCCTCAGTTAGGATCGTGACCTCCTGCTATGGAGGCATTCATTTGGTGTGCCCCTCAACATAAGTATGAGGTTCCCCCTGAGTCTGAGAGGGTCTTTGAGGGTGAAGAGGGAGAGATCGCAGTATATGAGTAGATGTTTAAGGTCGGTGTTAGGTTCCCTCTGCACCCTGCCATTGTGAATATCTTGTCAGCCCTCAGCGTTGTCCTCTCTCAACTTCCTCCCAACTCCTGTAGGACGATCCTGGGCTATGTATCCTTATGGAAGAATACTTTTACTGACGAGCCTTCAGCCGATCCGTTCTTGGCTTGTTATAATATCACTTCCTCGTCCAAGCAGCCTGGGTACTATCATCTGGGGGGGAGGAAGTCTGATAAAAAACTTCTGCATGTGTCACAAACCTCCAACCACGATTGGAAGAAGAGATTTTTCTTCGTCTCTGGAGAATGGGAATTTGCTGCCGAGGCTAAATATTTGGACGACGGTCCGAGGGTTCCAAGAATATGGTCCAACCCCTCGATGAAGGCCAGGTCAGACCCCGGACTTAGTCTGGATGAGAAGGATATAGTTGAGTATCCGAGAGAACGAGGGAAGGGGGTGAACTTGCAAATTTTGAAGATCTGATGACCCCTCGGTTCATCAAGGAAGCTGGTCCGAGGGTCGGCCCCTTGACAGAGCTGTGTGAGTTATATTATTTTTTGCTCAATCTTTGCTTCTTCTTTTTTTCAAGTGTTTCATCTTTGCCTCTACATTTTTCTGACGTGTCGTCCTCTTTTCAGGTCGTCCTTCAGGTATATCAGACCATCTTTGGGAAATGACTGCCCCGAGCTTACTATCTGGTCTGGGCAAGAAAAAAGGTAAGGAGCCTCAGCAAGCTCCGAGGAAGACAAAGACCGTGGGGCCAACTCATGTTGAGCCGACCTCCGACAGGCAAAAGAGGAAAGATCCAGAAGTCCCCGTTGACCCTTGGCCAGATTCTAGGACGAGGGCAAGGGTGGAGGCGTCTGAGGGGATCGCCTCTTCTTCCAGTATGGGGACCTTCTGGTCCTAAAACTTTCCATTTTTAAGGCCGAGCCGTCTTCTCTGATTGCCAACCTGAGGGCGTCCAAGGCGTCTATATTTTTTGCCCCCTCGGCTGTCGACTATGAGTTCTTGTCCAAGATGCCCCCGACGAAGGTGTATGACTATGGTCTGCACACACTGGCTCAGGTACTTGTTCATACTTAATTGAATTTTTCACCAACTATTTCCTTGGCCTCTTAACAACTATTTATCATTTCTCTGTGCAGTCTGTCTGTGACTTTACCTCGGCCACCAAGAAGATGGCTGAAAATCAACAAAAAATTTATGAGGTCGAGAGGGCCATTCAGTGGAGGCTGATTTGCAGATGGAGATGGAGAATGCAAGGGCTGAATTGGAGAGTGTCAGGACCGAACATACCAGGGTCT
Source organism: Sambucus nigra (assembly GCA_949130495.1). Taxonomy (NCBI): domain Eukaryota; kingdom Viridiplantae; phylum Streptophyta; class Magnoliopsida; order Dipsacales; family Adoxaceae; genus Sambucus; species Sambucus nigra. Next base: position 320,757,531 of record OX422217.1, read on the forward strand.
TGGATGAGCTGACGAAGCAGCACGATGCAGACTTGCAGGCTAAGGACGCGCTTATAAAAGAGAAGGACGAGGCCTTGATAAACTTGGGGGTTCAGTTCAAGATCGATCTTGAGGTGGCTGTGAAGAAAGTCGAGGCCGATGCTGTGGAGGCCTACAAATTCTCGGATGAGTTTCAAGGCTTTGGTCTTGAATACATAGAGAGGGAGATTAGGATGACCCATTGGTGGGTCATCCTTAAGTTTGCTAACGCAGTATCTTCTGTCCGCCCCTCTATCGAAGCAGTCCAACTGGACGACCCCCTAATTGCTGAGGCTTTGGCACAAGTGGAGTCTTAAGTTCACGTCGAGGGTATCGGCACGTCTGAGGATCAGCCTGTCATGGTCATTGAGGAGACTTCTCTTATCGACGTTGAGTCCCTGCCATCTGATGCTACTCAATAGGGTGGCTATTTGTAGCCAATACCCTCTTTATGTACCCCATGAATGTACCTTATTTTTGTAGAACAAACATCCTTTTGTAATATTTCATTTATAATATCATCTCTTTTGTTGTCTTCCATACTCGTCTCTTGTGTGATTTGTATTGTGAATTTTTTATATTAACAATATCACTAACCCCCCCTCGCCTTTCTTGAGGGTGAATGAGGGGTTGTCCCCAACATTCATCCTCATTATAGCCGAGGGTGGTTTCCACCAATTTTAATTGATGAGGTTAATAAAGTCCCCCCTCGTCTTTCTTGAGGGCAAAGGTGGGGTCGTCTCCACCGTTGACCCTCATTATAGCCGAGGGTTGCCTTTACCAAATTAATGGTTTTTAAGTTCTCCCTCGTCTTTCTTGAGGGCAAAGGTGGCGTCGTCCCCACCATTGACCCTCATTATAGCCGAGGGTTATTTTTACCAAATTAATGGTTTTTAAGTTCTCCCTCGTCTTTCTTGAGGGAAAGGTGGGGTCGTCCCCACCATTGACCCTCATCATAGCCGAGGGTTGCTTTTACCATATGGTTTTTAATCAAGTCCTCCCTCGTCTTTCTTGAGGGCAAAGGTGGGGTCTTCCCCACCATTGTCCCTCATTATAGCCGAGGGTTGCCTTTACCAAATTGATGGTTTTGAAGTTCTCCCTCGTCTTTCTTGAGGGCAAAGGTGCGGTCGTCCCCACCATTGACCCTCATTATAGCTGATGGTTGTTTTTACCAAATTAATGGTTTTTAAGTTCTCCCTCGTCTTTCTTGAGAGCAAGGGTGGGGTCGTCCCCACCATTGACCCTCATTATAGCCGAGGGTTGTTTTTACGAAATTAATGGTTTTTAAGTTCTCCCTCGTCTTTCTTGAGGGCAAAGGCGGGGTCGTACCCACCATTGACCCTCATTATAGTCGAGGGTTGCTTTTACCAATTTAATGGTTTTTAATCAAGTCCTCCCTCGTCTTTCTTGAGGGCAAAGGTGGGGTCGTCCCCACCATTGACCCTCATTATAGCCGAGGGTTGCTCCCCAAAGATGATCCCAGACATACTAGAGCTGACAAACACAAAATGAGAGGAAACACTAATATTTCTCATTAACATTCCAAGTGTTCTGTTGGAGCAACACCCATTACAATTATGGTCCATCGGGACATTACAACACTACTGATAGTATTTCTTCAAATGATCTGCATTCCAGGGGTTGGAAAAGGGTTCCCCTTCTAGGTTTTCTAGTCTATAGGTTCCAGGGACAACTTCATCGATGATCGCATATGGGCCATGCCAATTCGGGTGGAGCTTGTTGGGATTTTGCCAAGTCTTTTTGAGGACTAAGTCCCCCAATGCAATTGGTCTCTGCTTCACCCTCTGATTGTAAAACCTTGCAGTCCTCTGCTGGTAGGCGGCTTGCCTTATCTCGGCGTCTTCCCTCCTTTCCTCCATCAGGTATAAGTCACGTCTCCTCTCTTTCGTATTTCTCTGGGGGCCATACATTTGGACCCTATGAGTAGGAAACCCAATCTCGGTGGGGATGACGGCTTCTGAGCCATAAGCTAGCATGGACGGGGTTTCTCCGGTAGAGGTCTTTACTGTCGTCCTGTAGGCCCATAGTACGGCATATAACTCCTCAACCCATCTTCCTTTTGCCTCCTCAAGTCTCTTCTTGATCCCGTCTAGGATCGTCCTGTTCGTGACTTTTGTTTGACCATTAGCCTGAGGTCGGCCTGGGGTAGAGAAGAATTGTTTGATACTCACCATTTCACACTAATTCTCGAGAGATGTATTCTTGAATTGAGTCCCATTATTCGAGATGAGGGTGTTGGGGAGGACATATCTGCATATGATATTTTTTCAGATGAACTGGAAGGTCTTCTTCTAGGTAATCGTGACCATCGGCTCTGCCTCCACCCATTTTGAAAAATAGTCAATGGCCACGATGAGGAATCGATAGTTATTGATGGCCCTAGGCAAGGGGCCTACTAGGTCGATCCCCCATACTGCAAATGGCCATATGGATGTAATGGAGGTAAGAGGCTGATGAGGCTGGTGTGGGATGGTGGCAAATCTTGGACATTTGTCACACTTTTTTACATATGCCATGGCATCTTTCCCTAAGGTTGACCACCAGTACCCTTGGGTGATCACCCTCTTTGCTAAAGAACTGCCCCCAATGTGGCTTGAACATGACCCCTCATGCACATCTCGCAAAATGCGTGGGACTTCAGATGGGTGTACACACCTAAGTAAGGGGAGAAAAAACCCTTTTTGTACAAGGTGTCTCCGATGACAGTGAATTTTGCAGCTCTGTATCTCAGCTTCTTCCTTTCTTTCCTTGCTTCTGGAATCTCCCCCTTTTTAATGTATCTGATCAGAGGGTCCATCCATGAAGCTTCATTAGAAACATTCAGGCAATTGCTAAGTGTTCCCTCAGCATCTTCAATAGTTGGTCGAAGCAAAATTTCCACTGGGACTGTCCTCCTGATATCTGTCCTAGTTGCAGAGGCCAGCCTGGCAAGTGCATCGACTCGGCCATTGTCATGCCTAGGTATCCTCTTCAATTTCACTTATCTGAAGCTCTTCAGTAATGACATTACTTTCTCAAGGTACTTGGCCATCCTCTCATCCTTGGCCTCGTAGGCTCCTAGTATCTGATTCACTACTAGCCTCGAATTACTATGGACCAGAATCTGGCCGACACTAAGAGACTTGGACAAGGAGAGGCCTGCTATTAAGGCCTCATATTCAGACTCGTTGTTGGAGGCTTTAAAGTTAAACCTCAAGGCGTACTCAATGTATGTGCCATCGGGTGCTGATACTATCAATCCAGCTCCACTTCCGCTGTCGCAGGAGGACCCGTCAACGAAGAGGCTCCACACAGTCTTTTCCTCTGAGAAATTTCCCTCGGTGAGGGATCCCTCTCTAAAGAGGTATCTTCCCTCTTCGTTTTCAGCCACTTTCCTTCTAGCGGTGCTTGTCTCAGCCTTTTCTGCAGGTGTGTCGGCGAGCCTGTCTTGTTAGGTATCTGTCTTCCCGAGGCTCTCACCCTCAGCTTCATCATCTTCCCAAGTAAACTCGGCCACAAAATCTTCCAATGCTTTCCCCTTAATGGCCGTCCTAGGTTGATATACAATGTCAAACTCCCCCAGCTCTATAGCGTAGGCCATTAACTTGCTTAATTTTTCTAGCTTGTGTAGGACCTGCCTAAGAGGAGAGTCAGTGAGGATGACCATTGTATGGGACTGGAAGTATGGATTTATCTTCCTTGAGGCATGGATCAAGGCATAGGCCAACTTCTCCATCCTTGGGTATCTTTGCTCATCCTCCTAGAGTGCCTTACTGTTGATGTACACAGGCTTCTGTACCCCGTCTTCGTCTCTCATAATGGCTGTACTGATGGCTGATTCTGAGAAAGCTAAGTACACATGTAGTTGTTCGCCCTGCACTGGTCGGGACAACAACAAGGGAGACCCTAAGTATGACTTTAACTCCTTAAAAGCCTCATCACACTCTTCACTCCATTAGGTGTTCGTGCCTCTTACGAGGCCATTGTATGGCTATTTTATGTTTTCACCCTTAAAGGTCTGTTTCATAGCCTAATTATAACAGTTTGCAAATTTTCATCGTGTTCTCAAATTGGATGTTCCTTGAATATGCGATTGGTTCCTTGGGTTACGCTGGTCCCATGCAGGATGTTCATGCCTCTTACCGGACCGTTTTGTGCCTGTTTTATGTTTTCACCCTTTAACGGCATGGTTTTAAGCCTTAGCCTTACAGTTTGTAAATTTTTATCGTGTTCTCAAACCAAGAGTCCTGTGACTATGCGATCGGTTCTTGAGAGCTACATTGGTCAACTGCGAGGTGTTCATGCCTCTTACAAAGCCATTTTGTGGTTGTTTTACGTTTTCATCCTTTGACGACATGTTTTTAAGATTAGTCTACTAATTTGCAAACTTTTGTTGTGTTCTCAAACCGGGTGTTTCGTGACTACGCGATTGGTTCCTTGGGTTACATTGGTCCCATTCCTGGTGTTCGTACCTCTAACGGGGCCATTTTTTTTAGTTGTTTTATGCTTTCACCCTTTGACCGCACTTTTTTACCTAAGTCTTATAATTTACAAATTTTCACTGTGTTATGAAATCGGGAGTCCTGTGACTATGCGATCGGTTCCTATGGGTTACATTTGTCCCATACGGGGTGTTCGTGCCTCTTACGAGGTTGTTTTACGTTTTCACCCTCTAACGACATGCTTTTAAGCTTAAGTCAAACAGTTTGCAAATTTTTGGCGCGTTCTCAAACCCGGTGTTCCGTGACTATGCGATCGGTTCCATGGGTTACATTGGTCCCGTGTATGGTGTACGTGCCTCTAACGGGGCCATTTTTTGGTTATTTTCCATTCTCACCTTTTGATGACATTTTTAAGGCCTGAGTCTTACAGTTTAAAATTTTCATCGTGTTCTCAAACTGAGAGTCCTTTGACTATGCGATCGGTTCCTGTGGGTTACATTTGTCCCTTGTCGGGTGTTCATGCCTCTTACAGGGCCATTATGTGGTTGTTTAACAATTTCAACCTTTGACGACATGTGTTTAAGCCTAAGTCTAACAATTTACAAATTTTCATCTTGTTGTCAAACTGGGACTCCCGTGACTTTGCATTTGGTTCTTGTGTGTTACATTGGTCCCGTGAGGGGTGTCTGTGCCACTTACGAGGCCATTTTGTGATTGTTTCACATTTTAACCCTTTGACGACATGCTTTAAGCTTATGTCTAACTGTTTACAAATTATTATCATGTTATCAAATTGGGAGTTTTGAAATGACGTGATCGATTTGAATGGATTACGTTGGTCCCCTACGAGTTGTTCGTGCCTCTTATGGAGCCGTTTTTTGACTGTTTTACGTTTTCACCATTTGACGGCCTATTTTTAATCTTAGGTCTAACTATTTGCAAATTTTTATCGCGTTACCAAACCGGGAGTTTTGTGACTACGCGATCGATTCTTATGGGTTACATTGGTCCCGTGAGGGCTGTTCGTGCCTCTTATGGGCCGTTTAGGGTTTGTTTTACGTTTTAAACATTTGACAACCTATTTTTAAACTTAAGTCTAACAGTTTGTAAATTTTCATCGTGCTCTCAAATCAGCTACCCTGTGACTATGCGATCGGTTCCTACGAGTTCCATTGAACCCGTGCGAGGTGGTCTTGCCTCTTGCGGGTCTCTTTTGTTGCAATATAACATTTTCACCCTTTGACGACATCTTTTTAAACCTAAGTCTAATATTATGCAAATTTTCATCGTGTTCTCAAACTAGGAGTCACGTGACTACATAATCAGTTCCTGCGGGTTACATTGGTCCCATGCAAGGTGTTCGTGCCTCTTATGAGACCGTTTTATGGTTGTTTTATGTTTTCACCCTTTGATGACCTGTTTTTAAGTCTAAGTCTAAGAGTAAATTTTCGTCGTGTTCTCATATCAGGTGTTCTGTGATTATGCAATCAGTTCCTTGCGTTTCATTTGTACCGTGTGGGGTGTTTGTCCCTCTTACAGGGAAGCCGTTTTATGACTATTTTACATTTTTATCCTTTGACGGTATATTTTTAAGTCTAAGCCTAACAGTTTGCAAATTTTCTTTGTGTTCTCATATCGAGAGTCCCGTGACAGTGCAGTCGATTCCTGTGGATAACATTGGTCCCGTGCAGGGTGTTCGTGCCTCTTACGAGGCCATTTTCTGACTATTTTACATGTTCACCCTTTGACAACATGTTTTTAATCCTAAGTCTAATAGCTTGCAAATTTTCATCGTGTTCTCGAATGAGGAATTCCGTGACTACGCGATCAATTCCTATGGATTACATTGGTCACGTACTGGTTGTTTGTTCCTCTTATGGGGTCGTTTTGTGTCTATTTTATGTTCACTTTTTGACAGCATTTTTTTAAGCCTAAGACTAACAATTTATAATTTTTCATCGTGTTCTTAAATCGAGGATCCCTTGACTATGAGGTCAAATCCTACGGATTACATTGGTCTCGTGCGAGGTGTACGTACCTGTTAACAGGCCATTTAGTTATTATTTTACATTTTTACCCCCTGACGGTATGTTTTCATTGTGTTCTCAAATCGGGTGTCCAGTGACTACACAGGCAGTTCCTGCAGGCTACATTGGTCCGTGCGTGGTGTTCGTGCCTCTTACGGGTATGCTTTGCGGCTATATAACATTTTCACCCTTTGACGACATCTTTTTAAACCTAAGTCTAATAGTTGACAAATTTTCGTCGTGTTCTCAAATTGGGAGTCCTGTGACTACACGGTCAAATCCTACGAGTTACGTTGGTCCCGTGTGAGTTATTTGTGCCTCTTATGGGCCGTTTTCTGGCTATTTTATGTTTTCGTCCGTTGACGGCATGTTTTTTAGCCTTAGTCTAACAGTTTGTAAATATTTGTTGTGTTCTCAAATCGGTAGTCGCATGACTACGCGATATGTTCTCATGGGTTACATTGATCCCGTGTGAGGTGTTCGTGCCTCTTACGGGGTCGCTTCATGGCTATTTTATATTTTCACCCTTAAATGGCCTGTTTTTAATCCTAAATCTATTAGTTCACAAATTTTCTTCGTGTTCTCAAACTGGGTGTTCCGTGACTATGCGATCAGTTCTTTAAGTTACATTGGTCCCAAGCAGGGTGTTCATGACTCTTACCTGCCCGTTTTGTGGATGTTTTACCTTTTCACCCTTTAACGGCATATTTTTAAGCCTATGTCTAATAGTTTATAATTTTTTGTCGTGTTCACAAACCAGGAGTCCCGTGACTATGCAATCGATTCTTGTTGGTTACATTGGTCCTGTGCGGGGTGTTCGTGCCTCTTACGGGGGTGTTTTGTGACTATTTTACATTTTATCCATTTGACGACATGTTTTTAAGCCTAATTCTAATAGTTTGCAAATTTCATCGTGTTCTCAAATTAGGAGTTCCTTGACTATGCAGTTGGTTCCTGGGGGTTACCTTTTTCCCGTGTGAGGTGTTCGTGCCTCTTACATGATCGTTTTGTGGTTGTTTTATGTTTTCACCCTCTGATGGCATGTTTTTATGTCTTAGTCTAACAATTTGTAAGTTTTCATCGTGTTCTTAAACCGGGAGTCCTGTGAGTATGTTGTCGGTTCCTTCACATTACATTGGTCCTGTGCGAGTTGTTCGTGCCTCTTGCAGGGCCGTTTTCTCTCTATTTCACGTTTTCACCCTTTGACAACATGTCTTTTAGCCTAAGTCTAATAGTTTGTAAATTTTTGTCGTGTTTCAAATCGAGAGTCCAATGACTACGTGATTGATTCTTGCGAGTTTCATTGATCCCGTGCGGGGTGTTCATGCCTCTTACGGGGTTGATTTGTGGTTATTTTATGTTTTCACCCTTTTATGGCTTGTTTTTAAGCCTAAGTGTAACAATATACAAATTTTCTTTATGTTTGCAAATCGGGTGTTTCGTTACTACGGGATCATTTCCTTGGGCCCATGTGGGGTGTCCGTGCCTCTTACGGGGCCGTTTTATGACTATTTTATATTTTTTAGACTGAGTGTAACGGTTTATAAGTTTTCATCGTGTTCTCAAATCGGGAGTCCCGTGACTATGAGGTCGATTCCTGTGGGTTACATTGGTCCCATGCGGGGTGTGACTATTTTATTATGAACGAATAAATTATAAATGATAAATTACAAGGCATAAGCTCATGCGAAAGCTTAGGATATCATATGCGTGGGGTATGAGATAGCGTATGGTGACTTAGAGATTTTGAGAGGCTAGCTAGGCTTGGTAGCATAACTAGGGTGTTTAAAATACATGCATTAGGTGTACACTGTTAGATGAGAGGCCAGGGTATCCCTTATGAGTGCGACACCAGTTTTAATATAGAGAATATCATATTGTAAATATTAAAGTATTTTAAACACTTGTTAAATATTTTCAAAACATTTTTGGCTCTGACCCGCTTGAAAATATTTTAAAAACCTTTTAGGTGTCCAGACACAGGGATGCCTAGATGATATTATTCCTTCGAGTTAGATGATATTGCAGCAGCTATAGATGCTAGTAGGGATTGTCTAGATGTTTCTATCCTTATTATCTAGATATGAGGTATTGTGAGTTATATTCAGGCATATTGCCCAACTGCTGTCATTTATTTTATTTTTATTTTTCCACATTTTCGCTTATGCATATTCGATATGGTTGTATTAATGTTTTACCGAGAGTTATTGGTTATTGTTTTATTCATTTAATGTTTATATTAATTGTGTGGATGGATTTACTGTGTGTTTAAGTTAATAAGACCAGAAAGTTTAAAATTTGACATCGGCCCTAATATGTTATTAGTAATTAATTTGGATTTTTGAGAGTGATGCTGAGAATGATCCATATGAGAATCCTGTTTTATTTTGATAAAGGATTGATCAGTCGAGATTAAAATAGGTGGGGTGTCACGGATGGTATCAGAGCATCAGGTTCTAGTGTTCTTAGAAATCTATGCGGGCGTACTACGTTTTCAGCGTTGCTTTTCATTTGATATAGAGCCTTATGCTTAGTATTGTTGATTCTTATGGTGAGATTTCGTTCTCCTTCTATAATGTCTAATTATATAGAATATTATATACATTTGGGTGTGCTTCATTTGCCTAACAACAAAGGATGGAAGATGAGGGCCGTTAGGAGGATGACAATAAGCAGGGATCAGTTGGAGTTGTAGAATAATTTTCGAGATGATGACCGTAGTCGAGGTCACCCCTATTATTTAACAGTATACAAATTTTCATCGTGTTCTCAAATGGGGAGTTTCGTGAGTACGCGGTCGATTCCTGTGGGTTACATTGGTCCTGTGCTAGCTATTCATGCCTCTTATAGGGCTGTTTTGTGATTATTTTACGTTTTCACCCTTTGACGGCATGTCTTTAAGCCTAAGTCTAGCAGTTTGAAAATTTTCATCGTGTTCTCAAATCGGGTGTTCCGTGACTACGCGATCGATTCCTTGGGTTACATTGGTCATGTGAGAGGTGTTCGTGCCTCTTATAGTTCGTTTTGTGGTTGTTTTACGTTTCAAACCTTTAACGACATGTTTTTAAGCCTTAGTCTAATAGTTTACAAATTTTTATCGTGTTCTCAAACAGGGAATCCCATGAATACGCATTCTGTTTTTTTGGGTTACGTTGATCCCGCGCGGGGTGTTTGTGCCTCTTACAGGGCCATTTTGTGACTATTTTACATTTTTACCTTTTGATTGCATGTTTTTAAGCCTAAGTCTAACAGTATACAAATTTTCATTATGTTCTCAAACAGGTAGTTCTGTGACTACACGATCGATTCCTGCGGGTAACATTGGTCTCGTGCTGACTATTCATGCCTCTTATGCGGCCATTTTATGGTTGTTTTACGTTTTCACCCTCTAACTTTATGTTTTTAGGCCTTAGTCTAATAGTTTGTAAGTTTTCAGCGTGTTCTCAAATCGGGAGTCCCGTGGCTACATGGTCGGTGCTAGGGATTAACATTGGTCACATACGAGTTGTTTGTACCTCTTACAGGGTCGCTTTATGGCTATTTTATGTTTTCACCCCTTGACAATATATTTTTAAGCCTAAGTCTAATAGTTTCTAATTTTCATCGTGTTCTCAAACCTGGTGTTTCGTGACTACGCGATTAGTTCCTTGGGTTACATTAGTCCTGTGAGGGGTGTTCGTGCCTCTTACGGTGCCGTTTTATGGTTGTTTTACATTTTTACCCTTTGACGACATATTTTTAAACCTTAGTCTAACAGTTTACATATTTTTGTCGTGTTCTCATACCGGGTGTCCCCTGACTACGTGGTCAGTTCTTGTGGGTTACATTGGTCCCATGCGAGGTGGTCGTACCTCTTACGGGGACGTTTTGTGATTATTTTACATTTTTACCTTTTGACGGTAAGTTTTTAAGACTAAGTCTAACAGTATACAAATTTTCATTTTGTTCTCAAACGGGTAGTTCCGTGACTATGCGATCAATTCTTGTGGGTTACATTGGTCCTGTGCTAGCTGTTAGTGCGTCTTATGGGGCCGTTTTATGTTTTCACCATTTGACAACATGGTTTTAAGCCTGAGTATAACAATTTGCAAATTTTTATCGTGTTCTCAAATTGGGAGTCCGGTGACTATGCGATCAATTCTTGTGGGTTAGATTGGTCCCGTGCGAGGTGTTCATGCCTCTTAAGGGCCATTTTGTGGTTGTTTTATGTCTTCACCCTCTAACGACATGTTTTTAAGCTTTAGTCTAACAGTTTGTTAGTTTTCATCGTGTTCTCAAACCGGGAGTCACATGACTATGCGATCGGTTCTTGGGAGTAATATTGGTCCCGTGCGAGGTGTTCGTGCCCCTTACAGGGCCGTTTTTTGGTTGTTTTATGTATTCACCCATTGACGTCATGGTTTTAAGCGTATGTCTAACAGTTTGCAAATTTTCATCATGTTCTCAAATGGGGAGTCCCGTGACTATAAGGTCAGTTCCTTAGGTTGCATTGGTCCCTCGCGAGGTGTTCGTGCCTCTTATAGGGCCCTTTTTTACCTATTTTTCATTTTCACAATTTGACGTCATGTTTTTAAGTCTGAGTCTAATCGTATGCAAATTTTCTTGGTGTTCACAAACCGGGTGTTCTATTACTACGCGATTGGTTGCTTGGGTTAAACTAGTCCCGTGTGGGATTTCGTGCCTCTTACGGGGCCGTTTTGTGACTATTGTATGTTTTTAGGCCTCAATTAATAGTTTGTAAGTTTTCATCGTGTTTTCAAATCAGGAGTCTCGTGACTACATGGCCGGTTCATGTGGGTTACATTGGTCCCATGCGTGGTGTTAGTGCCTCTTACGAGGTGGTTTTGTGGTTGTTTTACATTTTCACCCTCTGACGGCACATTTTTAAGTCTTAGTCTAACAATTTGCATACTTTCGTCCTATTCTTAAATCGTAACTCCCGTGACTACGTGGTCGGTTCTTGTGAATTACATTGGTCTTGTGCAGGAGGTTCATGCCTCTGACGGGGCCGTTTTGTGACTATTTTACATGTTTACCCTTTGACGGCATGTTTTTAAGCCTAATTCTATTAGTCTACAAATTTTAATCGTCTTCTCAAACAGGGAGTTTCATGACTACGAGATCGATTCCTACGAGTTACATTGGTCCCGTGCTGGCTGTTCGTGCCTCTTATGCGGCCGTTTTGTGGCTTTTTTACATTTTCATCATTTGAAGTCATGTTTTTAATCTTAAGTCTGACAATTTGGAAATTTTCATTGTGTTCTCAAATTGGGGGTCCCGTGAAAATGCGGTCAGTTCCTGAAGGTTACATTGGTCCCATGTTAGGTGTGCGTGCCTCTTACGGGGCCATTTTATGGTTGTTTTACATTTTAACCCTCTTACGTCATGTTTTTAAGCTTTTATCTAACATTTTGTAAGTTTTCGTTGTGTTCTCAAATTAAGAATCCCGTGACTATGCAGTTGGTTCTTAGGAGTTACATTGGTCCCATGCAAGATGTTCGTGCCTCTTACAATGCCGTTTTGTGGATGTTTAATGTTTTCACCCTTTAACAATATGTTTTTAAGTCTAAGTTTAACAGTATAAAATTTTTCATCTTGTTCTCAAACAGGTAGTTCCGTGACTACGCAATCGATTCCTCCGGGTTACATTGGTAACATACTGGATATTCTTGCCTCTTATAAGGCCGTTTTTGTAGTTATTTTATGTTTTCAACCTTTGATGGAATATTTTTAAGCCTTAGTTTGACAGTTTGTAAGTTTTCGTCGAGTTCTGAAATCGAAAATCTCGTGACTACATTGTCGATGCTTTGGGAGTTACATTGGTCTCGCGCAAGGTGTTCGTGCCACTTACAAGGCCTTTTTTTGGCTCTTTTCATTTTCACCCTTTGATAGCATGTTTTTAAGCCTAAATCTAACAGTATGCAAATTTTCATCGTGTTCTCAAATTAGGAGACTCGTGACTATGCGGCCGGTTCATATGAGTTACATTTGTCCCTTGCGACGTGTCCGTGCCTCTTATAGGGACTTTTTTGACTTTTTTTATTTTCACCCTTTGACGGCATATTTTTAAGCCTAAGTCTAACAGTATCTAAATTTTTGTCGTGTTCTCAAATTAGGTGTTTCGTAAATGAGCGATCGGTTCCTTGGGTAACGTTGGTCCCATACGGGGTGTTCGTGCCTCATATATGGCAGTTTTGTGACTGTTTTTAGTTTTCACCCTTTGATGGCATATTTTAAAGCCTAAGTCTATCAATTTATAAATTTTTGTCGTGTTCTCAAATTGGGAGTCCCATGACTACACCATTGGTTCCTGCAGATTACATTGGTCCCAAGCGGGGTGTTCGTGCCTCTAACGAGGCCGTTTTGTGGTTATTTTACATTTTTACCCTTTGACGGCACGTTTTTAAGCCTAAGTCTAATGGTTTGCAAATTTTCATCGTGTTTTTAAATGGAGAGGCCTGTGACTACGTAATCGATTCCTGCGGGTTACATTGGTCCCTTGATGGCTATTCATGCCTCTTATAGGGCCGTTTTATGGTTGTTTTATGTTTTTACCATCTGACGGCATATTTTAAAGCCCAAGTCTAACAATTTATAAATTTTAATAGTGTTCTCAAATCGGGAGCCCCGCGACTATGCGGTCTATTACCGCGGGTTACATTGTTCCCCTGCGAGGTGTTCGTGCCTCTTACGGGGACATTTGGTGGTTGTTTTATGTTTTCACCCTTTGACGTCATGTTTTTAAGCCTTTGTCTAACATTTTGTAAGTTTTCATCGTGTTCTTAAAACGGGAGTTCTGTGACTACGAAGTCGGTTCTTGGGAGTTACATTATTCCCGTGCGAGGTTTTCATGCCTCTTATAGGCCATTTTGTGGTTATTTTATGTTTTCACGATTTTAATGGCATGTTTTCAAGCCTAAGTCCTAATAGTTTGCAAATTTCCATCGTGTTCTCAAATTGGGTGTTCCGTGACTACGCGGTCGGTTCCTTAGATGTTCGTGCTTCTAATGTGGCCATTTTGTGGCTATTTTATGTTTTCACGCTTTGACGTCATGTTTGTAAACTTAAGTCTTATAATTTACAAATTTACATCATGTTCTCAAACTAGCAGTCCTCTGACTACGCGTTCGATTCCTACGGGTTACATTTGTCCCATGCAGGGTGTTCGTGCCTCTCACGGGGCTGTTTTGTGGTTGTTTTACGTTTTCACCCTTTTACGGCATTTTTTAAGCCTAAGTTTAACAGTTTACAAATTTTCAATGCGTTCGGATCCTTTGGATTACATTTTTCCCGTGTAGGGTGTTGCTGCCACTTATGGGTCAGTTTTATGGTTTTTTTTTATGTTTTCACACTTTGACGGCATGGTTTTAAACCTAAGTCTTACAGTTTAAATTTTTTTGTCATATTCTCAAATCGGGAGACCCGTGACTACGGTCAAATCCTGCGGGTTACATTGGTCCCATACGATTTGTCCACCCCCTGACGTTATGTTTTTAAGCCTTAGTCTAACAGTTTGTATGTTTTCATCGGGTTCTCAAACCGGGAGTCCCGTTACTACACGATCGATTCTTGGGAGTTACATTGGTCCCGTGCGTGGTGTTTGCACATCTTACAGGGCTATTTTGTGGCTGTTTTATTCTTTCACCCTTTTACGATATGTTTTTAAGCCTAAGTCTAATAGTTTACAAATTTTTGTTCTGTTCTCGAACCGCGTGTTCTGTGACTACGTGATTTGTTCCTTGGTTTACATTGGTCCTGTGAGTGGTGTTCGTGCTTCTAACGGGGCCATTTTGTGACTGTTTTACATTTTCACCATTTGACAACATGTTTTTAAGGCATGGTCTAATATGTTTTAAAAAATTTCATCATGTTCTCAAACTGGGAGTCCCTTGACTATACGGTCGGTTATTATGGGTTACATTTGGTCCCATGCGGGGTGTTCGTGCCTCTTACAGGGCCGTTTTGTGACTATTTTACATTTTTACCTTTGATGACATGGTTTTAATCCTAAGTCGAACATTATACAAATTTTTATTGTGTTCTCAAACTGGTAGTTCCATGACTACGCGATCCCTTCCTCCAGGTTAAATTGGTCCCGTACTGGCTATTTGTGTCTCTTATGGGGCCATTTTGTTACTTATTTATGTTTTCACCAGTTAGCGGCATGATTTTAAGCCTTAGTCGAAAAGTTTAAAAAATTTCGTCATGTTCTCAAATCGGAAGTCCCGTAACTACCGATCGGTTCCAGCAGGTTAAATTAGTCCCATGCGAGGTGTTCGTGCCTCTTATGGGACTGTTTTGTGGCTATTTTAGGTTTTCACCCTATGATGGCATGTTTTTACGCCTTAGTCTAATAGTTTGTATTCATCGTGTTCTTGAATCGAGAGTCCCTTGACTACACATTCGGTTCTTGGGAGTTACACTGGTCCCATGTGAAGTGTTCGTGACTCTTACGAGGCCTTTTTTTGGCTATTTTATGCTTTCACCCATTGATAGCATGTTTTTAAGCATAAATCTAATAGTTTGCAAATTTTTATCTTGTTCTCAAATCGTGTATCCCGTGACTATGCAGTCAGTTCTTGTGAGTTACATATGTCCCGTGCGAGGTGTTCGTGTCTCTCACAAGTCCTTTTTTGGATTTTTTCATTCTCTCCCTTTGACGACATGATTGTAAACCTAAGTCTAATGGTATGAAAATTTTCATCGTGTTCTCAAACTGGGTGTTTAGTGACTAAGAGATTGGTTCCTTGGATTACATTGGTCCCGCATGGGGTGTTCGTGCCTCTTACGGGGCCTTTTTTGGCTGTTTTATGTTTTTACCCTTTGATGACATGGTTTTAAGTTTAAGGCTAATAATTTATAAATTTTCTTCGATTTCCTAAAGCGGTTGTCCCGTGACTACGCCATCAGTTCCTGCAGTTTACATGGGTTCGGTGCGGGGTGTTCGTGCCTCTTACGGGGCCTTTTTTGATTATTTTATATTTTTACCCTTTGACGACAAGTTTTTAAGCCTAAGTCTAAAAATTTATAAATTTTCATCGTGTTCTTAAATCGGGAGCCCGTGACCATGCGGTCGGTTCCTGTGGGATACATTGGTCCCCTACGGGGTGTTCGTGCCTCTTATGGGGCCATTTTATGATTATTTTACGTCTTCACCCTCTGACGTCCTGTTTTTAAGTCTTAGTCTAATAGTTTGTAAGTTTTCATCGTGTTCTCCAATCAGGAGTCGTGTGACTACACGATCGGTTCTTGGGAGTTACATTGGCCCCGTGCGAGGTGTTCATGCCTTTTACAGGGATATTTTGTAGCTCTTTTACGTTTTCACCCTTTGACGGTATGTTTTAAAGCCCAAGTCTAATAGTTTGAAAATTTTCATCGTGTTCTCAAACCGGGTGTTCTGTGACTATGAGATCGGTTCTTTGGGTTACATTGGTCGCGTGAGGGGTGTTCGTGCCACTTACGAGGCCGTTTTGTGACTGTTTTATGTTCTCACCCTTAGACGACTTGTTTTTAAACCTCAGTCTAACAATTTACAAATTTTCATTGTGTTCTCAAATCGGGAGTCTCGTGACTACGCGATCGGTTCTTGTGGGTTACATTGGTCCCATGCAGGGTGTTCGTGCAACTTACGGGGCCATTTTATGACTATTTTATATTTTTACCATTTGACGACATGTTTTAAAGCTTAAGTCTAATAGTATACAATTTTTCATCGTGTTCTCAAACGAGGACATCCGTGATTACTTGGTCGATTCTTGCGAGTTAGATTGGTTCCGTGTTGGGTGTTCGAGCCTCTTATAGGGCCATTTTGTGGTTGTTTTACGTTTTCACCATTTGACGACATATTTTTAAGCCTAAGTCTAACAGTTTGTAAATTTTCATCGTGTTCTCAAATCACGAGTCCTATGACTATGTGGTCGAATCCTGCGGGTTACATTGGTCCCGTGTGAGGTGTTCATGCCTCTTATGGGGTTATTTTGTGGCTATTTTGAATTTTTCCCCTTTGATAGCATGTTTTTACGGCTTAGTCTAACAATTTGTAAGTTTTATTCGTGCTCTCAAACCAAGAGTATCGTGACTAGGCGATCGATTGTTGGGAGTTACATTAGTTCGGTCTGAGGTGGTCATGCCTCTTACGAGGCTATTTTTAGTAGTTTTTTTTATGTTTTCACCCTTTGATGGCATGTTTTTAAGCCTACGTCTAACAATATACAAATTTTTATTGTGTTCTCAAACGGGTAGTTCCGCGACTACGGGATCGATTCCTGCGGGTTACACTGGCCTCGTGTTGGCTGTTTATGCCTCTTATGGGATCGTTTTGTGGTTGTTTTATGCTTTCACCCTTTGACGGCATGTTTTTAAGCCTAAGTCTAACAGTTTACAAATTTTCATCGTGCTCTTAATCTGAGTGTTCTGTGACTACGCGATTACTACTTGGGTTACATTGGTCCCATGAGGGGTGTTCGTGCCACTTACGGGGTCATTTTGTGGATATTTAACATTTTCACCCTTTGATGGCATGTTTTAAGCCTAAGTATAATAGTTTGCAAATTTTTGTCGTATTCATAAATTGAGAGTCCCGTGATAATGCAGTTGGTTCCTCCAGGTTACATTGATCCCGTGCGAGGATTTCGTGCCTCTTATGGGGACATTTTGTTGATGGTTCATGTTATTACCCTCTGACGGCATGTTTTTAAGCCTTAGTGTAACAATTTGTATGTTTTCGTTGTGTTCTCAAACCGAGAGTCTTGTGACTATGCGATCGGTTATTAGGAGTTACATTGGTTCCGTTCGAGGTGTTTGTGCCTCTTACAGGGCCATTTTTGGCTGTTTTATATTTTCACTGTTTGACTGCATGTTTTTAAGACGAAGTTTAATAGTTTGTAAATTTTCATTGTGTTCTCAAATCGGGAGTCCCATGACTATGCGGTCTGTTCGAGTGAGTTACATTTGTTTGTGTTAGGTGTTTGTGCCTCTTATATGGCCCTTTTTTGGTATTTCCATTTTTCACCCTTTTAAGGAATGTTTTTAAGCCTACGTCTAATAGTATGCAAATTTTCATCGTGATCTCAAACCGGGTGTTTATCACGAAGTGATCGGTTCCTTGGGTTACATTTGTCCCATGCGGGGTGTTCATGCCTTTAACGGGGCCGTTTTGTGGGTGTTTTATTTTTTCACCCTTTGACGGCATGTTTTTAAGCCTAAGTTTAATAATTTACACATTTTCATCGTGTTCTCAAATCGGGAGTCTCGTGACTACGCCATCGGTTCCTGTGGGTTACATTGGTCCCGTGAGCGGTGTTCATGCCTCTACGGGGCCGTTTTGTGGCTATTATACATTTTTACCCTTTGATGGCATGTCTTTAAGCCTAAGTATGACAATTTACAAATTTTCATCTTGTTCTCAAACCGTGAGTCCTGGGACCATGCAGTCAGTTCCTGTGGGTTACATTGGTCTCGTGCAGGGTGCCTGTGCCTTTTACGAGGCCATTTTGTGACTGTTTTACGTTTTCATCCTTTGACAACATGTTTTAAGCCTAATTCTAATAGTTAGCAAATTTTCTTCGTGTTCTCAAACGGTGAGTTCCGTGATAATGCAATCGATTTGTGTGGGTTACATTGATCCCGTGATGGTTTTTCGTGCCTCTTATGGGGCCGTTTTGTGGTTGTTTTATATTTTCACCATTTGACGACATATTTTTAAGACTAAGTCTAACAGTTTGCAAATTTTCATCATGTTCTCAAATCGGGAGTCCCGTGACTATGCGATCGGTTCCTATTGGTTACATTGGTCCCGTGCGAGGTCTTCGTGCCTCTCATGGGGCCATTTTGTGGTTGTTGAATGTTTTTACCCTCTTACGACATGTTTTTAAGCTTTAGTCTAACAGCATGTAAGTTTTTATCGTGTTCTCGAACTCGGAGTTACGTGACTACAAGGTCGGTTCTTGGGAATTACATTAGTCCCGTGAGAGGTGTCCATGCCTCTAACAGGGCCGTTTTGTGGCTATTTTACATCTTCACCCTTTGACGGCATGTTTTTAATCCGAAATCTAACAGTTTGTAAATCTTCATCGTGTTCTCAAATCTGGAGTCCCATAACTATGCGTTCGGTTCCTATGCATTACGTTGGTCTCGTGCAAGGTGTTTATGCCTTTTACGGGAATATTTTGTTGTTGTCTTACATTATCACCCTCTGACGGAAATTTTTAAGCCTTAGTCGAATAGTTTGTAAGTTTTCATCGTGTTCTCCAAATGGGAGTCCCGTGACTATGCTGTCAGTTCTTGGGAGTTACATTGGTCCGGTGCAAAGTATTCGTGCCTCTTACAAGGCCATTTTATGGATGTTTTACGTTTTCTCCCATTGGCGACATGTTTTGAAGGCAACGCCTAACAATTTGCAAATTTTTATCGTGTTCTCAAATCGAGTGTTTCGTGACTACACGATCGGTTCCTTGGGTTACATTGGTCCCGATCATGGTGTTCTTACGAGGCCAATTGTGGTTGATTTAGAATTTCACCCTTTAACAGTATGGTTTAAAGCCTACGTCTAATAGTTTATAAATTTTTATCGTGATCTTAAATAGGGAGTCCTGGGGCTACGCTGTTAGTTCCTGCGAGTTACATTTGTCCCGTGCGAGGTGTGCGTGCCTCTTATGGGGACATTTTTGGGATGTTTTATATTTGTACCCTTTGATGGCATGTTTTTAAGCCTAAGTCTATCAGTTTGCAAATTTTCATCGTGTTCTCACACTAGGAGTCTCATGACTACGGGATCGAATTCTGCGAGTTACATTAATCCCATGCGAGGTGGTCGTGCCTGTTACGGGGCTGTTTTATGGTTGTTTTATGTTTTCACCTTTTGACGACATATTTTTTAGCCTACATCTAATAGTTTACAAATTTTTGTCATGTTCTCAAAGCGGGAGTCCCTTGACTATGAGGTCGGTTCTTGTGGGATACATTGGTCTCTTGCGAGGTGTTTGTACCTTGTACGGGGCTATTTTATGGAAATTTTATGCTTTCACCCTTTGACGGCATGTTTTTAAGCCTAAGTCTAACAGTTTTTAAATTTTAAGCGTCTTCTCAAATCGGCGATCGTGGGACTACTCGGTCGATTCCAGTTGGTTACATTGGTCCTGTGTTGGATGTTCGTGCCCCTTACGGGGTCGTTTAATTATTCTTTTACGTTTTCACCCTTTGATGACATGTTTTTATGCCTAAGTCCATCAGTTGACAAATTTTTGGTGTATTCTCAACTCAGGAGTCCCGTGATAACGCGGTCGGTTCCTGTGGGTTACATTTGTCTCGTGCGGGGTGTTCAGGCCTCTTACGAGGCCATTTTGTGACTATTTTACATTTTCAACCTTTAAGGGCATGTTTTTAAGCCTAAGTCTAACAGTTTACAAATCTTCACCGTGTTCTCAAACCGGAGTCCCTTGACTATGCGATTAATTTTACAAGTTACATTGGTCCTGTGCGGGGCGTTCGTGCCTCTTACAAGGCCATTTTCTGTCTGTTTTATGTTTTCACCCTTTGATGGCTTGTTTTTAAGCCTAAAATAGTTTACAAATTTTTGTCGGGTTTTCAAATCGTGAGTTTCGTGACTACGCGATCAATTCATGTGGGGTACATTGGTCGCGTGCGGGTTATTTGTGCCTCTTATGGGGTAGTTTTGTGATTGTATTATGTTTTCAAGATTTGACGGCTGGTTTTTTGGGTTACATTGGTCCCGCGCGAGGTGTTCATGCCTCTTACGGGCCCGTTTTGTGGCTATTTTATGTCTTCACCCTTTGACGATATGTTTTTAATCCTAAGTCTAACAGTTTGCAAATTTTGATCATGTTTTCAAATCGGGAGTCCCGTGACTATGCAGTCAGTTCTTGCTGGTTACATTGGACCCGTATGAGGTGTTCGTGCCTCTTACGACGCTATTTTATATTTGTTTTTGGTTTTCACCCTCTAACGATATTTTTAAGCCTTAGTCTAACAGTTTGTAAGTTTCATCGTGCTCTCAAACTGGGAGTTCGGTGACAATGCGGTCAGTTCTTGGGAGTTACATTGGTCCCGTGCGAGGTGTTCGCGCCTCTTACAGGGCCGTTTTGTGGCTATTTTACATTTTTGACCTTGGACGGCATGTTTTTCAGCCTAAGTATAACACTTTGCAAATTTTCATTGTGTTCTCAAACTAGGTGTTTCGTGACTATGCAATCGGTTCCTTGGTTTAGATTGGTCCTGTGCGTGGTCTTCGTGACCCTTACGAGGCCATTTTGTGGTTGTTTTACGTTTTCACCCTTTAACAGCATATTTTAAAGCCTAAGTCTAACAGTATGTAAATTTTCATTGTGTTCTCTAATCGGGAATCCCGAGACTACACGGTCTATTTCTGCGGGTTACATTTGTCCTCTGCAAGGTGTTCGTGTCTATAATGGGGCTATTTTTGGGATGTTTTACTTATTTACTGTTTCACGGCATGTTTTTAAGCATAAGTCTATCAGTTTGCAAATTTTCATCGTCTTCTCAAATTGGGAGTGTCATGTCTACGCGATCGATTTCTGCGAGTTCATTGATCACATGTGAGGTGTTCGTGCCTCTTACGGGGTCGTTTTGTAGCTGTTTACGTTCTCACCCTTTAATGACATGTTTAAAATCCTAAGTCTAATAGTTTGTAAATTTTCATCGTGTTCTCAAATCGAGAGTCTTGGGCCTACGCAATCAGTTCCCTTGGGTCACATTGGTCTCGTACAAGGTGTCCGTGCCTCTTATGGAGCTGTTTTTGGGATGTTTTACACTTTCACCCTTTGACGACTAGTTTTTAAGCCTAAGTATATCGGTTTGCAAATTTTTTTCGTGTTCTCGAACCGGGAGTCTCATGACTAATGATAAGCACCCAAAAGTGTTTAATTTATGCCCCATATATATGCATTTTAGTCGCTCATTTTTTATTTAAATTGGTCTTATGGTAGTATTTAATTATTTTGCAGGTCAATACGCAGTCGAGGTATTAAATAGTGCTAAATCAAGTAAATTGTGACAAAGTAACGGCCAAATCCGTTAAATGAAGAAATTCAAAGCACTATGAATTTCGAGTCCATTTTTGAGCTTGCACTGATGTGTTCTGATGCCCCGAGCCATTTTTCGTACGAAACCTAAGCTTTAACTGAGCCGTAGCCTTCACCCGAGCCTCGTGTGTGTTTAGTTTGTACTTTTATATATTTTTTATATTTTTAGTCATTTATAGTTTTTAGAATTTATTTTGTGTATATATATATTTTTATATATAATCTTTTTTAGTCATTTATATATTTTTAGGATTCATTTTTGTGTGTAGTTGTATATATTAGAGTCTGTATTATGTGTGAGGATAGTTTTGTCATTTTGTTTTTATATTTTACTTAATGTCATTTTATTTTATTTTTAGGGTCTATATTTTTAGTATTTTATCTTCTGTAAATATTATTCTACATGTGTGTGTCGTATGTCCTTGTCGGTATATATTTAGGTGTGCGTTCAACTAGTTTTTTTAGTTATTTTATTCTATTTGTTTTTAATATTTTTATTTTATCAGTTTAGTTTTATTCTTTTTTTATTCTATTCTACTTGAGTCTTTTATTAATCGTGATTTTATTTTTTAATTGATTTTATTTTTAGTTTTAGTTTAGTTGTAAATATTTACATAGTTTTAATCTTTGGGTACAAATGACACACATATACACCCTATAACATTACATCCCCACACACCCAAGAAAAACCTCTCCCATCTTCCACCTCCACACAATCTCTCTCCTCTCTTACCACCAAACATCCAATTCAACCAATACCCAAACACTAACCCATAACCCATTCTTGAAACCCACCAACTAAATACCCACCTGTTCAATCACCCAAACCCAATATTCCCAAGCTAACCCACTTGCTGAAAATTGTCGGCTAGCTCTACCAAACCCAGACCCAGATTCCGGTGAGATTTAAACCTCTCTGGACGGTGACCTGCTTAAACCAGTCGAAAAAATGATCCTCGATACCCAATTAGTCCAAACACCTCCCATTCAACATCCAACACAATCCGAACCCCGGTTCTTACATACCTCTACCCGATCGGACCCCCAAATAAACCAACCCATAACATCCCGTGCCTATTCCAACTCGGATGCAATCCTAACCAAAACCCATTTCGGTTGGCCAAACCATCTTCATAACCCGAGCCCTGCTACATCGTGAATCCCATTAACTCGATTCTAACCCAAGAAAATAACAACCCAAGCCACCTGTCACAAATTCAAATAAACCCACATGATTCTCTTGACTTTGCCAAATTCAATCCCTACAAAATCTCTCATCAACCAAAGAATACTCGTGGCTTATAAAATAAGGATAGGGACATCATTTTGGGTGATCATCGTCTTCATTTCAGTTTTAAAAATGGGATAAGTAGTGCATCAACACTCTATAAAGAGTGTTTGCAATTTTAGCAAATAACTCAATATAGAATGGTGTAGTCGAACTTATCTCACCCGAATGACTTTTTATGTACAAATTTATAATGGGAGGCTTTGTATTTTTAGAAAATGTTTCTCATTATTTAATAGTGCATTGAGAGTTCATTTAGAGGGAGAAATACTTAGATACAAATCTTTGTTAGGATTATTTGTAATTTTAGCAAACTTAATTCAGACATTGATTAGTATTTGGGAGTTCACCCATTTGTACATATTATAGATATTCTTCTCCTTTCATTTAGATTAATTTTAATTTTTTTAGGACTCATATTCTATCAGGTTGTTTTAATTAAAAAAAATATTTATCTCATTAGCATTTTCTTCTTAGTTAGTTTTCATTCCCATTTGCTAAAAAAAAAAGAAAAAAATACCGATAATAATAACATGAAAGTGATTTTTGCAATTATCTTCACACGTTTAGTTCTTCACACTTGAAAGTTGGATTGACACCTACACTTACCACTTGCCTCTGTATTCATTGTGTCACATTGTGTAGGTATTAATTGGGTTTTGAGTGAAAGACTTTATTCTACAATGACATACACAAAATTTCTTTCCATCAACTATGCAATCAATTTCAGCGAGGTACATTGATCTCGTGCGAGGTGTTTGCACCTCTTATAGGGTCGTTTTAGGGTTGTTTTACATTTTCACCCTTTGACGGCATATTTTCAAACCTAAATCTAGCACTTTGCAAATTTTTGTCATGTTCTCAAACCGGGAGCGCCTTGACTATGAGGTCGGTTCTGTAGGATATATTTGTCCCGTGCGAGGTGTTTGTGCCTCTTACGAGGTTGTTTTAAGGCTATTTTTTATTTTCACCCTTTGACGACATGTTTTTTAGCCTAAGTCGAAAAGTTTATAATTTTTTTATCGTTTTCTCAAATTGGGGGTCCCGTGACTACGCAGTCCATTCCAGTGAGTTACATTGGTCCCGTGTGGGGTGTTTATGCCTCTTACGATGTCGTTTTACTATTGTTTTACCTTTTCACCCTTTGACTGCATGTCATAAAGCCTAAGTCTATCAGTTTCAAAAATATCATCATGTTCTTAAACTTGGAGTCCCGTGACTACACGATCGGTTCTGGTGGATTACATCGGTCCCGTGCGGGGTGTTTGTGCCTTTTATAAGGCCCCTTAGTGACTATTTTACATTTTTAACCTTTGATGACTTGTTTTAAAGTCTAAATCTAACAGTTTGTAAATTTTCATTATGTTCTCAAACTAGGATTCCCTTGATTATGCGGTCAATTTGTATGGGTTACATTGGTCCGTGTGGGGTGTTCGTGCCCCTAATGAGGCCATTTTGTGACTCTTTTACGTTTTCACCCTTTGATGGCATGCTTTTAAGCCTAAGTCTAATAGTTTTCAAAAATTTTGTTGCGTTCTCAAACCATGAGTTTCTTGACTATACGATCGATTCTAGAAGTTACATTTGTCCCATGTGGGCTGTTCGTGCCTCTTATAGGGCCGTTTTGTGGCAGTTTTACATTTTCACCATTTAAAGGCCTATTTTTAAGCCTAAGTCTAACATTTTACAAATTTTCATCCTCGCAAACCGGGTGTTCCACGACTATGCGATTGGTTCCTTGGGTTACATTAGTCCCGCACAATGTGTTCATGCCTCCTACGGGGCCGTTTTGTGTCTATTTTACGTCTTCACCCTTTGAGAGCATGTTTTTAAGCGTAAGTCTAATAGTTTGTAAATTTTCATCTTATTCTCAAATTGGGAGTCCCGTGACTATGCGGTCGGTTCCTGTGGGTTACATTAGTCCCATGCGAGGTGTTTGTGCCTCTTAGGAGGCTGTTTTGTTGTCGTTTTATGTTTTCACCCTCTGATTGCATGCTTTTAAGCCTTAGTCTAACATATTATAAGTTTTAGTCGTGTTCTCAAAACGGGGTTCCCATGACTATACGGTCGGTTCCTTGAGAGTTACATAAGTCCCATGCGAGGTGTTCATACCTCTAACAGGGCCGTTTTGTAGTTGTTTTACATTTTCACCCTTTGACACCTTATTTTTAAACAAAAGTCTAACAATTTTCAAATTTTTGCCCTTATCTAAAACTGGGTGTTCCGTGATTACGCGATCATTTTCTTAGGTTACATGGGTTACGTGTGTCGTGTCAGTGCCTTTTACGGGTCCGTTTTGTGGATTTTTTACATTTTCACCCTTTAACGACATGTTTTAAAGCCAAAGTCTTATAGTTTGTAAAATTTCATTATGTTCTCATATTGAGAGTCCCAGGACAATGTAGTTAGTTCCAGTGGGTTACATTGATCATGTACGAGGTGTTCGTGCCTCTTATGGGGACGTTTTATGGATGCTTTATGTTTTAACCCTATGAGGGCATGCTTTTATGACTAAGTCTATTAGTTTGAAAATTTTTGTCGTGTTCTCAAATCGGGAGTCTTGTTATTACGCGATCGATTTTTGCGAGTTATATTGATCCCGTGTGAAGTGTTCGTGCCTCTTAAGGGGCCATTTTGTGGTTGTTCTACATTTTCACCCTTTAACAGTATGTTTTAAAGCCTAAGTCTAATAGTTTCTAAACTTTCATCATGTTCTCAAATTAGGAGTCTCGGGACTATGCAGTCCGTTCCTGCTGGTTACATTGGTCCCGTGCGAGGTCTCTGTGCCTTTTATGGGGTCATATTTGGGATGTTTTACGTTTTCACCCTTTGACGGCATGCTTTTAAGCCTAAGTCTATCTATTTGTAAAAAAATTGTGTTCTCAAACCGGGAGTCTAATTAATACGCGATCGATTTTTGCGAGTTACATTGATCCCATGCGGGGTATTCGGCCCTCTCACGAGGCCTTTTATGTTTTTTTTACTTTTCATAAGCCTAAATCTAACAGTTTTCAAATTTTCGTCATGTTCTCAAATCGGGAGTCTGTCAACTATGAGGTTGGTACCCGCGGGATACATTGGTCCCGTGCGAGGGGTTCATGCCCCTCACAGGGCTGTTTTATGGCTATTTTATGTTTTCACCCTTTGATGGTATGTTTTTAAGCCTAAGTTTAATAGTTTATAAATTTTCATCATGTTCTCAAATACGGGATCCAGTGAGTATGTGGTCGGTTCCATTGGGTTACATTGGTCGGTTCTAGTGGGTTACATTGGTCCCGTGTGGGGTGTTCATGCCTCTTACGGGGCCGTTTTTATTATTTTTTGAATTTTTCTCCCTTTGACGACATGTTTTTAAGACTACGTGTATTTGTTTACAAATTTTGTCATGTTCTCAAATCGGGAGTCCCGTGACTACGCGGTTAGTTCCTGTGGTTTACATTTGTCTGGTGTGGGGTGTTTGTGCCACTTACGACGCCATTTTGTGACGACATGTTTTTAAGGCTAACTCTAACGGTTTGAAAATTTTTATTTTGTTCTCAAACCGAGAGTCCCTTGACTATGTGGTCAATTTCTACAAGTTACATTGGTCCCATGCGGGGTGTTCGTGCCTCTTATGGGGATGTTTTGTGGCCGTTTTATGTTTTCACACTTTGATGACTTATTTTTAAGCTTAAGTCTAACAGTTTGAAATTTTTGGTCGTGTTCTCAAATCGGGTGTCTCGTGACTATCCTATCGGCTCCTGCAGGTTACATTGGTCCCGTGTGAGGTGTTCGTGTCTCTTATGGGGCCATTTTGTGGATATTTTATGTTTTCACCCTTTGACGACATGTTTTGAATCCCAAGTCTAATAGTTTTCAAATTTTCATCGTGTTCTCAAATCGGGAGTCCCGTGACTATGTGATTGGTTCCTAAAGGTCACATTAGTCCCATGTGAGGTGTTTGTGCCTCTTACGGGGCCATTTTGTGGTAGTTTTCCAATTTCACCCTCTTACGGCATGCTTTTAAGCCTTAGTCTAACAGTTTGTAAATTTCTGTCGTGTTCTCAAATTGGGAGTCCCGTGACTATGCGGTCGGTTCTTGGAAGTTACATTGGTCCCGTGCGAGGTGTTCGTGCCTCTTTTAGGATCGTTTAGGGACTATTTTATGTTTTCACTTTTTGATGGTATGTTTTTAAGCCTAAGTCTAACAATTTGAAAATTTTCATCTTGTTCTCAAACCGTGTGTTCCATGACTACACTATTGCTTCTTGGGTTACATTTATCGCGCGCAAGGTGTTCGTGCCTCTTACAGGGCTGTTTTGGGGCAATTTTACGACTTTGCCCTTTGACGGCATGTTTTTAAGCCTAAGTTCAATAATATACATATTTTTATCGTGTTCTCACACCGGGAGTCCCGTGATAATGCGGTCGGTCCCTGGGTTTACATTGGTTCCGTGTGAGGTATTCGTGCCTCGTATGAGGCCATTTTGTGATTATTTTATGTTTTCATCCTTTGATTGCACATTCTCAAATCGGCAGTCCCGTGACTATGCAGTTAGTTCCCGCGGGTTACGTTGGTCCCTTGCGGGATGTTCGTGCCTCTTACGAGGTCATTTTGTGGCCATTTGACATTTTCACCTCTGACAGCATGTTTTTAAGACTTAGTCTAATAGTTTGTAAGTTTTGATCGTGTTCCCAAACCGGGGACCCATGACTACGTGGTTGGTTCCTGTGGGTTACATTGGTCCCGTGCGCGGTATTCGTGCCTCTTACGTGGCCTTTTTGTGGCTATTTTACGTTTTTACCCTCTAACGGTATGTTTTAATACTTACTCTAACAGTTTTCATTCTTTTGTCATGTTCTTAAACTGGGAGTCCCATGACTACGCGATCAGTTCTTGTGTGTTACATTGGTCTCATGCGGGGTGTTCGTGCCTCTTACGGGGCCATTTTGTGACTATTATACATTTTTACCCTTTGACAACATGTTTTTATGCCTAAGTCTAATAATATATCAAATTTTCATCGTGTTCTCAAAAGAGGACATCCGTGACCACCCGATCGATTCTTGCGGGTTACATTGGCCCCATGCTAGCTGTTCGTTCCTCTTATGGTGTTGTTTAGTGGTTATTTTACATTTTCACCATTTGACAACATGTGTTTAAGTCTAAGTCTAATAGTTTTCAAATATTCATTGTCTTCTCAAATTGGGAGTCAATGATTATGCGGTCGGGTCCTGTGAGTTACATTTGTCTCGGGCGAAGTGTTCATGCCTCTTACTGGGCCATTGTTTGGCTTTTTTCATTTTCATCCTTTGACATCTTATTTTTAAGCCTAAGTCTACCTATTTACAAATATTTGTCATGTTCTAAAACTAAGTGTTTCGGGACTACACGATCGGTTCCTTGGGTTACATTGGTCCCGTATAGGGTGTTTGTGGATCTTATGGAGCCGTTTTGTGGTTGTTTTATGTTTTCACCCTATGAAGGCATGTTTTTAAGCCTAAGTCTAACATTTTACCAATTTTCATCGTGTTCTCAAATCAGGAGTCCCGTAACCATGCGGTCGGTTCCTGTGGGTTATATTAGTCCTGTGCGGGGTGTTCATGCCTCTTACGAGGTCATTTTGTTACCGTTTTACGTTTTCACCCTTTGGTCACATGTTTTTAAGCCTAAATCTAACTGTTTGCAAATTTTCACCGTGTTCTCAAACGACGAGTTTCGTGACTATGCGATCGATTCCTGTGGGTTACATTGGTCTTATGTCGGCTATTATTGCCTCTTATGGGGACGTTTTGTTATTATTTTATGTTTTGTGGCTATTTTACATTTTCACCCTTTAACTTCATGTTATTAAGCCTAAGTCTATCAGTTTAAAAAATATCATTGTGTTCTTAAACTGGGAGTCTCGTGACTATGCGATCAATTTCTATGGGTTACATTGATCCCATGCAGGGTGTTCGTGCTTCTTATGAGGCCATTTTGTGACTACTTTAAATTTTCAAACTTTGAGGGCTTATTATTAAACCTAAGTCTAACAATTTGAAAATTTTCATCATGTTATCAAATCGGGAGTCCTGTGACTTTGTAATCGGTTCCTGTGGGTTACATTGGTCCCGTACGAGGTGTGTGTACCTCTCACGGGACCGTTTTGTGGTTGTTTTTATATTTTCACCCTCTGACGGCATGTTTTTAAGTCTTACTCCAACAATTTGTAAGTTTTTATCCTGTTCTCAAATCGGGAGTCCTGTGAATACATGGTCAGTTCTGGGGAGCAACATTGGTCCTGTTGCGAGGTGTTCATTCCTTTTATTGGGTCATTTTGTGACTGTTTTATGTTTTCACCATTTGACGGCTTGTTTTTAAGCTTAAGTCTAACAATTTGTAAATTTTCATCATCTTCTCAAACCGGGTGTCCCGTGACTATATGGTGAGTTACTACGAGTTATATTGCTCCTGTACGAGGTGTTCGTGCCTCTTACAAGTTTATTTTATTGCCATATAATATTTTCACCCTTTGATGACATATTTTTAAGCCTAAGTCTAATAGTATGCAAATTTTCATTGTGTTCTCAAACTAGGAGTCTCGTGACTAAACGGTCAATTCCTGTGAGTTATATTGGTCTCGTGTGAGGTGTTCATGCCTCTTACGAGGACATTTTATGGATGGGTGCCTTAACCCCCTTGTTGTAAGAGGGTAGTTTAGATTATAGATAGATGGAGGCGTAACCCCTTTGAAGTATGGTGATGATAAGCTAATTGGCCAAAGTTTTGGGTTAATGATAGGACATACGAACACAAACCTCAATGAAGATAAGACTTAGTTTAAACACACAAATCTCTCATGTATAACTCAGGAAATAGTAATGAACTTAGAAGTAACATAGCTAGAGGGAGAAAGAAGTAAGCACCCTAGATACACCTTGGTAGGAAGGTAAAAACACACCAAACACCCTCAAGAATCCCTGTCAAGTATTAAAACCTTCGTAATAAATAACAATGGTGAGTGAGTAAACTCTCTGGTTTTGCAATAACTCTCTCTGATGCGTATTCTCTCTAGCAATAACTCCTTAAACTCTCAAAAGATCATCCTCTCCTCAGGGGTGGTTGGGGTCCTTAAATAGCCCCCCCACACCATCCCCGAGGCAACTCAGTCATTAAAGACTATGAAAGACATCCCTCATACTTTATGTCACAACATTAAATGCTTGATCCACTAGTTTTCTCCACATCATAAACATTAAATTCCAAGACATGCCTTTTGCCTAACTGCTGTGTGTCAGGGGGCTATTATCGCAGAGGTGGCTCACCAACTGTTTGACTGCCCCAAATACCATGGTGGTTTAATCAAGTGCAGGTCTGACATTGTTTAGCTGGCTTGTGACATCACCTACAGTAGATGTGACATTAAGCAGAGGACGGTTCGGTTCACAGATCAACGCCCGATGGAACTCCAAGCTGCTTCGCCCGAGGTTCCATGGTCAGGGTCCTTTGGTGTTTTACCAGGTGTATCTAAGATTGTCAGGACAAGCCCCAATGGTGCCTCACTTCTCAATCCTCCAAAACAAGTCCCTCTAAAGTTCCCACGATGAGGTCATTCGATAGAGCATGAAATCTCTCCCAGTCCCTGCCAAGCCTGGTGTCTCGCGAGTACCGTTTGACCTCACACTAAAACTCTTTATTATTATCGTTACATGATTACAACCGTTATAGCTTACAGTCAACATAAACAAAGGTAAAATATGACTAATACAATAAGATAAAAATACAGGTTATCACGCTGAGCTGCCTCGCTTGAGCTGCCACGCTGAGATGCCACGCCGAGCTGCCACGGTGCCTTAATCCCCAAAATACTGTTACTAATGTGGAATTACTTCTATTCTCAAAATTACCTTCAATCCCCCTCTACATTTGCCCCTTCGTGGAGAGATTTATTGGAACAAGAAATGTCTGCACGAAACTTCTCAATTCGATGAACCTTCTCTGCGTGAATTTTTTTTGGCTTCCTTTACTTTGTTAGAACCGTAACGTTATAATCTCCTGAAAAAAGTAAAATTCTCCCCGATGTACCCGTGCCAAAGCACCATTACTTATTGGTTCTTAGGCGAAGGGACATCACCACTTTTTCCTCATGCTGAGCCTCAACCGTTCTAGGTTTACTGTTTGAAATTCTCCTGAAAGTCCTACCAACCTTATGAAATACTTGTTTGGTCTCCTGGTAAGTGAAATCCTCCCTTGTGATGCTTCGCTATGTTCGAAAAAGCAGAAATTCTCCCCGATGCAGTCGAGTTACCATTTAAACACCGTTCAGACTTGTGGCGAGGGGACATCGTAGCTTTTTTTGGGATCGTTGGGACATCTTTTTTGTTGGGCCTTATTGGATATGTCTGAAAAAAATTCGGGAGATAAAACTGAAGCGTGCTAGAGAAAGCAACCTCTTTTGTTCCCTAGGAATCGCTTTGTTAATTAGGTGGCGCTGTCTTTTCAACTGTCAGAACACTTCCCGAAGTGCCACGTGTTAATTTGAAATGATTATAGGCGACTGTGCACGTGCGATGGTTGGAAACTCAAAGGACAGGTTTCAAAAACTTCAAACGTCTCTTTATACTTCAAAACCCTTCTCTTTTCCTTTATCTTCTTCAAGCTCCCCGCTTTCTTAGAGAGAGAAACTTTGTGAAAACTCCATTATCTCCCAATATTTTACCTAGCTTATTCCTTGTCTCCTCCTTTACGCCAAACTACATTGTCCAGCAATACTACCACGCCTGCCACCAGCGCGCCACCTGCCATCTCTGACGCTACCACCGCCTCAAGCAGCGTTGCCCTAAGTGTTACTCATCAGGAGCAATTGCATTTCTATCGTCGGGCACCTATCTTTGGTGAAGATGATAAGTTTTTTGACGCATGCAAAACTTATCATTTTTCGTCCAAGTTCGACCCTTTACTGCTGGGTGATGAGGAAATAGATTCATCGAAGTGGGGCCATCTACCCCTAGAGGGGACTCTATATTTCTGTTTAGATCGTGGTGACTTTACCTATTCTCAAATTGACTTCAAGGCACCTGGGGGGTTTTCTGTACCTGTCACACACATATGCAGAGTTCTCACGCTGCTGCTCTTGACAAAGTTGGGCTTCATCGCACATTCTGGTTCGGGGAGTTCACCCCCTCGAAGCACAATGCGACGCTACAAGTGTTATTCTCCAGGTGGAACATCACAACCCACATCTTATTCGCTGCATGGGGGAGTTTACTATTACGCTAGAGGACGTCTATGAACTCCTTAGGTTTGAACCCATGGGTGAGTTCACTTACCATGATGAGGCTCTGGATGCCGAAGAGGCTGTTGATTGAGTTGAGTTGGACCGGATCTGCCGAAGTTGCACAAGTTCATCGAAAAAAGCCACATTTACTCCTCTTATCAACTACTTTTTCGAAGCTCCCACTCCGAAAGATGCTAATATCATAACGGGCCGAGGTAGAGGTACATCTCTGGAATTACTGGCCTATATACTTGTGTTGCTCTCACGGTTCTTCCTAACCGGGAAGCCCAACAATCAACCTAGGAGGGACCTGATAAATATCTCTATTCGTTTGGCCAGGGGGTTCAACCTTCCTCTGGTCGCCATCGCCTTCGGGTCCCTCAACACCTGTTTGGATCGGACCCACATTGAAATGGAACGATCACTGGGACATTACAACTTGGATAACTTTGCCAACATAAATATCCTGATGGGCTTCCTTTACACCTTCTTTCCTGCTATTACTGCGAAGTCAGTTTCTTTGGTCGTGAGTGAAGGTATCAAGCCCCCACGCCTCCTATGTTTCCATAAGAAGCAGAGTCGAAAATAGATAATCGAGGTTTTTAATCGCTTAGACTCCTTCGTGATGAGGCCATATAGTGGGTCTACTTTTGCCCATAGTTGGGACTTCTTTCCTACTGGAGCCACAATGGTCAGGTTCAATCCCGTTGTAGAAGATCCCTCGCAAGTCGTAGTACTTATTTTCACTCTGGGGTTTATCCCCTCCTACACTAAATGGGGATACGCTTAAGAGCCTTATAACCCTGATAGATGCAACAGGTAGTTCGGGTTTGATCATGGGGCCCCTCGACCTGTGTTCCAGGACAACCACCCAAAGGCCACCTTTGCTGAAGCCTGCACTTTTTACACTGCGGTCGTGGTGCTTGGTGTGACATCCACCATTGATGGGCATGTCACCCTTCCTAGTGATACTAGAAAGGGAGATGTATCCACTTCTTTTGCCACTAAGTTCCACTTGGAGTAGTTGGGCATGATCTGCGAGTACATTTAGTCCCCCCCTCAATATCCCCTAGTCCTTTCCTTCTTTTCTTCTGAAATGTGTCTAATGGGGAACTCCGTTCTTGGGATTGAGTTCCC
The DNA here is from genome assembly GCA_949130495.1 of Sambucus nigra. Lineage (NCBI taxonomy): Eukaryota > Viridiplantae > Streptophyta > Magnoliopsida > Dipsacales > Adoxaceae > Sambucus > Sambucus nigra. The sequence goes on from OX422217.1 coordinate 320,790,741, forward strand.
TCTAAGCCAGACCCCCAAAGATCCTCCCAGTGAACTTCCCCCGTACTACCCCATGATCCTTGTTGCCACGCCCAAATCCAAGGCCGCCGTGACCCCCAAACCATCTGTCCCCATGGCCAAAGATGCCACGGGAGAAGGGCCTTCTCAGCCACCTACTAAGAAGGCCAAGAAATCCAAGTCCAAGAAGTCCAAGCCCCAAGGTCAAATGAAAAGTTCATTGGAGGCATTCCCTATTGCCTCCATTCCCCTCCCATATCTCCGGAAGTAGCTGAAGAGCTTAGGAGGTGGGTGCAACCTGAAGTCAGCAGAATATAGGCTGAGTTCCAACGGAGCGCTATCTTCGTTCCTCCTCCAGGTGCATTTCCCACGATCGTGGTTGATCCCAGTGAGCCACCAGTAAAAAGGAGAATAAGGTCGAGGGTTCCTGAAAGTGGTGGGGCAATGAGCTCAAGGAAGAAAACACTGGGTACCAAGTCCCAGAAGGAGCAAACACGTGAGAAACTTGCATCACCCACTCCTTCTGTTGTTTCTTCTTCACTACCTTCACCAGTGGTCATACCCTCTCGTTCTCCCCCTGCATCTGAGGTATGTGTGTTAGTTTTGTTCTCATTCCTATTTTCTTAAGGTAGCGCCTTTACTTATTGCCTGATAACTTTGGTGCAGGGAGTTAAAGAAGCAAGGGCCAGTCCTCCCAGTCCCCCAGTGAGTCGTTTCATGGGGGGACGTTGCAGTTCCCCTCCATCCACTGTCGCCCCTCCGCGTTCTCCCTTAATAGGCCTCACCTATTCTCTCCGTTCATCCTCCCATCAGGCCAGAGATGCCACCACGGGTGCTGCTGAGATGTCTGACCAACCCGAGGCAACTGATCCAGCCTCCACTGAGTTACCCTCGGAGCGAGAGGTTCCTCTACCACTTGTTGTGGTCGAGGAAAGTGTCTCTCAGGTAAATTTCTTATCAAGTCTCCCATCTTTTATTTATTTATCCCCTTGCTTTGTTTATCATTTCTAACATGTTGGGTTGCTTTAGGTGGAGGTTGCATCGCTGATAGCTAACATTCTCCTTCCTCCTGTATTGACACAGCCCCTTACTACGGTTCCTCTTTTCGGTGCCATAACGGGGGTAAGTTAGGTGCATTTGTGGCTCATATTCTTGTGTTTTCCCCTTGTGTCTAACACTAATTTTTACATTTGTAGCTTTCTCCAAATCTCTCTCCACCTTTTTCTTTGAGTGCCCTTTCCCTTCCCATCCCCAGGTTGGTGTTACTGCTCTCGTCAGTGCATCTCTTGAAGGTCTAACATCTCCTTCCGATGATTCACCCATGTTGGCCTTAGTACCATATGTTGGCGAGGGGAGTGTGCCTACCGTTGAGGCTTCTGCATCCAAGGGCCCCATTGAGGCTGCTGAGGTACTGAGCCCGCCTCCCATGGTTTCTATTCTTATGGCCCCCGTGGTGACTCCCAATCTTGCTCCTACTGCTGCTGAGGTACTTCTCTAATTTCTCTGTATTTCTCAATTTCTCCAACTCCACCTGTGTAGGTGACTTAATAATGAAAACACTTGTTGAGATTTTCCTAGACTCCACCTATGACGGTGACTTAAAAATGAAAACACTTGTTACGATTTTCCATAAACTCCACCTGTAATAGTGACTTAATAATGAAAACACTTGTTAAGATTTTTCATAAACTCCACCTGTATGGGTGACTTAACAACGAAAACTCTTGTTAAGATTTTTCATAAACTCCACCGATAACGGTGACTTAACAATGAAAATACTTGTTAAGATTTTTCATAAACTCAACTTGTATTTATGACTTAACAACGGAAACACTTGTTAAGATTTTTCATAAACGCCACCTATAACGGTGACTTAAGATTGAAAACACTTGTTAAGATTTTTCATAAACTCCACCTGTATGGGTGACTTAACAACGAAAACACTTGTTATGATTTTTCATAAACTCCACCTATAACTATGACTTAACAACGAAAACACTTATTAAGATTTTTCATAAACTCCACCTGTATTGGTGACTTAACAACGAAAACACTTGTTAAGATTTTCCATAAAATCCACCTGTATTGGTGACTTAACAACGAAAGCACTTGTTAATATTTTTCATAAACTCCACATATAACGGTGACTTAACAACGAAAACACTTGTTAAGATTTTTTTCTAACTCTGTATTTCCTCTGGATGTTTTCAGGTTGCTCGGGAGGATTATCCACCAGTTCCTTCACCTATTACCTCGCCGCATCGTGAACCTGTCTCCTCCGAAGGATCTAGCCATAATGATTAATGTTCCACGACAGGTGCTACTGCGGAGAGAGAATCTGGGTGCGAGCTTCCTCTGCCCGACTTGGCTCCTCCCGCCTTCTGCCTGATGGTACTCCAACGTTCTCCCCAAATTCCTGCCAACTACCGTTTGGCCATTGAGTAACTTTTGAGCTATCATCCTGAGACCTTCACGGTGGACTGCCTATGTTCAAACATCCCAGTTATGAGCCATAGGCTTCAAGGCATGGCCACCGTCGTTGCTGAAGTCACCAATACTCCAACTGTAAATGTTACCAGACCCATCCTCAACCAATTCCTGGGTTATCTGAGGGAGTTGGGTCGTGATGGGTTCCATTTTGACTGGATTATTGCGCATTTGAACACTTTGAACAGCCAGCGGTTGGACAACCAGAGGGAGATCTTACGAAAATATCAGGAGGATCATAGGGCCGAGGAATCCAAATTGGCCGAGCTTGCACCTCTTCTTGAAACCATTGATAAAGAGGTGGAGGACCTTGAAGGGGCTCTACGCGTGGCCAAGTCAAAATGAGAGAAACTCCTGATTGAGTGCACACAGGCGCAGACAAGGTTTGAGGTTTCCATCAATGCGCAACGGTCCTACCAAGCAGCTTCTTTGGGCCTTCCTGGAGATTTTTTCTCTTCTTCGGATTTGTGGTTTCTCCTGGGCCAATGAGTTTGTATATGTATTTTTCCTTTTCTTCTCATGTAATTCTTGGGTAGTAGCTCCTAATTTTTTTAATGAACCAAAGTTCATGAATGGAAAAAAGATACTTATTTTCTTATGCCATCTATGTGTTACAACTGTTTGCGTTGATTGTGAAGTTCTATAATTCTTTCCTCTCTTCTTGAGTTATAATAAAAAAAAGAACTTGTCCGCCCATCATAATAAAATAAAGAACTTGTGTATTCATAACAACCAATTACATCAGTGGTCAAACATAACATCCTACACATGATAGACTTTCAACCATTTATTGTTAATCTTGAATGGTTTATCTTCTTCCATCTTAGAGATTAAGAAATAACTTGATTCATGAGCCTCTTTTACAATAAAGGGCCCTTCCTAATTTGTTGCAAACCTGGGAAGAGGAAGCCCCCTAATGTGTTTCACTGTCGAGGTCTCCCTTCACGAACTTCCTTGGGCTCACTAAGTTATCATACGCCCTGGAGAGTTTCTTCATATACATTTAAAAGTGATGCATTGTGTTGTCTTTGTGTTCATCCAACGCTTCCAATTATACGTGTTTATTCTGGGGAAGCATGCTACTTCACAAGTCATATCGAGTAGAGGGGACTTCTAACTCTACTGGGAGAATCGCCTCGGCCCCATAAATAAGAGAGAATGGTGTATACCCTGTGGGCTTCTTCTTAGTCGTCCGATAGGCCCATAAAACGGCTGGTATCTTGTCATTCCACGATCTTGGGAAGTCCTCCATCATTTTAGCCAAGATATTGACCAAGGTTTTATTGGTCACCTCGGCTTGACCGTTTCCCCTTAGGTATGCCACCGTCGAAGTGTGATGGACAATGGAGTACTTGTCTGTGAGCATATTTACTTCTGAGAGTACAAACGGCATCACCTTGTATTTGAAGTTGCCCAACAGGGTTCTGAACGCTATTTTCTCTGCATCCATGGGGTCCATCTTGATCTGGTTATATCATACATACCCATCCATGAAGCTATACATTTCATGACCTGTCGTTGCACCTATCAAGACATTAATAGAGGGCAGAGGGAAATCATCTTTGGGAGAAGATATATTTAAATCCCTGAAGTCCACGCAGATCCTTATTTGGTTCTTGTCTTTCTTCCCTATCAGGATAATACTGGATAGCCAAAGTGGGTGTTGTATCTGTGTGATGAACCCTGCCATTAGTAAGCGTTGAACCTCCTCTTTGTTCTTTAAATCTAGCTCAGTCTTGTACGTTCTCATTGCTTGTTTAACTGGGATGGCTGAAGCATTACGTTCAACTTGTGGTAGCTTACTTTCTCATCCAGACCCTCTATTTTTGTGTACTTCCACGCGAAAACATCTATGAATTCTCGAATCAACTCAATCAAGACCTCTCATTTCTCTTTGCTGAGATCCTTCGAGATGAAGATGGGCCTTGGATCTTCCCTTTCTTTTGCTAGATTCAACTTCTTTAACTCTTTTGCCTGGGGCTTTGGCTGGTCTGCCATGTAGTTTGTCTCTTCAGAGACATCCTCTACGAACTCCTGTATGTTGGAGTTGTCAATCACCATGCATTGTCCCCGTTGATCTACTAAAAAAAATTCATATATCAAGTCAACCTCATCCTCAGCTTCTTTGGCCGCCCGCTCACACTATTACAACCGATACACCACCCTTCCTTCCTCGGTGATGACCTACTTGCATTTCCTGCTCGTAGTGGTGATCGCCCTCCTCTTATTCTCAATAGAATCTTCGGACACTCTTTCTCTAAAGAATCGGCTCAGCATGCTCTGCTATTGAACCTCATGCTCCATCGGGTCCACTTTGGGCCTCATTCTATCTTTAAGCTGCTTCGAGATGCCTTGGGGCCGAGGGACCACCTGCTAATCTTCTTTGGCTATTCCCCTTATGCTGCTCGTAACCTCTTTCTTCTGCTTATTTAAGGGCCATATCCTTTCTCTGATTGAGGGAACCCATGCTCCCTCTATTCTTCTTGTCAATACCCAGACATCTTCTTCTAACTTTGTGTAAAATGCTGCGTCCACCAAGTGAGCCTCCTTAATAGCGAAGGGCCTCTTTGTAGCCATGATGGTCACCTCTGTGCTCTTGACCTTCGCTTTGGCACATTTGTGGTATGTAAAAGGAACTAGGCCTTGGTTGTGCATCCACACCCTTCCTATTAGCAGATGATAGTAAGTTGCACTCTCTATTACGTTTAACTTGATATGGGAACTCAGATTTCCCATTACAATCCCATCATTAACATACCTAATTGATTTGGAAGATTGGTTATCATACCCCGAAATCGCCAAGGGCATGGGGACCAACCTTTCTTCTAGAATATTGGTCACGTGGAAGGAGTTAATTGGCATGATATTTATGGAAGCTCCCCCATCTATAAGAGTCCGTGAAAATCTAACTCCGTTGACACTAGAAGTAACATACAATGGCCTGTTGCGAGGGAATATTATAGCCCTATCTGCATTGCTGAAGGTTACCTTTGATAAAAATCTCCTTACCAACCTAGCTATGGGTCCCTTCCATCTTAATAAAAGAACCGAATTCTTTCTCGTAATATCAAGTATTGCCTGGGCCATCTCCAACCTACTCTCCCTCAGTACCCCTACCTGGTCGAAGAACTAGGTGAACTTCGAGGATCTCAAAACTGCACAGTATTCTAGAACTGGGTTCACTTCTTCACCTTCAACACCATACACTTCCTCCACATCCTTGTCACTTGCTTCATCATAAGCTAACACCACATTAGCTATTCCCCTAGTATAATATTCCAGAGACTCTTCGTACTCTTCTTGCCTCGTTATTGAATCTATTTCTCCTCTCTCGGCCTCTTCATCGTAGGCCACCACGAGATTGGCCCCATGTGCTAGCAAAGGGTTATTGTTGACGTTCTGTGGAGGGATTTGCAATGTCCCTGCCTTCACTTACTTATCGATGATTCTTCTCAGTGTGAAACAACTCTCGGTTGGATGCTGGATCCTCCGATGAACCTGGAAGTACTTTGGATCCAACTTCGTTGCCGGATCGGGCCCTCCAGTGGGAACGTCCTTTGGCTCATTGATCGTTCCCCCTTGGACCATCGCGTTATAATAGCTGACAGCTTCTTTAACTGTACAAGGCAATGGCGGTGGGTCCTCCCTATCTCTTCTGAACTTCCTCTTATTGTCCTTCTTTGGTGATTTGCCCCTATCTCCCCCTTCGGTGTACCCTACTCGTGGGGGCTGAGACCTCCCCCCCGTGGGTTGCATCGGCTGCCTAAACTTCATGGGCGCAACCCTCGAATTGGGCCGCACCACCAAGGAGATATTCCTTGCTGCCTTTAAAAACGTCGAGAAAGTCCCCTTGTGCGTCTCATTGATAAGATGGCAGATGTTCTCAGGAAGCAACCCCTCTGCGCAGATCTGTAATAAGTTGGATTATTTTGCTTCCTCCCTCACGTCGAGGGATCTTTCCCTGAACCTTCGAACATAGTCCACCACTTCTTCCCCAGGTCTTTGATTCTCCCTACAAAGTTGAGTGAAGGTGAATTCATCTTCTGCCAGAAAGAACTTCTGGACAAACAATACATGCATCTCTTTCCACGTAGAAACGCTGTTAGGAGTCAAATGGGAGTACCGGGTGTATGCTTTATCGGTTAAGGATTTGGAAAACACCCTCAACCTAAGCTTCTTGTTATTGCAATGCCCTCCCAAGTGTTCAACAAAGCGCTTAATATGTTCCTTCGGGTTCCCACCTTTCCCTGTATATTTTTCAAAGATATGGGGAATATAGTCCTTTGGATAGGGTTCATCGTTGTATTCCTGAGGATAAGGTGTTCGAAAGTCATCATAAACCTAAGCCACCTCATCAGCAAACTGCGAGGAAGCTTGCGTAAACTTCAACATCTCTTTCTTCATCTCTTTTCTCATTTCCTCCATGGGAGATGCCACTGGAGCAACCAGTAACAGGGCCACGGGCTGAGTGCCCATTGCACCTGGAACGAACATTACAGGTGGTTCCATTGAAACTCCTGAGGTTATCGCTGTTGGATTCATAATAGAGGGTGTGATCGCCGAGATTATTCCCGCAACACCAGCGCCTGGTGGGGCCGTTGGAGCTACCGCTGGTGTTACGAAAGCATTAGCCTTCAATCCTCCCAGCATAGTTGAAGCTACTGGAATTTACAAAAACTCATAAAACTTTCTCATGAGGAGAGCGACCTGAGTGGGTACCAACCCCTCACTCGTGGAAAGTTGTGTTACCCCCGGAACGCCTGACATCGTCGAAACCGGAGGTACCTCTACTCGAGGAGCCCCATCCCTCAGGGCCTCTTGTTCTCTCGCGACTTGCTCTTCATTATGTTAGATATCATCAAAGTTGAGTCTTCGAGTAGCATTATCTTGTGCCATACTCGCTACTTAGAAGAATGCCTCCCCAACAGAGTCGCCAAATGTAAGAGGGTACTTTAGATTATAGATAAATGGAGGCGTAACCCTTTTGAACTATGGTGATGATAGGCTAATTGGCCAAATCTTTGGGTTAATGATAGGACATACGAACACAAACCTCAATGAAGATAAGACTTAGTTTAAACTCACAAATCTCTCCTATATAACTCAGGAAATAGTAATGAACTTAGAAGTAACTTAGCTAGAGGGAGAGAGAAGTAAGTTCCCTAAATACACCTTGGTAGGCAGGCAAAAACACACCAAACACCCTCAAGAATCCCTATCAAGTATTAAAAGCTTCGTAAAAATAACAATGGTGAGTGAGTAAACTCTCTGGTTTTATAATAACTCTCTATGATGCGTATTCTCTCTAGCAATAACTCCTTAAACTCTCAAAAGATCATCCTCTCCTCAGGGGTGGTTTGGGTCCTTAAATAGCCCCCCACACCATCCCCGAGACAACTCAGTCATTAAACACTATGAAAGACATCCCTCATACTTTATGTCACAACATAAAATGCCTGATGCGCTAGTTGTCTCCACGTCATAAACATTAAATGCCAAGACATGCCTTTTTCCTAACCACTATGTGTCAGGGGGCTGTTGTTGCAGAGGTGGATCACCAACTTCCTGATAGCCCCAAATACCATGGTGGTTTACTCAAGTGCCGGTCTGATATTATTTAGCTGGCTAGTGACATCATCTACAGTAGATGTGACATTAAGTAGAGGGTTGTTTGGTTCACAACTCAACGCCCGATTGAAATCTAAGCTTCTTCGCCCAAGGTTCCACGGTCAGGGTCCTTTGGTGTTTTACCAGGTGTATCTAAGATGGTCAGGACAAGCCCCAACGGTGCCTCACTTCTCAATCCTCCAAACCAAGTCCCTGTAAAGTTCCCACGGCGAGGTCATTCGATAGAGCATGAAAGCTCTCCTAGTCCCTACCAAGCCTGGTCTCTCGTGAGTACCGTCTAACTTCACACTAAAACTCTTTATTATTCCCGTTACATTATTACAACCGTTATAGCTTACAATCAATATAAACAAAGGTACAATATGACTAATACAACGAGCTAAAAATACAGGTTATCACGCTGAGCTGCCTCGCTTGAGCTACCACGCTTAGATGCCACGCCGAGATGTTACGGTGCCTTAATCCCCAAAACACTGTTACTAATGTGGAATTACTTCTAATCTCAAAATTACCTTCAATCCCCCTCTATAGACGACCTGTTTTTAAGTCTAAGTCTAACAGTTTGTAAATTTTCTTCATGTTCTCAAATCGGGTGCTTTGTGACTACGCGATCGGTTCCTTAAGTTTCATTGGTCCTGTACGGGGTGTTTGTGGCTCTTAGGGGGACATTTTGTGGATTTTTTACATTTTCACCCTTTGATGACACATTTTTAAGCCTAAGTCTAACAGTTTGCAAATTTTTGTTGTGTTTTCAAATCGGGAGTCCCGTGACTACGCGGTCAGTTCTGGTAGGTTACTTTGGTCCGGTGTAGGGTGTTCGTGCCTCTTACGAGGCCATTTTGTGAATGTTTTACATCTTCACCCTTTGACAACATGTTTGTAAGCCTAAGTCTAACAGTTTGTAAATTTTCGTCGTGTTCTGAAACGGTTAATTCCGTGACTATGTGACTATATTACATTTTTACCCTCTGACGACTTGTTTTGACCCTAAATCTAACACCTTTCTAATTTTCGTCATCTTCCCAAATGAGGAGTTATGTGAAGACGCGATAGATTCATGCGGATTACATTCGTCCCTTGCTAGATGCCCATGCCTCTTTTGGGGCCATTTTGTGGCTATTTTACGTTCTCACCATTTGACAACATATTTTTAAGCCTACGCCTAATAGTTTGCAAATTTTCATCGTGTTCTCAAATAGGATATCCCTTGACGATGCGATCTGTTCCTGTGAGTTACAATGGTCCCGTGCGAGGTGTTCATGCCTCTTACGGGGACATTTTGTTGCTGTTTTAAGTTTTTATCCTCCAACGACATATTTTTTAGCCTTAGTCTAGCAGTTTATTAATTCTCATCGTGTTCTCAAATCGGGTTTCCAGAGACTATGCAATCGGTTCCTGCAGGTTACATTGGTTCGTGCGAGGTGTTTGTGCTTCTTACGGGTCTATTTTGTGGCCATATAACATTTTCAGCCTTTGACAGCATCTTTTAAGCCTAAGTCTAATAGTTTACAAATTTTTGTCCTGTTCTAAAATTAGGAGTCCCGTGACTACACGGTCAATTCCTACGGGCAGCATTGGTCCCGTATGAGTTATTTGTTCCTCTTACGGGGCCTTTTTCTAGCGGCATGTTTTTTAGCCTAAATCTAAGAATTTACAAATTTTCGTCGTCTTCTCAAACCGAGAGTCCCATGATAATGCGATCGATTCTTGCGAGTTACATCAACCCCGTGTGAGGTTTGTGCCTCTTATGGGGCCATTTTATGTCTGTTTTACTTTTCACCCCTTAACGGCCTATTTTTAAGCCCAAGTCTAATAATTTTCAAATTTTCATCGTGTTCTCAAACTGAGTATTCGGTGACTACGCGATTGGTTCCTTAGGTTACATTGGTCTCGTGCAGGGTGTTCTTGCCTCTCACGGGACCATTTTGTAGCTATTTTACATTTTCACCATTTGACGACATATTTTTTAACCCTAAGTCTAATAGTTTATACATTTTTTTCGTGTTCTTAACGCGGGAGTCCCATGACTATGCGGTCTATTCTTATTGGTTACATTGGTACCGTGTGGGGTGTTCATGCCTATTGCTGGGCCGTTTTGTGGTTGATTTACATTTTCACCATTTGACGGGATGTTGTTATGCCTTAGTCTAAAGATTTGTAAGTTTTTGTCATGTTCTCAAATCGGGAGTCCCGTGACTATGCAGTCAGTTCCTTCAGGTTACATTGGTCCCGTGTGAGGTGTTCATGCCTCTTATAGGGTTGTTTTCTAGCTATTTTACATTTTCACCCTTTGGCGTCATTTTTTTGTCCTATATCTAACAGTTTGTAAATTTTTTTCATATTCTCAAATCGAGAGACCCGTGACTATGTGATTGGTTATTGCGGTTTACATTGATCCCGTGCGAGGTGTTTGTCCCTCTTACGAGGCCATATTGTGGTTGTTTTATATTTTTGACCGTTTATGGCATGTTTTTAAGTCAAAGTCTAATTGTTTACAAATATTCATCGTGTTCTGAAATCGGGATTCTCGTGACTTTGCAATCGATTCCCGTGGGTTACATTGGTCCCGTGCGGGGTGTTCCTCCCTCTTACGGGGCCGTTTTGTGGCTATTTTACGTTTTCACCCTTTGACATGTTTTTAAGCATGTCTAGCAATTTACAAATTTTTGTCGTGTTCTCAAATCAGAAGTCCCGTGACTACGACATCAGTTACTGTTAGTTACATTGTTCCCGTGAAGGGTGTTCATGCCTCTTATGAGGCCATTTTCTGGTTATTTTATGTTTTCACCCTTTGACAACATGTTTTTTGGTATAAGTGTAATAGTTTGCAAATTTTCATCGTGTTCTCAAACTGGGAGTCTCGTGACTCTGCGATCGGTTCCTGCGAGTAACGTTTATCCCATGCGATGTGTTCGTGCCTCTTAGGGGACCATATTATGGATGTTTTATGTTTTCCTCCTTTGATAACATGTGTTTAACCATAAGTCCAATAATTTGCAAATTTTTATCGTGTTCTCAAATGGGGAGTTTCATCGTGCTGGATGTTCTTGCCTCTTATGGGGATGTTTTGTGGCTATATTAAGTTTTCACCATTTGACGGCATATTTTTAATCCTGGTCCTAACAGTTTGAAATTTTCATTGTGTTCTCAAATCGGGTGTTCCTTGACCATACGGTTGGTTCCTACAGCTTACGTTAGTCGCGTGTGAGGTGTTCGTGCCCCGTACGGGGCCGTTTTGTGTTTGTCTTACGTCTTCACGCTCTAATGGCATGTTTTTAAGCCTTACTCTAATAGTTTGTAAATTCTCATCACGTTCTCAAACTGAGTGCGGTCTATTCCTGCTGGTTACATTGGTCCCTGCGAGGTGTTCGTGCCTCTTACAAGTCTGTTTTGTGGCTATATAACATTTTCACCTTTTGATAGCATCTTTTTAAGCCTAAGTCTAATAGTTTGTAAATTTTCATTGTGTTCTCATGCTGGGAGTCCCGTGACTACACGATCAGTTCCTACGGGTTATATTGGTCCCATGCGAGTTATTTGTGCCTCTTACGGGGCCAATTTCTAGCTATTTTATGTTTTCAGCCTTTAACGACATATTTTTAGCCCAAATCTAACAGGTCACAAATTTTCATCGTGTTCTCAAATCAAGAGTCACGTGACTACACGATCAGTTCATGCGGGTTATATTGATCCCATGCGAGTTGTTTGAGCGTCTTATGGGGCCGTTTTATTTCTATTTTTCCTTTTCACCCTTTGACGACCTGTTTTTAAGTCTAAGTCTAATAGTTTGCAAATTTTCATCGTGTTCTCAACCCGGGTGTTGCATGACTACGCAATCAGTTCCTTGGGTTACATTATTCTCTCACGGGCTATTAATGCCTCTTACGGTTATTTTAGATTTTCACCCTTTGACGACATGCTTTTAAGCCTAAGTCAAATAGTTCAAACGTGTTCTCAAACCGGGAGTCCTGTGACTACGTGGTCAGTTCTTGTTGGTTACATTGGTCCCATGTTGGGTGTTTTTGCTCCTTAGAGGGTCGTTTTGCGACTATTTTACATTTTTACCCTTTGACGGCATGTTTTTAAGCCAAAGTCTAACAGTTTGTAAATTTTCATCGTGTTCTCAAATTCGGAGTCCCGCCACTACGCAATTGGTTTATGCGAATTACATTGATCCCGTGTGAGGTGTTCGCGCCTCTTACGGGACCGTTTTGTGGTTGTTTACATTTTCACTCTCTAACGACATGTTTTTTTGCCTTAGTCTAACAGTTTGTAAGTTTTTGTCGTGTTCTCAAATTGGGAGTCCCGTGACTACACGATCTGTTCATATAGGTTACATTGGTTTGTGTGAGTTATGTGTGCCTCTTATGGTGCTATTTTCTGGTTTTTTTATGTTTTCACCCTTTGACGACACATTTTTAGCCTAAGTCTAACAGTTTGCAAATTTTTGTCGTGTTCTCAAATCGAGAATCTTATGACTATGTGATTGATTCTTGCAATTTACATTGGTCCCGTGCGGGGTGTTCTGCCTCTTACAGGGCATTTTTGTGGTTGTTTATGTTTTCATCTTTTGATGGCATGTTTGTAAGCCTAAGTCTAACAGTTTACAAATACTTGTTGTCTTCCCAAATCGAGAGTCGCGTGACTATCTGGTCAGTTCCTATGGGTTACATTGGTCCTGTACAAGTGTTCATACCTCTTACGGGGCCGTTTTGTGGTTGTTTTATGTTTTCACCCTTTGACGGCATGTTTTTAAGCCTAAGTCTAACAGTTTACAAATTTTCACCTTGTTCTCTAAACCGAAAGTCCAGTGAATATGCGGTCTATTACTATGGGTTACATTGGTCCCGTGTATGGTGTTCGTGCCTCTTATGAGGCCATTTTGTGACAGTTTTATGTTTTCACCCTTTGACAACATGTTTTTAAGCATAAGTATTGTCGTTGTGTTTTCCAACTAGTGGTCTCGGGACTACACGATCGGATCCTAAAAGTTACATTTATCCCGTGCGAGGTATTCGTGCCTCTTACGGGGTTGTTTTATGGATGTTTTATGTTTTCACCCTTTGATGGCATGTGTTTAAGCCTAAGTCTCACAGTTTGCAAATTTTTATCGTGTTCTCAAACTAGGAGTCCCATGACTACGCATCGGTTCTTGCGGGCTACATTCGTCCGATATGAGGTGTTTGTGCCTCTTACGGGGACGTTTTGTGAGGGTTTTATAATTTTACCCTTTGACGACATGTTTTTAAGTCTAAGTCTAATACTTTGTAAATTTTTAATTTGCTCTCAAACCGGGAGTCTCGTGACTACGCAATCGGTTCTTGTAGGTTACAAGTGTCCCGTGTGAGATGTCTGTTCCTCTTAATGGGTTTTTTTGTGGTTCTTTTATGTTTTGACCCTTTAGCTACATGTTTTTAAGACTAAGTCTAACAGTTTGCCAATTTTCTTCGTGTTCTCAAATCGGGAGTCCGTGACTACGCGGTCGGTTCTTACAGGTTACATTGGTCCCATGCGAGTTGTGTGTGCCTCTTACCGGGCCATTTTGTTGTTGTTTTACGTTTTCACCCGTTGACGACACATTTTACAAACCAATAACCACTAATTATCCAAAAACTGAACCAAACAAAACCAATAATTATCTCATTCTCCTTCTAACATATTATCTAACAACAAATCAACAACCAATAATTATCCGACAACCAAACCTAACAAAACCAGTAATTATCCCGTACTCTTTCTATGATATAAAAGATAAGATTGACAAGGATATCATAATAGGTTACAAATCATGTTAAACGTTCATATATAAAAGAAAAACGCTAATAAAGCATCAATATCATAATAGGATACAAATAAGATTAACAAGGATAAAATAATACTTTGATACTCAATTTTCCTCTAAATCAACTAAAAGATCCTTCAAATTAGGGTTGTTATCAAGAGATGACTGGAACTCTTTTGAAGCCTTTAATGAATACACTTGAGTAGTCATACCCTTCGATGCATGTACAACAATAGATCAATTTTCATCGATTATGCAGTTTGAGTAGAATACCTTCTTTAAGTTCTGAAAGGCACAAATAAAAGGCTCGTCGATTTTATGATCTTTACTCTTTAGCTTTGATAAATCTACCATAATAAGTTTGGAGTCAGGATCAACTTTTCAAGCATTCATAGTATCCTCCACCTTTACCTAATCACAATAGAATACGTTTTCTGTGAAATCTAATTAATCAAGTTCTAGGATTTCCTGGATTATCCCATAATAGGTTAGCATCGTATTCTTTGCATTTTTATCACTTTTTCTAGTGATACGTATGGTCAAGGTAGAAATTCATATTCCACTATTTTGCGTCGAAAACGTTTCCTCGTATGGATATGAAATGAAATCAAAACCATTGCTGTAATTTTTTTTAAACTCTTTTGCACTAAAACTAGTTCCTTTTGCTAAGCGTGCAATCCTGGAAGAGACACACCTCTTTTTAGAAGCTACATTTATTAATGACTTTTTATTAAGGTATATTTTTTATCACACACGAATAAATAAACTCACGCATAAGATGTGAAAATGACCTGTTTTGATACCCATGCCAGGAAATAATTTGTCGTGCAATTTCTCCTTTGATTTTGGACAATTTTGTTCTCATACTTCCTACTGATAAATTGTAGAGTTTAGATCATGAAATATAAAATACTTATAATCAAATAAGAAGAATTCGGTAGATACTCACTCTCTCTAGTCTTCGACTTCATCTTGCGATTCAAAGACATAACGAGTTTCTTGGTCATATGGTGTATTTGTGAGTTTCACCTCTTTAAGGTTCCCAAACGGTAATTGATCCTCAAAGTCTTCATGTTCCTCGATCACTCCTCCTTCATGAGGATTAAACCTCCTCACCTCTTATTCTAGCATATGTTCCCCTAGTGTATGTCGATGATTCCATAGTTATGTATTCTTCAGCAATTGACCCTCCAATCTACCGTGTATTCTTTACATCATTGCATAAATGCACGTTTTATTGGTTATGTGCATTTACATCATCGTATAATATATAAATTCTTCCTGTTGTAGGATCATTTTTTAACCAGAGTTTCTTTTTTCTTTTAATATGTTGTAGATCTGCACGAGCCCACTCTCCAGCTTTGGAATGAGATCCACCCAAACAAGTTCATATCATATGTTCTACAACATTCTTCTCTATGTGAATCACATCATTTACATGCCTTATACGATGATAATTATAATACGAAAAATAATAAATATATTAATCGCCTGGACCATGGCTCTGCTTTACTATGGTCATTAGGATCCCCCTAGATTTATGCTTCAAGTTTACAAACTTGGGGTGTTTGCCTATGTTCATATTCCCCGCAGTCGCAGCTTTTGTCTTCTCCTCAATATGCTGACCAAAAGTCGAGAAGGTGGCATCCGATGCTCTTGACCAATAGTATAAAAATTAGACTTGTCATTCCTGAAAGGGTGACTGGTCGGCAGAAATTTACGATGACCAATGTAACTCATATTACTATTATGTTGTAGGCAACTGGCTCCAGTTTAATTCCCACACATGGGACATCCATAATAACTATGAACATTACAACCGAACAAGGTCCCATAAGCAGGAAGGTCATGGATCGCCGAAATCACCATTGCTTTAAGTGTGAACTCTTCACCCTTTTGAGAGCCGAACGTCGTCATGCATTTATCCCATAATTCTGTAAGTTATTCATTTAATGGGGTTAAGAATATATCAATATCTTCACTTGGAGACTTCGGCCTTAGTATTAACAAATATAATAATCTGAACTCCTTTCTCATGCACAATGTCAAAGGGACACTTAAACTTACCATGATAACTGGCCAATAACTCTAACTAGTACTTAAATTACTAAAGGGATTAAACCTATCATTGAGATTAAAAGACAAACATGGAACGTTTTCGTTGCAAATTCATGGTGTCGTGTGTTTGAAATTTTCCAGATGAGTGAATCAATCGAGACAGCCTGTCATGGCCTCCGATATCCATGATACAATAAAAAATCGTTTTAACTGTGACCCAATTGGAAAATACTTCAAAACCTTTTATGGGACTTGCGATCACTTTTGATATTTTGTAGCTTTGTCCTTTCCATTCTCATAAACTATATATCTAGGCTCATCACATACTAGACATTCATCCTTCTCTTTATGCTCGTTGTGGTACAATAAGCAATCATACTTGCATGCATGAATATATTTGTATTTTTATCCCAAACCCTTCAAGCTCTTCTTCATGGTAGGATAATTTTCTGGTAACGTGTTCTCTTTTAGGAGAATTTCTTTAACCCACTTAAGAATTTCGGTTACACTGTTCCCAAACAAACCAAAAGGACTCTTCAAATTATGTAAACCAATCATTGCCTATAATACTCACCGTTCTTCATCGCAATCTTTGTACACCGGTCGAGCCACATCGACTTTTAACCTCATATATTGTTGGTCCTTTGGTAGTTCAGTATTAAATTTTTCATTATGCGCATTATTTGTATCCATCGGTTGGTGATTTTTGTCATGGTGGACTTAATAAGCATCTCCAATTAGGTCAGTCAATGGACGATGTGTTGGCGAATCATTTACCACTTCCAATCATTGGTGTTTTACTATGCGGTCGGTTACAGGTAATTCTTCAGGAACATAAGGTACATGCTTTTTACCATGGTATGTCCATTTGTTATAATCTTGACAAATTAAAATGTAACTCAACATCTTTTATAGATTTGTAATTTTTGTTCATACAATGGGTGCACAAACACATAATCTTCTCATTTTTAAGGTTCTTAAAAGTGTAGCTAATAAATTCTTGAGTGTCTTTAACATAACTATTAGTTATTCGGTCTCCCCCATCCACTCTTTGTATTATGGAAAATCCATTTAATATTCTTCAAATTGCAGTTATGTGTTACCAAGATAAAATAAATATCATGTTGCATAACTGGTATAACAGGATAATCTACAAATGGAGGGAATATTATTTATAAATCATAGTAAAGCACTAATATAATGTTAACAATGCACCAGCCAATCAAACTATGCATTAACTTAAATACATGAACACGCCAATCAACAATACTACACAACCACTTAAACTCAAATTAAATAAATTTTTCTAGTGATATTATTACTACATCTTCATAAAACGACAAAGTGGGGAAATGATAAAAGAGTTTAAATAATTTTTCAACCCATTCCCTTCTCCACTGTTGACGTGTGCAGGCACATATTTGAAACCTCCATATATTATTTCAACCATGATCTAACACTCACCCTCCTGCAAAGGCTAACTATGTACTGAATTTCCTACTTGAGTGGAGATGAGCGTGCACACCCCATCGATATTTTTACTACTTAGGTCCTTCATATATTATTTCATACCATAGTCACCATGGGCTATTGACGATAATCTAAGACCTGTGACATGTTGAGCCACTAAGAAGGGGAATGTTGAAGGAGGAACTGACATCTATAAAGGGATGGAGAAGGAGGAAAATTTTGATGAGGTAAAGGGAAACCAGGATACATTGGGGGATGTAGGGGCGTACGATCGATTAAAAGGGAAATAATTTGGGCAAGTTTCTCATTCCCGACTCCCAATTCATTTTGAAGCCCCATTACATACTCTTCAGTCATAGAATAACGTTCATCATTGGACGAGAAGTAATTATTACAAAAGAAAGCTCATCCACGAGAGGTGCGGTGTGTTTGAATTTTATGTTTAGAGAATGTGACCCCAAACCTATCATCCTCCATCTTTTTTCCTTCCCCAAGGTCTGTTCGAGGGCATCATTGTTAAGGTTGTCGAACGGGCTTGAAGCTGACTGACTACTCATACACTTTATTAATTCTAGAGTCTTATCCAAGTGAGGAGAGAATTTATTATCTTTGTTCCGTCTTGCATGTACGCATAAGTTGGACTAATTCGGTATCTTTATATCATTTGGGCTGCCTTTTGTCTTGATCGACCACTTTCTCTTCAAATCATCATAAGATTTCAAGCCAAGCCGATGGACATTAATTTTTTTTTATTCTGCTTGTTTTTCTCGCTTTACAACATTTTTGACTCATTCACCTCATTTTCCAAAAAAATCATTCCATTGATCGATTGGCATCTCAACGTTCGAAGGGACATTGTCTTTGAGGGATAAAATGTCAGAGATCGATGCCCTTTAGGGAAATGCTTCCGCCTAAGGTTTCTTCAATATGTTTGGAGTTGTTCAGCAACACGAGAAAGAACCTTATTTTTTGAGTTTGTAAAAAACAAAAACCGTTTGTTGAATTGATCGTATATGTCATCTTTAATAGCTTGATCTACGAGGTTCCAATTTCCAGGTCCTCCCACTCCCACATTAATTTTTTTAGGGACAAACACTGGACTTTAAACTGTTGAACGTGATTTTTATCCCCTGTGGGGTTATTTCCCAATAGAGAGAACCCAATGGGATTTTTCTTAACTGACTCGGCAGTTTCAGGAGTGTTGGGCATGTCTGTTGGATTAATGGGATTACTTTGCTTACTGCAACTCGGAGTAGTGGAGTGAACCATTGGTGGAGTTAATTATTGCTCAGAACTTGGTGATGAGAATTCTCCTTGGCGTGGTGTCCTCTCATCGGTTGGAGCTTTATGTTCATTATCGCCCGACATTATCTACAAAAATAATAAAAGCTTAATGGGTATCTATAATAAGTGCATAATTTCAAAGTTTAATATGAAATTATAAGTAACAAAATAAATTTTTTGAACATAAATTATAATCTACCTTTTCATGGTAAGACTTTAATAAAAGTTCAATGAGTCTGATCTCCATCCAATCGGGATTTTTTTAAACACGTGGCCAATTAAGAGGAAGTGTATCTATAATAGATGCCTAGATGTCATCGACATGAACTCAAAATATCATCCTCTTCAGTCTATTGTCAAGATTAAGTTTGACGTGTATATATTGCAAGACATCACATTCTTCGCCAATGCTTTTTGTACATAATTATATCCATAACGGATGAATTTTTTTTCCTTCTTTAATAGTGTAAGCAAGGTCAGTACTCTATTGGGATTATGTATGCGAAATATATATTTTACATATTCATCCTAACATTCTGGTAGGGAAAACAAAATACGATTGAATAAGTACGCTTGCCGGAGATGAACTTCACAGTTTATAAGGAAATTAAATTATTCGATGTTCCTATTCCCATAACAATAAACCGGAGTACCTTCTATATGAGGCTCATTAATGAAAGATGCACGAGTGAGGTCCAATTACAACTTTTCATACTCTTGTTTCCATTGATTATCACCGTGGCTCATCTTTCTTAACTAAAATGAACAAAGGTGTGAATATGATTCCTATAAATAATGGCTCCAATGAATCATTAACTAGTTAAGTTAGTTTGATTTAGGTTTTGAACAGTCACTACCCTTCTCTTGTCCCAGTGCAATTTTAATTTATTAGTTATTATGTACGAGGGCGTGAATCCCGTGCATGTTAGATCTCACCGATGTGAAATCCAAACAACAACTCGTCGTATAAGACACAAAATTTAACCATATGATTTGTTCCATGATTATGTGGATAGATTAAGGAAGATTATGGTTACTTTATTTCCATGGTAAGATTTCAAAATGACAACACTGAAAAAATAATTATGGTTACAAATATTATGTTAATAATAATCCCCAAAAACTAATAGCATATCAAACCACACACATATAAAATTCTAATCAAGCAAATAGTTATATATACCTACTTTTATATTGTTTTTAAAAGAATTGTCCCTTACACACATACACAGAGTACACACATATAGAAATACAGACACACACACACACAATATGTATATACAATGTGTGTGTATACCTACTTTTGTATTTATTTTAATTTTTACCCAAATAATTATATATTCCTACATTTTTATTTTTTTTTAAATTATCTCTTACACACACAAACATACACACACAGAGTACACACTACACACACACACACACACACACAATATGCACACATACATACACAATACACACACATACACGTATACACATATACATACACACACGTATACACAAATACATATACATATACACGTATAGATAGAAATACACACATATACAAATGCATAAATACCGGCATACAAAATTTTAGAGTTTAAGTGTTAGTTTTGAGATTGAAAGAGGGATTGAGTGAAAAACTTCAGATTGAGAGAGAAAGGTAGCCAAAAATGCTTAAGAGAAGGAAAGGGTTTCAAAATTTTCAAGTGAAAATGAGAACTGGCCTGGGTTTTTAGTATAAAGACACTAGTCACGGCTCAGAGCCATGACCACATGCCACGACCCCTTTAAAATTCAACACGTCAGTTTAAAAATAAGAAGATGGTCACTACCTAATGCCATGACTCTTAAATTGGGATAATCACGACCCCAAGTCATGACCGATTTAGTGTGTATTCTGGTTGGTGGTCACAAACTTGGACCATGACCCCATCTGTGTCCACACTTGAAGGGAACTTTGGCGCGAATGTGGCACTATAATGGTCACGTGTGTATCACGGCTAGGGTCTATGACCCATAGTGGTCACGAACTTGGACCATGACCACCTTTAAGAGGATCCTTGACCACACTGGGTCATAGACTTGGTCATACCAATGTTTGATGTGGTCAAGGCTTTAGTCCGTCACTAGCTGGTCACGAATCTGGGTCGTGACCCACAGGCCGTGACCATTCGTAGGATTTAGTTTAGTGAGATATTTTTAGTGTCTATGCCTCTTCTCGAGGGATGGTCATGCACTTTTTTGTATTAAATTAAGGAGGAGACTACACGGGAGGTGGTTTTATCATTAGACTTGATCCCAGTGGTTAGGGCATTTTTGGATGTGTTTTAGGAGATACCGAGTTTGCCCCCGAGTCAGGAGAACAAGTTTATTATCGATTTATCACCTAGGACTAGGCTGATTACACGTGCATCGTATCGTATGACCCCATCAAAGATGTGGGAGTTACAAGACTAGATTCAACAGCTTTTGGGGTAAGATTTAGCAGCTCTTGGGGAAGGGTTTTATTCGAAGGAGTATATCACTATGGGGTGATCTAGTATTGTTTTTGAAGAAGAAGGATGGTTCACTTCAATTGTGCATTGATTACTGAGAGTTGTACAAGGTCATGATTTAGAATAAATATCCGTTGCCTTGAATCGATGACTTTTTTTACCAATTGAGGGAATCAGCGTACTTCTCCAAGATTTCTTTATGATTGGGGTATCACTAGTTGCCCAATAGGGAGTAGGATATCCCTAAGATTTCATTCTTGACATGGTATGGGTCGTATGAGTTCCTGGTTATTTCGTTTAGGATAACCAATTCCCCAAGAATATTCATGGATCTCATGTTTATTGATCCGTTCGTGATCGTATTTATAGGCGATATTATGGAATATTCTCGGACTGAGGATGAGCACTCAAAACACTTGCATATGGCTTTACTGACATTACGAGATCATTAGTTGTATGCCAAGTTTTCAAAGTGTGTATTTTGGTTACATGAGGTGCAATTTTTAGGTCATATCATGGCTGATAGGGGCATTTTAGTGGACCCAGGTAAGGTTATAGCAGTGAGGGAGTGGGGTCAGCCTATGACACCAATAGAGATTTGTAGTTTTTTAGGATTGGCATGGTGTTATCATTGTTTCATAAAGTGATTTTTGCAGATGGCCGAATCGTTCACGATTTTGACTCGAAAGGGGGTATTGTTTGTGTGGGATGATTATTGTCAGTTATCTTTCGACGAGCTAAAGGAAAAGTTAACCTCAGCACCTGTGCTCTCACTACCTAGGGTGGGAGTGGAGTACCTTGTATTTATCGATTCATCCTTACAAGGGTTTATGGGTATGCTATAATAGGAGGATCGGGCTATAGCTTATGCTTTGCACAAGATTAAACCCCATGCGATGAATTACCCCACTCAAGATTTGGATTTATCTATGGTAGTTTTTTCCTTAAGAATTTGGAGGCACTATCCACAGGAAGGAGAAATTTAGTTTATTCACGGATCATAAGTTGCTGCAGTATTTGTTCACTCAGAAGGATTTCAACACGCGACAGCGTAAATGGTTAGAATTCGTGAAAGACTATCAGTTTAATATTATGTACCACCCAGGGAAGGGCAACTAGTAGAATATGCGTTGAGACGATGACCTATGGGGGAGTCACTGACAGTCTAGAAAGCTACGTGGATTGAGCTTCTCCAAGATGACACAGTTCTGAGGGTGTATGGTAGTGTTGACTATCACACTCGAAATTATGATGAGGGTTTTAAAGGCACATGTTGTGGATCAGTTTTTCCAAGATATAGTGCAACAATTATTAGTCCCAAATGAGGGGGAAGAGTTTTACTTGATCAGTTTTAAGGGAGGCTTACGCTTCAATGGGAGACTTATAGTCCCAGATGATGGGAATCTAAGGCATGCTGTTATGACAGAGGCCCACGAATCGAGAGTTATGGTACATTTAAATGGGGATACCAGGATATGTGTAGACAATATTGGGGGGAGGGGGCAACTATAAAACGGGATATAACTGAGTTTGTCTCAAAGTGTTCCACTTGTCAGTTAGTGAAGTTAGACCACCATAGGCCAATCAAGATGTTATAGTCGTTATATATTCTGGTGTGGAAGTGGGAGAGTATATCGATGAACTTTATCACGAGCATACCGACATCATAGAGGGGTCATGATTTTATATGGGGGATTGTGGATCGATTGACCAAGGTGGCCCATTTTTTCTAGTGTGCATAGACTATACGATGACATAGTGTTCCCTGATCTTTATAGATAAGATAGTGAGGCTACATGGGGTACCAATTAATATTGTGTCCGATCGGGCCAAGATATTTGTGTCTTATTTTTGGTAGAGTTTTCAGGAAGCGATGGGAACTAAGTTGCGTCTAAGTACGTCCTATCACCCTCAGACTGATGGGGTGACTATGAGGGTGAATTAGATGTTTGAGGATATGCTGAGGATGTATATACTTGACTTTCAAGGAAGTTACGAGCAGTACTTTCCACTGGTGGAGTTTGCATATAATAGTTCTTACCAGTTTACCATTGGGATGGAATTTTATGAGGCCTTATACAACCGACCTTGTTGGTCGTCCACTTTTTGGTTATAGGTGGGGGAGAACAAGCTCCTTGGACCTAATATGATCGAGGATACTTGTGCCAAGATTAAGTTGATTCGAGGTCACATACGGATTATTCAGTATAGGCAAAAGAGTTTTGTCAATGCAGACAGGAGACATGTAGAGCCGGATATGGGTGATCAAGTGTTATTACAGGTGTCTCCTATGAAATTAGTGATGCTGTTCGAAATAAGAGGAAACTTGCACTGAGATATGTAGGAACTTTTTTTATTATTGAGAGCGTAGGGCTGGTGGCATATAGACTCGCCTTGCCACAGCATCTACAGAGGACTCATAATGTGTTCCATGTATCGTCGCTAAATAAGTATCAAAGGAATGAGATGGATTATTGGCACATTCCACTGGAGGAGATTGATTTATGAGGAGAGACCAGTTACTATACTGGATCGTAGTGAGCGTAAGCTGCGGTCTGAATTGGTGCCCTTAGTTGAGGTTCATTGGGAACATCACAACGTCGACGAGTTGATGTGGCACTGGGAGGATGATATGCGTGAGAAGTATCCCGATCTTTTTATTCCAAGTATGCCCAAATTTTGGGGACATAATTCCTTTTCACGGGGGGAAGTATGTAACACCCCGTAATTTTGAGTAATTATAAATTGGCATTTAAATTACCTGTGTGCACATAATTTAATTAAATTGAGAAATAATGAGAAAATAAATAAATATTAATTACTTTAAATTGAATTAATAGTTATGCATTTATATATCTACTAGTGTGATAAATTAAATAAATTAATGTAAAATGGTATTACGTTGTAGGTGGGTAAATGCGACAGGATTTGACGGTATCTCAATCAGGACACGTGTATGAATTATATTGAGTTGAGATGGATTTTTTTATTGGTGACTCAAATGATGTTTTCGAGTGCACGGTTGATCTAGAATAGGTCAAAATAGATAAAATTAAGTGCCCAAGGTTAGTGATTGGGTTTTGTTTTTTTTTTAGACAAGTCAGGACCCGTATATGGGGTATTTTAGTCATTTTGAAAAGTAGGCGAGTAGGTAATTTCAGGATTTAATCGATATATTGAAAGGTCGAGGTGAAGAGTCATTCCACAATATCAAATATTTTCCTTGAGTTATACCAACAACGAGAGAGAAGGTGAAGAGAAAAGTAGAGGAAAACTCAAAAGGGTTCCCAAAGAAGGTAAAAGAGGATTAAAGGAAGGTAATTGTGGAGGAGTTATCATCACCAAAGAGGAATGCCCTACACAAAATCAGAGCCTAAAAATATTGAGGGAAGTAACTATCTTGCCAAATGGTTATGCATATAATTTCAATCCATATCATGATTGAAAAAATGATTTTGGGATGGAAATTACATGCTATTGGGTTTTGATAAATGAATTCATAGTAAATAGGTGTGATTTATATGAATTAAATTTTGCAAATTGGAATTCCATGTATATAGATAAATTATGGATTTAGAAGATTGGGAAATTATGGATTTTTATGATATAGTGAGACTTTCCTAATAATTAGAGATTAATTCTAAATCCCATGTAACGATCACATGTAGAGGAGTTATATCTTAAAATGGATCCAATTTATGTTTATCATTCATGAGAATTGAATTTAATTAAGGAATTATATGATGTGGTTGATGAATTTTGATTGAAACTTGCTAAAAAATGAATCTGGAATGAACTGTTGCTTCCAGCAGGGGCGAACCGATTTGGCTACCCTATTATGGCCAGTGTGGGTTATTTGATGAAATATGTTGGTTATCTAATTTCAGATATTAATTTATGGTGTCCGGGGATAAGTTGGAACTTTTGAAATTTTAAATGAATTATTATTATGGCCTTGGGTCAATTGGAATTTCATCCGGGGTGAAAATTGGAGTATTTAGGATGAATTATACTTGAGGATTTATTAATAAATTTGAGATGAAAATTCAAAAAAAGGGATACAAGCTGAGTGAAAAAAGGATGTCCATAATTAACATTTTGCGAATCAATTGATTAATAAGTGAATATTTAAATAATTGATAATAGAATTATACTCGAAAATGTTAGGCTAGTGCTATGAGAGATAGGTATGATAATTCAGGGATGATTAGTTGTTCCAGAGAATGCTGAGTTTTGGAAGGCAATTTTGGCCTAAACACATGACTTAATGTTCATGATGCATTCCATGGGGGATAAGATGTACCAAGATATGCGTAGATTATAGTGGTGGATCGGGTTGAAGAGAGACATTGCAGAATTTGTATCTAAGTGTGCCACCTACCAATTAGTTAAGGTGGGACACTGAAGACTAGTGGGAGAATCATAAACTTTGAATATTCTCGAGGGCAAGTAGGAGAACATCTACCCGGATTTCATAGTCAAATTGTCGAGGACCCAGAGAGGACATGATTCCATTTAGGTCATCGTTGATAGATTGCACCAAAGAGTAGTACGCCAAGTTGTTCGTGTTAGAGATTATACAACTACATGGAGTACCATGTGACACTATATCCGACCGATATTGTACATTTATATCTCGATTGTGTAGGGGTTTTCAGGAGGCTATGGGAGTACAAATGAGTTTGAGTACAACATTTCACCCTCAGTCAGATGATCTAACTGAGCGGGTGAACTAAAATTTTGAGGATATGCTTCGATCATGTGTTGTAGATATCAAATGGAGTTAGGATCAACACTTTTCACTCATGGAGTTCTCTTACAACAGTAGTCATCATCAGATTATTAATATAGCACCCTACGAGGCATTGTACGAGCGACCACGCCATTCGTTGAGTTGTTGGCTAGAGGCAAGGAAACACCGGATGTTTGAACCCGATATTATTCGGAACACCTCAAAGAAGGTGGAAATTATTTGAGCTTGAATGAATACAGAATATGATAGGCAGGAGAGTTATGCCGATAATAGAAGGTGGAAGTTAGATTTTCAAGTGGGGGGCCATGTGCTTTTGAGGTTCTCCCTATTGAAAGTAGTAATCAGATTTGGGTCTAAATGGAAATTGGCAACCCAATCTGTAGGTCCTTTCATGATAACGGAGAGGCTGGGCCCAGTGGAATATCTATTGGCCTTACTTGATCATTTATAGTGAGTAACAATCTCTTCCATGTGTCGATATTGAAAATTTTGTATAGGGACAAAGACGCATATTAGCATATCGACCTCGATGGGATTAAGTTATAGCCCGATGCAAGTTATGAGGAACGATTATAGCATATTCTTTGTCGTAGAGAGAAGACTATGCCATCGAAGGTCATGCCATTACTCCCAGTCCAATGGGTACACCATCAAAAGAATGAGTCAATATAGGAGAGAGAGGACGAGATGCGAGCAAGATATCCAAAGGTATTCTAGTCAAGTATAAAATTCCTTGCCTTAGGGGGAAATAATGTAATACCCTATAATTGTAATGCATTATTTAAATAATGACATCACTAAATTTATTATATGGCATGTGTGTACGTGAGTATCAATAATGTAAGAGGGTACTTTAGATTATAAATGGAGGCTTGACCCCTATTGAGTACGGTAACGATAAGTCATTTGGTTAAAGCTTAGGGTTAATGATAGAACACATAAAACATGAACCCAATGAGGATAGACTCAACTTAAACTCACAAAACTCTCGTGTATAACTCAGGTCATAATAATGGACTTTAGAAGTGGCTTAGATAGAGGGAGAGGGAAGTAAGCACCCTAGACACACCCTGGCGGGCAAGTAAAAACACACAAGACACCCTCAAGAATCTCTGTCAAGTATTAAAAGGTTCGTAATAAATGGCAATGGTGAGTCAATGAACTCTCTAGTTTTCAATAACTCTTTTCAATTCTCAAAGAGGGGGATCCCTTCCTCAAAGGTGGTTGGGGTCCTTAAATAGCCCCCCCCACCACCCCCGAGGCAACTCAGTCATTAAAGACTATGAAAGACATCCGTCATACTTTATGTCACAACATTAAATGCCTGATGCACTAGTTGTCTCCACGTCATAAACATTAAATGCCAAGACATGCCTTTTGCCTAACCACTGTGTGTCAGGGGGTTGTTGCCGCAGAGGTGGCTTACCAAGTGCTTGACAGCCCCGAATACCACGGTGGTTTACTCAAGTGCATGTATGACATTATTTAGATGGCTAGTGACATCACCCACAGTAGATGTGACATTAAGTAGAGGGTCGTTTGGTCCATAAGTCAATGCCCGATGGAACTCCAAGTTGCTCCGCTTGAGGTTCCATGGTCAGGGTCCTTCGGTGTTTTACCAGGTGTATCTAAGATGGTCAGGACAAGCCCCAACGGTGCCTTACTTCTCAACCCTCCAAACCAAGTCCCTCTAAAGTTCCCATGGTGAGGTCATTCGATAGGGCATGAAAGCCCTCCCAGGTCCTGCCATGCCTGGTCTCTCATGAGTACCGTTTGACCTCACCAAAACTGTATTATTATTATCGTTATGTCATTACAACCGTTTTAGCTTTACAGTGAATGTAATCAAACGTACAATATGATTAACACAACAAGATGAAGTATGAGTTGCCACGCTGAGCTGCCTCACCAAGCTGCCACGCTGAGCTGCCTCACCAAGGTGCCACGCTTGAGTTGCCACGCTGAGCTGCCTCCCCAAGCTGCCACGCTGAGCTGCCTCACCAAGATGCCACGCTTGAGTTGCCACGCTGATCTTCAAGCCCCCTCTACATTTTCCCCCTCGTGGAGAGATTTGTTGGGACAAGAAATGTCTGCACGAAATGACTCAACCTGATGGATTTTTCTTTGTGTAACCGTTGGAACATCTTCTTCGTTGGGGCCTTGTTAGATAATTCTGACAAAAAGATTGGCGCCAAAAACTCAAGCTTGCTGAAGAAGGCAACGCTTCCTGTTCTCTATGCGTCATTTCATTAATGACGTGCGCTGTCTTTTCAACTGTCACAGCACTTCCCAAAGTGCCACGTGTTCATGTGAAATGATTACAGGCGGCCGTGCACGTGCGAGGGTGGGGAAATCTAAAAGCCAAACTCGAAAGTCTCAACAACCATATTCAAAATACTTTGAACCTTAAACACGTGGGCCTCAGGGGTCTCTTTCCACTTCTTCCTTCTTCTTTGCTTATTTCCTTACTTCGTTATTATCTTCTTCATCAGACTGTCGCTTCTTTTTTTAGAAAGAGAGAGAGAGAGACTCCATTGTTGCAAGAGCTATACCACCGTTTGTGATCGTCCGTCTCCATTGTTGCTCTCAATCCCTTTTCTCTCGAAGATTTCTTTGTTACAGCTTCACTATTTGTCATGGCGTCTTCAAGCAACCCCACCATTTCCGCTACCAGTGTTCCGTCTGCCACCACCACTGCTTGCTCCGCCCTAGGTGCTGCTCGCCAAGAACAGCTGAGATTTTACCGTCGCTCTCCCATTTTTGGGGAGGGTGATGGCTTTGCTGTTGCCTGTAAGGCTGTCTGCTTTTCCTCCAAGTTTGACGCCCTCTTGTTGGGTGATGAGGACGAAGAGGTGTCTAAGTGGGGATTTCTTCCCCCCAGAAGGAACTCTTAGATTTCTCTTAGAGCAAGGGGACTTCCCATGGTCCCATATTGATTTTAAAGCTCTCGGGGGATACCCCGTGCACTTTGCTTCCTGGAACTCTCACATGCAGAGTTCCTATACTGATGTCCTTACTAAGATTGGGCTGCAACGGGCAAGGTGGTTTGGTGAGTTTACTCTATCAAAGAACAACGCTGCCTTGCCTATACTGGTCTCTCGCTGGAACGTGGATACTCATACATTCATTGCTGCCTGGGGTGAGTTTACCATAACTATGGAGGATATGTGTGAGCTCCTAGGCCTTGATGCAACAGGCCATGAGCCTTACACCGATGAAGCTCTTGATGCTCAAGAGACTGCGGATCGTTTGGAGTTGGATCGCATATGCCGAAGCTGCATCGGTTCTTCCAACAAAGCTACTTTTTCTCCCTTGATCAATGATTTCTTTCAGAGTTCTAGTGAAGGCAGTTCTTCATCAACTTCCCCTGGTCAAGGTACCCCGTTGGAGCTTCTTGCTTACATTCTTGTGATTTTGTCCCGTTTCCTTTTGACGGGCAAGCCCAACGATCAGCCCCGAAGAGACCTCATCAGCCTGTCCCTTCGCTTAGCTCGAGGCATAAAACTTCCCCTGGCTGCAATTGCCTTGGGATCCCTGTACACCTGGTTGGACAGGACTTTATTTGACATGGAACGCTCCATTGGCCATTACAACTTGGCCAATTTTGCCAACAGTGTGCTTCTGACTAGCTTTCTCTACTTCCGCTTTAGCCCAACAGTCCTCCTTCGACTGAAACAATTTTTCCTCCTCGGTCCTTCATTTATCATAAGAGGCAAAGCCGAAAGGAGTTAATTTTCGTGATCGATCATTTTGAGAGTTTCGTTATGAGGCCTTATCAAGAAGAGGCCTTTTTTCATACTTGTAAATTTTTTCATCATGATGCCAGATTGTTACAGGACCCTTCTCCTGATATTGAGGATCCCTCGCTTGCCGTGGTTCTTCTGCTTTCTCCTGGATATCTGCCCTCCTACACCGAGTGGGGATACACGAGCAAGCATTATAACCCCAACCGATGCAACCGTCAGTTTGGGTTTGACCAGGGGGTGCCACATCCAGTTTTCCAATCATCAAACCCCAAAGTCTCCTTTGGCGAGGCATGCTCCTTATTTTCTTCGACTGCTGCGTGGGGAATATCTTCAACAATGGCTGGGCATGTCACCGTTCCCAGTATTACTAGGCATGGGGATGTGACCCCTCTGTTTGCCACCAAGTATTGGCCGAAGCAACTGGCTGAAATTGCTGAGTTCGTTGAGGGAGAGCCTGTGTATCCTCCCGTTTCTTCATTTTCTGCCCTGGAGTTGGGGCTAAAAGGCAACTCTGTACTTGGGATAGAATTTCCTCTAAGTTCAACCCACAAAGAACCTCCCAACGAGCTTCCCCCACTTTGTGCCATGGTCCCAGTTGCCACGCCAAAGTCCAAAACTGCTGCTGCGAAGAAGGCTGCCCCCTCTACTGCAATTACTACCGACGAGGGGGCTTCTCAACCACCTGCCAAGAAGGCAAGAACGGCCAAGAGTGGGACATCGAAATCTAAATCAAAGTCCCAGAAGCCCCAAACTCCCGTGGCAGCTCTTCCCATAGCCTCCGTTACTCCTCCCATGCCTGCTGAGATGGCTGAGCGTGTGAGGAGGGAGGCCCAGGAAGAACTGGAACGAATAAATGCTGAGTATCAACGGCATGCAGTCGTTGTCCCTACCTCCGTTGCTTTCCCCACTGTGGTGGTGGATCCTTCAGATCCAACGGCTAAAAAGATGAAGAGTTCCAGGGTTCCTCAAGGGGTCAGCATTAGTGCAGCTAGCTCGAGGAAGAAGACTCTGGGCACCAAGTCCCAGAAGAAACGGATTCCTGAAGTACATTCGACCCCTGAGGTGCAATCCACCTCTGCCCCATCAGTTGCTGCTACTCCTCCCTCTTCGCTCGTGGTCGTGTCTTCTCGTTCTCCTTCTGAATCGGAGGTATGTATGGCTGACTTAATTATTATCTCCTTTTTGCTTAAGGACGACTGTCTTTACTTGTGTGTATATTTATCCCTCCCCCCTTTTTTGACAACTGTTTTGCAGGGAGTTGAAATAGAAAAACTAGACCCTTCCAGTCCTCCCGTGAGCCCTTTTGTGGGGGGACGCTTCGGTGCATCTCATACCGATGTGACTCCTCCTCGTTCCCCCATGATGGGGCTTACGTATTCTCGCCGTGGAGTCAGCCAACGTGCAAGGGAAGTCATTGTGGGAGGTGATGCCGTTGATCATGCGAGTGATTCCTCGCCTGAAGTGGTAACCCTGCCCGAAGTGGCACATCCCGAGATAACATCCTTGGTCCCTTCTGATTCATAGGCCTCACCTGAGGTTCCTCTGCCCATTGTACTTATTGAGGAGAGTGAGCCCGAGGTATGATGTGCGCTATAATTTATTTGTTGTAGTCCTTTCGGTCATACTCTTTTCTTATTTGGCTTACTGAATTGTGATATGTTTTGGGTACCCCAGGTTGAAATGTCCTCGTTGTTGGCGAGCATTCTTCTTCCAACGATGCTGATGAAACCCCCGACTATCATTCCTTTGTTTAGCACCATAACTGAGGTAAGTAACACGTCGAGCTATTCCTTCATATTTTCTGTGCCCATTCTTCTTTTCTAACACTTGGCTTTGTGCACAATTTTCTCCTGATCTTGCACCAACTCCTGTAGTGAGGGCCCAGGTTGGTGTATTTACACCCCCTCCTGATGTGGCTTTGTTTGAGGGCTCAGTGTCTTCTCATGATGAACCCAATATGCTGGCCCTTGTGCCCTATACGGGTGATCAGGTTTGGACAAGCGTGGAAGCTTCTGCGTCCAGGGACCTCGTTATAGCATCTGGGGTAATAATCGCTCCCCCAACGGTTCCTGTCCCTGTGGCTGCCTCAAATGCTCCCATTGTGACTGATATATATTTTGCTTGCTATCTTTTGTTAAGATTTTCCATAATCTCCATCTTATGATTTTTCATAAGATTGTTCTTAAACTCCCCCTTATAACGGTGACTTAACAACGAAAACACTTGTTAAGTTTTTTCATAAACCCCACCTTATAACGGTGACTTAACAACGAAAACACTTGTTAAGTTTTTTTTCACAAACTCCACCTTATAACGGTGACTTGACAACGAAAGCACTTGTTAAGTTTTTTCGTAAACTCCACCTTATAACGGTGACTTAACAACGAAAACACTTGTTAAGATTTTTTCATAAACCCCACCTTATAACGGTGACTTAACAACGAAAACACTTGTTAAGTTTTTTTTTCACAAACTCCACCTTATAACGGTGACTTAACAACGAAAGCGCTTGTTAAGATTTTTCATAAACTCCACCTTATAACGGTGACTTAACAACGAGAACACTTGTTAAGATTTTTCTTAAACTTCACCTTATAATGGTGACTTAACAATGAAAACACTTGTTAAGATTTTTCGTAAACTCCACCTTATAACGGTGACTTAACAACGAAAACACTTGTTAAGATTTTTTCATAAACTCCACCTTATAACGGTGACTTAACAACTTACCACTTGTTAAGTTTTTTTTTTATTCATAATTCCATTATTTGGGCTTTTTCTTTTCAGGTTGCTCGGGAAAATTCGCCCCCAGTTCTCTCACCTGTAGGCTCGCCGTTCCGAGAACCTGATGTTTCGGAAAATTCTATTCATGATGATCAAGGTTCTACGACTGGTGCTGCATTCGAGAGCGAATCTGGGTGCGAATTGCCTCTTCCTGACCTAGCTCCTCACTCGTTCTGCCTCATGGTGCTTCAGCAGTCTCCTCAAATGCACGTCAACCATCGCCTGGTGATTAAACAATTGGTGGATCTCCATCCTGAGACCTTCACACCGGATTGACTGCACTCAAATACTCATGTGATGAGTCACAGACTGCAAGGCATGGCGATCGTTGTTGCTGAAATTGCCAGTACCCCCACTGCCAGTGTTACCAGATCCCTTCTTAACCAATTTCTAGGTTTTCTGAAGGAGTTGGGACGTGATGGTTTCTGTTTTGACTGGCTTATTACGTATCTGAAGAACTTGAAAAACCAGCAACTGATCAGCCAGAGGGAGGTATTGCGCAAGCACCAGAAGGACCAGCAAGCTGAGGAGGCTAGGTTGGTCGCATTGGCCCCTCTTTTGGAAGCAGTGGATCAAGAGGTGAAGGATGCCAAAGAAGCTTTGTGCCTGGCCAAACTGAAGCATGAGAGACTCCTGATCGAACGTACACAAGTGTAAACGAGGCTGGAGGTTTCCATTAACGCCCAACGGTCTTTCACAGCAGCTTCTTCGGGCCTGTCTGGAGATTTTTTTTCTTCCTTGGATTTATCTTTTCTTTTAGAGTAGTTACTTCTTGTATACAGATCTTTTACCTCTTTTCTCTATGTAATTCTTGGGCAATAGCTTCCAAAGGAAATTTTGTAATGCTCTATTGTTTATGGAAGAAGAACGCATACTTTTCAATCCCTTCATGTGTTGTGACTGCTGTTGTGTGCTATAGAGTTTTGTGTTTCTGCAATTCTTCCATTATTCTAAAAAAATGTCACCCAAAACTTGTATATTTATAACAATATAACATCAGCTCAAACTTGGTTATTTTACACATGATAAACCTTCAGCCACTTATTGTTAATCTTAAATGGTTTGTCTTCTTCTATCTTCGAAATTAAGCAATAACCTGAGTCATGCGCTTCCTTCACAACGTAAGGTCCCTCCCAGTTGGCTGCGAACTTTGGTAGAGGAAGTCCCCTGATGTGCTTTACTGCCGCTTTCAATACGAGGTCTCCTTCCACGAACTTCCTTGGTCTCACCAAGTTGTCATATGCCCTGGAGAGTTGTTTCGTATACATTTGAAAGTGTTGCATCGAGTTATCTCTGTGCTCATCCAACGCTTCCAGCTGTACATGTCTACTGTTAGGTAGCATGCTACTTCTCAAGGCATAACGAGCAGACGAAACTTCCAATTCTACTGGGAGGATTGCCTCAGCGCCATAAACAAGAGAGAACAGCGTGTATCCTGTGGGTTTTCTCTTAGTTGTTCGATAGGCCCACAGGACAGCTGGTATAATGTCATCCCACGCCCCTGCAAAGTCTTCCATCATTGTGGCCAAAATATTAATCAGGGTTTTGTTAGTTGCTTCGACCTGACCATTTCCCTTTGGGTATGCCACTGTTGAAGTGTGATAAAAAATGGAGTATTTGTCCGTGAGCATTGTTACTTCAGAATTGACGAAGGGCGTCCCATTATCCGAGAGAATTACTTTTGGGATCCCAAAATGGCAAATGATGTATTCTCTGATGAAGTTGCTCACCACCCCAGCCGTTGCCCGTTTGAGTGGTATTGCCTCGGCCCATTTTGTGAAACATTCTGTTGCTACTAGTATCCATATCTTGCCTCTCGAAGAGGGGTGAATTTCCCCCACTAGGTCGAACGCCCAAGTATAAAATGGATAGGGCGTTGATAGAGAGTGCAAGTCTGTCGATGGGGCATGGATCATATTCCCTTGAAGTTGGCAAGCCTTGCATTTTCGAACAAACTCAGCAGAGTCTTTCTCCATTGTTAGCCAATAATAACCCAATGTCATCAACTGATCATACAGCTTGGCACCTCCTATATGTGCTGGATCGTGCGCTTATTTGAGGACCTCCACTGCTTCTTCCCTCGTGATACATGGCAAGGGCCTATTAAAGTACCCCTTTCGATAAAGCTGTCCCTCCTGGATGTAGAACCTTATAGCCCTTCGCCTCAGACCCATTGCATCTATTTTCTCCGTTGGGACAACCCCCTCCTGAATGAAGTCGATGTAGGGCTGCCTCCAGTCCGCTTGAGTTTCAATAAAATGTCACTCAGCTGCTTCGAAGAATAACTGACACTTGTTGCATTTCCGTTGTAGCTCTACCGCATCCTGCTTCATTCTAGGCCAGAAATACCCCTCCCTTTGAATTCTCCTATATAGAGGTATCTCAGTTGTTTCGCAGTGCTCCTCATGCGTTTCCTCAATATTTGTTCGGCCTCCTCGGGGCTGACGCATCTTGACAACCATCCTCCTGTATTTCTGAAATAGAGATTTCCATGGCATGTAAAATATTGGGCCAACTCTCCTAGCCGCATCGCCCCCTCACCAGACTCCAGTTGCTTCTTAATGTCTCTTCTCCAGCCCACCTCCTCCTCCATCGGTAGTATTGACTGTACTACTGAAGGAGATGTTCTTCGTTGGATCATAACTGTGGTCTCATTGGTTTTCATTATCATCTTCTGGGCAATAGTGGCATAGGCATCTGGATGGCGGTTCATCATTCTGGGATGCCTTCTGATCTTGGTCCGATGAAATTGGTTGAGAAGCCTTTGAATGATTGTTCTATAGGGCACCAGGCTCATGTGTTTCAACGCATATTCTCCGTTCACCTGCTGAATTACTAAGTTTGAGTCACCATTAATGCAGAGTGAGCGAATTCCTCTTCGAAGAGCCTCTAGAAGCCCTAGTACTAACGCTTTGTATTCTGCCTCGTTATTAGAGCAGGGGAAATCTAGTTTGTAGGAAAGGCAAATCTCTTCCATCCCTTTTGAAAGAACAACCCCTGCTCCTCCCTTCTTTTCTGCCGAAGATCCATCGAACTGCATCGTCCATTCCTCCTCAGTTGCATCCAAGTAATTGGCCTGCAAATCATCTCCTGGAATGTCTTCCCTAGGTGGCTCGAAGGTTCTTGAAGGGAAGATGGCCAATAGGTCAGCATATGCCTGGATTTTGATTGTACGAGGGACTACACATTTTAAGTCATATTTAGAGAGAATAAGGAACCATCTAGCTGCCCTGCCAATCAATATAGTCTTTGCGAGTAAATACCTAATTGGGTCGCATCTAGTTACAATATGAATGGTAAAAGACAACATATAATGCCTAAGTTTTTGTTCTACGAAGACCAAGGCTAAACAATGCCTTTCTAAACTAGTATATCTAACTTCTGGCCCATGTATAATTCTGCTGAGGTAGTAAACCGGCCGTTCTTTCCCATCTACTTCTTGTGCTAGCAGAGCCCCAACGGACCTCTTGGTGGATGTGAGGTATAGATGCAACGGAGCTCCCGCCTGGGGAGGAACCATTATTTGTGGTGACACGAGCAGCTTCTTCAGCCCAACAAGGGACTTCTGGTGAATCTCCTCCCATCTGAACTTCGTGTTCCTTCGCAGCAGCTGCATCAGTGGGTGTGTTATTTCGGCCAATCTGGGCACAAATCTCCTAAGGTAGGAGACTTTTCCAAGAAAACTTTTCAGCTCCTTCGCCATTCTTGGACATGGCATCTCCAATATTGCCCACTGTTTATCCTGGTCCATCTGTACCCCTTGTTGATTAACCACGAAGCCTAAAAACTTTCCACTTGTTACCCCGAAGACACACTTTAATGGGTTCATCCTTAACTTGTGCACCGAGCAAACACCTTCCTTAAATCGTTCAGATGGGACTCTTCCTTCTTCGATTTGATGACCAAGTCGTCCACGTAGAATTCCATAAATTTGTGTAAGAAGTCATGAAAAATGGCCATCATCATTCTTTGGTACGTAGCTCCGGCGTTCTTGAGTCCAAACGGCATTACCTTGTACATGAAGTTGCCCAACGACGTTCTAAATGCTGTTTTCTCTGCGTCAGAAGGGTCCATCTTGATCTGGTTGTATCCCACATATCCATCCATAAAGCTGTACATCTCATGACCAGCCGTGGCGTCTATCAAACTGTCGACGGAGGGTAGGGGAAACTCATCCTTAGGGCAAGCCCTATTCAAGTCTCTGAAATCCACACAGATCCTTATTTGGTTTTTGTCTTTCTTCCCTACTGGCACAATGCTGGATAGCCAGAGGGGATGTTGTATAGGCCTGATAAACCCTGCTGCTAATAAGCGTTGGACCTCTTCTTTGATCTTTAAATCTATTTCAGGCTTGTACGTTCTTGTTGCCTGCTTTACTGGAATAGCCGAAGGGATCACGTTCAACTTGTGGCAGCTCACTTCCTCATCCAGCCCTTCTATTTTTGTGTACTTCCATGCGAAGACATCTATGAATTCCCGAATTAGGTCAACCGAGGCTTTTTGTTTCTCCTTAACAAGATCCTTCGAGATGAAGATAGGCCTTGGGTCTTCCCCTTCTCCTGCTAGGTTTAGTTGCTCCAACTCTTGTGCCTAGGGCCTTGGTTGGTCTGTCATGTAGTCTGGTTCTTCGGCGACATCTTCTACAAACTCTTGTATGCTGGAGTTGTCTATCACCATACACTGCCCTCGGTGATCCACTAAAAAGCACTCATATATCGGGTCAGCCTCATTGTCAGTCTTCTCGGCCGCCCGTTCACACCATTACAAGAGGTACACCACTTTTCCCTCTTCAGTGACAATCTTCTTGCATTGCCTGCTGGTGGCTGTTGCTACGGCTTTTCTCTTCCTTTCTCTGGAAGCTTCAGCAATCCTTTCCCCTAAAAAACGACTTAACACGCTCTGTCATTGGGCTTCATGCTCGCCCGGGTCCGTCCTAGGTCTCATCTTTTCTTTGAGCTGCTTCGGAATGTTCTGGGGTCGAGGGACCGCACGATATGATTCCTCGCTCCTCTTCCCCTCGCCACTCTCGTTTAAAGGTCCCATTCTTTCTCTAATTGAGGGGACCCATGCTCCCTCCATTCTCCTCGTTAGGACCCGCACGTCCTCTTCGAGCTCTATATAGAAGGTCGCATCCACCAAGTGTGCTTCTTCGATAGCGAAAGGCCTATTAGTTGCCCTAATAGTTACTTCTGTCCCCTTGATATTCGCCTTAGCACATTGATGGTACGTTGAGGGAACTAACCCCTGGTTGTGCATCCATACTCTCCCTACTAACAAATGATAGGAAGTTGCACTTTCTATTACATGGAATTTGATATGGGAACTCAGATTTCCCATCACTATCCCCACGTTTACATACCCAATGGATTTGGAAGATTGATTATCGTAGCCCGAGATTACCAAGGGCATGGCAACCAACCTTTCTTCCGGAATATTAGCCGTGTGGAAGGAGTTTATTGGCATAATGTTGATGGAGTCACCCCCATCCATAAGAGTCCTGGCGAAGCTAACCCCGTTAATACTAGCGGTTACATACAGGGGCCTATTATGGGGGAACCTTACAGCTCTATCCGCATCACTGAACGTTACCTCTGATAGGAACTTCTTTACTAGCCTAGCCATGGGTCCCCTCCATCTTAGCGAGGGGACCGCATTTCTTCTTACAATATCCAAGATCGCCTGAGTTATCTCCATTCTTCTTTCTTTTGGGATTCCCACTTGGTCGAAGAACCAAGTGAACTTTGGAGATTTTGAAACTGTGCTATATTCTATGACTGGGTCCGTTTCCTCGCCCTCAACGCTATAGGCGTCTTCTACGTCCCTAGCATTTGCTTCATCATACGCCAGAACTACGTTAGCCATTCCCCTAGTGCAATACTCCAGTGCTTTATCGAACTCCATTGTTGCCCCTCCCCCCTCCCGCTCTGCCTCCTTATCGTAGGCCGTTACAACATTGGCCCCATGCGCCGGGAGCGGGTTATTGTTAATGTTCTGCGGGGGGATTTGTAATGTTCCCGCCTTCATGTACTTATCGATGATTCTTCGCAACGTAAAGCATCTTTCTGTTGGATGCTGGACCTTTCGATGAACCTGACAATATTTGGGATTGGCCCTAGTTGCCGCGTCGGGCTCTTCCGTCGGGACGCCTTTCGGTTCGTAAACCATTCCACCTTGTACCATTGTGTTATAGCAACTCACAGCCTCCTCCACCGTACAAGGCAATGGTGG
Organism: Sambucus nigra; assembly: GCA_949130495.1. Lineage (NCBI taxonomy): Eukaryota > Viridiplantae > Streptophyta > Magnoliopsida > Dipsacales > Adoxaceae > Sambucus > Sambucus nigra. Next base: position 320,829,438 of record OX422217.1, read on the forward strand.
CGGGTCTTCTCTATCCCTTCCGAACTTTCTTTTGTTGTCCTTCCTCTGGGCCTTGCCCCCATCCTCTCTCTCGACATATCCCACCTGTGGGGCCTGAGACCTTCCCCCGATGGGTTGTATCGGCTGTCTGAACATCATGGGAGACACTATCGGGCTAGATCGCACCACCAAAGATATATTTCTTGCCGACTTTAAGAATGCTGAAAATGTTCCCTCGCGTGTCTCATTGATCAGGTGACAGATATACTCAGGAAGTAATCCCTCAGCACAAATTTGTAGTAACCTGGCCTCCTTAGCTTCTTCCCTCACGTCGAGGGACCTTTCCCTAAACCTTTGGATATAGGCCACTACCTCCTCTCCTGGCCTTTGCCTCTCCCTACCAAGTTGGGTTAAGGTGAACTCATCTTCTGCCAAGAAGAACTTTCGGACAAACAATACATGCATTTCCTCCCACGTGGAGACACTATTGGGAGGCAGGTGAGAGTACCAAGTGTATGCTTTATCAGTCAGGGATTTGGAAAACTCCCTCAGCCTAAGTTTTTTGTCATTGCAATGCGCCCCCAAGTGTTCAACAAAACGCTTAATGTGTTCCTTCGGGTTCCCGCCCTTCCCTGAGTATTTTTCAAAGGTAGGGGGAATATAGTCCTTCGGGTAGGGTTCGTCGCTGTACTCCTGGGGGTAAGGTGTCCGGAAGTCTTCGTAGACTGCTGCCACCTCGCCCACAGCCTGTGAGGAAGACTGCATGAACTTCAGCATCTCCTTCTGCATCTCTTTTCTCATCTCTTCGAAGGGCGAGGCTACTGGGGCCACCTGCAACGGGGTCGACAGTAGGGCACTCGTTGCAACCGGAGTGAACGTTATCGGTAGTGCCGTTGAAGCTCCTGAGCCGCCCACAGTTGGGTTCACAATAGAGGGTACACAGTCTGGGACTGCTCCTGTAATACCTGTCCCTGGTGGGGCCCCTAGGGCCACTCCGGGTGTTACGAAGGTGTTAGCCTCCAATCCTCCCAACATAGTTGAAGCTACTGGGGTTTGCAAAAACTCATAAAATTTGCTCATGAGGAGCGCCATCTGGGCAGATCCCAGCCCTGCGCTCGTGGAAGGTTGTGCAGCCCCTGGGACGCCTATCGTTGTTGGAGCCAGCGGTACCTCTACTCGAGGAGCCCCATCTCTTAGCCCCATCTCTCCCTCGCAGCCCGTTCTTCATTATGCTGTATGTCATCGAAATTGAGTCTTCTAGTAGCATTATCCTGCGCCATACTCCTTCTCTAGAAGGATGCCTCCCCAGCAGAATCGCCAAATGTAAGAGGGTACTTTATATTACAAATGGAGGCTTGACCCCCTATTGAGTATGGTAACGATAAGTCAGTTGGTTAAAGCTTACGGTTAATGATAGAACACATAAAACATGAACCCAATGAGGATAGACTCAACTTAAACTCACAAAACTCTCGTGTATAACTCAGGTCATAATAATGGACTTTAGAAGTGGCTTAGCTAGAGGGAGAGGGAAGTAAGCACCCTAGACACACCCTGGCGGGCAAGTAAAAACACACAAGACACCCTCAAGAATCTCTGTCAAGTATTAAAAGCTTCGTAATAAATGGCAATGGTGAGTCAGTGAACTCTCTAGTTTGCAATAACTCTTTTCAATTCTCAAAGACGGGGATCCCTTCCTCAAAGGTGGTTGGGGTCCTTAAATAGCCCCCCACACCACCCCCGAGGCAACTCAGTCATTAAAGACTATGAAAGACATCCGTTATACTTTATGTCACAACATTAAATGCCTGATGCACTAGTTGTCTCCACGTCATAAACATTAAATGCCAAGACATGCCTTTTGCCTAACCACTGTGTGTCAGGGGGTTGTTGCCGCAGAGGTGGCTTACCAACTGCCTGACAGCCCCGGATACCGCGGTGGTTTACTCAAGTACATGTCTGACATTGTTTAGATGGCTAGTGACATCACCCACAGTAGATGTGACATTAAGTAGAGGGTCGTTTGGTCCATAAGTCAATGCCCGATGGAACTCCAAGCTGCTCCGCTTGAGGTTCCACGGTCAGGGTCCTTTGGTGTTTTACCAGGTGTACCTAAGATGGTCAGTACAAGCCCCAACGGTGCCTTACTTCCCAATCCTCCAAACCAAGTCCCTCTAAAGTTCCCATGGTGAGGTCATTCGATAGGGCATGAAAGCCCTCCCAGGTCCTGCCATGCCTGGTCTCTCGTGAGTACCGTTTGACCTCACCCAAACTGTATTATTATTATCGTTATGTCATTACAACCGTTATAGCTTTACAGTGAATGTAATCAAAGGTACAATATGATTAACACAACAAGCTGAAGTATGAGTTGCCACGCTTGAGTTGCCACGCTGAGCTGCCTCACCAAGCTGCCACGCTGAGCTGCCTCACCAAGGTGCCACGCTTGAGTTGCCACGCTGAGCTGCCTCCCCAAGCTGCCACGCTGAGCTGCCTCACCAAGATGCCACGCTTGAGTTGCCACGCTGAGCTTCAAGACCCCTCTACAAATAACTATCTAAATTAAACATAATACATATTGATGAATTAGTAATTATTTGATAAATAAATTTAATGAATTATTTTAAGACTCGGATAGTGTAAATATTAAAATATTTATAGAATAGGTCAGGTGACTTAAGATGAACGTAGAATGTCTGTTTCTACCTTAAAATGTTGGGTTTAGGCCCTATGGGTTATTATATAGCTTCGACCATATTTTGGAGTATTTGGATACAATTTGGGGCTAAATGAATCAAGGACCATATGGGGTTTATATATAATTTCGTTTTTAACATTAGAAAAAAAGGATTAACGTTAATCTAGACAACTTTAACATTATTGGTGGAGAACCCTAGAGCTAGAGAGGGGGTTAATTGTTGATTTGGGGTTGTTAGCCTAGATTTCAACCTATTTGATTAGAGGCAAGTTTACTTAGTATATTAATATTATTATTTTTATGTCATAGTGTAATTATTCATGGGATTCTAAACCTAATTTAATTAAATATGAAATTTTAAGTAAATTAGTCAACTAATTAGGTTATTAGCCATGCAATGTGATGTTATGTAATCAGGAAATTTCGTCATGTACTTGGGTTGAAATTGATTAGAATTATTAGAATTAAATTATGTACTGAAATTATATCATAATCCCCTTGATTATCAAAACAATTGATGATATATCTAAACTAAATTGAACAAAGATATAAATCTAGCATTCTTGGATTAAATATGAAATATTCCTTTAAATTCATGTGGAAATTGGTAAATATATTCATTATAGGTTAAAAGTGATATTATAACATGTATATATGATGTTAGTATGTTATTGGAATAATTTTGGAGCTTAGGATTTTGTTAATGGAGTTTTAGGGTTTGAAATCTCGTAAGGAGGAAGATGATGGAATTCGGGTCCACCGATAAATTGACACTTGGAGTCAATCAATCGACCCCTTCTGTCTTCCCTAAGGTTGGACTAGGGTTTAGCTGGTTTTTTTAATGAACCTAGTTTAAATTGGGCCTTTCTTATGGTGGTTTAAGTTAGTCTATTCAGACTTCTAATTTGGTAAGTATTGAGAATAATCTTAATTGATAGAGATTAATTAAGTTAATACATTTGGTTTAATACTTGTAATATTTATGAATAGGTTTACTTGTCTTGTGTGTTATGTCCAATATATTGGGTATGAATACTTATGTGATACGTCCTAGAGGGGACATTCTTATGGACCTTGTGACTAATTCCACTTCGATATCCCGGTAAATAGAGACAAAATATTGTCTAAACTGTATAATGGTGACCACTATAGTATTTTGATAAATAGAGATGGGATGTACCCTAGGTCGTGCGATGGGTTCCACTTCGATATCCCGATAGATAGAGATGGGATTTACCCTGGACCATATGACGATGACCTCTTCGGTGACCTGGTAGTCAGTTATAAAGTATTTGCCATTTGTCGTACATGTGTGGATATGGACATAGAAATTGTTATTCATAATTTAATGTATATACTTAAGATGTATAAAATAATTAAACACGAAACCATTAATTATATTCAATTGAGAATAATAATACATAATCACGGGGTTCACTTGGATCTGGGATTAGATGCATGTGATAGCTAGGATTGTTGGGTTTGGGATAACTTAACAACTACTAAAAGATGAGAGGAAGATGCATAATCATGTTGTACCCTAAAATCAACTATATTCTTATACTTCGTAGACTTTCTTATAACGTTGTTGATTTACTATTTTCAGGACATAGGCAACAAGTGTAGCTGCACCCCTAATTCAGTCTTTTTCTACCTCCAGCTACTGATCAGCTAGGATGTAGGTGTCAAGCCTGATTGCTCATCTTTTTATCTTTATTTATCTATTGAAGCGGGTTTGAGTTGGTATTTATATTTCATTTTGGAATGGTTTATCAAATAAGACAGTTGTAGCATGTGATGGTTATATTATTATACTTGGTTTGGTATCAAAGATGATGTGGTTTACCTATTTTGTGTTTTAGTTACTTATTTTATACTCGTTTTCTTTCTAGTTATTCTTAGATTGATACCCAAACATTAGGCTCCTATGTTATTTACTTTCGACCCGATCAACCTAGTTTAAATTTTATGGGAAAATATCCCCCCGCCCTTCAGTTTATATATGCATGACATGTTTTCATTCGATCAGTGGTTTATATGTTGATTGTTGTGGTGAGACCGTATTTGTGTTATAGGGATGATTAGATAACACTGTACTTTATTTTTCAAAGCATTGTACATTTTTATTATAAAAAAGATTATAGAATGAATTTTCTGATTTAATGAGAATAAATAATTTTTTAATTCATTTATTCTTTCGCAAATGATTTATTTAGCTGTTGGGCTTTGTTAAATAGTTTTGGAAAAAGTTTTAAATTAAACTCATTTTTGCATTTTGAGTGGCGCTCCGGAGATTTATTTTCCCACAGTGTAAACACTCCAAAAAATTTCCCATTGAGGGTGATCAATCCCTGATGCCAAATTATGCCAGATGTTAAAATTTAATACCATTCTTAGCATGTATCATAAATATGAGACAATTAAAACATTTTTCATAAGAGATAGTTTGAAATAATCCAATGAAATTGTAAGAAATTCCAGCCGTGCTGTTTGGAAAATATTCATAAGATATTCATGGAAGCTTCAAAAATTACGAAACTAGCTCCCACGTGCTCTAATTCAATTTAACTGGGACATCCAATTGGCGTGAAAGTTATATTCAAAGAATTATCGTGCTTGAAATGACTTGAAAGTGATGAGTTAGTTCCACAAATTTTCAGCACTGCTGTTGAGAAAATATTCATAAGATATTCATGGCTACTTAGAATATTACAAAACTAGTGTCCATGCATTCTTAATTAAATTTAACTGGACTTCAACTAGACAAAAAGTCATATTCACTAATATACCATGCTAAAAATGGTCTGATAGTGACAGGTTTGCTCCAGAAAATTCCAGCACCTTTTTTTCTTCCTTCATCTTCTTCTGTATCCCTTGAATTTGTAGAAATATCTCTCTTTCATATTTCTCATGTTTGATCTTCAGATGTAATTTTATCTAGACTTATATGGACTTTTCTCACCCTAGGTGTTGTAAAATAACACATATATATATACACTAAAAGGTGACAAACTATGTTTTTAAAAGTGTGAATTCCATTTTTCTCATATCGACCTCCGGTAAGGTGCTCAAATGGGCTAAAACACATATATTTATCCACTAATAACTAGTCCAAAGGGATCCATAACCCATGATCACCTATTTTTATTTTTTTAGTGTGTTTTGCTCACTAACAAGTCCCTAACTAAAGTAGCAACCAAATTTGTTAAATAAACTATATCAAAAGTCTTACTATATGTTTAAAAAATAATTCACTTAGTTAATTATGCCAATCCATAATATAAATAAAACATTAAAACTCAAGAAATATATCTTAAATACAATATAAAATTAATATAATTTTTATAAATGCGCAATTAATCTTCATAAAATCAATGTCGAAAATATAAGGTACTACATTTATATTGTTAAATAATTTGTAATTATGTTACGTGAATTATCACTTTTTACAAATGAGCATAATACATGGTAATATACTAATTAAATATTGGAACCGACTCAATATTATGGGAAACTATTGAATGTTTAGGGATTTTGTGTCGAGGGTTTCCTTATTTATATTATTCCCTCAGTATCGGGTCCCACCGATCATAAAGTAGTTTTTTTAATGGCGAGTCTCATGTAGCTAATTAATAATTAAATTCTTAATTTAATTGATTCTTATTGGATAATATATTAACTTAATGAGATAATTAATTTATTATAATATTTCATATTTAGTGTTAATTTTCAGGATGCTTACAAAGTCCATTTATGACATAAAATAGTGGGATTTAAGTCTATTGGGTTAGTATACGACTTGGGTTAAGTTTTCGACCATTTAGATTATGTTTTGAGCTTACTGGAGTGAGGATTATAATGGGACTAGGCTTAATTTTGTGGGAATCACTAATATTAGGTTGATTAGAAAAATCTAAAACACACCTGAGGCATTAGAGAAGAACCCTGGAGAGATAATGAGAGAAGGCAGGCAAGATTGAAGAGGAATTGGAGGATTTGGGACTTTGATTCATCAATCGGTCCAAGGCAAGGGTACATTGATTAAGAATTTGATTTGAATTTGTGTTAGAATAATAATAATTCATTGGTTTATGAATTAACACTCCTATAATATGATTTTAATCATCCAAAATATTTCATTGTTAAATTAAGTCATAATCTCTTGTTAATAAATTAGGATAGTTTGATGATTATTGACCTTGTAATATGAATAAATTTGATATATTCTAAATCAAAGTAATGAATCTTTTGAAATCCCTCTTGTTTTATCCAAAATTGAATCAAAATCTGAGTTGAATTAGTTAAAACTATAAACTTAGGATTACTTAGGTTATAATATGAAATTTATACATAAAACCTTATTTTAATAGCCTAAGACTTGTTGGATTAGGTAAGTATTGTTGTTATACATATTTTATCTCATTGAGGGTTGGTTTTGTATCATTAGAGGCTTTAGATTTAGGTTTTGAGTTGCTAATGTTTTTTTTTACATTTGGAGAAGATGACAGTGCGCCAGTCTCATTATAACGAGATTAAGACCTCGTTTGAATGAGATATAGGATCTTGTTAGAATAATATGTTATTTTTGTTTGAACAGATCTGGATGTCATTCAAACGAAATATGCTAGTTCGTTAAATTGACTTAGTGAGTTCATTAGAACAATTTGTCATTAGAATTGAATATTAACCTTTAATTAATTTGAGATAAGTAATATAATAATTAAGGCATTATTTTAGTAGTCTATGAGTAAGTTGGATTTTTACATTTCAAATTTTTCTGTATGCATACCATAGTGTGAGTGATCTTGGGGTCCATACTAGGAGGTATTTTGATAGAGTGCGTACAACGTTGACTGCAATGGTACCTCAGTGATAGGGACGGCCTTACATTTCTCCTTTTACCCTGATTATTTGACGAACATACTTGTATCCAAGGTAGACTAAATGTATTTGTATCCAAGGGAGACGAAATGGGGAAGTTCTATCTTATATCTTTGGTATGGAGGTTGTGAAATATCATGCAAATGCGAAATGATTTTTCCTTGATAAATCTTTGAGGTTATAGGTTTGGGGTGGTCTATAACTAAACTAAGTATGCACGAGCGATCCCTGAAGGTGATAAAGATAGGCCTTCATAACTGATGTACGAGATTGTGCATATCCCATCTATTTGGATACATGTAGGGGTATGCTCACTTGGATATTTAATTTATGCGATTGTCTTTCTTGTATAGATATTATACTAGGTATTTACGTATGAGGCCTTTGGCTATGGAAATATTTAACTATAAATAAATGAGAGAGGTATGTAATTATACATTGTTTGATTCACTAGGGGATTGGGATTAGATCTGCGTGTGATATTTAGGTTGTTTGGGTTATGTTAGCTTAAATGAAAACAAAATACTGGATAAAGATGCATTGTTATTATTGTAGCCGAAATTAATTCTTACTCTTTGTAGACTTGTTAGGTTTATTCTTGTTTTTAGAATTTATTTTCAGGTCTTAGGTAGCCATTGTCACCATATCCCTAATATCTTCCCCTCATCTGATCTATAGGATGTAGGTGTGGAGCCCGTGTGCTTATTTTTATTTATTACATTTCGTTTCAGTTCCGTTGAGTTATATTTCTATATTGATATTTACTTTATATTGGAGTTAGCATTATTTTTTTCACAGTTGGATTTTATTATGTGAGAGTTGTGTATTCCAGGGATGAAGTTTTTTACTATGGATTTTTAGTATCAGAGTTGTGTTGGTTTTACTCGTGTTATTTTTATTAGTTATTTATCGTTACACTTTTTTATTATTTCAATCATGCTTAGATTGATACTAATTGTTTAGACTCCTGTATTATTAATATTTGGACTTTGATCAATTAAGCTATGGATTTTATAGGGTTCCACAGGATGCCATCTTCCTATCTAGGTTATGAACTGTTCAAATGTCTTCGAATTCACATTTTAATCTCTCGTGATTAAGCTGAACCCAACTTATTGGAATTGGTACTAAGTACAATTGATCGTCATGTCTACAATATATTTAAGGAATGAATATAAATCATTCTCATAACCATGATTCTTACTTCAAAATAAAATGATATACCTTTACAACAAGTAAAAGTCATACATGGTTTTAAGAATAAAACTTATATAAGACTTAATATTCTTCTTCATTTTACTTTTTTGGATAGAAGAAGATGGGCCTATCTCATTAATTAGAATAATAATCGTTTTCCTACTGATCTTCTTTACAACTTGGAATTGGGAAAGTAGTTTTGGCAAATAGTAACCAAATTTGTTTTATTGAATATTTTATCCAACATTATTTAAAGGACTTAGGTAGTGATTGGAGCACATATTCGATCTGGATTTCCTATCGATTTCAGAACCAAGAACTTTTAATACCCCTATAATGGAGATCATCTTAAGAACACGATCATGCACATGAGTAACATCTAGAATATATATGTTTACTAGCCTTTCCATAGCATTCAATTTTATGACACGGTTCTGATCCCCAAACATTTCCTTGAGGTTCAGAATCATGTCGTAAGCGTTTAACATATGCTAACACTGGTGCTCTAGCACATTGGTCATAAAGGCTAATATATAGTAACAAAACATTTTATTAGACTTTTCTACTTTTGATAAGCCCGGACATCCTCATCAGATACCCCCTCACCATGCTTAATAAGGCATGGTTTAAAACGAACTTATAGTCCTCAACAGTTAGGAGAATGTTTAGGTTTCTTTTCTAGAAAATATAGATCATTCCAGGTAACTTGTTATCCTTCAAGATAGAAAGAAAGTGGGTTTAATGATGAGACCATTTTGAAATATGAGAGTAATAATTTGAAAATGGATTTAATTTCAAATTAAAAATTTGAGAATTAAATTTGATTAAATATTAATTTGTCTTCCCTTTTTCTCTAGTAAAAAAAATCTCATAGAGAATCCTAGTTCCTTTGTGAAGTGATATTTTTATGGGATATTAAATCACCTCACCTTAAACTAGATAGATATTCAATTTTGAATTATGTTCTCCAAATAGTCTAGGAATTTTTTGTCCTACATAATCTAATGGCTTGTGTCTTTTGGGTCCCACATCTAATGATAATGATTCCTATGGGGAGGGATTATTAGTTATGCTTGAGTGTCTTACATTGGTCCGTTCCTTGAAATCAAATCCTCTAGTGTATAACTTCCTCGATGGGAGGAATAAACTTACTCACATTTAATTTCATGGAATTATTACTTAAGAGTTTTAAAATTATCGTGAGGTCGTGATTAATGCCATCTGATGGTGGGCCGGATCAAAGTTGACAAGCGGAATTAATAAAACCACAATTTTAAAATGTTGATGGAGCGTGCGGGATTTATGTTGAAACACCTCTCCCACTTAATATTTTAAGCTTGAGGGCATTTTTAAAAACAATTTATCAAAATTCCAAAAGCCTGAATTAAATTTGTGGCAATTGTCAATTTACTTGCACAAATCAAATTTCACAATCTCACTATTTTAGTATTATAAAAATAAAACCATTTTAAAATTAAAATAAAACTCAGATATCACAATTTAACTTTCATATTTAAAATAATTACCTCGTCAAATCGAATTTACAAAAGAATAAATAAAAATAGATTTTCTAGAAAAATATGATCTAGGTCAGTCGCAATAAAAATCCAGGTTGTCCATAATAACGTGGGATCATAATTGATCATTTAATTTAAGAACAATAATTATCAACATGATAAAGATGTTATAATCATAATAAAAAGAAATAATCATGCAATCACAATTCAAATAGGAGTGAAATTCTCCTTTCTGGCATGATCTATAGTTTCTCTTGAAGTAAATTTAAGATCAAGAATCCCACTTTAAGTGGACTTACTTTTGATCTAGAGTTCTCCTTGAAGTAGACTTCAACAAAATCTAAAGTTATTCATGTGTTTGACCTCTAAATGTACTCCTTTTTTATTTGGAAAAATTCGAGATGCATAAGTATACGAAGAAGCATTGAAAACACATCAAAATCATCAACAACGTAATCTACCACAATAAGGCCCGATTAATCGGATCCTCGTCCCGATTGAACATGGGGTCCCGATCGATTGAGTCCAAGACCAATCGATCGGCTATATCGTAGATAACTTCATCCCAAATTCTCAAATCTTATACAAAAACCTCCATAACTGGATCTAAACTTCACCAAACTCTATGAAACGTTTTGCAAGATGATAATTCATGTAAAAAAATGATTATAACTATTAAAAACTAATATCCCCTCATAATAGCCTCTAATTATAACAATTAAAAAAATAACTAAAACAAATGAATTATTACAACCAAATCGAATCTATGTAGAAAATAACTTTGGATAAACCATCATAGGATCCATTCACATAAATCAACATTCATGACCATGATGGAAGTGACATAAATGTTAGAATATGTGGAAAACCATGTTAGTATAAAGCAACATATAAATTGTATTTTTCTACAACATACAAACTAGGATTTTATGGTGGACAACGTGAACCTTTCCACAAAATGATCAATCTAAAACTAGGATCTAATACTAATTGTTGGGGATCGATATCTGTGAACATATTTTAGCCCAAAATGTTTGATCAATCATACAATAGAATATGAAGAACAAAAACTACGTTTGCAATTTAGATCTAAGGTTTCGAATCACTATATTTTAGCAGATCTTATTGGTGATTTGAATGAGGAGAAATAGTATTTGAGGAAGATGTAAGGGGTTCCATTTCCTCATCCTCTAAAATATTTCTAGAACACATTAAAAGCCTTGGATATTCTACTTTATGATCTCCCCAAATTAGGGTACGTGTGGGCACCTTTAGAGATGAATACCTTAGGTTTTGACTGAGATATAGACTTCTGTCTCCAAGCCTCTACACATAAATGTGAATAGTATTCTTCCCTCTCCCTCTCTAACCCTCAATAATGAATATGGATATTAAAACCCTACCTTACACCAATATATAGGTATAAGACATTGTTTTGGGCTAAACTTGTTTCCAGAGAGTCTGGGCCTATGATTTGGGTACATGGACTATATTAAGGATCCAAGAGCAAATAAGTAAATTGCTTGCCAAATAAGTACTCAAAAGTACCAAATTACATCCTCGTAATTTCTTTTCTTTCTTTATTTAATCTTAATTAATTCCGCTAAATAATTTCTACTACACTTCAATTTAATTATCTCAAAATCACTTGGAGTAATGAGGTCTTATTTTTAAAGTCAATATGGTACATAATATAATTCTCCGTGTTAAGTATACAATCCCCACTTGGTTAAATCAATTTTAACTAACTTATTATTTATTCATTGATTCTCAAGCTTAACTTATTTGTTACTCCAGTAAATTATAAAATAATCCACTGATCAGGTTGACTCGTGGAAATAATACATATAATTATATCAAGGGGGTATCATAATCTATGATCTTTCTTGGACACAGATTTTTCCAAATTATTATCTCAAGACTAGTTACACAATAATCGCCTAATCTGTAGAGATTGAGATCCAATACAATTGAATCTTTCTAAAAAGAGTCAAAGTAAAAATTATGCAAGTATTCCAATCCTCATAAATATCAGGATTAACCCCTTTGCAAACCTATGAGATTGTTCAAGTTGAATCTCACTAGTGGCCCTATACAATACATCCCTGAATGTTTCGATCACAATCCACTTAGAATTATTAAAAACGTTTATGAACCATTAGACAAGCTTCCTTAATTTGAGATAAACTACTATAACAACACCTTATTTTCCACGTATTGGTTGGCCATTCCAATACACCAAAGATAGGGCACGTTATCAATCTATATCATTATCATCATCAATAAATAAAAATAAATGACTTGAAATGAATTAAAATCCATCCAAAAAATGCGATAAGTAACGATAAATAACTTTGAATAAAATTAAGTCTCAAAACATCCAACAATAACTAGTCTAAATAAATCTAGACTCTCTAAACCAGCAAAGTGAAATAAATAATTGGTACCCATGGTGTAGATAATCCCTAGAAATTAATAACTAAATTGAAACAAAAACGAAGGAGAAACTGTGAGGGCTTATTTATTCTTTAGTCCCATTGATACAACTAACCATCCCAGCATGCAAAGTGGACTACCCGGCCCACCTCAGATATTTAATTTAGACCTATGTATTTAACATACACTTAAATGCATGAAGATAGACTCAAATCGGTTACCAACAATCTTTGGGAGATATTCAGGGACACTTATTAGCTATCCAAAAGCTAGTTGAGTTACTTGTACAATTCAATCACTTAAAATGAAAACTATAAATGTAAACCCTAACTCATGGAAAAGAGGATGTAACTTCGATTATTTAACAGACACTAATAAAAAATAGTAATCTATCCATGGATGTAGGTAAGTTGTCAATCCATGTCTCTTTGGTGTTGTGTGTGTGATTACTTATGTTCTGCTCAATATAGATTTCTATCTTTTTCATTTTGGTAATTCTTGCACCCAAAATTGGCGCCATCTATGGGAAACGATTCTTTTTCCTACAAAAGAAGTTAGAGAAAGAAATCTCATAATGTCTCACCATAATAGAAATATTACTTAAATCGATAACGTGCAGGCTAATCAGTGTAAGAGAGGCAACCTTCTGAGGAAATCCAAGGACCATCTAGGTATGCTTGGATCTCCAGGTTAGTTAACGCTTACTGTGGCAATTTCGAGGGTCTTACTAGGGTTCTAAAGGGTTATCTCTCGAGGTGAATCCCTTCTTCCTTCCCCTTTTTCTGATGTGCGCTCAGGATTGCATCCTTTCTCGGGGCGGTCGACCATCGTTGATGTGAGGTGATATGTAGAGATAGAGTCGACAGCCTATTTTTAACAAAACAGGCAAAAGAAATGTTGCCTCCTCGAGAAACCAACATCAAGGAAAATACTGATGCTTGTGAAACCAAGTAGTTCAAGGGTCCGGCGAATAAGTTACGGAATAAGAAGGTGTTGGGAACCTATCCTGCTATTTCAATCTCTCATGTTCATTTGTTAATCTTCTCATATTGAACTCCGTGATGTGTGTGCTTATCTGCATATTATAAATGGAGGATGGAATCACTCGACTCATGTCATGGATAAAGGCGGAGCGAGGTCATCTTTAGGAGTGTTCCCAAAATAGTAGTTCAAAGTATGATGTAATTATTTGTCGATTCATAAGTCGTTATATAAGAATGATTGCGTATATAGGACAAGACACAATCAAGCGAGCATATAATATCTATATAATAAGTTACAATGGTGTTTTCACTTCATGGTTGAGATCGAAGCCAACAAGGCAATGATCCAATGGTTGAGATTAAAAGATTTCTTTTTCCTCTTTTGTCCCTTTATTATTGCATTTACCCCTCTTTTTTAACACTTCATTTCCTTTCCCCCTATTTCCCAAGATTCAAAAACATGGAGAAAATAGTAAATTACATACTTCAATCTTTTTAGGATCCGAGTTTCTCCACGTGTTAACCTTTAAACGGTGTTGATTGATTAAACCATACCAAGAAAACTCCAAAAAAGATTCGTCTCTCTCTCTATCTCACTCACACTTTTGGAGACAACATCTTTCAGCAACCGTCCCTGACCCTACTCCTCCTTGTTGCCCCCTCTACTCCTGCCGGCCAAACAAGTTACCTTTTCTTTTCTCCCCACTATCGGCCTTGGCTACAAGCTAGGTTTTTCCCTCTCTCTATGTCTCCTCTCCTATTAGGTAGGTTTCAAATTGTATTTATTCGTTTCAACTTTATGTTTCAAATGGTTATTACGATTTGTGCATTTTTTATTTTTTTAAATCTAACAACTTTGAATTATGATATTTGTGGGTTTGATTTTTGTGGTGTAACTAATATTTTGTTTCTTCTCTTTTATATTCAGGATTGAGGATCTTGAAATAATTGAATAACTGGTAATATTGTGTTTCTTCTCTTTTATATTTAAGTTCAGTTTTCATTTTGTAAACCCTAATTTTTTTGGATTTTCCTTTTTAACGTTTTGGGTATAAAATTTTGTTGACTGATCCTTTCTCATTCATGGTTTTTACTTCTTTTACAGGTAATTTCACATATCGAACATGGATTCTACTTCAAGGTTCATTATCTGATAAGTTTTGTACACTTTTATTTTCTACTTTCATTTTTATTGCATTTTAACTAAGAACTAAGAATAAATGGTTTTTATATTCATTATGTATAATGGATATTGTTTTTAAAAAATTTATTATGGATATTTTTTATAACTAACTTTGTTATTTTATTAATTTTTTCTCTCACATAGAACACTGTCGGAAGCATATTGATTATGTTGAGCATATCGATTGCGGTGAGCATATTGATTATGATGAATGTTCATTAAGTTTGTATTAATTCAGAGATAGTATAATTTTTTTTTGTAGTGTGAATACCCAGTGTTTATAATTATATATTTCCTTTTACAAATTCCTTGATAGAATATGGGAGAGGGGTGTTTGAATAGTACAAACGAATTAATGGTTCAGATCGAATTTTTTGGAATAGTCTAAGGGTTTGAGAGTGTGCCACATCACAATTTAACATTATGACATAACAACTTGGACAAAACACTGTTGAATCCCTTTACACAAACCCTATCATCACCCGATGCACCCCCTCGCTCATTCTCTCCCTCTCTCATCCATCTTCCCCTTCCTCGCTCTCACACAATACAGGTAACACTCAGTACACAAACACGCATCTACAAACACACGCACACACGATTTAGGGTTTAGATTTAGGGCTTGATTTTGTTTTGTTTTGTTTTAGATTTAGGGATTGATTTAGGGCTTGATTTATTTTTTGTTTTCGATTTACATGCATTTTTGTAAGATCTATGTCAATTTTGTTCACTTTGTTCTAGATCTGTTGACATGTATGCTTATATTTTGGGATCTAATTAATTTTTGTTTTTTGTTAATTTTTTTTTGCAGGTGACCTGATCATACTAGAACATCCTAAACAGGTATACCCCTTTCCTTTTTACTGATTGTCTATTTATTTATTTATTTTAGGTTAGTTTTTTTTTCCAGTGATGAATAAATCTATATTGTACGTACACATGCCAAAAAAGGTTAGTTTTTTTCAGTGATGGATGAATCTATATTGTACATACACATGCAAAAAAAAAACTAGATCTGAAGACTTTTGGGTTTTTTTAAAATTTCGATTGATTTTTGGTTATAAACATAGTCGTTTGTGGGTTTTGATACATGAATGTTTGTATGATACATGAATTTGATACATGAATGTTTGATGTTATTGTTTGATATGAAATTGCAGAGACTTGAAATCAACCATTTGATAGTTTAGTAGAATATATTGGCTCGGGATCAAGGATGTTGTGATGGTACTATTTTGACTGATTATGCCCCTTTATTTTGGCACACATTTATTAAATTTAGTGTAAATTAAAGAGGTCATTCTTTGTTTTGGTTTAATGTATGCATTTACTTATAAAGTCAACCTTATTCTCCCCTATGAATAGTGTCCTGATCATATTTTATTGCATAGGGTATGGGTATGTGGATATGCCAAGCGAAGATACACTTTTGGGATTTTTCGATGTGCTCAGGTACACCTTCGAGGAACATAGTGAGTTTTCCATTTTCTTGCAGGTTTCACAAAATATATGTTGATATGTTAATTAGACTTGATATGTAATGGTTGGAGGTTTCTTTATATGTTTGTCCTATGGTGAATGAGTTTATATGGTGATGGTGATGAAGAATTTGTTGGGTATTCAATTCTCTTAGTACTTTTTCATTATATTTTTTACTTTTTGTTGGTTCTGTGATATTCACGTGGTTAGTTCTTAAAACTAAACAACATTGTTTGTTAACTCCATATTTATGGAAATTCATTAGATTTGGAGCTTTCAGATATGAGGTTTTGAAACTCTCTTACATGACTTATTTGTTTTCATTGAATTATATTTTTATATATAATAGACATATATATAGTTGCAATCCTATGTTATTTGTCATAGTAATTATGTTTCTTCTTTTTCATTGAAATCTTGAATATTTACCTTGGATGTTATGCTTACTCGAATGAAAACAAGATTAGGTTAGATTTGGTCAGTTGCCAATCTTTATGTATTAGGTTGTTTGAATAGTGCCAACAAATTAACGGCTGGGATTGAATTTTTAGGGGTGATCTAAGGGTGTTACATTGTGCCACGTCACAATTTAACAATTGTGATGTCACAACTTGGACAACAAACGCATGACCCCTTTACACAAACCCTAGCCTGCCCGTCTCTCCCTTCCACTCCCTTTGTCTCCTTCTCCCTCTCTCTCCCCCTTATCTTCTCCCCTCCCCCCCCCCCCCACAGCCCCTCCCCCTCCCCCTGCCCCCTGGTAAAATCTGGAGATTACATACCCCCTTACAATCCCTATCCCGTTTTTCACTTCTCCCACATCACAAATCCCCCCTCACCCGCCTCTCGCCTCTGCCATTGACTGCAACCCTCTTCCCTCCCCCAACGCCAACCTCCATCAAAACCCCTCAATTCAGACCCCCACCACCCCTACAACCTTCATCGTTGCCTTCGTTTGTGTTGGTTCACCTCCATCTAAAAGTTTATTTTGC
Organism: Sambucus nigra; assembly: GCA_949130495.1. Taxonomy (NCBI): domain Eukaryota; kingdom Viridiplantae; phylum Streptophyta; class Magnoliopsida; order Dipsacales; family Adoxaceae; genus Sambucus; species Sambucus nigra. Next base: position 320,846,783 of record OX422217.1, read on the forward strand.
AGATATAAAAGTTTTGGGTTTAATGGGGAGATTTGCTGAGGTATCCACCCTGCCCCTCCATCCTTCAATGCGATCGAGATTGATTCTCCTTCACCCTTTCATACACACGCACATGTAATCTTTTTTTTCTGTTCTTTTCTTATCCATTTGTAATGCTTTTGAAGATTTTGAGGTAGTTTTTGAAAATCTAATTAGTTTTTTTGCAATTCTAAATAGCTATTTTTGACTAACTTTTTTGCAGATCTAATCCATTTGTGTTGGAACTTTGTGTTTTTTTTAGTTCAAATCAACGTTTTTGTGAATCTAATTTTTTAGGTAGTTTTTGAAAATCTAATTAGTTTTTTTGCAGTTCTAAATAGCTATTTTTGACTAACTTTTTTGCATATCTAATCCATTTGTGTTGGAACATAGTGTTTTATTTTTTGGTTCAAATCAACATTTTTGCGAATCTAATTTTTGTTTGTGTTTGGTGTTTATTTTTTTCAGATTGAAACCTAATCAGGTATACATTATCTCTCTATTCGAGACTTTGTATTTTTTTTTTCATATTGATTTCTGGGATATTTAAATTGATTGTTATGATTATCAAATTGATTTTAGTTAAGGGTCTCCAGTATACTGTAATAATAAATGTAACAACTGAAATGGTTTCGGGTGTACTCAAATTTTGCGTCTATTATGAATTTTTTTAGTATGAATTATCTAATTTTAGTCAATGTATCATGTGGAACTTACATTTGTGCCTTTGGGTAAAAACAGTATCCCCACAGTTGAATTGCTTGAGATTTTCTTTCTTGAGAGATGTCGAAATGTGAACCGCAAGAGGCTATTACTAGTTGTTGAAAAAGAAAGACAGTTTTCATAGATTGGAGAGCGTGGTAAGGATTAAGTGTTTTTAGGATATGTAAGTGTTTTTTGGTTTTGTCATTTAAATTTAGACCTGATGATTAAACCTTTTGATTTATTCTTTGATTATGTGCAGGTTTTGACAGGTTGGGAGGTCAAAGAAGTGAAAATATATGGAATTGATGGTTTTAAGTAAATAGGTGGTTGTGTTTTATATGATTTTAGTTGTATATTATTTATTGATACATATATTTGGTGTTGATTGTTATCTATAGGGAGATTATTTTTTTCACGAGGTTGAATTATAATATGTTATGTACATTTTTCTTGGCTTAGGTTACAGTTATTCACAGAGGTGTTGGTCATAGCATCCTGCAAGAACTTGCACTTGTAATAGAATGAGGTAGCAACCCATTCTATTTTTTTTGGGTGTTTAGTCTTTATTCATGTGGACTGTTTTCCCCCTCTCTATTTTTTTTTGTGTTTACTCTTTATTCTTTGTTAGTTATTGTTTATGTTTAATGATTGGTTCACATTTTTTGCCTACTAACTAATTCTTATTCTATTTTTCATTGCATGTTACAGAAAGAGCAAGGAAAAGCCTAAATAGTAGGATTATAGTTTCCACAATGCACGTGGACTTTTTTCCTAATGTAAGGTGGCATGGAGACTTCAATTTTAAGCAAAATCTTGCCTTGCAACAAGTGGCGTGTTATCCACTCAATTTAATTTAAACACAACTTCACACAATCTTTAATGCACATGACATAGATTTATCCACACGAAATTTTCTTCCACACGAATTTCTTCCACATCATATCAAATCTCCTTTATCTCTATTTACCATTTTTATGGAGAGTTCTTCTTTCTCTCTATTTTTATTAGTATTTCTGTTTTTCTAGATTAAATAACTTAAATTCATTTTTATTCATTGGAAACTTAACTTACACTTTTGTTATATTTTAAGATCTCTATCTTATGGTGGGTCTTCAATGGGTCTCAGATCTGATTGACAAATGTACATGTGTGTAGGATGTTTGTGGTTTTTTCATGATTCCTGTACTTTTTGAGCTAAATGTGATAAAATTTTGAGTTTTAGTTTGGATTACTTAGATTTTGTATCATACATGGATGAAACTCTATTTCCCTGGACGACATTTCTCTAACCCCTGTTTTCTCTAATCCCCTCAAATCTTCATCAATATGACGAATGTATTTTAATTTTATCTCAGTGATTTTACATTGTTTGGGTTATAAGGGGTTTCAATCCTTTTTCGGACTTTTAAGGATTCACATTTGGTAAGGCTTCATCAGCATGGATAAGATTTTCCCCCTCTCATTCCTGCCTTTCTTGTTTATATTGTTTTCATATTAAATTTATAATACTATTTACAATGGATCTAGATTTTCTTACCGAATTTGTTTTTTTTTTCATTTTATGAGGGGTGATCATAACTTGCTTACATGTTCAAAAAAATAACCTCTGCTTTTGTTAGCTTCTCACTAACTCTCGGGGGATTAATGACCGTACACATTGATTCTATCTCCATGTTTCTTCATCCTTATTATCTATTGATATGTTTTGTTCAAGTCTTATTTTTTGATTGATACTATTTGAATTTAGAATTTTATAGGAACTTATTTTTTGACTATATTTTGAGTTGGTTCAGTTTGCTATATATGAATTTATTAAATTGGATTCATTCTACTTACAATTTGGTTAACAGTAATTTTGATACTCTCCATATGTTGGGGACTTTGAATTTCAATCTTTATACTTCAAAATCATCTCACCCCATTTATAAGCATTCTTATTATTCACAATCTATTTCTAATGAAATGAAAAACACAAACATGGGAGAATTAAAGAGTTTTTGATATAACTATAGCAGAGTTTGATAGAGAATCAGAGAGTGAGCTTGAGAAGTTTCATTATGGTACTTATTTTCTTCTAAATTCTATCAAATACAGGGGGTGGGTGCATCAGAAGCATATGAAAGATATGCATAATTATTTGCATCCAAGCGTAGCTAAGACATGTCAACGCAGCTAAGACACATCAGCGGGTTATTCTCTACACAAACCATATATTTCTCTCATTGGCCTGAAACTGGGTTTGGAGGTTTCTTCAGCTAGCCACCGCACAATACAACTGTAACTGGGTTTTTGGATCTAGCCATTGCATAACTAAAATTGGCTTTTTAGGATCCTATTCGTTTATAATGCATATGGGTCCTGATTTCATATATATACCTCTGTTCTTCCCTCTCTCCGAGGTGAGTTGTAGATTTGATGTATTAAATCCCTTTTTTACGGTTGTCGTGTGTTTTATGAGTTGGGTTTGATATAAAATTTGGGGTTTAATTTGTGTCCACAGATTTGGGGTTTTAATTTGTTTGTTAATATGCACATACTTCTCTGTTTTGTAGATTTGTTGAGAACTCCCTAAATATCAAGTATTCTCTTTTTGATACCTTCCCTCTTTAATTTCAACGATGTTTTAATTTATTATTTTATACATATTTGCGATTAGATCATGGATTTAAGGTCTGATTATTTTCTACACTGGATTTATCCATTCAAGTATAAGTTTATATTTTTTTTATCTGGATTTTCTTTTTTGAATTTAGGTGGATTTAAAATGTGTTGGATTCATAACATATTGAAGTTAGCCTATTTGTTCTTTTTTAAATGTAAGCTTTCCATGTTTTTGGGTATACTTTATCTAGGTTGTCCATCCATCCCCCTTCCTTTATGGTTATACCTTATGGGTCTATTATCTTCAATACATATTATTTTTTTATCGATCTACTCATTTATCATAGTCTTGTTTTATTGATGCAGAAGGTGTGAATATAAGCTTTGGGCCCGAGAGATACTCCATGATAGATATGACGAACACAACATCTCTGTTTTAAATATTTAGTGCAAGGATCGGATAAATTTATTGCTTGATGTTGTTTGCATGTTGACTTACATAGATTATGTTCTGTTCCATGCCACTATTAACATTATAGGAGACAGAGCATGTGGTATATAATTTCTATGCTAATATTTTTACATTGTTATGTGATTAGTGTATTTGGGTCAGTTTATTTACATTGGTTTATTTAAATTTATTTCAGGAGTTTTTCACTAGGCATAAAGATGGAACCCCAATTAGCAAGGAAGCAGAGAAGCAATTTGTGATTTGGGTTCTTTTGTACAGGATAAAAGTTGAATTAATTGATGACTGATTTGGGTTCACTAATTTTATTTTTCGGGGGTTTGAAAAAAAAGGTATATGCTAAAATTTGGGTTTTCTTTGTTTTTAATCAGAAGAAGGAATGTTTATTCATTGCTCTACCTGAACAGGAATATCCCTAAAACAATGAAAAGAGTGCATCCATGTTAATGCTTCCTCGAACTTGGACTTGGAGTCCTTTAGGGTAATGCCTCCATAGTTTATTGAACTTCGAGTCACACACACACACACATGCACACGTACGCGTACACACACACACGAACAAGATGGCGACTCACATACACCATGTTAGTAATATTCTTGATGCTTTATTTCTAAAAATATTGATTCAAACTCTTTTTCTTTTCAGATGTGTGCGACTATGTCATTGAAGATGTTGATGTTGAAGACTATTGAGTCAGCTACTCCAAATGTTCTGCTACATGTTTCCTTCAATAATAATCCCCCAAAAGAAGACTCTTAATTTTTTTTGCTTAAATTAAGAGGTTGTTTATAAGATGTCCAAGTTGGACTATAAGTGTTGTTGTTAGGACCATTTTTTATTTTTTAAACAGGGGGATAGTCCTACAAACAAAGGAGACTCTGTCCAAAATTTCTAAAATATTTACATGGTGTTGTAAAAATAACTTTAGGACTTAAATTTGTACGATTAGTATTGTTGGGGAACACTTTTTTTCATTTTGCAATTACGTAGTTTGGAAATTTTTTTCGTTTTGCGATTACGTACTTTAGAAATTTTCGATGTGCCTTCAGGAACGGGCATACACTAGTGTGTGTGTGTGTGTGTATATATATATATATATATATATATATATATATATATATATACATATGATAAGAACAAAGTAATAAATGTATGGGGGAGGACTCGTGTCTAGGGATTTACCCAAGATGCCTAAGTAGACCGAGGGAGCATCAATGTCCACGTAGTTCCAAGTCAATACGAGGTGGGTTTTAACCCATAAATCCAACTGGAGACTTTGATTATATGTGTGTGTGTTGTAAAAGGTGTTTTAGCGTGAGAAAAGGTGATGGGAAATCCCCATTTAGAATTTACAAGTAAACCCTTTTTTCTTGTTTTTGGGTTTTTCTTATGATAATAAAGTCTGTGCAAATACTAATGATTTTGAAATTAAGTTATGCGATGTAATTTAGTAAAGTAGTAAATTAATAATAAAGTAACTAATGAAAAAATAAATGAATTCAAAGACAAAGGGGAAGACTTAGACCTCCTTATGAAGACTTGAAGTTGATATTGATTGTAGATGTGCTGATATGATGATGAGATGATGGAGGTTTGAGGAAATGGGGGAGAATTTACTCAAAACAGTAGGAAAAGAATTGATGGAATGTTGGAAATGAGCTTTTAAGGGGAAAACATATCTGAATTCGAAAGAATTATCTTGGAATTGCTGAGAGGGATGTTCATGAGTTTTTTCAAAGTGAGGTCATGGCACCTATTTATAGGGCCAAGAGGGTGTCGATCAGCATGGTCCTAAACCTTCCAATCAACATAGAACCCCAGACACACTGTCGACAAGCAGGGTCCTCGGGGTGCCATTCGATACTTTGAGGTAGGTTTAAAAGAAAAATAGTCGTAAAATGCGAACCATAAGTTAGGATCATGCACGGGGTGGACCGTTGGAAATGGTGTTTAGAGCCTTTCAACAATCCATTTATCCACTCCTTGGTTTAGGTGTTAATCGAGGCCAAACAGGCCCCAAAATGCCCGTTACTCACTATATAGGAAATTCTCGAAGGAAAACGAATTATTTGTTTGTACCATAAGGTCGATCTATGCACAAGATGGACCGTTGGAAAGGGCATTAAGTCACCTTAAATATTTTGTTCAACCTCATTTGGTTCGAAGAGTTGACTTAGGTCAAACCAGGCCTGAAGCACTCTGTGATCCTTTAGAGTAAAATGGGTCATTAGTTCGTACCTTAAGACTTATTCGTGCATGGGCCAGACCATTGGAAAGGGTATACAGATACCTTCAAAGATTCATCTAGTTGTGCTCTAGATGAAGAGATGACAGGAATCGAAGGAGCCCAAGAGCTCTCAATGTCTTTTGGATTAGTTTTAAAGGTAAAACGGACCATTCATCTGAACCACAAGGTGGATTCATGCACGGGGTGGACCATTGGAAAGGGGATTCAGATCCCTTCAAATAATCATTCATCTTCCACTCAAACAAGAACATTTATCAGATAAATGGAGCCTAAGAGTGCATGTGACATACAGATAAATGTTTGATAGTAAAACAGACCGTTTGTCTCAATTGTAAGGCTAATTCTCACATGGGGTGGACTGTTGGAAAGAGGATTCAGTGTTATTCGAAGATTCATTGAGCTTTTGCCCAAACGAGAAAGTGGATCGTAGTCAAACAGGGCCCAAGAGTGCTCGGTGTCCTTTAAATCAATACTTAGAGTATGGCCTTGGTTTTATGGTGAATGAGTGAGTGCTAGGGATATATGTTGGTGCTTAGGGGGGTCCTAGGAAGGGGTGTCTATAGAGAGCTCCTCGACAGGAGAGCATGGAACAAATGAAGTCCATCGAATGATAGAAACCACATCAAATATGGGAAAGAGTGTTTTAGGTCAATTCGATGGACCTAGAGGTTGGGATTGATCGATCGAGAGGGTTAAGGTCAATTCTAAGGACCTAAGAAGATAAAAGTGACCGATTCAACGGGTTGAGGTTAATTATGATGACCTAAGGAGACGAGGATGACCGATTTAGCGAATCAAAATGTGTTAAGGTTGGTTCTAAGGGGCTAGGGTGACCAATTCAGTGGGTTGAGGTTAAGTCTCAAGTTATGCTGGGGATAATTAATTCAATGGGCCGAGGCCTAATTCTGAGGACCATGAGTTCAGCTGACCAAATCTGAAAAACGAGGTCAATTCTGAAGACCTGAAGTTATGATGACCTATTATGAGGGTCGATTTTAATTCTGAGGACTTTAAGTTGTGATAACCAATTCTGAGGATCGAGGTCAATTCTGAGGATCTTAAGTTATGACAACCAATTATGAGGGTCGAGGTCAATTCTGAGGACCTTAAGATGTAGTGACTAATTCTGAGGGTCGAGCTCAATTCTGAGGACCTAAAGTTATGATGACCAATTCTCATTCTAAGGGTCTAGGTTAATTCTAAGGACCTAAAGTTATGGTGACCAATTCTGAGGGCCATAAGTTGTGATGGCTCGAGGTCAATTTTAAGAACCTTAAGATATGGTGATCAATTCTGAGAGTCGAGGTCAATTATGAGGACCTTAAGTTATAATGACCAATTTTGGGGGCCGAGGTCAATTCTGAGGACCTTAAGTTATAGCCACCAATTATGAGGGCCAAGGTCAATTATAAGGACCTTAAGTTGTGGCACAGGAGATTTATCTCCTAGGGAATTTAATTTTACCCGAGGTTTCGCTGAGGATGTAGGTACACTTATGGTTTCATTTGGAATCTTATTATTTTGAGACTCCATTAGGGGGTGTATAACTAGGGAATCGTAGTAGACTTGAATGCGAGCACATTGTTGGGTTTTCTTGTGGAATATATTGAGGATATGTGTGTTAGATTGATCCTTTTGGGGATAAGAGCCTAAGTTTAATCCTGCTGTGGATTTTGAGAGTTTGTGAGGGTGTTAGTGTTCCAAAAAATGGTTTTCTTGAGGAAGATGGGTTCTATATTTTTCCGAAATTTTTGGGAATTTTTCAAAAAATTTCTAAATTTTTCTTGAATTTTCTGGCATTTTTTGTACAAAATTAAAAAGGGGGTGTCGATAGGCAGTCTTGGAATGGTGACAATCGACAAGGGCATGAAATCATGGGCTTCCTTAGGAAAAGGAAAGGACAGCTGTTGATCAGTATGGTCAGGAGGCTGTCAATCGACAAGCCCCTTATACTTTTATTAAAAAAGGGTGAATCCTCCCCATTTTTCACACCTTCAAGAGCTTAAATATTCTACTCTCTCACTGAAATCCATTCTTAATTCCTTCTTTCTTCAAGAATTCAAATGGATGGTTCTTCAAACGAGGGATACGACACTTAGTGGTTAGCCAATGATGATTGGGTAGGCCTAGAGTGGCATTCTAGGGTGCTTCCTTCTTTAAATAACGAAAAGGTTGTCTCTAAAAAACCTTTGATTACTTGACTGTACAAGGTCCATTTGCAAAAATGCTCTTCAATAACATATGGTCATAAGTTCGCGGCAGATTCTATAAAAGGACTTCTTGAAATAAGTTGTGGCCTATTATTTTTTGCCTTGAGATTTTTCATATTTTGCATTCCATCTTTGGTCCTATCATCCCCTAAGCCGCCGTGCCCAAGGAAAATGTCTTTGGGGCTTCGGCTTAGCTTTTTTGCTCTTATTTTTCCTTAATTTTTCAAGTCTTGATGAATAGCGATTGAGCTGCGACTGGGCTGCTATCCTGTTGCGGCATTTGATCAATCATTCTTTTGGACTTTATGATGTGTTGTAACCATCTGTTACTTGTAGCTTTCACATGCATTTTTATGCTAGTACCACGGCACCCTTTAGTCGCTTAATTGCATAAGACATCTTCCATGACTTCCTTTAGTTGATTTATCGTGAAACCACTTTTGTAGCTTCTCTTAGTCGCTTCGATTAGGTAGGCTAGGTATTATAAAGCTTCCCCAAGCTAAATTTGGATATATATATATATATATATATATATATATAAATCCTTACCAGGCTGGGTATTATGGGGCTTCCCCAAGCCAATTCCTGTATCTCAGGTGCCATGAATGGGCATTAATAGTCCCCTTGGCTAATGGAAGCACCTTAAATCCTCAGGTGCCTTCGACATTGCCTTTATGACTGTAAATATCATGTGCCTAGGCATTATGAGGGACGTTGAGAGACAATTAATATAATTATTCTCAAGATAACATATTGACTTCATTTAAAATCTGTTTAATCCAAAAAGTCTTTTATGAGATAACAGATAATGAAAACAAACGATATAATATATGGAAAAGTAATCCCAATTTCATATATTCATGACTTTTTTGGGAAAATACGAAGTCAAAAGGAAATATTTCAATAGACTTTCTCAAAGATATAACATAAACGTAGTGGCAACTAAGGTAGATATGAGGCATGTAGCCTTTCGAACTAGGTTTCATCCCTTATACATCCTTCAGGAATCGTTGTTGCATTCCCTGCCTCACAAGTCTTTCGATTTCATCTTTCAGCGCAAAACATTTGTCAGCGCTATGTCCATGGTCTTTGTGGAAGCTGTAATATTTGACTTTGTCCCTTATGAGGAGGGGACTTCAATTTCCCAAGCTAGCGAATCAATTTTTCTTCTTTAATGAGTTTCAACACCTCTTGAACTTCGTAAGTTAGTAAAGTGAAGGCTTCAAAGCCCCTTTCTATTTTTTCCACTTTCCTCTTTTGACTCCTTTTCACGGATAGCTATGTTCTGGAGGACCCTATGGCTGCAGCCGAGATGGATGAGATAATATCCTTTGGTGCTACTACAGCTTCTAGCATAAGAACCCTTTGAGTCAGGAAGTTGACCAGAGTCTGGAGCGAGGCATGGCTGTCATACAGATGATTGAGGTGGTTGTACAGTTGAGCAATCTCATTTTTTCATCTTTGCATTTTGATTTGATTATCCTTACATTTATATTTATTAGTATTTAATATATATATATATATATATATATATATATATTCTGGGACAAAACTAGCAGGAGTAAGTAGAGCAAAAAATATAAAGAAATCAGCCAGGTATAGTAATAAGGGGGTAAATTGGCAATTTGCCAAGTTATACTACGGTGGTCGCGGCATGCTTAACATGTGAAGTCACTATCGTGGTCTCTCTAAGGGAGTACCAGAATTGAATCCAAGGACAATTTTACCATGTCCTCTCAGGTGATGAAATGTAGTTATGCAGCATTCTCCATAAGGGCTGCGACACTCAGGCCATTTCTTTTCAGGCCGCATCCTGCTTTCTGCTGCATGATGTGATTCTAGTGACCTTCAAATCCAGGTTCAAACCATCTAGTAATCATGAAAAACACGCCTATCCGGGGTCTACTAGGGGCATATCAATCCTCAAGGTATCCAAAAATGGCGCAACCACGGTAGAAAATCATGTATCGTAGGCTGAGAAAGTGGCAAACGAACAAATAGAACTCATCCCTAGTTACCCACCTTTGCGAGGCTATTGCCTTTTGCATTTTTCAGCGCTATCTGGGTGAGGTAACATCATCGGGGTATGCAAAATACATCTAAGATCATAAAAAGGAGACCCATGGACGAATCTGAATATATGATTTACCCTTTTGAGGATGTATATACAAAATAGGAGCTCAATAACCAAAATTCACCCATGAGATAATGACCCAAAGTATCCCCATGAATGAAATATGGTGTTAAGAACCCAAAATATAGAGAAACAAGATTGAAATACCTCATTTCCCATAGACGACACCAGATTGTTGACACGAGAAATTGGACACAATTCGTTCTCATATCAGCATATCAAGTATAGGATAGATATAAAGCATGTAAAGAGACAAAGCATAAGATATAGATTGGTTCATCCATTAAAATTAGCCTACGTACACTTTGTTTCCCTACTCTCATTATATATTCATTGTAGTACTAGTTTATAATGTCATAACTAGCGTACAAGATAGATGAGAGGGAGGAATACATGTCTGTCATGGTTTCGGGTGACCCGGGGAAATGACTCTGAAGTAGATGAGCAACCCCCAAGCTATATTGAGGGTGTGTACAGAGTTTAGTAGGGCTTCACCTCATGTAATAGTTTCGGATATTGGGATTTGACCCAGAACTGGAACCCCCTATCTTGAGGTGTGGACCTCTATTTGTAAGAGGTGTATGTGTTGTACCACGTGCCCTAAGCATGTGACATAGTGTGGAGCAGTGGTGAAGGAGAGGGATGCATCCAGCTAGTATACAAGTTGGATGTCGCGCCCCATGTTAAGCAAGGACGTGGCCCATATTAAAGGCAACCTTTTACATGTCGCGGCGTGAGGACTTTGGTGCATGCCTTTCACAAATTATGCGGTAGGGGTACTATATTTTTCATATCAGTGGCTACATAAGTGCAGTGACCTTTGGTATTCCATTTCATTTTTCTCTTTCTTTATTGTGCTAATGAATGTTTTTTCTTCTTCTTCTTTTGCAGACTGATATTGCTTCTTCAAATATTTGGTCTTGAGGGACAATAAGACTAAAGGATTTTCGAGAGAAGCTCCCTACTGTGGTATGCTAAATGGTTTCTTATTTGGGTTTTAGATGTTTGTCTTAGGCTTTGTATGAGACACTATGTTCTACTCCAGTTTTGTGTGCTATGTGGAAGAGGAGGTGGGATACTACCTGCACTTTCCATCTTGGCTTTGGGGAGATAAAGATCACTACCATAGATGTTCAGAAGATTACAAGGGTTAATTGTGAGGGATTTCAGATAATGGTGGATTGCACGTTAAGGGTGACACCAAAGGTGGTGCATGCAGCCCTGAGGGACATGGGTAGGATCGTATCACGGGATTCAATCCATATTTTTACATTGAATGAGACACTCCTTAAGAGGAGGGCGGATGCAACCAATGGATGGGAGGTGAGACAAACGACCCATCTATTTATTATTCTTTTTTGGGGTGATTTTTTGGTAGTAACGAGTGACAACGTCGTCCATCTTAAGTTCTTATCATATCTGAGGAAAATTTTCTATGTCAAATTTTATGATTAGGGGAGCTCGACTTTGGCGTCCCTTTATTCTTCTTTGGCTGCTTTTAGTCGATGTTACCGGTAGACATTTATGGGGACACGTACCTTCTGGAGGTAATTTTTGATTTATTTTCTTTTTTATAAATTTCCTTGCATTCTTCTTTCATTCCATTTTTTTTGCTAATTCTACTTTTTTGAAGACATAGTTCTATGAGGTGATAGGGTACCATGCGGGGTTGATAGCCCTAAATGATGAGGACTTAGGGTACTTTTACTTGATGTTCTAGTGGCGAAAGTCCAACCGTCGATCGAATCAGTCCTTGTCCTTGGGGAATGTGCGATGGGATCTGAGTGCCCTCACAAGTGATTAGGTTATCTTTTTTTCTTTCTGAGTTATTTTTGCCATCTTCATTTCTTGAGTAGATACTGATTCTCTATTGGGGATTGTAGATGACTTTCTACCCTTGGGTGGTGACTCTGTGGGATACGAGGGTGACAGGCCTATAGATGCAGATGCGACGGTTGATCGCGCATGAGTTTAGGTATGTCTGGTACCTAGGGGAGAGGGTAGTGAGGCAGACTTCCTTTTATTTCCCCAGGCTTCAATGGCAAGTCGGATGGGAACAAATTGTACCCCCTCATATAATAAACTTCTTCCCGGTGGAGGATTTGACTAAATCACTAAGGATGATGTTGGGATCCTTATGGAAGCACCGTTGATCGTCTATACAACTGTTATAATCTATGGGAGGGGCCTGGCACGTGTCTGGGGGATACCTGAAATGGTTTTAGAATAGGGTAGTAGAGAAAATTATGACAAAATGGAATGGTTAAAGGTGTTTGTCGCCTTCGACACCATGGAGGACGGTGTTGTGGTTTTGTCCAGACTTATCAGGGTGTACTGCTCCATGGAGCGTATACATAATGTCAACTGGGAGTGGGAAACTTGGGAACCTTAAGGGGATGGTAACTATGATGAAGTGGGGCAGCCAGGCATTTTAAGGAAATGTTTTGTGAGGCTTGGGTGATTTACAATGAAGCTATGGTGATTTTCGTGTTTTGTGTTTTGGGGGTTTTTAGAATAATTTTTTAGTATCTTGGTTTAGGGTTAGGTTTGTTTAGGAACATTTTGGTCAGTGGAAGGTATGGTTGGTTTGTTTAACTCCCTTCACTAATACTTCACGTAACAACATTGTATTCCTTATTAGAAATAAAAATAGATTTTGATCATATTTTGTTGTCTCTTGATGAGTTTTACATTTGAATTATCTATACTAATTACTAAGGCATACATAATCTTTTTGTTCATGTAAATGATAAAATGGACCGCCGTTCTCGGAGGTTAGAAAATAATAGCATTTTATTAAAAAAGAAGGGGACCGGGACCATATATGGCATATGGACTGCCTACGTACCTCAGGGGGTTTTGAGAATTTTCATGAGTTTCATTTTGATAAGAAAAATGTTTTTGAGAGGATTAGGTCCCACGTAGTTCTGGGTAGGGAGAAATGGAGAATAACTTTTTTATAATAGAAGGGGGATGAGAAAAGTTGTAGCGCATCGAGATTTCAAATTAAGGGTAAAATTTCTTCAGGCGGTCCAGGTTCACTGGATGTGCCATCTCTACTCCATCGAGGTCTGTGAGCATAAAGGAACCTCTTGAGACAATTTTTTTCGCGATGTAGGGGCCGCTCCAATTTGGTTTTAATTTCCCTATGGGGTTCGTAACGGTTTCTATGATACCTTTGAGGGAAAGGTCTCCTTCCTAGACACCACAGTCCTTGACTTTTCAGTCGAATGATCCCGTTGTCTACTGATGGTACCCTTGTATATGATATAGAGCCTTCAGTCTCTTCTCATCCAAGAGTGATAATTTATCAAATTGGCTCTGATGCCATTCTTCTTCATTAACCTTTCTTTTGAGTAAGACCCGAAAGGAAGTTATTTTTAGCTTAACGAGTAGGACTGCTTCCATGTTATACATTAGAGAATAAAGGATAGCCCCAATGGGCATTCTGATTACAGTACGATATCCCTAGAGGGCATAAGGGATCCGGTCGACCCAATCTTTGCAACTCTCAGTCATTTTATTGATTATGGTTTTAAGGCTTTTCTGGGCGACTTCGACAGCGCCATTGGTCTGGGGTCAGTTTGAGAAGATTTGTGTCTCTGAATACCATACTCATCGACTAGTTTCATGACCTCATCTTCAAAATGGAGCCCATAATCTGATACTAACTCGTAGGGAACTCCGTATCGGCAGATGATGTTCTTTTTGATAAACTTGGCCACTTTCTTAGTATTCAGCATCGCGTATGACATGGCTTTGACCCATTTGGTAAAGTAATCAACGGATACCAAGATGAATTCTTGACCATTTAAAGCTTTGGGAGTAACCTTACTTATGATGTCAATGCCCTAATTAGAGATGGACCAGGGAGAGGTCATGTTATATAGTTCTCGAGGAGGAAAGTGTTGGAAACTGGAAAATTATTAGCGTTTGAGGCATCTTCGAACATAAGTTGTGAAATCTTAAACCAAATTGAACTATAGTGGTCCAATAGATCCTTGACAGATGATGTCTTTGACAAGCATGTGATCGTTCATGTAGGCCCCTCATTTCCCACTACGGGCGTTCTTCATCATTTCTTCAATATCAGCCCTTACTATGAAGTGCAAATGGGTTTTATCGATGTTTCTCTTAAATAACGCTTTATCGTAGATGATATAATGGACAACCAATTTTTGAAGGGTTGCAAGGTCTTTATTATCGGTGTCTTGGGGATACCTAACATGTTTGATGAGGAGACAAATGTCAAAATACCATAGCCCGACCATATCAGAATCTTCCTCGGTAGCGAGTTTAATATGATAGCAATGGGTAGGCTTTGATTATTTCTTATCCAGGAAAGGGGCTAATGTTATTCCCTCAATCATGTTGACCATGGAGGACAGGGTATCAAGGGTTTCATCTAGGATGTTCTTTACATGAGACATGGAGTCGAAGGTGACATCTTTGAACTGGGAAGTCAGCTCTTCTAGGTGGGCAGAGAAGGGTCGGAGCTTCTCACCTTTGACTTTCCATTTTTTGAGGACTTGGTTGATGATGAGGGAAGAGTCTCCATAGACATCTAGGTGTCAAATTCCTTTATTGAGGGTGATATTGAGACCTACAGTGCATGTTTTATACTTAGTCATGTTGTTGGTGCAAGGGAAGTCTAGTTTGATGGCAATGTGGATGTGAGAGTCATTGGGGGTGATTAGGAGTATCCTAATGTCTTATCATTTCTTATTGGTTGCTCTATAAAAAAAATATTCCATTTAAAGTACTCTTGAGAGGTGCAGAGAATATCTTCGTTCGAGAATTCAAAGACCCAAACATAGGCTTCTTCTATGGGGTAATCAGTGAGGTAGTCAAAGATGGCTCTCTCTTTCATAGCTTTCTGCTTGATGTTCACAATATCAAACTCAGCAATCAACATCAACCAACGAGCCATTTGGTAGGACAAATTGGGATTTTTAAGAAAGTACTAATTGGGATCCATACGGGATACTAGTTTAATGGGGAAGGCAAGCATGTAGTGTCATAATTTCTGCATGACCTGAACTAGGGAGACACATGCTTTCTCCAAAGCAACGTAGTTTAATTCGTTCACAATCAATTTTGGAGTGGGATAATAAATAGCTCTTTCCTTACGATATTCTTTAATGTATTGGGTAACAAATCCCCTACTATAGTATCTGTTACGATCAAGTACAGGAGTAGGGGGATACCCAGTTACGAAGTCATAAACACCAGAGGTCAAGTGAGATATCTCTTGATTCGGTCAAAATCTTCTTGGTAGTCCTCATTCCAAACTTTAGTAAAATCCTTTTGGATAAGTTTGAAAATGGATTCGCAGATAGAAGTCAGTTGGTTAATGAGCCGATTGATGTACTATAGTTTACCAGAAATCCTTGGACTTCTTTCTCCATCCGTGGTGGTGGTATCTCAAGTGTGGCTTTCATCTTGGAAGGGTCTACTTTGATTCCCTTGTCACTAACCATGAATCCAAATATTTTTCCTTTCGTGACACCAAAAATTGATTTTAATGGATTTAACCGCATCTAGTATGGCTGTAGTCTCTCAAAAAACTTTTGAAGGGTAGGAATATCACTTTCCCG
This sequence comes from Sambucus nigra, assembly GCA_949130495.1. Classification (NCBI taxonomy): domain Eukaryota; kingdom Viridiplantae; phylum Streptophyta; class Magnoliopsida; order Dipsacales; family Adoxaceae; genus Sambucus; species Sambucus nigra. The sequence goes on from OX422217.1 coordinate 320,862,766, forward strand.
GGTATTAGGCTTGATGATCATATCATCTATATATACCTCAAACTCTTTGTGAATAAGGTCATGCAGGATGGTTATGGCATCCCTTTAGTAGGTAGCCCGTCATTTTTTAGTCTGAATGGCATGACAGAGTATCAGAAGGTTCCCTATGGGATGATGAAGGTGGTTTTCTCCTGATGGTCAGGTTACATCACAATTTGATTATATCTGGTAAATCCATTGACAAATAACTTGAGGGCGTGTCTCATCGTGTTGTCCATGGTCATATAGATGTTGGGTAATGGGTAATAGTCTATTAGGGATGCTTTATTCAAATCCCAACAATTGATGCACATTTGGACTTTTCCTCCCGACTTCGGTTCAGGGATGATATGAGCGAGCCATTTAGGATATTCGACTATGCGAATGAAGACCGTGTTTAATTGCTTGACCACCTCTTTTGTTACTTTGAGCGGCCATTTGGTGCGAAGTTTCCTTAGATTATGTTTGACTGTTTTGCATTCTGGGAATGTTGGGATCTCATGCTGAGCTATTTCTAGGTCAATGTTGGGCATGTCATCATGGGACCATGTGAAGATGCCCACATATTGTTTAAGTAGTTCTTCTACTTGCACATGATCATGCTCATTAAGGATGGACCCTATCCTAATATCACGCTAATGGCTACTAGAATCAAGATTAATAACAACAGTCACACGATTATTAATTTGAACACAATTATGTATTTTTTATTATCCTTATTAAGATCATTTAATAATTATTCATTTGTAAAATCATCATCATCAAAGGCTTGATTGGAATCAAGATAACTAATGTAAGGTATAACAAGATACTCAAAATCTTCTTTTATTTCATTTTTAGGAAAAATGACATTGAGAACATCATCAAAAGAGGATTTATTTACATTGATATAAAAAAAGGAACAACAACATCGAGTGAAGAGACTGATATAGGGTAGACAGTAGGGTCAGGTTGAATTTGAGAAGGTTGGAAAGGCACGACATTTCGGTTGACAAGAGGCATGTATGAAGCTCTAATGTAAGTAGACGGGTCCGACGACACGATACCTGAGCGGATCATGCAGAGACTCAGCCCCAGTGTCTGCAAGTTAAATGAGTCCTCGAAATCACTTTGCTCAGAATCCTCAATAACTATCACAACTTTCTCAGTGAGAGGTTGCACTTCATGTTGGTAGTTTTCGACCCAAGAGTTATTGTCTTGAAAAAATATTTCCAGCCCCAGTTTTATCTTCTTGTCGTCATGGTCATAACATGGTTTAGGTATGATATAGAAAGGGAAATCTTCACCCTCCTTGATAAACCTTCCATTTAAAGAGTCTCTCAGAAAAATCCTTCTTTCTTCTAAGCTTTTTTCGGCCGTGGTTGTTGGAGTGCTTTGAGTTCTTCTAGTGAGGGTTAGTAACTCAGGCAATATGGGGGAAAGGCCTCCTTCAGAACTATGGGCTCAAGTATCCCTTACTAGTGTTGCCCTAGACTTATTTCAGGCATGAAGTGCATGTTCTTGAACATCTTAATCACATTGACGTTGCCATAAAGGTTGTGTTCTGTACATACTCGATCTTTGAAATTATCTTTTACTGGAGGGGGAAGTTGGTCAACTCTGAAGCCAGAGAGGAGTATGTAATTCATCCAATGCTAAATATACAATACTGTATTATTAGTACTGGCATTGTCTATACTATCATCATCTCCCAAGATGGTGATAACCTGGCCTTTGGCAAAAAAAATAGTTTCTAATGAAGAGATGAAGACACCCCTCGGATTCTATGGAGCCACGGACGACCAAGGAATGTATTGAAACACGAAGATATGTCAATGACTTAGACCTTGATGACATGATTGATAGGGCCATCCCCTATTGGGAGTTTTATGGACCCCATTACCTCTCTACAGGTATTTCCATAAGCACGCATAGCAGTGGAAATATGAGTAAGATCACTGAATTTCAATCCCAAATAATTGAAGGTCTCGAGAGAGGAAATATTGAGAACGGATCCGTTATCAATAGGTGAGAGTGAAACTATCTTTCCCAAGACTTCAACGGATATGTTGAGGGTATAATTATGATCAGGGTCAATCTTTGGTATATATTTTTGGAAAAGGATAGGAGCCTGGAAGAGTTCAAGGAACCAACTATATTTACATCTTCGTTGCGAGTGGTATAAGGATGGATTATAGGCCCGGTGAGGAGTTTTATTAAAGCGTTCCAGTGCAACAAGGAGGACAAGGAAATCCCCACATAGGGTGATGTCGACTTGGGTCTTCTTTATCTGGTCAAGGACTTTAATCTCTTCGATGGTCTTTTTTGGCATGGGAAGTTCTTTGCTAACTCCATTTATCTTATCTTTCTCAGTCACATGAGGAATTGGATCTTTTTAGTGTCTCCTTAATCTAATTATGCGATTTACTGAGGAAAGGAAGAACAAAAACCCCCCACCCCCATCTTCATATAACTCTGGTTGAATAGATACCTTTTTTATTTTCTCCAACAGATATTCAAAGGATATGATTCCGCATAGACTGGATACTAGACTGGCTTTTTATATATTGGATTCATCATCTGAATAGTCAACGTCATCCTCTCATTCGTTGGTGACTATGTCCTCTTGCCAAGAGAAATTAATACATTCAATAACATCTAAGGCTTCATTGTACAAATCTTCCCTCTCAAAGGGGAGGTGAAGGAGTGAACGGACCAACCGTCCCTGAAGCTTTAAAGTGGTGAGTATCTTATCAATACAAAAAATTTCACTTTCCTATCGAAATGCATTGGCCATTATCTTCACCACATTATTTAGACTAACTTCTTCAATAAGGATCACCTATTAATTTGATTCTCAAGCCGACTTTATATCTTCCATGAACAAGCTAATGAATTTGCGACAATCAACAATCAGCTCGATGGGAAATTTCAACCCAATCTCTAAGAGTTAGTTTAACACAGCTGGTAACTCCATGTATTTCCCTTCCGATGGAGTACGAACGATAATGCAGGCCCTTGTAAGGAGTGAAAAATCTTGGTTAGTGAAGTAGGTAGGATGTAGCAGAAAATGAGCAAACCTTGAGCGGGTTGGCTGAGATTACCAGTACGATAGGGGCTTTTCTGGGCACAATTTTAGTAGATAGATCACGTAAGAGGGTATTTCCCTTAATCCTGGAAGTATAGTAATTAAAATGGAGGGCATAACCCCTATATATATGGTGATAACACAATAACCCAAATACTCTTAACAATGACAAATGAACATTCAGTATTGTATATAATGAACACTCATATTGAACTCACAAATATATCGTGTATAACTCAAATAACAATAAAAGAACTTTCGAAACAACTCATTCAAATGGAGAGAGAATTAAGCACCCTAGATACACTATAGTAGAAAATTAACACACCAATAACCTCCAATATCTCCCTGGTTAGCTAATAAAAGCTTCGTAATAAATCCCAATGGTGGGTGGATAAAGCTCTGGTTTGTAATAACTCGTTTTATCTCAATGTGTTTTCTCTCGCTAGAAAGAATTATCCTCTCTCAGAAGTGGTTGAGGCCAATAAATATCCCCACACCCTTCTCAAGATGTCTCAGTCCTCATTAATGTGAAAGACATTCCTCTCACACCTTAACTCTCAATCATTAAATGCCTGATGGGTCAGCACACCCTATGTCATAATCATTAAATGCTAATACATGCCTTTTTCCCACAACTTGTGCATTAGAATACTATCACGACACTGATGGCTCACTAAACTTTCTGACAACCCCAATACCACAGTGGTTTACTCAAGTTTGGATTGGACTGTAGGTGGATAGTGACATTTGGTGGAAGGCTATTTGGATCAAAGTTCAATATACGATGGAACTCAAGGTTACTTTGCACAAGCTTTCATGGTAAAAGGTCTCTAGGTGTTATACTAGGTATATCTAAGATGGTCAATACAAGCTTTAACAATGCCTCACTTCTTGATAACTAAACCAAGTCCCTTTGAAGTTCCCATGGCGAGGTCATGTGATAGAGCATGTAAGCTCTCCCAAGCCCTACCAGGTATGGTCTCTCACGAGTATCGTTTGACCACACCCTCAATATTATAATCATTACAGCATTACAATCAATGAAGTTAAAATACAATGTGACTAAGTAAAAAATGGAAGATAAATAAGAGCTCTCTCGATAAGTTTCCTCGTTGAGATCCATCACCGAGATGCCTCGCTATATTCATGCTACTTCCTTCTCTTGAGTATCTTATGTGAATTGGGGAATCTATCTCTAATTCAGAGATTATCTTCAAACCCCATACATTTGACCCTTCGTGTAGATATTTATTATGAGCGCGAGAAATATCTTCACGAAAACTTCTCCATCTGATGGACCACATTCTTTTGCGGGAAAGAATTCTTCCTTATCCACCAACACTGCAACTACTACCATTATTTTGATTAGAAAATAATTAAATTCTCCCTGATGTACCTGAGCCAAATCTTTTTAATACTTGGGCGTATGGCGAGGGGAAATCATAATTTTTTTCTATGAGTAGACTCCAACCGTTCAGTCTTCTTCATCTCTTGTTGAAATTATCATGAAGTATCTGTGGATCCTGGACATCATCATTCTAACTGATAAAAAAAAGTCTCTGCCATGTAACCAAGCCAAAAATAACCTAAATAATCCCATTGTAAGGGGACATCTTGACCTTTTTTAAACTCTAAGTGAAGACTAGTGTCTATTCTGTACGATTAACCTTTGTTCCATATGACTTCACACAATTCTTGAAAATTCTCCTCAATGTACCTCAATCCATTCTACTATCATCTTAGACTTTTGGAATTTTACTAAATTATAAAAAAAACATAATTAGCTCTAGATCATTACTTCTTTCGAAAGTGATCCTCTATGTTCCCCAAGCGTCACCTCATTAATGATGTGAGGTTGTCTTTTCAACTGTCAGAGAACTGCGCCAAAGTGCCACGTTTCCATTTATAATCATTTTTATGGCTAAGAACATGCCTTCTTGGGAAACTTAAATGCCCCTTTAAATTCCAAATGTTTAATATCATAAACACTTAGCAATTTTCTTTTTTTGACGCTTTCCTTGGTAGCTCTCCAAGGGCAACTCCTCTTTTATCGCCGCTCTCCCATATTTAGTAAGGGTCAACGATTTGTCAGGGGCCTGTAAGACTTACTCTTTGAAGGCCAAGTGCGACCTTATGACACTTGGTGGTGAAAATGATGATTATTCAACTTGGGGCTACATGGACCCAAAGGGGACTCTCGAGTTTTGTCTTAATCGCGGGGACTTTCCTTACTGTCAGATAGATTTTGAGGGGCCTGGAGTCTTCCCCTGCCACTTCGCTGTATGGAGTAGTTATATGCATACTACTCACATTGATGCTCTCACTAAGATTGGGATTTATTGGGCTACATGCTTTGGTGAGTTTACTTTGTCCAAGCATAATGTTGCCTTACACTTACTTATATCTCGTTGAAATATTACCACCCATACCTTCCTTTCTGCATGGGGGGAGTTCACCATAACCCTAGAATATGTATGTGAGCTTCTTGGGATAGAGCCTGTAGGTTCATCACCCTACTCTGACAAACCTTTGGATGTCAAAAAGACTGCGTCCCAAGAGGAGCTAGAGCAGATATATTATGAGTTCACCGGTTCTTCTAACAAGGCAACCTTCACCTCCCATCATTTATTTCTTTCATGCTCCCTCTACTAAGGGTGGCACCTCCAATTTTATTAAGGGTGAGGGTACATCCTTGGAACTACCTGCATATATCTTTGTAATTCTTTCCTATTTTCTTGGGAAGCCCACCGACCAGCCCCGAAGGGACCTGATCAATATCTTCATTCGATTGGCCAGGGGGTTCAAGATTGCTATGGTTGTCATGGCTTTAGGGTCTCTCTATATACATGGTTAGACATGACTCATCTTGACATGGAACTTTCTCTGGGTTGTTATAACCTAGCCAATTTTGCTAACACCATTCTTCTTATGGGTTTTCTCTATAACCATTATCCATAGATAGATGCAACCAAAGTGACACTTCCAAATTATCCAACTCTCAAGCCCCATCGTCTATTGCATTACAACATAAAAGAGAGGTTATGAGTCCCTACAACTAGGACATTTCTGCTCACACTTGGTCTTTTTTCTCTAATATATCTAAGAGAGTTCAAATCATTACTAAGGAGGTTATTACTGAGGATCGTTCCTTTTTTGTGCTACTTCTCTTGACTCTTGGTTTATTTTCGTCCTACATAGAGTGGAGTGATTCCTCTGAATCGTATAATCCTGATCATTTCTCTCGCCAGTTTGTCTACGACCAAGGAGCCCCTTCCTCAGTTTTTCAAAGCATCTAAACCCAAGGCTTATTTCTTTGAAGCATGCTCCCATTATACCATCTCTGTTATTTCAACTCTATGCTCCCAAATCAGCAGTCAAGTCACCATTCCAAGCCTGATGAGGAAGGGCGATATATCTTCTCATTTCGTGGTGAATTATTGGCCAACCCATTTAGCTAAAATAGAAGAATTTATTCAGAGTCCCCCCATCTATCCATCAGTTCTCATTTTCCCAGCCTTAGAGTTGGGCCTTAAAGGAAATTTCGTTCTAGGGATTGATTTTCCTTTGAGCAACACCCCCAAAGATCCCCCTAGTGAGCTACCTCTATATTGCCCCTCCATCATTACAGCTGCTCTAAGGGCCAAGAAAGCTCCCACGCCCGATCAACCTGTCCCTACTGAAAGTGCTCCTACAGAAATTGCTCCTAACGAGGGGCCTTCTCAACACCCCTAAAAAAGTAAAGACTTCAAAGAAGGGGAATTCATTAAAGTCTAAGTCTAAATACCAAATTCCCATTGATACTTTCCCCGTTGCATCCGTTCCACCTGAAGCTTTCTCAAAAATTTAGGAGGAAACTCAAGCTTAATGTCGTGAAGAGTTTGAATGGCTTCAATAATTCTTTTGATAATAAATTATAGTTGTTCTCCCTTTGATTGTTTTTCCATTAATCCCCGTGGATCCCTCAAAGTGAGCCACCTCGAGAAGAAAATGTTCTAAAGTAACATCTGGTGCGGGTGGTCCTTTTACAAGAATTTTTTTTGGCTACGAAGACTCAAAATAAGCATGCATATGTGGTTCTACCAGTGCCCTCTTCTCCAACTCAAAACGTATATTTCCCAACACTTAGAAAAATCTCTCTTGAAAGAGTTTTTTGAGTGAGGTGTAGTTTCTAACACTTGTACGAATTTCCATTATCTTTATAGGAGAATCAAGAAGATCGATCTTCAACTCTGTGATCCCCTTCATGGGAGGCTCCCATGACCGAGCTTACATACTCACAACATTCTACCTATCAACGTGTAAAGGAGGTTGTCGGAGAGATACTGTGTCTGCTAAAATCATTTGAGCCTCCCCTTAGGCAGAGGAGAATCCTTTAGCTTCTTCTGGGGCATCCTCCCTACCTGTTCTTCCTCTGGACGTGGTTCCAGTCCCTTCAATCCCTCCAGAGGTAATGGATTCTGTCTACTTTTAACATATCTTTCCAACTTGATTGATAAATACCAAGTGTTTTGTTGTACTTCAGGTCCTTGTTTCTTCCTTAACCATAACCCTTGATGACTCGTTGCTTCACTTACCCATGGAGAGGTCTATCACTGGATTTGCATCTTACTCTAAAATTATTGAGGTAAGATCATTATTTTGCATTTACCCCTCTTTTATGTGGTTATTCTATCCTTTAACACTTTGGTATTATTTACATATTTTTTTGGATGTTTGTCCTTCTTTCATGATAGAGGAACCTCGAAGGTCTGAAACTATAGTTTCTTCTCATTCCCCCTCTAAGGTTCCAAGGGTTGCAGAAACTATCGTTGTGCCCTCTTCCCATCCCGAGGTTCCTTCCACATCATTGGTTGATGCCTATGAGGCTCAAGAGACTTCGGTGGAGCCTTCCCCCATTTTCGCACTTGTGCCTTTTCATTAAAAAGCTGCTTCCCAAGGGACTGAGATTCCTCCTTTCGGAGATTCATCTAAATCCCTTAAGGGCACAAAAGGAACTTATCTTTCATATGTTATTCCTATTATTAAGGTAACTTTTGCCTTTACATGACTTGTAATTTTTTTTCAAAGAACTCCCACCTATGAGGTGACTTAATAATGAAAACACACTTGTTAAAATTTTTGCAAACTCACACCTATGAGGTGACTTAACAAAGAAATCACATTTTTTAAGATTTTTCTCAAACTCACACTTATGATGTTACTTAACAATGAAAAAACACTTGTTAAGATTTTTCTCAAACTCACACCTATGAGGTGACTTAACAATGAAAACACGTGTTAATATTTTTCTCAAACTCACACCTATGAGGTGACTTAACAATGAAAAAATACATGTTAAGATTTTTTTCTAACTCACACCTATGAGGTAACTTAACAATGAAAACACGCCTATTAATATTTTTTCACAAACTCATTCTTTTGTATCACATTTCAGGTTGAGAGGGAGCCCACTCTTATCGAAGGTAAAACCCAACATCCTCATTCCCCTGTTGTCTCGCCCCATGGGGAACCAGACTCTCCGGATGAGTCGAGTCACAATGATCATGGTTCATCCACCGACATGCTAGATGATAGTGAATTTGATTATGAAGTTCATGTTCCTCACATGGATCCTCCTGAATTCTGCCTTTAGGTTCTTGACAGTCTTCTCAATTCTCTACATGTTACCGATCTATCATCTAACAATTGGCCACCCATCACCCACATAATTTTACCCCTGATTGACTTTGATTAAACAGTGTAATTATGGGTTATAGGCTCCATGATATATCAACTGTTATTGTTGAGATCGTCAACACCCCAACTTCAAGTCTCTGTAGGCCCCTTCTTAATCAATACTTGGGAAACTTGAAGTAATTAGGTAAAGATAGATTCCAGTTTAGCTGGATGGTCAATGACTTGAACATTTTGAAGACCACTCAGTTAGCAAGCCAAAGGGAACTCTATCAGAAGCATGTAGAGGCCCACCGAGCTAAGGAGGCGATGTTAGTGCCTCTGTTGAAAGTAGCTGGCCAACGTTTAAGGTGGTCGAAGATGTTTGGCTCAAGGACATACATAAACGTGAAGTTTTAGTCATTCAATGCACCTAAGTCCAGACCAATCTTAAAGGCTCTATCGCAACTCAGCGAACATTCCTGAAAGCTTCTTCATGGTTTTCTAGGGACATCTTCTCCTCCCCTGACCCTTAGTTCTTTGGGGTTGAGCCTTTTCAATATATTTTCTTTTCTTTCCATACTTGTAATTCGATTTAGTAGTTTCCCTTCTTTGTAACATTTTAGAAGTGAAAGAAATATATATAAAAGGAGTTTATTTTGGGTACGTAAAGTCTAAATTTATGTTTCAAGTTGTTTCTTCTATATTCTCATTACAAAGTAAAAACTCTTACAATTTTCAATTTATTTTTCCCTCTAACTTTAACTTCTCGGAGTAAAAGAAATAACAACAACAAAATATTGGAATTTAATTATAACAAAGATTAATACAAAAATATCAACTCAAGTGACACAAGTCTAGACATGATAGACCTTTAACCACTTGTATTAATCTTGAAAGGTTTATCTTCTTCTATCTTTGAGATTGAGAAAAAAACCGAGTCATGTTCTTCCTTCACTATGAAAGGTCCCTTCCAATTACTAGCAAATTTGGGCAATGGGAATCTCCGAATGTGCTTCACGGTTGCCTTTAAAAATAAATCACCTTCCCTAAACTTTCGTGGTCTCATTAAGTTGTAATATGCCCTCAAGACTTGTTTTGTGTACATTAAGAAGTGATGCATCATATTATCTCTGTGCTTATCAAGTATTTTCAACTGAATGTGCCTATGATAAGGTAGCATGCTGCTTTACAAGGAACATCTATCCAATAGGACTTCCATCTCCATTGGAAAAATGGCCTCAGCTCTAAAGTCTAGTAAGAACGATATATACCCTATTAGCTTCCTCTTTGTTATGTGATAGGCCCGTAGGACAGCTGGGATCTTGTCATCCCACACTCCTAGAGAGTCTTCCATCACCTTAGACAAAATATTCACCTAGGTCTTATTAGTTGCCTCTGCTTGCCCATTGACATTAGGGTATGCCAAAATTAAGGGGTGGTGAATGATGGAGTTTTTTTATTAGCATCATTACTTATTTAATAATAAATGGGGTTCCATTATCAGAGAGAATGACTTGGGAATTCCAAATTTGTAAATTATATACTCCCTGATGAAGTTTTCCACCACACCTGTTGCTGCCCTCTTCAAAGGTATTGACTCAGCACATTTAGTGAAACACTTCATTTCCACTAGTATCTAGATCTTTCCTCTGTAAGATGGGTGTATTTCCCTTGCAAGGTCAAATAACCAAGTGTGGAATAGGTAAGAAGTGGTAAAAGAGTGTAATTCCATCGAGAGAGCATGGATTATGTTTCCATATAGCTGGAACACCTTACGATTGCGAAGGAACTCAGCAAAATCTTTCTCTATGGTTGGCTAATAAAAATCCAAGGTCATTAATTGGTCAAATAACTCCAATGTGAGTTGGTTCGTGATCTTTCTTCAAGACTTGTATTGCTTCCTCCCTTGCAATGCATCGTAAAGGCCTATTGAAGTATCCTCTACGATAGAACTGTACCTCTTGAATGTAAAATCGTAGGGACCGTATCTTGAGTCCCATTGCATCAATTTTCTTCGAAGGAATAAATCCATCTTTGATGAAATCAATGTAAGGCTTCCTCCAATCTTCTTGAGCTTCAACAAAGTAACACTCAGCTGCCTAAAAAAAGTTGACATTTATCGCACCTTTTGTGTAGCTCTGCAGTATCCCGCTTCATCGTTAGCCATAAGTATCCCTATTTTTAGATTCTTCTGTACAAAGATATCTCAGTTGTCTCGAAGTGTTCATCATGTGTCTTCTTCACCTTGCAATTTTCTTCCACTGGGCCAATACATCATGGTATCCATCCTCCCACATTCCTTAAGTATAGACTTCCTTGGCTCGCAAAGTATTGTGCCTATTCTCTGAGTTCCATCTTTCCTTCCCCAGACTCCAATTACTTCCTAATCTCACCTCTCCAATCTGAGTCGTCTTTTATATTGGCAAGATCGATTGTACCATCAAGGTAGTTATTCTTCGTTGTATCACAATCGTAGTTGTGTTTCTTTTCATGGCCACTTTTTGAGTAATGGTGGCATAAGCATTAGCATGCCGATTCATCGTTCAAGGGGGCCTCCTTATCTTGACCTCGTGGAACTGGTCGATTATCCGTTGGATGATTATTCTGTAGGGCTCCAGGCTAATATGCTTCAATTCATATTCCCTATTCACTTACTAGACCACCAAGTTCTAATCACCTTTGATGCATAGTGAATGGATACCCCTTCAGAGGGCCTCTAACAATCCTAGCACAAACTCCTCAGACTGTACTTCATTATTGGAGCAAGGGAAATATAACATGTAGGAAAGGCAAACCTCTTACTTCCCTTTTGTAAAAATAACCCTTGCTCCCCCTCTTCTCTATCGATCCACCATCAAATTCCATAGTCCATTCCTCAAAGTTTGTGTCCTAGAGATTGGCCTGCAAATTATCTCCTGGGATGCTCTTATAAGGTGTCTCAAATACTCCTGATGGAAAGATTGCCAATAAATCTTCACACGCCTGGATCTTGATTTCTCGAGGGACCAAACACTTCAAGTCTTATTCTGAAAGGATAAGGAACCACCTAGTTGCTCTTCCAATTAAATTAGTTATTGCCAATAAAAACTTAATAGGATCACATTTGTCTCAATATAAATTATGAAAGATAATATATAATGTCTAAGTTTTTATGCTATAAATACGAAGGCTAAATAATTCCTTTCTATGCTTCTATAACTTGACTCGAATTCATGTATGATCCTACTCAGGTAGTAGACTGTACTTTCTTGCCCATCAATTTCGTGTGCCAAGAGATATCTAATAAACCTTGTGGTAGAGGTGAGATAGAGATGCAAGGGTATCCCTACCTTGAGAGGAATCATTGTCTGTGGAGAAGTGAGTTGCTTCTTCATCCCATTGAGTGCCTCTTACTGGGTGTCCTACCATATGAAATTTTTGACCTTTCATACTAGATCAATCAATGGATGAGTTATCTTGGCTAGTCCTGGAAAAAATCTCCTGAGATATGAGCCTTTGCTAAGGAAAATCTTGAGCTCCTTCGCAGTTCCTAGACATAGCATCTCTAGGATTGCTCATTATTTTTCCTGGTCAATCTTTATACCTTGCCGATTCACCACAAAGCCTAAAAAATTCCAACTTATTACCCCAAAAGCACATCTCAAAGGATTCATCTTCAGTTTGTACTTCCTACATTGAATGAACACCTTCCTCATGTCATCCAGATGGGGCTCCTCCTTCTTGGACTTGATGACTATTCGACATAAAATTCCAAAAAAATTATGAAAAAAGTTATGAAAATGGCCATCATCGTTCTTCATACGTTGCTACAACGTTCTTCAACCCGAAAAGCATCACTTTGTACATGAAGTTGCCTAAGAGAGTTTTGAAAGATATTTTCTCCACATCAGTTAGACCCATCTTTATTTGGTTGTATCCTACATGCCCATACATGAAGCTATACATCTCATACCCAGCAGTTGCATCGATTAAGATATCAATAGAGGGCATAGGGAACTCATCCTTTGGGCAAAATTTGTTCAAGTCTCTAAAATCCATACAGATTCATATCTAGTGTTTATTTTTCTTCCACATTGGGAGATTGCTATATTACCAAAGTGGGTGTTGGATCGGTTTAATAAACTCTACTGCTAATAGTCATTAGACCTCCTCATTAATCTTTAAATCCATCTCTAGTCTATAAGTCCTAGTAGATTGGTTCACCGATATGGCTGAAAACATAACATTCAACTTATGGAAATTTACCTCCTCATTTACCATTTCTTTGTACTTCCACATAAAGACATCTCGGTATTCTCGAATCAGCTTAATCAAGGCCCTTTTTTTTCTCAACACTTAGATCCTTTGAAATAAAGATGGACCTTTGATCTTCTCCTTTTTTGGCTATATCAAGTTGCTCCAGCTCTTGCACCTATGGATTTGGGCAATCCATCATGTATTCTGGCTTATCCTCCACTTCCTCCATAAATTCATGTATGTTAGAGTTGTCTATGACCATGCATTGCCCTTAATTTTCCACCATAAATTACTCATACTTCGGGTCAACCTCTTCGCCAGCCTCTTCAATAGATTCTTCAACTACCCACTCACACATTTAAAGGCAATAGACCACCCTTCTGTCCTCCAATAGAGCCTTCTTTCACTAACGATTAGCCGATGCAACTTCCTTCCATTTTTTATCTGTCGAAGATTATGCCAGCCTTTCTCTTAAATACTTAACCAACACACTTTGTCATTTAACCTCATGCTCTATTGTATATCTTAATTTCTTAGAAATATTTTAGGGTTTGGGACTCACACTGTTGACCTCCTCAGTATTTCACTCTTGTTATCTCCTTCCTTACTTTGACCATTCACAGACCCCATTCTTTCCCTGATATAGGCCACTCTAACACCATCCACCATTCTCATTCGAACCCTTGAATCTTCATCCAGTTCTGTGTATAATTCAATATCCACCAAATGAGCCTCTTCGATTGCAAACGTCTTCTTGGTTGCTTGTATAATGATATCATTCCCTTTTACATTTTCCTTGGCGCATAGGTGATACATCGAAGTAAGTAGACCATGGTTAAGCATCCACACTCTTCCTATCAAGAGACGGTAGGAAGTATCACTCTCAATCATATGGAATCTGATATGTGAATTAATATTTCCCATCACTATCCTTAAGTTCACATACCCAATCACTTTGGAAGACTGGTTGTTATAACCAAAGATCACTAAGGGCATTGGTATTAATATTGCCTCAGAGATGTTAGATGCATAGAATGAGCTAATGGACATGATGTTTATGGAAGGTCCCTCATCAATTAATGCTCTCACAAAACTCACCTCGTTAATGCTTGCTGTTACATAGGGTTTTTTTTATGAGGGAACCTTGCAGCTCTATCGGCATCTGAGAAAATCAATTTGAACAAAAATTTCCTCACCAACCTCATTATAGGCCCTTTCCACCTCAACGATGGAACTGCGTTATTTCATGCAATGTCCAAAATTGCCTAAGTTATCTCCAGTCTACTCTCCTTGGTCATTCCCACTTGGTCGAAGAACCATATGAACTTGGGGGACTGCGACATAGCCTGGTACTCCATCCCTTGATCTACCTCCTCATTGTGAAGGTTGTACACTTCCTTCACATTCCTTTTTCTCCATCCCTCTTGCTTCATCGCTCTTGCTTCAACATAAGCTATCACGACATTATCCATCCCTCTTGTGTAATCCTCTAGGGCTTACTCAAACTCCTCTTTCTCCAATGGTAACTCTATTTCTTCCCTTTCAGCCTCTTCATCATAGGCCACCACCAAGTTTTTTCCATGGGTTGGTAATGCGTCGTTGTTGACATTACCTTGAGGGATTTGTAAAGTCCCTTCCTTCACGTTCTTATTAATGATCTTTCTTAGCGCGAAACATGACACCATTGGTGACCAATATTTTAATAGACCCGACAGTACTTGGGGTTAGGCCTCACTTTTGCTTTTGGCTCCATTGCGGAGCATCTTTAGGTGAATATATTGTCCCCACTCACAACATGGCATTGTAGCAACTAACGACATCTTCAACAGTATAAGAGAATAGTGGTGGATCCTCCCTTTCTCTTCCAAACTACCCCTTATTGTCCTTCTTGGACTTTTTTACCTCTTATTTTCCCCCATCTGCTTAACCCACTCGTGGGGGCCGGCCACATCCCACAACGGTATGTATTGGATGCCTGAACATCATAAGCACCACGATTGGGTTTGGACGTACCACCAGCGAGATGTTTCTCATAACTTTTAAGAATGCCACAAAGGTTCCTTTGCATGTCTCTTTTATAAGGTGACAGATGTACTCCAAGAGTAAGCCTTTAGCACAAATTTGAAGTAACTTGGACTCCTTGACCTCCTCCCTTATGTAACGGGACCTTTCTCTGAATCTTTAGATGTTCGCCACTACCTCCTCTCGTGTTCATTACTTATCCCTACCAAGTTGTGTCAACATAAATTCTCTTTTTCCAGAAAGAAGTCCTAGACAAAAAGAAGATTCGTCTCCTCCCACAATGAGACACTCTTCAATGCAAAGTGAGAGTATCAGGTTTATGCTTTATCGGTGAGTGATTTAGAAAACTCCCTCAATGTTAACTTCTTATTGTTGCAATGGGTCCCCAAATACTTAATAAACCGCTTGATGTGCTCCTTTGGGTTTCCTCCCGTACTTATGTATTTCTCAATAAGAGTAGGAATGTAATCTTTCGGGTAAGCTTCCTCATTGTACGTCTCATGATATAGAGTACAAAAATCATCATATACTAATGCCACCTAGCTGGATGACTATGAGGAAGATGTTATCATCTTTATCATTTCGTTTTGCATATCCTTCCTCATTTCTTCTACGAAAGATGTATGAGTTTTCTCATCCATTAGAGAAATGGGCTAAGGGACCATAGATGGAATATCGGCCACACCTAGGGCACCCACCATTGAAACATGGGGACTAGTCCCGTTGGAGCTGTACTCGATGGGTCCATTGGAGCCTCCATTGGAGTGACGAAAGAAATATGGTCTATTCCTCCCCAAAAACCCATTGCAGCTACGAGAGTCTTCAAAAGTCAAACAATTTTCCCATCAAAAGGGTCATCTGTGCTGGTCCCATCACAGTTCTAGTGGAAGCCTGTGTAACCGTTGGGATCCCTATTGCCGTTTGAACTTGGGGGACCTCCACCCTAGGCACCCCATCTTTGGAAACTTCAATCTCCCTCACTACCTATTCCTCATTTCGCTGAATAACATCGAAGTTAAGGGTATGGTTAATGTTATCTTGCGCCATACTTCTAGAAGAATGCCTAACCAATAGAGTCGCTAAATGTAAGAGGGTAGTACCCTTAAGCTTGGGAGTGTAGTAATACAAACATAGGCGCAACCCCTATAGAAATGGTGATAACACAGTAACCCAAATACTCTTAACAATGAAAAATGAACGCTCAGTATTGTATATAATGAACACTCGGATTGGACTGACAAATCTATCGTGTATAAATCAAATAACAATAAAAAAACTTCATAAATCACCCATTCAAATAGAGATATAAGTAAGCACCCTAGATACACCTTGGCAAACAGTCAAGACATTAACAACCTCCAATATCTCCTTGGTGAGATAAAAGCTTCATAATAAATTCCAATGGTGGGTGGATAAAACTTTGGTTTGCAATAACTCTTTTTCTCTCAATGTGTTTTCTCTCACTAGAAAGAACTCTCCTCTATCAAAAGTGGTTGAGGCTAATAAATATCCCCACACCCTTCTCTAGATGTCTCAGTCCTCATTAATGTGAAAGACATTCCTCTCACACTTTAATTCTCAAATATTAAATGCCTGATGGGTCAGTACACCCTACGTCATAATCATTAAATGCTAATACATGCCTTTTTCCCACTAACTATGCATCAGAACACTATCACGATAGTGGTAGCTCACCAAATCGTCTGATAGCCCTAGTACCATAGTGGTTTACTTAAGTTCAAATTGGACAGTAGGCTGCTAGTGACATCACCTAAAGTAGATATGACATGGGGTAGAGGATTGTGTGGCTCAAAGCTCAATATACGATGGAACTCAAGGCCACTCTACACAAGCTTCCACGGTAAAAGGTCTCTTGATATTTTAATAGGTGTATCTGAGATGGTCAAGACAAGCCTTAACGCTTCCTTACTTTTCAATCCTCCAGAATAAGTCCCTTTGAAGTTCCCACGATGAGGTCATTCTATAGAGCATGTAAGATCTCCCAAACATTTCTAGGCATGGTCTCTCGTGAGTACCATTTGATGACCTCACCCTCAACACTACAATCATTACATCATTATAATAATGAAATTGAAATACAATTTGACTCAGTAAAAAAATAAAGTCAAAGAAGAGCTCTCTCAGCAAGTTTCCTTTCTGAGCTCCATCACTGAGATGCCTCGCTGTATCTCTTGAGTCTCTTTTGTTAATTGGGTAAGTTCTCTCTAATTATAAGATTACCTTCAAAGCCTCCTACAGATCAAATTATGAGTCACTCTCTAGAAATATGCATTTTTTATGGGTTAGAAGTGGGTTATGAGTGGTACTGGGTTTAGGATTGGCTGGTGGGGCAATGGTACCTCGGTTAATTAGGCCTTGGATCATATTCTGAAGGTGGAAATATTGGTCGGTAGTATGGCCAGCAAACTGGTAGAAATCACAACGGGCATCGACTTTGAATTTTTTGTGGAGCGAATTTGGTAGTGGATAGGGGTCCAATAGTTTGATGAGGTTTCAACTTAACAGGGCCTGGTGGACTTTGGGCAAGGGAGCATGGAGCTCAGTGTACGCTTTCTCAGCAGGGTTAGGGAGAATTTTCGTTGTTTAAGAGGTAGTATGTTGGAAAATATTATTGATGGTTGAGACTGTTGAACTAGCGGGCTTCTCTTACTTCCGAGGACTGAACTGTTTGGTCGTTTTCTCTGGCTCAGATTCAACTTTGGTAATGCCTTCCTTATTTTCTAAACCAGCTTCTCGTACGGCACAAAAGTGTGGGTAATATTTTCCTCCCATGGACACTCGAATATAAGGAAATAAATTCTTCTTCATAAAACGGACTTATTCCTCCTCGGAGGGTCTATTGGTCGTGGCATCAACTTTTTCTCTCCACCTTACTATGAAGATAATAAGTATTTCCCCAATGTTATGATTAAGAATATCTAGATATCAATTTGTAACCAATATCTCCTCATTGTACTTGTACTGAGAAATGAATTCTCGGGAGGCATCCTCCTAAGTATGGATTCTGGATTCTTCAAGGGATAAAAACCAATGGAAGGCACATTCTTTCAAGGTCTACTAGAAAATCTGGACCATTATCTCTTCGGAGGAACCAAGGAGGGTCATGTCTCGATGATAACTTCAAAGGTGAATAATTGGGGGTCCACTTCCCCCAAACTTCTTGATTTCTAGCATTTTAAACTTCTCTAACAGTCTGGATTTGGGATAGGGAGACATATAGGTGTAGTCCATGTAGTTGCCAAATATCTTGACCTGGTAGAACTTCGTTGACTGTAGGTTGAGGTCTTACTTGACCTTGTTCAGTTCCTCTTCCTTAGGATTCATGGGTATTGGTAGGTTAGCCCCTGGTTGGGAAAGGTTTGGAATAGAAGTTGAGCTGGAAGTGGCCCATTGGCAAGCGGGGCACGTGAAGCATGTTGATACTATTATGGGACCCAAATAGGCTCGGGAGTGAGTGGACCCATGGAACGAGTAAAGTGAACCTTGGGTTCTTTGGGAACCTACGCCAGGTGACGTTGTATCTCATGGACCTCGATTTGATTGTTGTCAATTTTATCACTGAGTTGGGCTAAGAAGATTTTCAGATCGGGCTCACATATGGTGCTTGGTCGGTGTTCTCTATGAAGAGATCGTCCAGGTAAACCCCAAACTCAGATGAAGTAGAAAAAGAACCGACAGAGCTTCGGGGAAGTTTGACGGAAGACTGAAGCCAATAGGGAGCCAAGCCAAAATCGAGTATCCGATCTACCTGAGAGGAAAAATTGATCAAATTTATTTTTAAAAGAAGGAGGGAGAAAACATTGGTATTTTTTAAGGAGGAGAAACTTTTTTTTTGGTATTTTTGGAAAAGTAGAGGAATCTCATCACGATTATTATTAATGTTATTATTAAGTTCTCACTTGTATTAGGTTTGCCTAAATGCAAAAAAATGTCAAACAGGACCCTAGCATGGAAAAATAGGGTTCAAAATATGTAAGCGAGGGTTGGAATTGTTTCCAAGCTCACGTACCGGATCCTATATTGGAAAAAATGGCGATATCACGCAAAAATTCGGACGGTATGCTGACTCAAAATTTCGAAAGATTTTCTCACGATAATCGGCAACCTAAATATGATTGTCCTCGGTTTGCCACATATATGAGGTTTATGAAATTATTGGGTTAGTAGAAGGGTTCCACCCTTTGTCATGACTTCCACGATATACCTCTTGCCTATAAGGGCAATCATTCATTGGTACGTGTGGACAAGCCATTTGATATACCCGAGTGTACATAAATTGCATCACTATATACCTCATAGGGACAGTATTTATAAGAGATAATTCGATATACTCGACATACATGAACGAGCTCCATGCTATATACCTCACGTCGTGAGTTTGATCAAGAGATACGATGATGGGGGAACCGTTAGATATACGTCGAAGGTACGAGGCCAATGGAAGGTGACAGTCATATCTCTTAGGCTTACTACAACCCGTAGGACCAGTGCCCATCACAAAGTGACACCCGAGTATGGAACAAAATGTTTTGGTCAATATAGCCATGCTCTTGGTGATGTATTTTGCAAAAATGCGTGAGTCTTAATTTAACATATTATTGAGAGAGAGTATATTTTTATCATTTTTTATTGGTAGGATGAGTAAAGGGAATAATACACTAATGGGGAGCATATACAAGTATTATGAAAAGTAAATCTTGCATGGAGACTATACTACGCATGGACAGATGCGAGTGAGTAAGTGGCATGGGAATATATACAAGTGAGTGTGTGTAGTAGTGAGCCTATACATGGATTAACTACAAGTGATGTGTGATATGTGTAAGTGAGTATATATACAGGCATAAAAAATTGGGTTTTATGCTAGTGAAGACTACACATGGATATTCTAAGGGGTGTGTGAAGCATGTGAGTGCAAATTGAATCTAAGGGCAAGTGTGTGAAGTGTACCTGGAGAGTACATACAAGTGTGTGAAGTGTATAAGTGAGTTAAAAGTGATATATACATAAAAGAGATATACAAAAAGGTAAATAGAGGAGAAAAGGAAACATACAGGTGGGTTATTATGTACACATGAAGAAAATAATAACACCTATTCAAGAATAGAGTCTAGTTCCCTAATAATATCCCTAGTAAAGTCTCCATTGTAGCCATCCCGAAGGTTTTTTGGGGGTCCAGTAAGGGGTTTTCTCCCGAGGTGGATCCCTTCTTCCTTACCCATTTCCGATTTGCATGCGGGATTGCGTCCTTTCTCGAGGAGCTTGGTCATCATCGATGTGCGGTGATATGTAGAGATAGAGTCTCCAACCTATTTTACACAAAACAGACAAAAGAAATGTTATCGCCTAGAGAGAACGACAACACGGACAATATTGATGCTTGAGAATTCAAGTAGTTCAAGGTTTCGGGGACTAAGTTACAGAATGGGAAGGAATTAGGCACTCATACCGCCCTGTCAGTCTCTCGTGGTCATGTATTAATCTTATCATGTTAAACTTTGTGATGTGTGTACTTGTATGTATAATATAACTGGAGGATGGAATCACTCGACTCGCGTCATGGATAAAGGCAGAGCGAGGTCATCTTTAGGAGTGTGCCCAAAATAGTAATTCAAAGTATGATGTAAGTGTTTGTCGATTGACAAGTCGTTATAGAAGAACTCTTGTGTATATCGGACAAGAAACAAGCAAGCAAACAAGCATACAATATGTATATATATATATATATATATATATATATATATATATAGGCTTTCTTTTCCCATAACTCCCACCGTAACTTCTTACATGGACAATTCACCACATGTGTTGCCACCCAAACCTCCTGACTCCGATCGGTTTGCCTCTAAAAGTTTCGCCACTACAGTATATTCTTCTTCAAACTCGATTAACATCTCCTCCAAATCTGATACCTTTTTTAAAGGCGAACCAACGATGATTTTTTCTGATGAAGAAACCTGTAACCTTGCTCAACCTTTCAAATTTACTCTTATTGCGATATTTTCTTTTGGTCGCCCCTCCATGGATGCCATTCGGAAGGCCTTTCATTATCTTTCACTTAAATGTACATTTTCTTTTAGTCTCCTTGATGATCGTCATATACTTATTCAGTTGAGTTGTGAAGAAGACTTTCTACATTTGTGGACCCGTGAACAATGGTATATCTTTAAGGCTCCTATGAATGTGTTTAAATGGACCACATATTTCTTCCCTAATATAGACTGCTCAATCTTCCCTATATGGGTTTCTTTACACCATCTTCATGTTCATCTCTATGCTAAACCTTCTTTGTTTGCCATATGCCAATAATTTGGTAATCCCTTGATTATGGATGAAGCCACTTATTTGATGACTATACCCAGTACAGCCCGTGTTTGTGTTGATATTGATGTTATTAAACCTTTGCCTGATAGATTGTGGATTGCTTGTGGTCTAAAGGGTTCTGGCAAAATGTTTTCTATGAAAACATTCCATCTTTTTACAGCAGATGTCTCATTGCAGGTCATTCTGATGGTGACTGTAACTCTCATGATGATCTTCGTAAATCTATTGATCCCAAATCCCTTATGTTTTCTAATCCTTTATCTCAACTGTCTACTGAAACTATTAAACTGCTTTCATCTATTCCAAAACTGCCATCAGTTATTCATAAACCGCCTTCTTCCAACCCTAAAACCGCTTATCACATAAATATTTCTTCTCATGATTAAATAACTGGTACTCGTATGGGTTTTTCCAAACCTATAAATAAACATAGGTCAGCGAAACCATCTACTATTGGCATTCATATAAAGGATTCGAATAATCAAGTATTTTCTAAGTTATCTGTTCCTAATATCAAACATAATCTAGATGGGATTCAAGAAGTCACTGCTCAGGGACTGACGTCTACTTCCAAAACCGCTACTGCTATATATGGTTCTAAAAAAGCAGTTGATACACATCCCACACTCAACGTTTGCTCCAAGATTTCTTCAAGAATTTGTGATGAAGATGGACTTAACTTGCAAAATCAGTTTTCTGTTTTGCAATCTGATTCTGATTCAGATGATTGGAGGTATGAAATAGATGTGGTTCCTAATGTTTTGATCCCCAACCAAAAACTTGTGTCTCGTTCGAACTCTTTGTCTCATCATGAAAAAAAGTCTTCTATTCAAAATATTCTTAAACCTTTGTGGAATAATTTTGAAGATGTGTATTTGGTTCAGGGTCATCAGGTGTCTTTGGATAGCTTGAAGGAATTTTCGGTATCTATTAACAACAAATTGAAGATGGTTTTTCCTATTTAAACAGATCTTTATTCATCTTCTAATTTGTTTCATCCGAATAAAATTATTTCAGTAACTTCACATTCAACCAGTAATAGAAGGAAGAATAAAGTCAAATTTATTCCTGCCTCCTCCATCAAAATAGGGTCTGCCCACTCTTCTAAAACTTCTTCCTCTATCAAATCCTCATGTCGAATATCTTATTCTGGAATATTAGGGGGGTTGGTAATAATCCATCTCTTCATCATCTTAAAGGAATTATCAATAAATTTTAGATTAGTGTTGTTGCTTTACAAGAATCGAAAATCAATTCTGTCAATATTAGTTCTCTTGTTCGGAAGATTGGTTTCGTGGGGGGTATTTCTAATTCTTATGGGAAGATTTGGATTCTTTTGAGATAGTCTGATGAGATTAATCTTGTTAGGGATATGGAGCAAATTCTTTCTATTTATGTTCATTTTTTGAATTTCCCTAAACGTTTTCTTTTCTCTTGTGTATATGCTAAATGTAATAGAGAAGACAAACAACCTCTTTGGGATGAAATTTCAAACCTTGCTTGTCTTGGCTATGAATCTTGGGTTTTAAGGGGTGACTTCAATATTGTATCTAAACAAGAGGAGAAATTAGGGGGTAAACTTGTTGATAGTCAAGCTATCCTTGATTTTAATTCTACCATGATTCATGTTGGCTTAAGTGAAATTCCTTATTCTGGATTGATAGGGTGTTTGGTAATGATGGTTCGTTTACTAATTATTTTTCATCTTCTATTGAACATATTCATCGTTCTAATTCGGATCATGCTCCCCTTGTTCTTTCGTTGAAATTCCTTCATGACTCCTTCCCCAAACCTTTTCGATTTAAAAATATGTGGGTTTCTCATAGTTCCTTTTTTGAGGTTGTTAGGAAATCTTGGAGTATTGATGTGGGTGGGAGACCTATGGAACTTTTCTCTTCCAAACTAAATTTTTTAAAATTAGCTCTTAAAGCTTGTAATAGAGATATTTTTAGTAATATCTTTTCTCGGGTTCAAAAAGCTGAGAATGATTTATTGTTAAAGGAAGCCTCTTTTGATATTGATGCAACCGCTGAGAATAGAGAAGCTTTACACCGTGTTAGGGCTATTTTTAACAAGGAATTGCAACTTGAGGAAATTTTTTGGAGACAAAAGGCAACAGTTAAATGGGCTAAGTTTGGAGATTTCAATTCTAAATTTTTCATTCTATAGTTAAAAAAAGAACCATAAACTATATATTCAAAAACATAAGCATGAGGATGGCCACATGGTATCGGATCCGAAGGGTATTGAGGATTATGTTTTATCTCACTTTCAACATATTCTTGTGGAAAAAGTGAATTGTTTTGATGATTCTAGTATTTTTCAGCATATTCCAAAATTGGTTGATTCTAGTGATAATCAATTACTCTCAAATGTTCCATCTCTAGATAATATCCATATGGTTGTTTTTTCTCTTGACGAGGATAGCGTGGCAGGTCTGGATGGTTTTAATGGTTTTTTCTTCCAGAAGTGTTGGGATCTTATTAAAGATTATTTAGTTCTTGCTATTTAATCCTTTTTTCTTGGGCATGACATTCCTAAAAGTTGGTCTTCTACAAATATTATTCTCATTCCTAAGGTGGATAATCATTCTAATTGTTCGAGATTTAGACCTATTAGCCTTTGTAATTTTTTAACAAAATTATCTCTAAAATTTTATCCAACCGTTTCGGTCTTATTCTTCCCAAGATTATATCTCCTTCTCAATCTGGTTTCATTCAAGGGCGTCTCATTACCGATAATATCCTTCTTGCTTAGGAGTTAATTGGAAACATAAACAAAAAGATCCATGTATCTAATGTTGTCTTCAAGGTCGATATGGCTAAGGCTTATGACAATATTTCTTGGTTTTTTATCATTAAAGTACTTCATGCTTTTGGGTTTTCAAAAACTTGCATTGACTTTATTTGGAGCCTGCTATCTAATTATTGGTATTCTATTCTCATTAATGGTAAATCTTGTGGTTTTTTTAAATCTGAACGGGGTGTTCGTCAAGGTGACCCTATTTCTCCATCTTTATTTGTGATCGCAGCAGAGGTGTTGAATAGAGGTGTTCATAACTTGGTGGCTTCGGGTTCCGTTACAAATTTTTCCACCCCTTCAGGATGTCCGTTTGTATCTTCACTCTCTTTTGTAGATGACATAATCATCTTACAAAATGATAATGTTCGATCTCTTAAAAGATTCTTGCATTTTTTCTCAGCTTATCAGCAACAGTCAAGACTGCGTTGCAACGCAGAGAAGAACTGCATTATCACAGGTCCGAATTGTTCTATTTCTCAGCGTGGAAGGTTACAGTCGTTGACGGGTTTTTCTTGCAAGTCCTTACCCATTCA
Organism: Sambucus nigra; assembly: GCA_949130495.1. Classification (NCBI taxonomy): domain Eukaryota; kingdom Viridiplantae; phylum Streptophyta; class Magnoliopsida; order Dipsacales; family Adoxaceae; genus Sambucus; species Sambucus nigra. The sequence continues at coordinate 320,887,447 of OX422217.1, forward strand.
GTATCTAGGTGTTCCGTTATACAAATTTTGTAAGAAAAATATTATATTTTCTCCGATCATAGACAAAGTAGTGGGCCGTATTCATCGGTGGCAGTCTGGTTTTTTATCCATGGAAGGTAGACTAGTCCTTATTCAATATGTTCTCATGATGTTGGCATCCCATGTTTTTTATGTCATTTCTCCAATCAAGGGTTTTATTCAAGCTTTTAATCGAATTTTTGCTAATTTTTTTTGGGGGAGTTCGGAGGATAGATTTAAACACTATTGGGTATCCTGGGATATTATTTGCAGATCAAAAAATGAGGGTGGTTTGGGTATTCATAGAATTTTTTATGTGAGCTTAAATTCATCTTGTAAACTTTGGTATCGGTTATTAAAAAATAATTCGCTATGGGATAATTTCATGTACTCAAAGTATAAAAAATTAGTTCATTTGGATTTTAGAGGTATTCCTTAATTTTCGAGTGACCCATGGAAAAGAATGCGAGTGGTTTATGAAATTGTTGAAGATCATTTTTGTGATGATTCCACTTTTGATTGGCATTTGGATAACTTTTCCTTCAAAGACACTTGGGAGTTAGTGCGACCTAAACATGGTGTTCAATTCTCTTTTACTATGATTTGGGATCCTATACTTCCTCCTAAAGTTTCTACATTTATGTGGCATGTTCTTCATGATGCTAATCCTCTCGATGAGAATTTACAACGGATTAATATTCCTTTTGTTTCGAGATGCCGGTGTTGTTCTTCTGCATGTATTGAGAACTCTCAACATTTATTTGGTTCTAGTGAGGTTGCTAATATTGTTTAGGGTCATTTTGAAAATCTTATGGGTCTTAATCTTCATGCTTCAGGATTTAGATCCCGGCTGATGATGTGGTGGTCGCATTCTAATGGGAAGAATATTCGGGCTATTTTGTGCAAATTACTTCCTAATATCATTTGTTGGTAAATTTGGTGCGCAAGGAACAGAGCTACTTTTGATGGAATTGATATGAATGCTACATCAGTTATTGTTGCTATCCATGATGAGATTTGTCTTTCCTTCAAAGCTAGGCATTATAAAGGAGATTTTTAAAATCCTTTATCTCGGATTTTTCTATTTCTTTAACTTGATGTAAGCATATATATATATATATATATATATATATATATATATATATATATATATATATATATATATATATATATATAAAGAATATATGATAAGAACAAAGTAACAAATATATGTGGAGGACTCGAGTCTAGGCATTTACCCAAATGGCCTATGTAGCGTGAGGGGGCATCAAAATTCACGTAGTTCGAAGACAATACGAGGTGGGGTCTAACCCATAAATCCAATCGGGGACTTTGATTATATGTGTGTAGAAAAAGGTGTTTTAGTGTGTGAAAAGGTGATGAGAAATCCCCATTTGAAATTTCCAAGTAAACCCTTTGTTTCTTGTTTTTGGGTTTTTCTTATGAAAATAAATTATATGAGAATACTAATAATAAAAAGTTTGAAATTGAGATATGTGACGTAATGAAGTAAAGTACTAAAATGAAAATGAAGTAACTAATGCAAAAATAAGAGAATTTAAAGACAAAGGGGAAGAATTATACCTCCTTATGAAGACTTGAAGTGGATCTTGATCGTAGATGTGCTAATCTCACGATGAGATGATGGTGGTTTGAGGAGATGGGTGAATTTACTCAAAATATTATGAAAAGGATGGAAGGAATGTGGGAAGTGGCGTTTTAAGGGGGAACAACTATGAATTCGAGAGTTCTCTCTGAATTTCTTAGAGGGATTGTTAGGGGGTTTTCAAAGTATTTACAGGGCAAGGGGGTGCCGATCGACATGGTTCTAAACCTGCCTATCAGCATAGAGCCTTAAAAAATGGTCAATAGTCAGGGCCATGGGGGTGCCATTTAGCAGTGTGAGGTAGGTTTTTAGGAAAAATGGTCGTAAAACCCGAACTGTATGTCAAAATTATGCATTGGGTGGACTGTTGGAAAGGTTATTCAAAGCCCTTGAAGAATCCATTGAGCCATTCCCGAGTTTAGGAGTTGACTAAGGTCAAATGGGGCTCGAAAGTGCCCATTGGTCACTAGATAGGAAATTTTCGAAGGAAAATGGATCATTCATCCATACCATAAGACCAATTTGTGCACGGGATGAATCGTTGGAAAGGTTATTTAGTGAATTTTGAGATCTCATTCAATTTCGTTCAATTTGGAGAGTTTACCTAGGTGAAACAGGGCCCAAAAGTTCCCGATGACCCTTCGGAGTAAAATGGGTCTCTCGTCCATACCATAAGGCTGATTCGTGCATGAGGTAGACCGTTGAAAAGGGTATTCAGAGTCCTTAGATTCATTCAGACTCATTCAACCTAAAGAGATTATAGGAGCCAAACGGAGCTCAGAAGCACCTGGTGGCCTCCGAATTTATTTTTAAGGACAATTCGTGAAATAGGTGGACTGTTAGAAAGGGTATTAAAATCCCTTCGAATATTAATCAAGATTTTTCTAATATGAGAAAGTTGATCGGAGTAAAATGGATCCCGAGAGTGCCCGATGACCTCCAGATTAGTTTTTAATAGTAAAATGGATCGTTCATCTGAACCGTAAGGTCGATTCGCGCATATGGTGTACCGTTGAAAAGGGGATTCAGGACCCTTCAAAGATTTATTGAGGTTTCACTCAGATAAAAAAGTTAACGAAAGTCAAATAGGGCCTAAAATTGCCCGATGGCTTCTAAATCGATACTTGGAGTATGGCCTACGATTTATGGTGTATGAGTGAGTGCTAGGAATCTAAAGTGGTTCTTAGGGGGTCCTATCTAGGCACCTAAGGAGGTCCCAGGAGTTAAGAGCAAGAGGATGTAAAATACCTCCAAAATGAAGAGAATGCTCGCCTATAGAGGCGACTTGAAAGGATGGAGAGAGATCTCCATAAGACTACCAGGAAATGAATTGGTAGGTCTCCTAGTCCTCAGGCGAGCAAGACTTGCAGCCGAGGAAGGGGCTCCAGACGTGGCCAAGATCGAACCACGCATGGAATGTCAAAGCACAATCAATTAGATCTTAGCCAATCAGAGAGGCACCACAGAGATAATGATCGTTAACATGAAGACATCAGGAATTTGGTCTATAAAGAAATGGATTAACACCTACCCCATCGAGGGGCTAGGCCCACCAGAGAGCTAGCCAAAAGAGGAGCCCATCGATGGATTTCATCTATTAACACTAAAATGAAATCCCTTTTTTCAAGGGCGACTGAAGAAAAGGATCCCTCGAAGAAATTCGATGTTCCCAGGTTCAAAATCTATGATGGCAAGATCAATCCAATAGACCATATTCAACACTATAGGAAGGAAATGACCCTGTAGAGAGACAACGATGCTTTAATGTGTCAAATATTACCTTCTAGACTACATGACATATCCCAAAAGTGGTTCAAGAAGCTAACCCACAGCTCGATCAAGAGCTTCAAGGACCTAGTAGAGGTTTTTACAGCTCGCTTCATAACTAGCAGTTCCCACCCCAAAAGGATAGATGACAACTCACATTGGAAAAATAAGTCCCAAGAGATCCTTTGAACATATAACAAAAGGTATTGGGAGGTATTTAATGAAGTGGAGGATTTCTTAAAGCAGGTTGTTATAGCATCCTTCAAGATTGGCCAGCCGGCTACATCCCTGTTGCACCAGTCCCTGACAAAGAAGGAGGTAAACACCATTAACGAACACAAGGAAGGTATTAAAAAGTACATTAAGGTTGAGGACGTGGTTCACTCTACCCCAGGGAAAAAAAGTTTCACAAAATCAAGAAAGGGAAGAGATAAAAGCAACACTCCAAATAAAGAGAATAAGAATGGGGGTAAGACTATCTCTAAGAATGGGAGCAAGGATGATCCTTCAAAGGCATTCTAGGCTATTAACACGGTCTTCAAAGAACTAATATACAAGATCTTGAATAAGATCAAGGATCATCTATTTCTCATGTGACCCAAGAATATTGGTGGTATCTCGATAAAGAGGAACAATGCGTTGAGATGGGTATTCCACAAGGAGGGAGGCCATGGGGCAGAGAATTATAAAGCACTGAAGTCTCACTTGGAATTATTAGCCCAAGTCGGACATTTGTACGAGTACATAGCAAATAAAGATAACAAGGTCAAAGAAAATAGCGACCATAAATCAAACAATGTTCTTGATGACGACATGAGACAGGAGTTCACGGTGATTCATTGAGCATTTGACTTGAAGCGGGTCTAAGGGAATGTTGTTAGAATGGAGCTAAAAAGGTTACAACTATCATAGAGGCATTTTAGATTGGCCTTGAAAAAATCTAGGTTGGCAAGCATAGGTGAACAAAATATGTTGACTACACCAAACATATCGTCTTCTCAGAGGAAGATTTGATTAGAGTGAGGACTTCACACCTTAATGCACTCATGATCACGAACAGGGAAGTCAAAAAATTACTGGCAGACCAGGGATGCTCATCAGAGGCAATGTACCTAGAGTTGTTCCATAAGTTGAAGCTTAACTTAATCAACCTCAAGAAGGCCACAGTTCCATTAGTTAGATTCGTGGGGAAAATCACGATCCATTGTAAAAGTTAGTCTTATCGGTTAGGGCATGCAATATTTCAAAACTAATTAATTTTTTGGTGGTAGATATAGAATCACCATATCATGCCATTATAGGCAGAGGTTGGATGCACTCCATAAAAGGCATACCATCTACATACCACCAGAAGCTCAAATGTGTCACTGACCGAGGTGTGGTCGAGATTTGTGGGGACCAGGCACCTGTAAGGAAATTATTCATCGTTGCCATTTAGCTGCGAAATGAGAAGAAAAGGGAACTAAAGTTCACTCCAGAGGAAGCCCAATATGGGACTAAACCCTCTAAATAACAACTACGACACGTTCGACCTGGGATGGAAGTGACCAGGATTCACTCCGCTGACAGGGTCATTAAAATCCTGGAGGAAGTTGGTGTTGATGATAACTTTCCAGATAGAAAGTTTCTGATCAAGACTACTTTTGTCGATAACGAAAAAGAAGAACTTGTCTCCTTTTTAAGAAGAAATTTAGATTTTTTTTCCTAGGAGCCATACGATCTGCTTAGGATTGATCCCAATGTAGTTTGTCACCATCTCCATGTTAACCCAACCTTCAAGCCAATCACTCAAAGGAAGATTGAATAGCCCCATAAAAGGCTAAAGTGGTAGAGAACAAAGATGAGAAGATTTTAGATGCAAGCTTCATTAGGGAAGTTCAGTATCCTAAATGGTTGTCCAACCCACTGGTAGTATGGAAGAGCAATGACAACTGGAGAATCTGCATCAATTTCATGGATGTCAGCAGATCATGCCCCAAAGATAGTTTCCCTTTGTTGAAGATTGATCCATTATTTGATGCCACGATATCTTATGAGAGAATGAGTTTTTTGGACTCCTATTTAGGGTACCATAAGATCCCACTGTTCGGCCTCCAATAGGAAAAAACATTTTTTATAACTCTAGTAGGTCTATATTGATACAAGATCATGTTTTTTGGCCTAAAGAATGTAGGGGTAACTTATTAGAAGCTAGTCACAAAGATGTTCAAGCACCAGATGGGAGACACCATGGAAGTGAACATCGATGACATGTTAGTCAAGAGCAAGGACAAGGATAACCACCTCGAAGACCTCGCTAGAACCTTAAAAATCCTTGAGAAGTACCAAATAAAACACAATGCAAGTAAGTGCTTATTTAGTGTCCAGTCAGGATAAATTATGGGTTACTAAGTTAATAAGAGATACATTAAGGCCAATCCTGATCATATCGGTTCAATAAATAGGGTACAACTGCCAAGGACATTGTGAGATATTCAAAAGCTTACTAGAATGCTCATGGAACTCATTCACTTCATCTCTAAGTCCCTGGAATGGTGTCAACCATTCTTTCAGCTTTTAAAAAACGATAAGGGCCTCTCCTAGAATGATGAATGATCTACATCTTTGGAGGAAATCAAGTCCTACTCAGTAAGCCACCCCTGTTGGCAATCGTCGATGATGAATATCCCATGTACCTCTACCTCACAATATCAAACCATGTTGTTAGCTCAGACCTGGTATTTAAGAAGGAGGGTAGACAGTACCCTATCTATTACTCCAACAAGATGCTCCTAGATGCAGAACAATGTTACTTGCCTTTGGACAAGTTAGCCTATGCTCTGGTAGTTGCCTCTAAGAAGATGAAACACTATTTCGAAGCCTAATCAATAACGTTGATCGCTTAATTTCCCTTCAAATCTATATTTTCGAAAAGTGGACCTCTCTAGATGATTGTCAAAATGGTCGATCAAACTCGAAAGGTTTGAAATTCACTTTTAGCCAAGGACGGTAACTAAAGGATGATCCATTTCATCACCAAATTCAAAAGAGACAAGCCAACTAACCAATAGATGATGGATAAATCAACAAGCATGGAAGCACGGTCTAAGGATTGGACCCTATACGTTGATGGAGCCTTTAATTCTAAGGGGTTCAAAGTAGGGATTTCCCTTATCACATCAGAATATACTATCATCGAAAAATGAATTAGGTTAGGATTTGAATCCTCCAACAACAAAGCTGAATATGAAGCGCTTATAGCTAGTCTGCGCAAAGCCCAACTGTTAGGGGAAAATCACCTCATTGTGTTCGACAACTCCAAAATTGTCTCCAAATAAGTGAGTAGCAATTTTAACATAAAAGATGATAGGATAACAACCTACCTTACCGTGGTGCGAGAGCTTGTGGTAGGATTTGAAGAGTTCCACATTCAACAGTTCCCCCGAGGGTAAAACAGCCATACTGACACTTAGTATCCCTAATACCAATAGTGGGCTCTCACCTTAGAAGAACTGTCCAAGTGTAGCTCCTCGCTCAACCTAGCCTTAATAAGATTGTGATCGTCAAGAAAATTCTTTAAATAGAGAGAGCTCTTATCTATATGGATTCAATCACTACCAACTAGCAGAATGAGACGCTGTCAGACAATAGGAAGTTATCTCACCAAATTTGGGTGAAGGAAGCCTGTTTCTATCACGATCTGGGAGGGAATCTCTACAAGAGATCCTTTATAGGTCCTTACCTCCAATGAGTCCACTCCCAATACTTCGAACAAGTTCACAACGAGCTTCATAATGGTATTAATGGGCGTAATGCAAGAGGAAGATCATTTGTATTTTGAACCATCAAAGAAGGCTAATGGTGGACACGCATGCAAAAATATGTAAGTATCTATGTTCGGAGATGTGAAAAATGCCATAAGTTCTCCCCTTTGGTTTATTAACCTACTAGCGACCTAAAATCCTTTACCATCCCTTAGCCATTTGCACAATGACGAATGGATATTGTGGGACCACTACCTACTGCACCCAGGAATTATAATTATTTGTTGGTTGGCATACATTAGTTCACCAGTTGGGTAGAAGAAGAACCACTAGCCAACATCTGGGATGTTAATATGATGAGGTTCATCTCGAAGAGCGTCATAACACGCTTTGGGATACTAAGAGAAATCATCACCGATAAAAACAAATGATTTGAGAGTGGTTTATTCCAAAACTTCTCTGATGAGCATGACATTAAACATCACTTCAGCTCGTTAGCAAACCCCCAAAGCAACGGTTAAGCAGAAGCTTCCAATAAGACGATGTTAGACGATCTGAAGAAGAGGCTGGAAAGAGAAAATGGTGCTTGAGTGGATAAAATCCCTCATGTCCTCTCAGCCTATCGTACCATGCCTAGAAGACCTACCAGGGAAATACCCTTCGTACTCATAAATTGTCACGACCCCGACCTAAAATTAGTAGTAGGGAACAAGTGTATTGACGTGCCACCAAGGCAACAGATATTTTTACTAAAATTATTTCCTTAAATAAATGCAACGGAAATACGATCGCATGGTTATGAATCGTAAAATAATTAAAGTGAAAGAATTATGTTGTCAGATCTTTTAAAAAGAAACTTCATATATATAAAAAGTAACAACGAGTTACAACTTACAACAATGTTTAAAACTTATTACAAGAGAGCTAAACATGCTCCATATGATAAAACGAACATAGTAACAAAAAGTGCTCTAAAAGTCAAATCTTCAACATGGTCCTTTTCTATTCCATTCGCGAGCTTAATTTTTTCCTAAAAAATGGCTATTTATACAACATCAGCTAAAAACCGAACGAGGTTCAATCTCTAAACATTATAGGGTTTTTCAGAAAATTGATACTTATTCAATTTAAAACAAAAGGCATATATGTAGAGATAGGAATTTGCACTAATATATATAGTAACTGACAATATATATTTTAAAAAAAAAACAGTTCAGAACAAAACTAAGAGACAAGACATTTGAGAAATATGTCAATTATTCAATTTTTGTGTCCATGTACGCTCTAATACCTAGACAAATAGTGTTACCAAATGTTTCCACCCAGTAACAACACAAATAAAAAAAAATTATGATCTCTATAACAACGCCTTATTTAGGGTACACCATCGATAAACCAGTTAGTAAGGTACCACCCAAATATATCTACCAGGTAGTCAAGGCCAACATAGTAAGAGAGTTTCCATAGGTCGAATAAAAAATTTCAGAATTTAAATCAGATGTTTATATCTAGAGATATACACATATAAAAACCGACGGAATCATCGGTATCATATGTATTTCAAGAATAAAAATAGTTTCAAAAAATATATATAGTTTGCATAATATCATATAATCAAAATACGCAAGGAATGTCATAGAGTACTCACCTAAAATAGGGTTCAAAATTACAGATATTGAGTCTTGGATCACTCTTTAATGAAACTTGTTCTTAAACATTCTCACACTTTGTTTTTAAACTTTTGAAGTAATTTCGTGTAATAAATTATCGCAAGGACTCTATTTATAGTTTTTTAAAGATATTTGAGTGTTGAAATTTGTTTGGGTGACCAAGCTTTCATTTCGGTGAGTCGGCGTTGACGTGTCTCATAACAGAGGGGTCTTGCAGTCTTATTTCATCAAACGACGATATGCGTTTTAGCTTTCTCTCTAATAGCGACACGTGTTTAAGCTTTATTTATATGGGCAACACGTGTACGGTGGAGGTGTCAAAACCAAGCACGAGGTGTCAAGTATGAGGTGGAAAGATATTAAGGGTATAAGGGTTATTTTACACATAAAGGGTATTTTGGTAATTTCACACTACATATTTTTAATATTTCTTAGAGGTCCCTGAAAATATTTTATTTACAAAAGGTCCTTTTTATTTTTCATTTTGGTCCCTGAAACTTCCTAAATTAAAATCATGTCCCTAAAATTTCATACAATTACATTTTCTACCCCCCGAAACGTATCATTTACCTTAGGATGTGCCATAAAAATTCGATTTGACCCATTTTACAGTTGATTCTTCAAATTTAAAAATGGGCTTTGTCATATTAAGAATTTGGAATATCACATATGCAATAATACAACATCTATCAGATAATAAGTGAGATGAAATTGTAAAAACAAACTATATATGAACATATAAAAGTGGGCTCATTACATCCTACCCTCCTTAGAAAAGTTATGTCCCCAAACATGACTTACATTAATTTTCAAACAGGTATGGATATCGCTCCTTTTATTTCATATTTTCGCTCCTATATTGCTTCTTCAACAGAATTTTTATGCCATAATACTTTGACAGGTGGAATTACCTTAGTTTGTAATATTTTATCTTTATGGTCCAAAACTTCTACTGGATGTTTAATGTAGGTCAGGTATTCTCTAACTTGAAGAGGTTCATGACTTAAGATATGTGATGGATCTGGTACGTATTTCTTTACCATTGAAACATGAAATATATTATGCACACTAGAGATTTCAGGTGGTAAAGCTATTCTATACGCAACAACTCCTATCTTTTCAACGATTTCAAAAGGTCCTATGTATCTTAGGTTCAACTTCCCTTTATTATCGAATCAAATTACTCCCTTTTCTGGTAATACTTGCAAAAATACATAATCTCCTTTTTAAATTTCTAGTTGGTGGTATCGATTATCAACTTAACTCTTTTGACGGTTTTGAGTGATTTGAAGTCAGTCTTGTATAGATTTTACTTTCCCTGTTGTGATCTGAATCAATTTTGGTCCCAATAATTTTCTTTCTCCAACTTCTACCCAGCATGCATGGGAACGACACCTTCTACCATAGAGTGCCTCAGACAGATCCATTTGAATACTTGCTTGATAACTATTAATATTTGCAAATTCCACTAACGATAAATGATCATCCCAATTCTCTTTCAAATCAAATACACATTCCCTAAGCATATCCTCTAAGGTTTGAATGGTTCTCTCAGATTGTCCATCTGTTTGAGGATGAAAAGCGGTGCTGAAATTCAATTGTGTTCCCGTGGATGCTTAAAAGCTTTTCCAAAAGCGAGAAACAAATATAGGATAACAAACAGAAACAATTAAAATTGGGGTTCCATAAAGCCTAATAATTTCCTGTACATATAACTTAGCAATTTTTCTAAAGAATGGGTAATCTTAATAGCAAGAAAATGAGCAAATTTAGTCAGCCTATCAATAATTATCCAAATAGAATCATTACCATTTGAACTCCTTGAGATATAAATTATGCTAATAATTGAGATATAAATTATTCAATTGTGTTCTCATTTCTACCCAGGGATAGGCAGGGGTTGTAGTAATCCTGATGGTTTCTGATGTTCAGCTTCACTTGTTAACAAACCAAACATTGAGATATAAATTATGATATCTCCATCTTCATGTTATTCCACCAAAATACTATTTGAAGATACCTATAAATCTTTGTACATTCGGGATGAAATGCGAATCTCGAGTAATGACTTTCCTCTAAAATTGGTCTCTTTAGTTAGGTAGTACATGGTACACACACTCTATTTCCAAACCTCAATATATCATCTCGTATCGCAAATTAAATTATCTTCCCTTTGATAACTTCTTCTCTAATCTTCTTCACTTGTGGGTCATTTACTTGTGCAATTTTGATAATTTCCATCAACATGGGTTGTACTTGTAAATTCACGATTATTCCTCATTTGCTATAAATACATATATATATTTCCATACTTCTTAAATCCTTCAACAGAGCATCCTAGATTGTAATAAAACATGCTAAATTTGGTGTATACTTCCTATTTATAGCGTCATATACTATATTAGCTTTCCCCGGGTGATAATAAATATTTAAATCATAATCCTTCATTAGTTCTCACCACCTCCTTTATCTCATGTTCAGTTCTTTCAGAGTAAATATATTTTTCAAGCTCTTACGATCGGTATAAATCTCACATGTCTCACTAAACAAATACTGTCTCCAAATCTTAAGGGCAAAAATTATAGAAGTTAATTCTAGGTCATGGGTTGGAGAATTATGCTTATATGGTTTTAACTGTCTCTAGGCATAAGCTACAATTTTTCCATTTTGCATTAACACGCATCCTAAACCATTTTTATAAGTATCACTATAAATCACAAATCGTCCTATCCTGGAAGGAATAGTTAGAACTGGGGAAGTTACTAATTGATTTTAAAGTTCTTGAAAACTATTTCCAACTTCCTCACACTATTCAAATTTCACCTTATTTTGTGTTAATCTAGATAGAGGTTTGGCAATACTAGAAAATCCTTGAACAAATCTTCGGTAATAACTTGTTGGTCTAGGCCAATTTAGTATAGCCTCGATCTTTTGAGGGTCAACCGACACTCCCTCCTTAGAAATGACATGTCCTCGAAAAGAGACGCTAGGCAACCAAAACTCACACTTCTTTAATTTCACATATAGTTTTTCCTTCCAAAGGATTTGTAATACTATCTCTAAATGCTTCTCGTGTGCTTTGATACTCTTGGAATAAATAAGGATGTCATTAATGAAAACAACCACATACTAATCCATATATATTTCCTAAGCACTCTATTCATCATATCCATAAAAGTGGTTGGTGCATTAGTTAGTCCAAATAGCATCACAAGAAATTCATAGTGACCATATCTAGTATGAAAAGATGATTTCGAAATATCATCTTCTTTAATCTTTAATTGGAGATATCCTGATCTAAGGTCAATCTTTGAAAATACTTGCACTCCTTGAAATTGTTCAAACAAATCATCTATACAAGATAAGGGGTAGTTATTCTTAATAGTCACCATAACTTATTTAGTTCACGATAATCTATATATAACCTCATCGTCCCATCCTTTTTTTTAACAAATGACACCAGAGCACCCCAAAGGGATACACTTGGACTAGTAAAACCCTTGTCTAATAGATTTCGTAATTGATCTTTTAATTCCATTGATTCTAAAGGTGCCATGCAATAAGGTGGTTTTGATATTGGTATAGTTCCAAGAATAAGGTTAATCGTAAACTCTATTTCTCTACTAGGAGGTAGGCTGGGTAAATCATATAGAAAAACATATAAAATGTTTAGCTATAGGAATATCTTCTAAACTACGATATTTTGTTTGCAAATCTATAACACTTTCAAGGAATCCTTCACATCCCTTCTTAAGAAAATTACAAACTTGCATTACAGAGATAATACGCATGGGAGATAGGATGCCATGTCCTTGAAAACTGAATCCTGGTTGGTTAAGAATTTGGAAAGTAAATCTCTTCTAAAAATAATCTACCTTAGCATGATACTATGCTACTAAAAATGACTTTAAAATCTCTTATGTCTAAAACTATCAAATCTACTAACATCTATAGGGAAACACTTATATACTAATGTTCATGTCAATAACTCACCTGAAGGAGTAGAAATGTGTACGCTATGGCTCAAAGGTTCAAGCATATTATGAAAGCAATTAACAAAACATATACACACAAACGAATGGGTGGAACTAGGATCTAGGGAAACTTGAAAAAGGTTATGCACATATAGAAAGTGTACCTGACACTACTGCATTAGAAGCTTGGGTATCCGTAAGCTAAAAAATTATTTCTTGTCTGCCTTGGTCCTTATTTTCACTAAAGGTTATATCGGGACCATTGTTGGGGTTGGGCAATCTATTATCTGATGTCCTTTCTGACCACATCTAAAATAAGCTCTCGAATCCCTGCAACAAGGTTTTCCTCCATGCATCTTTCTACATCACTAACACATCTTGTTATTATATTTTTTGTTATCATTAGATCCCAAAACACTAGGTTTACTCCTAAAATTATTTCTATTATTTGGGTTCTTCCATATTTGTTCCCCAAACTTCCTCTTACAATTTCTAATTCGATTGTACTCCTCGTCGTCCCTCTCAGTTATCGTAGCCCTAGCCACGACATCACTATATAATGTCAACTTTAGTATGGAAATTTGACTACGAATATTCAACCTTAACCCACATTCAAACTTCTCAACTTTTAAAACATTAGTTACCATAACATAAGGTGCAAACCGGGATAACTCAGTAAACTTTGCCTCGTATTGACTAACCGTCATATCCCATACACTAGAATCATGAACTCGGTTTCCATTTCATCTTTCGCCATTTCAGGAAAATATTTCTCATAAAAGATCACCGAGAAGTCATTCCAACCTATGTAAATATTCCTTTCCATGTGTATTCTCTTAGTCATTCTCCATCAATGTTTGACATCACCTTCTAACATAAATGTCCCAAATAAAACCCTTTGTTCATTGGTACACTTAAGAACATCGAGCATCTTTTCCATTTGCATCACCCAACTTTCTGCTTCAGTGGGGTTATGAGTACCTTTAAAAGATAGCGGATTCAACTTCTTGAATTGTTCAATAGTATATCTGATTAGTTCAAGATTCCTTGGCACTCCATTATTCACCTAATGCTCCACAATCTTTTCTAGACTTTCAATCACCTTGTATGCACCTTCCAGTCCTTCCATATTCGAATCACTAGTTCTCGCAGTTGATCTTATCTTAGTCATTTTGTACGGTCATGTCCAAACGTAAGATGTATTATACTATCTCAAGAATGAAAATTAGAAGAATAATTTTATGTAAACAATTATATAAAATGTTAGACACGTGGAGGGTTATCACATAAGTCGGATATTTAATCCTATATCCTATGTATGGAAACTTAAAATTTATACGTTCTAAACTTATGTTCAATATTCTACGAATTCATAAACTATGCTCTAATACCACCTCTGTCACGACCCCGGCCCAAAATTAGTAGTAGGGAACGAGTGTCTTGACATGCCATTAAGGCAACAAATATTTTGACTTAAATTATTTCCTTAAATAACTGCAACGGAAATACAATCACGTGGTTATGAATCGTAAAATACTAAAAGTGAAGGAATTACGTTATCATAGCTTTCTAAAAGAAAACTTCATATATATTAAAAGTAACAACGAGTTACAACTTAAGACAATATTTAAAACTTATTACAAGAGAGCCAAACATGCTATATATGATAAAAAAAACATAGTACCAAAAATAGCAATAAAAGTTAAATCTTCAACATAGTCCTTTTTTATTCCATTCGCGAGCTTACTTATTTCCTAAAAAAGTCATTTATACAACATTATCTAAGAGCCGAATGAGGTTCAATTTCGAGACATTCTAGGGTTTTTCAAAAAATTGATACCTATTCAATTTAGAACATATATGTTTACAACATTCTAGGGTTTTTCAAAAAAATTCAGAATTCAAATGAGATGCTTATATCGAGAGATATGCACATATAATAACCGACGAAATCATCGATATCAGATTTATTTTGAGAATAAAAGAAGTTTCAAAAAATATATATAGTTTTCATAATATCATACAATCAAAGTATGCAAGGAATGTTAGAGAGTACTCACCTAAAACAGGGTTCGAAATTATAGGTATTGAGTCTTGGATCACTCGTTAATAAAACTTGTTCTTAAATTTTCTCACACTTTCCTTTTAAAATTTTGAAGTAATTTCGTGTAATAAATCATCCTAGGGACTCTATTTATAGTTTTTTAAAGATATTTGGGTGTTGGCACGTGTTTGGGTGACCAGGCTTTCATTTTGGTGAGTCGACGTTGACGTGTCACGTAATGGAGGGGTCTTGTAGTCTTATTTCATCAAACGACGATACGTGTTTTAGCATTCTCTCTAAAGGAGACACGTGTTTAAGCTTTATTTGTATGGACGACACGTGTACGGTGGAGGTTTTAAAACCAACAACGAGGTGGAAATGTATTAAGGGTATAAGGGTTATTTTACACATAAAGGGTATTTTGGTAATTTCACACTACATATTTTTAATATTTCTTCGAGGTCCCTAAAAATATTTTATTTACAAAAAGTTCCTTTTTATATTTTATTTTGTTCCTTTAAATTTTCTAAATTAAAATGAAATCCTTAAAGTTTCATAAAATTTCATTTTCTACCCCGAAACTTATCATTCAGCTTAGGATGTGCCATAAAACTTTTACTTGACCCTTTTTATAGTTGATTCTTCAAATTTAAAAATGGGCTTTGTCATATTAAGAATCCAGAATATCACATTTGTAATAATACAACATTTATCAGATAATAAGTGAGACGAAATTGTAAAAACAAACTATATATGAACATATAAAAGTGGGATCATTACACATACGGAGTGGAAGCCATCATCACACTTGAAGTAGGTCTCCATATTATGAGAACCAACTTTACCGACCAAGGGCTAAATAATGATGCCTTGTACATTGAACTTGACTTAGAGGATGAACTAAGAGAGCAAGCTATGATCAAGTTGACTTCATATCAGTAGCAATTGTCGAGGAAGTATAATAAGAAGTTAAATGAGGAACTTCCAAGTAGGATAGTATGTCCTAAGGAAAGTCCTCGACAGTATAGTAAGACCGTAAGGTGGAAAACTCAGGCCAAAATGGGAAATACCTTTCAAAGTAATCAGGGACGAACTTCGCGGAGCTTATCACTTAGAAATGCTAGAGGATAGAGAGATATCAAGACCATGGAATGTGGCTAACCTCAAGAAGTTCTATTTTTATCCTTCCTTAGCACATTTAGTTTACGCAAATTTTCATTTCAGACTTATGTTGATCTTAAGTTATTACTAAATGAATAAAGGCCCATTTTCTCTCACATCTTGCTTCAACATCTTAATTGTCTTAGTTTCATATGATGCATCATTTCCAAGAAACAACTCCATTCTCGAGATACTAACTATAATTACACTTGGTTATGGTATGCTGCTCAGCATACTCCAACAAAGGAACTTCCTCGCGCAACCCAGATATAAGACTACAATGAGTTATTCTAGCTGTTCCAATCAAGGAATATCTTCGTGTCGAGCAGGGGTTCATACTAATTATAATAAACTATTGATTTTATTTTAATTAATAGAATCCTTTGGTCTTTGTCATCTCAAATGGAAAGGACCTCACAAGTTGCACCAACCAAAGCAAAATCACTATAAGGGATCCTCAGGCAAGAAGAAAACTGAGGTTGATTGCCAACTATGTTGGTCGCTAAAAGCCTGATTAGGTGGATGGCCCATTAACCAAGTGCATTCTTTCCATCATATCTCCTAGTCCTAGGAGAGTGTGACAAAACAACATAAAAGGTAAGGTAGGTGGAATGATATTGCTAAGTAATATTGGACTGAAAGAATGCTTATATAACGACTACTAACTCATTCAGTCGAAAAAGGCCTAAAATGATTAACATTAGTTATAAATCATGTAGTCGACAAAAAGCCCAAAATGATTAAAAGTATTATTAACTCGTTTAGCCGGTAAAATCCCTAAATGATTAATAGATATAAACTTTTCCTAGTCGGCAAATGCTCAGAATATAGAAATAATTATTAACTCTATTTAGTCGGCAACTGCCCAATATACAATACAATTAACAAACAAACTTTACTCATTCGGTAAAAACCAGAATAGTACAGGGATAAAAAATATTACAAGAGTTATACAAGGATATAAACCGTTCATGGGTGGCTGGCCAAAAAGTCTACTATTTGTATTCTTAGACCATCTTCTGGATTGGCAGTGAACTCTTCCTCAATGCCTGGATCCACTTCAAAGTCATTCAGCAACTAGTGGGGAATAACATCTATTAGAGCCCACTTCTCATCCTTCTTAAAGGGAAGTTGGTGATAGGTTGGGAAATCCACTTGATACATATACCACATTTGGGACTCTCTCGGCTCCTTCAGCACTGTAAAGTAATTCACCAACCCATGCTTATATGCAACATCCTGTGCTTCTTATATCCTTGCATGAGCATACTACCAACCCTCATCGTAGCCTATCGACCATGAAGCTCGAGGGCCCATACTAAATAGGAACTTGAGCCACTTAATGTCTTTCAAAGACTTGATATAATGGTGTATTTTCACTGAAGATCATCCTTTAGCTCGGTGATGTCTATCTTCAAGGCATCATTCTCAGCCTAAACTAGCTCACCAACCTGGCCCATATCCTAAATTGCTGCAAGCTGGGCCTTCAGACCATTTATTTCCTCTTTTATGGAGGAACTGATTTCCTCTATGACTTGGATGTCATCTTTCAACTTAGCAACAAAATTAGACTAGCCCTTGTACGGAGCCCTTCTTACCTTAAACTATTTATAGACCTTTAAAAAGGCCCAACTTGCCCACTCACACCTGGGCCTAGATACTTCCCAATATTTGAAGAAGGAGATGTATAGTCCTCCATAATAAGGAGCTTTAAAAATCCAAATAAATAAGATGTACATAACACATCAAATAAGAAAAAGAACATCAGTAAAAAGGAAAGTATTTTTTCATTTATAATTTAAAAAGGGAGGCAAGAGCCATTACTACTAGAGGAATGGAAAAAATTATAACACGTAAACAAAATAAAGGAAAGGTCCTGAGACTACAGGATTTCACTCCTTCACCTGCTCAAAGGTCTCTAACTCTTTCCCCTCCACATAATCTTTGTAATCTTGGGAGACAATCATCTCGGCCTCATTTGTCTCTTTTTTGGTCGAGTTGGTAGGCTGACTAGCAGGAAGCTACTCGAAAATAATAGGAGAAGGTCCTGGGAGATGAAGCCTACACATGTCAGAATATGGTGGTACTCCTACCTCCCCCAAGGCTTGATCCCATCCCTTCTTGAAGTATAATGCTTTGGCATAAGCAATCTGGATCTCAGCGTCGTTTTAGATCGCGTTCTAGCCATCTGCATAACTACTTTCCTTGATATTTAGGATCTCATCCTCCATATTCTAGACCTACCCATCTAGATCTAAATTCTCTCCGATCAGCTTCTCCTTATTTATAATTACAAGGTTATTGGCCACCCTCATCTCAACCAAAGCCTTTTTCGCCTTCTTCCTTTCTTGCTCGAAGTTAGTGCAAGCATCGACTATGTCCTTTTAGGACTTCTTCATGGATTCACTCAGCTTCTGTTTTTTCTTGGACTGGTCAACATAACCATCTAAAAGTGTGGTGAAATTTAAAACAAACTTCAAAGAGTGAGAAATAAGAATTAGTGCATGGAAGCCGAACGAAGTGAAATAACTAGTACAAGAGAGGGTACTTACCAAGGCAAGTGCTTGTGCAGATTTTAGTGCAAGATACTCTGACCCCAACCGTGAGGAGCGCTCATGGTCATCCGTGAACACTTACCCCTTTAGAAAGTCAGGTGTAAGGGATGAGGTGTTGGTTATGCTTCCCCCTCGATAGCAATAAAAAGGGAAAAGGATGATTCAGCTAGGGACTTGAGGGGCTATTTCTTATTCCTTTCCTTCTCTCTCTTTCCCTCATCCTCCATCTTCCTCTCTCCTTCCCTTCTCATCTCTTCGTCCCTCTTTTTCTTCTCTACCTTTTTCTCCTTCCCCTAGGTTATTTAGATGGAACCACTGACTTTAGGGGAGTCCCCCTCATATTTTTTTAAAAGATTGATCCTGTCAGACAGTAAGTCCTGGTCCTCGTTATCCATGATCAACAATCTCCTCTTTAAGGGATCCATGTCCTCTTCTTCTTCTTCTTCTTCTTCTTCAACTTTTTCTTCATCTTATTCTTCATCTCCTTCTATCTTAATTGTCTCACATGAACTAGAGGATTCCTTTTTTAGAATATCTAAGACTGGGATCTCATCTACCGACCGAGAAATAAAACTAGGAGTGGTTTTTGTGTATTATAAGGTGCTGAACAAGGGTGATCGTCATCAAGAAACCTATCTCTAACATTTCATGCCTTTAGAATATCATCAACCCTTAGATCTCTAAGAGTAGTCTATTGGTTCTTGTCACGAGCTGAAAAACAGAGGAAGAAATGCATATTAAAAGACATAAAAATAAATAACAAATAAGAATTCAGCAACTTGACAGAAGAAAAAATAGCAGCCTATGTGATCTTCCCCAAGTCAGGGCACTAGGAACCCTGGTACCTCTCGCCCTCAGAGTGGAGGAGGAGGTTCCCAATTCCTGTCAATGAAACCCTGCTCCTAATAACCTTTGTATGAGTCAAGCAGATTTACGACCAGAACCCTTTTGTCCTTCCTTGCCTTCAGGTTCAAAACATCATTATTAGTGCACGACCAAACATTGTAATGGCAAATTTTTGGGAGCCCCAAGTTGGTACCATATAATTCATTAATTATGTGTTCCCTGTTCACTATTTACCAAGTATTTAGGGCTCACTCTGTAGGGACAACCTCAAAATAACTAAAGAATTTCATAAAATAAGGGGTTTGGGGGAAAAGTTAAACCCCCTTAACAACAAGAAGAGTGTGAATCCAGTTTCCATCTTCTATGTCCTAGACATCCCTGGGTATAGGTACTATTCGATTTTTACCCAATCAGGAATACAATATGATTTTCAGAACTCCGCAATAGTATTTCCTTTGAAAGGATCCATAAAGGAAAGGTTTCAAACAACAAAGAAAACTAGTCAAAATTATGAATAAAAGGCAGGTGAGAGGAACTTACAAGTAAAAATAGGGAAAAAAATCTCTCGAAATATGAAGGGAAAGAAAGAAGCTTCACTAAAAAGTACGTGAAGAATAAACGATGGAAAAATGACGATTGATACTATTGAACCTAGTGTGAACTTCACGCTAATGATGAAAGGGAGATTCCCAATAAATATCTTGACGCCTGAAAGATTTTATCGGACCAATGCATCCTCACCTATTAAGGAATATTACAAGTTTGCCATAATAATTCCACTCGGATGAGCGTGTCCTCACTAAGTTCACATGCATTACTAGTATGCCATACCGGTTTAAAATAGTTATAGGCCTTGGGATTTAAACTCACTTAAAATATATTGTCCCATCATGTCACCCTAAAGATTTGAAGGGAAATTGTGAGGTCTTATTTATTCTTTAATCCCATTAATACAGTCCACCAGCCTAGCATGCAAAGTGGACTACCCAGCCCAACTCAGATATTTAATTTAAACCCATGTATTTAACATGCGCTTAAATGTTTGGAGATAGACTCAAATAGGTTATCAACAATGTCGGGGAGATATTCAGGGACACCTATGAGCTATCCACAAGTTGGTTAAGCTACTTGTACAATTAAATCATTTAGCATGACAACTATAAATGTAAACCCTAACCCGGGGCAAAGGGGATGTAATTTTGATTATTTGAGAGACACTAATAAAAAAACTGTAACCTCTTCGTGGACATAGGCATGTTGCGAAATCATTTGTCTTTAGTGTTGTATGTGTGATTAGTTATTTTCTGCTCGATATTGCTTTCTAGATTTTTCATTGTGATCATTCTTGCACTCATAGAGACCTATGCTAGAATTATAAAAACTAAAAGATGGAGATCAAATAAAGCTGCAAGTTTGAATCCTCTCAACCATGGGGATCCTGTCTATGGATGTCTAAAAAATAGTTTTATAGAATTTGGATTAGTGCCCTAAAGTTGAAAAAAATCTTCCATATGAGTAATAAATAATCATGTGATTCATTAAAAAAACATGATATTCCATTGGCTTTCACATGCATTAAACTCTTCACATATTGCCTAAGTGAAATACAATAAGCATGTCCCAACCCATGGCATAAACTATACTATAAGTCTTTATCACTAGACTAATAAGCAACCCATAAAAATTCAATATGTGATAAGGAGGTAATTAACTACACGTGTAAGAATAAAATCCAAATATTTATACCCACAAGTACGACATACCAAGTATTATAAATACACAACATAAATGTGACACAAGGTTCATTTTAATAAATTTCCATCATTGGACTAATATACTCTTTTATAAGTCTCAAATATATCACACGAAGGCAACTACCTCCGTGGATCATCTCATGCTTCTATCGGTCAGTCCATAAGAGTTCCTCGCCTGAAAGGATTAAAAAACAAACAAATATAACACCGGTTATATCATTATGAAGTAACACCATCAATGGGTCCACACCCAAACCCACTCAATGGATCGAATCTATTTGCATTATCTTATCGCAACTGATGACCATTCTGAACGCATGATCAAACATAACGACCTCCAAAATGGTCTGCATCAATAGCTAGGTGTGTGGTACATTGTCCCAACATTTAAAGAAATATATACACACACAAAACCCACACACACACATACTACACAATATATGTGTAATGACTATAGGGTGTCACTTGTCTCAAACGTATACCCAAAATCATCCAAATCCCTAATGTTGGATTGTACTAAATTAAATTAAGGTTTATTCACTCAAAACCTATATCGAAGTATCCTCTTGTAATATTCTAGCTTAATACTCATGTTAAACTAAAAATTTAGTGGATAAGAATATATAAAATTAACCATGCCATTAAAATCCAAAATAACCTAACTGCTTCGTAAATTGTCGTTATTATCACTGATTGTTTGAATGACCATTAACCCCATTCGGAAAAAAAATACGCATCTTGTTAGAACAATATAACGGTCTCATTCGAACGAGATTGATGTTGTTATCTCCTTGGTCCGAGATGTATTTACGAAATAAAACCTCCATTAATGAACATCAATCTCTAATCTAATAACCAAAACATCACCATATTAAATAATTATCATGGTTTTATGATCCTAAATGATTTCCAACAACTAATTAAGATCTAAAACATCAATTAAGGTTTAAATTATTTAAGGTTCACATATTTAAACCTACCTTCTCTTTTACAAGTATGGAGTCTAATTTCATCTGCGATTTCAGATCAAAACATCAAATTAACCTGGGGATTCAACTTATACACGAAATTAAATCCTAACGCATGAGTTATATTAACATAATCATATACCAAAAATGATTCAATTTAAGGTTTTTATAAAAAAAAGGCTTAAGTCTTTTAAAATCAGAATTAATTACACTGATCCAAATCAACCCAATGATAAACATGATTAAGTTATCCGATTCAAATCCTAAACATGAGTTCTAAATCTCATAATTAAACATGAGATGTATTATAAATGAATTATGGATTAATAAAGTGATATAGCAATAGATTACTTGCCTAAAAGTATGTACGGTGAATCTCTACACGCAATTCTTGTTCCTTCTTCTTCCCAAATCTACTTGAGTTGTCCCAAAGGTCTAAAGCTACTATGATTTAACTCTCTGATGTAAATTTTGTAAATAATAAGGTCTGATTCCCTTACTTAAATCTTAATCCCTTATGTTTATGTTAGGTCTATTTTTGGGCCTCTAAAGGAGCCCAAAATGCAACACAGTACGGTCCAAAACTTAGCCTAAGGGGTTACCTATCTCTTGTGACCAACTTAACATTATAAAAACACATCATCGAGATTTCATATCATTCTTGAGTCCAATCCAAATGGTAGTACTTCGTAACTGACAGTAATAACTCACAGTGTAAAATAAAACACATATATATTTATTTTATATATAACCTCATATAGTCCAATTTAATTATGTGCACCTTTTAATTAAATACAACATGCAACACTATCAAATCAAATAGAATGAAAATTTGATTATTTTTATAAATATTCACTTTATTATTAACAATTCATTAAATTAGTAATTAATTCCAATTTATTAATTTATCTTCATAATTAATACTCATTAGATAAATATAAAAAATATGGCATATTACAGTCTTCCCTCCAATAAAGGAACTCCATCCTCGAAATTCACTACACACCTGAGAAGAAGAGTTCCAAATACTTCTCTCTCATATCCTCCTCCCTCTACCACATAATCTCATCCTCATTGTTATTTCCCCGCTGGACACGAACTAACATGGAGCGAAGTTTTTGCTCTCTTAGTGTAAAATGGAAATTGGCTTCTCCTTGTAATGCACATCGGGGTGAGGTTTTATATCACCAAGATTAAAGTGTTGATATGCTAATGCGTCCCTAATGAACCTCGATACATCAAGATGTGAAAAATCATCATGCACCCTCTGAAAGTGATTCAACGAGACTAAACGGTATGCGACTTGTCCGTTCTGATAAAAAATGGTAAATGGTCATATCGGGGAGACGACATCCCTTTCTTCTACAAACTCATAACTCCCTACATGGGAGACACCCTAAGTAACACCTAATCTCTAAAAAAAATACTAAAGTCCTCATTTCCACATCTGCATGACTCTTCTACTAATTCTAGGCAGTTTGAATCCTCTCTTTGATCATCTCCACCTTCTTTGACGTTTCTTGAACAAACTATGGTCCTGGAAGCTTGTTCTCCCCTGTCTCCAACCAACAAGTGGAAGAATGACAAGGCCGTCCATATAAACCCTCAAATGGCATCATGCCAATCGTGAGCAGATAACTATTGTTATAATCAAACTCTATCAATGGCAAGTATTGCTTCCAATTATCTTACCCTTAAAAGCATATCGTCCTGCGTAATTACACCGATTAATTAAATATTACATGTAGCACAAATAAATAACATAACAAGCAAATTTAATCATCCTCTAAATATGCATTTTATTATTACCAATTCACTCAAGTAATAATTAATTCTAATTTATTAATTTATCCTCACAATTATTACTCATTAAATAAATAGCAAAAATGTGGGGTCTTAAGACTACTAGGATTTCACTCGTAGCTATACCAATGGGATGTCAACAACCTATATGGGTTGTGAATTGCTCAATTATACTATACCCAAATTATTTATCTCTTCTAATCGGTCGAACCCAACTGATCGGAATTCCTACTAAGTCCAATCAACTGATATAACATACAATATATTTAAAGCATAAATATAAGTCATTCTCACAAACTTAATTCTAATTTCAAATGAAATTGACACACCTTTATTAAAAAAATAAATGTCATTACCTTTTTTTCATAATAAAACCATATCAGATAGTACCTCGCCTAACATAAGTGGGAGTATTACCAATGTATGAAAAAGTTTTATAATTGTTCATTTTTTTTATTAGTCTTATCCTTCTATACCCCAATGCACCTCCATGACTACTTCATGTATCCGAAGAGAAAAAGTTAATGACAATTGGAATATTGAATATTGTTCATCACAACATCATTCAAAAGAGTTATGAGGTGGAATAGTAAAGACTTTAATTATCCAGTGGTTATTTTTAAAGAGATTTCATTTAAACGTTATAAAAAAAAATTAAATAATTTTTGAAAAACTCGTTAACTCGTTAGAATGAGATTGGTATGTCGTTCAAATGAGTTGTGTAGGGTCATTCGAACTGGATTCCTTCATTTAAATGAGATATGGAACGTCGCCTTTTGGGTACACTTTGGAATGTCATTTGATGTTTCGTTAGAATCCGTTCCAATGAGAAAAGGTACATCGTTCGAACGAGGTGGCAGTTTGATCAAATGAGTATGCGTGTTTTAGTTTTTTAAAACATATCTTTCCAAATATGTAAGCCATATCTCTTTGCAACAACTTTCCTCATAAATAGAAATCTGGGATTAGACTTTTCTCCGATCCCTTTTTGAGTTATTTTTGTGATTAAACTCTATACTTGTTTCATCCAAACCCTTTGAATCTTTTAAGATAACTTTTTTAAATCAAGACGATCACATTTAAAGTTCAAAAACCCTTGTACAAATTTTCTCCACTGCTGAATTTTAGAGTTGAGGCTCTACTACTGAAGAACAACGGAATTGAGATTATTGAGGCTGATCGGTGGATATCAAGGCAATATCCGCTTGTTAAGGGTGGTGCTGGACTGTACCATTTTATGTTGAAGAATTAAAGACTTTATTGCATTATATTTAGTGGATCTATAATTATTATGTAAGTTATCAAGGGTCTATCTTTTCTTAAACAGTACTGAAATTAAAGGTATTTCCTGAAAGGGATTGTTCCTCAAATTCTTCTTCTTCTAATTTGTTTTGGAATTTGGTTTCAGAATTTTATTACATGATTCACTAAATTAAATCAAGATAAGATTTGGTAAAAAAATAATTTATGTGTTTGGCGAAAGATACAAGTAAATTTGTATAACCCTTTTCCCCTTCTCAAATTGATATCAGAGCTGGTTACACTAATTTATTACTTGATCTTTTAAATTTGGGATTATATGGATAATTTGTATAATAGGCTACTTATTTTTTATGGATCAAATTATTCATATTGGAAACAGAAAAAGAGGTTTGCTTTAAAATCTATTGACGAGAGGGTTTGGCATGTGTGTAAAAGAGGATGGCAACCACACATTGTGAGTAGTGACAATGTCAAAAATATTAAACTTGTCACTACTTGGATAAATGATGATTTTAAATGGAATAGTTTTAACTCCCACAGCTTAATTGCAATTTTTGTAGCCGTCACCCCTGACAAGTTCCGTCGTATCATGATGTGCACTATGTCAAGGAAGAGTGGAATATCCTCCAACTCACTCACGAGGGTACCAATGATGTGAAAGCTTCTAAGGTACAAAATCTCACCACACAGTTTGAAACTATCATTATACTAGAATATGGGACATTACATAAATTTTGTGCTAGATTATTTAATATAGTCAATTATAGATTTAATTCGGGTGAGAGTTGTGAAAAATATTTTGAGACCCTTGACATCCTGTTATATCCCTAGAGTTACGGTGCATAATTTGTTAGGAATTTTAAATATATTAAGGTTAGAAGAACTCGTAGGAGACCTTCAAACTTACGAAATTGATATGTTCCCCAAAACTAAAAAAAAGGAATAGGGATTGCTTAAAAGTCCACACTAAGAAGAGAGAAAAGGTTTTTGACTCTCACTCCGTGTTTGACTTTGAGATTGATGATCCTGCCCTATTGGCAAAAAACGTTCAAAAAATTTCTCAAATTTAACAAAGAAAATTCTTCCAAAGAAAACAAAAGTTTTAAAAATAAATAAAAATTTCAATGATTGCAAGAACGTTTTTGAAAATGATCAAGTGAGATTTTTTAATGTGAGGGGAAAGGACACAAATCACATGAGTCTCCCACTAGGCTAAGGAGAAAAGGGAAAGGCAACGCTGCATACAAATCCACTCTTAGCGCTAGTGACATCGAGTCGGTGGATTTGGGGAATTAATCATCTCATGAACCTTCCATTGCGTTCATGGTCAGTTACATTGGTACTTCTAATTCATACCACGACAATGAGTACATTTATAAACGTGAAAACCTCAATAATTTATTGAATCATTCTGGAGAGAGTGAGAGTGATGAGGAGACTTTGAGTGAGTGAGAAAGTGAACTTTGACACACCTACTACGAACTTTATAAAGAGTTTTTGAGAAACAAAAGGCAAAATAGAAGTTTAACTCTTTGTATGTTTAATTTAGATGAGGAGGTGATATTTTTTAGAGAGTGTGAGGCGTCGATGATTAAAATCGAGAAGTTAAAAGTTTCTTTGTGTGCGCAATTGATTGTAGTTGGTAGGGAGAAGACCAATTTGACAAACATTGTGGCTAGTATTATGAGAGAACTTTAAGCTTCATTGGAGACTCGTGAGAAACTTGAAACCCTTGTATCCCAACACAATATTGATCTCAAACTTGCTTTGGAGGTCAATGTCACTTTAGAGGACACATCTAAGAAGGTTGGAAAGATTCTCCTTGTTCCCGCTTTAGGTTTTAATGAGAGTCAAGGAATAGGTTACGACGGTGCATCCACTTCCCATGCCGCACCGAAATAGATTCTCGAGTTTGTTTTAGATCTTTTTACGCCTCGACATAAACCAGTAAGGAGAGCGCATCCTAAGCATTTTGTCCAAGGTAGATTCAAGCCTATTTATGTTTGTTCCCATTGTAAACAAAAAAAACTTGGGGATTTTTGTTTTAATTTATGTAAAGTTTTGCACATGCGTGTCCCCACACGCACTCCCACACAGGTTCCTACTCATGATTCCATACACGATTGTAGAGAATTTAAGAGTTTCAAGAGCAAGTTGAGTTCTTTGTTACAACTGCGCAAAGTTTGATGGAGGAATCTCAAAGGATGTCTACTCTTTTTGAGAACTCATATATGACCATTGATTGATTTTGGGTACTTTATCTAAAGTAGGGCGATTATCACCTTCATATCATATGTCCCTATTACCAGATTGTAATTATATGCTCTATTTTGAAAAAATCTTGAAAAAATGAAAAAAGATTTTTGATTTAAAGAAAAAGTTTGAAAAATTCCAAAAAGATTTTATTATTGATAAAATTTTGGAAAAAGACAAAATATTTTTATGTTTTCATTTTTCACAATATATGGATGGAATAAGATATTCGAATCACCCATACATTCCATTCATTCGTGTGAATTTTTCATGGTGTTTTGAGACATGGCTTTGTTTTTTTAGTGTGCTTAATAATATGTGTATAGAATTTTGTTGTTCATTGATGATTACTTTGTTCATGCTAGACTCTTTATTATTTTTATTAAACATGTGCACGAACTTTTTGAACATTGTTCTTGCTTACGCTATGTTGAATATTGTGTTCTCATCTCAATTGTTCTTAATAATGAATCAAATGTACTAGAGATAAGTTCTGCTTGTAAGAGCCATTGCCCGAATTTTGTTTCTCTAAAAATTTATTATATGTTAAGTAATGGAAAGGGACTACGAAAGAGCCAAATTCTCTTTGCGTTAAAATCCACCATTTGTCAAAAAGATCCTAAAGGATTAACGGAACAGAAAATAGAAGTGTTAATACCAATTTTATTTTGTTGATGCTTCGCTACATATGAGAATTACGATATTTTCAAAAATTTGAGAGTGAATTCTTAAATATGTGAGATTTTGAGAAGTAGAAGATCCGTGGGTTTGCACAACAGACTCTCTTGAGAAGAATTAAATAATTTGGTGTTATTGATTTGAGAATCATTTAAATACATGGCATGTTCCATAAGTCGAGTCAATTTCAGTTTAGTTCAACTTACTTACACCGAAGGTTTCAAATTGATATTTTCTTTAAAAATATCTCATTGACTTCATGCACTTATGTTATGAATGCCTATGTTGTTTTGCCTATAAACAATGTTCGCACAATTACATATATCTTTCATGATTCATATTTTTTAGTGATATTCTATGATGTGATGTATTTTGTACCCATATGTACTTTTTATATATATAATTGTTTGTATACTTGAAAAAAACTAAAAAAATTCAAAAATAATTGGATTTGTTCTTCGAAATTTCATCGCATGCGCTTTGTTGATTATCTTATGATGATTATTTCTTTTCGATTCGCGTGTTGCTAATATTTCAGTATTAGTTTCTAACTCTATGTCTATAATGGACAAAAAGGGGGAGAACAAATTAAAGGAAAGTTTATTTCTTTTTTAAACTCGTACACGTCACGATATTTATTTTGTCTCATGTGTGTAGGTCATTTTACCTTGATGATGATCTCATGGACTACACAAGATGAAGAATTTTTAATGGAAGACTTATAAATATATGCACTTTCGTTTCTTGATTTGGGAGGGCATTAGTTGTATTAGTCTTTAGGGTCAATTTGGCTTTGGTTTGTGTATTGTACCATAATAGCCAAAAGGGGATTTGTAAGAGCAATTTCTATTATTTCTCATTTTATTTTTATTTGGCTTATCCCGTTACACCCCACTACACCTTTATGACTAATTTCAAGTATTCCAAGAGAAGAAGTTAATGATATTCAAAAGACTGAAGATCATTCATCACAACATCATTTAGAAGAGTTATGAGGTGGTTTGGTAAAGACTATAATTATCCAGGGGTTATTTTTCAAGAGTTTGCATTTAAAAGTTTTCAAAATATTTTGAAATGATATTTAAAGAATTTTTTAAAAACTCACTAACTCATTAGAACAAGATTGGTATGTCGTTCTAATGAGTTGCGCAGGATCATTAGAATTAGCTTCCTTTGTTCGAATGAGGTTTGGAACGTCGCCTTTTTGGTATGCTCTGAAATATCATTCGAAGTTTCGTTAGAAACCGTTCGAACGAGAAAGGGTACATCATTCGAATGAGGTGGAAGTTCCTTCGAATGAGTACGCGTGTTTTAATTTTTTTTAACATATTTTTCCAAATCTTTAAAACCTATCTCTTTTCAATAACTTTCCCTATAAATAGAGATGTGGGATTAGACTTTTCTCCAAGCCTTATTTGAGTTCTTTTTATGATTAAACTCTATACTTGTTTCATCCAAACCCTTGGATATTTGAAGACCAATTTTTCAAATCAAGAACAACACATTCAAAGTTCAAAAATCCATGTAGAGAATTTTTCCACTGCTGAATTATGGAGTTAAGGCTCTACTATTGAAGAAGAAGGAATTGAGATTTCTAAGGCTAATTGTTGGATTCATATTAATAGTGCTGGACTATATCGTTTTCTATTGAGAGATTAGAGAATCTGTTGCATTATACTTAATGTGTCTCTAATTAGTCTATAAATCGTTAAGTGTGTGTCGTTTCTTAAACAGTGTTGAAATGAAAGGTTTTGTCCGAAAGGGATTTTTCCTCAAATTCTTCTTCTGCCAATTTGGTTTGGAATTTGGATTTTATAATTTTATTAAATGATTCAGTAAATAAAATCAAGATAAAATTTGGTAAAAAGTGAATTTGTGTGTTTGGCCTAAGATACAAGTAAATCCATATAACCCTTCCCCCTTATCAACCAATGATCAAAATACATATTTCAGTTATACTGCACCATGTATGGATCCATATCGTAGTGGGAGGGTTAGGAATCCATTTAATAGGTAAGTGTATTTGGGTTAACTCCTTGGTAAGATCTCAAGGGAACATGAACTGTATTTTGACTATGGACTAAAAAATGTGGATAAAGGCTATGAATATTTAAATGGATTTGATGTATTCGACTTAGGTTTGGCAGCTTGTAGACTTTTGATATGGGATAGAAACCATGAGATGAAAGTGGAACTACAAGAAGAAAAAAAGGGTAAATGGGAAAGTAGAAACCTTCAATGCAAGGCTTATTGCGAATGGGTGATTATTAGAAAACTTCTTGTAGGTATCAACAAAGTCTATTCAGATTCTTTTATCAATTTAGGCTCATTTAAATCTCCAGATTTGGAAAATGGACGTCAAGATTGTGTTCTTAAATGGTAGTCTAGATGATAGAATCTATATAATCCAATCGGGGGTATTCATATGAAGTGGATAGGAGAGCAAGGTGTACAAGCTTAATAGATCCATTTATGGACTTAAGCAAGCATCGAGGCCTTAGAACATCTAGTTTGATCATGTAATCAAATCTTCTAGTTTTAATCAATGCTCGGATGGAATTTGCATGTATAAGAAGCATAACGAAAACACGACGGTATTTCTGGTACTTGATGTAGATGATATTATCCTAATCGAGAACGCATGGGTGTGTATCTAGTATAAGAGTGTAGTTGTCTAGTCAATTTAATATAAAGGTCTTAGTGGAACCAGTCATATCCTTGGGGTAAGGTTTTTGTATGGTCGCAAAACTAGCATGTTAGGCTTATCCGAGGAAATTTATATCAGTGATGTTTGTGACACCCCGTAATTTTTAATAACTAGGTTGTTCAAGTCTATTTATTAAATAAAATAGTTTGTTAATTTAATTTATATATCATCCTTAGCATGCAATAAGAATCAATGAATAAGGATAATTCAAAGTAGAGAACGAAATGAGAAATCCAGAAATCATCATATAATAGGGATCTTACTTAAACATCACCACTAAGTAAAGTAAATATTATCTGACAAGAACTAATACATGCCAAATCTCCTAAGAACTATACAAACTCCAAACTGACTACAAGTGTTAGGAATAAAGTGAACTTCTCATATCTACAACATAAAAATAAATATAACCAAAGGTAGGCTCAACACCTAAATAGCCAAAATCGGTAGTGACTGGAAATGAGTAATGCGTGGTAGCATAGGAATGCTAAGACGAGTACACCAGAGTAGCTCAAACAACGTGACGAGTTAGGCCTATTGCAATAAGATAATAGTTATGCACTCAAGAAGTAAAAGTATCAATCGTGAGTATAAATAATAAATCTACAATTATTACATAATCAGTTATACCCATCCTTACCGGTGTAGTTTCCTTTAAATTGTGTATTCAACAATACTATTTAAAATCCCACTAGTTCTCATAAAGAAGAGACAACTAGTAAATATAACGTTAAAAATATAATAACATGGATGTGTCCTAAATAACCATGCCATAAAGCGCACACACACACACACACACACACACACACACACATATATATATATATATATATATATATATAAGTATTGTAAAAGGTGCCCGCCTAGGCGTGAGGCTTGGGAGAAACGCCCCGCTTTAAGCCTTTTACGCCTTATTCTTAGTAAAAGCCTTAAGGTGAACTTTTATTTAAAATAAAAATATTTTGGTGAAACGATATTGCCTTTTAAAGACTTTTTTACAAATCGGACAAATATCTCGTTCAAAACAATTAAATAGTATTTTAATTTGCAAATATTCAGACATATTTTTAAGGTATGTACAATTTTAGTATTTTTAATAACCTTGTTATGGTTAAAAATATTAAAATATATTAAAAAGGGCCTAAACGCCTTTTTACGCCTAAGGGCCGCTTAGGCTTCTAAGGCTTAAGGCTTGGCCTCCATGCCTCGGTCACTCCCCGCGTTTTTAGAACCTTGATATATATATATATATATATATATATATATATGGATTAGCCCCCATTTATTGTGAGGTCACTAGTACACTAAATATAACCTGTGACTAGCCCTTATATATTAGGACACTAGCACGTAAGCCCACCATTTTTTAGCTAGCGCAGACATGATAAACCGGCATACTCCTCTGCCCTCACTCCAAATCGGCAAAACCCTGTGCCCTCCTCTAAAATATATGAATAGTATAGCAAGACCATGGCTATAACCCAATCCATGTAATATAATAAACAATCATATCCGGATCATAGTGTTTAGCCTAATGACTTTAAATAAATTTATTTCATTTTTAAATCATTTGTACCCACCCCTTATGTGCAAGGACAATTACGTATATATTATACATGGAGGCTTTTAACATAAAATTGATAACTTATCATATAGGATAATATAATTCACAACCTGTATATTTCTCATCCTTAGTTGGTTACTCTTACCCAAAATTCAATATCAACGACTAACACCCACTAATCCATTACCCTTACATAATTTCAATGGATTATAATTATTAACCTTACATGGGGGTATTCGATTCCTTAACATTGGATGTATTACATGTCTTTTCAACCAATTAAAACTTCTTTAAATACCAATTTCCCATCCTTAATTAGTGTGAATTAAACATAAAATCCATCCACCATTTTACTACATTAAAATTCTAAAGGAAATCCTGACTTCCTATCAAAAGAGTAATCTGCAACATGAAATTACAATAATGTGGAAACCATACTTTGTCATGGGGAATTGTACTAAGAATAAACAACTATCAGAAATCTAATTTCAATAAATAAATTTCACTAAATTAATATAGTATCAAAATCCATGAATTTGGTTTTATTTCTTTATTCATAATAATCACATTTTTTTAATATTTAATTAATAAAAGAATAGCACATAATTATTTCTACCAAATTTTATAATTTATAAAAAATATTTAGGTAAAAATTATTATTTATATCATGAGAGGGGAGAGTAGAATTTTCTTACTTCAATTCTATGAATATAAATTCTAAATTTATAAAAGAATAATGGTAAGAGAAGCCCCACTGGAAATCACTTGAAATGTCTCCTCAATTGATTAACTAATGTAACGGCCCGATCTGAATTTATGGGCCACCCTTAGTCAACCCGATATGACCCGAGGGTTAGGTCTGAAGTGCAATGACACAACCTATATAATGTTGCTAGTCTAGTTTTATTTTAATTAATGTTTCACTTGTTTCAAATGCGATTACAATTTCAAGTTCAAACTACATGAGGAACCCGTGGGAAGCATTCCCGGAGTCAAAGAAAACAGAGCTACTAATGTAAAATTAATAGAATGCGTACTGGTATAATGCTCTCAAAATACGAACCCGTGCCCAACCTGTCGTAACAAAGACGAGGGTGTGAGCCAATGCCCAGTAGGAATATAGAAAATGTTGTATAGAAACGAACAGCAAAAAGAAGACTTTACATGTTAAACCAATGTGCACATGAAACTACCTTGTACATATATAGATACTTATATATACTTAATGCATGAAATCATTTTACTTCCTAAAATATTATTTAATCTGATTAATTTACTTTGATCTCATAAAGGATTTTTCTTTCTTAACTTGACATTCATCCCTGTATTTAACACACTCGGTTAAATACTTGAAACCACTACATTTTTTTTAACCACAACTCTTTATTTACTGAAATTACCCTATCCATTTAAAGCGATTAGTATTTTTATTTAAAGCAACCACTTTCAACACAAGCGAACACCGCGTTCAAAAATACTTATTTAACCTTTGAAAACCTATTACAATACGCCCTTGTTTTAATTACGGGTTACACTTTCTTAGGTTTCTTAACTCACCCATTACCATTACACATTCCATTTCATTAACTATATGAACGTTAATCAATTTACATATTTCTTGTCCACTTTATCCATTATCGAAACATTCATTAATTCATTCAAGTTAGGTTGTCTCAATAAATTTTACCACACAATCCATTTGTTGACATGTTCCTTATTCATTTATCTTATTCTCGAAATATTTCAATGAAATGTATACTTTAATGGCCTCATCACTGTTGCCAATGCCACCATATGCTCTCGCAAGTGATTTTGGGTCTTTCACCCCAGGGCAGCCCACCTTAATGATCCTGGTGTCATTCGAGTTTCTTTTATGTGTTTTAACATTTTACAAATGTCAACATTATTCCATCTTTCCCTTTCTACCCGAACGAAGCCAAACTGGGGTTTCACCCCAACTTGTGTTACACTTTGAAATTATCTTTTCATTACCTTTATACTTTAACTTTGATTTTATTCCAAATCATATTCATTTAGGACTAATTTATGTAACACCCTTTCCAACATTTTTATTTAGTAAAAATGTTTCACTTTAAGTAAAAGTACCATTTTACTCATTTGTTTCCAAACTTGTCCTTTTCTTTTCTAATATCATAAGTGTTAATCCTTCAAACATTATTAAGTTATTACACACATCAACTTCCCAATCTTTAGCCATTAACACTTATTCACCACCCTTGCTAACTGTATTCCCAAATTAGACATTTATTTACTTCCTTTATTCAAGAAATTTAATTACACTTAAGGACTATTTTTATAAGAAAATATCATTTCCTTTTTCTCAATACATGTAGTCTTACAGCCTTATATTTTTCACACCTTTAACCCCTTTTTACACACTTTGAAGGTTAGAATTTCTACTATTTCTTATTTCTTGTTTAAACCCAACAAAACCTTCTTTAAATTTGTTCACATATTTAGCATCAAAATACTACAAAGTTAATATGCATGAGAAGATGGATTTTATATTCTAAAATCCTATTAAATGGGTTAAACATATATTTCATTCTATAAATTCACAATACTTACAAAATTACGCTTTTTAAGACATAAAGACATTTTTAATTTCTTCAAACTTAGCAAATGTCTATTTTTCCTAAAATCTCCGTTTTTTACAAGGACTTTATTTCACAAACATTTAGCAAAATCAACATCATTTTTCAAACATTTTATTTCATGAAATATTTAGCATTAAATTTCTAGAATATACACCATTTTCATAAAATACCAATTTTAATATTTCAAAACTTTGAAATATTTACTCATCCTTTATTTCCAACAAAATAACATTTTTATTCCATAAGAATATTTTGGATTAATCTACTGGAAGCCATCATTTATTCGTGTACATTCTACTCATGTAATCTAACAACAAGACTAGTGGTAATAAAAATAGAGTCTTAAATACAGAAGACATATTTTCCCACCTGTAAAGAATCCAAATGGCGGTAGAAAGTTGGTGTAGGAAGAGCAACCCCTACCTTCAAAGGTGGGCTTATAAGGGTTACCAAATGCATCATCCATTAATGCTCCATGTGTTCTCCATTTAAGCTTCCAAGCAAAACCCTTTCAAACTCCATGAAAGCTTCAATCTTCACCTTCTCCAAAATCCCCCAATACTTCTGCAAAATTCATATCTCCACTTCAACAATGGTGGAAATGGGTGTTATAGGCTTGAATGACGTGAAATACTAGAAGAATAAGGTGGTTTTAGGTGGTTTTAGGTGGTTTGAGGTCGAGTGAAGTTCATCCATGGTGGAAGATCATCCTTCTCTCTCCCTCTCTTCTTATTGTAACTTCAAAATACCAAAATGGACCAAACCCACCCTTATAAAAAACCTTAAATCACCCAAAATCCTAAGTTGCCCAATCTGGGCTCACTAGAGCTCAACAACTCATCAAATCAAGGGTCCAAAATATGACAATGCATAAGGACAATCTGATAGACAAACTTTTGAAAGGCATCATTCGAACGATAACGGCATCTCGTTTGATTCATGGATTCAAATGACCCTTTAAAGTTACACAGTGAGAACTCATTTGAAGCTCGTTAGATTCCCTAGATCTAACGAGACCTAAATCTCGTTCAAATGATCCTACTTTCCTTTAAACCCGCCAAATTCCAATTTGAACCCTCAATCTTCCAACAATTACCATCAAGACTCTAAAGTAATCAAATAAGAATATAAACTCAATCATAATCACCCAAATCTCCCTGTTCTTATATTATTACATCTTATGCGGGGAAAATAAATCAAATATTGGGGTATGGTATTATGAACTTTCTCCTTAGGGAATTTCATCCCCGAAATTCTGGATCCATCAATTATTCAAATTCATATGGTTTACCAACTCTCATTATAAGTTATAAAAACCCTCTAAGATAAAATCATCAAATTCCTCAATGACTAAGATCGAATTACACGCCCTTACATGGGGTTCATCGCTAAAGGCTCAACATACGATATGCTCTAACGCTCACCATTTTTCTAACCTTGAGAATCACATAACCGACTCTGAGTATCCACTCACTTGATGATCATGCTCAATCGAGTCCTAGGTTTACCTTGGCTCACACCCAAAGCATATTGGTTCTTCCATGCTAACCCTCACTAGTGATCGACACTCACATAAGAGTGAACCACCATATAACAAATCAGAAAATTCATCATCAAGAACCATTTGTAATCTTAGTACTACACATCATGCTACCCATGAATTTTTAGGTTAACCTAATTGCACAAATTTTGCCTGAGCTTGACATTATCCTTGCATTAATAATTTCTCACTTCGAGAAGTAATACACCTACCAAATCATCACCGTGCGTTCAGCTGACACCTTATGTTTCATCATTCTGATGACCCTAGTACTACCCTAGGTGTCTTACCTTAGTGCACTCACTTAATCCTCACACTACTTCACTCCCTGTGGCAAAGAAACATAGTGTCCTAAGTTCTTCGTTGATTTCTAACACTATATAATATTCTCAAGTCATCATTCCGCTCTTAGCAACTAGAGATACTAACTGCTATATCGGTCAGTCGAAAAGGTCGCTATTACTGATAAAGGCCAAAACTATGAGAAAACCGTGTGGTCGAAAGGGAAGCAACTCGTACACAGAACTTTAAGAAATAGCAAAATACCTCAGATAGGGCGTACCATATTACCAAGCTTTAACGACCATACCCAATCCACCGTACCCTACCAGGCCTAATCGCGTTATACCATGACATGGAATCAATCCAAATTACCATATACGTGAGAATATCGATCCCCAATTACCAAAATTAAAAGGGACACACGAGATTCATAAGGAATAAGTAACCGTTCTGAGAAAATTCCTCCCATATGCGTCAGACTATGATTTATTAAGGCGAACTTACTCCATATGCTCAAAGTCTTATCACTCATTTTAGATGTTCTCATTGGGTGATAACCTATCCATATACCCTATCTTGGGTAACCAATTGTGACAAATCAAATCGTAACCATTCATCCTCACAAGACAAAAGTAATGTATAAACCTATCGTTCTCTAGAAAGTCAATGCCCGACTTCCCTCCTTAGGAGTAAGGCCCTTCCCCTCATAACCATGGCATACACATGAACTACTCTGATTGGAGAATTCCTAAATCCCTTGTTCACATCGACCTAGTCCATTTACTATTAATGACGTCACCAATCTACTACACTTAGATTACTGCCTGCCTTATCATATCGTGATCAAAATCTAAAATTCCCTTAGGCAGTACTCCTATCAAGAGAGACATTCTACTTATTATATCTGTGAATATACGAAATTATCACTAAGCTTTCTTCCAAGTTTTACCCAACTGAATTTACGTGGCAGCCACACTGGTCACCATTGGCCTTCTAAGGATAGTAGGTATCATACAGGTCTACATATTTTAATTCGTACCCACTTGACAGTACATGCCAAGAACTAGTCTTCGCCTCACTAAGGCTATCTTAGCATATACTGTCAATACATACCAACATTCTAATAATGCTTCAATATAGCCCCTCTTTGGTTGCCATTTTCAAGCCTCCACATGGAATTATCAACCTAAGTCTCAAATGCATTTCCTATTATTCCTCAAAATCAAGTGTCATACTGCCACTACTAGTCATTCCATGACACTCGGGAATTATGCCCTATAAATGACACGAGTTTTTAATTACTCTTTGGAGGATACACTATCCATCTATGCCGATTCAAGGAAACCATACCGACACACACGCTATTTGACTCTTCTAAATCTTAGCCATCAACCTGGCCTCAACACAATCAATACTAGGGTGCTAATGCTTCTTCACACCGGAATTAACTAGTCTCCTAAGGACAATAAACACATTCCATGTAAAAGTCCCCAAATCCGACAAAATTTCATTGTCCATACTTTTATCACTATAATTTCTCTCTAAAAATGTTCAATACCCTCATCGTGATTACTAAGCTCTCTCAAGGACACTAGTTCATGAGCTTCTACATACACTGCACCTTGACCATCAAATATCTCAAGGCATTACAACAGTCAATTTCTATCCCCAATGACGCCACACACTATTTGTCCTATGGACACTCTAGTATACCCTTAAACCACACTCACACTAGGATTGCCTCACACCTAGCCATTACTTCGATAGCTAAAATAATCCTTTGCTCTTAGATAACAATCGTATCTCTCTTCTAAATGGCCATCATAATAAACCACAACTAATACTACTAAGGGTTTTGTCAGGATACAAGACATCGCCTACAACCTATAAACCTCTAAGTTTGTATCGCCGACATCTTTAAGGATCCTATTATTTGAAATCACGTCATATTTTCTAAAATCACAATATAGAAGACTACATAGAGTTCACTCCTAAGTCTCCTCAACCATCATTGTTGTTGCTTATCTAATATACTTACCGCAATTCTCATCATACCATACATGGTGCAACCTTTAATCAAGAATCACCAAGACACTTATTTGTAATGATACTATCTTACCGACTTAGACCATACATCCCGAGTATTGCCCAAGATGATTAATCATGACCACTAAATTATCAATTACCTTACGACATGTACTATCCCGATGATCGAATTCACCTAAGCACCTCATCAGTGCAGACTAACTGAAAGTACCTAGTCAAGGAACTTAACGAATTTCTATTACCAATCAACATTATTTAGGTATGACATACTAGCCACCTAATCTCCACGGTTGAATTTACACGATCTATAAATAAACGTCATTTACCATCCTTTACATCTCAATTTACTTCTCATATCACTATATATTAATAGACAAGCACCCCACACTAAACCTGCGATGTCTCCACTATTGGTTTGCACAGACACCCGTAACTTACTACTATATCTAAATTAAAAGTGTGAAAGTGATTAGGAACTACCCATTTGATTGTGTGCCATCTGACACTAACTTACTTGTCGTGCTAACCTCTTTGATTTTACCGTCAACGACACGAACTAAACCATCACTAAAACAACTGTGATCAGCCCAAACCAATGTCGACATCGAAAGATACACTATCAACCTCACCACGTCACTCCCAAAGTAAACCTTGAACCTAGAGCTGTGATACCATTTTTACCACCCCGACCCGAATTTATGGATTACCCGTAGTTAACCCGGTTCGACCCGAGAGCTTGGTGTGAAGTGGAATTAAACAAACTATATAATGTTGATATTCTAGTTTTATTTTAATTAACATTTCACTTGTTTATCATGAGATTTCTATTTCAAGTTCAAACTACGTGAGGGACCCGTGGAAAGCATCCCGGGATTCCAATCATACAGAGCTACTAACATAAAATTAATAGAATACTTACCTATATAATGCTCTCAAAATACGATCCCTTACCCAACCTTCCATAACAAAGATGAGGGTATGTGCCAATGCCCAGTAGGAATATACAAAATACATAATAGAAACGAATGGCAAAAATAAGACTCTACACATTATACCTACGTGCACATGCAACTGTCTTGTACATATCTAGATACTTATATGAACTTAATGCATGAAGCCGTTATACTTCCTAAAACATTATTTAATATAATTAATTTACCTTAATGTCATAAAAACTTCTTCTCCCTTAACTTGACATTCATCCCTCTTCACTACAAAAAAAATATATCTTTTTAAACGGTGGCCTAACAGTCCCAAAAGATCGTTTATTCGTCTCAAATACTTTTTGGGACACTATTTGAGATGGCTAGGGGGATCTTTTTGATAGGGGTCATAAATACTTTTTACGACGCTGTAGCCGTATCAAAAGAGTTTTTTGAGACAGGAACATATCTGTCTCAAAAGGTCCTCATTCTATACAACCCTTTTGAGATGGTATAGAAGTTGTCATAGAAGAGTGTTTTTGAGACAGGAATTAATTGTTATCAAGATGTTACTATTTTAGAAGACCTTTTTGAGACGACAACATAGCCATCTTAATAATATGTTTGGGATAATTTTAACAATCCCATAAGAGTTGAAGGGCTTTTAAAATTTTTGCACCAATATTTTGTGGAGAGTAAAATCTACCGCTAAAGGTTAATATAAAATTGAATTGC
The DNA here is from genome assembly GCA_949130495.1 of Sambucus nigra. NCBI lineage: Eukaryota > Viridiplantae > Streptophyta > Magnoliopsida > Dipsacales > Adoxaceae > Sambucus > Sambucus nigra. The sequence continues at coordinate 320,927,965 of OX422217.1, forward strand.
AATTGAGACAACACAAACAACGAATAATCATGAAATGTAATACATAAGATGATTTTCTACCAACACAACGAATCATTTTCATTCAATAATAAATAGAGTCCTTACAACCATCTCCAAATATTCATCAAAATAAGAATTATAACGCAAAGTTCAAATATTTGACTTGACAATAAAAATACATTAATTTATTAATACTCCAAACATGAAATGCTTTTATCAAAGTAATTTTGCAACACTAAAGCGTACGACTTATAAAACCATTGATTAACATCCATGTGTTCTACAAAAATAGTCACTTGCACAAAAAATATATAGTGTCAATTATGTCAGAATTTATACCCCTCTTCAATACTACGATGTACAAAATGAATTAATATAGTATATTCTCATCACAAACAATATAAATTTCTAACTACTATTATTTTTTACAAAATTCGATAGAGTCTCCTTCATTTATTCATGAAAACCACAGGTAGCCAACCTGTTTTAAACATTAAAATCAATTATAAGAATAATATACACCAACCAACATATAACTTTAACCACCACCGTAATAAATTCTCACCACCATTGAAAATTTAACTTTAAACGAGAGAATTTTCCATCAGAATATCTCTCAATATATATATAAGTAATAATATGCATTAATTATATTATATTACCTAGTCGGACTGAATCGTCGAGGGAGTGGAAGCATGATGAGGAGTAATACTTCGGAACAAACTTTGCATTTCACTTCGCATATCATTCTTCATTTGTAATAAATCTTTTTGGTTGTGAATATCTAACTCTTTGAGCTCATGTCAATGTCGAGTCTCTCGGTCTTTAGCTTGTTTCTTTAACTGGTTAATTTCTTCTAATAATAACTGAGATGAACATGCTTTTGTCGATATTGACCTAATACCTGATCCATTTAGTAAATCATGCCCATGCCCTCCATATCCTACTACATCAATAAAAATCTTGTTCCGCACTTTTGGGTCATTTTGTTGCTCTTTTAGTATCTCATTTGGTCGTCTTTCAAGAATTTTCTACCAATTGAATTAATCTTATAATAAATGAACATGAAATAATTTTCAAGAATGCAATTTATAACAAATATCGAAGAAATCTTTCAAGCATCGCTTACGAATTAATATTTATACATATCGCTCTATCAAATGATCCATCTTCAACACTGAAAGGCTTATTATTTAGAGCTCGAGTGGCATTCCACGTGCTAATATTGTCGATGGGTTGGCCCCGTTCTATCCATTGAAAAAAATAGTGTATATATATTAATACTATTAGATTAAAATCAGGAATAATTATAATAATAAAAATTCCAACCTCTTTGGTTATTTTAGCATGTGTTTTTCATCCTGTGGTTGAGTAAGCACATTCAACTTCACGGCTCTTAATGTTTTGATCTGCTATATCCTGAATATTGAAAAAATAAAAATAAAAATTATGATACTAGTGAAGAAGAATGTAGGTATAAAATTCATAATAAGATGCGATATTTATACCATAATCTTCTTTAGACTCTAGTATTTCACCAATTCAGGCCACTGATCTTTTTCGACTCGTTTGGGAATATAACTCAATTGCTCTTCATCTGTTTGAAACTTTTTATAGTGATTCACCTTCACTCGATGCTTCCATTGATTCGACGTAAGTCCCATACTTGCAGAGCAGATTTTTTTTTAAACCTTCTGGTGCATTTGTGTTATTTTAAGAACAAAAAGAATAAATTAGTTAAAACTTGACAAGCTAATGTGCAATGACCCAAATAAATATGTCAAACTAATAAGTTACCTTCACTTCCATCCAAATATTGTTAAGTTCTTCTTTGTTTTCCTCTCTCCTATAACATTGTTAATGGAAATAAATTTCCACACCTTGCATAATAACCTAAATGTGACATCAATTTACTTTCAAGCTTACAAACTGGCTGACAAAGTTCATTCCATTCCAATATCTTATTTTTGTTATCATTCCATTCGAGCCAAGGCCTTTACCCATTTTTAACCCTTTTTTTACTAGTAAGGGTAGTCATTGTACCTAAACAAAAACTATAAGAAAAACACGTTTTTATGACGCTCGAAAAAATAATTTAAAGACATTTATTACAAAAATGTCATTTAAAGGTTAATGCTATTATTAGTGTGACATTTTTTAATACAAAATGTCATTTTATACATATTAGTATTATTTTTTATGACAATTTAAATATAAAAATCATATTAGATTATAGATATTATGACATTTTTTAAATAGTTTCTAACCTAAATGTATATATTATGACCCTTTTTTCCCTCCAAAATTTAGAAGTCGTGTTTTTCCCTCTAAATTTTTTTTTCCGTCTTTTACCCACTCCCTCCAAACATTTGGTTTTACCCGCTCACCTTCGCTCCATTCTCCTCACGGCGGGTCTTCCTCTCCCTCACGCTCTCCATTCTCTCTCAAGTGGTCTCCCTCTCGCTCACGCTCTCCTCTCCATTCTATGGTAGGTTTTCTTTGTCAGTCGTTCCCTCTCCTCATAAAAAATCGAGGCTCAGCAAATCAAAACAAGCTATTAATTTTTCTATTTAATGTTTTGACCGTAGGATTCTAGGGTGTTTAATTTTTCTGTTTAATCGAAACAAGCTATCTTCTTTAATCGAAACAGGGTATTAATTTTTCTATTTAATCAAAACAAGGTATTAATATTTCTTTATTAATTTTTTCATTTCATGTTCCAAAATCGATGGAACTCTTATGGTTGGGGTCTTGTTTAGATATCCATACAAACTCAAAATCGATGAAACTCTTACAGTGGTAACTATTAGATAACTGTTTTAAAGTGAATGTTGAGTTTTTTTTTACAATTTCAACTTTAGGTAATTGTTTAAGTAGATGTTTTGAAGTTCTGGGTTTATTTTCTATTCAAAAGTGAATTTGTTGAGTTTGATTGTAGCAAATGTTCAAGTTTAGATAGAATTGGAAAAATTATAATTATGCTTGCAATAGATGTTTAAAATTATAACAGTTTTGACATGATTAGATGCTTTGCATTTGATTGTAACAGATGTGTTGAGTTTTGACAAGAAATGGAAAAATTATAATAAATGTTCAAAAGCATATAAAAATTATAATTAGCATAAAGGTGTTTTCCTTTGTTTAGACTTGGAACTAATTCTAAGCTGACCTAAAAAGTTTTCCCAAATAGTTTTACGTCACATACTCTAAATCTTCCACACCAAATTCAATATGTCAGTCATGTCACTTGGATTTTTGTTGTTAATGTTTACAATTGATTAGGGTTTATAATTTGGGTTAAAAGTTTTGGATTGAAGGAATAAGATGAATTGGATATAAAAGGTATGTTTTTATAGTTAAAGTAGCAGGGGGTTAACTCTAATTATCAATTGTTATTGTCCCTTAATGGTGTTAAAGGCTTGTTGTAGGGGGAGTCCAATTGTTCAAAAAGCATGGAGTTATGTCTAATATTGGCATATGTACTTTCATTAATGCGACTACTAGAGGAGATCTGCAGCTATATATAGAATATCCTGCTAGCGTAAATTTTAATATAATTAAGTTCCAACATTAAATGCCTATTATGCATAGTCAACTTAAGAATTTAAATATTTTTTTGAGTATATTGGTTGGGTCGATGTCCATACGTACTTACATATGGTATGTACAACTATCCAAACAACTAAGCATACTCCCAACATATCGCGTACATAACTAAGTAGCATACGCATACCAAATAAACTTTCATTATAAGTGACATAGAAGTTACAATGTGTTGTTGCATGAATTGTATTATGGTTGTCAAAAGCATATCATTGCTTATACTTGTTTTCATTTATCACTTGTCCTCACTGTTGCAACTTCTGAAAATGCAGGTGGAAAATTTAGATTTTCCTCGCATATGTGGTATGCTTCGTCTCATTGGCTTCTTCTATGGGACTTTTGATACAAGATGCACTCATCACAGTAGGCCCTTCATCATGGAACTACTATTGTTTTGCAATGTGTGTTTGTGTCGATTAGGTAATTGTTCTTCTCTCTTAAAGATTGTTATTTGTTGCACCATATATCATACTCATATTTTCAGAATTCTTTTTGTCGCTTGTCCAAATTATGGATGCAATTATATATTTAATCATGCAATTTAAACTCCTTATTGATCATTTGTTTTTAAGTGGACATAGCAACGTTTTTTTTTCTTTCAAAATTATTCCATATAAATAAGTAGACGTTCATATCCTTTGTAGTATAGAAATTTTTTAATTTTTAAAACACCAAAACTCCTTTAACAATGCTTTTAATTAGAGATGCTAAAAAGTATCCTCCGCAAGATTGTTCTTATTTTTACTAGCCTTCTAAAATATGCCATTAAAAGTATTGTTAACTACCATAAATGTTTCTGAATCTCTATTCTTGTGAGAATTCTTTTAATAAACGCAATGTTAAAGTAAATTCCATCCTTTTCATATTTTTTTTAATAAATTACTTCTTGCAACTTAGTGTTTTATTTGGATTGAAAATATAACTTGTAGTATTACCTACCTTATGCGATTATAAATCTGTATTTCTTTTCATTTTGCATCGCTATATTCAATTCTCAAGGGTTGCAATGCATAAAAGCTGGGCTCATTAATGCGAAGCGAACAATGGTGTCTCCGGTGAGTTTTGTCACTTCCTATACTCGGGTTAATATATATTACATGCAATTGTAGTATTGCTTTAAGTGTAATTAAATACATATACATTCGGGTACATAATAGTAGAAAAGTGAAAAACTCATAATTTTTTTTAATTAGTTGTCGGGGGGGCGTACGCATATTGAAAGTAAAAACTTATTAATTATAATAGTCTCCATGAAAGTAAAAAAGAAACAAAAAGTGTAAAAGTGGAGCAACCAATGGGTTACATTAAAAAGGACATGGATATAAGGTACTATGAGTGTACCGTGTAGTTCTTGTATTGTGAGGGATTAGTGAAGCACTGGACTCCGTTTACTCTTGTTTTACTCTGTGACCCAACCAATTGAGTTATAGGCTTTAGATATAGATAGAATTGCGTGTTACCTAAGTTACAAAATGATAACGACCTTCCCCTTGACGAAGGCATTTTCCTATGATATAAAAGAAAATCAGCAATACGTGTTTGAGGGTTGGTGTTGGGTGGACCCTGAGCTTAACCAAGTCATGTATTGATTCTTCTTCTGGGTCTGGTAAAGTGGCAATGTTTATACCGTTTAAATACAAATAATTGTTCACAAATGATAGCATATTTGATTATTTTCATAACTCTCAGCCCTATCACTTTCATTTTTTATCTAATATTTTATTTTAGTATGCCATGTGATAATTTATAACGTTGTGATTATAAAAATACTTACATTATTTGCCTATGATCTAAACTTGTATTTTTGAATGGTGACATTGACGAGCTTATATGAGGATTTTGGCTTTACACGAGCAAATGTAAAGACAGAGATCAATTGTTTAAAGTAACATTACTTAAAACTTTATCATAAAAAATTATGGGGTAAATTGATGGTCATATTTATCATTAAGTTTTAACTTGAATATTTATTCAGCTCTGACAATTATAATTAATGATAATTTGTCTGATAGTGGATTTAATCCTCATTTTTTTCTTTCTTTTTTCTGATCTTTCAAATAAGCAGTTTTTCATAGTACAAATGTTCAAGCACATGGGATCATAACACATATGCTCTGATTGTCTTGTATATTTTCTCTTGGATAATTTTTTAGTTGTAGCATGATGTCTTAACCCTAGTAATGCACTATAGTTATTTCCATTAGAGAATTTTGATTTTCCTTTATAGTGAGGATCATGTATCCAAGATTATGAGATATGTTCAGTACTTACATTGATTACTACATATAGAGTAGCATGTTTTCCAATATTTAGTTAGCAATGTTTTTAAATTTGTCAAGTTGTTACTTATATAGTATTTCATAAGCAATCATATTTCTTCAGTAGTCGTAAGGAATTGAGAACTAAGGAGGTGTGCCAAGAAATAATCATTCAATTGGGTCGACATATTCTTTCTAACATGATCAATCCATCACGAGTTATTCAACTTTCTTGTTGGCCAAGGTCAAGTACTTTGATATGAATATTACTTGTTATAACTTAAGGTAGATGATATTGTTTTGTGACAGTACAATTTGATGAACTATGCAATTATGAAAATTATAGAGTTTTGTTTCATTTCTTTGAAGGAGAAAGTGTACATGATAGATATCTTTTAATGTTTATCAATTTGATATTCGTGGAGATGCAATTGATATTTGCTTTTTATTGGGATAGGGTCTTTTTATATAGAGGATTTCCATCATATGATGAAGACCACCACGTAATTTCTTCAATAAAAGAAGGTTTCCTCTCCCCATTACCCTTCTTCGTATGCTTTTGCATTTTTCTAAAAAATGTCTCTTGGGTTTAGCGTCATATCAGAAGAAAGAAATCTATGGGGAGTGTTAGTGATTTAGGAAAGATTTACAAGATGGCTATGTATTCAGAAAGAGGGATTAACCTATGGCTATGTATACATAAGTAAGTCTTTGGGTGAAATGGTCTTATCTTAGTCTCCTTTGCAATGAAAGAAGGATTAACATGAGAATTACGCAGGATTGGATGGATGCTTATAGTATGAAACTATAGTGGCATTTTAGACAGCATAAATCGATGTGGTCCAAGTTCCTAATGGCCAAATACTGTTGATTAAAGAATCCTTGTGAAGTGGATATGAGGTATGGGTCCATGAACTAGAAAAGAATGTTAAAAATCAGAAGTAAAGAGAAAGAGTCCGTGTTATGTCTTATTGGGCAGGGAGATATTAATTTTGGATGGAATAACCCATCTGGTGATGGTTCCTTCCTTGACAGAGGGTTAACTGCTCATGATTCCCCTACTTCTTTTGTTTGGGATAATGATGGTAAATGGGATATGAAGATACTTTTATATCACCTTCCTTCTAATGTAGCATACAAATCTACACACATCAATTATGAAAATACCTTCTTTAACATCTATATCACACATTACTACTGGTCTATTATGTGTTCAAGAAAATCCAACTTATAGACCCACCGTGTCTTACATTCTTACTATGTTTGGCAATGAACACACGACACTAGTATCACCCAAAAGACCTGACTTTAGTTGGGGAAACCATGTTAAAAGCAATCTCAGGTAGAACTAATTTATTATTTCCATGATTTTCATTTTACATTGAAAAGGTATATTCACCTTTAACTTTCTTTATTTCTTGCAAAATATTTAAAAATATTAAGATTCACCTTATTATTTGTCTCACTCTTTTGATATTAGTCTTCCAACATGGTTTATGTTTATGCTTTTATGATCTCTAGGTAGTTATCTTTCTAAAATTGAACGCAACAAGTGCAGGATATGTTAAACACAAATTTTTTTGGAGATGCTGCATTTAGGGACAAGGATTTCATGAATGCCATTGATTACTATTCAAAGGTATGTACTTTACAGATAAATTCATTCACTTACAAGCTCACTATTCTTCTTCTCGGAATTTATTGAATATGTTATTGTATGATTTGTTAAATGTCAAATAATAATTACGTTATTCACCCATGATTTAGGGCTTACTGTATATTGACATTTTTTTAGGTTAATCGCATCTATTTTGCGAATTGATCCAGTTACGAATCACATATTTATGATTGATCAATATTATTTTTCACCAACGATTTAGGACAATATTGATGATTGATCAATATTGTTTTTTGGTTCAAATAATTGTATTTAAGGTCATTTTGGGATCTATTTCACCAGATCTGGTTGCACTCAAAACCATAAAAAATGAGGGATTGGCGATGGGATCCATTATCGTCTATGTGTATTGATTTCAGATCAAGTTTACTTTTTGATCTCTAGGTAGATCGAATTGTATTTTCTCGAATCAAATCCATTATGAATGAATCATAATTATGATGTTGTTGGGGAAGGACACAACATAGGATCACATGATTGTTGGTGGGATTTTAGGATCACATGTTTTGTAATTGTGATTTGCACGATGGGGATCACATTTCACGTGTTTGATCAAGAGGAAATATGTTTCAGATATGCATTGGATTAATGAGTTAACGACGCTTCATCGTATTGACTGATTTTAGGTTAATTATTGGATTAGATCCAACTGTTCAAATACTTCAATTCACCAAGGTATGCATATGGATTTTTTATGACACGTGGCGTTCAACAGTTTTTCAGTAACGGTTAATTTGATTGCTTGGATTCTTAGATCCAATTTCCAGTCAGTTCTTCAAATATTCCTCATGATAAGGAATTAATCTTCCATGGGTTTTGTTTTCTATTTCGGTTCCAATTATTCATCAAATGATATTTTTTGAATAGTATTGGATGTGTTTCAGTTAACATGGATCCTTAGATCCAATAGCTTTACCTTATATGATGGTTCAGTTAGGCAAAAAAAACATTGACAGAAAAGTAATGCTTGGAATTGCATAATTCTTGACAAAATTGCATAGTTTGGTTCTTACTAAAAATAAACTCATTAATTTGGTTGATATTGATCCACTCGCATCCCTAACAAAGTTGCAGTATTTAGATTGGTGGCTAGAAACACTACAGAAAAAATGTTGCTAACTAAATGGCGTTATGCTTGAATTCCATAAACAATACTCTTATATATTTCTGGATTTTTCCCATGATATGGGTGATTATTGGATGTTATGATTCATAAGATATAAATTTCACTGTGAAAACTATGATATTTTATAGTTTTTCATAAGCATTCTTTTATAGATTATTTTTTATATAGAAAGTTTAATTATCCATCGACGAGTTCTTGCCCTGTTTGTGTCCCACCTTTTAGAATTTTTCAAACTGCCATTATATATCCACGAGAATTTTATATGCAACTTGTTAAAATTTAAGTTGTGAAGTTTCCCTTTATCATCTTTGTAAAATTGAAATAATTAACACTGTTTATTCCTTTATCATCAAATAAATCTGAAAGGAAACACACGTACACATATTTATGTGAAAGTATGAATTTTGAGAAGCGATCGATGGTCCTGGAGTCCTCTTATTCCTCAGCTTCCCAATGGGTGAAGCTATTGTATGGGATGATCGGGATTCGAGCAGACGCATCGATCCGGAAATCGATAGTATATAGAATTCGAATATTTGCGGCATTGAGATCAATGAAGAAAAAGGTGTTATTGGAGTGAGGATCGCCACTTCTCACAACAAAGTCTTCGATAATTAAATAACGATTGTTGACCTAAGTGGCGGAAATCTTACTCATGACTTGGAGCCTTTTGTCGATATCCTCGCTAATTTTACTCATCCCCAACATGTCCCCTATTTATTAGTTGAATTAGTGAAGAAGGGAATCATTGCCCTTGAAGGAGAAGGAGATCAGAGATAGTATCGGCAATAGACACTGGTCCTAGTGGGGAGTATCTTCTTCAGGATGTAAACACAAAGAATCAGTTCAATTGTTGGTGATATTTCAACTGTCATGGGAATTCTAACAACTCCACAACTGCATTATATGGTTCGTGCTACTAAGTACCATTTTCATATTTTGAGCATTTTTTCCAGTGTATAAGTACCATTTTATTTCTTAGCATTATCATATATTGCACTCTTAATTTGAATACCCAATATCCTTGGGTTTGGCCTAAACTATGGCTAGACCACATTATATGTCTCTCACAAGTATTGGAATTAAAAATTGCTATATGATACTTTGGGAATTTGATGTCTTTAATTTAAGCGAACTATATGATCACTTTTTATCGACTCGCTTATGTCTGGTATCACTATGCAATGTTGCCTAAAATTGAATGGTGTCCTCCTTTTTGTTTCTCTATTTTTATCCAGGAATTACTATGTTCATGCTTGTTCTAATTTATTGCATTTTTGAACTGTTTGTGTTAATGTCTTACATTTTTCTTTGCCCCCTTTATGCTGAGTTGGCAGTGCTTACACGAGGTCACTAGGTTCGTTCAAGACAGTTGGTTCCTATTGTACTCAATCGACCGATATGAATCTAACACTACATGACACATTTCCAGGTTTAGACACAATATAAACCTGGTCCAAACCTGCCTTCCATATGATTTTCCATGAAAAATCAAGAATGTGTATTCATTCCGAGTAGTTCGATATATACTGATAGAGTATGTTTAGTTATTAGTTCATATATCTTTCATGACTAACCTTTATTTTTTGGTATAATTTTAACTTTTGAATTTGAGAAGGATATTGTCAATCATATTTGTGATGATGATGATATAAAGGTCATATCATTAATTGACTCAAATATTGCAAGTTCATCTGCTGAATTGAGGATGCATTTCTGATTTTACATTGAAAGTGTCGTAATATTTAGGCTTAGCCGTATCATTAATTGGTTCAAATACTATAAGTTGATCTGTCAAATTGAGGATGCATTCCCTTTTTACATAAAAAGTGTCCCAATCTCGGTATTGTTATTTTAGCCTTTGCCTTTCTCATTGAACTGAATTTTTTGGCTAGTTAGATGAAGCTTATAATGTTTGCAGTATTCTACACCCCCGAACCCTATAGTAACCAATAATAGGCATTTGTTGTTTCTTTCACCCTTTAGTTTATGAGTAAATTATATGAGAACTTAAGTTTGAGACTCAAAACAGGGGTTTCACCGATGTAGCATTAATGCATTGCTTGGTGTTTTAAATGATAGATAGTGGCCCCACACGTCTACCAATGCATTGATGTCATATAAGACCTAGTTTTGAGTTCACATAGAACTACACCCTTAGTTTAATTGTAAGCATCTGTGTGTTTTTAATGGACCTTTTAATTTTATGCAATGAATTGGGTTTCTTAAAAAAAATTGTCTTCTTATCTCGAAACCTGGTTTAAAAGATGGAATGCACGTATATTCCAGGGCAGTAGCTGAAGGAAACGTGTTCAAGTGTATACTTATTTGTACTCATTGGATTGGGCTACCAAAATATTTGACTTAATTAATATCTTCATGTTTTTGTACACTGGGTTGGTAACATGTCTAGGATTGATTTTTAGCTGATTACAAATATATAAACCATAGTGTACTAAAAATAATCTCACCGATATAGTACCCTATTGTTGTGTGGATTGCATTAAATAACAATCTTTAATATAGGAAATTGGGCATAAGTAGATTGCAGAGATAAAGAAGATTTTATTAAAATGTGTTATTTGGCAAGTTTTAGGCCGTATGACTCTGTAAATTGCATCTCGGCCATTCATGGTCCAGTTTCTCCTCTTAAAATTGAAAGGCTACACTATAATGACTTGTTTTTTTAACGCACTAGGGTTTTCAACAATGCAATTCAAATTTTATAACTATAAGGTAAAATTCATACTCGTACGTGTCTTTTTATACAAAATTACATATAAAGTTATTCATAAATTACCCTAGATTCATTTAATTGGTATTGGTTTATCTATTCTTGTGTATTTTAGTGTATGAGTGATTACATTATAGGTTTTGTATTCTTGTGCATTTTGGTATTGAGTATATGTATTCGTAAATCATAATTTGCATGGTCATATGAAAGCATATAAAGTATCCTGGAAACATCCTCCACTTATAGAAAGTCTCATTTTCAAAAGTATGCATGAAATGATGGGGTGGCAGTATTTATGTTTTTATTAAAGAGTTTTGATGTTTAATACTTAAAAGAATGATAAACGCATAATATTATCTTCGATGTCGAACGCTCTCATTTAAAAACTCATGTTAATTGATTAAAAACACATCTTCACCATTGATTTCCCCTGTTCATTTTATCAATTTCCAAAATAGTTATGTATATTACTGGTTTGGTTGCACGGAAACCTACTACTTGTTGATCCTCCATTGTATCTTTGTTCATCCAATCGATACTGCATTGGGGTTTAAGATCACATATGTTCATCTGTGCTAATACAGCTAGAATACAATGGTAATGACATCTTGTATTGATCTATCTCAACATTACTATTATGCATTCATAAGGTATCGATAATCGACGAACATTTTTTAGTCGATTATTTATATAAATATATACAATATTCTAAATAATGAAACAGAGTCATTGTGTGATTATCTTCCTAATTAAAATTAGAAGAAAGGTATTTGGTGTATTCATAATATAAGAAAGTATGGCACTAATTGTCAAAAAATGAAATTTTCTACACAGGTCTCGAAGCTGGGACAGAGGCGAGATGAAGTTTCATGTAGGCATCTTAAAAACAAGTGGGTATTTACCCAACCATTGCAACTAGTTTCCCATATATATATACACACATTCACATGAACTTCCATTCAAGAATATCCTTAAACATTATTAAATAAATCTTCCACTTTTGTTACACCACCTGATACATATCTTCCATCACTCTATATATACACATACACAGGCTTCTTGAAAATCAGTTACCATTTATATTAATCCAGTCTGGTAGTAATATCAATCATGAATTAAGAGGATAAAATTTCTATTTCTTCAACTACATCATTAGAAATCAAGGAAGACTCCAGTAGACCCCTTTCATTTCCAACATCTACCATTGGTAGATTACGTCGTAAATTATCAACCAAAAAATCAAGCAACAAAAGGTGTTGATATGGTATAATATGATGGAAATTATTGTTCTAGTTAATGACAATAGTTTTGTATATTGACATTATACATATTTTTTTAATTCTTTGTAAACTTTCAACTGTTGATTGATTGCAAGTGTGTGCATATGCAGGTAATTGGAGCATATGGAGACATAAAAGGAAGCGATCGTACGAGAGAACAAAATCTAGAAGAAAAAGTGTGAGTTATTGTATATGTGAGTCATCATATTTATTTTATGAATTTGGAAATCGTAGAAAAATCATTAGAGAAGCTTAACTTCTCATTGTCGAAACCCCCCCGAACTAAAAGAGCCTCACAATCCCTCAAGGAAAGAACTATTATGAAAATGCTTTGTGAAAAATGATGCGAACTATTTGCACAATAATCAAGGCTGAACCACTTGTTATTATGAGTAATATCATACTTTATATGGCATTTCCACTCTAATTTCTTTGGGTCTCTGCATCTCAGAAGCTAAAGGCCTTCCAATCCAATTATCATTCCACAAGTTAACTAGCGTATCATTTCTAATAACTCATCTAGTATGAAGATTGATTAGGGGTAGATAAGGTTTAATCTCAGGACATATGGAGGATTTACAGTATCTTGTAGTTGTTGAAGCATCCACCTTTAATACAATATTCATGAAGTTGGGCCACCAAGTATTCTAGCATCATAATTAAACTTGAGCAAGGCAACCAAGTTATAATGCTTGGAATTTTTCAGACCCAACCCTCTTTGACTTTAGGAGAAAAATAATTTTTTATTAGAGGTTATGTGACTAGAAGTACTGTTACATCACTATGGACGATGTACAAGAAAGGTGTCCTAAATTACTATGGCAATGATCTGTAATTTCCAAAAAAAATTAGTTTCTAACAAACTTAGGTTTTTAGGTTTACTTTTCATTTCTCTATTGCTTCAGCTAATGAGTCATTGTAGTTTCTTTATCTTTTAAATTTGTTTATTCAGTCGCTTTCTTCTGTTATCTTGTTTTTGTTGTTTTTAAAGTCTGATGTTGAATTCCACTTTGTATAAAAGCTCACTAGAAAGTGAAAATTTCTCCCTGTACAGAAACTAAAAAAAAATGGATGGGCATGATGCCTATGATCTAAAGCAGAGAACCGGTGACATGTTAATATCTTCTTCAGCAAATGCGTTATAGAAAATCATGATGATTAAGGCAGGTTAGTTAAAGTATCAGTTTTGCAGTGACATTATTCCTTACTAGTTATCAATGAATTGTATGATAATTGAAAAGTAACATGTATTTGTTTTTATCAGTGTGAAAAATAAAGGAGGCTCTTCGTCTGATATTAATCAAGTAGGTGATGTAGCTAACTCAATTGAGGGAATATAAATTGTGGAGCAGCAACCTTTGCATATTGGATTTCCACTTTTAACCAATGAGGAGTTTGAGAAGGAAATTGGAGGCTACCAAAGTGAATAGGAAGAGGTTGAATAAGACCAGTTGGAAGAGACATTACATGTAGAAAAATCATCGGGAGATAATGTTGTCTCTAAGAAAAGGAAAGCATCCAAGAAACTCTCAGGCTCAAAGTATGTATTGTAACCCATCTCTTGTAGGCCCTATGCTTGATGTTTATAGGTAAATATGGTTTAGTTATGATTGATATAATTATCGTAGGACTTATTTATGAGAACTCTTGAACCTTATTGCTCACTTGTTCATTTTTGCGAATCACAGGAAAAAAAAGCCCCCTTCAGTGGTTTTGAGTGTATCATAACTAATATTCATGCAGAACAAATTGATAACCATCATAATGATGGAGTACATCCCTATAAAAATGAGAAAGTACCTGTTGTTAAGAGTAAACCAAACACGGACAGTTCTCTTCTCTCTGAAACATATATGAAACATCTTCACAAATATAAACTGACATGCTTCGATCATTCATCTCTCTTGCCCACCGCAGATCTGAAACTAATCGATAGATGACCCTTCAGGTACTGTGACAACTACTTATCATTCTCAATGTATTTTTGAGATCCAAATCGTTCTCAATTTATATTTTGTGTCAACCTCATGGACTTTGTGGATCTCCCTATTTCAACATCAAGGACGATCTTACTTGATACACTTTTCCTTTGGTGCACCCTCTCTCTCTCGCACACATAAACACTCAGTATTTTTTTATAGCTCAACATGTCAATTGTGCTCATAGGTTTGGCAAGATACTATTGGACAAGGGAGGGGAAATTTGTTGAGTTATAATTGATCATGAAGATCATCTTAGTTCATATTTAGTGAACATCAACAAATCTGAACTCAATAAATGATCACTATCATGTCAAAAAATTGATTTATTATCCAAACAAAAGTTGTGGAGTCTTAAGAGGTGGGGTTAGGAATGATGGTGTGAAAGTTATCATTCATATTATCTTTAAATGATTGTATATATAATACTGGTGAATAATCTTTATCATGGGCATACATTTTGGAAATGACTTATTTAAAGAGAGTCATGTCATCAATTTAAAATTCAATTTGAAATGGACTTATGTCGAATCTAATTCAATTGAATAAAATTAAGATTGGATTTTATTGATGTAATTACTTTGATGTATGTTTTATTAAATTATAATTGAACTTGAAAGTGATTGCTCGATTATTTTTGTAAGCAATGACATTCACATGACAATTCATGCTTCACCTCTTTTGACTTCTTGGAATCTTATTTTTTTCTATTATCTGTAATTTGTTGTCACTTTTCCATTTTCTCCCCTTTATGCCCTTAGTACATGGGATTTAAGTGGTTAGTTGTGTTACAGGAATGAAAGGGATCAGTCCCGTCCACTTCAGGAGCTTTCCTAGTTGAGGATGGTCCTTATTACTTTTGCATGCTGAAAATCTTAGTGCTATAGCAGCGGGATATTTCATAAACATGGAGGTTAATTATGCGGGCACGAATAATTTGAAATTTTTATTTAGGATTTTTTCTTATGAAATATGTTTTAGTCCTAGCTTGTCATTTTATGTTTTTTTCTATCTTTTGCAGGGATGAATTTAATGTATTATCTCGAGAAGTACACGAGTTTGGAGATCTGTGTAAAGATCCACAGTGGCACAACATGGGTCGTTTCTTTTCGAGGTAAGTAGTATACTCTATATATTGTAATAACCAACCCACCGATGTTCTCTAACATTAAAATCAATGCCTTCTATTAAAATCAATGCCTTTTTGAAATCATTGTAACACGTCAGATTGGATTTGGATCCTACAAACCACAAACAACTTAGACAAGAGGCAAAAGTAACGATGCAAGAATTGGCGACATTGGCTCAGCATATTTCTGTAAGTTGTTTCATTATATGCTAATACTCCTGTAACGATATCTATTCCAATTACTTTTAGTGAATAAAATGACATCTGAAATTGTTTGATAAAGTCTCTTTACATATTATTGTTAGAGTTGTTTTTTATTTCTTATACAGGGCAGATAGTCCTATAAACAGAGGAAACTCTGCCCAAATGTTTTAAATTATTTATAGTTATTTGTGTTATATAAACACATCACACAGGATCAAAGAAAGCTGTAGAAACAACCCGAGTAGTCATGTCACTCACGGGTTTGAGATTTGATCAAAAATTGGAAATTTTAAGTGATAAAACTTAAAAATTGGGCTTTGTGGACGAAAATGCAAAACAAAAATCAAACATTACGGAAAATGACAAACACACCTCATACATGATTAGAGTAACTTGTACAAACAACCCGTGTAGTTATGAGACTCATGGATTCATATGTAGTTCTAAATTTCAAATTTCTAAATATAAATTTTTAGAGCTGGGGTTGGAGCATGGAAACGCTAGATAAGAACATAACGACCAGAAAATAGGGGCGCACACATCACAAGGGACTAATGTAAGAATATTGTTAGGCTGTGCAGTTCTTGTGAGAATATTATTATATTTTTTTAAAACTAAGACATGAGTCCGTTGAACCTTTATGTTGACGGACTTAATTTTAGTTATCTTATATATGTTGAATCAGTGGAAGGGATTTATTGGTGGTTTAACCGTGGCTTTTATTGTTGTTGATTTTATTTTAACCTTAAAACATGTTGGATTTCACGAATAAACAAATGAAACTTTGCCGAAATTTTCTGAAATTAATAAGTGTTCTAAATTGATTAAGTCGAATAGACATGCATTTGAAAATTGGGTGTTGGTGAACGAAAAATTAAAACAACTAATAAGCATACCAGAAAGCCATTACACACAGGCATTTTCTACTTAATTTTTTAAAAATTATTTACAATTATTTGTGTTATATAAAATCTTTTCGACTGAAATCATACACGACTTAATACTTTAAAAAAATTGGTATTCATATGTTGTGTTTTACGTTGCACTAGAGATTTATATATGATACTTTGAACTTATGCAGGGGCATCTACTTAGAGCCATGTGAAAGGCATATCGCTACCAGACAACATGATAGTGAACGTAAGCGGCAAGAGGACTTCAACACATTATTGCCTAAAATTATGAAGTAATTATTACTACGAAGGAACACTTAATTTAATTTGATAGACAAATTTAAGTTGGTTGATGTGTTAGCTCAATTTTATTTAATGTAATTTTGTTTGATGCGAGACAAAAATATATTGGTGGGAGTGTTGTTGTATTTCTTGGCTAAACGATATAATCTATAATGTATCAATTGTAACAATTAATGTGGAATAAATGATTCTATGAATTTTGGTTTATGTTTAGATTTATTTATCGATTATGACATTAATATTGGTTATTAATTTTTTTTATTGTATGTTTAATTTATGATAGTTTATATTAAACCCTCATGTGATGAAATTTTTTGTATGACCTTTTTTAAATTTTGAAAACTGTTTATCATGACGCTTTTTATATCAAATATGACAACTTATAGAGTACATTATGACCCTTTTTTGTAGCAAATATGACAGTTTTGAAAAAAATGACATATATAACCGTTACCTAATATGACACTTTTATGAGTATCAATTATGACACCCAAACTTATGATGCTTTTTATTGAAAAATAAAGCGTCATAAAATGGGTTTTATGACACTTAAAAAAGTTCATAAAAAGACTTTTTCTTGTAGTGAAATTTGATAAATAATGTTTATACATCTCATTCAATATGAATACTAACATAAAATTAATACAAATGGAGATATATAAACAGTGCATTGTATAACACATCATACATGTGAGATACTCACCATCTAAAGCCACCTCATTGGATGGAAGATTGACATTTCCAACTAAATTATTAATCTGCTCAATATTTGGGGAAAGTTGATTTGGAGGTGTTTGAAATAAATAAACA
This sequence comes from Sambucus nigra, assembly GCA_949130495.1. Lineage (NCBI taxonomy): Eukaryota > Viridiplantae > Streptophyta > Magnoliopsida > Dipsacales > Adoxaceae > Sambucus > Sambucus nigra. Next base: position 320,945,962 of record OX422217.1, read on the forward strand.
TGAGCTCTTAAGTTGCTGTGTGTATTTTATGACTAGGATGTTAATTCATATTTGTGAAAAGTTGTGGTTACATCTCTCTAGTTCCATGGTTTCTTATGTTGTGTTGAACGGAACTAATTTGGGGTGTCCCCTCTAAATCATTTCCCACTGGAACTGTGAGTGGTTGCTTCTCGAGTGGTCTTTCCTCGGTTATGAGGTCGAACATAGTCAAATGACGACAAAGACTCTTCAATGTCATGGGTCTGTATATTTGCATTTATTATATCAAGAAGTCACATTTCATTTATATATCACATTTCAACATCAGTTATAAAACTAATCAAACAAGAAAAAATAAAATATGAGGATCGATCATTACCTTAAAATGTTCATGTTCATTTTAAAATCATTTCCACCAAATTACTATTCTATATATATAGCTGTCCAACTATCATATATATAAGTGTTCAACCCAGCTGTCCAACTTCAAATTTAGATTAATATTGTTTCAATATCATATATATAGTTGTCTAACAACCCAACAAAGATCAATTATATATAACATATAGTTTAGTGGTAGCACCAAGCTTATGCAATAGAGCAATTATATATAATATATAGTGCAGTAGAGCAATTGTAAATAACATGCAGTGTAGTAGATTTCAAAGAATGCATGATACAGAACTTGCAAATCCTCATAATAATTAATCCATGTTTATGCTTGTAGAGTTCAAAGACCCATGCAATTTCTTTTACCTCAATGCACTAAACATATTCTTTGGGAATCCATTTACAAACATATGAGCATTTTTATTTTTGCATCAAAAGGTCAACGACCAGTTTACCGTGGTTACATATTTTTTGTTATAAATTTTCAAATTATAAATTGATGAAGGTAACTTAGATGTTGCATCATGCCTGCTTTTTAGTTTTACAGTAATTTCATATATTGAAAGGATTTTTCTCACATACACCAATTCTTTCTCACAAATAACCCAAAACATAAACATAATGGAATGTCCTTGAGTCCATATGTTGTGTATTCATCAAGAAAGAGAGTAGCAACTTTTCCCAATGTCACCCTTGCTCTCATTTCCAAGTACAATGTTAGCTATTTTTGCACACTTAAAATGCATTTCTTTAATATACAGAACTGAATTAAATCGATGTGGGCTCTTAGTCTTAGCTTTTGATAAGGACACTGACTCTTTGTTTTAAATAAAAAATGTTCTTGTCATTTTCTTTGACTTTATGTATGGTGACTAGCGATTGCTTACCAACATGGCCTACAACTTTGAATAAATGATAAACCTCTTTGTCATGTTCTCCTATTCAATGGCCACTGCAAGTACTTCTAATTTAGGAATTTTGTATGATGGTCCCCCTGGCGTGCGCTGGATCCATGCAAACATGCAGACTACAAAATTTTACTATAGATAATAATTTCTAACTGCCACATTTAAATAAATTTCTAACCTCCTAGTTGCAATTAAAATAGATTTCTTACTACGAGGTTGTTATTGAAATAAATTTTATTAAGTTGCAATTGCAACTAAAATAGAATTCCTAGCGACAGGTTGTTGCAGCTTGTGGTCCATATAATTTAATTTTATTATTTTCTCTCCCAATTGTGTTGGCTAATTTATAATTATTTCTTCTAATGAAAGATTGATTATTTACTATCTAATTGAAATTGTCACCACCTTATGTTATTTGAGAAATCTGTCTATAAGATTTGTGTGGAACGGCCCATTATTTTTGTCTATTTTTTTCAATTTCTATTGTGTGACCACCATAAAATAGAGCATGGAGACCATGACCTCGACCACGGTTGATGCGACCGCGATAAATATTAGAGGGAGAAATACGTTGGGTAAGATTATTGGAATCAGTGGATTCATTGAAAGAGGACTCATATATGGGAGATCATAAATGTAGGCAGGAAAATGAATTTCCATAAATGAGTTCGTGGATGAGATGATGCTTATGATATTTGAAAATGAAATAGGTTTGGTAAGGGCCGAATGTGGTGTGACAAGGTCTTTGAATTCACTTCCGATACCTTTGAAAATCTATATATTGAATTCGGCACTGCTAAGAGGATGACCTGTTGCAACAACTTCATTGGCATACTGCCTCACATCAATGTGAATGCAATCTAACAACACAGAGAAAGGCCTATAAACATATAACAGTAATTAAAAATACTGGAGGCATCCTAGGTTCAAATTATCCCCTTCATATGTTATAAACATATTGTTGGAATATTTTATATATTCTAAATAATTTAATGTGAGCTCACATATTAAAATAATAATTATATTTATGATTCAATTTTAAAATTGGAAAATGAAGTGATATAATTAGGTAATCTCAAAAGACATCAACAGTAAGTATGGAATATGAAATGTGTGGTTACCCAAAAGTTACCTATCGATTACTCAAGAGTCGTGTTACTCAAGAGTCACCTATTGGTTACTCAAGAGTCAACTAATTAGAATTTATGGGGTTCTAATTAGATGTCTATAAATAGAATGAAGGGTTCTGATCTCTAAGGCTAATTCACTCAAAGACTCTCCTAGTCATTTCCATCAATGAGAGAGAACTCATATAAAGAGGGATTAGTATGTGGAAGACCTCTAACCCTCTAGTCTCAATCATCACTATGGATTCATGTGCACGGTTCCTATAATTCTTTTATAAGTTAATTTTGATGATCTAATATGTTGATGAATTTTATTTAATATTCCAATAAGTGGTATCAGAGCCTATTCATATTAGATTACTGGGATTGGTACTGTGATTGTAATTTAGAAGTGATTTTGTTTGATTTATCGTACATATGATCTAATTAGAACCCATATGACTTTTAGGATTCTGTGTAGAATTTATGTATGATTTGTGATAATTTTCATAATCAGAGTCACAAATTGATTAAGGATTGGTAATCCAAGGTAATTTTTTATTTTCCTCAAAAGGGTTTAATTCATAATGGATTTGGATGGATTAATTCAGTTTTTTTCAAGATTAATATGAGAATTGTTGAAATCTTGATTTAGAATTTTGAGGGACGTTTTCAACGACATATTTCATTTTCTTATTCAGAATTTTACGAAATTCTGGTGGTCACTTGAAAACGTCGAAATAAACAAAACCCATTGTAAACAATGGGAACCACCCTATCTCGGCATAAAAACGCATTTTTGCCATTTTTGGTAATAATGTCAATGCTTATAACTCTCGCTTAAAAATTGATTTTGCGGTTCCGCGAATTGGAGAGTGATCTTGAAGAGATTGTTTATGTCACTGTAGTGATAACTCAAAAATTTCCATTTTTGGAAAAATAAATGAGCACTCAATTCAGTTTTTTTGGGGAATTAATTATAACCGAATGTTCGTGGGAATTCTTTCCAAATCAGTTTTTTTTGTGAGAATTATTTCCAAATGCATATTTTTTGGGGGGAACTAAGGCAAGTATAAAATTAGGTAGATCAAATACTTTCATATTTAATTAAAAATCATTTGGTTTCAGATTTTTAATAAAGTTTGATTCCCATTCGGGGTATTTTCTTAAAAAAAATACCAAAATTGTATTATATCTTGAAATGAATTAATTAAAGTAATAAATTGCCAAAGTAACCTCTATTGCATAGATTAATTTATTTTGAGATATAAAAATGATGTTAATATATTTATTATTCCTGCGGGTAATAATCGTCCCAAAGAAAGATTATTATTTGGCTGAATAATAAATATACATGCAAAATTAAATATGTGATAATTCTATGGTTTTCATGTGGACAATTAATCGGTCCAAAGGAAGGTTAGTTGTTTGACCGAATTCTATAATGTACAATTAATCAACCCAAAGGAGGGTTAGTTGACCGAATTTATAACCAATAATTCTTTTCATGTGCTAGGTCTCTTATCGATGGGCCCACCATTCCATTATTGCAGTTATATATATAAAATTTATGTCCTGTATTTATCAGTTTATTTTATTATAATATGCCATGACATAAATTTTAATTTGGAGATTTTCTAATTTATTTGTTCTTTTGGATTAAGTTACTGCTTATTCTGTTAATATTACTACCAACATGACCTCAATTCATGTGCTTAACGGTACAAACTTAAAGAAATGGAAAGAGTACATTCTTATAGTTTACAGTTGCATAAATTTAGAATATGCGATAAGGAAGGAACAACCCGCTCCTCTTAGGATTAAGCGAACTTTGAGAAGTGGGATCGTTCTGATCGTGAGAGTGCGCTTTTATTCAAATAAAGAAATTATTTAATTAAACTCATTTTTTTCAATTCAATCCTAAAACATGCATCTAGGTCTGATTGAAGACAATATGATCATGCAAGAATATTCAATCACAAACAAACGCACAAATGAAGAAAAATCCCCCAAGGGGGCAAAACATTTTTTTTTCATTTTATAATTTGTAGAGAATGGTTTACACGGATTATACTGAAAACATGAGTGACATACGAAATACCCTCAGGTGTCAGTTCCAATGTCGTCGGCTGGAATCTCCTGCAAGAACTCCAGATGGGCAGTAATGGAAAAAAGAGTCGGGTTATCCACAAGTTACTCCAGATGAGTAAAAACGATCCTTTTAAGGTTTAAAGATTCACACACATATATGGCAATGGTTTTGTGAATAAAAAATGCATGAAACCTCAAAAACTTCAAGTTTTTTTCTGGGCTGTAAATCGTAGAAACGTGTGCAAAAAAGACTTGGAAAAACGTGCAAAATGTGTATAGATATTTATACAAAAATCGAGGCGGTGCCGTAGTTTGAACGACATAGGCATGTTGCTTGAACGAGGTTGTGTGTCGCTCGAATAAGATCGCCCGACATCCTTGTATCGCTTTAACGATAGAGAGATGTCGTTCGAATGAGCTCGACGACCGAGAAAAGTCTGCTTCTGCACTTAGAAAAATTTCTTCTTTTTTGTTAAAAATAAATCAGACTTCGAAAAATATTTTTTAAAACATTCCCAAATATTTATGAGAATATTAACAACTCCAATAAACCATTTTACCAATAACGCGTCGTGGAGTAGTGAGAACGGTTGAGCAGCATGTCGCATGTAGCATGATGCATGTGTGAAGATAGTGGATGCATGGATTCGGATCAAGGCCGTCATGGATGATCGTGTTGATGTACCAAATATAGCGATATCAGACATACATACTGTGATTTAGGACAAATAGAAAATTCCTAGATTCTACCCCGGACATTTATAAAATTATTTCCTTACAGATCGCTTAAGTCTAATGATGCTAAAGAGCAATGTTCTAGAATATTTCAGGGGCTTGCCCCAATGGTTACCACCAACCCTTGATTTTCAAGATGTTGGGGATTCAAGTCTCATCCCCTTCCCCTCCCCCTCCCCAAGACTTGAACCTTAAAAAAAATGGTAACTGCAAAAAGTTTCCTTTAAGATATTGAATTACATTTTACAAATAACGAAAAGGTTTAGACAAGTACGCTTTTATCTTACTTTATCCAAATAAAGTATAAAGGCAAAGGAAACATACGGGAGTACATTATGGAGATGTCTAACATCGCTTTAAAAACATAAAGTACTAAAGTTAGTGTTGTATGGTGACTTGCTCGTGCATCTGTTATTAATATCTCTTCCTGTACACTATGGACAGTTTATAGTGAGTTATAATACTCAAAAGGATAAATGTACTCTTAATGAGCTCATTTCACATTGTGTGCGAGAAGAGGAAAGGTTGAAGCGAGAAAAGACAACTGAAATTACGCATATTGCATCTTCCTCAAGGAACATAAAAGAGTAAAAGGACTACTGATAAGGGTACTGCAGTTGTAACGTCACAACCCAAACCTAAAGTTCAACAAAAGAAACGAGTTCAGGGTTCAAAATTTTCTTATTTCTTTTCCAGAAACCTGGGCATGTGAAGAAGGATTGTTCTAATTACACCACATGGCAAGTAAAGAAAGGTAAAATTCTCATTTTGGTTTGATATGGAGTTAATTTGGCTTTTGTATCTAGCCATGGTGGGTAGATTCGGGTACTACTACTCATATAAGTATGTCTATGCGTGGTTGCCTGTGGAGCCGATCGCAAATGATGCTGAAAGATTCATCTATCTGGGCAATAGCAAAATAGTTGGAATTGAATAATTTGGGACCTTTTTATCATCATTTGAAATCGGTCATTTTATTAAATTAATAAAGACTTATGTGGTATCGTTTTTCAGATGGAACTTGGTTTCTTTTTTTATTTTGGGCAAATACAGTTATTCTTGTTCACTTGAAAATTATAAAGTTACTCTCTTTCTAAATTCTACTTTGGTTGCGACTGGTTCTTTAATTGATAAATTATATTTATTAGACACCAATGTTTCATTTAATGAAACCTTTCAAAATTAAAATTAACTGATGAGAATTCCGTTGCTTTGTGGCACAAGTGTTTAGGTCATATCTCCAAAAGGAGAATAGAGAGACTTGTGTCAGATAATATATTTCAACCCCTTAATTTCATAGACTTTGATGTTTGTATTGAGAATATAAAGGGGAAACAAATAAACATAAGGAAATTAAGTTTCAAAAGGAGTTAAGATGTCTTAGAATTGATACATTTTGGCATTTGCGGTCCATTCCTTACGGCTTCATGGAATGGTCAATGGTATTTTATCACCTTTATAAACAACTATTCTCGTTATGGGTACTTATATTTAATTCATGAGAAGTCTCAAGCTCTGGACGTGTTAAGGCCTTCAAAGCCGAAGTTGAAAATTAACTAGGCAAGAAGATTAAAGTTATCAAATCTGACTGTGGCGGTGCATACTATGGCAGATATGATAGATCAGGTGAACAACATCTAAAACCTTTTGCCAAATTCCCAGAGACGAAACAAAACGTTTAAGGACATGGTAAGAAGTATGATTGATCATTTTTCTTTTCCAGATTTACTCTAGGGAGAGGCACTTAAAACTGCAGTATAAATTCTAAATAGAGTACTTTGTACAACGGTAGCTAAAACCCCTTATGAACTATGGATAGGCTGAAAACCTATCATTAAAGATTTACACATTTGGGGTTGTCCAGCTGAGACAAGGCCTTATAGGCCAATTGAAAAGAAACTGGACTCAAGAAGTATTAGTTGCTATTTTGTTGGGTATACTGAATGGTTTAGGGGTTTTCAGTTCTTTAATTCCTCAACTAAGTACTTTTTCGAGACGGGAAATGTGAGAATTCTTGAGGATGTTGTGTTTGAGGGGGAAGACACGGTTAAGAATAAGAATGTTGTCTTTAAAGAGGAACCAATTCCTCTCCTAAACATTGTTCAGCCTACTGAAAGTGTTCAAGAAGACAACAATGAGGATTTCCCTACTTAAAATCTAAGATTTCTTCCCCAAGAGCAAACTCAACAACCTCATGAGCAGTGGTAGATCATTTTGATTTCGAGCTGCATCAGATGGATGTTAAGATGGCTTTTCTCAATGGTGACATTGAGAAAACCATGTATATAGTGCTATCAGAAAACTTTGACTCAAGTGATCCAAAGTCTATGGTTTGCAAACTCAAGAAATCCATATATGGTCTCAAACAAGCTTCCCGTCAATGGTATCACAGTTTCATCAAGTCATTATGTCATGTTGATGAATGTGTATATCATAAGTTCAGTGGGAGTAAAATTATCCTACTTGTGCTCTATGTCGATTATATAGTATTGGCTAATAGCGATATAGGCTTATTGAACGACCCTAAGAGATTTCTAACTAAGCATTTTTTTAAAATGAAAGATCTTGGGGACGCCTCTTTTGCATTGGGAATTAAAATACACCGAGATCATTCTCAGGGTATCCTTGGATTATCCCAAAAGAGCTATATCGAGAAGGTACTCTCTAGATTTGACATGAAAGATTTTGCACAAGGAGATACTCCTGTTGCTAAGGGAGATAAGTTTAGTCTCTGTCAATGCCCCAGGAATGAGACTGAAAGTGTAAAAATGAAAAAAGGTTCCTTATGATTTAGCTATAGGGAGTCTTTTGTATGCTTAAGTATGTAGCTCCCGGATTTAGTGTACATAGTGGATATGTTAGGCGAATATTTGAGTAACCCTAGAATGGATCACTAGAAAGCTGCCAAATGGGTTATGATGTATTTATAAGGAACAAAAAAATTACATGCTCATCTATCGGAAGTCAGATAATTTGGAGATCATTGGGTATTCTGATGTCAATCTTGCGGGTTCCCAAGACACTAAGAGATCCACTTCTGGCTATGTATACATGTTATTTGGAGGTGCTATTTTCGGTGGAGTTCTAAGCAGTCACTTATTGCACCTTCCACCATGGCAGTAAAGTTCATAGCCTATTATGAGGGAACAAATCATGCGATATAGCTATGAAATTTTATCACTGGGCTGCATATTTTGGATAGCATTAAAAGACCACTACAGATATATTGTGACAATAATTCAGCAGTTCTATATTCGAATAATAACAGAAGCTTATTGAAGTCTAAGCACATATACATTAAGTTTATTTTGTTTAGGAAAGAGTTCAGAATAAGGTAGTGTCTATTAAACATATAAGAATAATCTCCATGCTTGTTGATCCTCTTACTAAGGCTTACCACCCGAGGTCTTTCATGAGCACACTGCCCATATGGGTGTTGTTCAGTTTGATGATATTCAGTTTTAGTGGAAGTTTGTATTCGGTTTAATATTCCTTCATTTGACACTGCTCACATACTTTATGTAAGTTTTAGTTTTTTTTCAGAATAAAGTTGATGGTATTTTCATTTTGTTGTTTACTCTGAATGTATTGTCTTTTAATTGTGGTATAACATAAGGTTTAAAAGACTAATGTTTGATCTCACTACGGAATAAAGTTAGGACCAATTGCAAATAGGCATGTCTGAGATCACATTGCATGTAATTTCCAGCAACGCATCCATATTTGATCTATGTCGTTGAATATATTTGGTGTGGTGATCATTGATGGATCGAGTTACGTAATAAATGTAACAAAGGTCACTTTGGTCTCATACTAGTATAGGAGATAGACGAGATTGATTCAGGAGATGTCTTAAGAATAGAAAGCAATTTGGTGCGCACATAAGGTTATTGAATATAATTACATTCAGAATTATTATCTAGCCCAAGTGGGAGATTGTTGGAATATTTTATATATTCCAAATAATTTAATGTGGGATCATATATTAAAAAAATAATTATATTTATGCTTAAATTTTTGAATGGGGAAATGAAGTGATCTAATTAGGTAAGCTCAAAAAACATCAACAGTAAGTATGGAATATGAAATGTGTGGTTACCCAAAATTTACCTTTCGGTTACTCAAGAGTCGTGTTACTCAAGAGTCACCTATTGATTACTCAAGAGTCAACTAATTAGAATTTATGGGATTCTAATTAGATGTCTATAAATAGAATGAAGGGTTCTGGTCCCCAAGGCTAATGCACTCAAATACTCTCCTCCTCATTCCTATCAATGAGAGAGAACTCATAGGATTAGTCTGTGGAAGACCTCAAACCCCCTAGTCTCAATCATCACTATTGATTCAGGTACACAGTTCCTATAATTCTTTTATAAGGTAATTTGGATAATCTAATATGCTGATGAATTTTATTTAATATTCCAACACATATAACATTACTTAAAAAGGATGAGAACAGGACAGGGACCTCCCACGGTCGTGTTGCGACCACTGACCCTACACAGATCAAACAATTTATAACTGATGAAAACTCTATAATCTCTACGCATTCGGCCATTGCCTAGCTTAATGGGAAGACTCATAAAGTTTCTGGTAGCTTCACTGGTCAGCCCCAATTGGACTCTGTACAACCTCAACTGGTCACTGACCAGAGCTTTATGAGGCCTCGGTTTAAGCGGAGCCTACTAGGGCTGTGTTTCGGCCGGATCGGATCTGAAAATGATCTTTCGAAAAAAATTCCAATTTTTTCGGAAATAAAATATTTTTTCCAATTTCCTATCCAATTTTTTCGGAAAAAAATCGAAAAAAATCGAAAATTCAAAAATATACTAAAAATTCAGAAATTTTGGAAATTCCAAAATTTCAGAAAAATTAATATAGGATTTTCAATTACTCGAAATTCTCATTTTAAAGAAATCGAAAAAAAGATTTAACCCAACATGTAAATATGTAAGGATTTAACCATTTTTTTCATTTGTGTAGAGGATGGAAGGATATTCTCCTTTTATAGAGGACTTTTTGGGCCTCTCTTCTTCTCCCAGCCGATGTGGGACACATGAGAATGTTTAAAAAAAATTAGAAAAATTGGAAATCTGAATATATTTCGAAAAAAAACGGAAATAATTCGGAAAAATCGGATCGGCATAGTTTCGGAAAAATCGAAAAATCGGAAATTCATAATTATTTTCAATTTTCGATCCGATTTTTTTCGGAAAAATCGGAAATCGGAAATCGAAAACCTTATATACGTTCCAAAATCGAAAAATATCGGATTGGATATCGAAAAAATCGAAATGTTCGGAAAAAAAACACAACCCTAGAACCTACCATAGACTTAGAACATTTTACAACCTCTCCCAAACTCCTACCTTCTTTACCTCCTAATACGGATGGTCTTGCTATTGTTAAAAAGCATCGTGGGAAGAAACAAAAAGTTCCTTCAAACCCCTCCGTTCTAACTAGATTAGCCTCCCGATTTTCTAAAGTTTCCATGTCCAACCCATCCCAATGTCAGAGTAGTGGGAAATAAACCCACAATTACAAGACTTAAGAATATTTCCAAGAAGTTCGCCGTAGAGATTATTGTTCGGTTGGAACTAAAGGTCGAGCCGCTTATGCTTTTAGACCTGTGTAGGAGGTTAAATTATCACTCTGGGATGTCTAATAATTGTAGCTCAATCTGGGTGCTTTAGAGTTGAGATCTTATAATAGTACTCAAAAATTAAAAATATAATAAAGGGGTAAACAAATGAATCTACAAACAAAAGAAGACAACATATGCATATCAAATAGCAGATAAGAAAATTTTGAGACATCATCCAATATTTCAAAAAAGAACAATGCAAATTAGTAGTAGGTTCATTCATACGAGGATTGAGATGGTGACAAGCCTATATAATTCGTGCTACCTCACATACCTAAGTAATTCTTTAGGGTCTACATAGAGGAGAATTTTTTTTGGAAAAATAGAACAGTGGCCCTGCAATGAATTAGAATTGTAACTTCAATGAAAAAATGAAAAAAAAAGGAAAATATTTGTCAATCATTACTTAAGGTTTCCAATACAAACTAATTTTTGAGTACTGTTACAAGATCTCAGCATTAAGACTTACAAGACCAAACTACAACATCCTTAATATAGTGATACATAGAGAAATAATATTCCCCTTAAATTTATATTGAAATAAAGCAGAAACCCAATATTATTAAATAAAAATATGCAATGATCAGATGAAAATGGTGACTGGTTTTGGATAAAATACCCATTACTATCAATATAAAATCAAATTAAAAATGCTCCAAGTTCAAAAACAAAAATAACTAGTTTAAGACTATATCTCCCTCAAGCATTGTCCCTCTAAATTTCATCTCCATCTTCATCTGCATTTCTATCTTCATGATGATTAGCTTGAACCACCCTAGTGTTAACTATTAATCCTTTTTTTATGAAAGAGGGACGGTACCCCCACACATCTTATTTAAAAATTATAAAATAGAGAAAACGTATCTCCGTGGCATACAAACCCAAATGTACCTTAATCTAGATATTGGTCCCAATACTCTAGAAACTAAATTAAATATGGGGCTTTATAATTTAGCCCCATTACAAAGAAAGAAAAATTGATTATAAATTAACTTTGGGATTTTATTATAATCCCATTACACTTTTTTTACCCTTATTCTAATTTGAGGAGTATTTTGCCTATCCCTGTTGATATGGCCTTTGATCAATCTTGGAAGAGTGTTGAACCTCCAATATTAACAATCAAAGTTTACTTGAGCTTTCCTTGAAGCAAAGAGGTCTACTACTGTGTTATTTCTCTCCAAATGTGCTTGATTAGGTATAGAGGAATCATTTTAATTTTGTCTATAGTACCAATTGATGACCAAGGAGGCTTGGCTTTCTTTAGAACTACTTCAACAAAGAGTCTACAATCGGTTTCAATTATTAGATTTTGGATATTTAATTGAATCAAATGATTAATACCTTCTTCTAAGTCAATGGCTTATGCATTGAATGAAGATTGATTCCAATATATTTTTCACAACCAGTAATAATCAAACCTTCAGAGTCTCTTATGATGCCTCCTATTCTACTCAGACCTAGATTTCATTTTGAAGCACCACCAATATTCAGTTTAAAGTATCCAATTAGAGGCTTACTCCAACTACATTTGATTACCTAGAATTGTCTAAGTCTAATTTTGATGTTTCAGCAGATTGTCATATGATTATCTACTGAAAGGATTTTATCATAAAATGTGCAATTGGATAAAATATCTTATGCAAGAGATATGGAGTTTTGAATAATGTTTAAATTAGTTGTGTTGATATTTCAAAAAGTTTTTTGTTTCTTTATTTCCAAAGTTCCCAGAATATAATTTTAGGCATAATATAGAAAGAATTTTTTGATGGTCTCTTTTAGTATTTAGATCTGTAAGAAGAGTAGTTTATTTGGAGATCAAAAAGATGAGAGAAATATGACCAAACCTCTTTACCCATGCTACATTCAATCAATACATGTTGTTTGCTATCAACATTAGAGTAATAGCCCCCACAAATTGAAATCAGTCTAATGCCACCTTTCTATTTTTCAGTTTCAAATGTGATTAAATTATTTAGAAATTTCCATATAAAGATTGATATTTTCATAAGACATTCTAGGATCCAATTAATTTTCCAACTTAAAGATTTAGGCCTTAAATTTCTACAAGCATTATAGGCAGAATTGAATGAGAATTCCCCTTTTATAAAGGGCTTCCAGATATGTTGATCATCACTTATGTTATCTTCAACTATGTTTTTGATGATAGCGATTCTTTTCACAATTTTAAAACCTATTTTGATTGACAAGCCTTTATGGTATTTATTTCTTATAAAAGAAGCCCATAAGCCTTTGTCATACTTGTATTTTCAGTAGAGTTTTAGGCTTCATGCGGTTACAATATCTTCTAGACTTATAAAGTTAAGGCCTCCTTCTTTAAAGGGAAAACATGCTTCAGATCATTTAGACCATTGATATGGTTTCTCTATATTGCTGCCACCCTAATAGAATTTACTAAATATGTTATTAAGCCTTTTAATGAATATCTTAGGAGGATTAATAACTGTTAATGTATAAACTGGAATAGATAACAGAACATGTCTAATTATAGTTACTCTACCAACTTGAGATTATAGTTTAGAAGACCAAGTATTCAATTTTTCCCTAATTTTAGAAATTAATTCAATAAATTAATTATTTTGTTTCTTCATTTGTTTGAAAATCATCCTAAATATTTCATAGGAAAATTTTTATAAGATAGACCTGTATTCAAGGCTATAGACTTTTTCTCACTTGACTGATGTCATCAACATAGAAGGAGATTTTGGAAAAATTTACCTACTTACCAGATGTCTCTTCATATGTTTGAAGAAGTTTGAATATGGCTTTAAGACTATGACTTCCCCCATTATGAATATTATTATGTAATCTGTAAAACAGTTGACATTTTGGGAGATGAGAGAAAATGGATTTTTCCTTTTAAAGAATGAAAAGATTGTATATGTTCCTATTTAAAATATCAGTAGCGATGACAAAGAGGCTGGGAGATAAAATATCTCCCTGTCTCAGACCCCTTGTTGATTTAAAAAAACTTTTACTTTGGCCATTAATAATTAAAGAATACCAGTTGTTAGAAATAGTCCTCCAACCCATGTCAATTAAGGTCTCATTAAAGAAAAAATTTCTTAGAACTTCACATAGAAAAGTCCAATATAATTTATCATATACCTTTTCCATGTCTAATTTGATAGTAGTGTTATTCCCATGTGCTTTCTTACTTATGGATTGCTCCATTTCTTGAGCTAGAAAGATGTTATCTTGGATGGTTCTTCTTTTGAAAATTCCACTCTGATTTGGGGATATAATGAGTGGAAGAATTCACGAAAGTCTCTCATTTAGAATTTTGGAAATTATATTATTGGAGAAATTGCACTGGCTTATTGTCTTAAATTGAGCACAATAAGAAGTATTGGTTACCTTTGGTATAAGAGTTATAGCTGTATCTAACCAACTTCTATGCATTTCTACTCCGGGAAAGAAAGTATAAATATCATTAATCAATTCATTCTTGATAATGTCCCAAAAATTTACATAAAAATCTCCCCCAGACCCATTAGGGCCAGGAGAACTAGAAGAGTCTAGAGATTTAATAGATGAGTAGATTTCTTCTTCAGAAGGAAAATTTGTTAGCTTCTGATTCATTTCAGTAGTAATGACCTTATCAATTACTTCCATAAAGTCTTTTGTTTTGTGTTTTGTAATCTACTGACCAAAGTAATTGAAAATGATTTAAGAACATGTTTTCTATTTATTCCTTCGATTCTTCCCATTGGTAATTAGAATTTTTTATTATAGAGATAATTTGCTCCTTATTTCTAGCTTTGAATGATGAATGGAAGAACTTTGTGTTAATATCTCCTTGTTTAAGCCAATTTAAGTGACTTTTTTTATGCCCAAAGCTTTCTTCCCTTTGCAAGACAATGTTACGTCGTGCTTTAGTTTCAAATAATTCACTTCGTGTGGTGTCGTTTGAGGAGATTTCAAAGGCATTTTCTTTAATCATGACTTTATCCTAAGTCATTGATTGATTGAAAAATATTTTTGAAATGCTCGTTATTCCATATTTTCAACTTAGTTCTCAAATTTTTGAGTTTCAAAGAAAATTTAACCATGGGAGGAGCATAACTTTGTAATGTACAAGCTTATACAATGATCTCTCTAAAATTAGAATTGATGGTCCACATTGAAAGAAATTTAAAAGTCTTTGGACAATAGTCAAAAGAAGTTTTTATAGATAGTAAAAGAGGGCTATGATCTGAGCATGATTTGTGAAGATGAGTTATATTAGAATTTGGTAATTATTGAAGCAATTGTAGGTTTACTAATCCTCTATCAAATCTAGAAAATATATACCATTTACTTTATTATTGATATAAGTGAACCTAGAGCTTGAGTAACCTAAATCTAGCAAGGCACAAGAGGCTATCATATCCTTAAAATCTTCAATTGCATGAAAATCTAATTGGTTTCCACCTATTTTTTCTTCCTCATTGCAGACTGCATTAAAATCTCCAATAATCAACCAAGATTGGTTTGGACAGCTATTAGTAATGAGTTCTAAATCATACCATGAATTTATTCTTTCAATAGCGGTATGCATAAACCACAACTAACCATACTAAGGTTTTCAAGAAAGGAAGGTCAAATTTTAAGCACAACAATTAATTACTATCTTGTTCTACCTTGACTTTGAGATCATTTGACCAAAAAAACAAATCTTATTGGAAATGTTTCTTAGAATGTTTGAAAATTGCCATTTATTTTGGTATTTTATTATGTTTGTTGATTCAAGTTTTGGTTATAATAATGCTATAGCAGGAAGCTTGTGGATTTTAATAAGTCTTTTAATTCTTCTATTAGTTGCGTTGTTATTTACTCCCCTAAAAAATTTACATACAAAGTTTAACATTAAGGTTTAGTAGTAGGAAATTGAGATTTTGACTTACCATATGATCCAATAAATCTTCTAAAAAAAGGATCATAGGGCATAGGTTTTGGATGTTTACCTAATTGTTAAGGGACTACAATTTCTTAACTTTTACCTGATTCTTTATTTTGGTTCTTCTGAGCAGCTGTCAATTCATGATGTTTCTTCCACTTTACTTCAAACCAAGAAGCAAAATTCTGGAGCTCTTCATTCATTGGACCTGAAATATATGCTTCATTTTTATCTTAATGGCAGTCTTTGTCTATTGATGGGTGTTTTTAATTAGGTGGAATATATAAGGCTTTGGGAGATAAGTTTAATTTATCCAGAATAAGTGTTTCCTCAGATGAATATTTTTCATGGGGAATCTTGTCAATGAATTCTTGATGATATTCTTTAAGTTTGTTTTGTAAGGACAAAGGTGTGATTCCAGTCTTTAAAGATTTTGTTTGAAAAACTTCTCGGATT
Source organism: Sambucus nigra (assembly GCA_949130495.1). NCBI lineage: Eukaryota > Viridiplantae > Streptophyta > Magnoliopsida > Dipsacales > Adoxaceae > Sambucus > Sambucus nigra. Next base: position 320,962,171 of record OX422217.1, read on the forward strand.
TCATCTTCAGCTTCTTCAAGTCAATTTTGAAGGATTTAAAATATATTTTCCATGTTTCCTATATTGTCTTCTTCACTCGGTTGTTCTTGAGCTTTATGCACCACTTGATCTTGATTTTTAGTGATATTTTCTGGTTCAGTTGCAGCTGTTTCTTGAACTTGAACTGGTTTTGGTGCTTCTTTCTTTGGAGGATTATTTATATTTGGATGTTTGAAAATGCATTTAGATTAATGATGGCCTTTTCATACAAAAGGGACAAAAAGAAGGTAGGTTTTCATAAGAAATTTATTGCCAAAAACCTTTAGCGCCACATCTAATACAGATTCTGTGAATTCTTTCCTTAAGTAGATTAATTTCTACACACACTCTAGTAGTACTTGGTCTAGTTATTGAAGTTGTTGATGCATCCAATTTAAGGGGTCTCCCATTAATTGGGCAATCGAATATAGTGAAGATTTGACATAGAAATGAATAGGGAGTTTGGGGAGATTAATCCATACAAGGGCTATTGGGCTTTCTTCATCTGGTTTAAAGTCTGTTGTCCATTTAAATGTTCTCAATGGATATTTTCCAATATTCCATTTCTCTTTAATCCATAATCTAATGTAGTCTTCCTCGCAGTTGAGCATGATTAGTATATGTTTAAAATCTAATAGGCCTATTGAGTAGGCTGCTTTCAATGAAAATGTTAGAACTGTTTTTCGAATGGACTCGATTGATGGCCTTCCATGAAAAAATTTGCCCACAATGGAATGTTTAAAAGGTTCTACAAGTGAACTAATATCTTCTTAATAGAACAGGTTTGTTGGTTATCCCTTTAAAGTTGTAGGGACCTTTAACTCTGGTTCTTTTAAAGTGTTGTTCATAAGGACACTTGCGAATGATGTAGTCCAAATGTTTGTTGGGCAGGAGGTTTAGGGGGGATCATTATTACTAGGGTATGGTCTTCCATGTTGGCCATGAAAATTGATTTCTCTAGGATTGCCCTAGAGTATCCGAGGGAGAATGACAGTTCACCCTTAGTTCTTGGAGATTTCTTGAAGAGAGTTATTAAATTTCTTGCATTCTTAGAGTTCACTACAACTATTAATCCATCTCCATGACTCACCGACAGTAAGTTCTAATCTTCATTCAAATTTTGCATGACAAACGGCTCATCTCCATTAAGTAACAATTCTTTTTCAACTTCTTGAACCATCATGTACCGATAAAATTGGTCTCTTGGTTTTATGGTAACAATAACATGCCAATCTGTATCGATAGGGTCCTGCACATAAAATACTTGTTCTGCTTGGGATGTTAGTATGAAAGGTTCATTACACTCTCGATCATCCTTATATTTCAAATGATTTAAATTCACTACCATAAAGTTAAACTCATCAATTTTTGTACCCATACGATTTTCAACCCAATCATACTTGAATAACACAAACTTCATGCCATTAAGATACTTAACTTCAATAAGGTCCGTTAGTTCCCCATAGTATGTAATTTCACCCATGATGGGGTTTTTCCGACTAGAATAACTCATTTGTTCGTCTTTTATAACAACTCCTCTATTTTGAGTTTTCTTTACCCTATGAAGTTTCTTTGTTCAAAATATAAATCCTCTAATAATATAAGTGTTGAATCTGACTGCACCCTTAAGAGGACCTAAAGACAAGAATTTGAATTTATCGGATACTTCCAAACCATCACGTGTCAATTTATTAACCTACTGTATATTAAACTAAAGGTCAATATAAAAGTATAGTACTTATGCATAATTCAACTATCAATTATGATATTTTCGCTTACATTATCCTTAAACCATTTGTGGAACTCATCGTTGTGATGGCGATTAATACGATGCTTTTGTGAATCTTAGGGATACTTTGATAAAAGTTCTACGAGATGCTTTGTATAAGTAAGCAAATAGACATATGTTAATTCCATAAAAAAAATATAAAAATGGTTTTCAAAAACACCAAATACTTGTAATAAAACTTACTCAACAAATGGCATCACTGCCTCGGTGTTGGTAAGAATGTACCAATGAGTGATAACTTGAACTTTTGTGTATAGTATTTGTTTCAAGCCAAGTTAATCAAAACCTCAATTACCTATAAAAAATTATAACAAACCCAAGTGTAGAGGTAAGCAAGGGTATCAATCAAAATCAAACGGGTAAAGCGAGGGGAAACAATTGTAATTCACTTTTATTTCTTTTTGGGATTTTTACTTTTTCTATTTTTTTATGCTTTTCCAAATATTAAAACAATTTTTGTGAGAAAGTGAATTAACTAAACCAAGATCTAAACAAAACTAACTACAAAGTGTGATGAAAAGTAAGTGAAATCTAACTAAAAAAAGAGATCAAGTGAGGTAAATAATGTGAGAGCAATCAAGGAGTGGGACTACACCACAAATTTTAGCTATTCTAATTAATTAATTTAAATATTTGAATTCTCCCAAATTAATATCAAAGTTACAAATCAACTCTCGTTGCAAGTGTAATTTTAATAGTACTCTTTTAGAAAATTAAATTTAACCCCACACAACTCTACAAAATAGATCTACACTCCTTTTAATTAATCACCCGCTAGGATCGATCGATTAAAATTTATGTAAATCTTAGAAAATAAATTTAGAGTTGAAATTCAAGGAATAATACCACACTTAAGAAACTCCTATCTCTAGTTCGAATCTAAAATGGTTATTATAACTTAGAATTTTGATTTTCTCTCGAAAATCATTTACCCTCTCTCGAGACGTAAATTAAAGGGTGAGGGATCAAAATTAATATTCAAAGGGAATTTTCAACTAATCAAGCTAATGAAATTAAAATAACATCAAATAAGGGTTCCCTCCACCCCTTGAAAGGGGATTTAGCCTAACATAATATCAAACATGATAAACAAACAATTAATAGGCAATTAAAATAAAAGTAGAGAAGAGAACAATCAAAACAAATCTCTTTGAGTGAAATTGAACTCCAATCCTTCAATTTGAAGCATACAATCCCTCTAATTGGGCATCCAAGTGATTTGCAATTAAATAACCACTCAATTAAACCTCTCACATCCTCACAAATCTCTAACAAAAATAAAAATAATAAAATAAAACTATTTAAAAAATGATGATTTATTTTCTACTCTAACCTATATCTCTAACTCTCTCTAAATCTCTCTT